>OX438750.1:5434864-6737364 GCA_949316235.1 Oegoconia quadripuncta | reverse complement strand
TATTTTAATAAAATTTAAACGACATTCTAGGTAGGTACGTACGAGAAAGACATTGCTGCCCAGTCCGAAATCCACAAGGAGACAGATCATTTGACATACCTAACCTTAATGTCTGTTTTATTACATGTTATCCTTGTAAAGTATCCTTGGACATATACAGGCAGCGCCATCAAGCTCCACATTAAGCAACTAGACTTGTGTTGTATATACCAGATGGTTGATACCCTACACAAATACATTTTTTTTTAATAAATAAATACATATATAAATGAAAAACATCCATAAGTCGGGTACACATGTCCGTATTCATCATACAAACATATTTTATGCCCCTAGCGGGATTCGAACCCGCGGCCTTTTGGTATAGCAGCAGAGTTTATAACCACTACACCAAACAGGTCGTGTTATGCCGGATGAGTTTTTTTACCGTAACAAAAAATAAAAGTGTAAATTAATTAATTAATTATTTAATTATTTACCGAAATATGAGCATTGATAATGTATATACTTATTTATACTTCGTACTATATATATGTATATTGGATAGGTTATGTCGTATATACGTTTTTTTAGGGTATTTATTTTAAAAAGTAATTTTCAAATGTTGTGTACACTATTTTCTGCCCAAACTAATAAACACTAAGGTTTCTCTAAGGTCTCTAAGGTTTGCGGGTAGAAAACTCTATCGGAGTTAAGCTCGCGTTTGTACATTTTATATACAATGCATATTTCTATAACAATTTTGTGTACATTATAGATATTAAGATAGAAAGTTTACCATTGCGAAGTACGTTGCCGCGAAAGTTCTTTACTGCTGAGATATGTTTAATACTCGATTTGTTGGTGTTTGAGCATTTTAGTCGTCCGCCTGGCTATGAAATATGAAATAGATGAATAAGGAACAATACGGCAGCTCTGTTGGGATTTAGACGGTCTCTCAATCAGAGGGCGGAGTGCGAGTTTTGTTTCGACTCAACTTTACTACCGCGTTCACGTTTACGTGTCGATTTGTATGGAGAAATGTGCAGCGCCTCTAGCGGAGAAAACAAACGCAAACCGATTTTTTTCATAGGGACTTTTTTCGTAAACGCGACCGCGATGGTAAAGTTAAAAACGATACAAAACTCACACTTCGCACACTGGTTGGAGGATATCTTTTTTAACCAAAAACATTATAAAATCCGGTATAATCTATGCTGACAGCGAACCTATGACAGCTTATTTTAATATTTTCAGATCAAAGTGATAGGGTTGACCTAAATACACATTCCACCAAGGGCGGAGTACGATGGTGTTGACCATTACAGAAAGTAGGGCACGAACAACAATGAGGAATGCATTTACTAACAGAATGCTATAACGTTGATGATCATAGACCTTGTCAACCTTGTCATAATTTTAACCTTCGACGAAAAACGACGGGTGTGATGTGTTTAATTCAGTTTATCCGTGTTCAAAATAATTTTTTTTTTTTTTCGTAGCATAAAATTGTCAATTGAAAGCGTCACATTTAAGTTAATATTAAAATTATTGACATTACTGCTTATTCATAAAGTTGACTGTGGAGAAGAACCAGCAAGAAACTCAAGGGTTGCTCTGCTCTCTCTGACCCGGAAACTCCAACATATTATGGGGGGACTGGCTATCTTATCTATCTCCGACAACCGGAACACAACAATGCTATTAATATTGCTGTTTGGCGGCAGATTTAGATATGATGGTGGTAGCTAGCCAGACGGACATTTAAAATGCCCTACCACTAACCAAACCGAGTACTAAACATGTACACCGCTGGGGATCGAAGCCGCGACCTCCGAAACGTAAACCCAATGTTGTTTACATTGAGCCACGGAGGCGGTTTTTATTCAATTAAGCTGTTTTTAGTGGTGGTAGTTTTCGATTAGCGAAGTTAAGCAATGTCTGACGTGATCAATCCTTAGATGGATGACCACTAGTGGCATTTTAATGCAAATGTTTCCATGATTCGGAGAGTATGTTAAATAGTCGGTCCCAGTTATTTTCAATTAAAGGCAGTCGTTAAGTCAAGTCGGTGGCCTATACATGATTTGAAAACACTTGCATGTTGTTTACATTGAGCCACGGAGGCGGTTACTTTGTAAGTTAAATAGCCAGCATGCTACCACTGATAATTTAACATGGTCCTGTATGGTTTTTTATGGCTCCGACTGTACCATGTTACTAACAAATTTTATAAGTAACACGAACAAAGAGTTCTATAATTTTCCTAACCTAAATTCCACCCCGGAAATTGATAAAGTTATATTACTCTGTTTAGTATAATATTTGTTTTCAAATAATCCCCCCTCGCCCCTACTATAATAACTATACAGGGTGAATTTGAATTTTATTTTATTTTATTCAGGACAACTAACAGCTACACAATACAATTATATTTTATAATTTTATATGTAGACAATGGAGGTCATTGTGTAACCAACTCCGTTATCCACTACACTTTTATATATAACTGTAGAGACAGAAAAACAATCCGAACCAGTTAATTTAAAACTTAAGTATCACTAATGTCCGACAGGACTTCCAAACACTGTTTCTTATATTGGTTTTTAGACAAAAAGAATATATCCACATCCGTTACATAGTTATTATAGATGTTAGTCAGTCCACACTTGGGGGCACGCTCCCCTGCATGCGTTCTGCTTGTGTTAATCGCAAACAAGCGATGTGGGTATAATTCCCTTATTCTTAGAGAACGACTAGGTAAATTGTTATTAATTTCATTCACCATTTCCATACAATCAATATTGAATTCGTGTAATTCCCATTAACTGGTGACGTCACTCTTGTTTACGAACAACTTTCCCCAAGAAACAATAGGCGAATTCGATCTGAAACTGAAACCACCTCTAGTATGGAATTCCAACAAGTTTCGGCTGAATTCCGTTATGGCTCCTAGTAGAAATTTGTTTGTAATCGGAAGGCGGAGTGTGAGTGTAGAATAGTGGACTGTATTTTTTATTTAAATTTAGGTCTGGCGCTTGCGTAGTACTAGTAAAACCACAATTACTTCTATTCGACGTATATTTGCACTGAAAGGTACAGAGAGCAGAGAGAGAGACAGATTGCCACACTACAAAATAAGGTAACTAAATTAGTGTTGCCATCGCAACAGTGAGTTTATTTTTTTTTTGAGCTGGATCGTTTGCTGTTAGTCAAGTGACATTTGCAGCGTCACCGGGCGGGGAAGCGAGCACGGGAAGAGCACGTATGCGTAGTTGCAACCGATGCGTAAAGGTGCCCTCGGGGGCTCGAGCCTCGGCTTAGGACGTTGCGTGGGAAGTTTAAAGACAGACTACCACCGCTTCGTAATGTGTATAGTCAGAGAGAAGAAACGACGCAAGAAACTCTCTGACACACAATTTTGAATTTGGAATAAGCTAATATAGTGTGGTGTAGGTAATTAGTGATAGTCAGAGAGCCAGGACGACCGTAGTCGCATGTAATAGCGATCACGTTAAGTTGTAACGGTGTGCGCTTACCTGTGCTCGCCGGCAAGTACAGTCGGCGGGCGGTTGTAGTGAAAAACATGTTACGGCGTATGAACGCGAAGCGACATAGTCGTGACGTTCGCGTTGAAGTTCGAAATTGATGCTATCAATTTGTTTCGACTTAACTTTACTACCGCGTTCACGTTTACGTGACGATTTGTATGTAGAAATGTGCAGCGCCTCTAGCGGATAGTTTGTTATCGGTTTGACAGCAACTGTTCCTGCTCAAAAAAAAAAAAAAACACTTCGCACACAGGGTATGGGCACGTATGGGTCACCCAGTAAACAGGTATTACTCGAATTGAATTTCACCCTATATAAACAGTAGTACCTATCACGAACTATACACTTACTAATTACGTGGGTAAATATTTTCCTATCAACGTAAAGGAAATAAGTAAATCTAAAATGTAAGTAAGTATAGTGTATCAGTTCCTACGCATTTTTTTCAAATTATTTAGGTATTATTGTGTTTCATCATGTATTCGAGGGTTTATTCCGTCCATTGGCTAAATTAACATTGCTTAGACTTGCGCTCGAGAAGCCTAAAGGCTTTTTTTACGCACAACGGGTTGGTATACTTGACCTCAATCACACCTGATGATGAGGTCGAAGGTGGAAGGAAGCAACCGGAACACAACAATGCTATTAACATTGCTCCTTGGCTGCAGATTTAGATAAGATGGTGGTAGCTAGCCAGGCGGACATTTAAAATGCCCAACCAAACTGAATACTAAACATGCTGGGTACCGAAGCCACGACCTCCGAACCGTAAACCCAAAGTAATAGTTATAATTGTGAATTGTGGAAAATACCACGCATCAAAAGCCTATTATTTATAATTACCTACCTTTTAGGCTGCTTGAGTGCAGGTCAGAGCGTTTTCTTTGGTTTAGGTATTCTGTATTTAAAAAGATATCTTAATTTATAGAATGAGGGACTGGACAGATTAAATTAAAGGCCTCTTCGCGTAATATTCATTACAATACCAGCCATTGACACTAATTTGAATTACATCTCTATTGAATAAATTAGCTCGCGATTAGTCGCAACATAATAGATAAACATAAGGCTGCCGTCAAAGCCATGACATTCCATACGAATTTCTAGTTCAAAATTGTTGAAATCAGTATATCGATCATAATGATCTTTATAGACACAAGCCAGATAAGACTAAAAAGTTAGCAGGGAATATTTTTAAGAAATGCAATTATAAAGAATGGTCACATTGAATTTCTCTTCAAAGTTAAAATGGCTCTGATTTAAGATTAATGCTAGCAACAAACATCCACGGTTCATATTCGGAATATACAGAAATGTTCACGTGACAGGGAGTGTAGATATATTTTGGTGTTAAGTCCCTTAATCATCTTTTACAACACCCACGTGAAGAGAACGGAAGAGACGGGCTAGTTCAACACTGTTCACTTACCTGAAACTGTACAGTCTTACCACGCCATTTTATATTTGTATTATTTCAGATCTTTTCTATTCCAATCAATACTTTGAATATGAAGGAAAGGCAAGAAATTGCAGTAAACCTACCTACTACAGTCCAATTATAGGGGAGACCTAGGTGAATTGACATACAGGTGAATTTAAGCACTGTCAATTTCTCTGGCTGTATTCACTCAATACTTAAGACTTTATTGAATAGCCAAGTTACACAGTTTTCCAATTCAACAAAACAAATCTTTATAGCTGTGCGCGAGCCCAGTCGGACGACACTCAGATTTCACACTACGACAAACCGGGACTGACTCTCAAGCATTCGACATTTCACTGTCGATAGACATTAATAGGTCTCTCACTTTTGCACTCGCATGTATAGACGTGTAATAGTTTGGTAAATAATAATACTGTTAATTAATAATACTATATGTATATGAAGTTTATATATAGGGTCTAACAAAATTAACCCGACAAACTTTGGCAATTGCACGTACATGACAATAAAATAATATATTCATTAAAAAAACTAGCCCTGAAAATTTTGTTTCCGAGTAAAAAAATTAAAGGTAAGTGCAAATGAAAATACAAATTAACAGACTTACTTCATATATACCATACGTTTGTCAAAATGCCGCTGTACGACTGTTCTGTCGCTCATTTTGACAGATGACCGAATTAAAATGCACATAATATAAAAATCTGTTTTTATTTATTATGAAAACCTAAGTGAGAGAGGGGTTGCGCTGAAAACCAGCGCTGTCAATTACCATACGACATATTGGCAGCGAATGCTGACGCCCAATCCCTTTGCCACAAATACATTTAATTATGTAAAATGTTATACCTACGAATTTTTCTGTATTTGTCAATCAATCAAATAATTTATTTGTGATACACAGGTAAAATACAATAAAGTGATGTTACATAGAAAACTGACAGAGCGCTGTGATCCGCACATTGGCATACAAAACAATTTTTGTACATACTATTATACTAATTACTTAAACTACACCAAAGATGGAAAAGTTGTATTAAATCATTTATGTCATATTAATAATGTCATCATGTCATATTATAATTAGGTAGGTATGTATATGGCAACAAAAATATAAAACCTTTATATAGCAATGATAGTCAAATTTGAACTTTTTAATCATCCGTAATCTAGCCCGAAACAATTTATACGAATTTGTCATTCAAAAATTCTTTGATAGTATAATACGTTTTATCGATTAAAAATGTATATAATACGTTCTTAAATATGTTTAAATCGCCCGAATCTCTAATAGATTTAGGTATCTTGTTGTATATAATTGGAGCCATCGCAAAAATGCTATTTCTGAAAAGGGCAGTTTTACAGATTACTAGACACAACTGGTCCCGTCGACGTTCACGTCTTACATGCTCGAAATGTTTAGGATTAGATCGAACAAAAATTGCAGTTTCGTAAATATAAATTGAAGGTAATAAATTGTTGGCAATAAATACTTTTCTTTCTTCTTCTATAAACTATGTCCTAAATTGTCATGCTAACACGGCTGGAGTGGTTAAATGGCGGTTGAATCTGAAAGTTGTTCCAACTCTCCCCACTCGCCCCTATGTTACGTGAGCGAAGTCCGTTCGTTCCCCAGGGAACGGTGGCGGGCGGCGGCCACTTAGTCCTATGTATTATTCAAGTATAGTCCCATTGTGCTTTGTACAGGGCATTCACCTTTTGTTTTAACTTTGTGTTCTATTGAAATAGAACTTGCATGTAGAAGTTACTTGCAACTGTAACACTAGGGCCTGAACTAGGAAAATCCTGTGTTTCAGGCGAAGCTAGGGCATCTATGACTTGAATCTGGGTTTGAAATTGAAACACAGGATTTTCCTAGTTCAGGCACTAGTTTTGCAATTTGTTATTGCAATTGCAGTTGCAATTAAACAAAGGAAGTACCTAGGTACTTTTCCTCACCTATCTCACCGATCATATCAATTTCGAAATAAATAAATTATGTCAAATCATCATCATCAGCCCGTAAACATCCCACTGCAGGGATGTAGGCCTTCCCTCGTATAATGACGGAGTATGGGCCATAGTCCACCACGCTGGCCCAATGCGGGTTGGGGACTTCACATGCCCGTGAATTTTTATTTCTCAGGCATGCAGGTTTCTTCACGATATTTTCCTTCACCGTTTAAGAGCAATCGGATAAATATTGCAAATTATATCAAATATTATGTCTAAATAATAATTGAACAGACAAAAGTACCTGTTTGGTGTAGTGGTTAGCAACTCTGACCACTATACCAAAAGGTTGCGCGTTCGAATCCCGCTAGGGGCATATGTTTGCGTGATGAATAGATATGTGTACCCGAGTTATGGATGTTTACATTTATAACAAGTATTTATTTACAAATAAATGTATTTATGTAGGATATCAACCATCTGGTATCCACAACACAAGCTTATAGTTGCTTAAAGGGGAACTAGATGGCGCTGTGTGTATGTCTAAGGATATTTATTATTATTTAAAAGTTGACAGAACAACCGACTTCAGTAACGAGTCAGTTCTCTATCTCCGAAGTGCATCATCACCACCTGGTGATAAACTATATCAAACAAAAAACAATCATCAAACTTCAACCTTGGAAGCATGTCCTATTAAATAAAAAAAGAAATTTCCAAATCTGCAATTCGATTCGAAGGATCGAAATACGCCGTCCAACTCGCTTCCGTAAACTCATAGTCCAGTAACAATACGCAATCTTTGTGGTGTACCCATCAAAATAAAAATGTTTTCTAACAATTATGTAGCTTGCTTTAGTTATAAAACCTATATAATATTAAATTAAAGTTGCCAATGTGAACTTCATTGTGTTGTAGAAAATGCTAAGATCTCCTAAAACAATAATTTTCGAAAAAATTAATCAATGGCTACTTTATAATATTGTCTAAAAATAGTTTTTTGTATATTGTTAATAGTAGTTTTTTGAGTCGTGATACATGGGGCACACTAAAAGTTTTGCACTTTTAGCTAATCGGAACTATATGAATTTCGAATGTTATATTATATGAAACGACTTGCAACCTTCTTAGTAATAAAAATTTAATTGTCGGGAAATCATTTGTCAATTGTTTTTTATCACACATCAAAGTTCTACGTACGCAACGAAAATGGAAATAAGTCGAAAAGATTTTAGGGCGATGATTTTGCCGCTCGTCTTCAAAATGCTTTTGGGAGAGAAGCACTTTGTTTGTGCACC
Source organism: Oegoconia quadripuncta (assembly GCA_949316235.1). Taxonomy (NCBI): domain Eukaryota; kingdom Metazoa; phylum Arthropoda; class Insecta; order Lepidoptera; family Autostichidae; genus Oegoconia; species Oegoconia quadripuncta. Next base: position 6,729,139 of record OX438750.1, on the reverse strand, counting down.
GTGAGGCGATGGTTTGCTGAATTTGAGAGAGGTCGAGTTTCTTTACATGACGAATGTCGTGAAGGGCGGCCTTCAACTGCCGTCAACGAAAATAATGTGGCTACTGTTAAGCGGCTAATTGAAGAAAACCCGCGGATTACCTATGAGACAATTCGAGGACTATTGGGGATTGGTATGGCCTAATACAGAAAATTTTACTCGAAGAATTAAAAGTTCGGAAATTTTGTTGTCGTTGGATCCCTCATGAACTGACAGCGAAGCAGAAGCGGGCTCGCGTAGAATGGTGCTCACAGATGCTACTGAAGTACGACCACGGAAATTCTAATGCTGTTTATGACATTGTCACAGGAGATGAAACGTGGATTTATTGTTTTGAACCCGAAAAGAAACAGCAATCTTGTGAATGGGTGTTTGAAAATGAGAACAGGCCAACAAAAGTGAGGCAGGCGAGAAACTTTGGTAAAAAAATGATCGCGTTTTGTTTCTCAGCTACGGGTCCCATCTGCACAATTCCACTTGAAGATCAAAAGAGTGTTAACTAATACTATTTTATTCTATCATTTGTTTACCCAGGGTGTTAGGAAAAGTTTGCGGAAGACGCTTCTTCACACACGGACAACAAAACAAAGTCATTTTTAGCTTCCGAAAAAGTACAACTCGTCACCCATCCTGCACATAGCCCTGACCTAGCACCCTGTGATTTCTGTATTTTCCCCAAAATCAAAGATTTGATGAGAGGTTTCACTTTTACCAACTCCGAAGAGGCACTGATAGCGTTCAATCAGCACATAGAAAACATGTTTGTTTGTTTGTTTGTAAACGCTTTATTGTACAAAAAGGCAACACATTAATTTTGCATTGATACATAAATTGAGTACAACGGCGGACTTATCCCAAAGAGGGATTTCTTCCAGTCACCATAGGGTTAGTTAGAAAACAGCAGATTGGGCGTATACAAATTACAGCAAATTCAAACTAAAGCATTTGCTTTAGTTTGAATTTACCTACACTACACACTAATAAATGCCTTATAATACACACTAATAAATAAATACATGCCTTCAGATCTGTGGTCCTCTTGTTTTAAAAATGGTTCGATCGCATGGAAAAATGTTTAAAATTTAAAGGAGAGTATTTTGAAAAGCAATAAACATAATATTTTGGTTATAACATGTTGTTCTTTTAAGTTTCGCAAAACTTTTAGTGTGACCCATATTTTGTCCTCGGTGAAATTTTTCATAAACATAAAGATATTAATGATGGATTTTTTTGAAAATTGTTACAGTAGTTCTAAGTATATTCTCTGACGCAATGAAATTCACATGAGTAATTTTAATTATTAGTAATAAAACATAGCTTGTATTACTACATATCTATATTATATCTAAAGCAAGCTATTACCAATTTGTTAGAAATTTTTTATTCTATCACTGACCGGTACTATACATGTGCAAAAAATCACGGCATTTAAAATTATGGGAACTTAAAAGTGTATCCTTACGAACTACAAGTATGACTAACGCCATCCATTATCCCGCTGAATGCATGCTGCTGAGCAAAGTGGGCAGCTCTCACATCTCCTGAGGCGTGGACCAGTGTGTAATGTACAAATCTTTCACATTTTTCCACATCCATGGCAGTCGTGACGAGTCTCATCCAATTCAAGGTTATTTCTACTGACAAATCAACTATTAGAGCTAACTAAGGCACAAATAACTCACAAGTCATTTGGTATGTTCTACACAAGGTCGAGCAAATTATCGCTTCGTTGCCGCTCGCTCATCAATATTGTATATTTCATTATGACACCTGGCTTTATTAAAAAGTGCCGTGTGTTGTGCGTGAAAAGAATTCAACCAGCTCGTCTCTTCCCGTGGCTATCGTCAAAGGGGAATAAGGGACTCTGCTTAAATACCCTGAATGTCAAAGTCAATGTTAAAAATGCTATCACGAAATGCGAATTATTTTTATTCGAATTTTGATTGTTCGAAAACGTTTCCCATATTTTTGTTTTCTATATGTTTCATTTCACCGAAAATGCATTTTACAGAAGTTCGAAGGTACGATATTGAAATGTTATTTTTTTTAATCTACATATGTTGTATAGTTCAACCGAATGTTTAGCCGAAGCATCTATTGCCAGACGTTTTGGTTTTCAGAATGTCAACCTAACTAACCTAAAATTTGTCTAGAAAAAGTAACTTCGAAGTAAAGTATATCTAGTAATTTAAATTATGGTATGTAAAACATCTGTCAAACATCAAAAAGTAGTTTTTTTTTTATGAACAAAGGGTTGGTACTTGAACTCAATCACACCTGATGTTAAGTGAAGATGAGGTCGAAGTATGACGTATGACCCGGAAACCCCAACATATTTGGATGACTGGCTTGCTTATCTCTGACAACGGGAACACAACAATGCTGCTTGGCTGCAGACTGAGATAAGATGGTGGTAGCTAGCCAGACGGACATTTAAAATGCCCTACCACCAACAAAACGGAGTGCCAAACATGTACCCCGCTCTACATCGAACCCGCAACCTTCGATTCGTAAACACTATGTTGTTTCAATTGACCCACGGAGACGGATTGTGAAAAAATTATCAATAATTTTAAATTCTCGGAAATTACCGTAATTAAAGCTATTTAGGTATGATTTATAATTAGCTCTAATGCTTTTCGAGTGCAGATCAGAGCAATATTTTTGATTTATGCTGTATTTAAATAGAAGTTTTAATTTATTCAATTAGGACGCCACTGGACGGAATTAACCCTCTTAAGTATCTGCATAAAGCGAGGAAACGCTGCCAGCATTTTGAGTACGCCTCGCGGGTCCATTTTTCAGACTTGTTCCCGTTTGTATTAGGTATTCCATGTATTTATTTTTAGCTATTTTCTAAAATAAAATTTCTATTAAATAACAAATAATGTGAGTATTGATAATGTATAGTACTTGTTTATACTTCGTACTATATATATATGTATATAGCATAGGTTATGTGGTATATTTATTTATATATATTTTTCTTATTTATAAAATAATTTTCAATTGTTGTGTACACAATTTTCTGCCCAATCTAATAAACACTATGTATCTCTAAGGTTTGATGGTAGAAAACTCTATCGGAGTTAAGCTCGTCTTTGTACATTTTATATACAATGCATATTTCTGTAACAATTTTGTATACAATAAAGATATTAAGAAACAACTTTTTAGTAAACTTACCGACAACCATAATACAACAGCTAATTATTTATTAGTAAATGATTTAAAAAGTATGAAATTTTATTATTTTGCAATAGAGGACATAAAGATATTAACAAACACTTATTAAAAAAAGGGATAAAATTGAAGGGACCTGGAACATAAGTTCACGTCATAAGTAGAACACATGTTATATAAAATATTGGGTCTTTACCTATGAAATTGGAGTTTTTTTTCTTCGTTAATCATATGTACCAATTCCTGCGATTTTCAAAGCTATATCCAAATTTGTTTTTTATTTGGAAAATGGAATATTATTTCAAGGTTTCACATGAAATATTTTTTAATTTCTGGCCTAAATCACATAATAAAAAAAATTTTAACAGAGCTCTTTTCATGTGCTTCCCATAATCATTTCTTAGATTCGCTGAAACTTTTATAAAGCGGTTACTTTTAAAAATTAACGCAGCATATACTTAACTTAATGTTATCCGATAATACACACAAAGTTTAGCTAAATTTGGATTTGACGTTCCCAAAAAAAAAAAAAACAAAAATGTTTGTATGGAGAGTCTTAACAGTTTTCCCGCATTCGAACGTAAAAACTTTCCCCCGGATTTTCCACGGAAGCCGCGTCAAGCGTCCATCGCGGCGGAAATTATACTGCAGGATGTGTACACATGTATTCTATGTAGTAACTAGATATAACTAACATCGCATAATGTATTATTGAATGCCGTTCGCGTTATGTTGGAGAGCTGATAGTTTGTTTACATTTATTTAGTAGTTTATAAGAATTCCATTATATTAAAAATATATCCATAAATAAGATTACCATAATTTAGTGCTATCGGAAATATCGGATATTTGTGGTGTTCCTTAGGCATGGGTATAATTAGATAAGTAGGTATTAACCGTCTCCGTGACTCAATGTAAACAACATTGGGTACGATTCGGAGATCGCGGGTTCGATCCCCAGCGGGGTACATGTTTAAGTACTCGGTTTGGTTGGTGGTAGGGCATTTTAAAATCTCCGCCTGGCTAGCTACCACCTTTTTTGAATTTGAATAGCATTGTTGTGTTCCTGTTGTCAGAGATAAGATAGCCAGTCCCCCAAATGCGTTGGGGTTTCGGGTGAGTACGCTTCCACCTTCGACCTCATCTTCACTTAACATCAGGTGTGTGAGGTCAAGTACCAACCCGTCGTGCATAAAAAAAGTAAGTATTTTATTTCGCTTGAAAAGTTGTATAATAAGATACATTGTTATTTAATTGAATCGCACTTTTCACCAGAAACTAGCATGCGAAATTTTCATTGAGTTTACAAGTAAAGCAAAACGATATTAAAGGTACAGAGATACACAATAACATAGAACAAACACACAGCATCGACAGAATGTCTAGTAATACAAAGTTAAACATAATTAATAATGAGCCGGATATGCCAAATTATAAAACATAAAACCGGCCAAGTACATGTCGTACTTGCCCTCACAATAAGAGGGGGCTTTATGTTGTTTGACCAATAATTTTCACACGAAAGTACATTTTATAAAGTCGAAAACTTGTAAAGCCTAATTAACCGTTTTCCTTCTAACTTTCTATACAAAGTGAATTTTAAATGAAAGTATAAAGAATAGCGAAAAGTACTCAAAAGAGTCTAGGGCCCGACTTTGATGAAAAATAAAACATCGTCATAGGATTTTGAAAAATTAATATTCCTTGCCAGGAATCGAATCCGTGGATTTTATATAAAAAAACACACTGTATTATTTCACCATTGGATTGTGTCGCTAATGAGGAACGAATTCTGGGCAGTAATGTATGTAACTAAGAAAAGTTGTAAGAAAAAAAACGACTTAGCAATACAGACGTAATCCACACGGGCATGAAGGATTTTTTTTTTTGAGACAGGCGTATTATTTTTTTTAGCTTCTAGCTTCATGTAGTTACCCGGGCTTTATCTGCATGTTGTTGTAACCTCAAATAACCCGTTTCGCGGTCATTAGGATCAGGGTTGCCAGCGAAGAAGAATTACCCTAAAATGATGTAGGTACTATTAACAAAATGGGGTAATAAGTTTTTGCTTCTTTAACGACCGACTAGTGTAGTGGATAGTGAGCCTGTTAGCGAAACCAACGGTTGCGGGTCCGAATCCCGTAAGGGGTAAATGTTTGTGTGATGAATATTATGTATATTTATTTAAATATGTATGTATGTATGTTTATCCGTTATCTAGTATCCATAGTACAAGCTTTGCTTAGTTTGGGACTAGATGATTGGTGTATTCTTTTATTTATTCTTTTAAATTTATAAGACACTAAGGCCCGTATTAATAAACCAATCTCAATACAAGTTTTGACGCTGTATCACCCGAGATGCGTCTCAAGAAGTTGACACTATCTCAGGCTCCGTGCTAATTTATAAACCAATCTTGAGGTCTACTCAGCTGAGATCACTTCTCAAGTATTAGCCTCAGCGCCGAATGAATGATAGTCTTGAGTTTCGTTTATTAATACACGCACCTCTCAAGTGAGTACTGCTTGAGTATGCACGTACTTTTCAGGTCTCAAGTTAGGTTTATTAATCAACACGTTTATTTGTAACCGATCACAAAACTTATCTTAATTTTGAGAATGGTTTATTAATACTAAATAATAAAAATAAAAAATCTTATTAACCATTTCTATATTTTGGTCTTCTTATTTCGGTAACAAAAATTGAATATCATATGGCAAATGTTTTTTTTTGACAATGCCTGCTAGTGGTGTGCCCGCCGGCTAAGCGCGGGAGTAGTAAGTATGCAAAAAACTTTCTGCCACCGGTCGAATCGATCTCGAACCTAGGCTTAGTGCGCTGCATGGGTAGTTGAGAGATATGTAAAACGTATGTAAATGGCATAAAAATAAAAATTATTATCATTAAAGGCGGGACGTACAGCACGTTCAATAACGTTACCCAGCTCAGCCACAAATTTCGGCTAAAGTTACATCAATTTCCATAAGCATACGTAACGTGACATCATTATTTAAATAACATAACAATTGGAAGCATGTAAAGAAATCTTTACTTTTTACACATTTTTAGGAATCGATTACCTGTTGTGTTAACTAAATAATAAGATCACGTACTTATGCACTGGCTGTAAATTCAGAAATTTGTTTGTATAAAAACCAAATAATTTTTTATTACTAACTGCAAAACGAGTTTGACCACAATCTCACCTGATGGAAAGTGACGATATGGTCGAAAATCAAGCACGCGATCACAGTAAATGTCTATTCACTCTGCTCTTGAAGATCCCAAGGTTGTAGTATCTAATTATTTAGTTTTACATAATAATTTGATCCTAGTCGCATGAATAGTGTGAAAAATTTACTTTTTTGCTAAGTGTGCCGTGTGGTTTCCGGCACGTAAAAAGAATAGGACTAACCTTCCCGTAAATGTCGTTAAAGACGTCTAATGGGCTTCACACCAAAAAACATGATCTCAGTTGGATTTACATGCATTTCTGTATATTTCGTGGTGAATATTTCATTAATGCTTAGAACACTCAAACGCTTACGTCTGGGATATAGAATATAAATATATAATAAATTACCTAATGCCATTATAAATGAAAATATATATGTATATACAAGATTTCGTATTAAATTTCAAGCATTTCTCTATAGATGCTAAGAATATAATATTCTAACCTTTTCGTCACAGTACATTTTTGAAAATCTAATATACAGGGCGTCCCAAAGTTATGGGACATGAAGGGGAAGTACCTTAAATATCGTAGATAGTGAATTTTGCTCAAAGAAGACTTTATGTTATTTTTAAAAGTTAGTAATTCTGCATTCATAGATTTTCTAAAAATTACTTGCTTCGGCTGGGAATCGAACCGACTTAAATGTGAAAAAAAAAACACCCTACTTTTATGATGCCAATCGAAAGAATAGCTAAAAAATAATAACTCTGCCTAAGTAACATAGTATTTTAAAAGAAAGGAACAACATAAAATGATTGAGTCAAATTTCAAGAAAGTTATTTATTGCCGACGACGTTCGAAAAGTAGCGATATTATCATTCCAAAGATAGCATTGATTATTCGTAAATAAGTACCCACTTCATAAAATAGGTACTAACATAGTTTTCCTTATTATAAGTGCACGTGTAGATGAAATGATAAAACTTGTATTTCAATACGTCCTCTGTAAGCTAGACAGAAGGCAAATTAAATACCTACTTAATTGACTACGGCAGTTTCATGTATGTTTTTTATTTGATTAAAATGATTAATTTCACGTTGTTCCTTTCTTTTAAAATACTATGTTACTTAGGCAGAGTTATTATTTTTTAGCTATTCTTTCGATTGGCATCATAAAAGTAGGGTGTTTTTTTTTTCACATTTGAGTCGGTTCGATTCCCAGCCGAAGCAAATATTTTTTAGAAAATCTATGAATGCAGAATTACTAACTTTTAAAAATAACATAAAGTCTTCTTTGAGCAAAATTCACTATCTACGATATTTAAGGTACTTCCCCTTCATGTCCCATAACTTTGGGACGCCCTGTATAGTATGTCAAAAAAAATATAGCGTCATTTAGGAAAAATTGTGATAAACAAAATGTCAATACACTTGCAAAGATAAATGTGCAGGTCATATAAGCATTATCCGCAAAATCAGTAATTTATTCAAAGGACTACCTATATGCATACGTTTTTTCAATAAGGTTCCCATTGATGAACAAAATCATCCTTTCAATAAATTCAAAGATTCTATAAAACAGAAAGTTATTGAGAAAGCATATTTTAAAATTTCAGACTACTTGGATGATAATGATGACGTCGAATGACACAATTAACTCTTTATTCTATGATAGTTTTGGGAAAAAATAAATAAACTACCTATGCCAATAATTTCTATTTCACTTACCTAATATGCCGTAGTTTTTTCCTTACGGTAAAAAAACTCATGAGATGAGTTTATAATATAAAATAAGTGATCTCTTCCAACAAACCTCAGTAGTTTTAGTTTGGTTTAGTTAAAATGGTTCACTCTATAAAGTAAGGTGCATGTAGCCTAAGCCTTTTATTCATAAAAATTTACAAACGCTTTATAAGCCTGCTTTAGTTAAAGTATGTTTTGTCACTTGCTTTCATTACAACATTTCCTTATGAACGACAGAGACAAAACACACTATAACTAAAACAGATTTATTTGTGTTTGTAAATTTTTATGTACAAGACGGTAATAATGTACATATTTAGTTACGTCTTATGAATAAATTAAATATATCTGACCACATTATGTGTGATAAAGTCGTGAAGGTATGTATGTATGTATTTTCCTTAAATGTCTGCAAGCAGTAATATCCGTAGCTTTCCCCTGATGAGGAAAACACAAAAACCGCTGGTATCACTCGGTCGGTACTACGGGTTTTCCAAGATGAGAATCCAATCAGAATTATATGTAAGCAAACCGTTAGTCAATTGCACGGCAAAATAATGTTACTATGACATTTTGTGCTATATTTTTTAATAGTTTTTAGATATTACGCCATTATACTAGTCTGTTATTCGTTGTTTAATAGTTCTAAGTGATGTTATATAGTAAAACAATTGTGACTAAAGTTTAGTGTTGTGATTTGTGGGCAAAAATGTTTATGGATTTATTATTCGTCACTTTATTGGGTAAGTTCAAATTTAATATTGTTTTAAAACACTATTGTAAATTATGACGTCCTATTCTAATATTTTTTTTTTAAATGTGGGTGTGTTTCTATAACTACAGACAAAACTCCCACCTTTTATTAGAAAATACCTAATAAGTAAATGCAAATTCTGTAATATTTATTTTGAACTTGGCTTGACACTGTCTTGATTAAATTGCCAAAATAATTATAAGTAGCATAAAATGTAATTAATGGTGGCAACATATGTATTTAATCTTTGAAAGATTAAATAATTAATCCCAGACGAAAAAGTATTATGTGTATGACGACGTTGCAAGTCTGCGTCCAGTGTCTGTCCGGAAGTACACAGAGTACCTACAAATAGTCATATTTTACATGTTTTTTAAACTTGTTCAAAAGACAATTATCCCCTCGCAAGCAAGAAACTCCAGGTCTTGCTGTTTTTAAAAACTGTTTTTTATATTACAAAAAGGAACAATATTTCAATCTATTAATTGTGAAATAAATGCGAAAGAGCTGGTTACGTCCATGCCTGATTTTATTTATAACTTGTTTTGAACAAAGCTCTATCCCAATTTTACTTTGATGCTTAGCTACACGATTCTTTAAAAAAAAAATACAATAATTAGGCTTGTTCTTGTTTAACCTTGTTGTGTATACATGCTTGCGATTCCAGTCTAGTTCGAATCTAAGTTAATTTTAAGTTCTTCTCATGTACGATTGTAATCTGTTTTGTGTACCAATAAATAATAGAAAAAAAAATTACAGAGTTGTTTTCCACAACGTTAAGTAAATAACTTTACGTCACTTTTATCGAGTTTATATTTCCTTTCTCAGGCTAAGGAAACGAAAGTGTGAGGTTCTTTTTAGTATTCCGGTCGAATGGCAAAGCGGTACGGAATCACCTCGGTCACCGTCTCAGAAACTATGTCATTCCCAAGATTGAGAACAGTCTTATGACCAGTCTCAAGTAAACGTGTTGATTAATAAACCTAACTTGAGACCTGAAAAGCACGTGCATACTAAAGCACTCACTTGAGAGGGGCGCGTATTAATAAATGAAACTCAAGACGTTCGTCGCTGAGGCGAATACTTGAGAAGTGTTCTCAGCTGAGTAGACCTCAAGATTGGTTTATAAATTATATAGCACGGAGCTTGAGATAGCGTTAACTTCTTAAGACGCATCTCGGGTGATACAGATTCGTAAACGCTATATTGTTTACATTGAGCCAAGCGGGAATGACATTTACAAGCGGGAATGACGTGTGGGATAACCCTCTTTCCGGACGAGGTAGGTAGGTACCTATCTATTCGTTTCGAAAAATCGTCTAGCTTCGAAATCGCAAATTCATACGTACCTATCTAAGTAGATAAAATACTACGTATTATATTATATAACAATAAGTCTTATAGGTATTGTAGTCTCTGTAATAAATAATATGACCTTTAACATCATGCAATTAAACTCAATCACATCACAGTATGCCATTCAAACTCCGTGGCTCAATGTAAGCAACATTGGGTTTACGAATCGGAGGTCACGCGGGTTCGATCCCCAGCGGGGTACATGTTTAGTACTCGGTTTGGTTGGCGGTAGGTCATTTTTAATGTCCGCCTGGCTAGCTACCACCATCTATCTAAATCTGCCGCCAAGTAGCAATGTTAATAGCATTGTTGTGTTCCGGTTGTCAGAGATAAGATAGCCAGTCCCCCAAATGTGTTCCGGGTCAGTACGCTTCCACCTTCGACCTCAGGTGTTATGGAGGTCAAGTACGAACCCGTCGTGCATGAAAAAAAGTATGGAATACTTGGCGGGATAAACCCTCTTGTTATAAGTCTGAAGCGAATCTTCTATCTGTGAGTCTGTCTGTGTTCTTTCTAGCGCTAAAGCAGCTGAAATTATTATTTATTATTTAACATTTTATTGCCTATATAAGTATACAAACATACATTGAACAAACATAGGACAGAAATTACAATACACAAAAGGCGAGCTTATCTCTGTAAGAGATTTTTTCCAGCAAACCCTCGGAAGGAAAAACGAATTTAAAGTTTTTTATTGCAGACAAAGAGCGATACTTAAAATATAGAACAATACATTAACAAAACATCACTGTTATAGGAACACAATTGACAAAAGACAACACGTTAAGATTTATAGCAATAATGGTTTGATTATAGGACTAGCTTATAAGACCAAAGAACATATAGATATTACACACAATAAATACATAATATGAAAGCCTATATACTAAAATAGCTTTCCTCCCGCGACTTCGTCCGCGTGGAAGATTTTATCAAAATACAAACAACAAACTTTCATCCCCTATTTTATCCCCTTGGGGTAGAATTTATCAAAATCCTTTCTTAGCGGATGCCTACGTCATAACATCTACCTGCATGCCAAATTTCAGCCCGGTCCGTCGAGTGGTTTGAGCTGGGCGTTGATAGATCACTATGTCAGTCACCTTTGAATTATATATATTTAGATACATATTAATAAATACTTACGTATAATATATATTGGATTCTGGTTGTATAATATATATAATATATAGTATAATATAATATACAGGGCGTCCCAAAGTTATGGGACATGAAGGGGAAGTACCTTAAATATCGTAGATAGTGAATTTTGCTCAAAGAAGACTTTATGTTATTTTTAAAAGTTAGTAATTCTGCATTCATAGATTTTCTAAAAATTACTTGCTTCGGCTGGGAATCGAACCGACTTAAATGTGAAAAAAAAAACACCCTACTTTTATGATGCCAATCGAAAGAATAGCTAAAAAATAATAACTCTGCCTAAGTAACATAGTATTTTAAAAGAAAGGAACAACATAAAATGATTGAGTCAAATTTCAAGAAAGTTATTTATTGCCGACGACGTTCGAAAAGTAGCGATATTATCATTCCAAAGATAGCATTGATTATTCGTAAATAAGTACCCACTTCATAAAATAGGTACTAACATAGTTTTCCTTATTATAAGTGCACGTGTAGATGAAATGATAAAACTTGTATTTCAATACGTCCTCTGTAAGCTAGACAGAAGGCAAATTAAAAACAAAAATAAATAATTTATAATTTGAAAATGGAACAGTTTATGACAGCGTTTGTTTGAATGCATACTTTTTAAGATATTTTAAAAAGAAGTGATATTTTTAAATGTTGTTCTTAAATTTGAAAATGGAACAGTATGTGCGAGCGTTTGTTTTTCGGATATTGATCTGTTTAGTCTCAATTCACTTACACAAGTGTTATTGTGTTAATTTATTGCGAACATGGCATATCAAGTAAGTTTTGATCTAATGGAAGCATATTTTTTGAACGATAAAGATTCACAGAGAAGTGTTCACCATAAAATGATTAGAAAATCAACAGGCAGCGGGCTCATTAAAAGATTGGCGATTTGCGTAAGACAAGAGGGATCACATTTTGAGCATTTAATTAATTAATTTACAAAAAAATACCTACTTAATTGACTACGGCAGTTTCATGTATGTTTTTTATTTGATTAAAATGATTAATTTCACGTTGTTCCTTTCTTTTAAAATACTATGTTACTTAGGCAGAGTTATTATTTTTTAGCTATTCTTTCGATTGGCATCATAAAAGTAGGGTGTTTTTTTTTTCACATTTGAGTCGGTTCGATTCCCAGCCGAAGCAAATAATTTTTAGAAAATCTATGAATGCAGAATTACTAACTTTTAAAAATAACATAAAGTCTTCTTTGAGCAAAATTCACTATCTACGATATTTAAGGTACTTCCCCTTCATGTCCCATAACTTTGGGACGCCCTGTATAATAAGTATTTATTTACAAAAACAGTAACAAATAAAGAGATGGAATTTAAATATAAACTAGAACAAATGTAAAAAATTGGGGCCGCGAGGCAAGGTACCCAAAACGCTGGCGGCGTTTCCTCGTTGTATGCAGATACTTAAGCGTTGGGCGAGGAAACAACCAGCTCTCGGGTCACCACTGTCACCAGTGACATTGACTAAGCGCTTTGAAATATCAAAGAAAAATTTAAGAGCGCCCGGCCCCCAAGGACCTAAAGTTTCGACTCCGAAAGCTAGGAAAATGTATTCGGAACCGATGTCTCTATAATATATTGTATATATTAAACATCCAGAATCCAACTATCGAAAATTACCGAGAAGTTGTATTCTTCTTATACTGTAGGACAATGACACTGGAGTTATTCGGTCCTTTTTTTAGTTTACATAGCATCCGGTTTCGCAGTAGGTACATACATATAATGCTCAGTTTTCCTGTTATGTGGCTGTGGTCTACTGCCTAAACAAGTTTTAGTAATTAGTTTTAAATGATTTAGTGTCATACCAATGGCTTTTCTAATCACTCGTAAAAGTCGTAAATCTTACTCGAGGTTCATCATCATTATATCAGCCACACGACATCCATTATTCAACATAGGCCTCCTCCATAGATTTCCGGAGTGACCTATGCTACTGGAAGCAGCCTGTATCTAGGTCCTCCGTCCACCTTGGGAATGGATATCCTAACGCTTGCTGGTGCTGAACAATGAGGGTGATGCTCGGCGTTGCATTACGTAATCGAATCAGGAATGGCCTCCGTGGCTCAAATTAAACAATATATGGTTTACGTTCGGAGGTCGCGGGTTCGATCCCCAGCGACATGTTTAGTAGGTAGCTAGCTACCACCATCGTATCTGTCGCCAAACAGCAATGTTAGTAGCAATGCTGTGTTCCGGTTGCCAGAGATAAGATAACTAGTTCCGCAAAATGAGGTTTCCGGATCCACCTTCGCCCTCATCTTCAGTTAAAATCATGCAGGTGTGATTGAGGTCAAGTGATAACTCGTTGTGCATAAAAAGAAGCATGGCGAACTAAAGTTTAAAGTCCGCCTTTGTACTTAATTTTAAGTTACATTTAATGTATCGATGTATATTTATTCATATGAAGTACAATGAAGCGTTTACAAACAAACAAACAAAGTGACTGACATAGTCCAATGGATTAGGGAATTTAAGTGGCAGCGGACAGGGCACATAGCTCGAAGACTGATGGCAGATGGGACATTACAGTTCTAAGCCCGTATTAATAAACCAATCTCAATACAAGTCTTGAGGCTGTATCACCCGAGATGCGTCTTAACAAGTTGACGGTATCTCAAGGTCCGTGCTAATTTCTATAATAATAATACCTAATAATAAATATTTATTATCTCACCACAAAGAAATAGGTACATTTATTAAATAGTAATGTTAGGTAAATACAAAAGCAAATTCCTTTGTGAGAGACTGGAGTCTGAAATAGGTTCGAAACCTGTGCTACAGATCTCCAGACTCCCTTACTATTAGACATTACAACAAGAGCACTGAGAATACAAGTGTGTGTGTGTGGAGGGGTGTGTGATGTGCGTGTGTGTGGAGGGGGGGATAATGATAGTCTTGAGTTTTGTTTATTAATACGAGCACTGCTTGAGAGTGCACGTGCTTGTCAGGTCTCAAATTACGTTTATTAATCAACACGTTTACTTGAGACCGATCACAAGACTTCTCAAACTTGAGAATGGTTTATTAATACGGGCCCTAGAGTGGTGACCCCGTACCGGCAAGCGCTGCGTAGGACACCCACTTGTTGAGATGATAATTTTTGAATTTCACCGAGTCGCAAAATGTAACCGGAATAGTTTAATGTCCCCGATTTTTAAATTTTCGAATTTTACAATGTCGTCGGTCGTTATACAAACCACACCTATAATATTGAATCGAGTGAGACTTGATTTCACGCAAGAAATCAAAAATATAGGCACACCGGGTGAGATCACCAAAAATGGGGCGTCATCATCATCAAGAATGCGTGGACATGAACCTCCTGAACGTTTTAACCGCTTCTGAACGTGTTTAAGTACTCGGTTTGGTTGGTGGTAGGGCATTTTAAATGTCCGCCTGGCTAGCTACCACCATCTTATCTAAATCTGCCGCCAATCAGCAATGTTAATAGCATTGTTGTGTTCCGGTTGTCAGAGATAAGATAGCCAGCCATCCAAATATGTGTGGGTTTCCGGGTCAGTACGCTACCACCTTCGACCTCATCTTCACTTAACATTAGGTGTGATTGAGGTCAAGTAATAACCCGTTGTGCATTAAAAAAAAAATTAACCGCTCGAACTCGAAAAATACTTCTATGTTGGGTTGACACCATGTTGGGTTTTTTAGCATAAAATGTGTCCTATGACACTCTGGATACGAAGACGAATCTAACGACACCATGCACGTTGAAATCGGTCAAGCTGTTTAGGCTACAGGATGCGCCAAAGGAACGGACATACATGGGCCGAGTCGTTTCCCTGCTGCGACACTTATCTGAGCATTTAATTGTTTGTATAATTGTGTCGAAGTGGAGAATAAACAGTCTCTTTCTTTCTTACCTCCTAAGTCACTTAAACTGAGTTATATTAATGCAATTAAGAAATAGTAGCCCCCTGTTCTAATTGTCCAACAAGATGTTAGTTGATTGGTACTGACATCTAAGTATATTATGATTTCTCTCCAAGGAAACGGGGTTTTTTCTGTACTAGGTTCTTTTCCTCAAGTAAGAATGACGTGTCTACCTAGTTTGTTTAATTCATAAATATCGATTCCACTAAATAGCTCTCTCGTGTGGGTTTTCTACAAGACGAGTCTTGTTGTCGCTGAACTGTTGTGGTTTTGTACGCCACAGAGTCGATATGTATTTGAGAATCAGGCGTTGACGTTGACAAATTGTGTGTATATGCCTCACATAAACGTGTTATTCATCCTGAAGCGAATTAAAGCACATCTGCTAGAAATACAAAAGGTGAATATTCCGAAAGCATTTGCAACATTTCGAATAGCTTAGCGGTAGCTGCTCACAGACATCTTGATTCGTTCGCGTTGTGGGTATTTAGTTAATTATGTTAAGCCCACCTTTGACAATTATTATTTTAAACGATTATGATCCATACAATTGCTATACACCACTGTACAACACACACTTATGGTTGTTTTTGAAAATTTTTGCACTAGTACCCTACCCTCGCTTTCTCTCGCAGGGCACTAGCTGAAAATCAGTGTCTTACGGCTATAGATGAGGATCCACACTGAGCGATGGCCCATTTGTGGTGCAGATACACATACAACTCTATTATAAGTTGTAAAAGTTGTACTTAATTTTTGTTTTTATTTTTAGGATAACACCCTTAGGATAACACTTCCGGAATTTATTATTCAGAATTATGTCTTGTTTAAGTACAATTAGAGTGGGTTAGGGGAGGGCTAGCCAATACTTTGGTCAAAGAATCAGCCTCGCTATACAGCGAGGTAACGCGGCCAGCCTTCTGGGTACCATTCCACCAACCAGAGACTTGGGGCTAGTTTTTTATTTGTGTTTTTTTTTTTAAATAAATTGTATAATTATTGTTTATATTATAGAATATTGTTAATTTTTTGATTAAATAGAATATGTGGTAGATATTACATAACCTAAATATTCAGAAACTTTATAATATCATTTTTTACATAGTTATTTTTCTAACTCACTTTAATTACTTGTTTTGTATCCTAAACTGATAGGTGTAGGTAGTAGTGTTAGCGATAAGGCCGCCTAATTTTGTAGTTTCTATAAATCAATTAACTAGTTACTTCCCTTGTAAAAAAAAAAGTGTAATTGATTGGTTGAAACAAGCTTATAGCGATGTCCTGCAAACTTCAAACTTCAAGCATTTATTTCAACGTAAGATATATGATATCATTTGTTGAATGTCAATTTAAATCTATTGGAAATAAAAAAAGGTTTATTGCATTTATCTGTGAGTCGGTATGTCCAAGCTACCACCGCTTCGGAAAGGGAAATCATCTGTGGGAAAAGAAGCGGCGCAAGAAACCCACAGGATCAATTGTTGTCCTTTTTTTTTTAAATAAAGTATATAACTAATACAATTTTATAATTTTGGGGAGCTGGTCGAAGTACGCCAAGCGTGTTTGTCATTCAGGTAGTCACTAATTTTATAATAACCTTTTTTTGCTAATGTTATTTTGACATGATCTTTAAATTTTTTCTCAGTTAGAATAATGATATTCTCAGGTATAGGGTTATAAAAGCGTATACAGTGTCCCACAAATGATGTATTTGCTTAGTCTGAACATAGGGGTAGCCAATTTGTTCTTATATCTCAAATTTATTAACCGCCTCCGTGGCTCAATGTAAACAACATTGGGTTTACGTTTCGGAGGTCGCGGGTTCGATCCCCAGCGGGGTACATATTTAGTACTCGGTTTGGTTGGTGGTAGGTCATTTTTAATGTCCGCCTGGCTAGCTACCACCATCTATCTAAATCTGCCGCCAAGTAGCAATGTTAATAGCATTGTTGTGTTCCGGTTGTCAGAGATAAGATAGCCAGTCCCCCAAATAAGATGGGGTTTCCGGGTCAGTAGCTACCACCTTCGGCCTCATCTTCACTTAACATCAGGTGTGATTGAGGTCAAGTGCTAACCCGTTGTGGATAAAAAAAAAAATAAATAATTATACTTGTCACTATTTTTCGGGAACGCAGAAATATTTTTTCGAACGTCGATAATGCACCTTAGACAACTATTAAATTATTGTATGTTCTCCTTGTTGCATGGTAACAGCAGCTGCGCCAACGTTAACAGCCGTCGTGGTCCCAGAACGTGTGCACGATTGCAGGTAACTCATCATTATTAACAACCATACATGTGCCCACTGTTGGGGCACAGCTTCAGGATTATGGGCCATAATGACGACCTGTTTGGTGTAGTGGTTAGAAACTCTGCTGCTATACCAAGGGGTCGCGGGTTCGAATCCCGCTAGGGGCATATGTTTGTATGATGAATACCGGAAAGGGAAAATACCGACGACGGGCCCAGCGCCGATGTGGGCATTATACTACCGCGCCAGTACTCAGTGCCAACTGTCATTGTTATATTCCGTTATTGTCATATTGGTTAATTCCAAAAACGCTGACAAGTCACGGTCGCCATGTCGGGATTGCGTTGGAGGTGTTAATCAAACGACGGTTCGATGATCATTCTCTGTTTATTGTATTAAAAACTTAAATATATAGTCTTACAATATGAGGGGGTGTAGGTACTCATATACTACAATGGACATGTGTACCCGAGTTATGTTTTTCATTTATGTACGTATTTATTTACAAAAAAAAATGTATTTGTGTAGTGTATCAGCCGTCTGGTATCCACAACACAAGCCTAGTTGCTTAGCGTGGAACTAGATGGCGCTGTCTGTATATGTCCAAGGATATTTATTATTATTTATTATTTATATTTATATTTATTCAATTTATTCAATTTTATACCTAAAACTAGTTTGTTCAGAAGCATGTATAGAATCGTTTCTGGCTATAGAAATATGGGGTTAATTTAAAAATAAAAAATAAAAAATCCACTACGCCGGCCCAGTGTGGATTGGTGGATTCTAGTGGCCACCTGACAGTAAGTGTTTTCAAGCCATCTATAGGCCACCAACTTGGCTTAACGACTGCCTTGCCAACTGGGACCGACTATTTAACGTATACCCTCCGAATCACGGAATCATTTGCATTAAAATGCTACTAGTGGTCATTCAACTAAAGATTGACCACATCAGACATTGCTTAACTTCGCTAATCGAAAACTACCACCACTAAAAACAGCTTAATTGAATAAAAACCGCCTCCGTGGCTCAATGTAAACAACATTGGGTTTACATTTCGGAGGTCGCGGGTTCGATCCCCAGCGGGGTACATATTTAGTACTCGGTTTGGTTGGTGGTAGTAGTAGGCATATTAAATGTCCGCCTGGCCTAGTTACCACCATCGTATCTAAATCGGCCGCCAAACAGCAATGTTTAATAGCATTGTTGTGTTCCGGTTGTCAGAGATAAGTTAGCCAGTTCCCCAAATAAGATGGGGTTTACGGGTCAGTACGCTACCACCTTCGGCCTCATCTTCACTTAACATCAAATGTGATTGAGGTCAAGTGCTAATCCGCTTGAGCTGGTACTCTTCAGGGCCTGGCAGCGCTTCTTCTCGGCTCTCTTGGTCGTCCGTCACTGATGTTACACTTTTATAATAGTAGGTATCCTTCGATACTGGCTACAAGATAGCCAGAGCGTCTGTTATCGCGGATGGAGCGCAATGCGTACACTCCGAGGTGAAGATCCAGAGGATCCACAAGCAATTATACCCGAACAATCGACAACCGGCGATGACGAGGTCGATCAATAAGACTGACCGTAAGGACGGTAAGCGACCTTGATGCAGCCGATAAAGCGGTAGAAGTGAATTCGGAATATAGCGGTTACCTACATTGTAACTATAAAGAAAATAAAAAGCGCCCCTTTGTAGTGGCGCGAATAAACACCTTTTAGGACTTGACATTAACATCAGGTTCTCAGCCATTCCTGAGAAAAAGGGACTCTAAAAACTTTAACAATTGAGGTGTAAATTTGAAAAAAAAAAAAACACGTTCACATTTCCAGGAGTGAGGAGTTCACTTGCGGCGATGGGACATGCATCAGTTTAAGTCTCATGTACGATGGCCGCTGGGACTGCGCCGACGGGAGCGATGAAATAGCAAATGGTGTCACAGGGTATGTATTGAACATGTCTTAACTACTAGAAATAGACTGGACAAAGCTAACAAAATCGTAATCTACAACACCTATTTATTACAAATAGGGTCCTTATTATTCCTGACTATTGAACTATGCACTATCCATGTTAGTCCTGATGAAGGTCGCGGGAAGTTCCAACCGGTCGTACAGGAAATCTATGGCCTATGTTCAGCAGGTATATATGGCCCTACCCTCTCCTAGTGAAACGCAGGTGTACCCCAACAGTGAGGACGTGTTAGGCTGATGAAGAAGTTATGCTTTATCGTGACTGGATACAACACTTACACCTAGAGGGTTAAAAATAATCTTTGTTGCCAAGCTTACGAAATTCAAATTCTTCGTCTTGTCTAGTTGCTAAGTAATTTTGTTATCTATAAATTTTATTCTTTATTTGTTCCAGTTTAAAATCTGACTTGCTTCTGGCCGATATCGTTTCAAGCAGATCAAAAAGACAAGCAACATGTAGGTACGTACCTATTTAGTTTTTTACCAATACGGTGGTAATTGAAGCCCGCGCCTTTTGGCTTACTGCCTACAACCTAAAACCTTCAATCGATTTGGACAAAGATGGTGTCGTACGACTCCTTCTGGTCCCGGGAGTGTCGGTATATGACATGATAAAACCAATATGGCGGACGCTAGCACCCATCTTGTATTCTACCATCTAATTCAGACTATATTTCATCTAATTATTATTAATAATTCCGAATAAAATATATATATTTTTATTTTTTCTATAAGATATAGGTATGTTTAATTGTGTTTTATAAATTTGTTGTTTCATGTATTTACTTAATAAATTATATATTTTAATACCTTAAAATATATATATATATATATACCGGTGAGTTGTTTTACCGTAAGGCATATTAAAAGCAAGTGAAATAGAACGTCTTAGGTAGTTTTTTTTTTTTCAAAACCGTCATCTAATAAATCTTTAATTGGGTCATTTGACGGTCGTGTTTGTAGTATGTTCCACATAATTACATCATTAAATGTTTTGTGTAATTTTTAGAATTTAAATTTTTAATGTAAATTGATATGGGACAAGTGCCTGTGATAAAATTTTCTTTTTTTTTATTAAATAAATAAAAAAAAAACTTGGAGAAAATATGAGTTCCAAATAAATTTCGCATTATGGGAACCCTACGAATCCCGCCAGTCGCCAGGCCGGCGCGAGTGTCGAAGATGGTTTTTTAAAAAAAATGTCTGCCTGTCAATAACTTCTATTTCACTCACCTAAGCCCTATTTTCGGTAAAAAAAACTCATCCGGTATATATAAATACTTTATGCTTATACGACAAAAGAAAATCTTTGTTACAACAATGAAATTATTCTTAATGAAAAACAATTAAACATTAATTGGTAATTCCCTTTCGTTGATAATTTCACAGACTTTTAAAATTCATTTGAAATCGGTCACTATTTCCTACAAATTTATACCTATTAAGTATGTTATACATTAATATTACATACAAAACATCATGACCTTTATCCTAAATGGAGTGATCAGAGATGTACCAAACATTAGCGTTTGGGTGTTTCAACAACATCCACGGTACACGTTTTGAAATATACAGAAAAGCACACATGACGGGGGGTGAGCCCATCGCCGTTGAAACGTGCAAATCTATGTACATGTTTTTGGTGGGAAGTCTATAGCCGCCTTTTGCGACACCCACGGGAAGAGGTTGGTTCTATTTTCCTTACGTGGTGATATCACACAGCACCGACCTGAATGATAGGTAGGTAGTTTTTATCATTCAGTTAAACACATTATCCGTCTCCTGTTTAGTGGCGCTGTACGATCCCAAGAGAACTCCACTCCTAGGACTAAACAGAGAGACACTTACACTAACACTCACCTTTGCAACCTCACGCAATTTAGATCGATCTAGTATCTATATAAAATAGTAGGATGTTTTCCGTCAGGTGTTGTCAAGGTCAAGCGCTAACCCATTGTTACTATCTATATTAAAAAAATCCATAATTATAGGATTTAAGTATTCCGACCTTTGCCTTAACCTAGTTACGACAAGTCAATCAATCACTTCCAATTAATATTGAAAGTAAACATTCTTCCGTTTACATTGTTCAAAGCGATGTTCAGGGTTCTTCCTATGAATTCGTGATTAATTATTGTCATGAAAAATTCATTGGAAAAAAAAATAATATAATAAATCTCTGTAGCCATTTAGCGCCACTGAGGCCCGTATTAATAAAATAAACCGTTCTCAAGATTGAGAATAGTCTTGTGACTGGTCTCAAGTAAACGTGTTGATTAATAAACCTTACTTGAGACGTGCGCCGAGAGATTAATAAACGAAACTCAAAAGACTTATCATTCATTCGCCGCTGAGGCGAAGGCATTGGCTGAACGAAGGATGGCTCATCCATCACTAAGTCGTACTGTCGTATTATGTCTCGGTAGCATGTTGGCTCGATGGTGATGATTCGACAATGTCTTTACATTAGGTATGTTGTTATGAAAATGAAGTCATCAGAGCGCGTTTACCCGGAAAAATAAAAGTCGATAGTTCGACAGATTATTGGCTCAATTTACGTTCAAAGGAGTCCAATAATTTCTTGACGAACCTAAGTTTTGCTTCAGTTTTTCAATGCCTAGAGCATTACCCTAAATTAAAATAACAAGAGTGATTGTACCTACCTTGTAATTTGAATTTTTGACATGATAATGCAAATAAATTTATACCGTATGAATTTTTTTCATATATTTATATATGTCTGACAATTGAACGCGAATATCTGGAGATGCATTCAGTTTGTTCATGTAAAGGTGGGTTTATTTATTTATTTATGTTAAGGAAATCCAACAAATCACAAATAACAATACCTGACGGCTAATAAAAGGTTCTCACATATAGAAATAATGGTGTCGATTCGGATGTACACCAACTAAACTAAACTAAAACCAGTTTAAGAAGTGGTGCCGTCGCATCGTACTGTTCCAGGGAGAAAGAGACAGTACTACTTTAAAACTAGTTTTAGGTTAGTTAACATCATGTATGATTGAGGTCAAGTACACACCCGTCGTGCATAAAAAAAAAAGAAGTTTAGTTTAGTTGGTGTACATCCGAATCGACACCATTGTAGACAATAGTGGTCTAATAAAGCTCTCAGCAGGATCGAACGCTACACATACACTACGTAGCTTACATATGTGATAGCCATAACTGCATACCATACCATTACCTAGCGGTTATGTTATGATGACTGTTTTCTATGAACCTTTTTGTTAATTTTATGATTGAACACGGATCCCTGTGGCGCTTCCACGGATCCCCACGTTTCCGTGGACCACCATTTAGGAGCCATTGGCCTAGAATACCACTTATGTCTCGTTTTTCTCCACAGCAAGAACAAATGGCAGTGTCGTGATGGCACGTGCATTGATTTCGACGGGAAGTGTGATGGCATCGTCAACTGTCCAGACGGTAGTGACGAAACTCATCCGCTGTGCAGGAAAATGCAGTATGTTTCTGTTTTTGAGTTTTTTTTCGATTATAGATAGTGGCGATTTTGATAATTGCTTACATTAGGTAAGTGAAATAGAAGTTATTGGCATCGACGACCAATTGGTGTAGTGGATAGTGACCCTATCAGCGAAACCAACGGTTGCGTGTTCGAATCCCGCGAGGGGTAAATGTTTGTGTGATGAATACGAACATTTATTCCCGAGTCATGAATGTTTATATAAATATTTATGTATGTTTATCCGTTATCTAGTATCCATAGCACAAGCTTTGCTTAGTTTGGGACTAGATGATTGGTGTAAGTGTCCGAAATATTAATTATTATTATAGGTAGTTTATTTATTTTTTTGCAAAAAAGGAATTGCCGCCCAATTTTTCAAATTCGTGCGGTTTCTATCATGCGCTATTTATTTGGAACTCATATTTTTTCCAAATTTTCTTTATTTAATTTAATGATGTAATTATATGTAATATAAACGCGACCGTCAAATGACACAATTAACGCTATTAAATCTATGATAGTTTTGAAAAAAACAAAATTAAACTACCTAAGCCAATACCTTCTATTTCACTTATTATCAGTATATACTAAGTCTATGCTTATTATAGGTATCTATATCTATTTCTCAGCGGTAGTAGCTTGGACATACCGACTGACAGATAAATGCAATAAACCTTTTTTTATTTCCAATAGATTTAAATTGACATTCCACAAATGATATCATGTATCTTACGTTGAAATAAATGCTTGAAGTTTGAAGTTACCTAATATGCCCTATTTTTTCCTTAAAAACTCATCCAGTATTTACCTAATAGGTTTAGCTCCATAACTTCTTTATTTATATGTACAAAATTAAATTATTATTATATAAATATATAAGTGCTACAGAGAATTTTGTACATATTTACAAAAACGAATTAAATAAACTTTTACAAATTAAAAATAAATACCAACAAAAATTGTCCCAGATCTTGCTGAAAGGGTTACTAAGGGTTCTCAAGATTGAGACGACCTCAAGTTGGCGCTTAAGAATCTGTTGCATTTTAAAACAGTATCAAAAAAATTGTATTCAGACTGAGATATCTCAATCTCAAGATCGATTTATTAAAACGGACCTAAGAGGATAAGTGCGCTCTCTCTTTGAACAGCGAGACTAAGGCCCGTATTAATAAACCATTCTCAAGATTGAGAACAGTCTTAAAACTAACTTGAGACATGACAAGCACGTGCACACTCAAGCAGTACTCACTTGAGAGGTGCGCGTATTATTATACTACACTCAAGACTATCATTCATTCGCCGCTGAGGCGTATACTTCAGAAGTGATCTCAGCTGAGTAAACCACAAGATTGGTTTATAAATTAGCACGTAGCTTGAGATAGCGTCAACTTCTTAAGACGCAACTCGGGTGATACAGCCTCAAGACTTGTATTGAGATTGGTTTATTAATACGGGCCTTAGGTCCAAACTCATATTGACGGTACATTTTTGGAATGTCTATGCAATGTCTTGATATGAAATATGTTTTTTAAAACCTTCTTCGGAATTTTATAACAATAAAAAAATTACAAAAGATTAGAATTTTGAAAGGAAACTGTGGTTTTCTCATACGAATTTGAGACTTCCTCTCTTGAGAAAATTTTGAATTTAAGTAATAGTGATGATAACTGAGAATGCCAATGATTGGATTGCCTTGACATTGAGATACACGTCTCCAGAACCTTCTTAGAATTTGGGTGAACTGTCCAGACGAGATCCTATCAAAGAGCAACTGGTCAGCTTGTGAAAAGTGACCAATATTTCTCGGGTTTTGTTTTGACACACTGAACACTTTACTTCAGGTGTCAGTACAACTGGTTCCGCTGCACGTATGGCGCATGCGTGGATGGCACAGCCCCCTGTAACGGTGTGCAGGAATGCGCCGACAACTCCGACGAGCTTCTACCCCGGTGTCGGAACGAGACCGACGAAATCAGGTACCTAAGTTTCGTGTACGTAATGAGATTGATTGATATACTGGTGAATTGAATGGATCTTGCCTGAATCTTGTTAAGGCTGAATCCTCATTTGGCAAATTAAAATAATATTTTGTTTTTGGAAGATATCAACTGATTTACTGGTAGCTGTAATCGGATATATTTGGATTTTAAAACAACTTTTCCATGTTTGGTGTAATAAAGTTAAGTAATTAGTATATCGTCGTTTAAGTTTTAACACCGCGTAACTCAAAATGAACGAATTTTCAGGAAAGCAAATAACTTATTTATATTGTTGTCCTTTTTGTTTCACGATACCTCTTAGTATGGAACTAGACTGACTTACGCGGTGTTTTCAAAGCGATGCATGTTCACTCTGATATACGCTATGTTTTTGTTTACGATATAACGCGTCGCCATTGGACAATTATCTTGTTATTCATTGGTTAAACGGTGTGTCTTACGAATCTCTATCGAATGACATACCTAACTCAAAACAACCTTCTTTTGAGTTACGCGGTTAAGCTCGTCGCTTAACCGCGTAACTCAATAGAATGTAGAAATACTATTTTGTATGCCAATGTGCAGATTACAGTCTGTCACTTCTGTATGTATCATCACTCTATTGTATTTCATTTGTGTATTACGAATAAATTATTTGATTGATTGACTAATATTATAGATACTGCAAAAGTTTTGATGTTTGTTTGTTGTTCAATCACGGCAAAACGCGGATTTGGATGAAATTTGATATATATTGGGTCTTTACCTAGGAAATTGGACTTTTTTTCTTTGTTAATCATATGTACCAATTCCTGCGATTTTCAAAGCTATAGTCAAATTTGTTTTTTATTTGGAAAATGGAATATTATTTCAAGGTTTCACATGAAATATTTTTTAATTTCCGAGCTAAATCACATAATGAATAAAATTTGAACAGAGCTCTTTTCATGTGGTTCCCATAATCATTTCTTAGATTCGCTGAAACTTTTATAAAGCCGTTACTTTGAAAAATTAACGCTGCCTATACTTAACTTAATGTTATCCGATAATACACACAAAGTTTAGCTAAATTTGGATTTGCCGTTCCCAAAAAAAAAACAAAAATGTTTGTATGGAGAAAACAGTCTTAATGAAATTCTTCATACAAAACGCCAATTTCATAGGTAAGGACCTAATATGTAGAACATACCCTTGATTAAAACGAAGGATATTTTTATCTCGATAAATGGAGTAGTGTTATTACTAATTAAGCATATCCGCGATAAACTTATTCGAGGCAGGCGAAGCCGCGGGCGGAAAGCTAGTATAATATAAACCCAAAATGTACTTACTCACTGGGTGCACTCGAAATTCACCAAAAGTTAATTATAAATAACTAGCATTTCGCCCGCGGCTTCGCCTGAGTCGATTAACTTTATTGCCGAAATATCCTATGTTTAAATCCAGGGTATGTTCTACCTATACAGGGTAACTTGAAATTCGACCTATTCCCGTTAAGAGGGGATAATTTCCATTCACTTTCATCTTATTATACACTATACCAAAATTACCCATTTCAGAGATAATTTTAAAAATTAACTTTTTTCACAGAATTACAGTTATCACATTTTAAACATTAATAATAAAAAAAACTAGTCAGTAAATTTCTACTTTTAAAATTTTATTTTTGACTAAACATTCTAGGCCTAATACCTAACTGTTAAATAAGAATTTCCTTGGCCCCTTTAAGAATGAGAGCCGCTATTTCATAACAAATTTCATCCAAATCCGTTCATCCGTTTCGCCGTGATTGAGCTACAAATAAACATACGTCCAAACTTTCTCATTTAAAATATTAGGTAGAATCAAACGATGACGCAACTTCCCCTTATGACCATAAGAATATTTTAAAAATCTTTATTTATGCTGTCATCAGGGGCCAATTCAAATGCCAGAACGGTGAGATGATATCAGCGGCGAGCCACTGCGATGGCATCGCAGACTGCACTGATGGCTCAGACGAGACCGTCCGCGCATGCGCTGCAAAGACCTGCCCCTCGTACCTGTTCCAGTGCGCGTATGGCGCCTGCGTAGATCAAGGGGCAGATTGTAATGGGGTAATTATTTTATTAATTGTAACGCTCAACATTCAAGAATACTAATAATATAGAAATATGTAAGACAGTGAAAACATTGAAAATAATCATAAAAGCACAGGTCAATCTATACATATTTTTGAATAATGCTTTCATAATACTGTCTGTTGTATAAGTACAGTTAGATTTAAACACGTTATGTTACAGAGAGTAGAATGCGCTGATGGATCTGATGAATCGGACGAACTGTGCGGCAGGTCTGCCTCTGGAACGACTACTACGACGATTAGGTAAGCTCTATTTTATATAAGCTAAGTTTTTTTTTTTTTTTTTTGTTGGCCTTGTTCTGCGATCAGTCGGTGACTATGAGCAGATTTGTTCTTAGGGCTTTGTCGGGAGAGTGCATACCCCAATGGATATAGCTACTCGTATTTCCATTCATAGGTTGTCCAGGATTATTCGTCTTTTCCAGGATTATTCGTCTTTAAGTAATTTACATAAATAAATAATGTCACGAGCTTCATCCCAAATGGGGTAGCCAGAGGTATCCCAAAATAGGCGTTTGGGTGTTCCTAAAATAAAAAGTTTAGATGAGCCAACCGACGGGCACGAGTCACTTAAAAACCAGAAACAGCTTCCGAATTACCCCTAAATCTCGTAACTAATGATGGGAAGATGACTACCGATCTTTATGCCACCTGCAGAGAAGTTTAAACTGGTTACAATCTGGAATTTCTGGAGGATGTTTGGAGAACGTGGGATGTCGGATGTGGGACTACACGGACGATAAACGATGCCTGTGCGGTGACACGTATGCTGCCTTGCGTGGCTCGATACCTGTACGATATAGGACCTCTACGATGCCACAGACAAAGCAGTACGCGTGGCCGCCTTCTGGTCCTCAAGAATTTGATGTTATTGCCATCGATTCACTAAGAAGAGAAGCCCATCGCCGTTGAAACGAGCAAGTTTATAGCTGATGTTTTGGTGTAAAATGGCCGACACGAGTTCGTTCAATTCTTGAAAGTGAAATAGATGTTTATTTGGAGTATATTATTATAACAACATATAATGTTAGTTAATTTTCATGAAGTATAACAAATGCCATTTAAAAATCTTCATACTAACTGTTGTTATTGCACTAACTATATATTTGACAAGCATTATTTATTATTTGTCTATTTACGTGCTTCTAAATCTTTTAGACCCGTCCAGCCAACCACCGGCAACTGCATTCTCCCGCCGTACCCGGCACACGGTCGATATGAAGTCGGTGGTGCTCCCAACGCGTCTCCGGGTCAAGCGTTCGGTACTGTACAACTCAACGTGACCTGTCATCCTGGCTATGGTGTACAGGGGGAGAGCAGTCTATACTGCATAGATGGATCCTGGTCCGTCAGGGAATTTCCCGCATGCGTTCGTAAGTGTAATGTTGAATTTTATTTGAATTTTTGGTTGGCGTTCCACAAGGTGGTCCACTTGGTTCACTGTTATTTTTATTACATAAAATTACAGTATGTATAGGTCCTTACATGCTGAAAAGGAGTTATAAACACAATTAATAATGTACTAAAGTTAAACGCAATTCTTAATATACTAGATGGTTGATACAGATGTTGGCCTGTGCTTCTATATTTGTGGAATAGTAGAGATGACATTCAAACTATTGTTAAATTTCCAGGTTTCTGCAGACTGACGCAACATCCGAGCGTCGTATACCGATGTCTCATTACTGGAAGCAATTCCGAAGGTTCCCGAGACTGCAGGGACCAGGAACCTACTGGCACAGTCATCAGACCAGAATGCAAAGCCCCCAACTACTATTCCTCTGGCGTTCTCAACTTCATGAGATGCATCGATGGAAGCTGGGACTATGTCGCCATCTGCTCACCAGGTTTGGTCAAAAAGGGAACAAATATCACTATCCTCATTAAAGATAAAGTAGAAGTGTATGTCAGTGAAATGAAATATCATATCCCGATATTCACTTCAGCTCCCATATTGAACATTAACAAAGTGGAACCTGTGACCGCTAATTCTGTAGATTATGATATAGACGAAGGCGATTGGAGAATGGGTAACGCTAGTACAGGCGGTGTAAATATCAACATAAATAACAGCAGTGTCGTATTCAAAGGAAGTGATAAAATTTATTTTAAAGATTCATACTAGAAAATTATCATTTCATGTTTTCCCCGGTGGCCTCTTCCCGCTGACAGTGGTGCCGGCAAAAATTTGACAAATGTTATCTCATTTTTTCTGAGACCAGTGGCACCGGGGGAGATGAGACTGGTTTTATTCAATTTTCTCGGTGATAGCGATACTGGGAGAAAAGGAACTGGTTTTATCCCACTTTCTCTTGTGACAGCGGTACCGAAGAAGATGAGACAGGTTTAACCCATCTATCTAGTACAGTTGTTACCTGGGAAAATAGGTTTAAATTCTGCTTTCCCATTTCAAAACCACCGGAGAAAATGGGAGTCATAAGTTTTAACTGTCTTAGAACCTCGAAGTTACCGTTTTTTTACGTTCTCTTAATACCAGTGGTAGTGAAATTATTGCACTTGAAAATATTAGGAATATTATAATCCAATTTACGGATAAAGTTCCTCTGAAATTGTTTATAATTTTAAATAGGATAATTGTTTTGTATTGAAGTACATATTTGTTTTTAGTCTTGTATAAAATACACTGCAAGTTGTTACCTATGTGTCAAGGCAATCTTAGGTCTATATTACAAAGCGACAGCGACAGCGACATTACAGTCTGAGCGTTGTTGCCATCTCTATATTGCAGCAAAAATATGAATACATATATCTATCCCTTTTCAACTAATTACTTTTAAGTAGAGATAATTTAGTAAGGTTTTGTAAAACGAACCTTTGTAGACAGGGCGTAAATTTAAGTACTAATGCTTCAAACCACGTATAATATTATTTGATTACAGTCAAAAATAAATAAACCTTTACAGTTCTGTAGAATTCAAATTAAGTTTTCTCAGCAAACTATGAATATTTTTAAATAATACTTTTTTGATAAACTTAGTAATTTTTGTAACCAAATAAAACATTATCAAAAAGTGTTCATGATTTAATTTATATTGTACAGATATACAGGATAGGTTTATTTATTGACTGTACATTCCATTGAACATACTTTCTTTTTTATATTTTTTATCGGACATTGAGCCACCGAATACATGCCTATGCCCCCATCTTGCTTCAGCCCCATCGTGCCCTAACCGTCAGCTGATGTAGATATATATTTTTTAATTATTATAAATATTGAGTGGTTTAAAGCTAAACAAACTTAATTTTACACCCTACATAGACATCTTAATTCATAGCTAATAATACAATAGGTACCTAATCTTATTAATGGAAATTAAGTATTCTCACAACCAAAGAATTACGATATAATGACAAAGCGGTGTGTTTCGTTACAACAGAACTAAACGTTGGGTTCCTACAATGTCGTGCTATAAATTTTTATATAGTTTACTTAATTAAAACACGTCTAGATAGGTAGGTACTAATCGTACTTAAAGTATATGAAGACTTTAATATAACTATGCATTGAAAATTTAAAGAAACAACGAGAAAACAAATGATCATATCATCCAGATAAACCAATAAATAAGAAAAATGTTAGCAGACCAAACATAAGGCCTAACGTAGCTCGTTTCCTGGTGTGGCTTTGTGAATTTGTTGATACCTAATCTAATACCACGTATTATGTATAGAAACAAGCAATATTTATGTATAAAATTCTCGTAAATGACATAAGCTGCATGGGCTACACGTCGCCTTTTGCATGTGAATATTATTTAATATTTCCTCTGCTACTATTTAAAAGTCTGCCGATGTTGCCTTCCATGAGAACCTATCTTCGAGAGTACTGTATTAATTCTTTGCCCCGAGTTAATCTTAAAAAAAGTGCGATTCGTTTTATCTGTAGAAACTAACAGTTTTTGACGTTAGTCAAGTTCTTTTACAAAGTATACTGCGTGCAATGGATAATATTTGACCTTTTGATGAAATTGGCAACACAGTTTTCGACTGGCTCAAAAATTAGAAAAACGGAATCAATGGAAAACAAAGTCTACCGTAGAATTCAAATCGTGTTTTGAAGTTCAAAATTTGCACACCAGAGGAACCCTACTGAGGGGCTCCTCGATAGTATCCAAAGGTCCAATACAACATAACCAATTCACTGTAAACAGCCCAGTTTCTTTTTTTATATCCGTGATTCTAGAAAACACTCAGTGGAATTCTGTAGCTGTTTTGATAATGTCAAACATAAATAATGTTCAAAGGAAAAAATTAATGCCACTGTAGTTCAAAAAGTATTCACTTCTCATACGCATATACTGCTTTATATATAGTTTGTATCCAAAAAACCGTATCGAAATAGTGCCACCGAAATGCCTACATAAAGGCCATAGGTACTTGAAAAACAACGAAGTTGTTTAGATATCTTTATGAAAAGGAGCCGGACATTTTTGTCCTTCATATGCGTTATTGTACAGAATTCTATACGTTCTATCCTCTTGGACAAAATTGATCTGGATTTCTTGTCCGGTGGAAATAAGTCCGTCATCGGCGCAGTTCCATCTCACAAATACATCTAAATAACTTCGGTATTTTTGAAGTACTGTTTATAGGACTTGTATATTTCAGTGGGATTATTTAGATACCTATAGTTTTTTCGCATTTGTCTAAAAGAGGATACCACCAACACGTGACGCCAGAATTCTCACTACAAATATTGAATAATTCTTTTAATTACAGAGGCACTATTATTTTTCTTTGGGCACTATTTTAGCATACTTTGACATTACCAAAATATATGAATTCCAATGTATTCTAGTATTTGCCATACTTTACGATCAACCTAGGCATTCAAATGAATAGCTAATTACTAGGCATATTATAACATGTACCCTACTACTTAATTATATTGTTCTTATATATTTATAATATCTAAGTAGGCAATTTAATGTTAACAGGATGGATTTTTGTGTTGATAATTTAATAAATTGTTATATTTTTTATAATAATAAATAGTTTCATTTTAACCCGACCTTCCATCCTATTAACATTCTCCAGAACAATAAAACGCCTTTTATATGCACAACGGGTTAGCACTGACCACACACCTGATGTTAAGTGAAGATGAGGCCGAAGTTAGAGCGTGCTGTCCCGAAATGTCCATGTTATTTGGGGGACTGGCATGAAAACATCAATGTAACATTGCTGCTTGGCGGCAAAATTACTCTAGATAAGATGATGGTGATTTAAAATGCCCACCAACCAAACCGGGTACTACACGTGTACCTCGCTCAGTTGAATTAATAATAGCATTTACTTATCCCGAACGATTCTACGAAACTAGGGCCGCTACGCTCAATTAATCTATAATTTCATATTATTTATTACGTTAGCCAACAGATTAAACAGCATAACATGAAATGTAAATCTTTAAAATTAAATACACAAAGAGTATAAATCCACTTACACAACAAATTACAGGCTAACATAACATGAAAATCAAAAAGAGTGCGAAGCGCAGACCGCACCACCCTAAATATACATATAATTTTGAAAACGATGCCATTATCATCTTCTGGGTTTTTTTTTATGCATAACGGGTTGGTACTTGACCTCAATAACACCTGATGTTAAGTGAAGATGAGGTCGATGGTGGTAGCGTACCTACTGACCCGGAAACCCAACACATTTGGAGGACTGGCTATCTTATCTATGACAACCGGAACACAACAATGCTATTAAATTCATATTTTTGCTGCGAGACAGAGATGACAATATTACTGAGAAAAACTAATACGGACATGTTACGTGATCTTTAATTGGTAACATCTATCGATTCTGAAAAATTAACGAAATTGAATAAAAATTTCGTTCCATCAGAATGCGGCAGAGTGACACCGCTTGGCGAGCAGCTCGTTATAGGAGGGCGTGTAGCGGAGAGGGGGGAGCTGCCCTGGCACACTGGTATCTATCGGAAGACCACCACACCCTACATGCAGATCTGTGGGGGGAGCCTTGTCAGCACCACCGTTGTCATATCAGGTAAAAGCAAGTCACTACGCGTCTTCTTTCTTTCTTTTTTGTAGAATGCATGATATACATTACGATCGGCGTAGAAAATTGTTACTAGGTAGGTAATATAGCTTTTTGCGAGACTCGAGCTCCCACAGACAACTGCAAACGGTTTTGTGGCATTGCTTAATTAACTCCATGTAGGTAATTGATTTAATAATAAAAGTCTAATAACAATAAATAATTCAATTAAATCTCTAATTTAAGCAACTGGAAGGTATACTAATGGAGAAACAACTTGGAATTCCTGTAAGAAACGTTTCTACTGTTTGTGTCTCGTGAGAGTAATTTGACTAAATTTGATGTGAATCATAAAGCTTATTTCAATAAACTGTATATTTTTTATTTATATATATCACCTTATCTGTAGTAGTATCTCTTTCGTGGATAACCTCGGGCTGTAGCAGAATACTAGTGTTTTACCCTGTTATTAGGTAACGTCGCACACTGAGTTATAACCCTTTTGTATTACTGCGGCACACATAGGCTAGCAATATATCAAACTTGAGAATGGTATATTAATACGGGCCTTTTTTCTCAAAAACAGCTAGTCTTGTGACTGGTCTCAAGTAAACGTGTTGTTTCATAAACCTAACTTGAGACCTGGCAAGCACGTGCACACTCAAGCAGTACTCATTTGAGAGGTGCGAGTATTAATAAACGAAACTCAAGACTATCATTAATTCGCCGCTGAGGCGTATACTTCAGAAGTGATCTCAGCTGAGTAAACCTCAAAATTGGTTTATAAATTAGCAAGGAGCTTGAGATAGAGTCAACTTCTTAAGACGCATCTCGGGTGATACAGCCTCAAGACTTGTATTGAGATTGGTTTATTAATTCGGGCCATAAATTAGTTAAACATTTTTCTTTAATTTGTTATGTTAGTTTATAATCACGATTAGTTTTGTTTTGTATGTATAGCATACTGTGTGTGTAACTGTAATGCCAATTAAGTTTTTATATATCTACGGAATTAAGAAAACTAGCATTATATTTATATACATGCAATGACATCACTTTCCACCGTTCTATTCTAGCTGCTCATTGTTTTTGGAATGATCTGGAGGACCGTTCGCTGGAGGCGGCCAGGTTCGCGGTAGCCGTCGGCAAACTCTACCGCCCTTGGAACAACCCTAGAGATGGGGACGCACAGAAATCAGACGTGAGTTCTTATTACCAGTTCATGTCTTTGTAGTGGTGTAAGAGTACGAGGCTAAGGAGGTAGCCGCGACTTGACTAGACAGGATGGTCGACCAAGGTAGATCAAGTTGTGGCCAAGAGGAGCGACAACGCCAGAGGAAAGACTGTGACTAGACAGGACGGTAGACCAAGGTAGATCAAGTCGTGGCCAAGAGGAGCGACAACGCCAGGGGAAATACTGCACCCGGTTGGCCCAATGGCATCTCACAGTTAACGAGATCTCGCTGGAGGTAGGTATATGCGGGGTGGAAATTCGGCTTAATAGAGAAGAGGCCCTATACCCAGTAGTACGTGAAGGTGAGCTGAAAATGATATGATGAAATACTTACTCGTGGTGCACTCTCGTTAAGGCGCACACTCGCTAAATGAGCAGCATTGGGCATGGTCATGCCTTTTTGAAGTATTTTGGATAAAAAAAAATCCTTTATAGGATGATTTTGATGAAGAATGATCAAGAATTTGATATTTTTGCCATCGACTCGCTAAGAAGACGAAGGATCGCTTGGTTGTTCATCTGTTTGCCGGCGTATAAAGGTCTTAACACACACAGACACACATCCAATCAACGAGCTATGATTGCAGGCCTTTTTAGGATATAGGTAAACCTTTTCCATGGACTAATTATCATCACATTCCAAGGGTTTGCCTTAATC
This sequence comes from Oegoconia quadripuncta, assembly GCA_949316235.1. NCBI lineage: Eukaryota > Metazoa > Arthropoda > Insecta > Lepidoptera > Autostichidae > Oegoconia > Oegoconia quadripuncta. The sequence goes on along the minus strand of OX438750.1, from coordinate 6,694,079 downwards.
GCCACGCTGCCCTTCACTGATATCAGCTCGCAATCCCCTGGTCGCCTTTTACGACGGTAATAGACGAGCGTGTCCTATTCTAGTATGATGAGGACCGCAGTGACAGATGTGACTAATTTTATACTTATGTATCATTTATATGTAGTTGCACATACTTATATTCTACTAAGCTGATGTACAACTAAGACTAAGTTTAAACAATCCTCAGGTGAGCGACATAAAAATCCCGAGTCGCTTTCAAGGTGCTGCTGCGAATTTCCAGGACGACATCGCGGTGATGTTGCTGTCTACAGCTTTCACGTACAAGACTTATGTGAGGCCAGTCTGTATCAACTTCGATATTCTGTTTGACAGGAGGCAACTGCAAGACGGGAAGATGGGGAAGGTGGGTTAAAAGAATACTGTTCTCTTTAGCGGCGTGTCCTACTATTTGCATCTCTTTCCGACTCACTGCACAAAAAGTTATGCTTCCCCCTCTTTCCTTCTTCCTCTCCTTCGCTGAACAAAACAAATCAGATTCTCGAGGATGAAATGAATGAAGTTCTTTGAAACAAAGGAAGGAGAAAAAAAGTCCGGCGTAGCAAGCAGTTTCTGCGTATGACAAATGAAGATTCCAGCAACACATGACGCCAGAATCCTCTCTAAAAATATTGTGTAACTCTACTACAGAGGCACTTTTTTTTAAGACTATTTAAGCACTATTTTTTACATTTTCAAAATGTCTGAATTCCACTTTGAGGATTCTGGCATCACGGACGTCACAAAACTTTATAATGTCCTTATTTTCTATCAATTTAATTCATGTCACAGGTCGCCGGTTGGGGTCTCACAGAAGAAAATGGCAACGCTTCCCAAGTCCTCAAAGTGGTGGATTTGCCCTATGTGAAAATTGACGAATGTATTGCAGAGTCCCCGCCGGGCTTCAGAGAATACATCACAAGTGATAAAATCTGCGCTGGATACAGAAACGGTAAAATACTGATTTATTTGCTAAAATCTTCATGGAAAGAAGACTCTGTAAAATATTTTTTTAACATTCGGAAGACTGCATATTCTGTCGAGTCTTTGCTTGCCGAGTTAATCAAAAAGAAATAGTAATGTAGCCATTTTATAAAATTTACCAAATATTGCAGGTACAGCATTGTGTAAAGGCGACAGCGGTGGTGGACTTGTCTTTCCTGAATCAGACCAAGGGATCGAGCGGTACTACTTACGTGGCATCGTCTCAACGGCCCCGAATAATGACAACCTATGTAATGCGAATGCAATGACAAGCTTCACCCAAGTCACGAAGCACGAGCATTTTATCAAAGAGTTCCTATATTTCTAGCGAAATCTATAATGACAATGATCCACTAGAATGGCAATGACAATGTGGATATCGAAATACATTTTTAGAAAAGAAGTACAAACTCCACCATCAAGTACAACGATCGCAGAAATAAAAAAAAAACATATTTAAGTTACGCTTTTAACTGAAACGGTTTCGCAGTATTGTAATAAGAAGAAGAATTACTGTAAATTAATGTTACTTATGTCAGAGCTGACTGCCATGCTACCAACCATCTTTTTTTTATGTCGATCGTCGTGTAAATAAACTTTATACCGGTGAGTTTAAAAAAACTTTAAAAACCTTTAACGGTTAAAAAACCGTAAGGAAAAAAATAGGGCATATTAGGTAAGTAAAATAAAAGTTATTGGGATAGTTTTTTTTTTTTTTTTCAAAACTGGTCGACCCACGTGCCTGCCGGAGATTGATATGCGACTGGTGGGATTTCTAGTTTCTATCCCGCGAATTTTAATTGGAACTCATATTTACTTCAAGATTTTTAAAATTTATTTAATTTAATGATGTAATTAACTATGTGCAATAGGCTTGTTCGCGAGGAACACAAGAAATAAAAGATGGTGTTAATCAGAAATGAATACTTATTTAAGCATGTAAAATGCCACATATAAATAGGTATAAGTACAATACATTTCACAATGGATGCGCACGTGTTATCGAGTTGGGAGTCGCAGGCGAATAGAACGAGTAGCATCGGCCGGCGACGCAGGCGCGGGCCCCGTCCCGCGCCCCGCGCCATGTAGATAATAAACACATCGGCGCGAACAGGCTACAAAGGCGACCATCAAAGTCATATCGTTTTATTATATTTTATGGGTTTGAAAAAAAAAAATATGCCAATACCACAATACCTTCTATTTCACTTACCTACCTAATATGCCCTGTTTTTTTCCTTACGGTAAAAAAACTCATCCAGTATAATTATAATATAGAGCAAAAACAATTGCACGATGCGGTAAGATACCCAACGACGTGACAGACAAGAAAGTAGCCCATACCCAAATGTGTGGGTATGTCTAGGTTTATATGTAATCAGTTATCGTTTAGATGATTTTATATAAGTATACTGTGCTAATTTCTTAGCCTTTTTCTCGAAAGTCGCCTAATAAACCCATCATCTTTGACTCATATACCTAATAGGCACTGTTTGTTTGTCAAAAATTAAATAAACTGAAATTAGAAAAAGAAATCTCATAACAGCGTAACGCATACACGCGACTAACTAATCCGAATAACTCCCGTGCAAATTCACCCTACCGCGAGCGACTACGCGACCTTAGCACCGGGCGGGCGGCGCGCGGCGCGTGGCACTCCAAAGAGCGATTAGACAAATCTAATCACTTTTTACAGAAGTAAAACTAGAACACAGAAGACCATATTTGTCTGCCTATTTTGTTCGGAGACAATTTTTAAAATGGCCAAAAATAGTATTTATTATTTAAATAATAAATAAATCCCTAATGTACGACTGTACGTGCGGGAAATAAACCATTAAATTAGCACAGTGTGTAATATATTAGATGTGAGTCTAATGACGTGAAAGATGATGACCTGACTTTTTTATTTTTATTTCAGCCAAAAAAAACTATGATTAGTTGTTATCAATATTGATTATAAATCAAAAAATATTGTAAATTGCTCAAGTAAGACATGGATACGTAATTTGAATTGGTAGGTATTATGTAATAAAATATCGTTAATTAAAAAGACGAATTGCTTTTCATTTAGATCATAACTTAGGTTGACAGCCCAGCCAACGTCGAGTCAAGTAACGCGCGTCGTAATGAGCGTTCAATGCTCTACTGCCACTAAAACCACTGTGTGTGCGAGACTAGAACGTAGCATTTCCATCGTTTGTTACAACGTACATCGCGGATTGTCTGCCACTTTACAGATGATTTACTTGACCGTTGAAGAGAAATAAGACATGGCTGTATAAGCTTAGATCCTTTTGCCTCCTCAAAGACGAGTGAGTTAAAATAAAAAAATAGAATGTCACCGTCAGTCTCAGTGACACATGGACTTATTATTTAAACAGGACTGATAACTATCAAAAGAATCATTTAGGAAAATGATCACTATGTCAACGCAATAAGGTATTAAATTGGATGCACCATACACAAAGGCAAATCCGAGCCGAGAGAGATATAAATAACGGAGGCCGTGTGTCTCGTTCTTACATCTTGCCAGCAAAAAAAATGATTATGATCAACAGTTTTGGCTACTCAAAAATTCCATTGAAACACTTATATTTTTATGTTATTTTAACAATTATAAATAAACAAATAACATTCGCATTAATTTATTTTCATATATTCTTAAATCAAACAGAAAACATACATTTTTATTTCGATTTTGTTATTTTTATGGTAACCCTGAAATGTCATGGCGGTTCGGTGTGATTTTGAATTTTCTTTGCATTAAAAGTTTTTTAAAGTATTTGTTATATTATAACAAGTAAAAGGAGTAAAATGGTGAAAAAGTGTTGCGTTTATACTTGCCCAAGTGAATCCTATGGTGGTTGCAACATATCTTTCCACAGGTAAGCTAAAAATAATATTTTTGTAAATCAAAGAAGTAGGATGCCCATGAATTCTTGAAATGAGTCGAAATATGTGAAATATGTGTGATTGATTAGGGTCCTGACTGTTGTACTATTATTGCAGTTTCCCAAAAAATGAAGAAATGCGAAATAAATGGCTCACGCCGGCTAATGTCAAAACGCCAAATTTTTTGACAAATATTTTATTACAACATTTGTCCCAAGTAACAAATATATTGTGGTCACCCTGTTAGACAGAGACAAACGGCCTCTACGTTACACATCCTGCTCGGCTCGTTTTTCAGCGGCGAGTACTCAGTCCTGTTTAAATAATAAGTCCATGCAGTGACATCACTCACCTGTCACAGCGTCGATTAACTGCGCTTTTAGCAAATCCATCATCATCATCATTGTTCAATTTCATCAAAAGTACGACTGAGAAGTTATAAGAAATTATATATTGAAGACGAGGCAGTATGGCTTTGTTCCTTAGCCTTTCCTATTACAAGGAAAAAGAAAACTTCTCTTTCAGCTGTCTGTCACATTATCGTCAACCAAAATCATCTGACTGAGGAGTTATCTCCGTAGGTTTTGTATACTCTTTGGAGTTATCATCACAGCAGGCGACTCAGAAGAGCTACTGTTGTGAGCTCTTTGGTTACCTTTAATCAGTAGTACATTCTCTTTGATCAGTAGTACATCAGTCATGTGAAATTGTGAAGTGAACGAACCGAACTGATAGAAAATTATATCTAGTGTTTTTTATTATTATTTGGTCTAGATGGCGAAGTGACCGACCAAATTAATTAACGTTTTTTCTAAAACCGGTCATCTTTCTTTTCCCGTGATTTTTCCTCTACGCTGTCATTGACAGAATTTTTAAGATAGAAGAGAAGAGCACGATATAAAAATCCACAAAAAAATATATCTCATCTTTCTTTCGGTGAATGTTCTTTCTATTTAAAGTTATTGAGAAGAAATGTGATTCATTTGTCTTGCAAATATGGAGGAAAATACGGCTAATACCGAAGTCGAAGTAAAACCCAAATATTCTATGCGAAAGATTGCTCGGAATGGAGGCATCTTATTGCTAGGTAGTTATTTGCTATTTTCTCTATATACCTATATGTATACTTGTAGTTATTGCGGGTTTCGCTTTAAATTTATTATTCCTTGGGTAAACATACAGATTGTAGTTATTTGACCACTAGTTGTTTGTATAAAGGTCCACTACGCTGTCCGAGAAACACGTTATCTACATCTGCAGATTTCTGGGTGGAGTTGTATGCTAATCATTGACCACACAGCTCATAGGCCTGTATTAATAAACCGTTGGTCGTAAATAACCAACATAAGGCTTGTAGAACTGTTTTCTGTATAGTACTTTGCTACTGCTTTGCGAATGAGCAATAATGTCAATAATTTTAATAAGACTTTTTTGAGTTTGACTTAGTACGAGTTAGTACGCTTCCAACTTCGGCCTCATCTTCACTTAACATCAGGTGTGATTGAGGTCAAGTGCTAACCCGTTGTGCATAAAAAAAAATAGTGTAGTCTTCTTTTGGAATAGCGAATTGGAATGTCGTACTTTGCCTGCCTATTCTAACCTACAGTGCACAGACATGGTCATTGATTGTGCTTCAGAAGTCCAAACTCAAGATTTTCCAGTCAATCAATCAATAATTTATTTGCATGAATACAGTTCTATAAGTTCTTAATACAATTAGAGTTCGGTGTATCCAGTCTGCTTGCAGACGTGCAAATATTAAAATCTACTTATACGCTTTAAATCTTATACCATTCACAATTAAAAATAACTATGTCAAGCTTAAGTCATTAAAATAAAAATTATTAGTTATTCAGTAGAACTCGGCGATCGGACCACGGGCACTAAACGGAAATCTCAATTATAAATATATTATTATTGTCATTGAATAAGTAGAGAATGCAATATATTACGAATCTAAGTACTGTTTCACACTATAAAAACATTTATCATTAAGCCATTTCGTCAATTCCCTTTTAAAACTCTCATTATTCATTGTTTTAAGATTGTCAGGCAGTTTATTATACAGTAATATGCACATATTAAATGAATTTGTTCATAAATAAATGTATGACAGGGTGGTTGATATAATATACAGATGGCAATAGAATGTGTTATTCTCTGCTACAAACTGTTTTAAAGCCCTGGTAAAGTTGAGCTTGCACAGAGATAAACAACCTACCTCTGCAGTGTAACCATATCAATTTTGGACATCAAAAAAATTTTTTTTCACTTGATTAAAAATTTTTTTTTTAGCAATTTGTATCGGCTATATCCACTATACATATGTCTCCACACTGTTCGAGTATGACCGCAACTTCTCACACTTATCTGAACTGGAACGGGAGATGTCCCTCCGCACAGAAATGGGGTTCTATTACTCTTACTACAAGACCATAGTGCATGAGAGGCCCTTCATCGCTGGAATATCAAAGCTGATGTATGACAGGCTGGTCGAGTATCCGAATGATGTAAATGCCTTTAACAGATTTAATATACATCCAGAGGTAAGTTTAGTTTGGTAATTATTTAATTTAAAGATTTTTGAGTATCATTCCCACAGCCCGGTTTCGCTGACAGGGCCACTAGCCACTACACCAATCCGTCATCATTTTGTATAATTAGACTGGGTTATCCGAGCCGAGCGAACTATGTACATACATGCTTACTTATATCATCCAAATAGTCAAAAATTTTGTAAATGATTTCTGTTTTATGATGTTTTTGAATTTATTTAAAGGCAAATTTTGAATCTCTACTGCAACCTTATTATTAATCGGTATACATTGGCTCTTAAGTCACTTAGTCAAAGTCACATGAGAGCCAGCGTATATGCTTAAGACTTAGTTTTAACGACTGTTTGGCGTATTGGTTAGAAACTCTGACCACTACACCAAAACGTTGCGGGTTCGAATCCCGCTAGAGGCATATGTTTGTATGATGAATACAGACATGTGTTCCCAAGTTATGGATTTTTTTCATTTATATAAGTATTTATTTACAAAAAAAAATGTATTTGTGTAGTTTATCAACCATCTGGTATCCATAACATAAGCCTAGATGCTTACTGTGGACCTAGATGGCGCTGTGTGTATGTGCAAAGATATTTATTTAGTTATTTAAGAGTCAATGTACATAAACGGCTGACAGCTGATATGAACAGCAAGTTTATTATTATGTATATCACTGATCATTTTCTTGCCCCAGTCCCTGGTATTTTTCTTAAATGATTCTAGATTTTTTCTTACATACATAAGGGCCCATATTAATAAACCAATCTCAATACAAGTCTTGAAGCTGTATCACCCGAGATGCGTCTTAAAAAGTTCTTAGTAAGACCAATCTTGAGGTCTACTCAGCTGAGATCACTTCTCAAATATTCGCCTCAGCGGCGAATGAATGATAGTCTTGAGTTCCGTTTATTAATACGTGAAACTCTCAAGTAAGCACGGGTGTCAAGTTCGGTTTCTTAATCAACACGTTTACTTGAGACCGGTCACAAGACTGTTCTCAATTTTTTTTTTTTTTTTTTTTTTTTTTTTTTTTTTTTTTTTTTTTTTTGGGTAATATCTGCTATCAGTATTCGTACTATAAGCAGATGTTTTGAGAGAGCTATGATAGGTCGAGTGTGCCCTCCATTAAGGGCATCTACTCATATTGTCAAGATGTCCAATTTAGAGGGACAGTATATCTTTCCTTTTGAGGCGCTTTTCGTAGCTTCTTGTTATCAACTTAGTCGCCAGTTCATTAGGATGTCTGTCCAGTCTTCTTTGATAACTCTCAGTGCAATTGTGGATCTCCTCCTTCACAGTGTTCATAATAAGTTTATGATGGATTTCCTCATTTGTTACGAACCAGGGTACGTTGCATATTGATCGCAAGATAATATTTTGCATTCTCTGTATGATGGAGATATTCGAGTTGCATGCGCTTCCCCATAGTTGGACACCATACAGCCAGATTGGCTTTAGTATCACCTTGTAGATTAGAAGTTTGTTATCTGTTGATAGCTTGCTATTGCGTCCCATTATCCAGTGAAGGTTTTTGTAGCGGATGTTTAGTTCCTCTCTTTTGGTCTTCAAATGTTGTTTCCAGGTCAGGCGTCGGTCAAGGTGAAGGCCCAGGTATCGTACACTATCCTGGTGTGGTAGTTGAGAGTTCTCAATTTTATGAATGGTTTATTAATACGGGCCTAAGTTTCGTAAATATATTACGATGCTATTGATATATTGATTTCCATAAACTCCTAAGAGATTTCTGTCCTGCTTTTGTGTATTTTTCTGTCATTATTTATAACTCCATTTCCAGGTGGTTATCGGTGCAATATACCGCTACTTCGAACCGTGGCTCAACACGACTGCTTACCGGCAATGCCACATGGTGAACCGTGGCGAAGGCCTCACAGAAGTGGTGAGCTGTGTGGGCATTGGTCACCCCATAATGTTCTATTTGGAGGCAGTGTGGTGGCTAGCTGGATTAATGGTTGCTGTCGTATTTCTCCATGGCACTATGCTGAGGTATGATATTTAAAAAAAAACTGATTATTTTTTGAGATATTGCACACCCTGTATACGCTTTTATAACCTTATATGTTATAAATTTCCCAAATTTAAGTTCCCCAAATAAGATGGGGTTTCTGGGTCAGTACGCTACACACCGTCGGCCTCATTTTCACTTTCAACATCAGGTGTGATTGAGGACAAGTGCTAATGCGTGGTGCAAAAAAAAAAGAAATACCTGAAAATATCATTAATCTAAACGAGAAACAATTTAAAGACCATGGTCTAACATAATTAACAAAAAAGGTTATTACAAAATTTGTGATTACTATATGGGACGGTCGGTGTAGTGTTTGCCATACAGACTGTGCTGGATTACAAAGTAGTGGAGTCACGCAAATAAAAACCACACTGAAGATTTCACAAGGTGCTGAAGAGAGAGGCAGGATGAACCAAGTAGTTTCTTGTAACGTAGATGTGTTTATGACGGAGGCTCGATTGAAAGTGATTTTTTTGCGCGGGTGCTATGTTTACAAAATAGTGATAAGCCTAGACGACCTTAGTCGTACTAACATCGCGGTGACTCTAGGGTGTGACAAAGACGCGACTCTATGAGTATAGAGTCCGGCGAGTATAGAGTGTCGTTTGTAGTTTAAACATGTTTAGGGTGAGTGAACACCTACAGTGGCGTTCGCGTTAAAATTCGAGATTGAAGCGATCAATCTCGAATGACGACAGCTAACCGTTCTTCCGGCTTGCCGTTGGTTGCCCTGAGCTGTTAGGCGATCATGTCAAAACTAAAATATTCAAAATACAAGGTACAGTCACTCTTGTTATTTTCAATTTGGGGATCCGCCAAAAAAGTATGATCAATCGGGGTTCCGTGACCAAAACAAATTGAGATCCTCTGCTCCCTAGAGCCCTAGCTCTACGCTCCTGTAAGATATCGAACAGCAGTCCCATATTCGAAAATTTACGACGACCTTCAATTGCGATGAGATTGTATTTGCGGCAATTTTCCATGTAAGGCAATTTTTAAATTTGTAGTATAAATGAGACATGAAAATTTGTATTCTATGTTACTAATATGTATTGCATAATTGGGACTTCATATCGATCGTGCGTATTCTAATATGCTTCTCATACCGGATGAGTTTTTTACAGGAAGGAAAAAATAGGGCATATAAGGTAAGTGAAATCGAATGTATTGGCATAGGTAGTTTAATTATTTTTTTTTTGGCGGTCGCGTTCGTAGCCTATTCCACATAATTACATAATTAAATTAAATAAATAAAGAAAACTTGGAGAAAATATGAATTTCAAATAAATTTCGCGTGATAGGAACCCTACGAATCCCGTCAGTCGTATATCAAACTCCGGCTGGCGCGTGCGTTTTAAAAAAAAAAACTACATATCCCAATAACGTCTATTTCACATACATAATATGCCCTAATACTTTCCTTACGGTAAAAAAACTCATCTGGTATAAACAAAATTTTCAATTTTGAGACTGAGTTGGCCACGGAATGGTACGCAGGTACGAATAACAAATTATAGGCAAATAAGAGCGGTCAAGGACAGATTCAGTGTGATTACGCATGTATACATGTGATTACGCAATTGACACACGTTTAATATAACAATAAATGTCAAATATGGCCATACTACAACGCGAAAGAATCAAGGTAGAAGTCTGTGAACAGCTACCGCTAAGCTATCCGAAATGTTGCAAATGCTTTCGGAATATTCACCTTTTGTACTTCTAGAAGGTGTGCTTTAAGCTTAAAGGAAAACTTAGATTACAACATTTCGTCGCCTAGTACGGAAACTGGCCGTCATCAGTGGCGTGCACAACGTTTCATCACAGGGTAGGCCAAAAGAAAAATATAACTACAAAATAATAACTTACTCTTAGGCCCGTATTTGTGAATGTTGCTCAAGGGTAGATCTGCGCTTTTGGAAAGTTGGAAAAAGATGCCGCTACATAAGTTACATAAAGCTGTCCCTTTTTAACTGTCCTCAAGTCCTACTGTTAAAGATGATGAAAACAGACGAAACAAATGATATAATAAAGACATCCCTGCTGTATATATTAAACAATTAGTGTCTAAGTACCTCTATACCTATCAACTAATAGCATTTACTGGATGAGTTTAAAATAGGGCATATTAGGTAAGTGAAATAGAAGGTATTGGCATAGGTAGTTTAATTTCTTTTTTCCATGTTATCTCTGACAAACGGAACACAACAATGCTATTAACATTGCTGCTTGGCGGCAGATTTAGATAAGATGGTGGTAGTTAGCCAGGCGGACATTTAAGATGCCCTACCACCAACCAATCCGAATACTTAAACATGTACCCCGCTGAGGATCGAACCCGTGACCTCCGAATCGTAAACCCAATGTTGTTTACATTGAGCCACGAAGGCGGTTAAATTCAAGGTAATTTCAGAATGCATTACTCTGTATGGGCAATCGAAATATTTTTGATCGAATTCGACTATGGTTTTTTAAGGGAACCCAATGCTTGTTCAAAATTCAATTTTCCCCTGAGAATAACAAGCAAGAAACTCGACGGGTTGCTCTTTTAAAAACGTGGTTTTATATTACATAAAGGTTACTAACTAACCACGGTAGATGGGCTAACTGTAGTCTGAATGATTAAATAATAATAATAATAAAAAAACACAATGACTCTGTTTGTACTCAGTTCATCACCATGTTTGCAGCGACACAGTGCTGGGTGGGGTCCTAGCTGTGGCCCAATACTTCGCGAACCACAGCGAGTGTACGCGCGTGCAATGGGCCCCTAACGAGAGAGAGAACCTGGCCGCCCCTCTGTTCTTCTTCCAGACATTACTCATCACTATGCAGCTCAGGGACAAGGACAGGAGGACCTCGTTTCAACTCCAAGTTAGTGGGTTCTTTATTTTTTTTTTTTTTATATGAGAGAGCGGCAAACGAGCATGCGGGTCACCTGATGGAAAGTAATCACCGCCGCCCATGGACACCCGCAACACCAAAAGGGTCACAGATGCGTTGCCGGCCTTTGAGGAAGGTGTAGGCTCGTTTCTTGAAGGTTCCAATGTCGTACTCGTTCGGGAATACCGCTGCCGGAAGTCCGTTCCACAAGGTGGTCGTACGTGGTAAGAAGTTTCTTGAGAAACGTACAGTGGTAGACTTCCACTCATCCAGGTGATGTGGATGGAAATTTAATTTTCGACGAGAAGTGTATCGGTTAAATTGAGCAGCGGGTATTAGCTCGAACAGTTCTTCAGAACACTCCCCATGAAATATGCGAAAATGCAAAATTTTGTGCCATTAAATGTATTTTGGAAAAAACGCTCCATATCACTCATTATACAAAGGAAGGCCTATATCCCTGCATTGGGATGTTTACGGGTTGATGATGATGAATGGAATGCTGTTGATTCTTTGTAAATAAATAAATATTATAAATGTGTAAGTTTGGATTTTTGCTTGTTCCTCAATCACGGCCAAACGGATGAACGGATTTGGATGAAATTTGGTATAATAGGTAGAATATACCCTGGATATTTTTTATGGACGACTTGTTTGGTGTAGTGGTTAGCAGTGATCACTATACCAAAAGGTTGCGGGTTCGAATCCCCGCTAGGGGCATATGTTTGTGTGATAAATACGGACATGTCAACCCGAGTTATAGATGTTTTCATTTTTTACAAAATGAAAAATGTATTTATGTAGTATATCAACCATCTGGTATCCATAACATAAGCTTATAGTTGCTTACTGTGGAACTAGATGGCGCTGTGTGTATGTCTAAGGATATTTATTTATATTTTTATCCCGATAAAATGAAGAGTTCCCGGGATAAACAAATTTCCGCGATAAAGTTATTTCACACAGGTGAAGCCGCGGGCGGGAAGCTAGTTCTAAAAAAAATCATGAACATTTAGCATTATGTTGAACTATCTGTTACCCGCGACTTCGTCCGCGTAGAATATATTCTACTACTAAATGTCTATCCTACACGAACCAGTCACTTATCCGGAATAAAAAGTAGCCTATATGTTAATCCACGTCCTAAACTGTCTACCAACCAAATCTGTCCAGCAGTTTAGGCGTGAAGAGGTAACAAACATACATTCACACAAATTTTTGCATTTGTAATATTAGTACGAATGCGACCAGTTTATAAACCAGATTACAATTCTGAAATAACATGTAGAGGAACTCTCAATAAATAAACAAAACCAGGCGCGTTATTCTGTAATTTCATCGATATCGTCATCGTGAGTTTCTTGCTCGTTCTTCTCTGGGGAATCTGCTTTGCGAATGAGCAATAATGTCAATAATTTTAATATTAAGATAAAAATGTGACGTTTTCAAGTGATAATCTTTATCCTACGAAATAAATATTTTTTTGACTTTGACTTTCGATAACGATGTCCAATGAGGAAACGTCATATTGCCGAGCGAGCGATGCGGCAACCAATCACAAGTCAGAACGTAATCGATGACGATATAATAACAATATAAGAATAACCCCTCTGGTCAAGCTGAGACCACTATTGTAGCGATGACTACAGGGCAACAGGCAAAATAGATATTGGATAGTTTTTTTTTTTATTTAAGCAGGAAACTCTTTGCTGAACCAGAGAAAGGCCTGGATCTTTTGTTTTTGGCCTGGACCGTCTGGAGTCTGCCCCAGTGAGGACATAAGACTATAGGTGTTTGGAAGGGAGGATCATATTTTTTTTATATGATTAACTGGATGCTCGTTTGACCACATTCTCACCTGATGGAAAGCGACGATGTGGCCGAAGATGAAGCACGCGATCTCAGTAGATGCCTATTCACCCTGCCCTTGAACATCCCAAGGTTCAGGAAAGAGTGATGCTGGAAGGGAGTTCCATGCTTTGGCTGTTCGCATTATGAATGAAGAGTCGAACTGCTTAGTGCGAATGTTCGGTATGTTCCCTCCCCACGCCTAGTAATCCGAAGATGAAATGGCGATGGGGGAATAAGATTGTGTAATTCCAACGCACACTCACCGAAGTGCATCCTGTAAAAGACTGAGAGACAGGCGACCTTGCGGTGGTATTCGAGGCTCTGCAATTTAACAGTGATCGAATGGTCACCAATGAGTCTTTTGGCACGTGCTTCCACAAAATCGAGTGCAGCCAGCTGGTACTTGGCTGAACCATCCCAAAGATGACAGTAGTATTCCATGCACGAGCGACCCCGAGCCTGGTAAAGTACTAAATGCTGATTCGGCCTAAAATATCGCCTGAACTTGAAGAGAATGCCAAGCTTCTTATCTGCTGTTTTAGCATTCGATTCTATGGAGCGCCCAAAATTTAGGTTGGAGTTTACCTCCAGACCCAAAAGATTGAGATGGTCAGAGATTGGTATATTACTCAAGGTGGCCTATTTTAAGCTTTCATTTTCTTTCCAGGTATCCATATTCACGTTGAACTGCCTCTGCCTCCTGTTCTGGCAATTCTCACAGTTCATCTTCCTAACACAAACCGCTATATTCTTCATGATGGAACAACTCAAGATAATTGACCTGAAAAGTCTGTGCGTTTATTTACATTCCCACTTCTGCGGACTACATATGGCAGTGCTGCTCCTACAAGGGAATGATATGCTAAAGTCGTCCTTATACACTTCATTCTTCCTAGTCGTGTCTGCTTACTGTATATTCTTTAGCAGTTTACGTATTAAGGTCAAAAATCGCTTGGACTTATTCGTGGAAGCGTGGTTGGTGTTGCTAAGGATAGCGATAATGATATGCGCTTCTATTTATCTAAAGAAATTGATCAGTGATTTTTTGGAGGTCCAAGAAGACTCTCACATATGGGACATTTTGTATTCGAAATTCACCAACTACAAAACCTTCCATACACTAATCTACACTTGCGCACAAGTATTTGATTTCCTGCCGTGGAGCTCTGTTGTGAATTTGTTCAAAACTCTCCTAATACCGATGGTGATTGTGACCATTTTGAATATAATGCAATATTGGCTGAACACCTGCGCTGACGATGTGAAGAGCTACTACGAGCAACATGAAAGACTTGTCGCCGAGAAGGAAAAGAATGAAGACGACACCGACGATAGCGGTATTGAGAATAACACTGATAGTATTAAAAAGAAGAGCGCAGATAGACAGGATTTAGATGCGATAGACAAGGACGCGAAACCGAAAGAAGATCACATAGATGATAGATTTGTTTGTTTTTTGAAAAATTTGAGGGTAGATGCGGCTATATTCTATAACGTCTCCCAAATGGTGGTGTTCGCAGCGATGGCCGCGTTGGTAATGAGACTGAAGCTACTGTTTGTGACGCAGATGTGTATTGTGTCCGCCATAGTTATGAACTCCAAGTATTATATGTGAGTATTGTCTTTTATACATGTTTCTGTTTGTTTGTAGAAGATAAACTGCAGGCTGCGTGGTGATCGAGGATTATTATTGGATGTTGTTCGATCGTAAGAGAGCGAAAAACTGGCCGCGCACCAGTATATATACTTTTAGATTCGCGCCATCTATCGGATTGTCCTGGAACCCGTGAATAAATTGATTAGAGGTGGGTTCACGGGTTCGCCGATAGATGGCGCCAGTCTTTACATAATTGTGCCGAAAGCGTCATGCGAGGTTCTATACTGAACACTGTTATTTTATTATTGTATTGATGCAAGATGTCCGCCTGGCTAGCTACCACCATCTTATCTAAATCTGCCGCCAAACAGCAACGTTAATAGCATTGTTGTGTTCCGGTTGTCAGAGATAAGATAGCCAGTCCCCCAAATAAGATGGGGTTTCCGGTTCAGTACGCTACCACCCCTTATCTTCACTTAACATCAAGTGTGATTGAAAAAAAAAGCCATACTTACCACGTGAAAATTTTTGTGTTTGATCCCTAATAATTTCACGTTTAGTTTGCTTGCATTCGAACGCTAAAGGAGATAGCTCTTTTTGTTTGAAGGTTTGGCTAGATATTGTACATCATGTTAGAATATTCTGCAACTCTAATGAAACTACCCTCGAGAGCAAAAGTTACGGGTCACTAGCATTTACTTCAATATCTTGAAAATGAATAAAGTTAGCGTATTGAAATAAATTGAACCTTATAGACAATGTAATGGTATTAAAATAAAATGCATTAAAGTTATTACCGATAGTTTATTCTATTTTATTTAAAACGAAAAAGTAAAAATGGCGTCATTTGCTTGCAAAACCAAAATTGGAAATATTGAACTTTTTATGTTTACATATAATTCTTTTTATATTTAAAGCAAATCTGCTGAGTTCCTACCTTTTTTCATCACAGTTTGACCTAATTTATTATCAATTAATTACTCGTTAAATTAACTTTGTGGTGAATAAAATACCTTTTATTTATTTAGTTTGATTCAACGACGAGGGTCTAAAGATGGAGTCAGTAGATGTTACTCTGTTACTCGTTTTTGTACTAGAATAATGTGTCTTTGTGCTATTTTTCATGTAGAAATTGTTTTCCGTACGATAAAAAAAACTCATCTGGTATAATGGTCAATGTTACAGTAACCCTAAGTCGAGGTTGGTGACGTTGCTGTGGGTCGTATGCGCCGCGTCGCTGCTCCGACGTATGGCCACAAACATCACACAGGAGATGTCGAACATTGGTAAATAAATAAATATATCCTTAGACATACACACAGCGCCATCTAGTTCCACAGTAAGCAACTATAGGCTTGTGTTGTGGATACAAAACTACATAAATACATTTCTTTTTGTAAATAAATACTTATTATAAATGAAAACATCCATAACTTGGGTACAAATGTCCGTATTCATCACACAAACATATGCCCCTAGCGGGATTCGAACCCTCAACCTTTTGGTATAGCAGTCAGAGTTTCTAACCACTACACCAAACAGGTCGTCAAGTTATTTATGAATGTAGACGTAGGTATATATATTAAATCGATTTGTTTAGTTACAGATTATAAAATATTATGTAGAAATAGGTTAGTATACTTTGGTGTTGTTATTAGGCAAAAGGAACTGAGTCACCATTTGCTTACTTGAGAACATGATCTCAAATTTAATTAGTTTAGTACAAATACAAATGATTTATTTGCTATTGAATAGGGTACTTTATAAGATGTTTCAGTACTGGTTCTATCGTCTATTCAGCCACTTTTAGCAGCATGCTAATATCTATAAATCTCAAAACTATTACAGTAATTTTTTTTGGATACTAAATTCATTTACATAATTCAAGTCGATAACATTAATTACTGTTAAATTCATAATATGAAATTCGTTACATAATTCAAGTCAGTTACATTCATTAGTATTAAATACATTAGATAATTTAAAGTTCCACCTTATGATCCAAAAATTCTTTAATTGAATAGAATGTGTATTGGAGGAGTCACTTCTTCTAGAGCGTTATCACACTAGCGAGTTGCGAGCGAGTGGGAAGCGGGGCGAGTGCGCAGCGAGCACGCCGCGAGTTCGCGACGTGTGCGTGGCGAACACGCCGCGGGTGCGCAGCGAGCTCACGGCGAACAGCGCTGTTGACGCCAGTCGATAACTTGATAATGGGTCCTCCCATATTCGTCGTTTTATCTGCTTTTGTCTACGTTTCCGTCTTCGGAGTAACAATGCTAACAGCAGTGTTTCCTCGTCGTAATTCATTCTGGCACTGAATGTACAAAACGAGAATCGCACGCCGCGAACTCGCTGCCCACCCGCGGCGAGCTCGCTGCGTATACGTCGCGCACTCGCCCCGCTTTCCACTCGCTCGCAACTCGCTAGTGTGATAAAGCCCTTATATTTTGAGTTTGTTAGTCGGCAGTGCTTGTAATGCTTTAGGCAATTTATTAAATATAACTCAATCTCGGTTTGGCCTGGCCTGGGAGAAATCGAACAGCATCGTTATTTGTATGTTCACAGATTCATTTTCTAATATTTATTGATTGTAAACATAAATTTACACATATTTCACAAATAGGATCCATTCGTTAAACCATCATCCACTTTATCATTATTGTTTCTAGAATCTACGTTTATAGAACAGTGTTCGTGGTAGGTAGGTTTTAAACCGCCTCCGTGGCTCAATTTAAACAACATTGGGTTTTCGTTTCGGAGGTCGCGGGTTCGATCGCGGGTATATGTTTATGTACCCGGTGTGGTTGGTGGTAGGGCATTTTAAATGTCCTCCATCTAGCTAGCTACCACCATCTTATCTAAGTCTGCCGCCAAAGCAGCAATGTTAATAGCATTGTTGTGTTCCGGTTGTCAGAGATAAACCCAGTCCCCCAAATAAGATGGGGTTTTCGGGTCAGTACGCTTCCACCATCGACCTCATCTTCACTTAACATCAGGTGTTATTGAGGTGAAGTACCAACCCGTTATGCATTTCAAAATTATGTGTATATTTAGGGTGGCGTGGTCTGTGCTTCGCACTCTTTTTTCATTTTATGTTAGCTTGTAATTGGATTTACACTTTCTGTGTATTTAATTTTAAAGATTTACATTTGATGTTATTGCTGTATAATCTGTTAGCTAACGTAATAAATAATATGAAATAATAGATTAATTGAGCGTAGCGGCCCTAGTTTCGTAGAATCGTTCGGGATAAGTAAATGCTATTATTAATTCAACTGAGCGAGGTGCACGTGTAGTACCCTGTTTGGTTGGTGAGCATTTTAAATCACCATCATCTTATCTAGAGTAATTTTGCCGCCAAGCAGCATTGTTAAAAGTTTTGTTGTTTTCATGCCAGTCCCCCAAATAAGATGGGGATTCCGGGACAGTACGCTTCCACCTTCGGCCTCATTTTTAACATCAGGTGTGATTGAGGTCAAGTGCTAACCCGTTGTGGATAAAATCTTTTTCCTTGCCGAAACCAGACGAGTGTCATAATGTATATCTAACAGGTGAATTCAGTAACGTGCACCAAGAGGAACTTCTACAGTGGATCTCTTCGGAGACGAGCAGTGGGGCCGCGTTTGCAGGTTCGATGCCCATACTGGCATCAGTGATGCTGTCGACCAGACGGCCTGTGGTCTCCCACCCACACTATGAACACAAGGAGGCAAGGTAATAAATAGTTGAGTATTATTTATGCATATCCCGTGAGATCTACACACTTTATCGGGATAAAAAGTATCGATAGGATATTTATTAGGCCACACACAGCTCGGCTCGGTCCTCAAGCGTCGGTGGCTCAGAGGTTAAGACGTGGTCTTCCAATTTGGGAGGTCCGGGTTCGATTCCCAGGCATGCATGACCTAATGACTTTTTAAATTTAGTTTAATTATATGCATTTATCCGACTGCTCTTAAACGGTGAATGAAAACATCGTGCGGAAATGAAACTGTTTATTCGCCACTTCGACACATATACAACAATTGTTAGGCCAATAAAATAACAGAACACTCAGATAAGTGTCGCAGCAGCGAAAGGGAAACGACTCAGCTATATGCTGAGCTTATAAGAGCTCAGCGCTGGTTTACTGTCGCACCCAGTGATGGACACTGAGCTGGTGTTAGTCAATAATGGGGACGTCAGTGTCCAATGATCTGTCTGTTGCAGGGAGCGCGTGTATGCTGTATACAAAATGTACGGACGGTTCACTCCTCAGGAACTGTACCAGGAGCTCACGAAGCTGAAGGCGACCTACCTCATCGTCGAGCAGCAGTATTGCTACAGCCGGAGCAAGTGAGATATCAGTTTTTTTTTCCTCCATTCCGGTTTTGTAAATATATATGAAATATATATCCTTGTATAAATAAATATATATACCATCTTCAAGAACCAATTATAGACAGAATTCATTTCTTATTCGCGCTTGCAAAACTTTTAACAGTTTACCACCGGAAACTGACCTATTCTGCACTAGTATCGCGTCGATTAGGCGTGCCAGTGTCAAAGATATCATACACGGGTAGGAGCGTGTCACTTCTCGAGATCGAACTTTGCGTACCAATTTTTTCTTTTTTTATCAAATCAAAATCAAAAAATGCTTTATTATGTAGGTACGCAGGGTACACTTAAAATAGTCAGATTTTACATTGTTAAAGCTACTACTTGTTCAAAAGACAATTTTCCCCTGAGAAGAACAAGCAAGAAACTCGAGAGGTCGCTCTTTTAAAAAAAGGTTTTTATATTACAAAATTATTATTTTATATTATAATATTTCATTATTAATTGTGAAATAGCTTGGTTATGCGAACGGGCTGGTTATGTCCATGATTGTTTATCATCTAAATAATCTGATATTTTATAATATGCTTTCTTAATAAGTTTCTGTTTTATAGTATCTTTAAATTTATTGAAAGGAAGATTTTGTATATCAACAGGAACTTTATTGAAAAAGCGTATACATATAACCATTTGAATGAATTACTAACTTTGTGGAGGCGAAATCAACACGTTTACTTGAGACCGATCACAAGACTGTTCTCAATTTTGAGAATGGTTTATATAGGGGTCTGAGACTGAGGATTATTTTGTTTTTTTTTGTTTGAGGTTACTATGGCCCGTATTAATAAACCATTCTCAAGGTTGAGAACAGTCTTGTGATCGGTCTCAAGTAAACGTGTTGATTAATAAACCTAACTTGAGACGTGAAACACACGTGAACACTCGAGCAGTACTCACTTGAGAGGTGCGCGTGTTAATAAACGAAACTCAAGACTATCATTCATTCGCCGCAGAGGCGAATACTTGAGAAGTGATCTCAGCTGAGTAGACCTCAAGATTGGTTTATTAATTAGCACGGAGCTTGAGATATGTGAGGTTTTGTTTCTTGTCCTGCCTCAGCCGAGGGTGTTCCTTCGAGAGCATATGGGACATAGAGGCGCCACAGAGCTCGGGACAGCCCCTCCTGTGCCATACCCTGCTGACCGGCCGCGCGGACCACTTCTACAGGGTGTTCACGAACCAACAGTACAGCGTGTACCGCGTTCACGACCTCAGCGTGCGGTGAGTGAATTTGTTGTTATATAAACTTATTTCATAGTACACATATAGTAATCAAAGCTTGATATATTATTTTTTTTTTAATTCAAATGTTTGTCCGTCACATTCTTTTCTTACTTCAGAATAAATGCCGTCCTAACACAGACGTATTCTATAATATTTTTCACTATTTACAACAGAATTATATAACGCTTTTGTCAAGACGCATTGTTTTGTAGTGTAGTAAGATTGTAGTCAAACGCGAAACCAGATTTTAATAATAAAAAAAAACGCAAATATATTTATCTCGCGGGTTCGAATCCCGCTAGGGGCATATGTTTGTATGATGAATACGGACATGTGTAACCGAGTTGGAGTTGTTATATGGATTCTATAACTTTTATTATATGGAAGTTTTTCATTATAAATGAAAAACATGCATAACTTTTATTATATGGATTCTATAACTTTTATTATATGGATTCTATAACATTTATTATACGGATGTTTTTCATTATAAATGAAAAACGTCCATAACTCGGGTACACGTGTCCGTATTCATCATACAAACATATGCCCCTAGCGGCAACTAGCAACTAGGCTTGTGTTGTGGATACCAGATGGTTGACACACTACACAAATACATTTCTAAAAGGTCTAATGCGATCCGGATGTCTCGCATTTCTAGAATTGATTCACTTTTATTTTGAACACATACCAGGCGCTCATGAATCTGTACGAGTAAGAACGGTGAATCTACGCCAAAGTACAATCAGAAAAGTAATATACTATAACGAAGAAAGTTTATAAAAGTACCGAGTTTTTTTTTTTGCTTTATCAACAATGGGTTGGTACTTGAGCTCAATCACACCCGATGTTAAGTGAAGATGAGGTCGAAGGTGGAAGCGTACTGACCCGGTCTCAAATTAATTAAATATAAAATTGCATATAGAAATAGACACATAGAGGAAAGTTACCTACACATGATATAATTAATTTAATTGACATTCTAAAATGGATTTATGCATGACATTATTAATATTATTATTGACATCTTAAAGTTCGTTGAAATAGGATAGGGTGTACTTTTAATTTGTTATTTTTGTTTATTGTTGATTGACTGTGGAATTGGAGCACTTTCTTTGAACTTACAACATACATATGTAGCTTCATAAAAATTATAACTATTGGTAATTGAAACGAGACATTAATAACATAAATATCCCTTTCCTCCATATTGCCATGCCTGACAAGGTACATGTGTATGTTAGTACTTACCTATGTATTGTAACTATGACATGTGTAATGCAATAAATATATGAATTATGAAACCCCAACACATTTGGGGGACCGGCTATCTTATCATTGACAACCGGACATTGACAATGCTATTAACATTGCCGCTTGGCGGCAGATTTTGATAAGATGGTATGGAATATGATATTATTTTCATTTAGTGCCTTGGTGGTGTATTCCAATTTCAGTTCTATTGTAAACACATACGTATCATTGCTCCAGGTACATGCCACGGTGTTTCGATACCTGACATCAGCTCCACTGGACGCAGGATACCGTGGACACATCGGACTGGCTCGCGTACACTTATCACACTGCAAACACTTCCATTCGATCTCCCTGAACGCTGTCGGGTGACAGACGTACAGTGCCCTGCGATAAAAAAAATATTGTACATCGACCTTTAGCAAGAGACAATCGGTTTTCGGCATAGAGCGTTATATCTGTCGCACACTACCTATATGACGTTTGTTAGTCGTGGTTTTAATGTGACAGATTACGGTCATGTCCAGTTCAAAGTATACTGGATGAGTTTTTTTACCGTAAGGAAAAAAATTGGGTGTATTAGGTAAGTGAAATAGAAGGTATTGGCATAGGTAGATTTTTTTTTTTTCAAAACCATCTTCGACCCACGCGCCGGCCGGAGATTGATATGCGACTGGCGGGATTCGTATTGTTCCTATCATGCGAAATTTATCAATTTAATGATATAATTATGTGGAATAGACTACAAACGCGACCGTCAGTTTTTTTTTTTTTATAAATAAATAAATATTTCGGACACATATACCAATCATCAGGCCCCCTATTTCACCAAGTTGATAGGTGCGACAATTGTCAAAAAAATATGACAACACACAAAAAACTAACTTACTAAATCGAAACTACTTCGAACTACTTCTTTTACTAATTCGAAATTTTTCCTTAAAATTCGTTCTCTATATATTCTCCTATATGCGAACTCATCCAAATCACTATCACTGTCACTACTGCTGCTTTCACGGAGAGCCATTTTGTAATTAACAACGAAAACACTACAATTGTCACGCTAGCCTGACACAGCCTCGATCTCATGTCAACAATTACCGACAAATCTACAAATATGTCGAGTTCAAAAAATGATTCTTGTTTCACAACACAATTGTCATTTGATTGAGATAAGGACAATTGTCACAAAATGCCTGTCATGTTTATAAGCTTTTCTATACGAAACAATTTACAAAATTGTCATTTGTCACCTGTCCGTTGACAATTGTCAGCGACATATGTCGAATTGTCAGCCGACATATGTCGCTGACAATTGTCAACTTGGTGAAATAGGGGCCTGGTCCCAAACTAAGCAAAGCTTGTGCTATGAATACTAGATAACGGATAAACATACATAAATATTTATATAAACATCCATGACTCGGGAATAAAAATGTTCGTATTCATCACACAAACGTTTACCCCTCGCGGTATTCGAACCCGCAACCGTTGGTTTCGCGGACTGGGTCACTATCCATTACACCAACCGGTCGTCAAATTTGACATAACGCTTCAGACGATGACAGTTTTGTAAAAAAAAATTAAACTACCTATGCCAACACCTGCTATTTCTTTCTTTACGATAAAAAAACTCATCCGATATATTTATAGTTGTTAAAACCCCTAATTTTAAATCACTTAAAATGCGATGGCATTTATTAATTTCCCCGGTACATACATGATGAAAACGAATAAATGTTATTTTTAAAGGTAAACAGTTTTACAGCTCTATATAGTTCACGAGCGAATCAAAGCAAAATAACAATAAAATCTAATATGTAATTGACTTACATGGAAATTAGGATTCGTTTGTATTCGGAAATACGATGATTGCCGATGTGCAGTATTTAGCGCCGGGTACCTTAATTATGTCAATATAATTTCATATGTGTCAAATGTAGGAACTAAATAGATCAGTAGGGGCTTTTGGCTGGAAATCGGCGAGTGAAGTAGCATTTTTGTTTATAATTCTTATAATTTGTGCATTCTAACTTTTGAAGCTTAATAATGGCAGAATATTGTGCAGCATAAGTTAGTGATGGTGTACAAGTGAAGGGAAGTGTAAATTAAAGTGCGTAACGAAGCTTTCGGGTTCCCTACAAGAAGCCGCCAAAATCTTTTGTAAAGCATTCTGCCACTTTACTGAAGATAGACTTGACCGTGACTAGACTATGTATACGCCAAGTATACGACGAATTACGACTGACTTATAAACTGAATAAATAAGAGAAATAAGAAATGGCTGTTATGACCTAGATCCCTTTGCCTTCTCCTAGAGGAGAGAATAAAACGAAAAAAAAATATAGGTCAGTAGGATCTCGCAACAAAAATTATTTCATAATTATCATTTGAAAACTTAAAATCTTTATAGGTTTTATTATTGCTCATTTACAAGGCTGACTCAGGGAAGAATGAGGAAGAAGCTCGAGGATTGCTCTTTTGAAGTAGACTGGGTTATGATGTGTTTGGACGAAACCAGTAATTAGACTGAATGTCGCCGAGCGGTCTATCATCCAAATAGTCGAGAAATTTTATAAAAGCCTTTTGTAAATAATGTCTGTGTAAATAATGTTTTTCAAATTATTTCAAGAAAAATTAAAGAATAAAAGCGTATACATTGATTTAGTAGGTAAACAACTGCTTTGAACAGCAAGTTTATTTTTATATCTTGTATTTATATTATTTTTCCTAGAAGATTCTAGATTTTATCTTACATAGGCTTACGTAGCTATATTCCGATGCTAATGTAAATATATTGGTTTATTGTGTCCTATAACGCCCTCATTGGATGATATATATAATAGAGATAAGATAGCCAGTCCCCCAAATGTGTACGGCTTTCGGGGTCAGTACGCTTCCACCTTCGACATCATCTTCACTTAACATTAAGAGGTCAGGTACCAACCCGTTGTGCATAAAAAAAAACGGTCCATTAAATAATAATGTGTAATAGTTTTTATATTGATGCTGTTTATTCTGTATTATCCAAAAATAATAAAATTTAATTAAATTGAAGCCATTAACAAGTTTTCACTTATTGTATTTAAAGTGGTTGTGATTGTGAACGTTGTCTTTGACGCCTCAGGATTATGGAATTTTCAATTTCAAAAAAAAATTATTTCCTAGGATAAAATACTCATTTGAAAACGTCACATTTTTAAGTTCATTTTACTGTTCATTCACAAAACAGAGTCCGCAGAGAAGAACGAGCAAGAAACTTGCTCTTTTTCGGTACCTACAACATGTAATATTATAGTGTGTAATTAGACTGAATATCGCTGGGCGGTCTATGTTCGTCCTTATCATCCAGATAGTCAGTATAGCTTTTAGTAAAATAATGTCTGTTTTATGATGGTTTTGAATTTATTTAAAGGCAAATTTTGAATGACAACTGGAACCTTATTATACACCGTGTAACGGTTAAGTGTAGTCATATTTTAAGGGCTTGTTCTACCCATCAATACGAACAACTTTTACTATGGGGGCAACTTCGAAATCGAGAAAAAAAAATGAGCTGTTCCATAGAAAATTTCAATAACCTCCCGATGCAATGTATGAAACAGCTGATTTTTTTTTCGCGATTTCGAAGTTGCCCCCATAGTAAAAGTTGTTCGTATTGATGGGTAGAACAAGCCCTTAAAATATGACTACACTTAACCGTTACACCCTGTATAAAAGCGTTATAGATTGTGATTTGTGTAACGACTGACACGAACAGCAAGTTTATTTTTCTTAAATGATTCTAGATTTTTTCTTACATTCATTAAGTTTTCGTAAACATATTGCGATGCTTTCCTTAAATTTATTCCTAAGAGATCTTACTTTAAGAGAGTGTATGCCTCATGTGAATAATAGTGAATAAATCGATTCAAATGAAATTTTGCCATAAGCAGCGTACATAGGACCAAAAAGTTTGTCATTTTGGGTGTATATTGTACTTTATAAAAAAAAACGGTCAAGTGAGAGTAGGACTTGCTTGGGGGTTCCGTATATACGTCACCATTGACGACCTATTTAGTTGGTAGAAACCCCTGCCCTGTCTACTAAAGGTCGCAGGTTCGGTGGCAAGTTTGTATGACTTTGAGCCTTTATAATATGTATTCAAACATCTGTTATTGATAATACAGCCTGGTTGCTTAATGTGGAACTAGATGGCGCTGTGCCCAATTTTTTTTTTTATGCACGGCCGGTTCGTACTTGACCTCAATAACACCTGATGTTAAGTAGAAAGATTTTATTTTTTAAATACAAATCCTTAAAAAAAATTCCGTTACTAATTAAATTATGTACGTGAAATTTTGTAAGTTCCAATATAAGTTTTCGAATCGTAAGAATCTCCTCCTTTGTGCCACAGATTAGATACGTAATGGTTACTACGTAATATCATTGTCATACTAAACGCAATGGACCTTGAGTCCCACTGGAGAGTTTTCTTACAGTTCCAATGAATTTTTTTAATTGATAAGTTTAACCGGTTTAAGATAAGGCCGGCAACGCATCTGTGACCCTTTTGGTGTTGCGGGTGTCCATGGGCGGCGGTGATTGCGGGTCACCTCATCAGGTGACCCGCATGCTCGTTTGCCGCCCTCCCATATAAAAAAAAAAAAAACCGATTCCAAAAAGGTAGGTGCTCGATTCAACTGTATTTTTATATATAAAGGTCGCGGGTTCGAATCCCGCTAGGGGGGTATATATTTGTACGATAAATACGAACACGTGTATCAGAATTATGGCTGTTTTCATTTATAATTATGTAAACAAGGTGAATTAGAGATCGTGTAATTCCCATTAACTGGTGACTATACTCATTACGAACAACTTGCCCCAAGGAATCATAGTCGAATTCAACTGAAAATTGTGGACTGCCTACTAAATGTGGTTTCAGAATAGTTTACTACAAAGTAATTTTACAAAAAAGTAATGGATTATTTTTTATCGAAATCGGCTATGGTTTCTAATGTAAACAGGAATTACACTAATTAAATTACACCCTGTATTTAAAACAAATGTATGTGTATGGTATATCAACCATCTGGTATCCACAATACAAGTCTAGTTGCTTAGTGTGGAACTAGATGGCGCTGTGTATGTCTATTTATTATTATTTTGCAATAAAAAACAAATAAAATCCTTTCTCATAAGACTGTTCATACAATATTTCATTCGGATTGACTATGGATGTTGTTAGAAACATTTCAAACCCAAACACTAATGTTTGGGATGAGGGTCGCGACGTTATGTATGATCTCAATCACTGAGGCCCGTATTAAACCATTCTCAAGATTGAGAACAGTCTTGTGACCGGTATCAAGTAAACGTGTTGATTAATAAACCTAACTTGTGACCTGAAAAGCACGTGCATACTCAAGCAGTACTCATTTGAGAGGTGCGCGTATTAATAAACGAAACTCAAGACAATCATTCATTCGCCGCTGAGGCGAATACTTGAGAAGTGATCTCAGCGGAGTAGACCTCAAGATTGGTTTATAAATTAGCACGGAGCTTGGGATAGCGTCAACTGCTTAAGACGCTGTTGATACAGCCTCAAGACTTGTATTGAGGTTGGTTTATTAATAATTAATGGGCCTTGGAAATGGAAACGAAACCATATAAGTATGTAACATCTGTCAGTTTGTGTATGAATTATGTGTCCCAGGTAATACACCATTTAAACTCTTTCATTATTATATTGAAGTATTAATATATTAAATGTGATTGATGTAAATAAAGATAACTTATAACTAGTACCTATTGTGTTATTTGAACCTATGTCTATTGTAGTGGCGTGCACAGCGTTTTGCCACTGGGTAGGCAGAATGATAAAATTTATTTATTTTATTTATTTATCATTTATTGCACACAAGAAAAAAACATACAGATACAACATAACAGAGACGACACAACAGGTTCTGCTTATTTCTACAATTAAATTTCTTCCAGCAGACCTACGAAAGAGAGATATGACTGGAAGAGGCAGATAGGACGTGCACAATGGAGATCTAAAAAAATTGATAAATATGATAGATTAAAAAAAAAACCTAACTGAATATAAATGTAACTACATACTAATAAGTACATAAATACATAAATAAGTACATATTTCAATACATACTTGCTATTAAATAATAAAAAATACAAGTACAAAATAATAACTTACTCTTAAAGCAATCCTCGCATCGTTTCTGTTCACATCTATGAAGCAGCTGTCTTGACAATGCATTTCGAGAAAAATTTACAATTTGCTTGGGTAGGCACTGCCTTTCTGCCTGTGGAGGGCACACCACTGGTTTAGTGTTTCAGATGGTATAGCCCACACGGTATTGTATTTATTATTTGTTGGTATGTATTCAATTAACTATTTATTTATACAAGTAATTTATTTCATCATCTCAGCCCATAAACATCCCACTGCAAGATATAGGCCTTCCTTCGTATAATGAGGGAGTATGGGCCATAGTCCACCACACTAGCCCAATGCGGGTTGGCGACTTCACATGCCTTAGAATATTTATTTATCAGGCATGCCGGTATCCTCACGATGTTTGGCTTCACCGTTTAAGTAACATCATCAGCTCGTAAATATCCCACTGCAGAGATATAGGCCTTCCCTCATATAATATGAGTATGGGCCATAGTCCACCACGCTGGCCCCATGCGGGTTGGGGACTTCACATGCCTTTGAATTTTTATTTCTCAGGTATGCAGGTTTCCTCACGATGCTGTGTCCTTCACCGTTCAAGAGCAGTGGGATAAATGCACATAAGTAATTAAATTTAAAAACTCATTGGTACATGGCCTGCCTGGAAATCGAACCCGGACCGAATTGAGAGACCGCATCTTAACCGCTGAGCCATCGACACTCAATCAGTTAAGTATATATCTGTCAAAATCTTCAAATTATGTACAGGACTGACAGAAATTAATTGAAACAAGAAAATTAACAAGATGGTATACATTATGTAAACATGGTTCTAATTTAATGATACAATAACAAACAAACAAATTAATTTTATATTTTATTTTCTAAGAAAATAGAAATTTTTGCGAAACTTAACTAATTATTTCATTTGTCGAACAGAAAATCATTGCAGATTTACAAATAATTTTAGAAGTAGATTAATCTCAATTTATATAAAAATAAATCATCTATAGTTCAACGATCACCATGGCTCACACAACTCGTACTTTTCAATGCATTCTATTAACCATCCAATAGGCAATGCTTTCAAATGCTGCATATTATACATTGGCTCATAAATGTCTTTAAAAATTATATAATGTGCACAATTCACTAATTTGCCCCCTTTTCTTGCATGGTACGGCACTAATTTCTCAGACTCTGGAATAGATTCAGGATTCGGAGCTCGTCTAAGAACAATACCACCAGCATCTGTTATCAATTTACTTAATATCGCTTTAGTTATTACAATAGTCTTTGATATTTCATATTTTGTACTGAAATTGTGCAAATAGAAATGGCAGCCATTAAAAATCCCCGGATATTGTTTGTATTTGTTGTAACGTGCATTGTTAGGGCCTTTGTAAGTTGTTGTGCCAACACCAGTAACTTCATAGTCTGTGAAATTATCCAATTTCTCTTCGGTTGAGTTCGTCACCCATTTAGATGATATAATCCAGACACAACTGACTATACCTTGTAAGATATCCAAGCTCGACTCACAAACACCATCATCCTCCGCATCTACAATTAAATGTGTAACTTTCTTTGACCACTTTGCCTCTATAGTCAAGTTACTGTGATATTTAACTAAAGTTTTAAGTTTATTCATTACGGAACGATACTGCGACACACAATAAACTCTGATATCATCCAAATCTAGCTCTGTGTGCAGTTCTGACATGAGTACGACATTAATACTTTGTGTTTGAATTATATTTTCTGCTGCCTTTTCTAATATTTTTTTCATTTCGCCTTTAGCCAACTGTATCGGAGTGTCTCCCTTACAGTTCCGTGCATGTAAGTCGGCACCATTTCTAACCAATTCCTCTGCAATATCCCCATGGTTGAACCTCACAGCTTCATGTAGAGGTGTTTCATTGCTTTGTCCAGGTACGTTAATCAGAGTATTATATTGTAAAAGTAATTTTACAAGATCTAAATGCCCATTTTGCACAACTTCATGCAAAGGTGTCCATCCCGCATTGTCTTTTATATTAGTATTCGCTCCCTGAATCAAGAGTTCGGTGACTTTATCAATTTTTCCAAGTCTACATGCAACGTGAAGGGCAGTTTCACCTTTGTTATTTCTCTTCTCTGTCGCTTTGAGTTTGGAATTCGTAGACAAAACTGATAAATTAATGTTCTCAGTTTTACTTTTCTTTTCAGATTTTCTTTGATTGGATTTAGGTTTATTTTCCTTTGAATCTGTTTCGATGTCACTTTGTTCCGTTTGCTTGGTTCGCTTTTTACGGCCATCTTTTGGTGGGAAGTCTGGTTTTATTACTTCGCTAGTTTTATCATTGCCTTTCTGTTTACCACGTTTTGCGCCAGCGGCGTGTGAAGAAGAACTCTCAGTTTTTGTCAGCGTTTCTTTATATTTACTAAACATTGTATCTAATACTTTAGCGGACTCTATACAAGGCCCTAATCTGTCGTCAACATAAGAAGTGCACCCTTCCAGGGAGATATTACATTCTGGACACTTTTTCAGACCTTCGAAGTGGTCCGAACAAATCAAGTGAAAACATTTGCTCAAAGTAATAGGATTCTTACATAGTTCAGAGCATACGCCGCAGGTGTAGTCGCGCTTCAGTATATCCAGAGCTTTTATGAAGTTGTTCAGGTCCGTTGAAGACATTTTCTTTAATATTCCGTAGATTCTCAAAAAACTAATTTTCCAACGCGCGAAAATTCGACAATCGACACATCACGTCAATGACAGGACTGACACCAGGGCACACTTCAAATGTCATCAATTTTCATAGCAGACTGCGACCTCTGAACTGCGGTTGACGAACTAACCGTTATTAGTGTTCTGTGGCAGCAGCCGCCATCTTACCGGTGGGTGATGTCATGTCGAGCTCTCAGTCAACGTCGATTTCCTTTTGAAATTTTTTGTAAAAGTTCAGATTTATGTTAATTTAAAGAAATTAGTTAAGAGAAATAAAAATTTCCTCATAAACAACAATACCTAAACCCAGTTTCTACCTATATAATCAGTGTACGTAGGTATGTATAGATAGATTTAATTTCTCAACCAAACGCTGGCAGCAGCACTGTCTATACATGCAAATTTAACCACGGAGTTGCCACTCTTTCTCGGTAAATAGTTACTATACTCTTTGACTGACACCAGCAAGAAAACCAAAAAAAAGGAAGGAAAACAATTTTTGACATAATTTTTTTTTTCTTCCCGCTCAGACTCTCAGACCTGTCTGTCCTCTCTTTCCTTTTTTCTTTTCCGCGGGTCAAGTATCTCGGCGCGCCTGTCAAATTTTCGAAAATACCTGCGGTGTTAAAAACGTTTATAGATACTCTTCTACTGGATGTATTTGTAATCTGTGAAAAGCAATAGCTAGGGGAATATATTATCTATGGATATAATGAATGAACACTACTACAGCTATAATACAAAAAATCAGAAAAATGTTACGAGTTATAATATGTAGGTATACCTATATCCACGATATAATTGGTATTTTTACGGAAAGTACAGATTTATTTCATGTTTTTCTTAAAAAAACGGGTAATTCAATAAATTGTTATGAGAATTGGAAGCTCTATGGCCAGGTTCCTAAGCCTGTTCTAATAAAAAACAGTAGTTGGAATTCTATGCCTACACTCCCACCCAAAGAGAAAAAAAATATTTTCGCAAATACAGACTAAATATCATAGCTAACATGACATGGCGCACATTATTGGATGCGGAATTTAATAGAGAACAAGTTCAAACACAGTCCAAAGGAATTGGAACTCTATAATCATTACAATTGAGAGTTGAAAGTCGGGTGTACCGCCGACACCGATCGGTGTTCGCGACTGTTGAAGGTATAAAAGTATTTTGGACACCGATCGGTGTTCGCGTCCGCCTCAGTACTCAGAGTTGAGATGGGAAGCAAAGGTCAGTAATCCATACAGCCTAGTCTGATTTTATTTTCCTCTGACTTTGACATTGTTTGACATACTAGTTTTTCTTTAGCATATTTGCTATAAAATTCTCTCAGACAGGCAAAGGGAGCTACAGCCTATACAGCTAGGCTTTTTGTAGTATGTATAACAAGCACGTTTTAGGCCGCTTACATATTGCGACTTTTTCCGCGATACAGCATAGATACAAACGTGCGTGTACATCGCAACTCACGCGCGTCTGCATTGATGCAAACACAATACGGCATCGATACTAAGGTGCGTTTACATCGATACAAACGCACGCATGAATCGATACAAATGACAGTCGCGGGGCTGTCAATTTGAATCGCTGCAAAGCTGTGAGTACTGAAACCTATGGAGATGGTCTATTATTCTATATGAACAATCAGTTATACAAATATGATGGAAATCGACATTGTAATCATAAACATATAGCCATCTCATTTTCACTAACCTACAATAGTCCACGTAAAAAGAGACAACAATATATTTGTATGAACTATTTTCGGCAATACCAAAAAGTCACGTCATAGAAATACCTAACTGCGGCCGGTTTGACATTTTTGTTTCTCAGTGTGACAGGTACGTAGACTGTCAACGAGAGTTATTTTGCAGTGTTTTGTGCCAGAATTGTTTTAATTTGTGACTTTATCGTGTTCCAAAGTTCATTATAAAGTGAAAGAAAATACAGGGAACATATCTAATAGCAGTGTTTTTGGTTACGGCATCAAAAAAAGCGAAAATCGACCAAACATATAAATACACCGGTACGTATTAGTATTTAGCAAAAATACCAAATAATACATTAAAAGCCATATGTTTTTGCTTTCTTATAAATAGTTTACGAATAATTCATAACGAATTTAGCTTAAACTACGTATTTTTGTGGGTTTTGATAGTTATTTTAGGAAGTCTAAAACAGTTGCTTTTTGTCGATAGAGTTGCCCTTCAAACCATTTTTCATATCGATGTTTTCCAGTGTGAATTGTTGTGTAATGTTTCTATACTGCTTTTTTTCGTTTTAGGTTGCCTAAAAATTATCGAAAAAGAAAAATGTGGCTGGATGCAATAGGAATGGAACATTTAAAGATACATGTAATTGCTCTTTTCATTTTGAGGAATTCTATTTTAATCGGACTTTAATAACACGGCCTTCCGGGATGTTGCCCTACCGTCACGAATCTTTATAGTGAGTATTTAATTTTTAGTCATTACTAGCAAACAGCCTCGTAGCTTTGCTCGCTTAGATTTACAAACTTTGCCACCCTCTTTTTCTTACCAAATTTCAGCTTTCTAAATACAGTATTTTTGTCTGGGCGTTGGTAATCAGTCAGGACAATCAATTTTATAAGTATCAGTTTTATCTGAAATCATGTTCTGTATTTATAGAACATGAAAATAAAATTCATCATCATATCATAATCAGCCGAAAGACGTCCACTACAAATACATTAATGAATTAATTTGTTTAAGTGTCATTTTGATTTCCAGGTTCAGGACCCAACACTGAAAACAATTAAAAAATTAAATATGAAATGTGAAAAATACAAGAAGAAAATTAAAATTTTACATGACGAAAATAGAAGACAGAAAAAATACCCCATATATTATATGTCCATAATTGAGGGTGGATGATACTCGTCCATGGAAAACCGTCAGTGCCACTTCTTGCAATGTTATACTACTTTATCTACATAAACCAATATATTATTAACCAATCTACTTTATTTGTCCAGTCTTTCACATGTATTTTCAATATGGCAGATAACCGAATGCAAATTGCAGAATTTGTCACTATGTAGTCCCAGAAATTTCGTTGACTCTACTTCTTTAATTTGCTCTTTATTATACATTATATTAAGATGAATGTCAGTACCTCTAATTGTTCTAAATAATATAAGTTTTATTAATGTGATGAAGATTATAAATGATGACGACCTGTTTGGTATAGTGGTCAGAAACTCTCCTACTATACCAAAAGATCGCGGGTTCGAATCCCGCTAGGGGCATATGTTTGTATGATGAATACAGACATGTGTTCCCGAGTTATGGATGTTTTTCATTTATGTATGTATTTATTTACAAAAAAAAATGTATTTGTGTAGTTTATCAACCATCTGGTATCCACAACACAAGCCTATAGTTGCTTAAAGTGGAACTAGATGGCGCTGTGTGTATGTTCAAGGATATTTATTTATTTATTATTATATGTTAATTTTAAAATTGTATTTATGCAGCCATTCACCCACAGTAATTATTCGTATTGCATTCCGTGATGGTATGTTGCCTGGAAGAGATCGCCGAGATAAGGCTGCCTAATTTATAGTATCTATAACATTTTTTTTTTTTTTTTTTTTTTTTTAAGAATAAGAATAATTTATTTAACCACAGGTAAAATTCAGTAGTTTACAACCGGTAAAATTTTGTAATATTAATTAGAATTTCTAAAAGTACGTTCCCAGCCGATGCTCATGCTAAGCATTAAAAATACTTGTGTTATAAGCATCAGCTGCCAACTCCTCAATGGACTCCTAAATTTACATTAATAGAACAAAATCTAAGCAAACCTGTGTTTGTTATCGCCTGTGTGTGAGGGAGATATTAAATTTTATGTGTATAGTGTAAGTGCTTGAAAGGGTCTACGTGCGCGTGGGTGTATGTATGTGTGTGTGTGTGTGTGTGTGTGTGTGTGTGTGTGTGTGTGTGTGTGTGTGCGTGTGCGTGTGTGAGCCACGAGAAATTACTATTACTTTTGTATTATATTGTATATATACATATAGTGATATATAAATATTTTTATATTAGGTAAATAAGAGGTAAGTCTACAGTCAGGTTATGTTTAAAAGTAAATTTTCAGTTTCCTCGTAGGAAAGAGTGACTAACCAATTATTAATAAATTATAGATCATTAAATGTACCTTCCTTATTTAAACAATAAAGCGTAATTGATTGATTGATAACATTTTCTGTATCTTTGTTGATTGGATTGTTTGTAAAATTGTAGGTATTTTATTTATGGAATTCTAAAACGTTCAATATTATCTTTGAAATCCCTTGCTGTATAAATAAATATATATTTGCAAATAACTCTTTGTTTTAACACCCTTTTACGTTGTGACAAAATATAGAAATAGGTACAATGCCATTTTGTAGTTGAGATCATGTTAGAGTCTGAGCGGAATTTGTCGATAATTGTGACAAGATTTCAGAACTTGTCGGTCAGCCGTTTATAAGATACTGAGGTGTATTGCTGGCCGTGCCAAGATGAGAGCTCATCCTGCCAGGCCACTTTAATATTTCCAAAACTCCAGAGGTTCTAGCGAAAATTTGATTAGACCAGCAATTTGTCGATATTTTTCACAAAACACTCGTTACTTAGATAAATTCAAATTATTAATGTGAAGAGTGAAGTGTAATGAAGAGAAATATCGAGTTCCTTTTTGATGTACAGTCGCGAACTATGAAACTGAGAATATCTACAGAACTTGGCATCCATTTAGATCTCAATTCTTTTGTCAGTGAAATAGACAATCACATATATGCTAACAAGTCCCATTTTAACAATTACGTTTTCGATGAGACACAAATTATGTATCTAAAAAGATATCGATGTACCGTGGGGCACCACTACAAAAATGTGCCATTTTTGTTTCTCAGTAAGTTTAGGTATACACGCTTTTTTCGTAGGTAGGGCATCTCCATATGTTTCAGTACTCAGAGCTGCAAAGTCGCAGTGTGTAAGCGGTCTTAAGCCGGGCCATCCATCTATGACGGGTCTACCATTATAATATGATTTCGTCGATATTGGACATTGGTTGGCTCATCGCTGGCTCGGCCATTTTCAAGTTTTTTCTGCTTGGTCGAAGTTATCGATGAGGATACCGAGGAAGTTAAATAAAAGGTCTGGCGAGAAACATTAGCCTCTGAGATGCACTAATGCGTTTATGTACGGATTTGGTACCTAAGCATATTTTCTCCAAGTTTTTTAAATTTATTTAATTATGTTTAAAAAGCTACAGACGCGATCGTCAAATAACACAATGCCATAATTATTCGATTCAGGTAAAAAAAATTAAACGACTTATGCCAATACCTTTTATTTCACTTAGGTACCTAATTATGTCCTATTTTTTCATTACCGTAAAAAAAGTCACCCATAGTCGACTCCTTAATCATACAGGACATGTTAGATTATAATGCAGTCTATTTCATTTATACAATCCGTACTTATTTATGATGATAGTAATAATATGAGTGGCATTTAAGAGAACTACGGTGGATATAGCTTGAATAGAGATCATGTTACTCATGTAAAACAGCCATGTATGTGTTGAATTAGAAAGCATCCACGTCTTCTGGATAGTGCAGTAGGTTGGGCGATGAGATAACAGCATACAACAGGGAAATAAAAGTCTGAGTTCGTTCAATTTGACTGATTTATATTCCACAATATAACAAGCAAATTGGATATCCAGCGTAGATGAGTCAGATAACTTAAGATTAATATTATTTGGTAATTTGCAATAAACAAACACTAACACGTATGGCGGCCATGGTAGGAAGTGGAAGAAGAGAGAGCTCCAGAAAGGAACGCTCATACTATCATTCACATGACAGCTTGTCAGTTCAACTTGAGACTACGCTGAGATACATAAATTATTATGGGCTTAGAAATTCTCTAACAGTATGAATAACCATAACTTGTAAATTGTAGTTTTGTGAATTCTTCCTCATTATGACAGTGACGTTACATACGTTACACGAATACACAGAGTAAAATTCAGCTATTTTGACAATGTCAAAAAACTGTGGCGGAATAGCGCCACATAAAACAGTGCAAAAGAGGCAGCGCAAGTCCGTCACTTTTTATAGGCCGGACAAAGAACTCAAATATTGGATAACTATTAAACTAGAGAGTGGCACTATTTTTTTTCCTTTGGACACTATTTCAGCACAGTATTTTGACATCGTCAAAATAGCTAAATTCCACTTAGTGAATTCTAGCATCACGTACGTGTTTGTTAGGATTAATGATGGTAAATATCTATTAAATAATGTCCTTTTCAATAAATTAAACACACTACTTATATTAGTCAATTTTATTTAATATTTTTAAATACCTGGAAACAGTTGAGGGAGGCCTTTGCCCAGCAGTAGGACACTATGGGCTCTTATAATAATAATAAATACCTATTTATTATACTGTCGAATATAACAACGTTTGACGTGGGCAGCCCTCGGAAGCATTTCGAGACCACTAAGTAGCATTTCAATACGAGTATTTCCATGCTTCGGAGGCTACAACAAAATCGGCCCCTTTTAAAAAAGGTCCGATTATTCAAACGCTTCTTAACTTTAAACTTCAGAAGCGTTTGTGTATTTACATTCGATTGTCAGGTGGTCGCTTGTCTGACACAAATTCCCCCACACACAACTATGACTCAGCAGCAACTAGATATCATCTTCATTACTATCGTTAACTAAATACAATGACACTAAGAAATGAAAGCAGTAACAAAATCGTGGGATACATTTTGGAGGCAAAAGAGCGCGTCATCTCAGTAATTTGACAGCTAGAGTTATAGGTGCGTTCAAAACTCATCGGAATCTCACCATAGGGACGCATCGAATACATAACATCAGATATCAAAGTCCTCGTGCTGTTATGGAATAATACATCCAACTGGTGATTATAAACACCGTACATGGAAAACATTACACTGTGCACATGTGTTTTGCCAAACAATTGGTCTAATTCGGTGAATATATTTGTGATTTCTTGTCTTCGCATCGAGCTAAGGTTATTCGCAGCAAAAATGTGGCCAATGTTGGACCAACTGATGAAACAATACTCCCCGCTTTCTTCGGGGCAGACGTGGACTATGTCGATTGGTTGTCGCGCCCAGGGTTCTTGAATTTGGTTTGCTGTAAATGAAAAAATCATCGTTAGTGGAGTGGTGAGACATTACTATACAGGGTGAAATTGAATTCGTGTAATTCCTGTTTACTGGTGACGCCACTCTTGATTACGAACAACTTTCCCCAAGGAACCATAGCCGAATTCGATAAAAAAATATCGATTAATACCAAGTAATCATTCTGAAACCACCTTTAGTATGCAAGCCCAACAATATCCAGCTGATTTCGGCTACAGTTCCTAGTGGAAAGTTGTTCGTAATCAGGAGTGGAGTCACCAGCCGAAAATTGTTTGAATTCCATTGTAGTGTATGAATCACCTTTCCCCGAACATACGTAAGATAGTCTATATCCATCTTTTAGTTAGTAAGTTAATTAGACAATAAACAACCATCGTCAAGACAACTTGTGTGTACTATTTTGTGTCTCTCCAAGTCCCCACACCGCATGGCGACCCTGCCAGGCCAGGCAAGTTATTTTCGGAATGGTTTAGATTTTCGAATTCCATAAAAGTAAAAAGCCAAAGAGTATCGACAAGAAAGAGGTGGAGGTTAACCAGCTCGTCACAATATGTCACCACACGCAGGCCTAGTGAGAAGGTGCGTTTGGTGTTCCCATGCGCCTTTATGACGTAGCTGGGTCAGGAGATTCCTCCTGACTTTTGTCAAACAGCCAGTCCAAAGTACTATAATAGAAAAATCATAAAAAGGACCAACCAACCTTTATACATGTTAAATGTATCCATGCTGATAAAAGCGACATCGCTCTTGCCTTCTACCAACGACCGAAGCGCTTGATACTCTCCTTCCACCACCTCATCATCTTCTTTATAACAATTCCTTGTAAAGCTTTCTATTTCCGTCTCAGTCACATTATACTTCTCGATACCAGGGGCGCAGATCTCAGTAAAATAGTTCGTAACTGTATTTTTACAAGACTTTTTATCTTTCTCCGCGATGTAGCGTATAACGGAATGGAACGCCATGCCGTCGAAGCGCGGAAATGCGGCCCGTTTCCCGCGTAAATCGGCCATCTTGGTTATTCCAGCGTCTACACGAACGTAGGCGACGATTGTGTGGCTTTTCTCTATTATTGGTGTCGCCTCATGGAGGATGGGCGCGAGGGAATAGTCTCTGTAACAAATAGGAGCTTTTTTATATAAAAAAAAACAAGTTTAATCGCTCCTTCGCTTCCTATAGCAAAGCAAAAAGTGGTCCATTGCGCTAAAATACGTCACCCAACGAACAAAGCACAACTTTTTGAACGTTCCGTATCACGCTTGATTTTGACACATGATTGAGGGCGTTCGCTGCGTTGAGTGGGATATGCAAGCGTTTTTCATTGGCGGACGACCAATTGTGAGTCCTCTGTACATAGTGTCACGAGTCAATTAGCATTTTAAGTCGACATCCGTCCCTCGTGTCCGGAGCTGGCCGGCGTGCAAATTACTCGCGACTTTATGATTTTCCTTATAAGGCTCACAGTTGATCGCGTGTCACGCTCAATGTAGTGAACATCCTGAAAAGAACTTCGGTTGTTTCAGCAGCTGGCGAAATTCTATGTGAGTTTGTAATTGGATAACAAGAATAACAACGAGAATTGCATTAGACAGGAGGCGTCGACGTTTTAATGCAATTGGCCAAAGACTTCCTATTATTTATGTGATTGGTCCCATAACCCATTCGTTAAACTCTCTACTCTGTTTGATATTCCTTGACTCGAAAGCACTGTCCCATTTGCATCATGGAAGTAGCCAACGGATGTAGAATTAGAATAACTTTAATTGTTGTCAGAATACAAGGTCCATATACAATTCACAATAAGCAATATAAATACTAAAAGCCGGCCAATTTTATAATTTATATGCGCCCTGTACCAGGCTAACGCATTGGATAGTTCAGCATAATGTTGTGGGGAGACTCCACAACGCTGATAATTCTGCCAGAAAAGTTGAGATTATGCGCGCATATCGCGAATTACATTAAGCACAGGAATACTGTTGCGTTTCGCTCACACATTCTACGTAATCAGAGGCAATAATACTACATAAATATGTGCATGAATTCTTTTCAATGGTGTCGATTCGGATGTACGCCAACTAAACTAAACTAAAACCAGTTTTGGAGTGGTGCCGTCGCATCGTACTGTTCCAGGAAGAAACAGGCAGTTCTACTTTAAAACAGGGGTTGGTTTAGTTGGTGTACATCCGAATTGACACCAATATCGTCCGAGCGACCAACCAATTGACAAGCGACAATGAAGTCACACCCCTCTCCCTGCACAGTCTTCAAGTACTCCTCA
The DNA here is from genome assembly GCA_949316235.1 of Oegoconia quadripuncta. Lineage (NCBI taxonomy): Eukaryota > Metazoa > Arthropoda > Insecta > Lepidoptera > Autostichidae > Oegoconia > Oegoconia quadripuncta. The sequence goes on along the minus strand of OX438750.1, from coordinate 6,654,046 downwards.
GCGCCGTTACCTCTCATATACCCAGTCAGAGAGCCTATAAATCCTAACTAATATTCTATGACTGTGTTTGATATCACTTAACGCCTATACGTCTTGACGGATTTGGATGTAATTTGGAGGGTAGACAGATTTTATAGGACCTCGATTAACATATAGGCTATTTTTTTTGCTGAACCGATTCTTCCACGCGGACGAAATCGCGGGCGGAAAGCTAGTGATATTCTTACCTCAATCCAGCGACCAGCCAATCGCTGCCCGCGACAGTGACGTCACAGCCCCCATCCTGCACGGCCCTCAAGCACTCCTCAGTGCTGTTACGCCTGGCGCACTGCAGAGGAGGGACGACGCCATATACATCGGCCGCCTCGCCCAGCCATTCGCACTTGTTGTTCTCCAGCAGCGATGTAGTGCACATAGTTATGTGTCTGAAAGATTACAGTCATAATAATATGTTGCCATGAAAAAAAAATCATTTTGAAAATCGATGTGGCAATTTGGAACACACTCATGAGTTGAGGCTCTTCAAAAGTCAAGCTATTTCTCTGTGGTCACAATTTTACCGGTCACATAAACGGTTGAGCACGCGATATCGTGCACCACACGTGATACGTAATACCATATACGTGATATCATTATTTAAATGCCACCCCTAATGACCAAAAATCAAGTCATACACAAAGTGGCTGCAATTTTGTAGGTAATAAAAAAAGTATGAGACAAAGGAGAAACCTATTGATGTCGTTCGACATTGAAATCTCGAGTATGTGAGAATCAGGCTCCAGCGCGAAAACGTGTGATTGGCTATGAATTAATGACTGTTAAGCACGCGATATCGCGTGGTAAGCCATTTAATGAGGCAGCGGAACACTCGATCGATGGACACCTATATGACCCATAATGTTCAACCACACGTACACAAGCGTATATTGTTTAACATACGGATAACTGTAATTGGCCATAGTTTTAGTCACATGTATTGTAATACGTTACTTTTGTAATAAGCTGTTGTTATCCTGAATAAATAAATAAATAAATACTCTACGATATCACACTCGTAACGGGGCGGAGCATGCCACTTATCGTTAAGTTGGTCGTCACATTACCTGGAGCTGCTTATGCGTTCCCAAATCCTCCTTACTGCCGAGGAAGGTCGCCGCGGGGTTTTGGTGGGTATTCCCACATAACCGTCTCGCCGTCCCCCAGGCGAGCGGTATGCAAAACGCATTTCCCCGCGTAAAAAAAAGAAAAAAAATGATCGTCACCTAGGTGGATCACATCCTTCCTGGCTATACGCCTCTCTGAAGCCCATAGCTTTTGCTAAGTAGTCCAAGGGAGGTAGCGGGGGCTGCAGCGGGGCAGGCAAAGCCTGGTGCGTCTCTAGTAGTGCTGTTAGAGCACCTCGCCAGTGGCGGTCTACTGTTACCGTTCTGTCGGTGAGAGATGACGTCAGTGTCGCCACGGCTGCTGCTGCCTTCCTGTGTCAAAGAGAAAGACAGTCAATAGCATTCTTATTTTAACAACCTTAAGTAAGTCTTCACTAATTTTAACTTGCTGAAAGCTCTTTCACAAGTGAACATGTTTAAGTACTCGGTTTGGTTGGTGGTAGGGCATTTTAAATGTCCGCCTGGCTAGCTACCACCATCTTATCTAAATCTGCCGCCTTGTTCCGGTTATCAGAGATATCAAATCAAATCAAATCAAAATATTTTATTTCATAGGATAAAAATTATCACTTGAAAACGTCACATATTACATTTAAATTTTAAATTTACTGCTCATTCACAAAGCTGACTCCCCAGAGAAGAACGAGCAAGAAACTTTTGCTCTTTTAAATAGATTATGGGTTGCGATTTGATAATTATATGAATAATAAGACAGCATATCCATGCTTGCATTCAAATAGTCAGTGATTTTATAATAGCCTTTTAAGATAGCCAGTCCCCCAAATGTGTTGGGGTTTCCGGGTCAGTACGCTTCCACCTTCGACCTCATCTTCACTTGACATCAGGTGTGATTGAGACCAAGTACCAACCCGTTCTGCATAAAAAAAGGAACTGATACCGTGACCTACATAAATCACTCAACTAATAGACATATATGCGTGATGCTAACATTCACAAAGAGGATTATTTTGACAATGTTGAAAAACTGTACCGGAATAGTGACCAAAGGAAAAAAAATGTACCATTGTAGTTTAAGGCCCGTATTAATAAACCATTCTCAAGATTGAGAACAGTCTTGTGACCGGTCTCAAGTAAACGCGTTGATTAATAAACCTAACTTGAGACCTGAAAAGCACGTGCATACTCAAGAAGTACTCACTTGAGAGGTGCGCGTATTAATAAACGAAACTCAAGACTATCATTCATTCGCCGCTGAGGCGAATACTTGAGAAGTGATCTCAGCTGAGTAGACCTCAAGATTGGTTTATAAATTAGGACGGAGCTTGAGATAGCGTCAACTGCTTAAGACGCATCTCGGTTGATACATCCTCAAGACTTATTGAGATTGGTTTATTAATACGGGCCTTAGTCCATTAATTTAGAGATTCTGGTATAGTAGAATTCAACAATTCCAAATTCCTGACATTATTGGGCTCTGTCCTTTAGACCTAATGGGATAGGCGGGTTGTTAGATGATAAGTATATAACTTTTTATAATGTGGACTTGAATCATACCATAAACATCGTAGGTAAACCAAGAGGCACTTCAACAACAGCACATCATTGACCTGTCCCTTACCTCTTAGAAACAATAACAAGCCATGGTTTCTTGAATCATACCATAAACATCGTAGGTAAACCAAGAGGCACTTCAACAACAGCACATCATTGACCTGTCCCTTACCTCTTAGAAACAATAACAGGCCATGGTTTCTTGAATCATACCATAACCATCGTAGGTAAACCAAGAGGCACATCAATAACAGCACATCATTGACCTGTGCCTTACCTCTTAGAAACAATAACAGGCCATGGTTTCTTGAATCATACCATAAACATCGTAGGTAAACCAAGAGGCACATCAACAACACCACATCATTGACCTGTCCCTTACCTCTTAGAAACAATAACAGGCCATGGTTTCTTGAATCATACCATAAACATCGTAGGTAAACCAAGAGGCACATCAATAACAGCACATCATTGACCTGTGCCTTACCTCTTAGAAACAATAACAGGCCATGGTTTCTTGAATCATACCATAAACATCGTAGGTAAACCAAGAGGCACATCAACAACAGCACATCATTGACCTGTCCCTTACCTCTTAGAAACAATAACAGGCCATGGTTTCTTGAATCATACCATAAACATCGTAGGTAAACCAAGAGGCACTTCAACAACAGCACATCATTGACCTGTCCCTTACCTCTTAGAAACAATAACAGGCCATGGTTTCTTGAATCATACCATAAACATCGTAGGTAAACCAAGAGACACTTCAACAACAGCACATCATTGACCTGTCCCTTACCTCTTAGAAACAATAACAGGCCATGGTTTCTTGAATCATACCATAAGCGTCGTAGGTAAACCAAGAGGCACATCATCAACAGCACATCATTGACCTGTCCCTTACCTCTTAGAAACAATAAGAGCGACATGGTCGACGTGCATTGCGATAATATAGGTACATTCTACAGATTAGCTTATAAGTGTTTATCAAAACCAGGTTGACTGGTGCATGCCAAAAACATTACATTAATACATACATATTATATTTATTTTTTCCCAACCGTGTAATTAATTACTTAGTGGAAGCAGTGTTTACCTGTAAGTGATTGTTACGTTTAAGTAGTGTTAAGCAATTTGTACTGAAAATGTATTAGCGTAAACAATCGTTGGTGAACCTAAATAAATAAATAAATAAAATAAATAGAAAGAAAGAAAGAAAGAAAGAAACTGTTTATTCGCCACTTTGACACATATACAACAATTGTTAGGCAAGTAAAATAACAGAACACTCAGATAAGTGTCGCAGCAGCGAAAGGGAAACGACTCAGCTATATGCTGACCCTATAAGAGCTCAGCGCTGGTTTACTGTCGCACCCAGACCATGGTAAATAACAGGCCATGGTTTCTTGAATCATACCATAAGCGTCGTAGGTAAACCAAGAGGCACTTCAACAACAGCACATCATTGACCTGTCCCTTACCTCTTAGAAACAATAACAGGCCACGGTTTCTCCAGCCATACGCAGGGTTGACTGTTGTTTTGAATTGATTGCCAGCTGCCGTCGCGGCAGAGGTACGCGAACCGTTGAGAGCCGGCGTTGTGCAGCTGTTGATAGAATTAGACCATCCTATTAGGTATAATTATAATAGGTCTTTACCTATGAAATTGCCGTTCTGCAGTACTGGCCATTTCAAATCAAAATAATTTTTGTTTGGCTAAGAATTCTAATTACAAATTAATTTTATTTTAAAAACATGGAATTCTTTTTCCAAAAGTAGTCATTTGTTTATTGATTAGTGTTACATTTTCATCGCATTTCAATCTTTTTCGTCATCATGGATACGTTAAAAATTCGAGTAATTATGGAATATGAGTACCGTCGTGGCAGCAACGCGGCACAAGCGGCACGCAACATCAACGACGTTTACGGAGCTAACACTACAAACCAACGCACCACCTGTTATTGTACTGTACCAATCTGTATAATGTCTGTATAACATGTTTCAAAGCAAAATCTAATTTTGCACTTGAGAATAGTCTTATTTTGCGTAGCCTCCGCCTCCGTGGCTCAATGTAAACAACGTTGGGTTTACGATTCGGAGGTCGCGGGTTCGATCCCCAGCGGGGTACATGTTTAAGTACTCGGTTTGGTTGGTGGTAGGGCATTTTAAATGTCCGCCTGGCTAGCTACCACCATCTTATCTAAATCTGCCGCCAAATGTTAATAGCATTGTTGTGTTCCGGTTGTCAGAGATAAGATAGCCAGTCCCCCAAATGTGTTGGGGTTTCCGGGTCAGTACGCTTCCACCTTCGACCTCATCTCCGTGTGATTGAGGTGAAGTACTAAATCGTCTTGCAATAAAAAAAACAAACCTTGAAGTAGCTGGTGACGTCATCGAGATCAGCCCACGTGAAGTCGCCCGCGTTCTCCGCCATGCAGTTGAGGGCTCCGCTGTCGCCCAAGTAGTGTGTGGTACTGCATGTGCTGGACACGCAGGCGGCACAAAGAGAGGGGTATCGTCGTTCTGAAAGTTATTTATATTAATGAAACTTTGCAATGGAATTAATGATGGCGGATATGGGATGAGAATGAAACGAATTGACTTATTTACACTCTGTACCAATTAAAGATTTTAAGGCGGTTAAGCGAATTGTCTGTTTTAAACCTACGGGCACATCGAAATATGTAAAGAGATTTTTAAGGTAAGGGGGGGTAAATGTATTTATTTATCTAACATGTTATAAAGATATATTTCCAATAACTTTATCCGAACACTTTACCTATGTCATTATCGGACACTCATGCATTAGTGATTTCAATTATCATCGATTATGTTTACGTATTTTGACGACCTGTTTGTTGTAGTGGTTAGCAACTCTGACCAATATACCAAAAGGTTGCGGGTTCGAATCCCGCTAGGGGCATATGTTTGTGTGATGAATACGGACACGTGTACCCGAATGTGGATGTTTTCATTTCTAATAAGTATTTGTTTACAAAAAAAATATGTATTTACGTAGTATATCAACCATCTGGTATCCACAACACAAGCCTATATTTGCTTACTGTGGAACTAGATGGCGCTTGTTTGTTTGTTTGTTTGTAAACGCTTTATTGTACAAAAAGGCAATACATTAATTTTGCATTGATACATAAATTTTCTTTCTCATAGTGATCTTCTCAGCCCTTATCAATCCGGTTTTCGTCCCTTCCACGGAACAGTGAGTGCACTGCTGAATGTCACAGATGACATTCGCTTGGCGATGGACAATAAAAAACTCACCATCATCTCTTTACTAGACTTCAGCAGTGCCTTCAATTCCGTGGATTTCGACATACTTCTAGGTATCCTTCACTCTATCGGCATTGCCCCTGCGGTGCTCAATTGGTTTGACTCCTACCTTCGAGGTCGCCAGCAATGTGTCAAAACAGAGATCTCAGCCTCTGAATGGTCAACTTTATCTGCTGGTGTACCTCAGGGTGGTGTTCTCTCCCCATTGCTTTTTTCTATTTTTATTAATCAAATAACTAAAGTACTCTCCTCGTCCTATCACTTATACGCAGATGACGTGCAAATTTATAGGCATTTCTCAATCTCTGAAGCTATTAACACCATCGCTGAGGTTAATGCTGATCTTGCCGTAATTGGGAACTGGGCGCGCGAATTTGGACTTGCGGTAAATCCAATAAAGTCGCAAGTGATTATCATAGGTAGTAGTCGTTTGAGGAATCAGCTTAACCTAAGTCAGTTGCCCCAGGTTTTTTATGACGGCGTCCCCATTCCGTACACTGATACTGTTAAAAATCTAGGCCTTATTATTGACGGGAACTTGTCTTGGTCTGCGCACGTCAACAATGTTAGTAGTCGTATACATTACTCGTACCACTCTCTCAAGCGACTCCAGAATTTCCTCCCATCTAAAACCAAGGTCCTGCTTGCTCAGACGCTCTTGCTGCCTCTCCTGGACTATGCGGATGTTTGCTTCCTGGACGCTACGGAGGAGCTACTTAACAAGCTGGAGCGGTTACAAAATCTGGCCATCAGGTTTATATTCGGCCTGCGTAAGTTCGACCACATTTCAGAATTTCGTACGCGGTTGAAATGGCTTCCCATTCGACTCCGTCGAAAGGTACACATTTTGACCCTTCTTTTTAAAACTCTCAGTAATTCCGCTGCCCCTGAATATCTTCGTTCTCGGTTCCAGTTGTTACCCCAATCCCGCCCCAAACGGGCATGCGTTACTAAGACCCTGGACTATCCCCTAGCTAACTCTAAATTCTTTTTTAATTCTTTTACCGTGTATGCTGCTCGGCTGTGGAATGATCTTCCTGCAGACATTCGAGAGAGCCCTACACCACCAGTTTTCAAAAAGCGCTTAAAAGAACACTACCTGTCGCAATTGGCATATGAAGTAATGTTATTATATTGATATTTATATAATATATTAATTATATATCTGATTAAATGTTTTATTTAGGTTTATTTAGTATTATATTCATGTAGTTATATTTAGTTATTTACAAGTATTAATGTATTATAGACTTTTTTTTTACTTAATCACCATTGCGTTGTACGCCTTTTTTTATTCCCCGTTATACACTCTCTAACCGCTTATGGGGTTGGCTGGAAGAGATCTCTCTTAGAGATAAGCTCACCTTTGTATCTTTGTATCTGACAATTGTATAAAAGATACAATTATAATATTCTTTATTGCAAATATATATATATATTAACAATATATATTATTCTTTATTGCAAATAAACACAAAAGTGTTTATTTGCAATAAAGAATAATATATATATACATATACAGGGCGTCCCAAAGTTATGGGACATGAAGGGGAAGTACCTTAAATATTGTAGATAGTGAATTTTGCTCAAAGAAGACTTTATGTTATTTTTAAAAGTTAGTAATTCTGCATTCATAGATTTTCTAAAAATTACTTGCTTCGGCTGGGAATCGAACCGACTTAAATGTGAAAAAAAAAACACCCTACTTTTATGATGCCAATCGAAAGAATAGCTAAAAAATAATAACTCTGCCTAAGTAACATAGTATTTTAAAAGAAAGGAACAACATAAAATGATTGAGTCAAATTTCAAGAAAGTTATTTATTGCCGACGACGTTCGAAAAGTAGCGATATTATCATTCCAAAGATAGCATTGATTATTCGTAAATAAGTACCCACTTCATAAAATAGGTACTAACATAGTTTTCCTTATTATAAGTGCACGTGTAGATGAAATGATAAAACTTGTATTTCAATACGTCCTCTGTAAGCTAGACAGAAGGCAAATTAAAAACAAAAATAAATAATTTATAATTTGAAAATGGAACAGTTTATGACAGCGTTTGTTTGAATGCATACTTTTTAAGATATTTTAAAAAGAAGTGATATTTTTAAATGTTGTTCTTAAATTTGAAAATGGAACAGTATGTGCGAGCGTTTGTTTTTCGGATATTGATCTGTTTAGTCTCAATTCACTTACACAAGTGTTATTGTGTTAATTTATTGCGAACATGGCATATCAAGTAAGTTTTGATCTAATGGAAGCATATTTTTTGAACGATAAAGATATCTCTAGAAGTTTGCGGTGGTATGGCGTAAAATATCCTGATAGACAAATACCGTCTCGTAAAGTTTTGAAAAGGCTTGTGAACAATTTGAAAACTCTGGGACGTTTCGATAAACGCCCAAGAGAACCACAGCAAGAAAACCATACGATCAACGACGAAGAACTTGGTATTTTAATTTACTTTTCGGCTTTTCCGAAAGCATCGGTGAGAGAAGGAGAACATGAAATTGGAGTTTCAAAAAGTAAAATACACCGTGTATTAAAAAAACACGGTTTTAAGAGTTATGTTGAAGGACGATTGGTTCAAAAATTACTTCCGGGCGATACAGAAAGGAGAAAAAATTTCTGTCTTGATATCCAGGCACGATTGCTCGAAGATCCAAATTTTTTGGATAATATTATTTGGACAGACGAATCTAACTTTAGCAATAACGGTATGTATAACCGCAACAATAATCGTATTTGGTCTAAAGAAAATCCCCTACGAGTGACTGAAACTAATAACCAAGTGCGTTTTTCACTCAACTGTTGGTGCGGACTTTTAAAAAACCGGGTTTTCTTAATCCATTTTTACCAAGGAACCTTGAACACAGAAAAGTATTTAGGAATACTTCAAATTTTAAGGGATAAGATAAGAAACCATTCCGCGGCGGAGCAAGAAAACTTAATTTTCCAACAAGATGGAGCTCCGGCTCATAATAGTCGGAGAGCAGCAGATTTTCTAAATGAATGTTTTCCTACATGGATTGGTACAAATGGACCGATTAGATGGCCGGCCAGATCCCCGGACCTCACACCATTAGATTTCTTCTTTTGGGGATACGTGAAAGATATGCTATACAAAAAGCGATACGAGAACGTAGGCGAGTTGCAAACAGAATTGTGCCATATCACATCGAGTGTTCACCATAAAATGATTAGAAAATCAACAGGCAGCGGGCTCATTAAAAGATTGGCGATTTGCGTAAGACAAGAGGGATCACATTTTGAGCATTTAATTAATTAATTTACAAAAAAATACCTACTTAATTGACTACGGCAGTTTCATGTATGTTTTTTATTTGATTAAAATGATTAATTTCACGTTGTTCCTTTCTTTTAAAATACTATGTTACTTAGGCAGAGTTATTATTTTTTAGCTATTCTTTCGATTGGCATCATAAAAGTAGGGTGTTTTTTTTTTCACATTTGAGTCGGTTCGATTCCCAGCCGAAGCAAATAATTTTTAGAAAATCTATGAATGCAGAATTACTAACTTTTAAAAATAACATAAAGTCTTCTTTGAGCAAAATTCACTATCTACGATATTTAAGGTACTTCCCCTTCATGTCCCATAACTTTGGGACGCCCTGTATATAAATTGAGTACAACGGCGGACTTATCCCAAAGAGGGATTTCTTCCAGTCAACCATAGGGTTAGTTAGAAAACAGCAGATTGGGCGTATACAAATTACAGCAAATTCAAACTAAAGCAAAGCAAATACCTACACTACACACTAACAAATATATATATATATAAGTATATAAAAGTAATAAGAAAAATATATAATAATACATATACATACATACAACTATATCTTAATAAAATATATACCTACATACTAATAATACATATAAATAAATATGTATATAAATAAGGAAATACTTAAAGAGAGGATTTAACACGGAGTTGTAATTCATCAAAAGTAGCTACCGCTCAAAACGCGTTAGAACCAGAGAGCTTTTTGATGTTAGTTTTAAAAGCATTTAGTGGCGCTGTGTATATGTCTAAGGATATTTATTTAATATCTCATACATACATGTGCTCACGCCTGTTTCCCGTTGGGGTAGGGACGAACTATTGATTTCCACTTGCAATATTCCATACAAACTATGAAGTCCAAATTTTTCATAATGAATAAACCGATTCTAATGAAATAAACACTTGCATGCATGGATCTAAAAAGTTAGTAGAGAATATTTTCGAAAAAAGAGTAGTTTATTTTATGTTATCCATTGTAACAAAAAAATCGTTATTTTGAAAATATTTACTACAAACATTTTAGATCTATGCATTCGGCTTATACATATAAAGTTTCATTAGAATCGGTTCATTCATTTTGGAAAATTGAGACTTGAATGTTTGTATGGAATGCCGGGTACTTACTTCATTTCGATTGTACCTTACATATATTAATGAGAAAAAACAGGTAACGTTCATATGGAAGACGACAAAGGGGGTGGCGGGACACAGGGCGCAACCAATCACAGCAAGTCGCGCCGAGGAGTGGTCTCCTTTCGGCGTCTTCAAAGATACGACCGCGGCCCGTGTTTGTGTGTTGTTGCAAAGTACTTAGAGCGCGCGGCCATTAATGTCCAACTCACAAAATTTACATTTCTAAATTTTATTTTTTGGATAAAACCTGTTAACGTAAATGTTTTATTTTTTATTTTTTTCGTAATAGGTACATCCTATACATGCACTCTGCAACATTTATCGGGTTAATTTTGTTAGACCTTATACATACCGAGTTTCATTTCGGTACGACCCGAGCGATACAAGTGAAGCTAATTAAGACAGAAAAATTACAGTCTTAGGCTCGTATTTCAGAATGTTGCTCAAGCGTAGATCTGCGCTTGAGCATGTTAGAAAGAGACGCCGCTACACAAGTTACATAAAGCTGTCCCTTTTTAACTGTCTTCAATCGGAAATCTCTGCTTGAGTAACATTGTGTAATACGGAGTTGCGCCAAACTTCAACTAAATTTTCAACTCCGATAATTGGAAATCCGAAAATGTTCTTCCTAACATTTTTCATCCTAACAATCACAATTCCTAACTACTCTGTCTCTAATGTTCACAATTCCGAAGCATTTAACTTCATAAAATCTATGTTTCAATGCGATTGTAAACCAATGCACAATTTGCAAAAACCCTGATGTGTAGATGCGCATTTGTTTGTATTGACGTTTGTCTTTCGTTTCCAACCGGCCAGCACTAGATAAGGTTGCATTAATACATGAATCACTGGACATCTTCTGGACATCCACAAGGCCATAGATTGCTCTAAATACTACGAAATAGATGCTAGTGTGTACTACAGTTACAGCACTAGCAATTATAGTATAAATGGTGTGGAAAAATTAGTAGTGTGACTAACAAGAAAAAGAATCCTCTTTGTAACACTGGTGTGATAACTTGGTGTGACGATGAGTCGGTAAGGCAATAAACATCTATTATACTTTTATTTGTTTTCCTATATTTTCTCAACATAACCATCTTTTACACTATTATTCAAAGTCATATCGAGCGAAGCCAGAGTCCCGCTCCAGTCATTCAGTCAAGTTCCAGAAACGAGTCGGTCCTATTCATAATTATTGGTTTAGGTTAGGTTAGAACTGTGACCACAACTCAGTGCCAGAACCGAATCGGTCCTATAGTTATTGGTTTAGGTACGGTTAAAACTGCGGTATAAACTCCCAGGCCATAAATATAACCGTAAATGAGTCGTTTATGGTAATTATGTTTAGGGATAAAAGCGTTATGATAAAAAACAGTAGCAGTTTGAATATATTTACATTAATGATATTATTAATTACAATTTTCGGAAACATGAGTGTTATGAACATCGCCGCTAGTACTACAAATAGTACGAATGAAAACTTTAGTATGAAAAATTTTAGGAAGAGTGATCATTTGGGTTACAAATCATTAGGAATTTCAATTTCGGGTAAAGAACTTTAGGTGAGCCAATATGGACCGGGCTTTAATAACCTTACTGAGTTCAAAATCCGTCATCTTATCAGGAACCCACTGGCCAGCTTTGCATGCGCTCGCAAAGAACTCCGCCATCGCCTTGATCCTGTTCTCGGCTAGAGACAGCTTCGGGTCACATGATCTGGCCGTCACCAAAGACTCCAGGTACTGTAGAATAGGTGTTTAATTTGCATTATCGCCAACTATATGTGACAGTTTAAAGTTACAGGATGGTCAAAATAACCCTGAGTGGCTTCGAGAAAAGTTTAAACCCGTGTGAGTCGGGCACACCCTAGCGGTACAGTCCCGCTGGTCGTACTATTATCGTGGATTTCCCACCTCCCAAGGAAAACAAAAGGTGAAGACTTACCCTTGCCAGTGTATCGCTGAGGGGATGCAGGTCGTCGTGGTCAACGACAGGGTAGCACAGGGTAGTGTTTCGGAGTACATTGGCGATTGTCGACGACTCTCCAGGTAGGATCCTGGTGTTTACCACCGCTACTATGCGACGACTGAATGGTCCTGGATGTGGTTACAACAGATTGTAATACGGATCAAGCAGTGCACGGGATCAAGCAGTGCACGGGTGAGAGAGCCACAGAGCCCCGTGCACCCCCCGCGATTCGGCCAGTACCTATGTATGGTGGTATGGCCATGGGTGGTGGTGGCACTGTAAAGATTGTAATACGGCAAAAAAAATTACCTACATATTTAATGTACAAATACAAATACACTTTATTGCACAACAGAAAAGAAAATACAGTTTCAGAAAAGTACATTTAATAAGTGAAAACTTGTTAATGGCTTCAATTTAATTAAATTTTATTAATTTTGGATAATACAGAATCAACAGCATCAATATAAAAACTACACATTATTATTTAATTGACAGTTTTTTTTTATGGATAATGCGTTGGTACTTGACCTCAATCACAACTGATGTTAAATGAAGATAAGGTCGAAGAGGGAAGCGTACTGACCCGGAAACCCCAACATATTTGGGGGACTGGCTATCTTATCTCTGACAACCGGAACACAACAATGCTATTAACATTGCTGCTTGCCGGCAGATTTAGATAAGATGGTGGTAGCGCTAGCCAGGCGGACATTTAAAATGCCCTACCACCAACCAAACCGAGTACTTAAACATGTACCCCGCTGGGAATCGAACCCGCGACCTCCGTATCGTAAACGCAATGTTTACATTGAGCCACGGAGGCGGTTAAAAATATATATATATACGGTTTACAAATCACAAGAAGAAATAACTCAAATTTAGGCCAGAGTAGTTGGTGCATTGGGTTAAACATGCTGATAGCTGTTTTCGAGTTCCTTTGATTGAATACACACATTACAATGAAAATAAGGATGAACTTACGGTCTCTCTGCTTCATCTCGTTGGTGACTAACACCTCCACTTTGGCCCATTGCGCCGCCACCAGATCCTCAGGGCTGAACACACCAAAGTCCACGGTACCCTTGCTTATCCGCCGAAGGCAGTCCAACCTGGAAACCAACACACTAGAATTTCTATTCTATTCTATGTATATTGTGTATTTTTGTTTTCTACTAAGCGCCGGTGGCTCAGCGGTTAAGACGTGGTCTCCCAATTTGAGAGGTCCGGGTTCGATTCCCAGGCAAGCCATGTACCAATGAGTTTTTAAAATTAATTTCATTACTTATATGCATTTATCCGGCTGCTCTTAAACGGTGAAGGAAAACATCGTCAGGAAACCTGCATGCCTGAGAAATAAAAATCCAAAGGCATGTGAAATCCCCAACCCGCACTGGGCCAGCGTAGTGGACTATGGCCCATACTATCATATAAGAGGGAAGGCCTAAATCTCTGCAGTGGGATGTTTACGGGCCGATGATGATTAGGACAAAGCAAACTGTATAAACCTACTATAATAAAAATGGATTTGAAATCTTAAATAAATGATTTATTATTATCGATATTCGTAATCGATACCGAATCGAATATCAATTATCGAACAATTTATATTAGACATAGACATATATTTATTTGACACCACGCTATAGCAACAACAATATTAATAAAAACAAGAAAATTATCACAATATACAGAAACAGATTTTGAAACGTGGTGAGTGAAGTGTGATGTGATTTTTTTTTTACGCACAACCATTTGGTACTTGACCTCAATCACACCTGATGTTAAGTGAAGATGAGGTCGAAGGTGGAAGCGTACTGACCCGGAAACCCCAACACATTTGGGGGACTGCCTATCTTATCTCTGACAACCGGAACACGATGATGAACATGATTTAGCATAAGGGCCAGGAATGACTGGAGGCGAACACCTACCTATCAGTGCCGAGTACACACTCCACTCCGGCCTTCTCCTCGTCCAGCACTGGGCAGTATTTGTGGCCTCTCTTGTAGGACCCCTTGCCTTCCACAATGCACAGTCTTACTGGAAAATAAATGAAATTTATATTCAAATTAGCATATTATATAATATCAGACTATTTAGATGATAATCATCCCTGGACATAATCAGATCGTTCGCATGCCAGGCTATTTCACAATTAATAATGAAATATAAAACCTTTATGGAAAAGCAAAACCTGATTTTAAAAGAGTAACCCTTCGAGTTTCTTGCTTGTTCTTCTCAGGGGAAAATTGCATTTAGAAAATTAACTATTTTAAGTGTACTCTGTGTACCTACAAAATAAAGCATTTTTGACTTTGACTATTCATCATACAAACGTATGCCCCAAGCGGGATTCGAATTCGCGACCGTTTGGTGTAGCAGTCAAGGTATCTAACCACTATACCAAGTCATTGAAAACTGGCATACCATTTGGTGAATCCCGTGTATTCAAAACCGGTCCTACTACGTAATCGTCTTTGGTAAATACCCACCTGCATCGCATGGTTGCAAAAGCCTTCACCTCGACTGTTTCGTTTTTTCCTCCTACATAAAATCATACTATAGGCGTATTGATCTACGTCTACTTTATCAGTTTTAGAGTCGGTTTATATGGTATATAATATACATACAAAACGTCACGACCTTTATCCCAAATGGAGGGTTCAGAGATATCCCAAACAATGGTGTTTAGGTATTCCAATCATTAAAACTTTTTTTTTTTTTTTTTTAAATCTTATTTAAAGAGCTTAGTCATTTCAATGACTATGTCGCTCTGTACTGAGTCAGTGAATATTTACACCCTGTTATTTATACCGACTCTGACTAATTTATATATTGCCCTGGCCATTTCGGATGTAGGGAATGCCAATACAATATTACAGCCCCCAATAGCTTCAAGTGGATGGCCATATGTAATATTGATTTGTCTTCTACATGCTTCATTCCCATTAAAACTTTAATGATTGAAACAACATCCGCTATTCACCTCTTTGATAAAATAAGGTACCTACAATCGAAGTGAAGTAAGTCTGTTAATGTGTACTTTCATTTACACTTACATTTAATTTTTTTACTCGGAAACAAAATTCTTGAGGAATTGAATGTGGCCACATGTACAGCATTGTTTGTGACATCATAGAGGTCCTGTAGCGTACAAGTGTCGGGACACGCATGGCAGCATAGAAGATGCCCCATAGTGTGTGGTGTGTACAAGCACCAGTTGTCGTTCGTATAGCCGCACTTTATTTATTTATTGGTATATTGAATCAACAGCAATATTTAAAAAGGGTAATACAATATCTTGTTATACTGAACTTATGCCAATTACAGGTTGCTAACAATCATTATATTTGCGGGTAAATAGTTATAGTAAGTACTAGCTTTTCGCCCGCAGCTTTTTTTACGCACAACGGGTTGGTCCTTGACCTCAATCACACCAAGATGGGGTCGAAGGTGGAAGCGTACTGACCCGGAAACCCCAACACATTTGAGGGACTGGCTATCTTACGACAATTGGTGTAGTGGATAGTGACCATGTCAGCGAAACCAACGGTTGCGGGTTCGAATCCCGCGAAGCGTAAATATTTGTATGATAAATACGAACATATATTCCCGAGTCATGGATGTTTTTATAAATATTTATGTATGTTTATCCGTTATCTAGTATCCATAGTACAAGCTTTGCTTAGTTTGGGACTAGATGATCGGTGTAAGTGCACCAAATATTTATTTATTTATCTCTGACACCCGGAACACAACAATCCTATTAACATTGCTGCATGCCGGCAGATTTAGATAAGATGGTGGTAGCTAGCCAGGCGGACATTTAAAAGCCCTACCACCAACCACCTGTGTAGAATAACTTTATCGCAGAAATTTGTTTATCCCCCGGGAACTACTCACTTTATCGAGATAAAAAAACGGATGAACAGATTTGGATGAAATTTATAGGTACAAAATACCCTGAAGGATATTTTTATCCCGATAAAGTGAGTAGTTCCCGCGGCATAAACAAATTGAACATCCCCGATAAAGCTAATTGGAAAGTTAGTATCCCTATATGATTGATGCAATAATTCTAGTGAAATTACCGCTCACTTTGGAACCTTGCGTGACAAGAATGTGTCATCATCATGTCTCATTACCACAGATTCAAATACGTATGGCTATAACTAGGTTCTTTACCCACAAGTTCAGAGAATTGTGCTTACATATCCGTGTATTTCTGACCGTGAGTGAAGCAGGAAAACCTCGTGGTGACGTACGGACGAACGGTCACATGACGAAATTGATTGTAACCGTTTTAGCAATTTAGCTGCCAAATCCTGAGAGACCTTTGGGCCATTGGGCCAACGTGGCGGACTATGGCCCATACTCCCTCACTATACGAGGGAAGGCCTATATCCCTGCAGTGGGATGTTCACGGGCTGTTGATGATGATACGCCGACAAAGTGATAAAATGTTGGAAAAATATTTTTTTAGACTACCTGCCTTATATTGGGTCTTTACCTATGAAGTTGGAGTTGTTTTCTTCGTTAATCATATTTACCAATTCGTGCTATTGTTTTTTATTTGGAAAATGGAATATTATTTCAAGGTTTCACGTGAAATATTTTTTAATTTCTGGGCTACTTCACATAATAAAAAAATTTAAACAGAGTTCTTTTCATGTGCTTCCCATAATCATTTCTTAGATTCGCTGAAACTTTTATAAAGCGGTTACTTTTAAAAATTAACGCTGCCTATACATAACTTAATGTTATCCGATGATACACACAAAGTTTAGCTAAATTTGGATTTGCCGTTCCCAAAAAAAATCAAAAATGTTTGTATGGAGAAAACAGTCTTAATGAAATTGTTCATACAAAACGCCAATTTCATAGGTAAGGACCTAATACTTAGAGTGGGGATGAATTTTCTTATATTCTTGTACTCCATAGCGTGGCGTATCGTTGGATAGTTCTTTCAAAATATTAGATGATTCTTATCCAGATTTTCGTTGTAGGAATCCGTTTAAGAAATATTAAACTTGTGCAAATTGTTTCCTTTTAAAATAATTTGTCAAACAATAAAAAGCGCCCGCACTTGACCGGTTTTTTTACAGATCACCGTTTCATCTAATTATGAGGACATTTTAAGCATTTTGTGTTTCGGCTGTTTGATAATAGTCTGGCCCCGAATTAAGTTGGGAGTACCGGGAAAACGCGCTACCTCCGTTCGGACTTATCAGGACATTACTACGTCAAAGCGGGTTCGAATCCTCCTAAGGCCATTATTATAAATAAATAAATATCTTTGCACATTTGCACACAAAGATACCAGATGGCTGATAAACTACACAAATACTTTTTTTTTGTAAATAAATACAAAATAAAGTAAAATTCTAAAAAAAATAAAAACATCCATAACTCGGGGACACATGTCTGTATTCATCATACCCCTAGCGGGATATGCCCCTAGCGGGATTCGAACCCGCGACTTTTGGTATAGCAGCAGAATTTCTAACCACTAACAAAACAGGTCAAACCAAACAAAAAAAAAATTATGTTTGTATGATGAATACGAGTAGGTACCCGAGTTATGTATGTTTTCATTTATATTGTGTAGGTACTAGCTTTTCGTCCGCGGCTTCGACTGCGTGGGGTAACTATTGCGATTATGTTAAAGAACCCCGTACCAAAAGTATGGAAAATGTGGTTTCAGTTAAATATTCTGAAATTTTGATATAATATAGATTTTAACGTCCTGAAACAAGTCTCTATGGGGGCTACCACTGTCGCCGAGTCCCTATCAAAGTTACGACTGATTTTGTATCAGATAAAATCATTAATTAGATGCATTACCAACTATTTATTTAAACAATTGACATTAGATTGAACCTATATTGCGATATTTGCGATAAGCTGTGTGTTGTAGTAATAAGAACTTCGTAAAATATTTATGAAACGATTTATTTTGCACTTGAAAAACACGCTGGAGGTGTCATTACCGATATTACTGTCACTGTGACAAGGTGCGAATTGGTATTAGACTCTTATAAAACTTAGATTAGTTAGACTAGTTAGATGCATTTACAAAAAAAAAATGTATTTGTATAGTATATCAACCATCTAGTATACCTACATATTCGACGTGCATTAAAAAAATGGAACATTTATGATCAACAACCGCAAATACTCTCTTGAGTCGCGTAAAACATGGATACCTACCTAACCTACTCGATATATAGCAACCAGCAAAATAATATAGCAATAATACGTCTCTCGGTCAATAAGGTATCTCAGGCAGTGTCCAAGGCCAACAGACCGGACTAACTAGCGTGCTTCTTTTTTGTCATATTCTCAAAGTTAGCACAGAGACGTGAACGGAATGATGCATTCTAGATTCTAGAAGTGGCATCGCAATATTATTTTGAAAGCGTTTAGCATGATGGGAACCCTACTAATCGCGCCCGTCGCACATCAATCTACGGCCGGCGCGTGAGTCAATGATGGTTTTGAAAAAAATCTACCTATGCCAATAACTTCTAATATGTGCTATATTTTTTCCTTACGGTTTTTACAAAAAAAATGTAGGCATTTTGTGTATCAAACATCGAATTCACAATTTTAAATGAGCATTCAATATACAAGGCCCATAAATAATTCATGAAAAACAACGAAGTTATTTAAATGTCTTTGTGAGAAGAGACAGCGCAGACGACGGAGTATTTGTAGGCCGGACAAAAAAATCCAGATCGGACAATTTTGTCTGCGAGGACGGAATGTATGATCTGCTGCGTAAAACACAGCTCTCCGCTTGAGGACAGTTAATAAGGGACAGCTGTAACTTGTATATCGGCATCTCTTTTTAACTATGCTCAAGCGCAGATCTACGCTTGAGCAACATTTAAACAAGAGTGGCACAATTTTTTTTCATTTGGGCACTATTTACCAAGCATAATTTTTTGAATGAAAATAACTGAATTCCACTGTGTGTGCTAGCACAGCTAGCATCATGTACGTGCGAAATTGTAGATCCATGGCAGCCATTAAGACACATCTAGGCCAGCCCTATCGCTGTGTTATGAACTATAGACAAGTGTTCGTTTACTCATTGTTTTTTTTCGTTTACTTTAGAATTGTTAAAATTGTGTTTTAAATTGTGTAACCGCGGACGGTTGAGTAGATAAATAAAAACGCGCTGTATAAATAAAGAAGACAATTAAATGTAGTTTGCGCATTCTGCGCCCTGTATCAGGCATTGAACTGGATCTGACTCAGCATGTTGTTGCGAATGAGAGAAAATATTGGTATTATTAAATACGTAATAAGGAGCGTCAGTGGCTCAGTGGTTAAGACGCGGTCTCCCAATTTAAATTCCCAAAGTTAATAGCATTATTTTGTTCCGATTGTTAGAGACAAGATAGCCAGTTCCAGAAATAAGACGGATTTCCGGATCTGGGGGTCTACTCTCTAACGAAAATAGCTTCTTTTGCTAAGAATCCTTTGGGAGCGTCGGTGGCTCAGTGGAGGACACACAGTCTCCCAATTTGGGAGGTCCAGGTTTGAACCCCATTCAGGCCATGTACCAATGAGTTTTTAAATGTAATTTAATTACTTATGTGCATTTATCCGACTGCTCTTAAACTGTAAAGGAAAACATCGTGAAGAAACCTGCGTGCCTGAGAAATAAAAATTCAAAGGCATGTGAAGTCCCCAACCCAATAACCAGCGTGGTGGACTATGGCTCGTACTCCCTCAGGCCTATATCCCTGCAATGAAATGTCTTTTTTTTATATGAGAGGGCGGCCAACGAGCATGCGGGTCACCTGATGGAAAGCAATACCGCCGCCCATGGACACCCGCAACACCAAAAGGGTCACAGATGCGTTGCCGGCCTTTGAGGAAGGTGTAGGCTCGTTTCTTGAAGGTTCCAATGTCGTACTCGTTCGGGAATACCGCTGCCGGAAGTCCGTTCCACAGGGTGGGCGTACGTGGTAAGAAGTTTCTTGAGAAACGTACAGTGGTAGATTTCCACTCATCCAGGTGATGTGGATGGAAATTTAATTTTCGGCGAGAAGTGTATGTTTACGGGCTGATGATGATTAAATACGTAATCTGTTAGCCAAAAAATTTAAACTCATTTCTAGACATTTCTTCATTATAAGTATTTGTTGTATGCGTGGTTGTTGCGGGTCTATTCGATCGCCATTATTTATTTATTATTTTTGTTTAATAAAGGTACCTACATAATACCATACGTACCATAACTCGGATAGTCGTATTCATCATACAAACATAATATGCCCTTATGGGGATTCGAACCCGCTTTGACGTAGTAATGATAAGCCCGAACGGAGGTAGCGCGTTTTCCCGGTACTCCAAACTTAATTCGGGGACAGACTATATCAAACGGCCGAAACACAAAACGCTTAACATGGCCGCTTAGTGAAACGGTGATCTGTAAAAAAAACCGGGTCAAGTGCGTATCGGGCAACGCTGAGCGTAGAGTTCCGTACTTGTCCTCACAATATGCGGGCGCTTTTTATTGTTTAACAAATTATTTTAAAAGGAAACAATTTGCAAATTAAAGCTTAATATTTCTTAAATGGATTCCTACAACGCGAAACTGGATAAGATATCATCTAATATTTTGAAAGAATTATCCAACGATACCCCACGCTATAGAGTACAAGAATAAAATAAAATTCATCCCCACATTAAGTATAAGGCAGGTACCATAAAAAAATATTTTTCAACATTTTATTTTATCACTTTGTCGGCGTATCATCATCATCAGCCCGTAACATCCCACTGCAGGGATATAAGCCTTCCCTCGTAGTGAGGGGGTATGGGCCATAGTCCGACACGCTAGTTATTGGGTTGGGGACTTCACATGCCTTTGAATTTTTATTTCTCAGGCATGCAGGTTTCTTCACGATGTTGTCCTTCACCGTTTAAGAGCAGTCGGATAAATGCACGTAAGTAATTAAATTAAATTTAAAAACTTATTGATGGTAAATGGCCTGCCTGGGAATCTAAATTGGGAGACCGCGTCTTAACCGCTGAGCCACGGACGCTCCTTATTACGTATTTAGGTGACATGCGACAGGTGACAATCCGACAATTTGACAATTTTTGTTTAATAAAGGTTATCACTCCAGGAATTAAGGACTCCACCGACAAGAGCATAAGCTCTTAAATTGAAGAGAGAAAGATTATCTATCATTGACAAAATCCGACAATTTGACAATTTTTGTTTAATAAAGGTTATCACTCCAGGAATTAAGGACTCCACCGACATGAGCTCTTAAATTGAAGAGAGAAAGATTATCTATCACTGACAAATTTGTCATGGTAGAAAATGTGCAAATATTTTACTTCATTTACTCAGCCCGTATATAAACATCCCACTGCAGGGATGCCTTCCCTCGTATAATGAGGGAGTATCCACCACAGGCAGAAAGGCAGTGCCTACCCTGGCAAATTGTAAGCTTTCCTTAAAATGCATTATCAAGACAACCGATTCATACTATGTGTACAGAAAAATATTCTATTTTATTATTTTAGTTAGTTTTAAGTTGTTATTTTGTAGTTGTTTTTTTTCTCTATTAATAATAAATTTTATCATTCTGCCTGCCCTGTGACAAAACGCTGTGCAAGCCACTGGTTGGGCCATAGTTCACCACGCTAGCCCAATGCAGGTTGGGGACTTCACATGCCTTTGAATTTTTATATCTCCGGCTAACAAGTGTTTTCCTTCACCGTTCAAGAGCAGTCGGATAAATGCACATAAGTAATTAAATTAAATTTAAAAACTCATTGGTACATGGCCTGCCTGGGTATAAACCCGGACATCCTAGAGCTACCGACGCCGACAATATTTTACTTAACTCACCTGTGTTTGTTATTTATTTGTATAAATATAACATTACATATAATTATATTATATTATAATTTATATATAATGTCTATTTCTTTGAGTTTATCGTCTATTATCTTATTATGTGTTGAGGTGGTGGTTATATGTGTTGTTCTGTTTGTCCTTTCTCCAGCTACACAAACTAGAGAAGCTTAACTTACCGCACAATCGTCAATTTTGTGAACTTCAACCCTGACATTGGCAGAATCATCGTGCACAACGATGCAACCATAACACTAAATTGGAATTGGAATAACATTCTTGCAATTCCTTGCTGAAAGTGTGTTTCAATATGACCTGCTGTTAGTATTAGATAATACACAAGGCAATGTCCTTAAAATTTTAGGAAGTTAAAAGTGTATCCTTACTGGACTATAAGTTGACTATAAAGCCGTTTCGAAGATACTTATTAACTTTTAGTACAGTTGGTTTGGTCTATTTAGATGATACAATAATTTGTTTCCTCGGCCTTTTTTTTACGACCGCACGGTGCAGCGGCTAGCGAAACCAACGTTTACGGAGCCGAATCCCGCGAGGGGTAACTGTTTGTATGATGAATAGAATAGAATACAATTTTATTGTAAAACCGTGTACAGGAGATTTTTTTTACACAACAGCTTGTCCATTTCGGACGCAATAATAATTATAATTAAAAGAAAAGCATAGTATTAAAATTAGGTACGTCAAATATCATTAACATAGAACAAGAATCAGTAGATATTCCTAAAATATTCTAAAAAACTTTACATACTTTCATTACATTCCTTCAACATTTTTTTTAAACTGAATACCTACTAATTCCTAAATATTAGGTACTTACCTATGAAATGGGCGTTTTGTATGAAGAATTTCATTAAGACTGTTTTCTCCATACAAACATTTTTGTTTTTTTTTTTTTGGGAACGGCAAATCGAAATTTAGCTAAACTTTGTGTGTATTATCGGATATAGGCCGCGTTAATTTTTAAAAGTAACCGCTTTATAAAAGTTTCTGCGAATCTAAGAAATGATTATGGGAAGCACATGAAAAGAGCTTTAACCCATATATTAAAAAATATTTCATGTGAAACCTTGAAATAATATTCCATTTTCCAAATAAAAAACAAATTTGGATATAGCTTTGAAAATCGCAGGAATTGGTACATTTAATTAACGAAGAAAAAAAACTCCAATTTCATAGGTAAAAACTCAATGTAAGTCTCGTACATAAGTAAGGTACTCACAATTTCCATCTGAACCAGATCCAACACCTTGCGGAAGAGCAACTTTGATGAAGAATACTAACAATATAAATATCATACGACTAGACATTTTAAACAAAATGGTTTTTGTAGCACAGTATTAAGAAAAAAAAAATTAATACAAGAGCATCGTCAAAAAACCACCTCAAAATTCGCGCCAAAATTAAATGTTTGCCAAAAACATACGAATTTATTACTATTAACACTTTATTATTTTTATTGTTTTTTATTTTAAATAAATTTATTTATCACGTCCTAAACGAACTTGTTACGGTCGCAAACTGATCTTCAACCATAAAAAAAGGTACTGTATTAAACACGTTTTCCTTATACGACCAGTTTTAAAAGTCCCCGCTAATTGGCGACTCGAACATATATTATGCATAATTATATTTAGCTGGTTTATATTAAGTAATTTTTGATGAGTTTCAAATTTACAATGGAAGGTCATCCAGTGGCCGTAAAATGTTGTTATGGAAATTATACAAATTTTAATAAAACAATTACATACCAAATATTTACCTATTTCCTAACTAGCAAATAAGTTTGTATAATGAAAACATTAGTATTGTCGTAACCTTGTTCGTTTTATAAAATTTGGACATCCGATATTGTAGTCGCATCATATCATATACACACTGCCTGTAAGGGTCACGCCGACATTCCTTGAAAGGAACTTTAGTCGATTAGAAAAAAATAAAAAAAACGTTATTTTTTCAAACAAAACGTATTTTAGTGTAAGCTTACTCTTAAATGTAATTGTTGTGCATAAAAAAAAATTAATAAGCTGGCAACGTTGCATCAAGTTATAGAATGAATTAAGTCATCTACTGTTGACGACCTGTTTGGTGTAGTGGTTAGCAACTCTGACCACTATACCAAAAGGTTGCGGGTTCGAATCCCGCAAGGGGCATATGTTTGAGTGATGAATACGAACATGTGTACCCGAGTTATGGATGTTTTCATTTATAATAAGGGTATTTATTTACAAAAAAAATATGTATATGTAAGTATATCCACCATCTGGTATCCACAACACAATAGTTGCTTACTGTGGAACTAGATGGCGCTGTGTGTATGTCTAAGGATATTTATTTATTTATTATTATTTATTTAATTATTATTATTTATTTAATTATTATTATTTATTTAATTATTATTATTTATTTAATTATTATTATTTATTTAATTATTATTATTTATTTAGTTATTATTATTTATTTATTATTTATTTAGTTATTATTTATTTATTATTTATTTATTTATTAACTACTATCCTACCAATCAGTCAAAAGTCGTGTAAAGAATAGTGTGCGTTAAGAGTAATTTTCTTCGATTTATTTGGATATTTATTTACAATCGAAGTAAATAAGATATTTTAATTTGGATTTCGGATATAATTTATTTTCAATTAAATAATGCCCAAGGCAATGTCGGGTTGTCCCTTACACGCAGTAGGTATAGGTACGGTCTGTAGGGTATCAGGAAAAGTACCTACATTAGACAGATGCGTGAATTATAGGTATTTAACCGACTTCAAAAATTTTTTACGAAAGTTGGACAAAAAGACATCTAAATAAATTCGTTGTTTTTGAAGCACTATTAAGGTACCTACTTTTATATTTCGGTGGCATTATTTATGCACAGTTTTTGGAGACACAAATTATTATTTTTTGACCTCAATTACACGTAGGTAAAGACATGTGTATGAGAAAAGAGGATTCAAGCAGCAAGTGACGCGAGGAAGCCGAATTATCTATTTAAGTATTTAAAAACCAAAAAAAAAACCCCAACAGCATATAATTTCTTATTTTACGGGCGCCATGTTGGAATTTTTTACCATGACACTCCAGGGATCAAGACGAATCGAACGACACCTTGCACTTTTAGGCTGCAGGAGGTAACATAGAAATCTACATACATACATACGCTCGAAAAACATAACCCCCCTTTTTGGGGCTTTCGGGTAAATATTGAATAACAATGGCACAATTTTTTTCCTTTGTGCACTATTTTCGGTCGATTTTTTTATTTTATCAAAATAACTCAATTCCACATTGTATATTCTAGCGTTAGCGACGTACGATTTGATACAAATCAAAGGGGGGAAAATACTATAAAAGGACTATTGTTTCAGTTTAAGTAAGTGTGTAGGTACTTACTTGAAAAGTGTTTGATGATTGTATTTTTTATAAAATTACCTGCACAAAACCAAAGATTCTTTCATTTTTAGACAATTTTCCAAATCTCCACTCATCTTAAAAAGTGCTCCTTTTGCGAAATGCACCATTTGAGAACTGCACAAGTTGAGAAGTGTACCATTTGAGCATGGTGTACGAGTTGAGAAGTGCACCAAAAGCGTCAAACCCGTCCTTACATACAGGTTTTTCCGAAGACAATGAGTAAAGAACTAATTAGCACATAAACGATTGGCCATGTTTTATTTCCGACTATTAAGTACCTATATGATTACTTATAAGTAGTTGTTAATAAAGTTAATAAATCGTTAATAGGTCCGCCTTCGCCCGACATCTCTAGCGACATAATGTCGAGGGACATTTTCTTCCCTAGAGAATAAAGGTTCTTTTTAAAAGCATGGTTTGTCTTAAAGCATTCGATCGCTAATAAATTGGCGGCTAGCTCACTTGCGTTCGATCTCTTTTGGGACTACCTTTTTTCACGGGGAAATGCGTTACGCATTCCGCTCCCCTGGCGGACGGCGAGACGGTTATGTAGGACTCCCCTCCCTGTCGGGAGGGATACCTACTAAAACCCAGCGGTGACCTTCCTCGGCGGTAGGGAGGAATGCATAAGCGGCTCCAGGTCCCCCCGCCCTGTCACTCCCAAACTCCTACCTAAACGACCTATAAGTTAGGATAAGGGGATAAACGTCTAATGGTTATAACGCAGGTATATCGTTGGATTAGCCGTTTCATAAAATGCCTAGGCGGATCGTTATGTATGGCTAGGGTTGCCCATAACTTCTAGAAGTCAATACGGGACGTTTTCTTTTCTGATGCCTAAAACTCGAACCCTAAGACATTCAATACCGACACGCGGCTTTTGAACTATGTTTTATTATAGGTAGGTACTTAACTACTTTTGCACGCATGTGCACGTAGTATGAGTTTTCTAACAGATGGGTATTGATCTGATGAAATTATCTCCACAGTAGTGGCTATCGCGCTCGCGCCCCTCACCTCTCTATTCTATTTCCGTATTTTGTCGAAATACGGGACATATAGTAATACGGGACGGGATGGTCAAATACGGTGACAGTCCCGTATATACGGGACGTATGTCAACCCTATGTATGGCGGATATTTCCTACATTATTGAAGACTGTGTTGCTCAGAGCGGGTTGTATTAGAGTGTTTTGAATACTACCGAGGACCTTCGTGTAGTTAGCGCAGTTTCCAATAATATTGGAAATATTAGCCATATACCGGATAAGTCTAAGATAAAAATAGGGCATATTAGGTAAATGAAATAGAAGTTGCCGGTCGGAGATTAATATAAATATCCTTGGACATGCACACAATGCCATCTAGTTCCACTTTATGCAACTACAGGCTTGTGTTGTGAATACTAGATGGTTGATATACTACATAAATACATTTTTTTTGTAAATACATACTTATTATAAATGAAAACATGCATCACTCGGGTTTCTATGATACAAACATATGCCCCTAGCGGGATTCGAACCCGCGACCTTTTTTGGTGTAGTGGTTAGAGTTTCGAACCTCTACACCAAACACGTCGTCAATGATATGCGACTGGCGGGATTGGTAGGGGATCCTATCATGCGAAAATTTGAAACTCATAAGTTCTCCAAGTTTTCCTTATTTATTTAATTTAATGATGTAATTGTGTGGAAGAGGCTACAAATGCGACCATCAAATGACACAATTATTACTCTTTATTAGATTATCGTTTTGAAAAAAAAAATAACCAGAAATTAGTTCGTTCAGAATCGGAAGTAGACGATTGCACTACGTTAAAACATAGTTATTATTTTCAAAATTTTTAATTAAATTGATGTGAATTCTAAAATTGTTCTAAGAGACTTTAGAACTGAAGTGACGTGTACTTTACTCACAGGCTCTTTAGGTGAATGAAGCTGTTAATCCAAAAACCAAAAGGCTGAAACTATGAGGACGTTAATCCAAAATTCTTTACTTTAAAGGCACATCAGCATCTGCTGCTCGTTTATTGATCTATATAATAATAAATATCCTGTTCTGACTTTCATGTCATTGACTTCTTGAATTGAATTGAGAAGTCTGAAGATGAGCTTCTTGAGTATTTGGATGTAAATAGATCAAGAAAAGTTTTCTTCAAATTATTAATCAATGGTGTCGATTCAGAGTTCTAAATTTCTCACATATGATTATGTACATAACAGCCCTGCTGTCTATGAGAAGCTCTTAGATAGTTTCACATGTTGCAATGTAGAGATGTGATAATCAAATTACAATCTCATGTTGGTGTTTGGGGGAATGAGATGGCAGACAACTTAGCTAAGGCTTGCCGATGTAGCGGGTTCTTGTATCAACAGTAAACCCTATGCCAGTGACTCACATATAAAATAAAGAAGGTCTCTTGAATTTTATCATATGATGGGAATTAAACCATCGCCACTATGTGCAATTTGTGATAAACCAGATGATAGATAGATAGATAAAGCCTTTATTTGTTTCCACAGTCACACACATACATTTAGCTTATACATATTGATACACAGATAAGGTAACATGTCTACAACAATAATATAATATTGTAACACTAACGCATGTGTGTGCTGCAGCAGTACAAATGGGTCAAAGCTCAGTGTATTAGATTGCTCATTGAGCAAAACACTGATTTTCAGCTATCCCCTAAGGAGCAGAGCAACTTGGAACCTAAACCAGAGGAAACAGTAAGTATTAAGTAAATAGCAATTTTCAGACTCTTGAAATAGTGATTGATGAGTGATAGTAGGTGCGAGTGAATATAAACTTGACTTGATAACGTGTTACATTTTTTGTTGGAGTGTGACCCGAGTGCAGATATTAGAGAACGACTTTGATATGCTCTGTACAAGTGCTGTCAGTCTGTATAAATTTGTTGGATTGTCCATTGCAAGGAGAATTAGGTTTGAGTATGAATGAGGCTGGCATAGTCACCCAGGCTGTACAAAAGCCTCTAATGAAAGATTAAAAAAAAATTGCAGAAACACAGACTGTTCCTTCCAGTTACACCATGACCAGTATATCTACAACCTACTATTAGCCTCAAGCCTGTACAGCATTAACATACAACGAAATAAAATACTCATCAGACTTAGAGACTTATAATCACAAACTTATGTGGGAATACAAACTTATGAACTAACATACACTGGAGTTTATCGTCGGCCCCGGCCTCTTCCACCTCGGCCTCCTCGCGGACCACCGCGGCCACCACGACCTCTTCCGCGGCCTCCTCTTGCTCCACCGCGGGGGAAACCTTCACGCTTACCGCGGCCTTTGGGAGCATCGTCAATTAACAGAGTCTCTAACGGTAAACTGTCTGGTAGCAGGTAATATCTGATATTATTCCCACGTATACTCAAAGTCTCCAACTGCAGCTCTTCTCGGCTTTTCAGTGTCACCTTTACAGCCTTCAGATGTGTGTTCATAGCAACATCGACACCGGTAATGGTTCCGTGCACAACACTGCCGTTCTTCAACTCAATTGTGACCGTCTCGTGGCTGAGTTTCATCAGGAACCTAACTAGCTTCATCTTTTCGGTTCTGACGTTTTATTTACTAGTGAAAATAAAAGCGGCGTCGGTTTCTGAGATTTTAACCTCAATCAATTCGGCATTCAGCAAATAATAAAAATATGGCGCCTGGTTTTTTTTTAATGAGAGTTTGGCGCGACGCCCGCCTGGCTGAGTCTCAGTCAGTGTTGCCCTGATCTAAATATGAAAATTAAAACATTGACGTTCACATTTTTATTTTGTAATAGGAAATTTTTGGTACAAATCATAGAACACACTTTCTAGGACCGTTCAATGCATAAAATAACTGAAGCTTTTTCAGATTATTTTATGCATTGAACGATCCTAGTAAGTTTGTTCTATGATTTGTATTTTTGTCGGCGCTGGAAAGCAAAGTAAATACGATATTACAAGTAGGTACCCATGAACGAATAGATTTGTCAAATTTTTCTATAGTAGTATGAATGATCAAGTCGTATAAATAAGTCTGATGAGCTAGAATCAATAGTTTAAAATTGGGGCTATATTTATTATTTACCTCAGCATTTCCTTTAACTTGCAATATCTCTAACTCACTTCGTCTTTTTATAACAAAAGAACAAGAAATTCACGCGTGGAATTTGATAGGTTAGATTTCTAAACTCATATATATCACAAATCAAACTATTTTTTAAAAATTTGATTATGGAGAAAAAATCAGTAGGTATGTAACAAAAATTAAGGATTTCAGGAATAAGTACGTTGTCGTGATGCCGGCTTTGTCTTCAATAGTTTATGAAGGAAGAGGCGAAGCATGAAGCTAAGAAAGATTTGATTAAGACCAATTTGTTTTCCTTCATGAGAAGTTTCTTATTCTTCGGTAAAAGAAATGTTGAAAATTATTTTTACATCTGTTAACTAAAAAACACTGGCTGGCTGTATTTCTTTCTGCATTTTGGCATTATAATATAAGTTGCTGGCAAAAAAAACAACTGTTCCGTGCTGGCATACGGGTTTTGATTGACAACATCCTCAAGTTGAAATCGTACCTGCAATAAGCTGAAGCTGATTGTGCTAAGCATCAATATCTTTTATTTTAAAAAGTATCTATTCGCTATTAACTATATTTAACTGTAAATAGAAAGTTCTGAATAAAAGCCACATTATAATCACACAATGAATCTTGCTGAAGACCTTGGTGATGTTGAAGCAGAAGTCGAACCGGAATTAGAAGAAAAAGAAATTTGTATTTGCCCTAGATTGGTGCTTACTAAAGAGCAGGTAACATTTTTAGAAGTCAGTAATTCCTTATCTAATATCTAGGGCCCTATTTCCATTGACTTATATACCTACTATCCACTTATCGGTCCAAAGTATTACAAATATTAATTCGATTAAGAAAATAATAATGATAAAAAAATACCGATTGTTTCGACGAAAAGGATCGCTACTGCAGCACTCGAAATCCTAGGCGGTTCGATTTTTTATTACAATGTTTTTCAATATATTTTTTTTAATACTTTGGTCCTACACAACGTCTTCAATATGTCAGGATTAAAACCCGTATTATAGAATGTTACTCAAGCATAGATCACCGTTTACGGATAGTTAAAAGGGGACAGCTTTATGAAACTTGTATAGCGGCATCTCTGTCTAACTATGCTCACGCGCTGATCTACGCACGCAATTTTCTGTCATCATCATCATCATATCAGCCGAAAGACGTCCACTACTGAACAAAGGTATCCCCAAAGATCTCCACAACGATCGGTCCTGCGCGGCCCACAACCAGTGGCTTCCCGCGATCTTTACCAAATCGTCGGTCCACCTCGTGGGGGGCCTGCCCACGCTGCGTCTTCCGGTGCGTGATCGCCACTCGACAACCTTTTCGGGCATCAGTCCTACATTCTAACCTTGTATAATGTTAAATGAATATAAGATCAAACACTAAAGTTATCTTTATCTAACAGAAATCTATCAGGGTATAGCAAATGTCTTGGTATTTCATGCCAAGTAACCTAATCATTAAAGTCAGTGAATCCAGAATGCACGTCGACCCAAAGACCTACTAAATAGCTATATAAAGAATGAATAGAGGATGGAATATACCAAAGAGTGGAAGAAGCAAAAGTAGTATGCCAGGATCGTTGCAAGTGGAAGTCATAGTCTCTGCCTACCGCAACGGGAAACAGGCGTGAGCATATGTGCACATAATGTGTGTAATAATGTGTGTATGTAAATAATAGGAACTACATAAATGAACACAACACATTATTAATCGCATAAATATCTACGAAACGGGTGAACCGATTTTCATCAAACATAGCTAAGAACCTTTCGCATACTTTAATGAAATCAAATCAAAAAAATAATAATTTTGTAGACTAAAAGTATCACTTGACAACGTCACATTTTATTTTAATATTAAAATTATTGACATTATTTCTCATTCACAAAGCTGTCTCCCCAGAAAAGAACAAGCAAGAAACTCAATTTAAATAAGTTTTGGATTACAATTAAGTATATTATATTGATAATTAGACTGAATATCCGAGCGGTCTATATCCGTGCTTGCTTATCATTCAGATAGTCAGAAATTTTATAATAGCCTTTTGTAAATAAGTCTGTTATATGACTATGATATTAATATTAAAAAAAATCGCACTTTGCAATTGCAATTTGAAAAACGACAAGACAAAGAGTGGACTGGACACACAATGCCCTCAAATGCTACACTTTTCGTGTTTCGTCAGTGCTTAATTATCATAATATATGCGAACAGCCAAGGTGTGAAACTCCCTTCCGGCGTTAGTCAAATCAAATCAAATCAAAATATTTTATTTCATTAAAAACGTCACTATTAATATTACATTTACATTTACGGCTCATTCACAAAGCTGACTCCCCAGAGAAGAACGAGCAAGAAACTCTAGGGTTGCTCTTTTAAAGATTACGGGTTACAATTTGTGATTTCATAATTATATGAATAATAAGACAGATATGTCCATGCTTGCTTATCATTCAAATAGTCAGTGATTTTATAATAACCTTTTGCTAATAATTTATGTTTTATGATTGCTTTAAATTTATTTAAAGGCAAATTTTGAATGTCTACTGGAACCTTATTATAAAAGAGTCTTTCCGGAATCCTAGAACCTGGGGATCTTCAAGAGTAGAGTGAATAGGTAACTATTAACTTAGCGTGCTTCAACTTCGGCCACATCGTCACTTTGCATCAGGTGAGATTGTGGTCAAACGCGAATCCAGTTAAGTAATATAAAAAAACCTGTTGTATACCTACTCATAGGTGTATATATTATTTGATCGATTTTGTGGTTATCTACGAAGTTCATAATGGAGGTGTTACGTAGAAACGATTTTGATTGATCAATAAGGCCATGATTTTTACATAAGATAACAGATAGTGCTTCGCCGTCCCACAAATTTGGTGTTAATATTATTATAATCAATACGGTGCGATATACTTAGTATTTGAAACCATATAATTTCGTTATAATGTCTATAGAGCTAGAGGCCGATAGCTTGTCGGTAACCGCTGAATTTTCAGAGAAAGAAATTGAAGAAATAAAACAAATACCTGGACAGAAGGAAGTACACGCAAAACTCATTTTGACTGCACAACAGGTTCGTCTTCTGTTTTACTACATTTCGGGACACAACTCGAGGCGCGGGCTTAGAAATTCAAGGCCATGCTTCCTAACGTCCATGACGACTGACACACCATGGTGGAAATAACATTATTCACATATTATTAGTGTCATATTTCAAGATTCTCCAATGGCGTAATACTGTATCGCAGTGTTTTAAGAGCTTTCAAACGTACCTGCGCTAATGCGCATTGTACGGTGAAATGTATGGGAACTTCATTTTGAGGTGACACCTCTCGACGATGTGTTACTTCAAAATTATACTCCAACGACTATTTTTTATATATGCTCCGCGATATCTCCGTCAATTGCAAGCCTATTTCGATTTGTTTTTTTTTTTTGAACTTTGTTGTATACCTTTTGGGATCAGAATGGTAAAAGTCTGATGAAGCACTCGGGAGATAAAATAATACTATTGAAGTTTAACTTTGCCAATTTCTCGCAGATAAATTATTACGAATTCAACTTCATAATGTAGCTTAAGTTGGTTGTTGTAAAATAATTGCGCTTACTCAAAAAAGTTGAGAATATCTTATACGTACAACAACACCTACACAAATTTCCTCAATATGAAAACAACTACCGTGTCATTGTGAGCTGCACAGACACTTGAAATCAAACTTATTGGCGAACTTCTGAAGGCTGTGCTTCGGTATTTGGCATTATAGTAGCACCAAAACAACTGAATTATTTAAAATCGGTTGTGTATTTTCGGAAACTTGTGGTTGAAAGATTGTTCTTGGTCATGTTTATTGGAAATCGGTTAAGCTGTTTCGAAGATATAAATTTTAATATAAGTAATTGGTTTGTATATAAATTGTATATAAATCGGTTAAGCTGTTTCGAAAATATGTTGATTTGTATATCTGTATGATAATTGATTTCCATTTACAATGCCGTGGTGGTAGCTTGGACAGCTGACACTGACAGTTGAAATAAATGAAGTTAACATCCATTTGGCAGAATCATCGTCAAACACGATGGAGCCATAAAAACCCCCCGAAAACTGAAGTGTACCATTGTTTCCCGGAGGTTTTTTCAACTTATAGTTACTGAAGAGTGATTTCATGATTTGTTATGTTAGAGCTTAATATACAACTCATTCTTAAATCTTGATTGTTGAAGTTTTCGAGAGTATAGTCACTGTAATTGTTTTGTTTCAGGAAAGCGATTTACTTGAAGCTTTCAATCTCCTTGATTATACTGGGGAAGGCAAAATCAAGGGAGAAGACTTTCGTGTGGCTATCAAAGCCTTAGGTAAGCTATTGTGTTTGAATATTAAAAAATGTGTATAAAACTACCTCCACCACATGTTGCACCGAGTTAATCGCATCGTGCCGCACGGTTATAACCACTCCATTATAAAGTACGAAGTACGTGAGCAATCTATGGGTCAGCACCCTCCTGCGTGGTTCAAACTTGGATATTGTCTTTATGCGTTCTGGTGTAAAAGACTAGTTTACAGACATTCCTTCTTAGTCGGTCTTCTTATGATAGAAGATAACGCTTCTGAGACCCCAGTTATTGGAGGTCAAAATTACCAAGGGATTTGTTGGCTTGCTTAACACATCTACCGTTAATGTAGTCTAAACTTTATTAAAAAAAAAAAAGTTTTATTGACTCAAACTTAGGCTAAGTTAGAAGCAGCCAATTAACGAATTAGGAGGTACACAACAACAAGCACAATTAATGGGCCCTGCTCTAAGGAGCATCTATTAATCTTAGTTAAGAACTAAGATTGCTCTTGTATTTTTTTTTTTTTTTTAATTCAATTTGCTCCTCCAATATGTGTTGGAGTCTTTTTTGTGCTATCCCTATTGTAATGTAATGTACTCTTTCATGCCAGTTCTCACAGCTATGCCTCTCGCACTTTCTTTCCGCATACTTTTTCTTCTTTCATTCTTCTTTTCTTTCATACCTTTCCGCAAGTGGGATGCTTGCCTATGCTAATTGACTATTCTGCTGTTTCATCTTTATTTCCATTTTGTAATAAATTGTACAGGGTTAGATCTTTATTTTCTTATAACTATTACATTTTAATCACTTTTTCAGTACTTGCTACTTTTTGTTACAATTTCCTTATTTTATTTATATTACTTAATTCTATCTTATACTATTGTACATTGTTTATACATTTCTGCAACGTTTTCATTTATTATATGAGCTTTTTACATTTATGTTTCTTATGCTTATTTATTTACATTTCCTTATCTATTTTGCTTGCCTTCCAGACTCTTATTTATTTTACATCTCTAGTATTCTAGTTTACTATTTATATATATACGCTAGTAAAATTTTATTGCTTATTTCTTTTTATTGCTTTGTTTGCTACTTTGTTACAATATGTGATAAATCTGTCTCTTATGTGTTTGTTGCTTATTATTTCATGTATGGTGTCCATTTTAATTTCGCTATCAATTTCCATTTCTGTGTCATATTTGTCCAATGCGTTTGTGGGGCAGTCCAGAACCAGATGCAGCGCACTTTCGGGTGTTTCGTTGTCGCTCTTGTATTTTAAGAAGCAGTGTTCGGTCACGGCATTGTTATTATTATAGTAACCATCCATCCAGATTGACAACATTATAGATATTTAATAGGTTGTAGATATTTTTATCACTTCAGGTTATGAACCAACAAAGGAAGAGCTTCAGCACATGGTGAATGGTGTCGACAAGGGCCTAACTGGCAAACTGAGCTTTGAGAACTTTCAAACGGCGATTATGAGAAAGATCATGGCTCTGGACAGCGATGGAGATATTATGAAGAGCTTCAGGCTTTTTGATATGGATGACGCCGGTATTTTTATTAAATGATAATTATACTTCGTCGTTACATCCTCGACATTTAAGTTCACCAGGTAGTACACTCTTCTATGTACTAGGCATCAAGCACAATTTCAGAGCTGAAAATGCTAAAAAAAAAAAAGTACAAGTACCCTCCTCCCGCGCCCCCACCCGGCCCCGACTCGTGCGCCGAAACGTCATTCGCTTTTTTTGTGCGGGCATCAAAGCATCGAAATTTTTTTCCTTACCAAAATTTTAAGTGAATATCTGTTGTATCGTGCGATATTACCGCGTGTGATTGTGTGGAGGTTTTTTCCGGGATGGGGAAACGGAAACATAAGAATTTCGACGAACATATTAAAAGGAAAATAAGGCGCCTCGAAAGGCGACTTAGGATGCGTCATAAATCTAGTGACGAAGGTTAGTGACGTGATTATTCATACTTTGTATTAATTTACTGTTCTATTTATTCTTCCGACACACACGGAATCATCTCATATACTTATCTTGCGTAGTACATGAACTACAATAAGTAGTCATACTTGGTCACATCACCGGAATTACAGAAAATTTTTTTTTTAATCTACCGCCCAATAACATTGGATTTACATCGACTGTTTCTTTAATATTTTTCTGGATACTTTGTCTATTTTGAATTATTACGCTATAGAAATATTTAACTTTACAATAGTATCTGAAGAATTTCAGCTCAGTTTTCCTATATTATAAAGAGAAATCTAGCTCGTTTGACTATGAACGATGTTGCAAATTGTACTATGGCGAGATCATGGTCGTATATTGTATAGAACCAGTATAAATTATTACGCTATAGAAATACTTTACAATAGTATCTGAAGAATTTCAGCTCAGTTATGCTTTATTATAATGAGAAATTTAGCTCGTTTGACTGTGAACAATGATGCAAATCGTACTATGACGAGATCATGGTCGCATATTATATATAACCAGTATAAATTATTACGCTATAGAAATACTTAACTTTACAATAGTATCTGAAGAATTTCAGCTCAGTTATGCTATATTATAATGAGAAATTTAGCTCGTTTGACTATGAACGATGATGCAAATTGTACTATGGCGAGATCATGGTCGCATATTATATAGAACCAGTATAAATTATTAGAAATACTTAACTTTACAATAGTATCTGAAGAATTTCAGCTCAGTTATGCTTTATTATAATGAGAAATTTAGCTCGTTTGACTGTGAACGATGATGCAAATCGTACTATGACGAGATCATGGTCGCATATTATATAGAACCAGTATAAATTATTACGCTAAAGAAATACTTAACTTTACAATAGTATCTGAAGAATTTCAGCTCAGTTATGCTATATTATAATGAGAAATTTAGCTCATTTCACTATGAACGATGATGCAAATCGTACTATGGCGAGATCATGGTCGCATATTATATAGAACCAGTATAAATTTATTTAACGTGGTACTATGACGAGATTATAGTCAAACGTATTCTTACCAATGAATACTACGGCGCGACCGTAGTTGCATACTTTCCTATTTAGTACTGTGACGTGATTACAGTCAAAATGTCATGCCGTGATCATGACTTTGGTATCCTGTACTTACAGAATCAGGAAGTCCGAGGGCCTCTTGCTCAAGATATAGAAGTCTAAGTCCAGTACCCTTATCTATTAGGTCAGATAATGCGGGCTTAAGCCCTATCATGCGGTCAGCCATAACCGTGGTCGATTACGACATAAACAAGACGAGAGATGCCACAGGGGATCCACCCGACTTACCAGCTGGCCAAGCTCGCGTAACCGATCTCCCGGTGACAGCAGACCAGTCTTCAACTGAAAGACCGGTAGCCGCCTCAGTCGAGCCATCAACTTCTACGGCTTTACCAAGAAATATTTTAGAGGCGTTAGGCGATTCGAAGGTTAAACAGGAACTCTTCGGATCCAAAAATCCATGATGACGTCTCTAAACGCTGGGGTCGGATATTATCGGAAGGTCTGAATAAGGACCAAAGCAAAGCAATTACAGATAAATTGCTGATACCGGAGAATTTTCAGCTTGTGAAGGCGCCTAAATTGAATCCTGAAATTTCGGCTGTTCTAACAGAATCCGCTAGGAACAGGGATAAGCGCTTAGAGAAAGCTCAGCAACATCTGGGGCTAGGTATAGCCGGCCTTACTAGTGTCACGTCGAAGCTTATGGCGATGGCGACAATATAGAAAAAATCGAGCTTATTAAAAAGCTTTCCGAAATCGTTATCCGACTCTGTCGAAAGCAGCAGTTCCCAAATCGACGCCCAAAACCCAATAGAGGTGAGCAGTCACATAGGCCGATTAAAATATTTTATTGATAATTGGAGATCCATTACAAGTGATCCTGTTATTTTACAGATCGTATCTGGTTATAAGATACCTTTTAATCGGCCAGTTACTCAAATAACAGAACCAGTTGATAATGCATTTTCACTTTCAGAGAAACATAATTTGAATTTAGAGATCTCAAAGTTAACCCAAACTAAAGCCATTTTGCCATGTGCTGATAAACCGGTCAGCTCATATCTAAGATATTTCTCACACCAAAAAGTGACGGTGAACATAGATGCATACTTAATTTGAAAGCATTAAATAAGTGTGTCGAAAGACAACACTTTAAAATGGAGGACATTCGTACAGTCACGAAATTAATGTCCCCGTCGTGTTTTATGGCAAATATCGATCTCAAAGATACCTACATATTTTTTAATATCGGTGCATCCTTACTATCGGAAGTTTTTAAGATTTAAATTCAACGGCCAAACTTATGAATTTCAGTGCCTTCCGTTTGGTCTACGATCAGCCCCATATGTCTTAACCAAGTTGCTGAAGCCGGTTGCATCTTTCCTTGGGAGTAAAGGGTTACTCTTAGTTGTATATTTGGATGATATTGTGTTTGGGGTATTCGTATAGGGATTGCCAAAATTGTGTTTCTGAAACAGAAACATATTACACTTTCTGGGGCTGGCAATTAATACCGAAAGGAGCCACTTGTCTTGTTACCAAGTCAAATTTGTACGTTCTTAGGATTCGAACTGAATTCAGTTGACATGAATATGGGCTTACCCTTAAACAAGCGTAATAAAAATTTTATCTCTTGTTAAAGACATATCAAAAAAGAATATTTTGACGATTAGGGAGTTCGCTCAACTCGTCGGTGTCCTCACCTCAGCTTGTCCAGCCATTGCCTACGGTTGGGTATACACAAAACGTTTTGAAAGTGAGAAATATCGAGCATTACCTACAACGATCTAATGATGATTATGACAAGAAAATGGCCATTAGTAAAGCTTTACTACCTGATTTTACATGGTGGGAAGGACATATTATGTCTTCTAAGAATCCTTTGCGTCGCGGTCAAAAGGTTTTAGAAATTTTTTCAGACGCCTCCTTATCAGGGTGGGGCGTAATGTGTAACAGGAAGCGCGCCAGCGGATTTCGGGAATATTCCATATAAATTTTTTAGAGCTTAAAGCGGCTCTTATGGGTCTAAAATGTTCTGCAAGCGAAATGCACGATTCAGAAATTTTACTTCGTATCGATAACACTGTAGCTATTTCATATATTAACAGAATGGGTGACGTACAGTATAATCATTTAAATGATATTACACGCGAGATATAGTTATTTTGCGAAGAGCGTCGTCTGTACATTTTCACAGCATACATTAGATCGAAAGACAACACCGAAGCTGACGAGGAGTCGAGACGCACCAATATTGATGCGGAATGGCATCTCTCACAGACTGTCTTTAGAGACATCGTAAGCAACTTTGGGCAGCCTGAGATAGACCTCTTCGCATCTCGTTTGAACAACAAATGCTCTAAGTACATAACGTGGAAACGAGACCCGTCCGCCTTCAATATTGACGTGTTTACACTGGATTGGAGTAATTATTACTTTTACGCCTTCACACCATTCTCACTTATTCTCAAATGTCTGCGTAAAATTGTCGACGACGAAGCCACAGGCATCATGGTTGTGCCTTTCTGGCCAAGTCAACCATGGTAGCCATTGCTCCATTCACTGGCGTGCAAAGACCCTGTGTATTTTCATCCCGACAATCAGTTACTGATGTCTCCTTTCAGAGAACCGC
Organism: Oegoconia quadripuncta; assembly: GCA_949316235.1. Taxonomy (NCBI): domain Eukaryota; kingdom Metazoa; phylum Arthropoda; class Insecta; order Lepidoptera; family Autostichidae; genus Oegoconia; species Oegoconia quadripuncta. Next base: position 6,614,202 of record OX438750.1, on the reverse strand, counting down.
ATCCCTTTTGGAGAACCCTTATCCTGGTGTCGTGCCAATTATCAGGGAAGCGTATAGGCGACGATCACTCAAGCCGGATACAGTAGATATTATGGTGTCTTCCCTTTCAGTAAATTCCCTAAAACAATACAATGTGGCATTGAAAAAGTGGTGGCAATTTTCCATTGCAGAAAATATTAACTGTTATATATAACGCAACCGTTCTTCAAATTCCTGAATTTCTAACAATTCAATATAATAAGGGAGCAAGCTACTCTAGCTTGAACACTTACCGTTCTGCTCTCCGTATAATATTTGGCAAATGGTTCAGTGAGAATGACCAAGTGATAAGGTTTATGAAAGGCGTCTTTAAGCAAAGACCTGCTTTTCCGAGGTATCAATTTACGTGGGATCCTAAGTTAGTTCTTGATTTTGTAGGAAGTCTATATCCAAACGATAGTTTGTCTTTAAATAGAATTTGTAAAAAGACAGCGTGTCTGCTTGCATTATCTTCAGGACAACGGGTCCAGACCCTATCCCTTATTAAATTGTCTTGCATTACATTTAATCAAGACATTATTGAAATAATAATCTTTTATTATTATTTCAATAATTAAATAAATTTGATTAAAACTTCGGCACCTGGTCGGCTAATGCCACGTCTTATTATTCCTTTCTTCCCGATCAGGAAAGAGATTTGTCCTGCAAAGGCACTTACGTCATATATTGAGATTACGAAACAGTTCCGAATGAACTCTAATACTGACCGTTTATTCCTCACGACAAAAAAGCCGATACTTAACGCAAGTTCCTCAACCATCAGTCGATGGATCAAGGAGATAATGGAAGAAAGCGGCATAGATACTGACACCTTTTCTGCCCATAGCACTCGTCACGCTTCTACGTCGGCAGCCCACCGTAAAGACGTGTCTATCGAACTAATTAAGAGAACCGCAGGTTGGACGGGCACCTCCCTTGTTTTCGCAAAATTTTACAATCGGTCTCTCTTGATGAATGATGGAGAAAGTGCATTTGCAGAAGCAGTATTTGATTGTAATAATTAATATTATAATAATAATTAAGATATGTAATTTGATAAAATAAAAGTTTATTGTCAAACGTATAACCAATGTTCTAATGTTATTTCGCAAACGCGCTAAACATCTACCTGGTGAACTTAAATGTCGAGGATGTAACGACGAAGTATAATTAAAGGTTAAACAAACTTACCTAAGTGAAGTTTGACCATAATTATATGAGTCGTTACATCCGAAGGCATTTAAGAACCCTCCCATAACCCATATCCCCCATATAAGTTTGCGAAATACCAGTAAACTCTAAAGAAATGACGTTTCGGCGCACGAGTCGGGGCCGGGTGGGGGCGCGGGAGGAGGGTACTTGTACTTTTTTTTTTTTAGCATTTTCAGCTCTGAAATTGTGCTTGATGCCTAGTACATAGAAGAGTGTACTACCTGGTGAACTTAAATGCCTTCGGATGTAACGACTCATATAATTATGGTCAAACTTCACTTAGGTAAGTTTGTTTAACCTTTAATTTTTGTAGTTCAGGGGTTCTATTACATAATTTCATCGTCATCGTCACGTTCTGACATGTGGTTGGTTGACTCATCGCTCGCTCGGCAATTTGACGGTTTTTCATTGGTCAACAAAATTGATAACGATACCGGTGAAGTTACGTAATCTATGGCCCGTATTAATAAATCAATCTCATAGAAGTCTTGAGGCTGTATCAACCGTGATGCGTCTTAAGCAGTTGACGCTATCTCAAGCTCCGTGCTAATTTATAAACTAATCTTGAGGTCTACTCAGCTGAGATCACGTCTCAAGTATTCGCCTCAGCGATAATAATCTTGAGTTTCGTTTATTAATACGCGCACCTCTCAAATGAGTACTGCTTGAGTAGGGACGTGCTTTTCAGGTCTCAAGTTCAGCTTATTAATCAACACGTTTACTTGAGACCGGTCACAAGACTGTTCTCAATCTTGAGAATGGTTTATTAATACGGGCCTAAGGGCAGGTCGGTGCGATTATTGATCGTTACGGCCATATATTTTAAACAGACAACAAAACATTTCTTCCTTCCTTGTGTATGATTAAAATTGACAAAGGATTATTGTGTTGTAACAGCCACGATTGTTATACCGTTATTGGTGCGGGACTTCTGTGGTTGCCTAGTAATCCATCGGATGCTGAGCCAGTTTCGTATTGGACTTCAGCTAGGCTCGGAACTAACTTCCTATATTTTAAAGGCCGTGATTTTTTGCACATGGATAAGAGTGTCAGTGATAGAATAAAAAAAATTCTAACAAATCGGTAGCTTGCTTTAGTTATAATATACCATATTATTTAGTAATAAAACATAAACTATAATATAATTAAAATTACCACTGTGAATTACATTACATCGGAGAATATACTTAACTAATAAATACTAATAATATAACTTCTTTACAATTATGAAAAATTTCACCGAGGGCAAATAATTATCACGATTCAAAAACATATTCTACAACGCAATGAAGTGCACAGTGGTAACTTTAATGTAATATTTTAGGTTTTATAACTTAATACCTACACTATACTTAAAGCAAACTCCTGATCCGTTAGAAAATATGTTTTACAATATCACTGATAGGTACTCTGTCATGTAAAAAATATCAGGGCCTTTAAGATTATAGGAAGTTACACCCCTACATATGCATACCTTGACTGGACTACAAGCCTTTATCCATCCTATGAACTACCTATATCATTATAAGCTAACGCGATGTTCCGTCGATTTCCTCACTCATCATTTAAATAGCAATGATATTAGTAATATACTGGTGTCGATTCGGATATACACCAACTAAAATAAACTAAACTAAAACCAGTTTTAAAGTAGTACTGTCTCTTTCTTCCTGGAACAGTACGATGCGACAGCACCACTCCAAAACTGGTTTAGTTTAGTTGGTGTACATCCCAATCGACACTATTAATTCTGTGACCATGCTATAGTATCGATTTTATAATTATTATTACAGGGCTAATAAGTTTTGACAATATTAAACGTGTGACGGAGATTCTTGGTAGTTATTTAACTGACGAAGAGATAGAAGAGATGATAGACGACGCGGATAGAGATTTCGATGGATTGGTAAGTTTCTTCTATTTTATCTTATTTGTCAAACTTTTTAATTGCCAGCACAAAGGTGGACGCGCATATGTTCGAGCCGCAGTGATTGAATTTTAGAATTGATGTCGTCCGTCATCCTCATTCAAATCGGCGAATTGAGTAAGAATAAGGACAATATATTATAACGACACAACATGATTCAATGAATGAATTTTTCATACAAATTTGATACTATATAGCAATCACTAATATAAATTTATAAATGCAGGGATTTAATGTTAATAATAGTGTTTGAATTAATGCTGTTTTTTGACGAACTCATTAGTATTTAGCATTAAATTATGATGGGGATAATTTAGAATTCACTGTGCTTAGCTACGTAAAATAGTGGAAATTGTAAAATTTTTAATTTAAGCCTTCAATATTTGCACGCCTCGTATTTTGCCTATAGGCAGGTATTTTGTAATATATTTACCACTCACGCCACCAAAAATCAATGCAAATAAAGTGATTTCAATTCATTTCATATAAAAACATAAAAGTGTAAATTATAGCTAAAAAATAAACAAAAAACAGACAATTTGCTTAAGCCCATCAGTTGCCGTACAAATTATTATTCGGGATCCTTTGACATTAAGGCTGCTCAGTTGTGGAATGCACTACGTGTTATTCCTCTATGGCATTACCACAAAATATTCGTCACGCAGAATCGCTTGCAGTGTTTAAACTGCGTCTAAAGGAATATTATTGTATGTACTGTTATAAGAGTATTTAATTATTGTAATTATTTATATGGTTTTTTATTTTAGTGTTTATCTTTGTATGTATTCTACTATACCTATCTATTTTCTATGTATCGTCTATATACCTGCTGATATTTAAAGTTATTCATCTTTTACTGTACACCATCCAACTACTTATTAAAAAGCTTATTTAACTGAGGTTGTCTGAAAGTAATCGCTATCAGCTATAAGACCACCTTTGTACACTTTATCATTTATGTTAAATGTTCTTTGTATTGATTTTTGTGTGCAATAAAGAATTTAATAATAATACATTAAAAGCGAACAATGCTGTCACGTGTTGCAGCGTGCACAAGTGGGTTAGCACTCAGCTCATGCTGCGACGAATCACCGCGCTGGTTTTTAGTGCTCCTAAATGCGCACTGACGCACGGACGCTAAGTCAGTAAATAATAATAAATAAATATAGCCTGTAGTTAGTGTATGTATAGTATAGTGTAAATATATTTGTAATGTGTAGATAAATACGTCATAATATGGAATTGTAGATTAGTACAATATAATGAATTGAGTTTTGCTTCAAGCCGCCAGTCTACCGACGGCGGTTGCCGCTGGTGACAGTGGTTCATGAATGAGAAACAACATTTATATATGAATACCCACACTCGTACAAAAACAATTACCTATTCTATTACCAAATATTCATGCAGACCATGAAACTAAGCCGACCAATATTTCCTGCTATGGCCGCTGACAGTACCGCCGCGCCGCCGGTATGACGAACCTACTTACAATACAATACAATACAAATAAGAGGGGTTTATGTCCAATAGTGGACTTTGAACGGTTCTCTTCTTTAATAGTTGTGATGATGATTATATTTCTTATTTTACAGATTAACGTTCAGGAATTTATGAAGATGATAAAGAACAGCGTCAAAATTGTGACTCCATAATCGCTAATATTTATTTCTACATGTTGCTCCTATTAGATTCATTATACTATTATAAATGTAACATAAGGGGGGTATAGCAAACCTGAGTTCAATGAAGCAAGCAGCAAAAGAATCATTTTAGTGTTGTCGACTGTTGTAGATCTTCTTTTGCCGTCTTCAGCGAAACGTCAAAAATATGAGCATCACCAAGAATTTAAGAACCATCCAATAAGATGATAATTGATGTGATGATGATGGATGATAGATAATTGTAATGTTTATAAAGCGAGTTATTCAGATATTATAATTTGTAACTATGAAAATCTATTATTTTTTTGTACGTACCTACATTTATTAGGGCCATATTAATAAATATCTCTTTTTAATTAAATAAATTAAGTAGGTATGTATGTACATGAAAAAACAAATTTATAAAACACAATTGAAAATACCTATATTTTATAGAAAAAATACGCCGTCCAACTCACTTCCGCAGCATAAATCGATCTTGAGATTGAGATCGCGGGTCAGTCTCAATACTATTTTTTTGATACTGTTCTAATATGTAACAGATTCTCAAGCGTCAAAAGGTTAAAAAAAAGTGACGAGGCATTTCGGCGGAAACTTAGCGAGTGATGCTTTATGTTTTTTGTTTTTATTTTTTATAATTTTTACATTCTGAATTTTGAAACTTAATAATGGTAGAGTATTGTGCAGCAAAAGCTCGAAAAGTCAGTGATGGTGTACAAGTGAAGGGAAGTGTAAATTAAATTGCGTAACGGAGCTTTCGTGTTCCCACAAGAAGCCGCCAAAATCTTTTGTAAAGCATTCTGCCACTTTACTGAAAAATGACTTGACCGTGACTAGACACTGTATACGGCAAGTATACGATGAATTACTTGTTTTGATTGAGACTGACTTATCTGAAGAAATAAGATATGGCTGTATGGGCTGAGATCCCTTTGCCTTCTCCGAGAGGAGGGAATAAAACGAAAAAAAAAATGAGTGAGTGACCGACCGTTACTTTGTTTTCAAAACCCAGTACCCAGGGGGGGCACACTTCAAATGTCATCAATTTTCATAGCAGACTGCGACCTCTGAACTGCTGTTGACGAACTAACCGTTATTAGTGTTCTGTGGCAGCAGCCGCCATCTTACCGGTGTATGATGTCATGTCGAGCTCTCAGTCAACGTCGATTTCCTTTTGAAAGTTTTTGTAAAAGTTCAGATTTTTGTTAATTTGTTGGTTGTTTTTGTTATACTTGTTTTTCATAGCTAATTTAAAGAAATTAGTTATGAGAAATAAAAATTTCCTCATAAACAACAATACCTATTTCTAAACCCAGTTTCTACCTATATAATCAGTGTACGTAGGTATGTATAGATAGATTTAATTCCTCAACCAATCGCTGGCAGCAGCACTGTCTATACATGCATATTTAACCACGGAGTTGCCACTCTTTCTCGGTAAATAGTTACTATACTCTTTGCCAGTACCCTACAATAGGTATTCTTGTTTCGTTTCGTAATACTATACAAACTAAACCAATAATTTCAATTATCTAGTCTACAAGGATCGAACACATTATATTAATTGGGTGGTTGTAAGCATAACTTAACGACACCGAAGAGATGGGTGAGTCCGTCACTCAAATTATCCTGTTTACCGTTGTCAGAAGTGCTCTCAGAAGTATATAAATATGCTAAATTTTATAATATTTACAGAAACAGAAGACTTCACCTTGGAGGATAAGTGCGAGAACCTAATGAGCGTCGTCGTAGAATCTCGGAAAAAGTTCGGCAAAATGTGCGTAGACTATGATCAAAAAATATCTCTAATGGAGAATAAAATTCTGGATTTACAACTTGAAACGATATCTAATCACCGTTTTAAGACGAAAAATACCGCGACCACTACTGTTCAAGATACGGATAACGATGCAGATGATTTCATTGTGAAAATACTCGAAAATCAGAAAAGATTGGAGGAACTAAGACAGAAAGTGAGAGACACGGAAAGTGTGGTTTTACAACTGAAAGGGGATACAGTTGGTCCACTAGCCCGATACCCGCTCACCGCTGAGACTATGTTTAGATTAGCAAAGGAAAAATCAAAGAAGAAATAGAACATTTTAAATACTAAATCAAACAAATAGTACAAGGTGTTTTACTGGATAAATCCTGGTAACAGTGAATGAAGTTACAACATGGTAACATACAAATATATCTAAATAGTTCTCACAATTCTAATGTGCGCTTTGTTGCATACAAATACGGGTCTAAAAAGTTGAAATGCAGGTCTTGGTGGTGAAAAAATACTTTGAATCTTGCAGAATGAATTTTATTGTTATATGGGCAGCCATACAGGCAGCGGGCAGCTTTTTGATATTTGTTTAAGAGAGGGATAAAAGCATGAACGTCACAGACATTCTCTCCTTGTCTTACGAGGCACGTTTGGATAGATGGAAACCTTTATTGTGTTAAATATGGATTAAAACTCAACATAAAAAACATTGTTGTTCAAGCCTGGAATAAGCTGCCGAAAGAGGTTGTGTCCGCCCAATCAGTGAATTCGTTCAAGAATAGATTGGATAATTTTTTAAAAAAGTAGTGATGACTTAAATATTGACTGAATAACATAATGAACAATGTGAACTCTTCCAACACTGTGACATAGACATACGATCAGTAATGCTGCTCGTCTATAATAATAATAAAATACCTCCGAGCTTGAAGACAAATTAATCAATGTGTGTTACCAGTTTTGACTAATAGCATTCAAACATGGTGTCTCACTATGGGCCTCATAAAAAAGCTCCAAGTCACGCAACGATTTATGGAGAGGGTGATGCTCGGTGTTTCACTATGTTATCGAGTTAGGAATGAAGAAATCCATAGGCAAATGAAGGTCACAGCCCAGCGGATTAGCAAGTTGTGGCAGTGGGCACGGCACATAGATCACACACTAGCACAGCACCGTAGGACCTCCAATCACACAACATGATGAAGGTTGCGGGAAGTCGCTGAAATCAGTCCGCTTCCAACCAATCACTCTGATATTCTATGGGGGAGACCTATGTTCAGCAGTGGATGTCCTGTGGCTGATATAATAATAAATATTTCAGACACTAGATAGATAAACATACATAAATATTTATATAAACATCCATGACTCAGGAATAAATGTTCGGATAAAATTTTTTTAGTGACTTGATTTCTAATTCAAGACTGCTCACTTAAAGCACCTTATACACAGTCCAGCACGGCTCTACCTCCGCTCAAGGTCACTATCCAAACGCCAAAAAATGGGAGCACACTATCAATTGTTGCAGCTTCTTATAATAGGCATTAAATCTTGTAATGTAATGGCATAACTTTGGCTTATAGATTTTATGTAATAGTTTTTATAGTGATGTGATGCTGTTCATTCTGTATTATTTTAAAATAAAATACTCTTTTTTTTGTTTTTTCATATAGTCCGCACTTGAAACATTCCACAGACGAGGAAACTTAGGCCCGGCCCATATTAATAAACCGTTATCAAGATGACTTTAAATAGGCTTGAGAATCTGTTGCTTATTGAATCAGTATCAAAAATTAAAAAAAAATAAAAATACGCCCCGAATACAGAACCTCCTTTTTTGAAGTCGTTTAAAAATCTACTGGGCCTGAGACGCAATCTCAAGATCATTTATTAATACGGCGCTCAGACCGTGTTTCGCTGGATCGGCTGTACAGCAGTCAGCAAGTTTATACGCGATCAAGCAAGCTGGATGTCGCAGTGGTGGGGGTCTCGCTGGACGCAAAAATTCATGGTGCAAGTCCAGCAAGCAAAATTAATAATAATTATTGACATACATCGAGACTATTCACGGTCATTTTGCATCCAGCGTCGTGCTCGACCTTGGCGGGCTGTACAGCAAGATGGATCGTGTAGGTATAAGGCGTTTAAGTCGCGTCCGTCAGCCGCGTCCGATAACTTTTTTCCGACTTTTTCGGTACCTCTTGATATTTAGCTGTGGCATCCTTGGCTGGCTGAATATTTTTTCTGCCTTTGTCCATCATTTATGATTTAAAAAAGTTTCATGTATCTTTATGTATCAAGAAGCCTAAACGTATGTATGTATCAATATCCCGCCCGCTCTTCGGCGCTGCGCTGTCAACTCGTTCGTTCATTTTGTTTTTAAAAATTAGAAATGAGTTGGAAAACTATTATGTCTTCATTTAAAACTAAAAGAAATAACGAAGAATAACTTTGTTATGACGACTTGATTGCAAATCTTGTGCTATTCATAGAACAATAACTTATAGTAATAGTCCTCTTTCTAAGACAGGCCACCCACCCGGTGTCTGTGGGTCCTTCTTTCCTTAGCTTTAGTACTTAGTCCAAAGAGTATAGTGCTTCTTTCTGTGGCTGTAACGCTAGAATAAATTTGATTGTCACTTTTTGTGTGTTTCTAAGCAACAGTTTTGTGATAATATCATAAAAAAATTGACAGATAGTAGACAGGTTTTTAATATACAAGGAAGACTTGAATCGAAGGAAGAATTTTGTTATTAAAGTGGCATACCATCAGTTTTGGCTTAAAATAGTCTTTCTCGTACTTCCATCCATTATGGCGGACATTCAAGGGCTTTTTAAGCAGAACTGCATAGTTCCAGACGTAATTTCCTCGGCACCTTCAGAGTTACTGAATATACAATATCCCAGTGGAGTAACAGTGGATATGGGCAAAGAATTGACTCCAACCCAAGTAAAAGACAAGCCAATTGTGAAATGGACGGCTAAGGAGGGAGAATACTACCTATTAGCCATGGTGGATCCCGATGCTCCGAGTCGTGAAAGCCCTAAATTCCGTGAATGGCATCATTGGCTTGTGGGAAACATTTTTGGCGGTGATATGAAACAAAGTGAAGTTCTGTCTGATTACATTGGCTCGGGTCCACCAAAAGGTACCGGCTGGCATCGTTATGTGTTTCTGATTTACAAGCAACCCGAGAAATGTGATTTTTCTAAAATCCCCAAACTACCTAATAATTCTGGTGACAAAAGAGGAAAATTTTCCATTGCGAAGTTTGCGCAACAATACAAATTGGGCACGCCTATTGCTGGAAATTTTTATCAAGCTAAGTTTGACGATTATGTGCCTAAATTATATGCAAAATTGAAAGGATAAATAATCGTAGGCAAAAATGACAGTTCTAAATCTTACAAAAACCGGTAATCTCAAAATGTAGTAGTACATTGTGGCTTTATTAAAAAAAAACTGTGTTTGTCTATGGTTTGGTCGATAATCATTCATTTCCGCCTCCGCGCGTGACATTACTATTTTTTCGGTCCGGTCGGTCCGCCATTACATTTTGGAGTTTGCGTAAATTGGTCGTTGCTTGTCCTCGAGCATCATATCACCGAGCATTATAACAGTGACGTTTTCGTGCGTTGTATCGCAGCGTTTTGTTGAAACAAAGAGACTTGACGTTCAATCGTATGTCCATCCAGAATCTTAACACATTTGACCCATTCGCCGATGCTATCAAAAGCTCGGAAGACGACGTACAAGATGGACTAGTCCACGTCCGAATCCAGCAGCGGAACGGGCGTAAGACGTTGACAACGGTGCAGGGGCTGTCGTCGGAATATGACCTGAAGAAGATCGTGCGGGCATGCAAGAAGGAGTTCGCGTGCAACGGAACTGTTGTGGAGCACCCCGAGTACGGCGAGGTGCTGCAGCTGCAGGGCGACCAGCGCGAGAACATTTGTCAGTGGCTCACCAAGTCCGGGCTCGTGAAACCCGAGCAGCTCAAAGTGCACGGCTTCTAAGCCGATAACATGTTCGTCGCATCCTAATCGCGTGCGCGTTATAATTATAACCCAAAAAGTGTAAATTCTAAGTTTTTTTGCGCCCCCATAACACACTCTGACCAAAATATGTATATAGAAAGCACAGATATATACAGAGAGTCTTGATACGAGGCCGCGTTGTTTGCGCGCCCTGTGCCTTGCTCCTATGTAAAAAATAATTAATAAAGTTCAATCTCCATTTACTTTCTCATTTTTTTTCTACTGATAATTTTAAATTGCTGAAATAATTATGATGTGTCTCAATTAAATAAATAACATGTTTTTGTACATTGTATTTCATTTATGTTGAGGTGGCAGTGTCAAGTTTGTAACGGGACCACATACAATAAGTGAAAGTTTGCACACTGGTGAAATTCCGCATTTGTTATGCTCTAGATAATTACTTGAGTCATCTTATAACTGGAAATTTACATTAGTACCAGACTTTACTTGAAAATAATGTACTTTATTTACCTACATGAATAAAAACTATATCTTTGTCACAAAGAATATAGGTACACAACAACTGTATTAGGTCAATTTCTCTGTGATATTTGTGAATCACAAAAAAAGATAATGATTTCTTAAGATTCTTGGATTACATTTTGATAATTAGGATGGTAGGTTTAGGTAACATTTGTAAATAATTTTAACTTTCGTTTAAAAAGGGCTCTTTCCTAGACTTACACTAATCAAAACTTCGTTAAGTACAAAAACATTCCACTGTTTCTGGAAGTATTGTTCGACCATTGTTGAGCGGTAAATGAAGATTTCCTAAAACCGAAATGGGTTCCTAATTCATAAACCTGTTCCGAGTATTAGACATTACTGAGTTCAATGCTTTAAAAGAACAAAGCCTTTTATTATGCTGCCTGACTAGAAAACAGTTAATTGTATTTACAATGAGCAAAGTAGGAAGTGTAAAATACAAAGGGTACACAGGACAGAATAACTCAAAACAGGTAAACCTGGGGGCAATAACCAAGGCCAAAGAATAGAGTAATGCTTGTAAAAGACTATCTTGTATTTTGAAGTTGACTCATGTACCTACACAAGTATTTCTAATTTGGGGATAGATAATAATGAGTAATGACTAATGGGCATATTACAACATCCTAAATGCACAGCCTAATTTGGCATACATTCCTGGGAGGCTTGGTTCTGTTAATTCGAATATCCTTACTTCAACCAGCAATGTAAGCCGAATGAGTCTCTGCATTTGGGATGGTGTCTTATGCTCTTAATGGAAAGACCATATTCCTGATATTACTTGTAAATATACAGAAGACAAAGATGAAAGATACGACATTGTATAGCTTTATCACTTTCGTACTTGTACCGTACATACATGCCAATGACGCAAGCTTGACAGACAAGGAAACAACCTAATGAGTCACGCCCTCAATTTAGCGTGGCAATGACTGAGGTCAACTATGTATGTACTGACGGAAAACTATATTATTTTCCAATATATTCCTTTATACCTGTCGAGTCAATAAGACTATTCATATCTTCAAATGATTCCCTGTAATTCAATGTTAACATTTTTTTAATTACTTTATTTATGCCGGCGCCATCTATTGAAAATGTTTAACTACTTGGACATACGTTGCATCGTTGCAGTTGAGCGCCATCTACGAAAAACATTACGAACTGGAACACGCAGTTTCACAGACTAAAAAATTGATTGTAGCGTACAGACGAAGGAAAATATATAGTTGAATCCCATAGGTCGATCAAAAAAATCTACAAAATCACAACGTATATAGATTCCAGCCGGTTGTATTCGTCTAGTCTTTTCTTAGGCACCGATTTTAACCCGACAACGGCGAATGTTTTTAACGCGTATAAAAAAAATTATGTATGTATGTGTTACCACGAACAGCCTTACGCCTCAACCGTTTTGGACTTTATTGAGGTGTAGTTAGATTATTAATATAAATAAATCGCGTTGGAAAACTTAATTATGTCGTTAATTTATCCACATTACTTGTGAAGATTATTTAATATCTTTTTGCTTGATTAGGTTGGAAATGTTAAGATAAATAAAATTATATTAGTAATTTGTTTACACCCAAGAGGTAAAATGGAAAAGAAATAGATAAAAACATTGATTACGTTTTGTTTTCTGAAATTATTTCATTGTTCTTGATTAGAGGAGTGCTTACTGTATGTATTTATTTGATAGAGCTACAGATCATCCACACCTAGACTTAAAAAATGCACACAGCGTTGTTTGCCAAATCATTGATAAATTGCTCAGTGTCTTATTAGTCGCATGATGGTTTATGACAATTAAATAATGGACATCATAAACTCACAATATTCGACTTCAAAGGATGTTTTAATGTTTTTATGATAGACTACAGTGAACCCATTTGAACGTCACCATTCCTTACCACTGTATAGTCTGCAGGTATTTACAGTTTGACGCGTCGTCAAATTGTAGATGGCAGAAAAAGTTTATCAATAAAATATCAACGACATTCACTCCTATTTAGATAATAATAATAAGAAAAACGAACGCCTGACTTGTCCGCTACAAGTACATTCGTCGGTGCTGTGCAAGATGTCTACCTCGACTCTGAGCTTGCACCACCTTTAATAATTTTGCTTATATGTATACAACTGGACAATCACATCCGCATCACACCATACTCCGCCTCGCATAATTCGAACACGAAAAATAAGTGTATACCCCTCTGAAGTATATTTGTGACTCGGCCTAGGCTCGCATACACATCTGCAAACGAGCATATAAGTTAAGAAATCAAAAAATTAATACGACACCTCTACAGACGACACCTCTAATAAGGAAAGATAATACTGTGCACAGTCCAGAGGTGAAGACATCCCTTCACACAGAAACTCCATGGTCGAGCGCACGAAGTGCAAGCACAGCAGCCTCGCAACCATCCTTTGTACTGAAGCGTAATGAATAGGTTCAAAAGTATTTTTTTACTTTTGGTAAATTATGCGGAACACAAATTTTGGAAATAATTTTTGTTTTTTTCTAAAAATACGCCGGTTTTAGAATACTGTTGATAACCAATGATTCAGGCTGCTTTAAATGGTACTTACCACAAAACTGAGTTATTATAATGTGTAGCCGCAGCTCTATCTCTGGAAGCTCTTCGAATGCAAACCAATAATATTTTTAAGCTATATTTTTCTGACTTTGCCGTAGTCGGGAAAAGTTATATAAAGATTTTGGTTAATTCTAATATTTACCTAATAATGAATACGGTTGAATTTAGCTTGTAAGTACAATCAATCTACCTGCCGAAATACGGAAATAACAAACCAGAAGCTTGGCTGTATGGGCTGAGTAACTGTATACCTTTTGCCAGTCCAAACGTGACGTTATGAGTGAGTGAGATTAGGTACATTTTATTACACATTTATTTACTGAATGAAGCAGCTGGCAGTAGTATTCTACTCTTTGGTAGTGAGATCATTCAAAGAACTTTAATTGTTCTTCATAATATTTAGTTTTTTAAAAACGTGATAAAAATAATGTAATTTATTGTATTATAATTCGCACCATTTGAATAGCTTGTGTACTTGTTAAGGTGATTTGCTAAAATTGAATTTTCTTTTATTGCCCATGAAATCGGTGACTATTTTCATCTATATGTAAATCTTTTTGCCCGTTTTTCCAGTGCTTGCGTGTAAATAAGTCGTGAAGATGTCGGATAAGGGTCTCAACCTGGGTCAGCGGGTGATAGTGGTTGGGAAAGATGTCAAAGGCTCTGTGGCGTACGTTGGATATCCTACCTTCGCTACTGGCAAGTGGATTGGAGTGATCTTGGATGAGCCGAAGGGGAAAAATAATGGTACTGTCCGGGGACATGCGTACTTTAGGGTGAGTTGCACATGTATTTGCCACAATTTGTGGCATAAATGTGTATTGCTGAGTTTGAAAACTGTTTTGCACTGTTTACTAGCTGACTATACCTGTGATGAGCGTCGGTGGCTCAGTGGAGGAGACACAGTCTCCCAATTCGGGAGGCCCAGGTTCGATCTCCAGGCAGGCCATGTACCAATGAGTTTTTTAATTTAATTTAATTACTTATGTGCATTTATCCAACTGTTCTTGAATGGTGAAAGAAAACGTTGTGAGCAAACCTGCATGCCTGAGAAATTAGGCATGTGAAGTCTCCAACCTGCATTGGGCCTGTGTGGCAGACTATGGCCCCATACTACCTCAATATGTGAGGTCTATATCCCTGCAATGGGATGTTTACGGACTGATGATGATGATACTTGCAGTTAGACCATCTAACCCAATTGCTTTGGGCATTGTTATTGTTCATGACGTCAAGGCACTGTCCGTCCTTGTCATATAGCCTATGCCTATATATGACATCTGGAAAGTCACATTAACGTTGCAAAATTCTTCACAACCTGTAAAATAAAATATGAGTGAAGCCATATCCATTGAGCATGCAATGCATATGCAACAAAACCCTCAGAATATATTTTCTCATAGTCACCAAAGTAGGTTTCGTGAAAACCGAAATACTTGTATGAAAGTGGCACTATAGGTCAGTCATAAACCCTCGAGACTAAATGTTCATAGTCTCTAAAGTAGGTTTCCTAAGAACCATTGAGAACGTGTATGAAAGCGCCACTATTGGTCCGCCATCTAGGAAACTGATTGTATTTTTTTTATGCACGACGGGTTCGTACTTGACCTCAATCACACCTGATGTTAAGTGAAGATGAGGTCTAAGGTGGAAACATACTGACCATGAAACCCCAACACATTTGGGGGACTGACTATCTTATCTCTGACAACCGGATTGTGCCAAACATTTATCATCTCAGACCATAAACATCCCACTGCAGGAATATAAGCCTTTCCTCATATAATGAGGGAGTATGGGCCATAGTCCACCATGCTGGCCCAATGCGGGTTGGGGACTTCACATACCTTAGAATTTTTATTTCTTAAGCATGCAGGTTTCCTCACGATGTTTTCCTTCACCGTTTAAGAGCAGTCGGATAAATGCACATAAGTAATTAAATTTAAAAACTCATTGGTACATAGCCTGCCTGGGAAATGAACATAGCCTCCCAAATTAAGAGACCTCGTCTTAACTGCTGAGTCACCGTCACTTTTATTAGTGAGTGTGACTGGATAAGTGCTTCTGACTTTTTGGGATATTTTAGTTTGGTTGGTTTATTGTAGTTTGGGATTGTTTATAATATTTTATATAACATCATCAGCCTACCCAGGGGGACTATGGTCTCAGTCTTTAGACTGCGCTCGGGATTACACCGACATCATGTGTACTGTCTCATAAACCAGGTGACCTGATAGACCGGAGTGCAGATATTAGAGAACGACTTTTGATAAATCATCTGAGCTAAGCAATGGACAGTTCAGCTGTGTATTGTCTGATCTGCCCTGTAGAAGTACTGTCAGTCAGTATAAATTTGTTGGATTGTCCATCGCAAAGAGAGAGTGAGGTTTTAAAAAGGTGAAGGTGCCAATTAAGTTGCCGCCTCCTGACCGCCTCCGTGGCTCAATGTAAACATCATTGGGTTTACGTTTCGGAGGTGGCGGGTTCGATCCCCAGCAGGGTACATATTTAGTACTCGGTTTGGTTGGTGGTAGGCCATATTAAATTTCCGCCTGGCTAGCTACCATCATCTTATCTAAATTTTCCGCCAAACAGCAATGTTAATAGCATTGTCAGAGATAAGATAGCCAGTCCCCCAAATAAGATGGCGTTTCCGGGTCAGTACGCTACCACCTTCGGCCTTATCTTCTCTTAACATCAGGCGTGATTGTGGTCAAGTGCTAACCCTTTGTAGATAAAAAAAAAATGGCGTACAAATCAAATGAAAAAAAGGTTAAAAAAAAATATAACATCATTGCAGTGTGAGGAGAACTATGGTGTTTTCGTCCGGCAAACCCAAATCATGCTGCTTGATGCTGAAGATAATCCGATGGAGACCTCCATGACCAGCTCTATAGATGAGAATAAACCTTCTTCAGCCAACCGTAGACTCAGCAGGTATTACAGAACGGTTTTAAAAATGACTTTTCAAAATCATACACACTGAATTTAACATTAATTTATGCCAGACTGTTGTACGGTATGGAATTATGAACAGTTTGGTTGAAGTAGATTATGTCAGATTTAGTGTGGGGCGCCCCCAGTTAGACAATTGTTCTGCATTGACTGGATGCGCAAAGCTCTGTGGTGCATCTTAGAGGAGACCAATGTTCAGTAGTGAATAGGAGTGGGCTGATAGCATGCCACTTTTGAAGTCATTGGAAGTTCTGTAAAACTTCCCACAATTTTTTATTGTGAATTTGAATTTAACTAGTGGCATTTCTACACCGTTACCTATGGAAATGTATGATAATCACATACATTAGTATGAAAAATTGTGTCCACAATTGTGTTGATTAATGGATGACGTGACATTAATTACTCGATATGACATTGTGTTGTCTGAAGTCTACCCGCGACGCCGAGTCCAGCACGCGTGCGGAGGACCACATTATGGTATACAATATACATACGCTACACAAAGTAAATAAAATTCAGTGTACACGCTACATTTGTAATGCCAGGTGTAAAAGTCCCGTAACTGATTCACCTTACAGGATGCGAAATGTTTTTATCTCGCTTGGTCATAGTCATAATTTACAGCCCGGTCATAATATCTGTGCATCTTGCTGGAACGCCTCTCTCGCTTCACCTTTCACCTCCCCACCCTCGCCCTGTTGCATTAGTACGGTTTGCCATCATGCAATCAGTCAGTTGACTATGAGCAGATGTTTTGTCCGATTCATGTACGGTTAGTTAAAACCAATATAATACATACATACATAATGTCACACCTGTTTCCCGTAGGGGTAGGCAGAGACCACGGACTTCCACTTGCTACGATCCTGACACACCTCTTCTGCTTCCTTCACTCTCATAAGGTTGTTCATACATGCTCGTCGGTTTAGGGTACTCTTGACTTGGCCTTTCTTTAAGACTTCCCCGATTTAATCATGTTATGTTCGCCGTGGTCTTCCCCTACCAACACTACCATCCACATTCGCTTTGTATATCCCTTTCGTAAGTCTTCAATCATTCATCTTCTCCACATGTCCAAACCATCTCAGCATACCTTTTTCAATCTTTGTCACTACGTTTTCATTCACACTGCTTAACTTCCTAATTACACTATTCCTGATTTTATCTTTCAAAGTCACCCCATACATACTTCTCAATGATACCAATATAATAGCGAAGAATAAATGCCTTAAGAAATCCTTCTCAATAATAATTAACTTACTTTAATTTTAGACATACTTTTAATTCATTATTCTCAAACTCAAATGGTTTATTGCATTCCTTATGTTTTGTTTTAATGACATTATGGTGTACTGTATCAATAAGGTCCTTGTGAAGGCACAGCAACATGAGAGAGTCACATGCACTAATTTAAATAATTACATAAAATTCTTAATACATTATTTACAAGCTAGATATTTAACCTATTATTGTATCATATGTATTTTTACCTTTATATTCCAATTATATTATTATTTTCCTTTTAAATTATTTATTAATATGATATTATTATATCTATAAATATATAATAAACGACCTATTTGGTGTAATGGTTAGAAACTCTGCTGCTATACCAAAAGGTCGCGGGTTCGAATCCCTCTAGGGGCATATGCTTGTATGATGTACACAAAATGTATTTGTATAGTTTATCAACCATCTGGTATCCATAATACAAGCCTAGTTGCTTAGTGTGGAAAGATATTTATTTATTCTTATTCTCTTCTTTATTTACATTGCATTATTATTTATTAAATTTATTATTATATTAAAAAAAGAACTTGCTATTTCAAACGATGCCTTTTTCACGCTGTACCAAGCCAGAGCGCCAGTATGACGTCACAAGACTAAGTACACAGATATTGTGACCGGGTTGACCTTATTATATTGACTATAACCTATGTAATAGTATAAGAACCCATTAGATTGTCTCTAATTATAAAGATTAGAGTATCAATAGTGCACGTCTGAGTATTAAGCTAGTCAGATTATTAAAAGCATGTTATTAATAATTTAAATTGGGTGCTTTTAATAACAAATAGTACTGTAGTATTGTGTAGTGAACGATTCATACAACAATTTTATGGTCCAGCAGTCAGACTGCTTAGCTCAATTGCTTTGGGAATTGTAATTGCTTATGACGTCCGTTTTTGTCATATTGTAACACTTTGACAAGGACGGACAGTGATTATCGCTATGAGTTAGACTATAGAGCCCCAGTACCGCTCTCATCGTAAAGTCTTATCAAATACAACATAAATCTAAAAAAGACAGTCAAGTGTAAAGAGTCGTGCCCTGAGGATTCCGTATATAACATCACAATGGACAAAGTCCTAGCTTAAATTTGGAATTACGTAAACGATCATGAAAGCGGGAGGGATAGAAATCTCGGAGGTACCAGGATTTCCAAGGAGGTTATATGTTTGGGTTCGCGGCGATAGGACCTGGGTCCTGTGGTAAAACGCCTTGTCCGACACCTGTCGGCGCGTATATCTCAAGATTGAGAACAGTCTTGTGACTGGTCTCAAGTAAACGTGTTGATTAATAAACCTAACTTGAGACCTGACAAGCACGTGCATACTCAAGCAGTACTCACTTGAGATATCGCGTATTTATAAACGACACTCAAGATTATCATTCATTCGCCGCTGAGGCGAATACTTGAGAAGTGATCTCAGCTGAGTAGACCTCAGGTTTATAAATTAGCACGGAGCTTGAGATAGCGTCAACTGCTTAAGACGCATCTCGGTTGATACAGCCTCAAGACTTGTATTGAGATTGGTTTATTAATACGGGCCTTATTATAGGTACAGTCGGACGTACAATGACTGTATCACTTCCAGTATAAACAGATCTCGCTACGTTCACATTTCGCATAACGTCGCGCGGCCAGCTTACGCTGGTAGATAGATTATATGAAAAGTTTATTGTACATTGACACACACAAAAACAAAGGAAGAAACATACAAGCCAATATATAATTAAATAAATCGTTTATTTTCTCCTCAATCTTCTTAAAATAGTATTTACTAAATATCAAATATGCTTGCCCGCCTCTCGAGAAGGTGCATAGTACCTATCATAGACTGTTCATACCAAGACATATTTGAAATGAAAATAATGAAATATACTTAAGATTGTGATTACTGTCGATCGTGGTCTGTGATTCTGTGGGAATGCAATAATTGGAGTCTGGAACGCAAACTCGTGCTTGACAATCTAAATTCGGATATCCGGCCGGTATATTATGGCGACCTAGTACAAAACCGCCACAACTTCCGAGCGTTCAAGCGCTTTTGCCATACCTACTATTGGCACTTTTACCTACGGTAGCCTCCTGGCTACCGCACCATCAACGCTCACTGCGATCTGGCGCTGTCCGTGGTGTATTAAATTAGGGAGTCGAGCTTCACTCGACTCTCTCCCCTATAGGGTTAGCCGCTTTGGCTTTTTGCGTCACATTAGCTACACTCCCATTTGCTTGGGGGGGAGGTGGGACTTTCTTTCTTTCCTACTTTTCACCCTTAAATTCTTTCTTTAATTAGTCTGGGGTCCAAGGTAGCAATAGAGTCACGTAGGGCACCGTCCACCTTCAGTAGGCGCCGTGCAGAGTACCACTGTTGATACTGGCTTACAGGAGTTACAGTGGGTGGAGATCGGAGGTGGGATCTGTCGATCGTAGTCATCAGTCCACCGTCTGTGAGGACGTTCTTGGCTGTGTTTGCCGGTGTGTATTCTCCACTTGAGAACCTTCCAGCTATTCTACTGATTATGTCTATAAATTATGTTTTGTTCAAATGTGGCAGTAAAGGATTGATTTATTTAAATCCGAAGTAAAGTGTCTTTAACAATACAAAACATTAGTTAGTGTTACGGTCATCGTGCCGTCGACTATACCTATTTATATTAATTAACGAAATATTATCTACTGAATGAATGTTATCGCTACTTTGATAGCCTGGGTTAGCCATCGGATTAATAATCATCATCAGATTTACAGCTAACTCGGAGAAGTCAAAGTAACCCGAGTTAAAATAGTCGTGTTCATTTCACGTAATTTTTATAAAAGCGCGTCCATATTATCCGAGCCGAGCACGAGCCGAGCTTTGTTCGTGATGAGCTCGCAATAGCATATTGAGCACGCCCCGAGTAAAACAAACGACAACGTCTACTGGGTGACAGTCATTCGTCCAAATTCAAATTCTTATTTCGTACAATTATTTTATGTTTTATAAAAGCTTCTCCCTTAAAAACGTTACATTTTTATATGTTTATATTAAATGAATATTTTGTTAAAAACTATTAATTTTGTAACTATTAGAGTTTGTTAATTTCTTACATTGTGTGGTTACCCATTAATATAGGCAGGGCCGTTATAAACTAGGGGCCCTTTTGGAAATTAAAAAAAGCGAATTATAATAACATTTTTTTACCAAGTATTCAATTCAATTCAATTTACTAATTTATAATTACAATTTATAATTTTTCACGGACATCACTTTCTATGCACGTAATTGACAAATAAATTTTGTTTTTCTCAGTTTTGAGAATAAATGTGTGAGAGAAATTGTCGGTCCTTCGGGGCCCCCTGAGAATGGGGGCCTTGGGCACGGACCCCCTGTGCCCTTATGGTAAAGACGGTACTGAATATAGGGTCCAACCGATATAGTGCTCAATATTTTCAGAGGTCAAATAGTATACGTAAGGTAGTCGTTTATAAAAAAAATCACGGAAATGTAATTATATGAATTTTTAGGTTTTTTTGTAACAATTGTTGTGTTGACGACCGATTGGTGTAGTGGATAGTGACCCTGACAGCGAAACCAACGGTTGCGGGTTCGAATCCCGCGACGGGTAAATGTTTGTGTGATGAATATGAACATTTATTCCTGAGTCATGCATGTTTATATAAATATTTATGTATGCTTATCCGTTATCTAGTATCCATAGAGCTTTGCTTAGTTTGGAACTAGATGATTGGTGTAAGTGTCCGAAATATTTATTTATTATTTATTTGTTTGTCGCCGCATTGTAAGACAATTTTTTTGGTTGGTGGTAGGGCATTTTAAATGTCCGCCTGGCTAGCTACCACCATCTTATCTAAATCTGCCGCCAAGCAGCAATGTTAATAGCATTGTTGTGTTCCGGTTGTCAGACATGAGATAGCCAGTCCCTCAAATGTGTTGGGGTTTCCGGGTCAGTACGCTTCCACCTTCGACCTCATTTTCACTTAACATCAGGTGTGATTGAGGTCAAGTACCAACCCGTGGGGCATTAAAAAAAAAAAGAAAAACAATTAATTTGTAATTTCTACTCTCAATACGGCGTAGTAGAATGGTATTAAACGTGAAATCAGTGACAGAATGGAGGGACAGAATGTCAATCATTGCTATTTTTTATTTACACAGAATCAACAGCATTGTTACAAATTGTTTTACAGAGAACTATGACCAAACGTATGCCAATTAAAGATTCTCATTAAGTGTTCTTATCGTTTCATTTTAATGGATAAGATCAGTAATGAGTATATCAGAGGAAGTCTGAAAGTGGCGCCAATAACAGAAAAGTTGAGGAGTAATAAATAGGTTAGCATGGTTTGGGCACATTATGATGAGGGATGAAAGGCACGTAACAAGACGAGTGCTAAGTATGAATGTGGAGGGATACAGAGGTAGAGGAAGACCAAAGAAGGTGTGGGTAGACTGCGTGAGGAATGATATGTGTGTGAAAGTGGTGAGTAGGGGGATGACGGCTGATAGAGAAGTGTGGAAGACATGTTATGCCGACCCCACCTAGAGTGGCGTGGACAGGAAAATGATGATTGACGTACTTAATTATTGAGCACTTTTCGGTTACACTTTATATAACTTGTGAAGGACTTACATAAGGCGAATAATGAAAAGATTATACATAGCTCTAACGAAGTTTTCAATAGGCACTGGGGAAAAGGCAATAGAATTATATTGTTTGTTAAGACAAAAAAGAAAACATTTATTCAGCTTACAATGGGCATGTACATGAAAATTTTGAGATAATAATACTAAAACATAATAATGCAAGCTGATATAGGTTCCAGCTCAGCATAATGCTGTGACATGAACCATATAGTACTATGAGTATATTAATTCTGTGTCACAGCGCTGATTTTCAGCTGTGGCACCTTTGTAGGAGGCAGATATGGTGTTTGATGATATCACATGCTCATTTCGGGAAGTATTGTAGCTCGCGGCGGGCTCGGCGGCACGTCCAACGTAATGATTAACGTACTACGCTCGGCTAATATGGACGCGCTATAATATAGCGTGCCTAACGTGTGTGTTTGTTTCCCGCTAGTATAACTGTGGCGCAGAGATCTAGACCGACCACGTAAGTAATAGAGACCATCTAGAATGCACCACTTCGGGTTCGATGCGGATGCAAATCTACATTACCAGTTATCGTGGTCTATTATTTAAAGTGCTTCGTTTTTTGATGGAAAGATTTTTTATATGTGTACTTAATTTTAATGGATAGTCCTGTTTGTTTTCAACAACGCAGTCTTATATCTTTAGATACCTGACACATTCAGGTCTAGATCGACGACTGCTCCGCTAAACACCCCGACTGTGCCCCCAGGGGTACGACGGATAAATTCGAATGCTCCGTTGTGCCCCTTTAGTGGTTCAGAAGGGATTTTTTTGAGTTACCTGTCGTGCTCCTTTTAAGTTATGAACACATTGGAGGGACAACTAAAATGAAATACTTGAAATATAGCAATTGATAATGACATAAGATGTGCTCCAACAAACCACCAAAGGAGCACTACAGATCATACAAAATTTACCCGTTCATCACCAGGGGCACACTTAGGGTGTTCAGCGGGGCAGTCGTCTCTAGATCTCTTCGAGGTCGAAAAGTGCAAATAAAACTTGGCCCCATTTTACATTAAGGTTTTTGATGAGCTAGAATGTTAATGATTGATTCGACATAATGTGTGTGATAATATATCGGAACTACAATTGTCACCATGATACAATGATTTCCTTCCAGGACCTGGTAATGTAGATTTGTGTTAGTAACTTTACAAAGCTAATGATTCACTTCTTTACGGGTGTACGGCAGTGTACACCGCCAAATTCCGAACCGTTTGCGCTATTTACCAGAACTCTTTGTGTCGGTACAAAGGTTTTGTGAGGTTGTCCGATTTTTATATATAATTGAGTTATTAATACTTGGATCTGAAGTGTCTCATTCGATTTGTTGAGTAGGAAAGCTTATGCACCAATAATTGTAGAACTCTAGCATTTTTAACCTGGTTAAATTAATCGTTCCGTCAAATACACGGCTGAAATTCACGAGCGCTAGGAACTTACGGCTGCGTTTCTAAACAAAAACTGAATTGTTTTGAAACTTTTCCTACAACCGCATTGTAAATTTCTTATTTCGGAATCCAAAATTTTATTTTATTCAGGACAACTAACAGCTACACAATACAGTTATGTTTTATAATCTTATATGTAGACAATGGAGGTCATTGTGTAACCAACTCCGTTATCCACGACACTTTTATATATAACTGCAGAGACAGAAAAGCAATCCGAACCTGTTAATTTAAAACTTAAGTATCACTAATGTCCGACAGGACTTCCAAACACTGTTTCTTATATTGGTTTTTAGACAAAAAGCATACATCCACTTCTACATTTTTAACCGCCTCCGTGGCTCAATGTAAACAACATTGGGTTTACGACCGGGAGGTCGCGGGTTCAATCCCCAGCGGGGTACATGTTTAAGTACTTGGTTTGGTTGGTGGTAGGGCGTTTTAAATGTCCGCCCGGCTAGCTACCACCATCTTATCTAAATCTGCCGCCAAGCTGTGTTCCGGTTGTCAGAGATAAGATAGCCAGTCCCCCAAATGTGTTGGGGTTTCCGGGTCAGTACGCTTCCACCTTCGTCCTCATCTTCACTTAACATCCGAAGGCGGAGTGTGAGTTTTATTTCGACTTAACTTTACTACCGCGTTCACGTTTACGTGACGATTTGTATGGAGAAATGTGTAGCGCCTCTAGCGGATAGTTTGCAAAACGATTTTTTTCATAGGGACTTTTTTCGTAAACGCGAACGCGATGGTAAAGTTAAAAACGAGACAAAACTCACACTTCGCACACAGGTGTGATTGAGGTCAAGTACGAACCCGTCGTGCATAAAAAAAAAAAAAGTCCACATCCGTTAGATATTTATTATAGATAGTAATTTTTTAATAGTCAGTCGATTTGTAAATCGTTGGATATTGCGTTTTAGACGTTTTAGACAAATAATGTTGTAATTGGGAACTGGTGGTAAAATATACCTAATATTGCAATGTCTAAACTTATCTTCCGGCGGCGGTGATTGCTTTCCATCAGGTGACCCGCATGCTCGTTTGCCGCTCTCTCATATAAAAAAAAAAAAAAAAAAAAAAATCTTTAACATTTAATTTTTCTGTTTCATAGAACTTGACTCAATTCATTTCATGTGTTTTGTGTAAATCGTTTTACACAAATTTTGTGTATAAAAAAATTCCTTTTAAAGGAACTTTCTCTCATCTTAACATGAGTGGATGAATGGACGCCTTCCTCCTGCAGTACGAACCAAAGTGTTCAAAATCGTTCAAAAATTTTATAAAGTATCGGTCAGTTTGAATGATACTCGATGAACATAGTTTCGAGTTTCTTGCTTGTTCTCTCAAGAGAAATTTACCTTTCGAACGAGCGGTAGCTTAAAAATTCAAAAACTGTTTTAAGTATGACCTGTGTATCTGTAGCATAAAGATTATTTTTGAATATCGATTGCATCGTGTAGCTTCAAATACCTGGTTATTTAGGCCGATCTCGTGTTTTGCCGTTTATATATCGTGTATCTGATGGTATGCGTTAACTAATTCTGACACGTATACGGACAACAATTTTTTTTGGACATAGGGTCCTAAAGTAACGGAATTTAGAAATAAATGCACACACGAATTCGTTTGTATAATGAATACGGGCATCTGTACCCGAGTTATGGATGTTTACAATATGTACATATAAAAATAAATAGTAGTGTGTGTGTCACCCCCCCTTCCCTCATGTACGTAGCTCTATAACTTCTTGACGGCCTCCCTGGACCATTGACCATAGTGGCATACTTCCAGTCATTAATCGAACGACGACTGAGCGTCTGAATTAGGCACATTTAAGCCCCACACCTCGTGTTGGCGTCTAGCGCCGACAGACAACGGCGACACGGCCCCCGTAACGCATCGCGTTCATCAGAAAGGGTCGAGTTAGTACAGCTCTGTATTTACTGTACTATATTAACCATCTGGTATATCCACAACACAAGCCTAGTTACCTAATGTGGAACTAGATGGCATTGTGTGTTTGTCCAAGGATATTTATTTATCTCCATCCGTAATACAAGCCTAGTTGCTTAGTGTGGCACTTGACGGCGCTCTGTGTATATGCGAATATATTACATGTTTCAAGTTTGTATTTAGTAAATGTATATCCTCAGGTACATGATGTATGTAGTATAATTTGAAAATAAGGTTAAAAATTATGTTTCAGTTTTAGTAACGCGCATTAGTGTAGCAAGTGACTGTCGTTCCTATATTTTTATTCGATTAATAGGCGATTAGGTCGTTACCTAATGAAATTGGAGATTTTTTCTTCGTTAATCATATGTACCAACTCCTAGGACTCTATAGCTATTTCCAAATTTGTTTTTTATTTGGAAAATAGAATATATTTTCAAGGTTTCACATGAAATATTTTTTTAATGTCCGAGCTAAATCATATAATAAAAAACTTGAACACGGCTCTTTTCACGAGCTTTCCATATTATTTCTTAGATTCGCAGAAACTTTTATAAAGCGGTTACTTTTAAAAATTAACACTGCCTATATTTAACTTAATGTTATCCGATAATACACACAAAGTTTAGCTAAATTTTAATTTGCCGTTCCCAAAAAAATTTCAAAAATGTTTGTATGGGGAAAACAGTCTTAATTAAATTCTTCATACAAAACGCCAATTTCATAGGTAAGAACCTAATATTTGTTAGAACGTTTTTTCTTAGTATGTAAACAATTTTCACTTAGTGATACTAAACCACGAATGCACTTACTTAAATTAACTTAATTATTATACTAATTAAAATTAACATTTCCAAACGGATTGTAGGGCTACTATGATCTCTTATTCCTATTCAAATTAAATCATAATCAAGTAGTTTAAAATGTACTGGAGATGGTGTAAATCCAACGAACTCCTTCCTGAGTTTGACACCTTAATTGGAACACCTTTGGTATCTTTTGCTATCTCATTTTTAAAGTTGTTACTTTCTCTGGCAACATGAAAAAGGTAAAATTTTTGAACTACATTAGCTCCGGCAATTTCAGTGTCGTCTTGATGCAACGATTTCCTTATTGCGCCGGTACACGTCTTTCGCTCTGGCCCACAACAATGGTGTCGATTCGGATGTACACCAACTAAAATGAACTAAAACCAGTTTTAAAGTAGTACTGTCTCTTTCTCCCTGGAACAGTACGATACGACGGCACCACTCCCAAACTGGTTTTAGTTTAGTTTAATTTAGTTGGTGTACATCCAATGGTTAGCGAGGCAATTTGTGTACTGTATCAATTCGATTTTTGCTGTGTCGGTTAAGGTGAAATAACTGTGTAAATACGTAATGTTAACCCAAAATAAGAAACACCGTAATTTTACAAATGCTCCTTTTTTAGGTATACCGCAGCCAGGTCGTTTAATTAACAGTTAATCGGGGCGTTCTATTAAATGTCTAAGTGACGCCAAACTCATTCATTAAAAGGCTATAAACATCATTTAGGAATTCAATTAAATGTCGCCGTATATCTAAATGGCACGTTCCTTCAAATTTCCTACAAATTTTATTTTGATAGAGAGACACGTCTACTTGTTTTCGCACATTATTTTATGTATCCCTAGATATTTAAGTTACGTTACATACCTTTTGTAATGAGCAATAACGCTGCGGATCAGTGACCTCATTCGCACTACACACAAACCTTTACAGGTTTTCGTAGGCGTCTTATAGTGAAGATTGTTAAAATAATGTTCTATGGATAAATAAACTAAAAAAAAGGTAATTCAATTAAAAGGCTAACTATTAAACTAACATTTTAGCGATTCAATTAAAAGGTGAGCCATTCAATTAAAAGGTGACCCATTCAATTAAAAGGTGACCCATTCAATTAAAAGGTGACCCATTCAATTAAAAGGTGATCTATTAAATGCTTTTTTTTTCGCGGGGACTCATTAAACGTACCGCTCGCCTGGGGGACGGCGAGACGGTTATGTGGGACTCCCCTGGAGGGATACCCACCAAAACCCCGCGACGACCTTCTTGGGCAGTAGGGAGGACCTGGGAACGCATAAGCGGCTCCAGACCCAATTAAAAGGCTAACTATTAAACTAACATTTTAGCGATTCAATTAAAAGGTGATCCATTCAATTAAAAGATGACCCATTCAATTAAAAGGTGACCCATTCAATTAAAAGGTGACCCATTCAATTAAAAGGTGACCCATTCAATTAAAAGGCTATAAGCATCATTTAGGAATTCAATGAAATGTCACCGTTTACCTAAATGGCTAGTTATTCAATTAAAAGCCTTATTAAACGATCTTGCTGCGATATACATACTCGTTATAACATAACATGAATTGTTGACTCATACTTGAATGTTAAGACAATATACTTGTGTTGTGTCACCATTAACAACTAACATTTGGGGCTGCAACTGAAGGGTGCGTCGGAAGGCGGCGCCGGCGCAACCAAAAGGCGGCACCCTCTCCATGTCGAGGTAACACTGTGTAACATAGCAAGTGAAATATATAGGATTTGCTTTTGGTCACGTCACTATCGATTTATTTACACTGGCTATCCCATTTTACTGTGTGCTTGCTGGTCCTAGTAGGATGTTACTATAATATTTGAGGAATTTAATGCCAGGAAAATGCAATGTTGGGGCATTGGCATATCATTCAGAAGTGGTGTGAAAAAAAAAAATCAAATCACAAATCCTTTCTTTTGTTAATAATTAAAAAAATTTGTTAAAAATAGGTTAAAAATTTTGTTAAATGGAGATATACATTAATTTCCTTAGTCAGTGAAACTTTGTAGAATGGATAAAGTAGAATGTATAGATTCCTGAAGCGGTATTCCCGAACGAGTACGACATTGGAACCTTCAAGAAACGAGCCTACACCTTCTTCAAAGGCCTACAACGCATCTGTGACCCTTTTGGTGTTGCGGGTGTCCATGGGCGGCGGTGATTGCTTTCCATCAGGTGACCCGCATGCTCGTTTGCCGCCCTCTCATATATAAAAAAAATCATCATCATCAAAAAATCCTTGTTAATTGGGCTAGTTATAAATAAAAACTAAGAAACAATAAGTTTATTTTCATTACCATAGATAAATAAAAATAACATAATATGTGAAAAATGAAATAATAAATTTCTGTAGTATATAAATAAATTGTATATAATTATATTAATATATAAATATATTTTCTCTGCTGAATTAGATTTTCATGCAACTTTAATGATAAATACTCTATTTTTCATGTACTTTTATATTGCTTAAGTTTTGTTTTTGGGCGACGTTGGGCTGCAGTCTACCGTTCTCTTATACTTTAGGATTTGCCTATTATAATCTGTAGAGAATACTTCATCATGCTACACAGTTTCACTGACGGAGGAATTAGTCTATACCTACAGCTCCTCGTTGATTAGACTAGTATTTATGTATTTTCTTTTACTAATTTAACGTATGATTGAGTTTTAGTTAGCGCTTAAATTTATTGTTTTTTTTTTTTTGGAAGACATTTGAATTTGTATTGTTGTTAATTGGCACTACATTTAAATTGGCATTGTTCTAGTGTTATTTTTGTTAGATTTAAAAAAAAGAGATGTTTCTGTTCATGTTATTTATTACACATATTTGGCACATTTCGCATTAGCAGCTTAATTCTTATTATTCATATTATTATTTAGGTTTTTTTATTTAGGCTGATATGTATAATAAAATAACATAATAGTATGTTTATTTGTAAATAATATTATGTTACATCGCACTCTGTTGCAACGCTTAGCACAAAAATCCATTTTATCAGGTACCGTTCCTTTTAAGGGGTTAATCTGTGAGTGGTGGGTGGGTGGTAGTGGGTGACTCTGCCTGCGAATCCAGCGATGGCAGGTTCGAATCCCGCTAGGGCTATACCTATGTTTATGTGATAAATATGAGCCCATTGTGGATGTTACAGCAAATGCGCGATCAAGAGTAGAGTGAATAGGCATTTACTGAGATCGCGTGCTTCATCTCCGACCACATCGTCACTTTCCATCAGGTGAGATTGTGGTCAAACGCGAATCCAGTCATACACAAAAAAAAATTTATAATTATGTGTTTATCAGTTATCCATAGAACAAGCTTTGTTTATTTTGGGACCAGAGGGCCTATTACGTAAATTTAAACGTTTCAATCGGCCCTCGTTTACGATCATCGACCACTCGTATAAAAGTTACTGTATTACGTATGTCGTCGTTTGACACTCGTATACAATGAATGAATGATATTGTAATTGTCCAAAAATATTGCTACTCGACACTAGACGGCGCTATTGTGTACTTTTTTCGTTAACACCTTGGGCTAAAAGAGCGCAATAGAAAGGGATGCCCTTATACGCAGAATAACGTTATCTCACTCTATTTTTGCATTACATAATTTCTAACCTACCAAATTTGTACATACAGTGCTGCCAATTACGAAAAAATTCCTCGATTTGTGGGTAAATAGAGAGTGAGGAATAATTCAAATCGGGACTTTATCGGGGAATCAAGGCCAAAAAAATTTGTAAAAGAACCCATAGTATTTTTATTGCTAATCGTGTTACTACATTTTTTACGTAATAAGAACAACAAGTTTTTAAGTTAAAGTAAAACATTAATCAACATTTTACATGAAACAATATTGTACTTCTTTGTTTGTTTGTTTGTTTGTAAACGCTTTATTGTACCAAAAGGCAATACTTCTTTAATTATCATTTCGGACAAATTTCTGGAAAATTACTTAGGTACCATTAAAAATATTGTTTGATACATGCTTCGATCATCTACATGACTCATACATCATCATGTAATTAATATAATTTTATAATAGTTGGTTATTTGTCAAAATATTCACTTTTTGGAAAAGGTATTTGTTCTACAAATTATTAGTAGGAGCACTAGCTTAACTAATAAACGTAAAACACGTTTTTGAAATAATATTTTTTTGCAATAACAAAAGAATCATAAGAATTCTTAATACCTATAGTGAATACGAATACGATTGAGGTAAACCCCGACTCACCTTTATCGTTAACGTTTGAATCGTATACGATGTGCATAGGTAATGCCGATGTTATTACTTTTGTATGAGAGATCATTCATTCATCGTCAATCGTATCGATGACACTCGCATTCGTAATCGTTTGAAATGCGTAATAAGATTTCGCGAGTTTGACGTCGATGATCGTAATAATCGTTTACGATGGACTCATCGTTTGACTTACGTAATAGATCCTAAGATTTCGCGAGTTTGACGTCGATGATCGTAATAATCGTTTACGATGGACTCATCGTTTGACTTACGTAATAGATCCTCTGATAATTGATGTATCCGAAACATTTCATTACAAAAAAAAACATCTTTTTTTATTTTTCCCACGAAAACTTTATAGGGACTTGTCTTAGATCATATGATATTGTCTGGCTTATCAGATCACGCATTCGTTAATCCTTGAGTGAGTACACGCATACAGCGCGAAGTCATGTTTTTATTTTGTTTATTTGTGCTTACCTAAATTTTTAATGCGACGAGTCGACGACACAATGTTTCGTACTCAGCGCATGGGACTGACATCTCTACATCTCTGTGGTTGATACCTATCTAAACTTGTATATATGTTTGGGGTATAAGCAATAATTTTGCGTACGTATATTAAATCTTTGATCTGTTACCATTTACGCTGTGTCAATAATTAACTTAATGAATAAAGATGCTGTATTATTTGTAGGAAGTAACGCTGCCAGGGCTTTGGGGCCCCATCCCACACTGTACGGATATCGAACACGTTTTCCACCTACCATATAGTCATGGAGAAAACGTGTTCTAGTCTGTTTCTGTTCTTTCAATTTTTACTCTTATGGAGTTATGGATGTTTTTCATTTATTTATGTATTTATTTACAAAAAAAATGTATTTGTGTAGTTTATCAACCATCTGGTATCCATAATACACGCCTAGTTGCTTAGTGTGGAACTAGATGGCGCTGTGTGTATGTGAAAGATATTTATTTATTTACTCTTTTCGCAAAGTTTCCTTTTTAAATATAAGTGTAGAAAGAAATATTCACCTGTACGCTTTTGGTATTGATGTCTTGCTGTATGTATGTATGTGTCCCATAAGCCTGTATTATGTGTCCCCTTATGCTAATGCTGTATATGTTGCACAAAAATATTTCTGTTCTTACTATTGTTACTTTGCATATATCCCCAGCAGGTTGACGGTAGCTTTGTATATTGCTTACTTCACTGTGTTTCAAAATGAATGCTTTATTTATAGACTTTTGTATGTTATGTGTACATATATTTGGAGTCGTTATGTCGCAACTTTATGTAGGTAGTGTAATTATCTTCAAAATCTTTGAACTTTTATTTGATATGAGAATTTTCCTATCAGGCATTCGTGCTACCATTTCTGGGCTAAATCACATAATAAAAAAAATTTGAACAGAGCTCTTTTCATGTGCTTCCCATAATCATTACTTAGATTCGCTGAAACTTTTATAAAGCGGTTACTTTTAAAAATTAACGCTGCCTATACTTAACTTAATGTAATGCGATAATACACAAGGTTTAGCTAAATTTGGATTTGCCGTTCCCAAAAAAAAAACGAAAATGTTTGTATGGAGAAAACAGTCTTAATGAAATTCTTCATACAAAACGCCAATTTCATAGGTAAGGACCTAATAATACAGTAGATTTAGCGCTCTAGGGAACATGAGGATATATTTTTAGTTGCAGGTAACTAGCTACCTAAAGAAAGCATTCGTTCTGAACACAGTGACGTCACATCACATATGCTAATTGACAAAATATGGTTGCAGCTCGCGAACTTCGCTGGCGAGTAGCAGACAGTCTCTGACGTCATACGTCGCTTCCCCTACTGCTGAGCGATCGGCTAGCCCCGACCTCGGCGGTAAACGGGCCTCTTTCGTTGAGGTATTTTTTATTTTATTTATTTACATAGAATCAACAGCATTATTACAAATTCTTATACAGAAAACTGATACCAAACCAATTAAAGATTCTTATTATGTTACTGACAATGGTTACCGTTAAAATTGAATGGGTAATGTTTTAATTAAATTACAATAAAATTGGTACTATTACATTATTAATTAATAATATTATTATATGAATATCAATAAAACAAATCAAATCCTCAGTGGTATACGAGTCGTTATGTTAATATGTCTAAATTATATAGTAAGTATTTGAAGGTGAAATTAAAGAAACCAAACAATCATAAGCCAAACGAAAATGTCAAAATTATAGATCTATATATGTACAAAGTATGTATGTGTGTGTCTGTGTGTGTAAGAGTTAGTGTGTGTGACAGTTAGTGTGTGATGGTGGTGGGTTTGGCATGATGGAGTAAATTAATGGACGGACATGGGTCAAGAAGAACGATCGATAGAGGCATGCGAGCGCGACGGCGCGAGGTGGAAAATGACGTGCCCGCTCCGCCGCCGCCACTTGAGGGCCGCCGGAGTGTCTCCAACTCTCTGTGTCAAAATTACTGTGTTACCAGTCCAAAATTACGGTATATCGTAAAAAATTACGACAAACAATTAATTATAAATACAAGTAAAACTACGACAGATATCCGGGATATAAAATTCTTTAATTTAAAGCTTATATTATTTAAGGTTCAAATAGCACTCACCCAGAGAGTTTCATCGCTATCATAAGTAGTATTTATTTGGACGATACAGACTTGATACAGCAGACAGTTATCTGGTAAATAATATGGGAGTAGCATAGGTCTAATGCAAGTTGCAGATCTGGGGAAGTAAAAAGTGGCTTTACTTTAACTTTACTAGTGTATTTTGTGTTGCTAAGCAAATTACGGTAGAATGTGGCACCGTAATAACATGTGTACGGTAGATGGTAGATTTATAAAAAATACGGTAGGTGTACCGTAATTACGGTGTAGTTGGAGACACTAGAACCGGAGCTAGTCATCAGGTTATGTATCTAAAGGCAGGCTTACGCGGGCACCGCGCTGGCGTGGCTGCGGACGATTACCGAGGGGTACCCGTGGCCACGCCGTTTCGGTGCGCGCGGAGGAACACCGGGGGGTTTTTAGTGGGTAGGACCGCTCCAGTCTGGAGCGGTGAGTCCCACATATCCTCGCCGCTGACCCCCGTCAGCGGCGGGTCGAACGCGTAAATGTGTTTTCCCCCCGTCAAAAAAAAAAAAGGCTTACATGCCTAGTGGGCTATAACGCCAAAATGAAAGGACCCTTTCTTCACACTGTAACTCCTGTAAACTAGCGAAGAGGTAGGTTCTTGTGGCTGTATGTTACCGCACCACAGAGGATAAAAAATAGTAACTACTTTTCATTCAAACTGAAATCGACCACATGTAAAAAATATAAGCTATCTTTTCGGTATGACGACCTGTTTGGTGTAGTGGTTAGAAACTCTGCTGCTATACCAAACGGTTGCGGGTTTAAATCCCGCTAGGGGCATATGTTTGTATGATGAATACGGACATGTGTACCCGAGTTATGGACGTTTTTCATTTATATATGTATTTATTTACAAAAAAAATGTATTTATGTAGTGTATCAACCATCTGGTATCCACATCACAAGCCTAGTTGCTTAGTGTGGAACTAGATGGCGCTGTCTGTATGTCCAAGGATATTTATTTATTTATTCTAGTAACAGAAGTTAAGTTGGAGAAAATATGATTTCCAATTAAAATTCGCATGATAGGAATCCTAGGAATCCCGCTAGTCGAATATGGGCATGGATCGATGATGATTTTGAAAAAAAAAACTACCTATATGCCAATAACTTCTATTTCACTTACCTAATATGCCATATTTTTTTCCTTACGGTAAAAAAACTCATCCTGTATAAAAAAATTAAAATTTAGAACAACACATACGAGCGTAATTTTTCGTTCGGGGATTAAAAATATTACGTGATGAACTATCCACATACAGATATTAATAATTTAATTAATTTAACCACCTCCATGGCTCAATTTAAACAAATTTGGGTTTACGAATCGGAGGTCGCGGGTTCGATCCCCAGCGGGGTACATATTTAAGTACTCGGCTTGGTTGGTGGTAGGGCATTTTAAATGGCCGCCTGGCTAGCTACCACCATTTTATCTAACCAATTCTGGGGTGGACACCTTCCTCAAAGGCCGGCAACGCATCTATGACCCTTTTGGTGTTGCGGGTGCCCATGGGCGGCGGTGATTGCTTTCCATCAGGTGACCCGCAAGCTCGTTTGCCGCCCTCTCATATTAAAAAAAAAAAAAAAACCAAACGAAAATGTTAATAGCATTGTCGTGTTTCTATTGTCAAAGATAAGATAGCCAGTTCCCCAAATGTTGGGGTTTCCGGGTCAGTATGCTTCCACCTTCGCTCACATCTTCACTTAACATCAGGTGTGATTGAGGTCAAGTGCTAACCCCGAGTGCATAAAAAAAACAAGATTAATAACTTTCCTTATCCTTTTGCAGACTGGCTTCGTGGAGACCTTAACCCCTCAATATACTCCTGGGCAAAGTATCACGTCTCCACAACCCGTTCCCTCCGTGGAGGACAAACTCGCCAACTTACAGACGCAACAGGAGGTAACGTGTTTTTTTTAACCGTAGCCCAATGGAAACTACATAACGTTGAATTTTTATTTTGTGTGCGCGTGTGAGAGAAACGTACAAAATAAAAACTAAAATTTCACCTTGGTCATATCACTTTTTACTTTATACCACCTCCGTGGCTCAATGTAAACAACATTGGGTTTACGATTTACAGTTTCGCGGGTTCGATCCCCAGCGGGGTACATACTTAGTTTTTTTTTTTTTTTTTTTTTTTTATATGAGAGGGCGGCAAACGGGCATGCGGGTCACCTGATGGAAAGCAATCACCGCCGCCCATGGACACCCGCAACACCAAAAGGGTCACAGATGCGTTGCCGGCCTTTTAGGAAGGTGTAGGCTCGTTTCTTGAAGGTAGTAGTTAATGGTAGGGCATATTAAATGTCCGCCTGGCTAGCTACCACCATCTTATTTCAATCTACCGCCAAACAGCATTTTTTTTTTAATTAAAAACTGGTTTCGCGTTTGACTACAATCTCACCTGATGGAAAGTGACGAAGTGTTAATAGCTAGCATTGTTGTATTCCGGTTGTCAGTGATAAGGTAGCCAGTCCCCCAAATGTGTTGGGGTTTCCGGGTCAGTACGCTACCACCTTCCGCCTCATCTTCACTTAACATCAAGTGTGATTAAGTCAAGTGCTAACCCGTTGTGCAAAAAAAGAAAAAAGCTACAAACGATACTTGACGACGGACACGTTTTCACTGAAGCTCCGCGAACTGAGTACTGACATGTGTGAATTGAATCACTGGCGCAACACTGTAGCACGGGTACAGAACTGAGCGAACACGTTGACGGAACCGTGGCTTCTCTGACATGTGTGTATCGACCTTTATTCTGCCGCTGTGTGGTTTATCGTAAGAGCAATGTGTCGGAACTGCGATAGTCCAGTAAGGATACATTTTTAACTTCCTGTAAGACTTATACCACATTTTGATGGAATGTGTCCGGAACGAGTCTTATAGACTGCAGTTACGTCAAAGCGGAGTAAATTTTGACGTAAGTTATTGTAACACTGTTTTGGCCTTTCCATTATCCGATTCGGCCAAAACTATATATAAATTATATAAGATTGGTGTTAACCGCCGTAGTTAAGTTATTGCTGTTGGTCTACACGGAGCGGCATAGTCGATTCTCGACAAAGCTCCTTAAAAAATATTAAAAAAAAAAAAAAAAAAAAACTTCCTGTAATTTTAAAGGCCGTGATTTTTTGCACATGGATAGAGTACCTGTCAGTGGTAGAATGAAAAAAATTCTAACAAATTGGTAGCTTGCTTTAGTTATAATATACATATTTAGTAATAATACATAGACTATATGATTAAAATTACCACTGTGAATTACATTGCGTCGGACATTACTTAGAACCCTTATAATTATTTTCAAAAAAATCCAGCAATAATTTCTTTACAATTATGAAAAATTTCACCGAGGGCAAATATCACGATTCGTTACAACTATTTTTAGAAAATATAAAGTAGCTATTGATTATTTTCTTTAGAAAATAGTTTTAGAAGATCTTTGCATCCTCTACAACGCAATGAACTGCACAGTGGTAACTTTAATTAAATATTGTAGGTTTTATAACTAAATACCTACACTATACCTAAAGCAAACTCCTGATCCGTTAGAAAATATTTTATGTACAAGAAATCAGGGCCTTTAAGATTATAGGAAGTTACACCCCTGACTATATATATATATCTTGACTGGACTAGATCTTTTGAACCACAGTTCAGTGACGGTACCAACTATTTTACATGGCGTTGAATCGAGCATAAACACCAATGACGTTTAATATTTCTGCCAATGTCACGAAATGCCTTTGAACATTCCAGAATACCCAACTGAAAGCCGAAGTGGAGGACTTGAAGGAGAAGCTGGAAACGCTGAAAGTGAGACGGGCAGAGGATCGGGAGAAATTGCGCGAGTTCGAACGCGTGAAGCTGCAGTTGGAACAGGCCAATGAG
The DNA here is from genome assembly GCA_949316235.1 of Oegoconia quadripuncta. NCBI lineage: Eukaryota > Metazoa > Arthropoda > Insecta > Lepidoptera > Autostichidae > Oegoconia > Oegoconia quadripuncta. Next base: position 6,576,530 of record OX438750.1, on the reverse strand, counting down.
TTCAAGAGCAAGATCATGGAGTCGCAGGCGCAGCTCCAGAGGGACCTGCAGAGGGCTAAGCAGGAGGTGAGGGTTGATAGATAGATATATAAACGTTTATTTGTTTCTCCAGCCACACACATACATTAAATAATATTTATAAGTAATTAATACAAAAGTAGTACACATAATTTAGACTACAGTACAGTAATAAAAACCAGATCAAGGTAGCTTAACCTTAGTATGTACTAAGTAGGCGCTTTTGCTAAGGAAGCACGCAAGTTTAAATATGTAGACAGCATTTTACAAAACATGGCAATAAAAACAGAATATATAGAAGTACAAACAAAACATAGGTATAAAAAGTATGTGTGCGCTGCAGTGGCACAAATGGGCCATAGCTCAGTGTCGGAGAAAATAATAATAATAATAAATTGTTAAAAAATTTATTTATATTTTACAGTTTGTATGAAAACTTATCGCTATTGTTTACCGTTAAATTGTTATTACCACACAATAAATACGGTTGAATTAACGCCTTATCCATTCTATCGAAGTAACTTCTTATACTTCCTCGCCTCAGGTTCGTGAGGCTCAAGAGGCCCTCGAGATCCACAACGATGAGACGGCCGAACTGCAAGAGGCGACAGAGATGGCCGCCCTAGACAAGGAGATGGCCGAGGAAAGGGCTGAGGCTCTTCAGTTGGAGCTGGAGCAGTGCCGGGAGAAGCTGGAGGAGGCTACCCTGGATCTACAGCTGATGAAGGCCGAGATGGAGGCTGGGGGCAACATACGTGAGTGTCTTTTTCAGCTAAACCTGAGAAGTATAACTCAATTCGTTCGATGGACGAACTCAATTTAATCGCCAGTCGAACTTATTTGTGAATCGGACGAATTCGATTTGTCTTCCAAACGAACTCAATTTGTCTGTCTGGCGAACTGAGAAGAATAACTTTTAATTAGAGATCAAACCATACGAAGTGAAAAAAAAAGTACAATTCGTCCGCTAGTCGACCTGGGAACCAGACAACGTGATTAGCCCAATCTACAAAGATTTTCTTTCTATGCGACCACCGGTAAAACTTTTCAGTGTGATCAAGTGATGTAATTTGTGGTAATTATATCTAACTAATATACAATAAATTCAATTCTTTCACTCTATGATCTCCTCAAACACTTATTTGAAAGACGAATTGTACGCTTTTTCAATAAGGTTCCAGTTGATATACAAAATCTTCCTCTCAATAAATTTAAAGATACTATAAAACGGAAATTTATTAACAAAGCATATTATAATCAGCCCTGAGGACCTATTACGTAAGTCAAACGATGGGTCCATCGTAAACGATTATTACGATCATCGTCGTCAAACTCGCGAAATCTTATTACACATTTCAAACGATTACGAATGCATGTGTCATCGTTACGATTGACGATGAATGAATGATCTCTCATACAAAAGTAATGACATCGGCATTACCTATGCACATCGTACGATTCAAACGTTAACGATAAAGGTGAGTCGGGGTTTACCGCAATCGTATTCGTATTCACTATAGGTACTAAGAATTTTTATGATTCTTTTGTTATTGCAAAAAAAATATTATTTCAAAAACGTGTTTTACGTTTATTAGTTAAGCTACTGCTCCTACTAATAATTTGTAGAACAAATACCTTTTCCAAAAAGTGAATATTTCGACAAATAACCTACTATTATAAAATTATTTTTATTACATGATGATGTATGAGTCATGTAGATAATCGAAGCATGTATCAAACAATATTTTTACTGGTTCCTACATAATTTTCCAGAAATTTCTCCGAAATGATAATTAAAGAAGTACAATATTGTTTCATGTAAAATATTGTTTAATGTTTTACTTTAACTTAAAAATTTGTTGTTCTTACGTAAAAAATTTAGTAAAAAAAATAAAAATAGCATGTACACATTTGGTAGGTTAAAAATTGTGTAATGCAAAAATAGAGTGAGATAACGTTATTCTGCGTATAAGGGCATCCCTTTCTATTGCGGTCTTTAGCCCAAGGTGTTAACGAAAAAAGTACACAATAGCGCCGTCTAGTGTCGAGTAGCAATACTTTTAGACAATTCTAATATCATTCATTCATTGTATACGAGTGTAAAACGATGACATACGTAATGCAGTAACTTTTATACCAGTGGTCGATGATCGTCAACGATGGCCGATGGACGATTGAAACGTTTAAATTTACGTAATAGGCCCTCTGGACATAATCTGATCGTTCGCATGCCAGTCTATTTCACAATTAATAATGAAATATAAAAACCTTTATGTAAAATCAAAGCCTGACCTTAAAAGAGCAACCCTTCGAGTTTCTTGCTCGTTCTTCTCAGGGGAAAATTGCATTATGAACAAGCAGTAGCTTAAAATATGTAAAATTGACTATTTTAAGTGTACACTGTGTACCTACAAAGCATTTTTGACTTTGACTTTATGCAAAGGACATGGCTAAATAGAAGAATGGGCTACTGCCCTAGCAATATATAAACATTGTACCTAGTAATATGTAATGCTCAATTAGCTGTATTGATATTTCGTGTCGAAAAATTTTCCTGAAATCCTGAAAATGAAATCGTAGAAACTCTATGCTAATAGGTATAAAAACTTCAACTAGAATATTTTGCTATAAACTTTTAGCTATCAGTTGAATAGACTAAAAGAGTTTACCACGTGTTCCATCTCTCCGACTATTTTTTATTTGGTTCTAATCGAATCAAGTGGAATCGAGAAGAATCGATTGTTAATTTAACGTGCGGCACTATTCATGCCTCCCTTTTCAGATTGAGCCAATCATTTTTAGGAATCAGATGAAGGCAATTTAAGAACATTGGCATAGTGTTATATATTACTACGTATGGACCGGGTCGTTAATGCAATCAAAATGGCACTACTTTATTGGTGTTATAACGGGAATTTGGAACCAATGCGAACTCAGTCATACATCGACTTCGTTTTTTTTATGGTTGTATTAACAAATGCTGATTGATATTGTGCTTTGAACAAATACTTTTGACCACCTGTTTGGTGTAGTGGTTAGCAATTCTGACCACTATACCAAAAGGTTGCGGGTTCGAATCCCGCTAGGGGCATATGTTTGTATGATGAATACGGACATGTGTACCCGAGTTATGGATGTTTTCATTTATAATAAATATATATTTACAAAAAAAAATGTATTTATGGTGTATATCAACCATCTGGTATCCACAACACAAGCCTATAGTTGCTTACAGTGGAACTAGATGGCGCTGTGTATATGTCTAAGGATATTTATTTATAGTATCAATTGTTATTGGTGATTATTATTAATGATGATGTTACTATGCCAAAAATGTGTATAAACAAATCCATGTTTTATATAATTATATATGGAACAAACCATATAAGCTACATTAATATTTCGAAACATTTTTGGCATAATTTTTAGTATAATATGATTTACAAAGACAGAGCACACAGACTACCGAATTTCACACCAATCTTCACGCTTCGTGTTGTTCATTCGTTGCTTATTTATTTATATGTATTTTATTATTTCTTGTGTTTCTAGAAATACATACACTACTAAAACGTGTACGTATACCTTTTATTTTTATTATTGGTTATGTATTTTGAAACCATCTCATTTATAAATACACATTTATTTTACATCTGTTTTCTTCCGGTTTATTTCTGTTCTTAAATGCATGCACTTGACACATTCACTGCTTTAGTCTTTTTGTAGCTGATCTGCGTTCAAACAATTCCATTTCATAGTATGGAGATGTAGGTTTTCTAGTTGGATGCTTAGCACTTTCTTGAGATGATCACATCATCCTAAATTTTCTCCTGTTACAATATGTTAGCGCTGACCTCAAGATGCAAAAGGATTGGTTTGGTTGGTGGTACATTTTAACCCGTTGTGCATAAAAAAAAGATATTAAACACACACAATTCGGTCGTTATTTGTTTCATGAATTCATAGCCAATCTGTATATTTTAACGTATTTTTTATCGATAATAATGGAAACGCTTTATTATGCTAGTCATACCACAAAACTTCAGAATTCCGTTTAATTAAACATCAGATATAGCCTATAGACAGAAGAAGTAGCGGTTAAATTCTGTAAGAATCGTTGTTGTATGCCGATGTTCTGAAATAGTTTCCTCAAACAGTTCATTTGACCTTTGATCTTATGTGACCAAATGTAACTGAGGTGCGCTTGCGCTGTGCTTAAAAAAACCCCTCCGAGTGAAAAACCCTCCTGCCAAATAAGCCGCTTACCACCTAGACTTCTGTAGGCTGTTATTGTGGCAGATAAATAAAATGTTTGATCGCAGATGACTGGAAAATGATGAACCCAGCTGAAAACTTGTCTATTTTAATTTGTGCACATGTATTAGGTCCTTACCTATGAAATTGGCGTTTTGTATGAAGAATTTCATTAAGACTGTTTTCTCCATACAAACATTTTTGATTTTATTTTGGGAAAGGCAAATCCAAATTTAGCTAAACTTTGTGTGTATTATCGGATAACATTAAGTTAAGTATCGGCAGCGTTAATTTTTAATAGTAACCGATTTATAAAAGTTTCAGCGAATCTAAGAAATGACTATGGGAAGCACATGAAAAGAGCTCTGTTCAAATTTTTTTTATTATGTGATTTAGCCCAGAAATTGAAAAATATTTCACGTGAAACCTTGAAATAATATTCTATTTACCAAATAAAAAACAAATTTGAATATAGCTTTGAAAATCGCAGGAATTGGTACATATGATTAACGAAGAAAAATAACTCCAATTTCATAGGTAAAGACCCAATATATTATTGCTAACTCTCCATTCAAAAGTGCACAGGAACATAAACTTTATGCAGAAAAAGGTGAATGTGTTAAGTCTTTGTATGATTATTATTGATTATTATCAATTTTTATTGTCGCATGTTTGTTTTTGTTTTGCAGTCTCCCACTGACAAAGTTATCTCATGACCGACTTGAGCATTTTTTGCCTAATTTTATGACCAACAATATTTCCAATAAATTGCCGTGTCTTGATACTGCCTTACATCTGCCTTGATACATGCTGGCAGTTTATTTAATAGCTTGTAGTAAATTAAATGCGGTAGTTGTATCCGCTTGGTAAATTCTCCATTCATACTTCTATAGGTTCATGGGCGCCTGGTATCTGATATCTACATATTTGCATTTTTCGAATTATGGAGCTGAATGTCTGCAGTTTTATAGACGCTCCACCTTCCTGGGTTATGAGTGCCTGGTACCCGATCTCGACATTGTTTTACTTTTTGGTAGGATTCCATGCATTTTGGAAATGATTTGGATATAGATGAGGTATTTCTGTACTTTTATAAACTCTCTTCCTTAAATATTTCTAGTCGAGTCAAGATATGCATATTTAGGGATGTAACTTGTTATAATTTTAAAGGCCCTGAATTTTTGTACATAGAGTACCTATCAGTGATATTGTAAAAAATATTTTCTAACGGATCAGGAGTTTACTTTAGGTATAGTGTAGGTATTTAGTTAAAAACCCTACAATATTAAATTAAAGTTACCACTGTGCACTTCATTGCGTTGTAGAAGATGCTAAGATCTTCTAAAACTATTTTCTAAAAAATTAATCAATAGCTACTTTATATTTTCTAAAAATAGTTTTTGAATCGTGATAATTTGCCCTCGGTGAAATTTTTTCATAATTGTAAAGAAGTTATTGCTCGATTTTTTTGAAAATAATTACAGGGCTTCTAAGTATAATCTCCGACGCAATGTAATTCACAATGGTAATTTTAATCATAATAGTTTATGTTTTATTACTAAATATGTAAATTATAACTAAAGCAAGCTACCGATATGTTAGAATTTTTTTCATTCTATCACTGACAGGCACTCTATCCATGTGCAAAAAATCACGGCCTTTAAGATTATAGGAAGTTAAAAGTGTATCCTAACTGGACTATTCTGGTTATACTTTGGCATAGATTCACCATTCATACTTGTACAGATTCATGAGCGCCTGGTATTGGGTACCTACCTATTTATCGTCGTATTAGGAATGTTTCGGGAATGGAGGAGTTATTTCTGTGGTTTTATAGACCCTCTTCCCTTAAATATGACGGCCGATTGGTATAGTGGATGGTGACCCTGTCTGCGAAACCAACGGTTGCGAGGTCGAATCTCGCGAGGGCTAAATGTTCGTGTGAAGAATAATCTTTTATTACCGAGTCATTGTACAAACTTTCTTTGTGACTAGATGATTTATTATTTATTACTTTTCTGGCACTACCTTGGCATAGATTCACCGTACACACTTCTATAGATTCATGGGCGCCTAGTATCCAATGTCAATATCGTCGCGAATCGGGTATCCTATGTGTTAGTTGCTTCCCTGACTTATGAGCGCCTGGTACCTCGATACCAACACATTTTTTAGTTTTATGGATTGGTCTGCCTAGCCTCTGATTTTCCCTGCCCCGTACATACTTCTATAGATTCATGGGCGCCTAGTATCCAATGTCAATATCGTCGCGAATCGGGTATCCTATGTGTTAGTTGCTTCCCTGACTTATGAGCGCCTGGTACCTCGATACCAACACATTTTTTAGTTTTATGGATTGGTCTGCCTAGCCCCCGACTTTCCCCGCCCCTGACAGACTCGGGAGACGTTGCATGTGTCATGTCACGTCCTACATACCGGTGGTTGTGTGCGCTCTGAACAGAGCACCCGTACGCAGCGAGCGAGGGCGCCGGCGCTACCGGGTACGAGATGCGGCAGCTTCAACAGCAGAACATCCGGCTGCGTGATACCCTGGTGCGGCTTCGGGACCTCTCCGCTCATGATAAGCACGCGATGCAGAAAATGCAGAAGGTGAGGTGGTAGATTTAGATATGTGACAACCAGCTTTCAACTGTTTGGAATTACTTTATCGCGGTGTTTTACAAGCTTTTATTTAACTTGCAATATTCGTATGCAAGTTGTTCGTTTCATTTGCAAGTAAAATAGAATAATTTCCTGTTTACCTAAGAAGCTGAGAAGAGCTTTTTCACTTCAAGTAGTTAAAAAATAATTTTATTGTTTATTCATTTGGGTTAAGCAATGTTGATGAAAAAAGATGTGCAGATTCCGCCTCCACACTCCTCCCACTGTAACTCCTGTAAGCCAGGATCAACAGTGGTACTCGACATGACACCTACTGAAGGTAGACGGTGCCCCACGTTATTGCTACCTTGGACCCCAGACTAATTAAAGAAAGGAATAGGGTGTGTAGGTAGGGAAAGAAGGTCCCCATTCCCCCCCTCGGCAAATGGGAGTGTAGCCAATGAAATGCAAACAGCAGTAATGTCAATCCTATGGAGAAGGAGGTCCAGTGAAGCTCGGCCCCCTGCTTTGTATACACCACGGACTGCGCCTAGATGCAGTGAGCGGGACGGTAGCGGAAGGCTACCGCGAGTAGTAGTGCCAGTAATATGAGTGACAAAAACGAGTGAAAAAAAAGATGTGCAGTAGGTACGCTGTAAACAATGTAACCTAGGCCCGTATTAATAAACAGTTCTCAAGATTGACCTGGCCTCAAGTTGACGCTTGACAATCTGTTGCATATTAAAACAGCATCAGGAAAAATGATCTTGAGACGAGACGTATGTATCCTCTCATCGCATCTTGCTGATTACTCCTATTAATTGTTATTTGTGTGTATATTTGTTGACCAGTGTCCGTTCATCATTTGGAGAATTAAATTGCTGTCCATATCAGTCGCTTACACAAAGTCACTAAGTCATTCAAGGGACAATGTATACGCTTTTATAAATAGGTTCCGGTAGACATTCAAAATTTGCCTTTAAATAAATTTAAAACAACCATTAAACGGAAACTATGTGCCAAAAGCTATTATAAAATTTCTGACTATCTGGATGATAAGAATGCGTGGACATGAACCGCTCGGCAATATCCAGTATATTTTATTCTTATTTTTCTTTGTCGAATCATAAATTTAACAATTATTTCAAATTGTATTTGTATTGACTTGTTTAAAAAGAGCAACCCCTGAATTTCTTGCTCGTTCTTCTCTGGGGAGACTGCCTAGTGAATGAGCGATAACTGTATGTCATGACGATTTCAAATGTTATTCTTATAACTTACGAAATAAAACATTTTTTATGTGATTTGATTTGGAGGCTCCACTGAAAACCAGCGCTGTAGTGAACGGCTACAACCCATGCTGGGTTGGAGACCTTTTTGACTCCGCCTTGCGACACCGACAATTAGATGGCAAACACAATGTTATTTTTTTGTATATGCTGTGTAATATTTGTATCTGATTTGTCATTTTTATATATTAAATAAATTTTTCTTTCATTCTTTTGCAACATTGTATTTTAATCCGTGATTGATAGCATACTGTTCACAAATGCCCAGCAATTTCTTGAGCCCGCAGACCGACGCGTATGCTATATAGCTATATAGCCTGATTACACCTATAGATAGATAGATAAAGCGTTTATTTGTTACTCCAGTCACACATACATTAAGCAAGAATTTTTATAAAACTTATAATGTAGGTATAACTACAGAATATGTCTATTAATAAGTTATAACTGAAGTATATGTGTGCTGCAATAGGACAAATGGGTCACTGATTTTCAGCTATTACCCGAGGAGAATCATAGGTACAAGTGCGACACAAATCCAAAAAATCACATTGCTGGATTAATCACCTACCGAGTAGAGTAGCGAGACAGTGCCACTCGGTATTTGTAAACACATACTCGATGCTCGGCCTAGCAATGGGCCGAGAGAGTCACTGGGACCCCATTCTATTTACTAGGTGTATCTGAACACGCGCGTTCGCGATCGTTCACGTCACTTTTTCGCGAATTTCGTTCGCACGTGTTTTAGGTAAACACGTAAAACTTCTAAAAATCAATGGTCTCGTCCAAATACGAGATTTCTCTTGAGCCAACAATTGTGTTAATTCTTCTACCAGGAGAGGTACAAGTAATGTTATGGATTTTCTAGTAATTCTTTTCCGATCCATATCAGCGTTTCACTTGTCCTAGTACTGGGTATAAATTGGACTGACTGACTGTCTCGCCGAAATTTCAAAAACGTGTGTAAACACTCACTCGGCCTCAACACTGTCTCGGCCCACTGACCTCTTACTCTATCGCCATTCTACTCGGTAGGTGTAATCAAGCTATTACATTATCACTTGAAAAGTTTGAAAGGTTTGCGCGTCCGAGGTCGCGGGTTCGATCCCCAGCGGAGTACATGTTTAAGGACTCGGTTTGGTTGGTGGTAGGGCATTTTAAATGTCCGCCTGGCTAGCTACCACCATCTTATTTAAATCTGCCGCCAAGCAGCAATGTTAATAGCGTTGTTGTGTTCCGGTTGTCAGAGATAAGATAGGCAGTCCCCCAAATGTGTTAAGGTTTCCGGGTCAGTACGCTTCCACCATCGACCTCATCTTCACTTAACATCAGGTATGATTGAGGTCAAGTACCAACCTGTTGTGCATAAAAAAAAAGTTAATTTTTTTAGTTTTACTTAAAAATTACAGCTCACTCACAAAGCTGACTCCCCAAAGAAGAACGAGCAAGAAACTCTAAAGGTTACTAATCACTACCTCTTAACCCTCTCAGGATATAGAGCAATACAAGTCCGAGATCGCTGAGCTAAGCCGAACCAAGGAGAAGCTGTCAGCCAGGGTTGAAGAGTTGGAGGCGCAGGTGGCGGACCTCCGCGAACAAGTGGACGCGGCTCTCGGCGCCGAGGAGATGGTCGAGCAGCTGGCTGAGAAGAAGATGGGTTTGGAAGATCAGGTGAAGATGTGAACAGTGGTGTAGATAATTGCATTTAACGCCATTTGTAGACTGCTTGAATGTGGTGACATAAGCCAATTCCATATACGAGAACACTGAATTTATTATATAAATACAAGATAACATGTGTATCGTTCAGGACGGAAAGTCGAAGACAGAACTCTGGTGTTGCTACATTATAAGAGCAATTTTCCCTATTTAAAATTATATAAATGTTGGTGTGTCCAACACCATTGACAATATTAAAGTCATTAATGTTATTTCTTTATTAAATTACTGTTATTTTGGAGCCAAAATTTATTTAAAATTTACAGACTATATAATCTGTAGTTTTTGGTGTTAAACTCACTACTAGTGGCATTTAACGACACACACCAAAAGAGAGTGGTTAGTTAAATCTTTTTACGTGCCTGAAACATTTAAAAGAAAACTGCTAAGTTAAATAAATAAATATCTTTGCAGATGCACACAACGCCATCTATTTCCACACTAAGCAACTAGGCTTGTATTATGGATACCAGATGGTTGATATAATAATAATAATAATAAATAATAAATAAATATTTCGGACACTTACACCAATCATCTAGTCCCAAACTAAGCAAAGCTTGTGCTATGGGTACTAGATAACGGATAAACATACATAAATATTTATATAAACATCCATCAGAAATAAATGTTCATATTCATCACACAAACATTTACCTGTCGCGGGATTCGAACCCGCAACCGTTGGTTTCGTTGACAGGGTCATTATCTTTTTTCGTAAATACTTAGATAAATGATTATTTAAGTATTGAAAAACCAAAATATCCAACAACATATTTTGTATTTTGCGGAGTTGGGTTTTTTACTATAAAATGTATCCTTTGACACTCCAGGTACTAGGACGAATCTAACGACACCATGCATTTCGAAATCGGTCAAGCCGTTTAGACTACAGGATACACCAAACAGATCATTAAAGTTAAACTTAATACGTCCAATGCCCTACCACCATTTCATATCCTTAGACATACATATACACAGCGCCATCTAGTTCCACAGTAAGCAAATATAGGCTTGTGTTATGGATACCAGATGGTTGATATACTACATAAATACATTTTTTTTGTAAATAAATACTTAGTATAAATGAAAACATCCATAACTCGGGTACACATGTCCGTATTCAACACACAAACATATGCCCCTAGCGGGATTCTAACCCGCAACCTTTTGGTATAGTGGTCAGAGTTGCTAACCACTACACTAAACAGGTCGTCGAACCATTTGATCTGGGTTTTGAGTCCACAACTCACGTTCCAGGTGGAGCAACTGAAGCAAGACGTGTCAGAGCTGGAAGCGCTACAGGAGGTCCATGAGCAGCTGGTGGAGTCCAACCGGGAGTTGGAGATGGACCTCCGCGAGGAGTTGGAGATGGCCCACGCTGCCACCAGAGAGGTTTGTTAAGATTTCAAGTTTGTCGATAAACGTATGGTCTGATATGGTGTCTACAGAATGGCTTTAATCATTTGGTATACTGCTAGTTATTTTGTATCATTGATTTTTCATCGAATTATTCAAGTATGATGAGTCCTTTGTTGAATGTCAATTTAAATCAAAATCAAAAATGTTTTCATTTCGTAAGTTATAAGAATAACATTTGAAATCGTCATGACATACAGTTATCGCTCATTCACTAGGCAGTCTCCCCAGAGAAGAACGAGCAAGAAACTCAGGGGTTGCTCTTTTTAAATAAGTCAATACAAATACAAATAAAATACATACAAATTTTGGAATAATTGTTAAATTTATGATTCAACAAAGAAAAATAAGAATAGAATATACTGTTCATCCAGATAGTCAGAAATTTTATAATAGCCTTTGGCGCATAGTTTCTGTTTAACGGTTGTTTTAAAGCTATTTAAAGGCAAATTTTGAATGTCTACCGGAACCTTATTATAAATCTACTGGAAATAAAAAAGGTTTATTGTATTTATCTAGTCAGTCGGTATGTCCAAGCTGCTACCGCTTCGGGAAGTGAAATAGAAGATATTGCCATAGGTAGTTTAATGTTTCTTTTCTAAACTATTATCGAATAAAGCTTTAATTATGTAATTTGACGGTCGCGTTTGTTGCCTATTTCACATAATTAGATAATAAAATAAAATAAAATAAAATAAATAAAAAAAAAAAAAAATATGAACTCCAAAAAAATATCACGTTATAGGAACCCTACGACTCCCGCCAGTCGCATATCAAACTCCGACCGGCGCGGGCGTCGATGACGGTTTTAGAAAAAAAAAATATATAATCTACTTTTTTTTTTGTTTTTATGCACAACGGGTTGGTACTTGACCTCAATCACACCTGATGTCAAGTGAAGATGAGGTCGAAGATGGAAGCGTACTGACCCAGAAACCCCAACACATTTGGGGGTCTGGCTATCTTATCTCTGACAACCGGAACACTACAATGCGATATTAATAAACATCGCTGCTTGCCTGCAGATTTAGATAAGATGGTGGTAGCTAGCCAGGCGGACATTTAAAATTCCCTACCTACCAACCAAACAGAGTACTTAAACATGTACCCCGCTGAGGATCGAACCCGCGACCTCCGAATCGTAAACCCAATGATGTTTACATTGAGCCACCTATGCCCATACCTTCTATTTCACTTACATAATATGACCTATTTGTTCTTAAACTCATTCGGTATAGATAGTTATTAACCTTGTACCAATAAATTAATTCAGGGTTCGCAACTTGGCTCTCTTCACCGTGCTATTGGTCTCGCACCTAACTATGAGTGTTAATCGTAAAAGAAATCATTAACGTTTACGTCTTCGTGCTCGGAGCTTATTTCACATCCCCAGAACAAGAACTAACTATGCTCACCACTCCACTATGAATCGATGTTTGCGAGAATACAATGAAGAATTTTCGGATTTGGACATTTTTCATCTGAGTCGTAATCAGTTCAAATCAGCAGCATTGAAAGCACTGACATAGATTAGGTAATTGTGTACACATTCACTCAACTCATACACACACACACACACACACACACACACACACACATACACATACTACTCTATACATTTTCTCTCTTCCTTACACCCACAAACACAACAATTTGATGTCTCGATAGATAAGGTAACATAATAAGCTATGTATAAACTTACTGAGATCTATTTTGGCTTCTAAATGTATAACTTCTAAATGTAATTATGGCTGTGATTTCAAATAAATCATTAAATTAAATAAAAATAAAATAAAATCTTTCGTTATAGTCGGTGCGTGAGAGAGAAGCGGCATTGGAGACAATAATGGACAGGGACTCAACCATATTGAAGTTCAGAGAGCTGGTCCAGAAGATGACTGAGCAGTATAACGAACTGCGTAACCAGCTCGAGTCCAAACAAGGTATGTGTTGGCGAAGTCCTACCACGTACGACCACCCTGTGGAACGGACTTCCTGCAGCAGTATTCCCGAACGAGTACGACATTGGAACCTTCAAGAAACGAGCCTACACCTTCTTCAAAGGCCGCAACGCATCTGTGACCCTTTTGGTCCAGGGGCGGCGGTGATTGCTTTCCATCAGGTGACCTGCATGCCCTCTTATATAAAAAAAAGAAAGTTAGCGCCACTTTGGGGTCGCTCTAGTAAGTCAGGCGCTTCGAAATAGACGACGCTGGGAGCGAAAGGAAAGATCAAAACACGCGCTCGCCGACGCACACACACAGGATTGGTACTTAAAATCAACATTCTTTAGATCAACTTTCATTATATCAACACCAATAGGTCAACAGTGTAACCATTTATTGTATCAATAATTTGTTATATCAACGGTTCGTTAGATCAACAGATTATTTTGTCAACAATTAACTACATCAACTGTTTACGAGTTCAAATAGGTGTCATTAAAGGTAATAATACTTATGTGGCATAGTCGAGTTAATGAATAGATTTCTAAAACGGAGCGATTCGGTTCTGGCAATCGAAAATTATCAACAAAATCATATAAAAATTACAGAATACAGTGTCGAACCATTGTGCCCCTTAACAGTATGGCTGAGGTAAATAAGTGAGGACACAATAACGTCGACTCTGGTTGAACCTAATCATTCCTTCTCTAGGCTCCCCAGCGCCGAGCTCCGAGCAGGAGTCGACTCCGGAGCCAGTGACCAGGTCCTCTCCACCCATGGACCTTGGTTCACTGGTCCACGCGTCGCGAGCCTCAACGAGGTCTATAGATCTTCAGCTGCGGGCGTTGGAGCTGACTCAAGCTCGTGCACGCGCTGATATGCTGGCCGCATGTCTTCCTGACCACTTCATGGTCACTGCAGGTTTGTCCTAATTATGACTCCCTATCTGCCTTCAAAAATTCCTCTTTACCTCTAAAAAGTCATACAGACAACTTTTATCCCAAATGTGGTGGTCAGAGTATCCCAAATATTAACGTTTAGCATTTACAGCCGAATTCATAGGATTTACAAGGCTCTTACAATAGACTTACAAAGGGCTTATAAGACGAGTGTACAAAATCGTGATTCATAGTCCGTAGTAACCTGATTGCAAAGTGACAATAACCGACTCCGTGGCTCAATATAAACAACATTACGATTCGAATGTTGGGGGTTCGATCCCCAGCGGGGTACATGTTTAAGCACTCGGTTTGGTTGGTGGTAGGGCATTTATAATGTTCGTTTGGCTAGCTACCACCATCTTATCTAAATCTGCCGCCAAACGGCAATGTTAATAGCATTGTTGTGTTCCGGTTGTCAGAGATAAGATAACCAGTCCCCCAAATGTGTTGGGGTTGCCGAGTCAGTACGCTTCCACCTTCGACGTCATCTTCACTTAACATCAGGTGTGATTTAGGTCAATTACCAACCCGTTGTGCATAAAGAAAATAAAAATAGTTACATGGTCGTTGTATTAGTGTTTTACCAGATTTTTTTTTATTAAAGAAAAACGATGTTTGACATATGTCAACACAACACTGTGCATTTTAAGGACATTCTAAAGTATTCGCCTCAGCGGCGAATGAATGATAATCTTGAGTTTTGTTTATTAAGTGAAACTCGGCGCTCCTCTCAAATGAGTACTGCTTGAGTATTCACGTGCGTTTCAGGTCTCAAGTAAGGTTTATTAATCAACACGTTTACTTGAGACCGGTCACAAAACTATTCTCAATCTTGAGAACAGTTTATTAATACGGGCCTTAGTTGTTTACTACGTGTTGGTTGCAGGAGACCACGACGCGATCCTGCTCATTCTGCTTCTGCAAAGGTTGAATACCAAAGCGGACATTATCCTTGGACAGATAAGGGAAAGGTGAGCTATGATTTTAGAGTATATTTATGTATGTAAGTATGTAAGTATCCCCAAAGTGTCTTAAGATAAATTTTATGGTAAAAAATCCAAGATGGCGCCCTAGAAATACTAAATATTCTGTCGGGATTTTTGGATTTTAAAATGCTATTTTACTTTGAAATATTAAAGTTATTACACTAACATTGTATCTTTTGTTGTCTTTTTACCCGACTGCCCAAAGAAGGAGGGTAATGTGTTTCGAGTGTAAGTCCTTACCTATGAAATTGGCGTTTTGTATGATGAATTTCATTAAGACTGTTTTCTCCATACAAACATTTTTGATTTTTTTTTGGGAACGGCAAATCCAAATTTTGCTAAACTTTGTGTGTATTATCGGATAACATTAAGTTAAGTATAGGCAGCGTTAATTTTTAAAAGTAACCGCTTTATAAAAGATTCAGCGAATCTAAGAAATGATTATGGGAAGCACATGAAAAGAGCTCTGTTCAAATTTTTTTTATTATGTGATTTAGCCCAGAAATTAAATATTCCATTTTCCAAATAAAAAACAAATTTGGATATAGCTATGAAAATCGCAGGAATTGGTACATATAATTAACGAAGAAAAAAAACTCCAATTTCATAGGTAAAGACCCAATATATATGTATGTACCTGTGTCAAACTCAAAATACTTTATTTAAAATAGTGAGATTTTAAATTTTCTAAGCTACTGCTTGTTCAAAAGGCAATTTACCCTGAAAAGTACAAGCAAGAAACTCGAGAGGTTGCTCTTTTAAAAATAAAAAGGTTTTTATATTACAAAAAGGCCCAATAATATTTCATTGTTAATTGTGAAATAGCCTGGCATACGAAAGAGCTGGTTAAGTCCAGGGATGATTATCATCCAAATAGTCTGATATTTTAACAAATCTTTAAATTTTTGAAAGAAAGATTTTGTACATCAATGGGAACCTTGTTGAAAAAACGTATGCATAGCCCTCTGCATGATTGATTTTGCGGAGTCTGCTTACATGACCTGCAAGTTTATCTGCATTTCTTGTATTGACATCATGTTTATCACAATTTTTCCTGAATCATGCTATATTTTTTTTGACATATAAGAGATTGTCAAAAATGTATTTGTCGAAAAGGTTAGAATTTGTTAGTTACATAAGTGAAGCTAACCCTGTTAAAAATTTATATACTTTCCAAACTTATTATAATTTGTTACATACGAGTACCTACCAAATTTACTTATTGTACAAAATATATGGGGAAGACATTGTTGTCTGTAACAAAGTTCTTAAATACCACAGACAACAAAGCTTCAACAAGTTGTCATTTTTTTTTTTTATATTCGGAGACTTTCACCAATCATCTAGTCCCAAACTAAGCAAAGCTTGTGCTATGGATACTAGATAACGGATAAACATACGTAAATATTTATATAAACATCCAAGACTCGGTAATAAATGTTCGTATTCATCATACAAACATTTACCCCTCGCGGGATTCGAACCCGCAACCGTTGGTTTCGCTGATAGGGTGACTATCCACTACACTAATCGGTCGTCACTACACTACACGACACCACAACAATTTATTTCTGTTCAATAAAAAAAAAATTGTTTATTGTTAAATATCGTTGTCAGGTTCCCACCAGTGAACGTGTGGGACAGGGAGGCCGTGACGAAGGGCCATACCGCAGTGCAGTACAGCTTCCGTTGTCAGCTGGAGTACCAGCTGCATATGATACAGGTAAGACTGGTGTCATGTGAGGCACAAGGTCACGAAGATCGCTAAATTTGGTGGCATGTTAGCGCCCTAGGAGGAAGGATGAGATAAACGTCTAACGGATAGATGTATCATTGTTTGGTGTAGTGGTTAAAAATTCTGACTGCTATACCAAAAGGTCGCGGGTTCGAATCCCTCTAGGGGCATGTTTGTATGATGAATATGGATATGTGTTCCCGAGTTATGGATGTTTTTCATTTATTTATGTATTTATTTACAAAAAAAAATATGTATTTGTATAGTTTATCAACCATCTGGTATCCATAATACAAGCCTAGTTACTTAGCGTGGAACTAGATGGCGCTGTATGTATGTGCAAAGATATTTATTATTATTACACATGTCATAGTTACTGACATATACATGTACCTTGTGAGGGATGGCTTTGTGGAGGAAAGGGATATCTATGTTATTTATGAAGCTGTATATTGCAAGTTCAAAGGAAGTTCAAATTCTACAGCAAATTGAAAGTACAGCTTAGCCTATATGTATACATATGTAATAAGATGTCAATAATATTATTTTCTCAAACATGCATGGAAATATTGTCATTACTTTCGAAAAAAAAACACGCGAAGTATCTAATTTACGGACAGCGAAAAATAAATCCATTGCAGGAGCGTTTTTAGAATTTGGAACATTACAACGCTCCAGCAATGTTGTATGAAACGGCGTGCTGGGGTTATTATATACTCTTTGATTGGATCTCTTTTATCATTCTTGGCATACCAAAATCTCTTTGCTTAGTACAAATTGCGTTCACGTGGCTGTGTGCGTAAATGCGTTTGCCTTTCGGCACAGATGATAAATAGAAAATCGGCGGCAAAGCTGAAAATTCGTCTTGATTTGTTATTTAAATATTTATTATTTCCCTGCATTCTTTTGAGAAAAGCACTATATATGCCTCGGCAGAAATGGCAATTGCCTGTCTCGTATTAGTGAAGTCCTCGCCTACGGCTCGGCCTTCAAACTCATACTCGACCTGCAATTGCCTATTTCCCGGCCTTTGCAATAATGTACTATTATTTACTTGGGACAGTTAACAACAGTGTACATAGTTACATTATTAACAATTTCTGTAGGTATTAAGTATATACACAGTCCACGACACTATCCACAATGTAAGTAACACAGTATTTCACAAAACTTACAAGTTATGAAGTTTACAATAAGTACATCCGTATCTAAATCATTTAAGACTAAAATAAAAAAGTTCCTGTTAGAAAAGTTTAACAAAGATTGTGGTCAAATGCGTATCCAGTTAACCATAAAAAAATAAAAATAAACAAAACAAAAAAAAAACAAGTCATGCTTGTAAATATATATGAAACGAAGCACATAATGTTTGTTTTAATTTTTTTTATGCATAACGGGTTAGTAATTGACCTCAATTACGCCTGATGTTAAGTGAAAATGAGGCCGGTGCAAGCGTGCTGACCCGGAAACCCAAATATTTGGGGAACTGGCTATCTTATCTCTGAGAACCGGAACACAACAATGCTATTAACATTGTTGTTTGACGGCAGACATAGATAAGATGGTGGTAGCTAGCCAGGCTGACAGTTTTTAAATGCCCTACTACCAATCAAACGTAGTATTAAACATGTTCCCCGCTGGGGATCGAACCCGCGATATCCGATTCGTAAACCCTATGTTGTTTACATTGAGCCAAACAATGAAAACATGCATAAAAAAACATCGATTCAAGGCGACAACTCAACTCATTATAATCTGTGCCTTAATACTTTGGCCTTCAATCGACAGTTAAAATTGTTTAATTTAAAAATTTTGATGTCCAGTGCATAGTGTGCATGTGGATCGGTGCGCTGGACACGTGCGGTCCAGAGCTGCTGTTACGCTGCGCGGGCGCACTGCCCGACGCCGCCACACAGGAGCGGGCGCTGGACGCCTGCTGCCAGCTGCTGCGGGCCAACGAGCTGGACGAGAACTGCAGCTTGGACGGTGTGCTGTCGTCTTACTATGTTTTTTTTTTAATTTTTTGGCAGACCGACAGCAGTTACAATAACTTAACAATATGTGGAACAACAGTAAGCCAATTACAGATGTGACTAATTGACGACCTGTTTGGTGTAGTGGTTAGCAACTCTGACCACTATACCAAAAGGTTGCGGGTTCGAATCCCGCTAGGGGCATAAGTTTGTATGATAAATATAAGAGAGCTAAATAAGATAGCTCTTAAATATAAGATTCAAATTGAAATTCAAAAATGTTTCATTTCGTAAGTTATAAGAATAACATTTGAAATCGTCATGACATACAGTTATCGCTCATTCACTAGGCAGTCTCCCCAGAGAAGAACGAGCAAGACACTCAGGGGTTGCTCTTTTTAAATAAGCCAATACAAATACAATTTGGAATAATTGTTAAATTTATGATTCGACAAAGAAAAATAAGAATAGAATTTACTGGATATTGCCGAGCGGTTCATGTCCACGCATTCTTATCATCCAGATAGTCAGAAATTTTATAATAGCCTTTGGCACATAGTTTCTGTTTAATGGTTGTTTTAAAGTTATTTAAAGGCAAAGAGAGGCAATAAGTCAAAGATCAAATGTTATAATTAATGTTAATTAGTAAATTTAATGTAATTAAAGATTATGCAAATAGGACGATATTTACGAACTGAGGGTGGTGTGTGTGTGTGTGTTTTTTTTCATGGCCTTTGTTATCGTGCCATATTGACACAATAAATTCTGCCAATGACAACGTAGAGGAAAAGTCACGGGAAAGAATGACCGGTTTAATGAGTCCTCGTTTTATTCGATCGGTTATTAATTATTATCTTCACCCTTCACCGTCTAGAACAAATAAATAAGTAAATATTGTTATACATAAAAATAGAACAATCACAGTGACATAGCACAGACAGACAAATGACAAAACGCACAATTTAGACATTTATGTACCTACTTAAAGTTTTATCTCCATTTCCGAAATATATTTACACAAATATTTGTTAACAATGGGAGAGTCCACAAAGGGTGGTATGTTATCTAATGTTATAAATGCGAAAGTTTGGATGTTTGTTTGTTGCTGAATCACGACGAAACGGGTGAACGGATTTGTATGAAATTTGGTATATAGGTAGAATATACGCTGGATTAAAACATAGGATTCTTTTTAACCCGATAAAGTGAGTAGTTTCCCTGATATAAACAAATGAAACATACCCGCGATAAAGTTAGTCCTAAGTCGAAAGCTAGTTATGAATAATTTGCAGTTTTGGTACGACCCCGCGACTTTCTTCTTTACGCTTGTACGTACCAACTGTAGAAGAGTGATGAGGTCGTTGAATCTTTTGCCGTCGCAGGCTTGGAGCGTTGCTGGAGCTACCTGTCGGCGATGTGGTCCGCGCTGACCCTGGGCGCTGTGGAGGGCGCGGCCGTGTCCCGCGAGCCCGTGCTGCACTGCTGCTGCGCGCTGGACGCGCTCGCACGCGCGTTGCACGCCGACGCCAGCGCGCTCACGCAGATCCTCCAGGTCTGTGTCACACGATCACCGGCCGGAGCCAGCGCGCTCACGCAGATCCTCCAGGTCTGTGTCACTCCATCACCGACCCGACGCCAGCGCGCTCACGCAGATCCTCCACGTCTGTGTCACACCATCACCAGCTCGACGCCAGCGCGCTCACGCAGATCCTCCAGGTCTGTGTCACACCATCACCAGCTCGACGCCAGCGCGCTCACGCAGATCCTCCAGGTCTGTGTCACACCATCACCGGCCCGACGCCAGCGCGCTCACGCAGATACCCCCCCACCTTCGGCTTCATCTTCACTTAACATCGGGTGTGATTGAGGTCAAGTGCTAACCCGTTATGCACCTTCGGCCATTTCCATCACGTGAGACTGTGGTCAAACGCGTATCCAGTTAATGATGAAAAAAAAAACGCCTGTCGTTTTTCGACGGGTGTTAAAAATAAGGTTTTCGGGCTTGAAAACCATCACGCACTCACATAGTTTTCTGTTTATCGTATCAAGGTGTCAGACCGTCAGTTGGAGCTGGGGCAGTTGCACGAAGCCATCAAGACTTCCAGCGCGCAACTGCAACACCAGCTGAAGAGCGTCCGCCGCCGATTGCCGCCGGGAGTGAGGCTCCATGCTGTCTCGTTGGACGTCCAGGTGAAGTACCTAAAGTAAACGAACTGTTTGGTGTGGTGGTTAGAAACGAACTGCTATAGCATACTAAAAGGTCGCAGGTTCAACGACCGGGTCCATATACAGAGTGAGGCTCCATGCGGTCTCATTAGACGTCCAGGTGAAGTGCCAAAAGTAAACGATCTGTTTGGTGTAGTGGTTAGAGACGAACTGCTATAGCATACTAAAAGGTCGCAGGTTTGACGACCGGGTCCATATACAGAGTGAGGCTCCATGCGGTCTCATTAGACGTCCAGGTGAAGTGCCAAAAGTAAACGATCTGTTTGGTGTAGTGGTTAGAGACGAACTGCTATAGCATACTAAAAGGTCGCAGGTTCAACGACCGGGTCCATGTACAGAGTGAGGCTCCATGCGGTCTCGTTAGACGTCCAGGTGAAGTAACAAAAGTAAACGATCTGTTTGGTGTGGTGGTTAGAGACGAACTGCTATAGCATACTAAAAGGTCGCAGGTTCAACGACCGGGTCCATATACAGAGTGAGGCTCCGTGCGGTCTCGTTAGACATCTAGGTAAAGTACGAAAAGTAAACGACCTGTTTGGTGTAGTGGTTAGAAACGAACTGCTATAGCATACTAAAAGGTCGCAGGTTCAACGACCGGGTCCATATACAGAGTGACGCTCCATGCGGCCTCGTTAGATGTCCAGGTGAAGTGCTAAAAGTAAACGAGCTTTTTGGTGTAGTGGTTAGAGACGACCTGCTATAGCATACTAAAAGGTCGCAGGTTCAACGACCGTGTCCATATACAGTTTATTCTTCTTAGCGAGTCGATATAGTGTAGTCTACGTATATAGTACCTCATTGCATTGTGTCTCATCCATGCCACCTGTGCATGAAATCACCCCATCCTTGCCAATGCTGCAAGCGCCCTGTGTTGCTGCTCACTCTGGTTCCTTCTCGCAGTCGTCGGTCTCTAATGATGTGCATGATATAGTGATGTTCAGTGATGAAATTGGTAAGAGTATGGGTTTACAACTTACCCGTAATCTGGGTCAAGCAATAATTAATTATTGTCTGCCCGGAGCCACCTATATTGACATTTTAGAAAAAATACTATCTTACAACTTTAAGAAAAACACAACTCTTGTTGTATTCATCGGTAGAAGGGGAAATGCCAGCAGGAAAAATATTGTTCAATTATTTTCAAAATTGAACATTTTGACCAATGTTGACAAAATTATTTTATTTGCGCTGCCTTTCAGCCAAAGTCTGACAGAGAATGAAAATATTACT
The DNA here is from genome assembly GCA_949316235.1 of Oegoconia quadripuncta. NCBI lineage: Eukaryota > Metazoa > Arthropoda > Insecta > Lepidoptera > Autostichidae > Oegoconia > Oegoconia quadripuncta. The sequence continues at coordinate 6,554,193 of OX438750.1, read as the reverse complement.
AGACATAATTTAAATATGCTATTGCATAACATGTCATGTCATGACAATAAATTTCATATAATAGATACAAATAAATTTATTAAGAACTGTTATACTTTGACTAAAGATAATTACTATCTGTCTAGATATTTTAAGCGACAAATAGCTGAGTTGCTATCATATTATATAATTAATTCTGCCAAATCCTTGGCAAACACGACAACTGTTTCTATTGAGCAGTCAACTGACATTGAACAATCCTTGGAATCGATTCCAAGTTATTTAAATTAATATATAAGACAACAGAGGGTAACTCTGGCAATTTGTTAAAATTAAATAAAAATCAACCTTCATGTAAAAAATTTGAGCCCTCATCTAAATGTAAGAGTAACAAATTAAACCTAGTACATCAAAATATCCAGGGCATTTTGGGCAAAGAGCTGGAGATTGAGCTATTCATGAACTGTCACAATATTGATATATTATGTATTACAGAACATTGGTTAAAACAGGGTCAGTTCATGTTTAGCTTTAAAAATCATCAGGTTTCAAGTTCGTTCAGTAGGGATAAAGCGGTACGGGGCGGTTCCTTAATTATTACCAATAATAAATTAAAACACCGGGAACGCTCGGATATAGTGAATCTCTCTGTTGAGCGAACTACTGAGTTGGCCTGTGTAGAGTTTGAGCGGCTTATTGTAGTGAGCGTATACAGACCCCCCAGTTCATCTTATGACTTATTCGAGGAAATTATGGACGAAGCATTAGGTAAAATTAGTAACAATAATAAATTTATTGTAGTTTGTGGCGATTTTAATGTAAATTTATTAGAAGTGAGCAGTCTCAGTAATAGACTTAAAACTATATTTTTAAGTTATAATCTTGTTCATAATTTCTCTGTGCCAACTCGAATAACACCAACTTCATCGACCTGTATTGATAATGTTTTTGCAAACTTCGATCTGAGTGATAAATCTATTATAAATAAGTTAACATCAGACCACTGTGGTCAATTAGTCTCGATTAACATACCCCTTAGCAAGTCTTTGGAAAGAAATATTATGTGTGTTCCTGTAAATGATGGTCGGCTCAAGCAATTTAGACATAATGTTATGGCAAAATTGTATGACTTGACAAATGATATGTATGAGAGTCCGAATGAATTATATAATTCATTATTCACTTTGGTAGAAAATGAGTGCAAAAATATTTTCAAAGAAAAAGTTATAAGAATAAATAGTGGTTTAGTATTTACTGATTGGGCGACTGTGGGAATCCATAAAAGTCGCCTGAAGTTATATGATCTTTATCATGAAAGGACATATAACACTAGTCCAGCTTTTGCTGATTATGTAAGAAAATATTCCAAATTATTTAAACGTGTTTGCACCTTAGCAAAGACAAATTTTATAAAATCCAAAATTAAAAATAGTACAAACATTGTGAAAACCACATGGACAGTTATAAACAGCGAAACTGGAAAAGTTAAGGCTCGCGATTCAAATATGGAACTAAAAATTAACGATTGCATCCTTAATACAGACTTGGAGGTTGCAGAAGCATTTGAAAAGTTTTTCACAGATATTCCAATAACAACCACGAAGTCACTTAAGTCATCTCCCACCGTAGCCGAATCTTTACTCAGAATGAATAGCGATGTCCCGAATGTGCAACTGAAAATATTTAGACATGTTAGTCCAAATGACATCATGAAAGCGTATAAATCACTGGAAATGAAAAAAACCACTGATCTCTATGGTCTTTCTGTTAAAATAGTTAATTCCATCATTGATTGCATTGCACCACACTTAGCTTGCATCTTTAATAAATGTGTAGACAGTGGTGTATTTCCTGACTTGATGAAACAAAGTAAAGTAATTCCATTATTCAAAGCTGGTAGTACATCAGACCCCACTAATTTTAGACCCATTTCAATTCTACCAACTTTTAGTAAAGTTTTCGAAAAACTAATTTTAAATCAATTGTTGTCTTACTTCAATACTAATAATTTAATGACTTCAAAACAATTTGGATTCACACGGGGTCGCTCAACAACCGATGCCGGTGTTGCGCTTATTGAATATATATTTGAAGCATGGGAAGATTCGCAGGATGCGATAGGTATTTTCTGTGATCTATCCAAGGCCTTTGACTGCGTTCATCATGATGGTCTGGTCAGGAAATTACGCTACTATGGCATTATAGGCCGTGCCCTCAACCTTTTGGAATCGTACTTGTGTAATCGAGTTCAAAGGGTTGATGTCAATGGTAAGAGGTCGTCAGGGTCTCCAGTTTGCATAGGTGTTCCACAGGGCTCAATTCTCGGGCCATTCTTATTTCTTGTATATATTAATGATCTACCCAATTGTATAAACGGAAACCATGAGATAACAATATTTGCTGATGACACCTCCTTGCTCTTCAAAGTTAGGAGACGACAGAAAACTCTTGACGACGTGAATAGTGCTATCTCTAAGGTGGTTGAATGGTTTACGTCAAATAACCTACTTCTTAATGAAAAAAAAACCAAATGTATAAAATTTTCACTACCTAATGTCAAACAGGTAGCTAGTACTATTTTAATAAAAAACGAGGAGTTGGAGCTTGTGTACACTACTCTATTTCTAGGCATTATGTTAGATTAAGGACTACAATGGGGTCCACATATCGAAAGGTTGTCGAAACGTCTCAGTTCTGCAGTGTTCGCTATTAAAAAAATCCGCTACTTAACCGACGTGGACACCGCGAGGCTGGTATACTTCAGCTATTTCCACAGCATAATGGCTTATGGCATTCTGTTATGGGGAAATGCCGCGGACATAAATTGTATTTTTGTTCTGCAGAAGCGAGCGGTTCGTGCGATCTACAAGTTAGGCTCCCGAGTATCTCTGAGGAATAAATTTCAAGAAATCAATATATTAACTTTGGCATCGCAATATATTTACGAAAACTTAATGTACGTAAGAAAGAATCTGTATTTGTTTAGGAAAAATTGTGAAATACACAATGTTAATACAAGATATAAAAATAAACTTGCTGTCCATAGCAGTCGCTTACACAAAGTCACTAAGTCATTCAAGGGACAATGTATACGCTTTTACAATAAGGTTCCGGTAGACATTCAAAATTTGCCTTTATATAAATTTAAAACAACCATTAAACGGAAACTATGTGCCAAAGGCTATTATAAAATTTCTGACTATCTGGATGATAAGAATGCGTGGACATGAACCGCTCGCCATTATCCAGTATATTTTATTCTTATTTTCTTTGTCGAATCATAAATTTTACAATTAGGTATCTCAAATTGTATTTGTATTGACTTATTTAAAAAGAGCAACCCTGGAGTTTCTTGCTCGTTCTTCTCTGGGGAGACTGCCTAGTGAATGAGCGATAACTGTATGTCATGACGATTTCAAATGTTATTCTTATAACTTACGAAATAAAAACATTTTTGATTTTGATTTTGATTTTGATAGCAAAAACATCAAATTCTTGAGGAGCGTAACGTGAGCTTTATGATGCCACATACAAAGCTGTATGTACGATTACCTCGATTGTGCATTTTATCACCTCAGTAAATTCCATGGTAACACGCTTTTCATTCACTCATACATAGTTCACGTTCGCCCATCATACAGTAAGCACACATACTGTTAGCATATTTGGTTGGTTGGTACTTGACCTCAATCACACCTGATGTTAAGTGAAAATGAGGTCGAAGGTGGAAGCGTACTGACCTGGAAACCCCAACACACATTTGGGGGACTGGCCATCTTATCTCTGACAACCGGAACACAACAATGCTATTAACATTGCTGATGGCGGCAGATTTAGATAAAATGGTGGTAGCTAGCCAGGCGGACATTTAAAATGCCCTACCACCAACCAAACCGAGTACTTAAACATGTGGGGTACATGGGGATCCAACCCGCGACCTCCGAATCGTAAACCCAATGTTGTTTACATTGAGCCACGGAGGCGGTTGGAACTGAACTGTAAGGATCTCCGTTTCGATAACATAAATACCGAATAAACCTTCGCTGAATACTCTCAATCCGTGAAATGTAGGTGTCATAGTTCGGGTTACATATTTGTGTAGCATTGGTTGGTGGTAGGGCATTTTAAATGTTCGCCTGGCTAGCTACCACCATCTTATCTAAATCTGCCGCCAAGCAGCAATGTTGATAGCATTGTTGTGTTCCGGTTGTCAGAGATAAGATAGCCAGTCCCCCAAATGTGTTGGGGTTTCCGGGTCAGTACGCTTCCATCTTCGACCTCCTCTTCACTTAACATCAGGTGCGATTGAGGTCATGTACGAATCCGTTGCGCATGAAAAAAAAAAGCATACTCCAATTGAATGTGATGCGTAGCTGGTGGAGCGTCTGCGCGGCGAGTGCGCGGGCGCGCTGCAGCAGTGCGCGCGCGCCACGAGCCTGGCCGCGCGCGCCGCCTGCGCCTGCGCCGCCACGGCCGGCGAGCGCGGGGACGGCGCGCCCCTCCCGCACCCCGCCTGCGCCGCGCTCTGGGCCGCCGCCGTCGACAAGCTCTACCGCCGGGTCAGTCACAGCCACACTGCCACACTGCAGCCTCACCTGCACCTGCGCCTGCGCCTGCGCCGCCACGGCCGTTATATAGTCATACAACGTCATGTGCGCCTACACCACCCTCTGCAAAAGCACTCATGCTGTTTTTCAACGAATTCAGAATCTATTTTTATATTTATTGTTATTAATAAATCGTTTTTATATTGCTATATACGAAAACAATTACGTAAGTGGCCATATTTAGCAAAATTGTTGATTATTGCCTATGTGTCTCGTTATTTGATGGTCAAAATTTGCCTCCATAATTTTGCATTCGTGATTTGAATGGTCTAAGGGCCGTATTAATAAATCGATCTTGAGATTGAGATCGCGTTTCAGTACTGTTTTAATATGCAACAAATTCACGAGCGTCAACTTAAGGCCATCTCAGTCTTGAGAACCGTTTATTAATACAGGCCTAACTTTGCCTTCATAATTTAAATGGTCTTATTTTGCATGGTGATTTTTTTTTTGTTCAGGATCGTTTGCTGATGGTCACGGGACTTTTTCAGCTTCGGGTTTTTTTTGTTCAGGATCGTTTGCTGATAGTCAGGGGACTTTTTCAGCTTCACCGGGCGGTGGGCGAGCGCGGGAGCGCTCTGCCCGTCTCTCGCATACAGACAGTATGCGCGGAGCGCACTAAATGACCTAACTTTACATAGTGATTTGAATGATCTATCTTTGCGTTCGGGATTTGAATGATCGAACTTTCCAATCGGTCTTTTACTATTATATACGGGTTAAGACATTAGTTTGTACCATAATTGACAGCCTTCTCTGTCACAGGACGATCACGGCACAGTGAAGACGATCAAGCATTCGCTGCAGGTGGTCTCCGCCGAAGTAACCAAGCTGGCAACCTTCGCTCAGGACAAGGAGTATGATATGATGTCCCTGACTAACGTGCACACTGACAAGGTACTTATCATCAGCTCGTATGTCCATACTGGCCTACATCTACCCAACACTATTAAACTTGGCGCTTATTCGGGGCCCTTTTAAGAGTAAACTAAAGTGATGAGCTGTCATACAAACTATGTATTCATTATGTCTACGCTAGTACAGACAACTTTACTACACACACACATGCATACATACTGTGCAGGTACACTGTTGGGCATTCACACATCCAATTACACTTCCTCACGCATGACACTTGTATTGGCCGGTGGGTACACCCCACACGCTATGCACTGTCCGCCATTGCATACTTTTCAACATACTCCTATAATAATAATAATAACTTTATTTCCAAAAAGTTTACAGTTTTATCTTATAATCTAAGTTAAGCTAGTTAATTTTTATGTCGATAATATAGCCTCTGTTGCGAACTAGGTTGAAAAACCTGTATTTCAGCCCTTCATACAGTGCCCTTCCCCATAGGACAGTATCACCAGCCATAAATAATCATTACTTAAAACTTATAAGAATATAATTATTGACATGTTAAGGGACACAACATACCAATACATAATTTAGCTAGTGGTAAAACTAATAACAATTAATCATATAATTATTGCAAAGGAATATAGAAATGTCAAATTACAGAGAATGTCAATTTCACTCTTTCATTTATATCAAATTTCAAATTAAATTAATAATATAGAATATCAAAATGTTATAATGGTGTCGATTCGGATGTACACCAACTAAACTAAAACCAGTTTTAAAGTAGTACTGTCTCTTTCTCCGTGGAACAAAACGATGCGACGGCACCACTCTAAAACTGGTTTTAGTTTAGTTGGTGTACATCCGAATCGACACTACTATCTAATTACTAAATTTCAAATTAAAATAAGTATTACAAATCTTTGGTGTCGATTCGGATGTATACAAACTAAACTAAAACCAGTTTTGGAGTGGTGCCGTCGCATCGTACTGTTCCAGGGAGAAAGTGACAGTACTACTTTAAAACTGGTTTTAGTTTAGTTTAGTTGGTGTACATCCGAATCGACACGAATGTCAATTAATATTCCTATATAGTGTAAGTCTTAATCCGTGGTCCACTGTCCACAGCCGACTCCACCGGTGGTCCTCCGCGCGCAGCTGGTCAAAAAGCAGCTCGAGGAGACGAAGACCCTCACCATAAAGCTGGAGAACAAGGAAGCTGATCTCAAGGAGCTGAGGAAAGCGCTCAAGGTAGTTATATAGGGTCTTTTTATGACCAGTGTAGTATCTGGGATTTTATTACATAACCTCATCGCTATCGTCATCGGTTAAGTTCTGACATGTGATTGGCCGGCTCTACGCTCGCTCGGCAATTTGACGGTTTCTTATTGGTCAACAACATTATTGTCTTCTCCATTGCTTCCTACGAAAGTAAAATAATGACTTTCGCGGAGGCAAAGCACTGTCTTACCATAGTCGTTGCGTGAATGCTTATATTGGCAAGGCCCTAAATGCTTAAATAACATTAAGTACCTACAATCCGTATAACTATTTTGTTTTTGCCATATTTAACAGTTAAATGTAAGTGAATTTAGTTATCCAGTAATTAATATAACATAGCATTTCTTCAAATACAATAAATGTGTTAACTCAATGCAAATGTATTATCCTTATCCGTGGAAGCTTTGTTGGCTAATGTATGATGCATACTGTAAGAAATACTGCTGTAATATTTATAGCTGTTTGCTTTCCTTTAAATAAATAAATAAAAAAAAAACATAATCGATGACGATACCGTTGGAGTTACATAATGTAAGTTCCTGTTCCGCTGCCCGTTTACACCAGCTATATAGGGTCTAACAAAATTTACCCGACAAACGTTGCAGAGTGTATGTATAGGATGTACCTATTACGAAAAAAGTAAAAAATATAACATTAAAGTTAACAGATTTTATTCAAAAAATAAAATTTAGAAATGTAAATTTTGTGAGTTGCACCTTAATGGCCGCGCGCTCTTAATTACTTTGCCACAACACACAAACACTAAAAAACTAGCCTTAGAAATTTTGTTTCCGAGTAAAAAAATTAAATGTAAGTGCAAATGAAAATACGCATTAACAGACTTACTTCATTTCGATTGTACCTTGTTTTATCAATGAGAAAAAACAGGCAACGTTCCATTGATATGGAATACGTCAAAGGGGGTGGCGGGTGGCGGGGCACAGGGCGCAACCAATCACAGCAAGTCGTGTGGTCACCTTTCGGCGTCTTCAAAGAGACCGCGGCACGTGTTTGTGTGTTGTGGCAAAGTACTTAGAGCGCGCGGCCATTAATGCCCAACTCACAAAATTTACATTTCTAAATTTTATTTTTTTAATAAAATCTGTTAACTTTAATGTTTTATTTTTTTTCGTAATAGGTACATCCTATACATACACTCTGCAACGTTTGTCGGGTTAATTTTGTTAGACCTTATATAGCGGAACAGGAACAGAAACTACACTGGGTCATAAAAATCGATCCACCAAATAAATCTATACAACTTACTGCATGTATGAGTTTAGAAATTACTTGTAGCGTATAATTTAATTTTTGGTCCCTAGGGATGGGGATGATGTTAACCAGACAACCTATTTGGTGTAGAAGGTCGCGGATTCTAATCCCGCTAATGGCATATGTTTATATGATGAATAGAATACGGATACGTGTACCCGAGTTATGGGTGTTATTTATTTATATACGACCGACCGACCGAGTGGATAGTGAGTCGTCAGCGAAACCAAACGGTTGCGGATTCGAATCCCGCTAGGGATAAATGTTTGTGTGATACATACCTATTTTATTTCATAGGATGAAATTATCACTTGAAAACGTCATGATTAATATTACATTTAAATTTACTGCTCATTCACAAAGCTGACTCCCCAGAGAAGAACGAGCAAGAAACGCTAGGGTTGCTCTTTTAAACAGATTATGGGTTACAATTTGTGATTTGATAATTATATGAATAATAAGACAGCTATGTCCATGCTTGCTTATCATTCAAATAGTCAGTGATTTTATAATAGCCTTTTGCTAATAATTTCTGTTTTATGATTGCTTTAAATTTATTTAAACGCAAATTTTGAATGTCTACTGGAACCTTATTATAATATACGAACATTTATTCCCGAGTCATGGATGTTTATGTAAATATTTATGTAAGTTTATCCGTTATCTAGTATCCATTGTACAATTTTTGCTTAGTTTGGGATAACATGGTTGGTGTAAGTGTCCGAAATATTCCGAAATTTTACAAAAAAGGTATTTGTCTAACACGTGTACCATCTGGTATGCATAATATGAGTCTGATTACTTAGTTTTAAATGTGAAAAATAATTAATTAAAAATGTTTTATTGACATTTCCCCTTCTACCTATGAAATAATTAAAGTTGTACTCTCTTTAAATGTGCCGATAGGATCTTATTTAAAATAGTTGAGTAGGTGGCACTGGGCATACAGGTATTAATTATTGCCTGTCCCATATATTAGCTAAGGCGCAAACCCATGTCTTTGCCAACTTCATCACTAAACATTGCGATGTTATGTTTTTTGCTACTAGACTGTGAGAAGGAAGTATGTCTAGTCTCGTCATATTCACATGGCTCCTGCGTCAGAATGAAGGAGTCGTTTGTCTGACAACCTGTCGAGGAGAAATCCGTTGAAGTTTTAGTCATGATATTACAATGGCATTGGTGATTATTTGTCAGTGATTCAAATCTGTCATAGTTATATTTACACAACTCCAACAAATTGTCCATGGCTATGGAACTAGATAGCGCTGTGTGTATGTGCAAAGATCCCTGAGCACCCCAATTAGGTTAAATATTGTTGTGTATATATATATAATGGGAGGGTATCTGTGAATACCACAAGGGGAGTCGGGTGGTATTCCACCCTTTGTCACTTTGTTTGACGGGTGAGTGTCACTTTATTAAGTGACACTCACTTTATAGACTACCGGCGGTTTTACTCGTGTCTCAATCTAATTGACGACCTGTTTGGTGTAGTGGTTAGAAACTCTGCTGCTATACCAAAAGGTCGCGGGTTCTAATCCCGCTAGGGACATATGTTTGTATGATGAATACGGACATGTGTTCCCGAGTTATAGACGTTTTTCATTTATATATGTATTTGCAAAAAAAAATGTATTTGTGTAGTTTATCAACCATCTGGTATCTATAATACAAGCCTAGTTGCTTAGTGTGGAACTAGATGGCGCTGTGTGTATGTGAAAAGATATTTATTTATTATTTATTATAAGAGTATAGACCCCTGTTTTCATACATTCATGATCATGATGTACATTTTCAAACATATATTTTCAGGCGAAACAAGAGGAACTGTCCGAGATGCAGATCCGTCGGGAGCTTGGCGAACGCAAGCTGTCGACGGCGGCTAGGGACGCCGAACTGCGTGCCGAACAGTTGGCTCGACGGCTTGACGACGCCCATATACAGCTCAAGCGGTAGTGTGAATATAATTTCCCATAGAACACATCAAATACACACAACCTAACTGGAGTCCAGTTACTGAGCATCATATTTCAAACAGCCATCTAGCCAGGGCTGACATTTAAAAATGCTATCACCAACCAACCACCTCCTTGGTCAATGTCAACAACATAGGGCTTACGAAATCGAGGTCGCGGCTTCGATCCCCAGCGGGGTACATGTTTAGTACTCGGTTTGGCTGGTGGTAGGGAAATGCCCGCTTGGCTAGCTACCATCATCTTATCTAAAGCCCGTATTAATAAACCTTTATCAAGATTGAGAACAGTCTTGTGACCGGTCTCAAGTAAACGTGTTGATTAATAAACCTAAATTGAGACCTGAAACGCGCGTGCTTACTCAAGCAGTACTCACTTGAGAGTTTCACGTATTAATAAACGGAACTCAAGACTATCATTCATTCGCCGCTGAGGCGAATACTTGAGAAGTGATCTCAGCTGAGTAGACCTCAAGATTGGTTTATAAATTAGCACTGAGCTTGAGATATCGTCAACTTCTTAAGACGCATCTCGGGTGATACAGCCTCAAGACTTGTATTGAGATTGGTTTATTAGTACGGGGCTAAGTCTGCCGCCAAACTACAATGTTGATAGCATTGTTGTGTTCCGGTTGTCAGAGATAAGATGGCCAGTCCCTCAAATAGGTTGAGGTGTCTGGGTCAGTATGCTTCCACCTTCGGTGTGATTGAGGTCAAGTGCTAATCCGTCATGTATAAAATAAACGTAGAAAGCGCACATCGAGAAATTGCTCACTTCAACTTACGCGCCTTTAGTGATATCCATAAATCCGAGTAGTTAGATCGATTTTCAATTCAGCCGTTCCGCACTCTTCCTTTTCAACCATCGACATCCATATTCATCACTCTCTTAGTAACATGCGTTTCATCCCTCCTCATAACATCCTGTCCTGTCAAGGGTACGGGGATCTGGTTGCAAATCGTGATAGCTTCGTGCTTTTAAGTTTTTTTTTAATGCACGCAGGGTTCGTACTTGACCTCAATCACACTTAAGTTAAGTGAAGATGAGATAGAAGGTGGAAGCGTACTGACCCGGAAACCCCAACACATTTGGGGGACTGGCTATCTTATCTCTGACAACCGGAACACAACAATGCTATTAACATTGCTGATTGGCGGCAGATTTAGATAAGATGGTGGTAGCTAGCCAGGCGGATATTTAAAATGCCCTACCACCAACCAAACCGAGTACTAAACATGTACCCCGCTGGGGATCGAACCCTAGTTTAAATTAATCGATTCTTTTCTTCTTTAGGAAAGAGAAAGAGTTCGAGGAGACAATGGATCATCTGCAACAGGACATAGACTCGCTGGAGAGTGAGAGAGGAGCGCTTCGAGACAAGCTTAAGCTGTACGTGAAGCGAGGTGGCAGCCATCATGGTATGTGTTGTAGTTTCTTTTCGGTCCCTGTTTGTGGAGGGATTTCGGCAGGGTGATTTTGTAACTTGCACCTAGGAAGCGATGAGTTTAAGTTGCTGTCATATGAATGACACTAACAATGACCAATACTACAACGTGTTGTTCGGCAGCAGCATTAACAAAAATATATTTCATGAGGTCGAATTTGAAATCGTTACGTAAGTTCTTATTTGTCAATTGACAGAACAAAGGTAAAATGTATAATTAGACGGAATATGTCCATTCTTGCTTATCATCTTAATTGTCAAGAAAGGTTTTGCTAATTATGAATGTATTTAAAGACATTACTTTAGAATGTCTACCGAAACCTTGTGTATTATAAAAGCGAAAATATACGAGGAAATCCGAACAAACTATAGCTCTAAGCCAGCGCTGTACGAACCAATTCGAACGGAGTATAGTTCTGCGGCAGCACTGTACTGATCAATCCGAACGGCGCTAACTTCTTTGGCGGCACTGTACGAACCAATTCGAACTGTGTATAGTTCTGCGGTAGCACTATATGGACCAATCCGAATGTTGTATAGTTCTGTAACTGCACTGTACGGACCAATCCGAACAGTATATAGTGCTGGGGTAGCACTGTACGATCCAATCCGAACAGCGTATAGCTTGGCAGCATTGCGAACCAATTCGAACGGCGATTACTGCACGCACTGTACGAACCAATCCGAACTGTGTCTATACACAACTATTTCTGCAGCAGCACTGTACGGACCAATCCGACCAATACGGCGGAGGACCTATACATCGTTTCGGATTGATTTTCGAAAGGTGTATAATTCTTACCACTTTTCTGAAACTGTGTTTTCTTATCTGTTGTGCAATAAAGTGTATTTGTATTGTATTGTATTGTATTGTATTGTATTGTATTGTATTGTATTGTATTGTATTGTATTGTATAATTCTACCCACGCCCTATGCATCGTTTCGGATTGGTCTGCAATGATTACCATTACAGACCAATCCGAAACTATGTATAGGGCATCCGCCGAATTATACACCGTTTTAATTGGTCCGTCCGTATTAATCCATCGTTTTCTAGTCGCAAGTTGCAAAATCAAGGAGCGGTATTTTAAGAACACATTAAAAGAAGATTCACGAATAAATTGTGGTAAAAGAACCACAAGGAAATTGCAATAAGAATCTTTCCCTGGTTTCCAAGAGTTGATCCTAAGTTAAAGTGAATTAGTTTAAGAACAGATAAAATAAAAGGAATTTTTGTTTTTAGACTTGACGTTACTCAGTAAGTTGTTGTGTGTTTTCATATAATGATCAAATAACTGAGTGATATCTCTAACAATTGTGTTCAATGATAGATAGTCAATAATTTTGTTCACATACTGAGTGAATTTGAATTCGTGTATTTCTCTGGTGGCTCCACTTTCTGATTACGAACAACTTTCCAATAGGCACCATAAAATTCAACCGAAAATTGTTGAACTTCCATATTGAAGGTGGTTTCAGAATTGTTTACTTTGCATGGGTAATCGAACATTTTTTAATTGAATTCGAGTATGATTCTTTGGGGAAAGTTGATCGTAATCAGGAGTCGAGTCACCAATAAACGAGGTACTACACGAATTAAATTTCACCCTGTATAAGTAAGGGCTTTACAAGTATGGATGTTACACCACGCATACATGGTGAGAAGTTGAGATGTGACAAGAATGGTAGCTAACGGAACCATTGTGCAGTACATTTTAAATGTGCAGCCATATCCCCAGTACTTTGTCACCTTTCGTTCCATCTCAATTCTAGACTAAGCTCACGGCTTCACGATGAAAATGAAAGGAAAACTAGCTTGATTTTATTTATTAGGGTTTATATATGGGACATAAAATCCTCTCTTTCTAACTAGAGTAATTTACATCTAAAAGCAAAGAGAGGCTGTTGAGACTAGTTTTCTGTATTAATTAATCAATCTCAATAGAAGGCTTGAGGCTGTATCAACCGAGATACGTCTTAAGCAGTTGACGCTATCTCAAGCTCCGTGCTAATTTATAAACCAATGTTGAGGTCTACTTAGCTGAGATCACTTCTCAAGTATTCGCCTCCGCGGCGAATGAATGACAGTCTTGAGTTTCGTTTATTAATCGCGCACCTCTCAAGTGAGTACTGCTTGAGTTTGCACGTGCTTTTCCCGTCTCAAGTTAGGTATATTAATCAACACGTTTACTTGAGACCGGTCACAAGACTGTTCTCAAACTTGAGAATGGTTTAGTAATACCTTCACCTCAGCTCAGTCAGCTTTACCCAGGTGGAGGTCCTAGGCCTTTTTTGGAAAGACTTCGTGTAAATTAAATAAAATATAAAAAATGAAACCAGGTGCAAAAGCTAGTCTTATTTAAAACTGAACAAACGAGAAAAAAGTCTCGCTAGTCCAGTTAACTGAACTGGTCAACTGAACTAGTGGGAATAGAGGGATTAATCTATATGCTGTGGCGTGCCTAGGGTTTCAGAGTAGGGCAAACCCGAAATTCGCGGCGTCCAAGTGCTGGAACGACTTACCTCCACCAATCAAACAAACCAACACGTTTTGCACATTTAAAAGAATATGTAAGGAATGGCTTTTATGCAAACACAAGTCTTCCAGTAACTGGGCCCCTGTGATACCGAAGTATGACGTGCCAGCCAGTTCTATTTTTTGAGATTTTGTTAGTGAGATTGACTTTTTAATTGTGTAGGAATTGTAGGTGTCTTTCGCCAATTATTATTATTTCAAATTTTTTTCTCCCAAGTTTTCGTCATATAATGCTTGCTTGCATGTAGCTTGTAGCCAATAGTATTGTAGTGTGCAATAACTTCTGATGTGTTATGCATTCTGTTATCAGTGAATGCACGAGGTGGAGACTGAAAAACAGCTATTTTGCTGAGGCTCCAACCTATTTGTCCACTACGTTAGAAAATTTAACTATAATTAATGATCAGGTAGTATAATTTTTAAGTGGATGAATAAATATCTTTTTATTTATTTATATTATTTAAATATTTTTGATGAATGATTTGTGGTTTTTACACAGTTAAAGAAATTAACTACATCTTGTTACCGGTTTTCTGTTCCATGTTAAGGATCAAATGCAATTCCTGTACTTTTTAAAGGTCGATAAAGGTTGAAGTTGATATTCCTAAACAAGTATTTAATTAAGACAAAGGCATGCCGGTCTATATGAGCTATAGACTGGTTTTAGGCAAAGGCACGATCATTTTTATTATTTTTTAACTATTGTAAGACGAATTCTTTCCAATTTTTATTTTCAATTTGAATCTTCGGGCTGTCCTAAGCAACGAGTTAGTGAAGACGTGGTGTAACATACATGCAAACAAATCTATGCAATAAGTCGTTAGAATTGTGATAATTTTACGCGTTCAGAGCAGTTTCTACTGCATGTGTGGCTGTTTTAAACGAAGTGTTTCTAACTTGGATCTATCATTAAATTATCAATCATCGCTTTTCATCTTGAATTCCATTTGTTAATAAATAGAAAGAATGATCTAATTCCAAACTAGTCTAAAACTACATATTTAAATTAAATTCAAATTGAGAAACGATGATTAACCAATTGCAATTATGCTATCGTATATATAAGGCCTCTGACACAATGAACGCGCGGGCGAATCAATTGCGTTTTTATATATACTACCACAAAATCAAAATCAAAAAATGCTTTATTTTGTAGGTACACAGGGTACACTTAAAATAGTCAGATTTTGCATTTTTAAAGCTACTGCTTGTTCAAAAGGCAATTTTCCCCTGAGAAGAACAAGCAAGAAACTCGAGAGGTCGCTCTTTTAAAAAAAAGGTTTTTATATTACAAAATTATTAATTATTATTTAATGTTATAATATTTCATTATTAATTGTGAAATAGCCTGGTTATGCGAACGGGCTGGTTATGTCCATGATTGTTTATCATCTAAATAATCTGATATTTTATAATATGCTTTCTTAATAAGTTTCTGTTTTATAGTATCTTCAGGCTCTAGTAGTATGTTTTATAGTTTCTAGTATCACACTACCGCAGCCTTATCAGAGATGTACAAAATACCCTGTACAAAGTATCTGCAATACAAAATGCAAGATACTTTTAAATAAAGTATTTCAGATACCAGATACAAAATACTTTCGAGAATAGTATCTGAAATACTAAATACGTATCTTCTAAATACTTCTTAAGATACAAATACTTTTGTAAGAAAACAAGATTTTATTTTAATGAATTCTAAGTTTATTTTTCTTAATTGACATAACACGAGCATAACACGATAACATAACACACACGTTACATAACATAACACGATTTATTCGTAAATAACTTAATGTTATTTACGTATGTAAATAACTTAACATTAAGCTATTTACGAATTATTCGTAAATAACTTAATGTAATGTAATATATACAAAAAGGCGGTCATCTTCTCAAATGAAATTACATTTCAGTTTTTTTTTTTTAATTGTTTGGCTCGCACGACTTGTGCATTTGCCACATCTTGTATAGATACAGGCCAGTGCAGTGCAAAGAAAGAGTCGCCATCTACCAATGTGATGTTGGACTAATAATGACATGCTCAATTTTACGCATTTATTTTATATATTTCTACTAATATATTACTAAAAGTATTTTATCAGAAAAAGTATTTATAAAATACTAAGATACCAAACAAAATATATTTAAATACAAGATACAAAATGATTTTTTTAAAAGTATTTTAGATACAAAATGAAAATACGTATCTTGCATCTTGTATCTGTATTTCAGATACTTGTATCTTAGATAAGTCACACCTCTGAGCCTTATAATGAAATGTATAATGGTATATCGAATTAAATGTTGTTTACATTGAGCCACGGAGGTGGTTGAATAAAAAATGTGAATAAAGAATTTGAATGGAATGCACATCAAAATCGATACCAGCGTTCGTTTCCCTCGTGCCTTGACTGTGACTACCAGTAGATTTGTTGACGGGTACAGTGTCGTATGTATAATAGTGTCGTTATTGGCTAATCGCAATCCGCCCGCGTTGTCATAGGGCCGTATTAACAAATTGATCTTGACATTGAGATCGCGTCTCAGTCTAAATACTATTTTTATTAATACTGTTTCAATATGCAACAGATTCTCAAGCGCCAACTTAAGAGCATTTATCCCACGCGGCATTATACACAAACTTTCAAATCCAAATTTCTCGAAATGAATGGACCGATTCTAATGAAACTTTATACGTGTAAATAGGATGCATAAATCTAAAAAGTTAGTAGAGAATATTTACGAAAAACAGTAGAACCGCTAAATTAGAGCGAATTTAAATATTCCATAGTAACAGAAAAAATGCAATGTATGCTTTTAAATTCGATATTTTGAAAATAAAGTATCATTAGAATCGGTCCATTCATTTCAAAAAATTTGGACTTGCAAGTTTGTTTGGAATGAAATAAACGCTCTTAAGGTCATCTCAATGTTGAGAACGCGTTATTAATACGGACCATAGTGTGTTAACTGAGTGTTGTGTGCGTGCAGCGCCTGCGCCGGCCGCCGTCCGAGACTTCACACGTAAGCTCTACATGACTGTATCGATGTCTAACCCCGCATGCCTTCCCTTAGTGTATTGACATACCGGGCAGAATTAGCGACTGGGATTACCCACAGTCAATTTTACATTTTTTAAGCTACTGCTTGTTCAAAATGCAATTTTCCCCTGAGAAGAACAAGCAAGAAACTCGAAGGGTTTTTAAAATCAGGCTTTGATTTTACATAAAGGTTTTTATATTACAAAAAGATTTTTATATTTCATTATTAATTGTGAAATAGCCTGGCATGCGAACGATCTGATTATGTCCGGGGATGATTATCATCTAAATAGTCTTTATAAACTGCTTTGTTAATAAGTTTCTGTTTTATAGTGTCTTTAAATTGATTGAGAGGGAGATTTTGTATATATACTGGAACTTTATTGAAAAAGCGTATACATAACCCTTTGAATGAATTACTGACTTTGTGGAGGCGACTTATGTGACCTGCATTTTTCCTAAATGATGCTATATTTTTTTCTACATACATTAGATTTTCAAAAATGTACTGTGACGAAAAGGTTAGAATATTATACACTTTAAACCTATCTCTAAGTGACACTGCAGGTCTTAAAGAAATCAATACGTCATAAAGCAAGGCCAAGTCAAGAGTACCCTAAACCGATGAGCATGTATGAACAATCTTATGAGATTGAATGAAGCAAGAGAGGTGTGTCAGGATCATAGCATGTGGAAGTACGTGGTTTCTGCCTACCCCCACGGGAAACAGGCGTGACTTTATGTATGTATATGTGTATCATTCGTTTGAAAAATGACTCGCGCAGTCTAGCGTTTGTGTCGGTCACTGTATTTGTAACTAGCCTCTCGCCCAATCTTAATTTAGCGTGTCTATCGAAAATTTCTCATGTTAATACAATATAAACTAGTCCGTCATTCCGTTCAATCCGTTCGTCGTCTAACGGGAGAAGTGCTTCGACTTGCTATTATATAATGCTTATATTGTCAGCGCGTGCAATCTGCCCGGTATGTACTTACACTTGCTACAGTTTACGATTAAACCCTCGCCAAGATTGGGATTGATTAAATACAAGCCAGATATTTCAAAATGGTTGGTACCTCCAGTATACAATAAAATGATTTTCAACTGCCTTAATCGTTTTATAATTTGGGCTGTAGCTTCTTGCCTGTCAGCTGCCGGCGTTTACCGACTAAGTACAGTCAACTACAAACGTCTTTGTATAGTCATTTTTCACTATGTACTCCGATTAGTGGCTCGCCGACATAATTTTCAAGCCTTTAGGAAATTGTGCCATGATTACTATTGGTAATAGCAATAGAGTCACGTAGGGCACCATTCAGTACGCGACGTCTAAAGTATCACTGGTTATGCCGACTTACAGGAGTTGCAGGAGGTGGGAAATGTCACTCCATTGTTTCAACAGCTAATATGTAGGATTGGGATTAATTATATTAGGTCCTTACCTATGAAATTGGTGTTTTGTATGAAGAATTTCATTAAGACTGTTTTCTCCATACAAGCATTTTTGTTTTGTTTTGGGAACGGCAAATCCAAATTTAGCTAAACTTTGTGTGTATTATCGGATAACATTAAGTTAAGTATAGGCAGCGTTAATTTTTAAAAGTAACCGCTTTATAAAAGTTTCAGCCAATCTAAGAAATGATTATGGAAAGCACATGAAAAGAGCTCTGTTCAAATTTTTTTTATTATGTGATTTAGCCCAGAAATTAAAAAATATTTCATGTGAAAACCCAATATCTATTATTTAGTATCTAATATATCTATATTATAAGCGCTTCTTGTCTTTTTCTCATAGAGGGAGATGAAAAGTAGAGTAAAATAATGTAAAAATCATTTGTTGTGTCAAAAACAGAGTTACAATATCAGCAATGAGGTAGCCCTGGTCCCCATACTAGGATTCCCTATGTTGCGGGTTTCTAGACTCTTCCCCATCCAATTCATAAAAGTATCACAAATGTTGTACCGTATGTCTTTGTACATTAAATATTTAGAGATCTTAATTTCTAGGATGCTTAAAAGGAAGGAAGAAACGAAGTGTATCACTCGAGCGCAAATTATTTTTTCCCTCGGGCGATGATTTACGTTTTTGTAGTTGACTGTACATATCGGTAACTGCCGCGCCTCTAAACAGAAGTTTCATTAAAATAATAGTAGTAAACATTTACAGTCTTATTCATAAAAATTTACAAACGCTTTGTAAGCCTCTTTTAGTTAAAGTATGTTTTGTCTCTGTCGTTCATAAGGAAATGTTGTAATGAAAGAAAGTGACAAAACATACTTTAACTCAAACAGCCTTATAAAGCGTTTGTAAATTTTTATGAATAAGATGATTAATGTATAGCATAGTTTCAGCTGTTACAGCAAAATTTTATTTTCCTGATAACTAAATAATGCTCTTTCAACTCAATCTTTTTTTCAAAATACTACAAAGGCTTTTTTTTTTAATTGACAATCTAACTTCTGCCTGCGACTGCCCGCGGGAATTACTTGGCATGTCGAATAATTTTTAAGATATGGAGATGGGACAGAGCAAATTGTTAATGTCTGATATGAAAGTTTTATTAAATTTCGTTCAACCATTTCATATAGACAAAGAAACGTTCTAAAACACTTATGGCTTAAATACGGGGTGAATAGTATAATTATTCTACTCAGATTTCAAAGCTAAAATAAGCAAGCAACTCAAATGTGGCCCATTTTAAATAGGTAGTGTTACAATTTGTAGTTAGACAAAGCATATAAAATATTGTCAGAATAAATAAATTAAACACCGACCATGTCCATGTTTGCTTATCCTAAATAGTCATAAACTTAATTTAGAGTTCTGCACGTAGTTTCTGTTTTTTTTTTGGCAGTTTTGAATTTATTTTATGGCAAATGTTGAACTCATTTAAACAGCGTGCAAGATCACAGACAGATATTGTTATGTATAGATATAAATAGAGATTATTGATAATCCCAGCGGTGGTGACACCTGTGGCAGCAGTGAGGGAAGCATTTCGTAAGGATAACCCATTCGATGTTCTATGTTGTCGCATGGGTGCCGTGGTTTTTTTACTTTGCGTACATGTCCATATGTTTATTACGTTATTTCTTTTTAATCTGCGATTTATTTCGTTACAAAAATTTTAAGATTTTAAGGGTGTTTTGTTCGCTTTCGATTTTTTTTTAAATTAAGATTGGCACAGGGGATGTTTGTACTATCACAAAGACGTACGACATACGTGATAGTGCGTCGACCGCCATCTTCAAAAAACGTCTGAGAAAGCACTATTTGATTTTGACTTTTAACTAAAAGTCCTAGATTGTATGCATTTAGAAATAGAAATTTTTTCGTATGCGTAATAAATAATATTATGTAAGTTTATATGACAGACTTGTATGTTAAGTGTATGTATATATTATATGTAAGTATATATTTATTTGTTAAAAAGATACAGGCATTCTTCATTTATTTCATAATTAAAACTTACGTACGTATTTTATTTAATATTAAATAGGTATTTACTTTATTATATTTGAAGTATTATTATTATAGTCTTTTGATTTCCACCTGTTTTCCTTCACATTTGCTGGGTCTTGCTGGAAGAAGTCTCTTTTTAGAGATAAGCTAGTGCCTTTTGTACGTCCTGTATCTAGTATGTATTTGACTTTTATTTAAATTATAAATAAAAATAAAAGGTCAAGACAAGAGGGGTCAGAGGGCACTGTTTTTGGCATGTATACCTCTTGTAACCTAAAGGGCTTGTTTAATTTTGGACGTCCTTAATCCCCAGAAAAAATCCAACATGGCGCCCACAAAATACTAAATATGCCATCAGGTTTTTGTTTTTAAATATTTATACAGGGTGAATTTGAATTCGTTCATTCCCATTAACTGGTGACGCCACTCTTGACTTTCCAACAACTTTCCCCAAGAAACCATATTGAAATTAGAGCAAAAAAATTTCGATTATCCCTACAAAGTAAACCATTCAGAAACCTGCTTTAGTATGGAAGTCATACAATTTTCGGCTGGTGACTCCGCTCCTGATTACGAACAACTTTCCACTAGGAGCCATAGACGAATTCAGCCGAAAATTGTTGGACTTCCATACTAAAGGTAGTTGTATCATTTTTTGATCGAATTCGTCTATGGTGCCTAGTGGAAAGTTGTTCGTAATCAGGAGCCGAGTCGCTAGTAAACAGGAATTACACGAATCAGATTACACCCTGTATTGTTTTTATTAAACGACTTTTGGCGTTTTGTTCTATTACCTCTGTACTATAAAATGTAAAATGCAACGTCAATTAAGTGTAAAAATACGTCAACTCCTGTTCTTTCCCTGTGCCATTCTATTTTTAAAATTATTTGTTTGTACTATTTCCAAAACTATGTTGCCTATTTTGATATTTTTCTTTATTAGACTCAGTTTAGTTGACGCAAAAGAAATTATTCTCTTGAGGTCTGTTGATTTCAAAGTGGAACAAACACAGCCTTTTATATTTTTTTTTTTGAGAACGGAGTTAGTGAAGGCAAAGGCAGATCATAACCAAATCTAACATTAAACAATGATGTTTCATTACAGAGACGCAACTAATTGTTATTAATTTATTTTGTAATAATTTATAGTTTTAGTTTTAACTCAGTGTATGTGTTTGCATGTTTATTTAAATGTCGTAATGTTTTATTTAACTAAGTAATAATTTAATATTATTGTTAATTGAATATTTAGGATGAAGTTTTTATCTTTATTCAAGAAATAATTTATTTGAGCTGTATTCAGTTGGTAAGGTTCCTTCCTGTCAGCGTTGGTGAATCCTTTTTCTTTTTGCATTTCTACCTTTAACCTCGTCTTCACTTAACATCAGGTATGATTGATGTCAACACTAACCCATAGTCTTTCTATCGGTAATAATGCAATACGACCGATTTGTATAGCGACCCTGTCTGCGAAACCAACGGTTGCGGGTTCGAATCCCGCAAGGGGTAAATGTTTGTGTGATGAATACGAACATTTATACATTTATTCTGAGTCATGGATGTTGATATAAATATTTATGTATGTTTATCCATTATCTAGGTACTAACTTGATGATTGGTATAAGCGTCCGAAATATTTTTAAATATTTATTTATTTAATATAATACAAATACTATTTATTACACAAAACAATTTACAATATTTTTTCTTCCCCGTTTGTTTGCTGACCCCTGTATACAGTAATTCAACTGCAATTTTAAAGACCTTCCTCCTGAATATTCACTCAAAACCATGTCATAACATTGTAAGAAGATCAGTCATGCTTTGTCAAATAATGCTTCATGAGCCATGACTGCTTTTTAACTGTTGTTGCCCAAGGCTCGAGTCCACAAATCTTGACTTTGTAAAGTGCTTAGAAGAAAGCACGAGCTATAATATAAGAATACTTTATTTGATGCATTTAGCGACACGCATATATTACAGACTAGCTTACCGCCCGCGGCTTCGCCTGCGTGGAAAAATGGGTTTATTACTGAAGTGCGACACCGAGTGTGCGATGTACAATTGTGGGACATTCCTATTAAACGACAGTGCAATTCTGCGACATAAACTTAATCGCGGAAATTTGTTTATCCCGCAGGCACTTTATCGCGATTTGAAAAAATATCCCACGTTTTAATCTGGGTCGTGTTCTACCTACACACGAAATCCGTTCAGCCGTTTCAGCTTTTGTTTCAAATGCGTGTTTGTTTGTTTCAGCAACAAACAAACAAGCATTTATAATATTAGTTAGATAATTTGTCAGATGGTGTATACTACATCGTACAATACAAAAATATAGAACATGAACCTAAAAGACAGTAAAGTTTGATGACCTGCTTGGTGTAGTGGTTAGCAACTCTGGCCACTATACCAAAAGGTTGCGGGTTCGAATCCCGCTAGGGGCATATGGTTGTGTGATGAATACGGACATTTGTACCCGAGTTTGTTTTCATTTATAATAAGTATTTATTTACAAAAAAACAATGTATTTATGTAGTATATCAACCATCTGGTATCCACAACACAAGGCTATAGTTGCTTACTGTGGAACTTGATGGTGGTGTGTATGTCTCAAGAAATTTTTCTTTTTTTTCTTTTAAGTAAGCAGTAGGTAGTTTTTGGTGTCGCAAAGTGATATCAATAACAAGCTCATAGCCTTTATTATTCTAACGATCCATTCTATTCCATTCCATAATTCCAACGAGTCGAGACTGGTAATTTGACGTGTCTTAATAAAAAGACTTAAAAAGACTCGAGTCTCAGGCAACTATTAATAACTCGCTTTGTTTTCAAATGCAGGGTGTAAGTGAACGTATATGAGATAATTTCAGCTTTAACTTTAATCGTCTCCGTGGCTCAATGTAAACAGCATTGGGTTTACGACTCGGAGGTCGTGGGTTCGATTCCCAGCGGGGTACATGTTTAAGTACTCGGTTTGGTTGGTGGTGGGGCATTTTAAATGTCCGCCTGGCTAGCTACCACCATCTTATTTAAATCTGTCGCCAAGCAGCAATGTTAATAGCATTGTTGTGTTCCGGTTGTCAGAGATAAGATAGCCAGTTCCCCAAATGTGTTGGAGGTTTCCGGGTCAGTACGCTTCCACCTTTAACTTCATCTTCACTTAACATCAGGTGTGATTGAGGTCAAGTACGGACCCGTTGTGCATAAAATAAAATCTTATGATCTGGGAACCGTGTCAAATTAAAATCATTTTATCAAAAAGGGAAAGAGGAAAGAAGAGGAACTAAATAAATATTTTAATTTTCAGGTTTTTTTTTGGCGGGAACTCAACTCAGTGTATTCTGAGTTTTGAAGCTTAATAATGGCAGAATAATGTCGATATAGAGTGTCGGTGGCTCAGCGGTTAAGTCGCGGTCTCCCAATTTGGGAGGTCCGGGTTCGATTTCCACGCAGGCCATGTACCAATGAGTTTTAAATTTAATTTAATTAATTATGTGCATTTATCCGATTGCTCTTAAACGGTGAAGGAAAACATCGTGAGGAAACCTGCATGCCGAGAAATAAGAATTCTAAGGCATGTGAAGTCCCCAACCCTCATTGGGCCAGCGTGGCGGACTATGGCCCATACTCCATCATTATACGAGGGAAGGCCTATATCCTTGCAGTGGGATGTTTAAGATGAGAGAAAAAGTGGAGCATGTGCGTGAGTTTGTGTATTTGGGTTCACTGTTTACAAGGATGGAAAGGACAACGAAAGAAGAGTAAATTCTGGAAATCAGGTGAATGGAGCAATGCATGCCTTTATGAGGAGCTAGAATGTGTAGCTCGTCTGGCTGTTCATGGCGGGGTGCTGGTTCCAACACTAATTTACGGGAGTGAATGCTGGGTATGGCAAAAGAAGAATGAAACTATAATTAATGCAATTGAAATGACATCATTGAGAAGTATGAATGGGGTGACTTTGAAAGATAGAATGAGGAATAGTGTAATTAGGGAGTTAAGCAGTGTGAAGGAAGACGTAGTGACAAAGATTGAAAAAGGTATGCTGAGATGGTTTGGATATGTGGAGAGGATGAATGATGGAAGACTTACGAAAGAGATATACGAAGCGAATGTGGATGGTAGTGTTGGTAGGGGAAGACCATGGCGAACGTACCATGATCAAATCGGGGATGTCTTAAAGAAAGGCCAAGTCAAGAGTACCCTAAACCGACGAGCATGTATCAACAATCTTAAAGAGTGAATGAAGCAAAAGAGGTGTGTCAGGATCGTAGCAAGTGGAAGTCTTTGGTCTCTGCCTACCCCTACGGGAAATAGGCGTGACTTTAATGTATGTATTGTACGTCAAAAGTCATTGATGGTGTACAAGTGAAGGGAAGTGTAAAGTAAAGTGCGTAAAGAAGCTTTCGGGTTCCCACAAGAAGCCGCCAAAATCTTTGCCAGCATTCTGTTACTTTATTGAAGAATACTATCGAATGTTTTCGTGTTTACGCTGGCTTTAAGGCAAACCCATAATTATTAAAAAAAGTACCCCAATACAAATAAGTGCCATCTAATTGTTGGTGTCGCAAAATGACGTAAAAAGATCTCCAACTCAGACGCTTGTCGAAGTTTACGCTGCGATTTCTCATTACCTTTACTTACATCTTTATCTGTATACATAGATGCAGTGTGACATACAGGTTCGAATTTTTACAGTATGCTACCAATGATTATAACTAAGTTATGATATCGCAAAAAATTTTTTGCGATTTCATAGTGAATGATAGTAGAAAAATTTCAATCGAAATTTTTTTTTCCCCAATATTAAAGTAAAAAAAATCATTTTAGTCAAAGTTGGACACCCTGTAAAATTTGGACCGATGACTTTGACGTCACCCCGTTCATAAAGTAACCTGTCGTATCGATGTTTGTAGAGGACACTCCTGTGAAGGTGCCTCCTGGCGTCGTGGTGGGTGAGGTCAATGAAGCGCTGCAGCATCAGCTCAAGGTGCTAAGTTGGTAAGTTTGCATATTTCATGGGGAGTGTTCTGAAGAACTGTTCGAGCTAATACCCGCTGCTCAATTTAACCGATACACTTCTCGTCGAAAATTAAATTTCCATCCACATCACTTGGATGAGTGGAAGTCTACCACTGTACGTTTCTCAAGAAACTTCTTACCACGTACGACCACCCTGTGGAACGGACTTCTGGCAGCGGTATTCCCGAACGAGTACGACGTTGGAACCTTCAAGAAACGAGCCTACACCGTCCTCAAAGGCCGACAACACATCTGTGACCCTTTTGGTGTTGTGGGTGTCCATGCGGCGGCGGTGATTGCTTTCCATCAGGTGACCCGCATGCTCGTTTGCCGCCCTCTCATATATAAAAAAAACAGTACATAGCTAAGCAGTGTGTCTGTTAATGTCATTATTTTAACAGCTTCCTTGGCTTGAGCCAAGGATTTTATTCATTTACATAAATATTTTCATGTTGTAAATAGTACAATCTATTCAATTATTTATAATGTATGTGTGTCGCTAAATGGATCAAATATAGTTCTTCTAATCTTAAACAGGTCAAATCAAATCAAAAATGCTTTATTTTGTAGGTACACAGGGTACACTTAAAATAGTCAGATTTTACATTTTTAAAGCTAACTGCTTGTTCAAAAGACAATTTTCCCCTGAGAAGAACAAGCAAGAAACTCGAGAGGTTGCTCTTTAAAAAAAAAGGTTTTTATATTACAAAATTATTAATTATTATTTTATATTATAATATTTCATTATTAATTGTGAAATAGCCTGGTTATGCGATGGGGCTGGTTATGTCCATGAATGTTAACATCTAAATAATCTGATATTTTATAATATGCTTTCATAATAAGTTTCTGTTTTTTAAATTTATTGAAAGGAAGCTTTTGTATATCAACAGGAACCTTATTGAAAAAGCGTATACATAACCCTTTGAATGAATTACTGACTTTGCGGAGGCGACTTATGTGACCTGCAAGTTTATCTTTATTTCTTGTATTGACATCATGTTTATCACTATTTGTCCTAAATCACGTTCTGTTATCAGTGAATGCACGAGGTGGAGACTGAAAAACAGCTATTTTGCTGAGGCTCCAACCTATTTGTCCACTACGTTAGAAAATTTAACTATAATTAATGATCATGTAGTATAATTTTTTTAAGTGGATGAATAAATATCTTTTTATTTATTTATTTATTATTAAAATGATGCTATATTTTTTTACATATATTAGATTTTCAAAAATGTACTGTGAGGAAAAGGTCAGAATATTATACTTAAATCTGTCTCTAAGTGACACTGCAGGTCTCAATTGATAAATTGCGCGAACGGCTCGTTTTTGTAAAACAAAATTGTATTTATATCCGCGGCATTTCCCCGACGTCAAATATTTACTCAACAACGGCTTACACGTTCCTCAGATCTAAAGACTAATCCTCATTGTCTCAGGACGGTGGAAAGCGAGCGCGCTGCCCGTGTGGCGGCCTGCAGACGCGCTGAGCGGGCCACCATGAGAGCCCTTCGACCCCTGGAGCATCCTGGAGCCCCAGTCGCAGTCGCTAGGAGGCAGGCTGCTCAGCAACTCGAGAAGGACCTGTCTAAATTGCAGACGGTAAGGGACTGTCCCTTTAATCCTCCCTCCTCACTCCTCCCAATGTAACTCCTATTAACTGGGATGGGTGGGTACAAATAGTTCATTAAATAGGTATACAATGTCAAAGATTACTTAAAATTGATAATGTCAGAGGTTGTATTGTCGGATACTATTCCATAATCTAATTTCATTCGTGCCTAATTAGGTTTCATTGGGTACATATACAATTTCATTGAGTCATACAAATTAGGGACTTTTATTCAAGTATTCTTGTACACTATAGAAAATATTTCGTTTATCAAGCATGAGTTAACGCTCCTTTTTCCAATTCACAATTCTCCGACCCTTTTGGTTACATGTTATATGATTGAGTTAAAATTCCTCCTCCAGGAGTGGACCCTGTTCGTGGCACGCTCCGGCCTGGTGAAGTTCCCCGACGACCCGGCCAAATATGGCAAAGTGCTTCAGCAGCACAAGGAGAAGCAGCGGGAGATCAGGAGGCAGCTCGAGGTGAGTCCAAATATTGTTGTGGTGACCCTATGATTATTATATTCTTTATTGCACCAAAATATTACAATAACAGTGTACAAACAATAGGTCACGTACAAAGGTGCACTTATCTATTTAAGAAATCTCTTCCAGGCAACCTTATCTACCAATGATTTTCAGATTATTTGAGGAAATGTAGCGAGTGTCCTTCGTTAGGCTCACATTGCGCAACTACTTAATTGGCACATAGCAACTACTTAATTGACACTTAGCAACTACTTAATTGACGCTTAGCAACTACTCAATTGACTCCTAGCAACTACTTAATTGACATATAGCAACTACTTAATTGACACATAGCAACTACTAAATTGACACTTAGCAACTACTCAATTGACACCTAGCAACTACTTAATTGACATATAGCAACTACTTAATTGACATATAGCAACTACTTAATTGACACATAGCAACTACTTAATTAACACTTAGCAACTACTTAATTGACACCTAGCAATTACTTAATTTACACCTAGCTACTATGCGTACTAGTGGCGTTCTACTTGTCGCCACATACAGCGTCTGATGTGATTGTGTTGCAGGAGCGGCTGGTGAGCCTGCAGGCAGAGGTTCGGAGTCAGCTGTTGCTTCATCGACCCTGGCGGTGTGTGGAGGCGGATTTCGCGGAGTTCCCCGCGCCGGAGCTCGCAGCTGTAAGTATAGATACCCTCGATACAGTCCATATACTCCTAATAACAAGGGGCATTTATCAACACGTCAGGATAATCGTAACTAATATTAGGTCTTACCTATGAAATTGGCGTTTTGTATGAAGAAAAAATAAAAAAAATAAAAAATTATGGGAAGCACATGAAAAGAGCTCTGTTAAATTTTTTTTTATTATGTGATTTAGCCCAGAAATTTAAAGATATTTCATGTGAAACCTTGAAATAATATTTAATTTTCCAAATAATAAACAAATTTGGATATAGCTTTGAAAATCGCAGGAATTGGTACATATGATTACCGAAGAAAGAAAACTCCAATTTCATAGGTAACGACCCAATATTATAAATGCGAAAATTTGGATGTTTGTTTGTTTGTTTGTTACTCAATCACGGCGAAACAGCTGAACGGATTTGCTTGGAATTTGGTATATAGGTACAATACACCCTTGACTAAGACATAGGATATTTTTTATCCCGATAAAGTGAGTAGTTCCCGCGGGATAAACAAATTTCCGTGATAAAGTTACTCCACGCAGGCTAAGCCGCAAGCGGAAATCAAGTAGACTATATGCCCAAAAACTGTTATTGGCTTGTCCTGTTAGCATATTGCACTCTGATTGGCTCACGTAAATAACGAATGAATGAATTCTTTTTTTTATTTACATAGAAATCACAGCATTTCTTATTGTTTTTTAATTCAAATTTCTAATTTACAATTTAAATATTTACGCATACTCAGCTGACTTAGTATAAAAGAAATAATTTCTACATTAGAAACACTGTTTTTTTTTATGCACGACGGTTTCGTGCTTGACCTCAATCACACCTGATGTTAAGTGAAGATGAGGTCGAAGGTGGAAGGGTACTGACCCGGAAACCCCAACACATTTGGGGGACTGGCTATCTTATCTCTGACAACCGGAACACAACAATGCTATTAAGATTGCTGTTTGGCGGCAGATTTAGATAAGATGGTGGTAGCTAGCCAGGCGGACATTTAAAATGCCCTACCACCAACCAAACCGAGTACTTAAACATGTACCCCGCTGGGGATCGAACCCGCGACCTCCCGAATCGTAAATCCAATGTAGTTTACACTCAACAATGTTGTGTAGTCACGGAGGCAGTATTACTGCAAAAATGCAGAAAGTATCGCATATTTTTTTTATATGTCGTCAATTACGACGACGTTTACCTTTAAGTAATTAAAAACCAAAAAAACTCAGCATGTTTCATAATTATGATGCGGGCGCCATATTTATCATAAAATGTATCCTTTGACACGGTTTAAATTAAGACAAATCCAACGACACCTCGCACTTCACATACAACATTGCTGCTTGGCGGCAGATTTAGATAAGATGGTGTATGTATGTAAAGTGTTATCACCCTCTTGCCAGGCCCTGACATCCAGACCGGTGGACATCGGCACCATCCAGTACCCAGCTGCGCAAGGGCAGTCTGACCATACCGTCTACGTGACGCCGTCGCAGCTCGCCAGGTAAGATCGCAGTTATTCTATGGAAATGTTTTGTTTGCAGCGATACTTCACTTGGCATTATTTTATGTTCGCCTGGGGAATGTTCGCATATACCCAACGTTACAGATACCCGATGCTAGCATTCACACTGTGGAATTCAGTTATTTTGACAATGTCAAAAAATAGTGCCAAATAGTGCTCATAGGAAAAAAAAATAGTGCCTTTGTAGTTTAAGAGTTATTCAATATTGCACAACATAGCACAAGCTTTGCTTAGTTTGGAACTAGATGATTGGTGTAAGTGTCCGAAATATAAAAAAAAAAATAATTGGGCATTCTGGCATCACGTGTTGCTGGAATTTTCATTCTCATACGCAGAGACTGCTTTACCTATTATAATTTATATCTCAAAAATTGTACACGAATAATGCTAACGAAATATATAACTTCCATAACTAGTTCAAAGACAACGAAGTTATTTAGATATCTTTGTGAAAAGGGGCAGCGCGGACGACGGACTTTTGGTCGGCCGCACTTTTTTGTTCTCCGTGTGTTATTGCATAGAATAATTATACATTCCATCCTCCCGGACAAAATTCCGGCCTACAAGTCCGTCATCTATTTTTTTTTTAAATATATCGCAATCACACCTGATGTTAAGTGAAGATGAGGTCGAAGGTGGAAGCGTACTGACCAGGAAACCCCAACACATTTGGGAGACTGGCTATCTATCTCCGCTGCCCCTGTTCATAAAGCCGTCTAAATAACTTCGTTTGTTCTGAAGCACTATTTATAGCACTTGTATATTTCGGTGACACTATTTATGCACAGTTTTTTGGGATATAAATTATAACCATAGGTAAATCGGTCTCTGAGTATGAGAATGAGGACTCCAGCAACACGTGACTCCAGAAGGCTCACTCGAAATATCGAATAACTCTCTAAACTACAGTGTCACAATTTTTTTCCTTTGGGCACTATGTGTCACTATTTAATACATCATTTGTGGGACACTGTATACGCTTTTATAACCTTATACCTGAGAATATCATTAATCTAACTGAGAAGAAATTTAAAGATTATGTCAAAATAACATTAGCAAAAAAGAATTATTATAAAATTAGTGACTACCTGAATGACAAACACGCTTGGTGTACTTCGACCAGCTCCCCAAAATTATAAAATTGTATTAGTTATATACTTTATTTAAAAAAAAAAAGGACAACAATGATCCTGTGGGGTTCTTGCGCCGCTTCTTTTCCTGCAGATGATTTCCCTTTCCGAAGCGGTAGTAACTTGTACATACCGACTGACAGATAGATGCAATAAACTTTTTTTATTTCCACTAGATTTAAATTGACATTCAACAAATGATATCATGTATCTTACGTTGAAATAAATGCTTGAAGTTTGAAGTTTAAGCACAATTTGACATTGTCAAAATAACTGATTTCCACTGTGTGTATAGCATCATGCACCTTTGAAACCGGGACTTTGGACATACTTTGAAATATCTGGACAATTTTTTTTATATACGCACAACGGGTTCGTACTTGACCTCAATCACACCTGATGTTAAGTGAAGATGAGGTCGAAGGTGGAAGCGTACTGATCTGGAAACCTCAACACATTTGGGGGACTGGCTATCTTGTCTCTGACAACCGGAACACAACAATGCTATTAACATTGCTGCTTGGCGGTAGATTTAAATAAGATGGTGGTAGCTAGCCAGGCGGACATTTAAAATGCCCTTCCACCACACAAACCGAGTACTTGAACATGCACCCCGCTGGGGATCGAACCCACATCCTCTGAATCGTAAAACCAATCTTTTTTACATTGAGTAACGGAGGCGGTTTAAACATCCAGCCAAGTCCCGCCTGTATTGACAAGCTTTAAATATGACGCTTCTTATTTCAGATTGCGCGAACTGGTCACCGACTTGGCGTCAGACGACATCAAGTTAGAGCTGAAATCTCTAGATAATACCGTATGTGCTGCTTAAATACAATTAATTGTAATAATAATGTATTATTTAATATATCACTTAATAAATTATTATAATAGCTAAGTGAAATTATATAATTGTAATACAGGGTGAAACATATTTCGTGTAATTCCTTTTTACTGGTGACCCTACTCCTGATTACGAACAACTTTCCATTAGGAACCTTCGCCGATTCAGTCGAAAATTGTTGGACTTCCATACTAAAGGTGAAGTTCGGATTGTAGGAAAGACATGAAACGCACGAATTCCGATTAGATACTCTCTTTATTAAGGAACTTACTCCTATTTAAGAAAGAAAGAAAAAAAATATTTTCAAACTTTGACGTTCATAATATAATACACATACCACAAAAAGGCTAAATATTTGTCGTATTAGAAAATTTCTCCAAATTTACGAAAACGGACAAACAGATTTACGACTTCAAAAGAAATAGGAACATACGATTTACTTGGTTACAAATAAATAATAATGATCTTATTACAAGGCTTATAATGTCCTATAACAATAGTTCATGTTACCTCCTTAATTGGAAGGAATAGTTAGGTTCCTATTATAGCCCAGGGAAAATATGTAATAGCTTAGCGAGCCATAATTCAGAACATTCTTATATAATTGCTATCCTATAGAGGTATATTAGAGATGTAATTTTGAATAATTAAATCTAAAAATCTAGATTTTTTTGGATACCCTATTTTTCATTTGTATCTTAATAACAATAAATGCTAACTGATATATAATTAGGTAGACTTTTGTTAAACTTATTGATGGATAAAAAACTAAGCATGTTATAGTTAGGCGTGCATGTGTTTTAGCTGAAAATGTCGGCGAGCTGCATTCATCTGCATCAATTGAGCATTTTTTTTTAAGAAACACATTTTTCAACTTTAGCTTATTTAGTTACTTGCGTTTCTTACAAATGCTTAATTTTTAGCAATTGTTACTAAATTTACAATACTTTATTAAATGTTTCAAGAAAATCGCGGTTATTCGTTTTTCCGAGGTCAAACCGTATTTTCGCTGGGCTATTACGTTCTAGGAATAAAGTAATACAATATAATTAACTAATATTATAAATGCGAAGGTTTGAATGTTTGTTTGATTCTCAATGAATGCAAAACGGATGAATGGATTTGAATGAAATTTGGTACATAGGTAGAATATACCCTGGATTAAGACATAGGATATTTTTATCCCGATACATTGGGTACTTCCCGCGGGATAAACAAATTAAACATATCCGCAATAAAGTTAGTCCACGCAGTCGAAGCGAAGCGAAAGCTAGCTGTAATCGATTTTTTTTTATTGAATTCGACTATGTTTGTTCGAAAGTTGTTCGTAGTCAAGAGGGGCGTCACCAGTTAATGGGAATTACACGAATTCTTCACCCTGTATATCATGCTGCAGACTAAAAGATATTTAAAAGACATATATATTAGTATTGTTGTATATTAGTCTGATTAAGGCTGCCCGCCCACAGCCGACAATCGGTGACCGATTTTTTGTAGGAGAAAAATGGAACGTACTGATTGCAATATTTCAACGCTCACGTCCTACAAAAAGTCGGTCACAAAAGTATTGACTCTTATCGGTACTACAAAAAGTCGGTCGTGGGCGGGCACACTAATGAAGGTGGAGCTGTACATTGATTCTTAGGTCAGTGAAACTTTGTTAAAACTTAACGATCTGTTTGGCTACCCTGACTACATCATAAGGTCACGGGTTCGAATCCCGTAATAAAATGTTTGTAGTAAATAAAATGTTTGGTGGCTCCACTGAAAACCAGCGTTGTAGTGAACGGCTACAACCCATGCTGGGTTGGAGACCTTTTTGACTCCGCCTTGCGACACCGACAATTAGATGGCAAACACACAATGTCTACTTTTTGTATGTGTCTCGACTGTGTAAATACTTGTACCTGATTGTTTGTGTCATGAAATGGGTATAATTAAATGAAATATTGTATTTTTTTCTGTTAACTCAAAATTGCTGTAATTTAATTTCAATACTCTTTTTCGCAAAGCGTCAGTGGCTCAGCGGTTAAGACGCGGTCTACTAATTTAGGAGGTCCGGGTTCGATTCCCAGGCAGGCCATGTACCAATGAGGATTTTAATTTAATTACTTATGTGCATTTATCCGATTGCTCTTAAACGGTGAAGGAATTCAGAGGCATGTGAAGTCCACAAGCCGCATTGGGCCAGCGTGGTGAACTACGGCCCATACTCCCTCATATACGAGGGAAGGCCTATATCCCTGCAGTGGGTTGTTTATTGGCTGATGATGACTTTTTTTCGAAAATGTTCTTTATTAAATTTTTAGAGTTATGTACGTGCTTTTATCATTTCGAAAAAAAATCTTCTGTGTACAATATCTAATAACTCCTCTTTCAGACAAACATTATGTACCATTTTTTATTACACGGCAAAGTTTTAGTGACGTAGGAATTATTGTGAAGGTGATACCCGGGTAGTGTTATTCCTCTATGGTGATACAAAGAAATACCTTGTTAGTCCTATAGCACATATGAAATGAAAATGTTAAGCTTTGTCGCATTATTCCAGTAATTGATAAATTAATCATTATTTTACTATCGAATTTTCGTTATCCATGACGGCTTATTAAATAAAATTAGTAAATAAAATTATTCTGTTTTTTTTTTTACAGTAAGACAAACTTTGTTTATTATTGTTTTGGCAGTACTTATGCCAACTGTGTAATTACATAACGTCACGACCTCTATCCCAAATGGGGTGGTCAGAGGTATCCCAAACATTAAGAGTGGCTTTAAACAACTGCCTGCACTTAGATTACGTAACTTCATCGGTATCGTTATTGATTACGTTGACCAATGAGAAACCGTAAAATTGCCGAGCGAGCGATGGACCAATCAATCACAATGTCAGAACGTATTTTATTTTTGTGTGCAATAAAGAATTTAATAATAATAATAACGTAACCGATGACGATAACGATGAATTTATGTAATAGGACCCCTGTTCTCTTCACGTGCCGAAACCACACGTAAAAATTGTGTGTATTATTTAAGTAGTGGATAACAGTTTTGGCTGTATGAGAAGTAACTATTTGTTGTAAATTAATGTAATGTTAGCTGTTGTTCTTCTTCTTCTTATTTTTGAGGATGGCAACCAGTCAACCTCATTGTCGAGGAACATTACTGCCAGTTTCGAGTGAAAATTTTTATTTATCTTATTTCTTCAGTTTATAGGTCAGTCTCAATCAAAACAAGTAATTCGTCGTATACAGAGTCTAGTCACGGTCAAGTCATTCTTCAGTAAAGTGGCAAAATGCTTTACAAAAGATTTTGGCGGCTTCTTGTGGGAACCCGAAAGCTCCGTTACGCACTTTAATTTACACTTCCCTTCACCTGTACACCAACACTAACGTTTGCTGCACAATATTCTGCCATTATTAAGCTTCAAAAGTTAGAATGCACAAATTTTAAGACCTATAAAGAAAAATGCTACTTCACTCGCCGAGTTCCCGCCAAAAAGCCATTATCTGTTGTTATCCCAAATAAAATAAATTAAAAAAAAAGGAGAGAAATAGCTGATATTGTGAACGGTGTCCTTCTTTTCGGGT
The DNA here is from genome assembly GCA_949316235.1 of Oegoconia quadripuncta. NCBI lineage: Eukaryota > Metazoa > Arthropoda > Insecta > Lepidoptera > Autostichidae > Oegoconia > Oegoconia quadripuncta. The sequence goes on along the minus strand of OX438750.1, from coordinate 6,518,807 downwards.
CGAGACAAGTTTCAAATTTTATTGCACCAAATACTATTGATATGGTGACTATGATATGCGGGGAGACTCCGCACTCACAACCATCACTGTCACCATCGGAGAAACCCCTGCACAGATTATCTTTGCTGCGGCCGACCTGTGTCCGAAGCCGAATTAAGGATTTCCATGTCGATCATGGCTTATCGTGTCCAGGAGGAAGACTCCGCGAGCGGATTTTTTATAACTGAATTCGCGTTTGACCACAATCTCACCTGATGGAAACTAACGATGTGGTCGAAGATGAAGCACGCGATCCCAGTAAATGCCTATTCACACTGCTCTTGAAGATCCCAAGGTTGTAGGATTCAGGAAAGACTGACGCTGGAAGGGAGTTCCATGCCTTCCATGCATGCATTCTATGCCAGCAGCGCTCACTTGAGAGGTGCGCGTATTAATAAACGAAACTCAAGACTATCATTCGCCGCTGAGGCGTATACTTCAGAAGTGATCTCAGCTGAGTAAACCTCAAAATTGGTTTATAAATTAGCACGCAGCTTGAGGTAACGTCAACTTCTTAAGACGCATCTCGGGTGATACAGCCTCAAGACTTGTATTGAGATTGGTTTATTAATACGGGCCTAAGAGTCGAAACCGCTTATTCGGAATTTTCGGTATATGTATATTAACTATATACGGGTGGAATCCCTCCCCACGCCTAATAGTCAGAAGATAGAAAGGCGACTTTTTTATGCAGAACGTTAGCACTTGACCTCAATCACACCTGCTGTTAAGTGGAGATGAGGACGAAGGTGGAAGCGTACTGACCCGGAAACCCCATCTTATTTGGGCTACTGGCTATCTTATCTCTGACAACCGGAACACATCAATGCTATTAACATTGCTATTTTGGCGGCAGACTTAGATAAGATGGTAGGTAGTAGCTACCCAGGCGGACATTTAAATGCCCTACCAACAACCAATAATATACAAAATAAGCTCTCGGGTTGTTTCGTATTTAAATACTTAAATAGTTATTGCATACTGCGGCACACACATAATATTTGATGTTTCTGTACTTGTGTTTTAAGGATTCTTCATATGTAAAATGAGTTATGTTTGTGGGATGAGTTTTTTTTAGCGTAAAATAGGGCATCTTTATATTTATTTTTTATTTTGTTTATTATGAAACAACAGTCGTATAAAAATATGAATAGGACGACCACGTCTCTTTGAGCATTAGCAGCATTCCGATCCTTATCGAAATTTTTCAATCAGAACAATCTTGTCTACGTACTTCAACCTTCAAAAAAACGAGCCTACACCTTCCTCAAAGGCCGGCAACGCATCTGTGACCCTTTTGGTGTTGCGGGTGTCCATGGGCGGCGGTGATTGCTTTCCATCAGGTGACCCCCGCATGCTCGTTTGCCGCCCTCTCATATAAAAAAAAAACGTAAGTCCCTGTAAATAATTTCTCAAAACATACATAGGCTTTTTGGCGGGAACTCGGCGAGTGAAGTAGCATTTTTCTTTATAAGTCTTAAAATTTGTGCATTCTAACTTTTGAAGCTTAATAATGGCAGAATGTTGTGCAGCAAACGTTAGTGTTGGTGTACAGGTGAAGGGAAGTGTAAATTAAAGTGCGTAACGGAGCTTTCGGGTTCCCACAAGAAGCCGCCAAAATCTTTTGTAAAGCATTCTGCCACTTTACTGAAGAATGACTTGACCGTGACTAGACTCTGTATACGACGAATCACTTGTTTTGATTGAGACTGACCTATAAACTGAAGAAATAAGATAAATAAAAATTTTCACTCGAAACTGGCAGTAATGTCCCTCGACAATGAGGTTGACTGGTTGCCATCCTCAAAAATAAGAAGAAGAAAACATACATACACTCGAAAAATATAACCCTCCTTTTTGGGGTACCTAAAATATAAAATTAGGTAAGTGAAATAGAAGGTATTGGCATAGGTAGTTTTTTTTTTTTTTTTTTCAAAACTATCAACGAATAAAGCGTTAATTTCGTCATTTAACGGTCGCGTTTGTAGCCTATTCCACATAAATTAAATAAATAAAGAAAACTTGGAGAAAATATGAGTTCCACATAAATTTCGAATGATAGGAACCCTTACAAATCACTCCAGTCGCATTCCAATTCAAATTGAAAAATGTTTTATTTCGTAAGTTATAAGAATAACATTTGAAATCGTCATGACATACAGTTATCGCTCATTCACTAGGCAGTCTCCCCAGAGAAGAACGAGCAAGAAACTCAGGGGTTGCTCTTTTTAAATAAGCCAATACAAATACAATTTGGAATAATTGTTAGGTAAACTTATGATTCGACAAAGAAAAATAAGATAGAATTTACTGGATATTGCCGAGCGGTTCATGTCCACGCATTCTTATCATCCAGATAGTGAGAAATTTTATAATAGCCTTTGGCACATAGTTTCTGTTTAATGGTTGTTTTAAAGTTATTTAAAGGCAAATTTTGAATGTCTACCGGAACCTTATTATAAAAGCGTATACATTGTCCCTTGAATGACTTAGTGACTTTTTGTAAGCGACTGCTATGGGCAGCCAGTTTATTTTTATATCTTGTATTTACATTGTGTATTTCACAATTTTTCCTAAACAAATGCAGATTCTTTCTTACGTACATTAAGTTTTCGTAAATATATTGCGATGCCTATCGATGCGATGCATATAAACTTAAGGCCGCAGCGGGCGTTTTTGAAAAAAAAATTAAACTACCTATGCCAATACCTTCTATTTCACTTACCTAATAAGCCCTATTTTTTTCCTTACGGTAAAAAACTCATCCGATATAATGCTAATAAATGCTTATCTAGTTCAAGTAATAACAATATCTATTCAGCCAATCATTCTGATCGATATCATTTAAGCCCGCGTCTAACGAAGATGACCCTCACGCTAATCCTGTAGGGTAACTACACTCAAGGGTTAGGTCAAAGGTAATTGAGACTCGTTACTGACCAGTCCGATATCAAAACCCCTTCATTAATCCTTTAGGATAGGCAGAGCCGCATGATGATGTCACGAACTTCATAACTTAGTAGGGCTATCATATGATAATCTGTGTCTTTTGTGAACTGATTCGAGCGCAGAGACGTTGTACAGCAATAAAACAATTTGGTATCACTTGCGAAACATTTATACTCAGTATAAAGTCATACATACAAGCAAAGTCAAATTAATTAAATATAAGATTACAGAAATAATCAAACTACGTCCGGCCATGTTGCAAGGAGCAAGAGGAAGAGGTCATGGACTATAGATATTTAAGGCATACCATAAATTTAAGATCGCTACACACAAACTATCATCATATAACATCGAAAATCTGGACCTTTACGGGAAACGGTTTATTAAAGGTGCTGTCGGACATTAGTATTATCGTACTTACAATAAGTAATAAGTTACAAAACATCTGGATCAATTCGCACATAGATACTGTCGTACATTAGAATTTCGAACACTGATACGTCGCGCGCTATCATGTCGCAGAATATCACTATCGTTCAATAGAAATGTTGCACAATTGAACGTTGCACACTATCATGTCGCAGAATGTGATTGTCGTTCTATAGCGACGACATTATAAGGTCAATTTAGGGTCGGTACTATATACACCATCGTTGTACGTCATAATGACGGGCATTCGTAGTTCTGCATTTGACGTCATAATGTTTGTCGAGGGTGTACCTACGTCTTAGCAACGTCATTTCGCGGTCAGTTCCATATTAGTCTCATTTCGGCGACCAATCATGTCGCAGAATTGCTCTGTCATTTAATAGGAATGTCTGATTTTCAGCTATTTATTACTGTTGGTAAATTCCAACGTTCTGAGCGGAAGGCCTTTGAAGGCGGGTTCGTGGGCTGAAGATGTAAATTTCGACGGAGGTTCCTCCCCTCTGGAACTCCGCCTGCAGACCTGATGATGATGATGCTACTCACTGAGATACCTGATGCGTTGTGTAGGCTGCCGATCAATTAGGTTCGGGTGGTTTGAAATAAAATTTATAACCGATGATTTAAACCTTTTACTAGTATTAGCTTATGCCATCTGGCTAACACAAATCAAACTGAGTATTGCAAATAAAATATATCCGACATATTGCCGGTGCGAGCGTGGGAGCGCGCAAAGAAGGACGTGACCGTCCGGTCCGAGAGCCAGAGTAAGAGAGCGACAAAAAAAAAGGCTCCGGCCTGAGAAATGTGGCGCGGGAGTGCTCACAATAGAGTAGTGCCACAACACAAACAAAATAAGAGTTACCAACTTAAATTAGAATTTGCCATAGATAAATAAACTGTACACATTTTAGTGTACATTTCCTGGGCGGGGCCAGGCAGGGGTTGACTACCCATATCTGAACTCTTGACTGAAAACATAAATATACTGACAGGTCTAATAACATGATAGTACCCCATGACAATTACAAGTAAATAAAATTAGGTAACATAATAGTAACAGTGATAACAATGCTTAATAAATGATGTCTTAAAATTAACACAATAAATAGTAAGTAATAATATACTTAGTCTATTGGTAGTTTACAGAGTTTGACTACTGGTCTGATTAGTTCACCTGATTGAGTTTTAAGTTTTACTGACCTTACTACACCATCCTTACCTGGGTGTAGTTCAATTACTCTACCGCGTCTCCATTGAAGGGGCGGTGTGTTATCATCTCTAATGATAACTAAATCATTGATGTTAAGATTGTCTGACTGTACATACCATTTATTCCGGGTCTGAAGAGAACTGAGATACTCTGACTGCCATCTAGTCCATATATTCTGGAACATCTTCTGAGTCATCTGAAACCGAGAAAGTTTAGTCATTTTTGTATCTGACCAATGTGGTTCGGGCACAGCGACTAAGGGCTGGCCGATCAAAAAATGGCCTGGCGTTAGCACTTCCAGGTCACATGGATCCTCTGACATTTGAGTGAGAGGCCGTGAGTTCAATATTGACTCTATTTTAGAAAAGATTGTTGACAATTCTTCGAAGGTGAGAATAGTATCTCCTATTTCTCGTTTCAATAGATTCTTCGAGCTCTTGACTGCAGCCTCGAAGATTCCACCCTGGTGGGGTGTTGCTGGTGGATTGAAGGTCCATTGAACACTCTGCTTCCTGAATTCATTCTTCAAAATGTGGTCATTATCTAGTAGAAACTGATTAACTTCTCTGAGTTGTTTATTAGCAGCGACAAAGTTGGTGCCACGGTCTGATCTCATGAATGATGGTAAACCTCTACGACTTGCGAATCTGGTGAAGGCGGCAATGAAGGCTTCAACAGTTAAACTTGATACGGCTTCTAGGTGAACTGCCTTTGTGGCTAGACAAACAAATACACATAAATATGCCTTTACTGATTTTGCATTTCTGAGTAAACTCGATTTCACCAAAAACGGTCCAGCAAAATCTGTTGCTGTGTGTGAAAAGGGTCGGGAGGCTATTACCCTATCTGAGGGTAAATCTGCCATTACAGGTGGCTGAATAACGGCGTCAAAACGGTGACATTTGATACATCTTCTGATAACCTTCGATACTTGTCTTCTGATGGATGTTATCCAAAATTCTCTTCTGAGGATAGCTATTAATCCGTTTGTGGCAACATGACAATATTTCAAATGATAGTGTTCTATCAATAACTGAACTAATCTGTTATCCTTAGGTAAAATGATAGGGTGTCTCTGATTATAAGGCTGACTTGAGTTTTTCAATCTGCCTCCAACTCTGAGTAGTTGGTCTGAGTCGAGAAAAACACTCAGTTTCTGAAGTGAGGTGTTGACACGTTTACCTCGCTTTAATGCATGAAGTTCCTTGCTGAAGTGTTGTGACTGAAGCTTCTGAATCCAAAATATTAAAGCCATGTTGGTTTCGTCCAAAGTCAAGGTCGGAGTGAGGTCTCTCTCTGATTTAGGTAATTTCACATTTCGGCTGAATCTTAATATGTATGCTGTCACATTGATGAGCTTACTAAAATTACTGAATTTAGATATTAATTTATTATTCCAATTTTCTTCAACTGATACAGTATTTACTGTTTGTTTTAAGCCTGGTAATTTCTCTGGAGCAGGCATAATGCGATTGAAAGGCCATTCTTCTGGTGGTTCAGCTAACCACTGAGGTGACCACCATAGGTCATGCTGAATTAATTCCTGAGCTGATATTCCTCGTGAGGCACAATCTGATGGATTATATTCTGATGGAATATGTCTCCATGTTATCAATCTTGGTGAGTTCCTGATATCCTGAACACGGTTACCTTCGAACGTCTGAAGTTTATGAGGCTCAGTCTGAAGCCATGAGAGCACTATGGCGCTGTCTGTCCATGCATTGATGTCCTTGAGTGTAATAGAATTTTCATATGCCTCTGAAACATGATTTAATAATTTGCATAATAAATGAGCAGCACTGAGTTCCAATTTAGGTATTGTTTTTCGTGCCCTAGTAGGAGCGACACGTGATTTGGCGATTACAAGCCTGACTAAAACATTTCCTGAGTGATCTTCTGTGCGTAAGTATACACATGCTGCGAATCCTGATTCGGACGCGTCACTGAACCCATGTAAAGAGTATGAATTAGCATTTTCTGATGCTATGCATCTTGGTATCTGAAGTGAATGCAAGTACCTGAGGTCTTCCATGAAAGATTCCCACTGATGGATAATAGGCTCTGGAACTGGTTCATCCCACTTTAAACCATCCATAAATAATTGTTGCAATAATGATTTGAACCTGAGTATGACCGGGGTACAATAACCACACGGGTCATACAGTCTAGCTATAGTGCTGAGAATTGATCGCTTGGTAACTGCTTTACCAAATGGGATATTAATCTTATATGACAGTGTATCTGATTTAGGGTTCCATTGGATACCCAATACTTTTATGAAACTCCGAGTGTCTGCTTTATCAAACTGAAGCGGTTGTTCACAGTGATCTGCTGGTAGGTCATGGAGCAATTCTGGTGCATTGGTAGACCATTTCCTGAGGTCATATCCGGCACTGCCTAACATCTGGATTAGCTCTGATTTCAAGTTTTCAGCTTCTGATAATGTATCGGTACCAGTTAAGATATCGTCAACGAATACATCCCGACGTATTACATCTGATGCACGTGATTGTGGATGATCTGTCTCCCAATCATCTGCTAATTGCAACAATGTCCTGATCGCCAAATATGGGCTGGACCTGAGACCATATGTATTTGTATTTAATTCATATACCTTAAGCGGCTCTGATGGGTGTGCTCTCCATAAGATGAGCTGGTATTTTCTGTCTTCTGGGTGTATCCAGGTCATTCTAAACATCATTTTGACATCCGTAGTGAAAACTATTTGATGTCGTCGGAAATTAATCAGTATCTTAGTTATATCATTCTGAAGCGGCTCGCCTGGATGTAGACGCTGGTTTAATGATACTCCTGATGAAGTTTTCCCACTACCATCGAACACGACGCGTAGCTTATCTGAGTCTCGTTTAAATATACCATGATGAGCAATGAAGTAATGTTCTGAGTCAAAGTTAAATGATGAGAGCGACATGTGTCCTAAACTTTCATATTCTGACATGAAATCTCGATATTTTTCAGCGAAGTATTTATTTCTCCATAGTTTGCCTTCCAAGGCATAAAATCTCTTAGTTGCCTTAGCACGTGATTCACCTAATTCAGGTTTCTCTGATAAGAAAGGTAATCGAACCATATATTTACCATCTGAAGTTCTTACTGTGGTAGACTGATAAATGTTCTCACACTCCTGATGCTGAGGGTTGGCAACCTTCTGTTCTGGAGGTTCTTCTGATTTCCAAAACCGCTCAACAGCTTCGGTGAGGGTGGTGTTCACAGGGCAGACATCATCTCGACCCGGTGAAGACAACTGGCAGCTACTTACAGGTCCCATAATTGTATGGCCAAAGCAAGTTCCATAGGCTGCTGCACCACCTGAGTTTAAGATTATTTTAGTACCATCATAAACATAATTCAATATGTCAGTACCCAATATTAATTCTATATCATTGGGTTCTGAGAAATTGTGATCAGCTAATTTAATTTTGTTCGATTGATTGCGAAGGAGATCCTTAGTCTCAATATAAATTGAAGGCAACTGAGTTGTAAGAGATTGCAATATAACAGCCTCCGTGGTTATAACAGGTAGTACTGAATTAATGGGTTTAATAACAATCCTAGTGGTTCCTAGAGGTTGTTCAGTGGGGCAGTTTCCTATGCCCGTAACTCTTATAGAGGTACGCTGTCGGTGTAACTTAAGTCGGCTGGCTAAGCTTTCCCTGATAGCACTCATGCTAGCCCCTGTGTCTAACAAGGCACGGGCCTTCTGATATTGTCCTGAATGATCCTTAATTAATAACATAACCGTAGGGTTGAGATTGAGTTGTTCATCACAACCGACAGCGAGATAATCTCATTCTGAGTGATCGGGGAACTCTGTAGGTTGCCCGTAGCGTAATGCCCTGAATGATTCCTGGGCCTGATCATAGCGTTCATAATGACGCGGTTGATGATGTCCTACAAACTCGTATTGTGTAGTGCCCAGAGTCTGACGTTCCCGCTCTTCCTGTCTGTGGGTAGGCGGTGGTGATGAGCACGGTGAAGAGCGTACTGATGATGTACCCTTCGGATTCGAACCGGTATGATATTTGGGTGGTGACCGACGTTTAGCGTCATATGGCCGCTTGGCAGAGTCCTCAATACAAAGCAGAGTATTGTGACCCGCAGCTTGACAATGTTTACACCAGCTTGATTTGCGGCACTCTGAAGTCTGATGCTTTCTAATGCACTTGAGACACAAATTACGACTGGTGACCCAGTCCTTACGGCTCTCTGGGGTGCGCTCAAGGAACTGTCTGCACTTATACAGAGTGTGGTCAGTGGCCTGACAATACAAACAATAAAATGTACCTGTAGCCTGAGCAAACTGAACCTGTTTGTCTGGTCTGCGGAAGGGTGGTCTGGGCTGACCCCGCGCTGTCTGGCGGCGAGAAGGCGATGGGCGATGTCCTGATGCCGTGGGAGCTCGCAATGTGTCCTGGGTGACCATCTGAAGACGGCACTGCTCGTCGAGGAAAGCAGTCAGCATCCCGAAGGTCGGTAGCTTGTCCGTAGTTGTAGCTGATGGAGCTCCATGCGATGCCTCAAATCGCGCTCTCAAATGAGCAGGTAACTTCTGAAGCACAATAAACAGTAATATGTACGACCATTCACTGACAGGGAACCCTAATTTGGTAAGGGCCTGAGTCGACTCCATTAGTGGGTTATATAAATCCTTTCTGAGACTGTGAGCTTGAGGAGTAATATGTGGCAAATTTAATATCCTATTCATGTAGGTATCAGCTAACATACGTAGGTTCTGAAATCTTCCTTTCAGTAAATTCATAGCCACTGGGTACGATGCTGCATCCATAGGTAAGTGATTAATTAATGATAACGCCTCACCAGTAAGTGACGATCTCAAATAATAGTGGCGTTCAGCATCCGGTAGTCCTGGACGCTCGTGAACCAACGAGGTGAACAAGTCAATAAAAGAAATCCACTCAAGCATGTCACCACTAAATGTGGGCAATTGAATAGCCGGCAATTTTGCAGCACTGAAGGATGAACTTTCAGAAATAGTGTGATGGGCTGAAACTGACTGATTATGCAACGGGTTTTCCATACTGCATAAATCATCGATCTGACAAATATATTTATTAATCTCAGAAAACTTACCATTAATGTCCTGAAGTACCGAAGCATCTGTAGTCACTGACAGCAAATCCTCGTAGGCTGACAAAAATACTGGGTAATTTTTGTCAAACTGACGTTTAGCTACTGAGGCAGCTATTGTCTCTGTAGCGCTAGTAATGGTGTGGTAAAAATCACTGAGCATGCGATGTCTCGCTTCAAAACGAATCCTTGGATCAGTCATGATAATATAGTGTACTAAACAGACTCACAAATTAGGTTTTAGTACATAGGTAGGTACTCCTACTTATAATTAATTACTATGTCTGAATTTAGTTAAATAACGTTATGACAAATGTGTACTGATATAACATAAACAAAATAAACACAACATGTATCACATACAACTACTTAACGAATAGAAATAATTAAAATCTAAACGTAAACAAACACGATTGAATGTCTGCACTGACAGCTGAGTGATTGGTCGACTGAATGAGTATATTGATCGATTCGAACGATCGTTTCCGGAACGAATGTCTGAACTGACAGCTAAATGATGGATTGACTGAATGAATGCACCGATCGAGTCGAACGATCGCTTTCGTTTCCGGGCGAAGACCAATCAGCCTTCGAGAAAATAACAACCAATCAGCGGAAGGGACCACCAAACATGTTCCGACAGGTTGTTGGTAAACAAAATGGACTTACCCAAGTTGCCCTAAACACATTACATTACATAAAAATTAACTTATTACTAAAAATTATAATGTCACAAAATGTTCCTTGGGAATATACACACACACGGCACCGAAGTCCCGATATAAAAAACGCACTGACACTGATAATATTCTCGAATATTCGGCGAGTGGGCGATACCAAGTCGCGGCGACGAAGTAGGTATTGGTACGATACCAATTATCACAATTCTGACGATAAATCTAAGCTTCTGAGCTCGTCTGATGACGCGAGGAGGCCTTCCTGGCTTAGTAGTCTCCCCTCATGGGCCACCAAAAAATGTTGGTAAATTCCAACGTTCTGAGCGGAAGGCCTTTGAAGGCGGGTTCGTGGGCTGAAGATGTAAATTTCGACGGAGGTTCCTCCCCTCTGGAACTCCGCCTGCAGACCTGATGATGATGATGCTACTCACTGAGATACCTGATGCGTTGTGTAGGCTGCCGATCAATTAGGTTCGGGTGGTTTGAAATAAAATTTATAACCGATGATTTAAACCTTTTACTAGTATTAGCTTATGCCATCTGGCTAACACAAATCAAACTGAGTATTGCAAATAAAATATATCCGACATATTGCCGGTGCGAGCGTGGGAGCGCGCAAAGAAGGACGTGACCGTCCGGTCCGAGAGCCAGAGTAAGAGAGCGACAAAAAAAAGGCTCCGGCCTGAGAAATGTGGCGCGGGAGTGCTCACAATAGAGTAGTGCCACAACACAAACAAAATAAGAGTTACCAACTTAAATTAGAATTTGCCATAGATAAATAAACTGTACACATTTTAGTGTACAATTACCCACGAGGAGACACTGGTACAAAAGAGAACAACCAGACAAGCATATTTTACTGTGCGCGTCAGTGAATAATGTCACGTAGGTATATTATGTGTATTCAAATGCAGTATAGGTACTCAAATAGATACAGATACACTGTCGGTTACTGTAGATTGGAATAAATAAGTAAATAAATATGCGAATTAGCTTACAAAAGATTGAGACAACGATATACATTCATAATTAAGATTCAACAATAAAATAAAACGGATCACTAGGAGCTCAACATAATTTAGTGTGAATTCATGAAGTCACGGGTTCTCAAATTAATATCTTAAGGCAGCAGCAACCGCCTCACGCCTATAATTTAACCGCCTCCGTGGCTCAATGTAAACAACATTGGGTTTACGATTCGGAGGTCGCGGGTTCGATCCCCAGCGGGGTACATGTTTAAGTACTCGGTTTGGTTGGTGGTAGGGCATTTTAAATGTCCGCCTGGCTAGCTACCACCATCTTATCTAAATCTGCCGCCAAGCAGCAATGTTAATAGCATTGTTGTGTTCCGGTTGTCAGAGTTAAGATAGCCAGTCCCCCAAATGTGTTGTGGTTTTCGGGTCAGTACGCTTCCACCTTCGACCTCATCTTCACTTTGTAGCTGAGTAACCAGGTGCTCAATGGAATGAGAAGATTTAAAGTGACTAGGTTAAGTGTCTCGTGTCTGTTCAAGCAATAGTGGTGCGGAGCGAAATCAAAAAACATAGGTAGTCTTCTTAAGCTTCTTGTTTAATCTTCTTTAGGCACATACAAAGGTTGTTACTTAGGTACTATCTAAAACTATAGCGCAAAGGCTTTACAAAACCATAGAGCCAACAATGGGATGAATATTAAAAAGCACTTCAATACACTTAACATCAGGTGTGATTGAGGTCAAGCACGAACCCGTTATGCATAAGAAAAAAGAAAAAAAAAGAGGATTAATGTTTTCAACTCTTCGTGTTTTTTACCTAGATCTCTTAGCAGATGGAGGGCCATAGTCATGGTCAAAAATGCTTTATTTTGTATGTACACTGGGTACAATTAAATTAGTCAGCTTTTACATTTTCAAGCTACTGTTCGTTCAAAAGGCAATTTTCCCCCCGAGAAGAACAAGCAAGACTCTAGGGGTTGCTCTCTTTTCCAGGTTTTTATATCACAAAAAGGCACAATTATATTTCATTATTAATTGTGAAAGAGCTGGTGGTTATGTCCACGAAAGTTTATCATCTAAAATAAAATAAAAATAAATACCTCGTCTGATATTTTATAATATGCTTTCTCAATACGTTTCTGTTTTATAGTATTTTTTTTATTGAAAGGAAGATCTTGTATATCAACAGGAACAATACTGAAAAAGCGTATACATAAACCCTTTGAATGAATTTTTGACTTTGCGAGTCGTAGGGAGTCGTCATGTTAACTCAAATAGGGCTGTCGCTAGATGCCATTTTCTGGCACTTGACAACCGAGGAGTTTTTTTTTTATGCATAACGGGTTGGCACTTGACATCAATCACACCTGATGTTAAGTGAAGATGAGGCCGAAGGTGGTAGCGAACTGACCCGGAAACCCTGTCTTATTTGGGGGACTGGCTATCTCTGACAACCGGAACATAACAATGCTATTAACATTGTTTGGCGGCACATTTAGATAGCTGGTGGTAGTTAGCCAGGCGGACATTTAAAATGCTGGAGGTCGAACCCCCGACCTGCGAATCGTAAACCCAATTTTGTTTACATTGAGCCACGGAGGTGGTGGAGTATAACTTGCCACTATGTCTTGCGTTTGTGGACTTCGATTGGATCGAGATCTGGGCGGTGCTGCGGTCTCTCCATCGTTACATTGAAGTCTTGCGGTGATTGTATATTAACGCCCCTATGTCAATGGCGAGTCACATCTTCGGTTTGCCGACGACATTGTAGTCATGGCAGAATCGTTGGAAGACCTCAGTACTACGCTCGACGAACGTGGACAAAACGAAAATTATGGCTAATGTCCATGTCGTGGCCACACAAATATCAGTTGGAAACTCCATTCTCGAAGTTCTAGAGAAAGAGGCCAATCGACGAATCCAACTCGGATGGGCAGCGTTCGGTAAACGGCACAACGTCTTCTCCTTCAAAATATCTCAGTGCTTGGGGACGAAAGTTAATCAAGTGTTACTAGTGATGACAATACAATACAATACAAATACACGTTATTGCACAACAGAAAAGAAAATACAGTTACAGAAAAGTGGTAAGAATGGAATGTATAATTTGGCGACCTTATCACTAAAAGCGATCTCTTCCAGGCATCATTTGGGTATAAGGACAGTATTAAATAGGGATGCATGCAGTGCATACTCCACAGACAGTTTTTTGCCAATACAACCCCAATTCCAACTATAATAGCATTATAAATGCCAAAGTTTATGTGTGTGTGTATATATAATATGATTATAAATGCCAGTTTATGTGTGTGTAAGTATGTCTGTTACCTCTTCACGCCTAAACGGCTGGGCGGATTTGGATGAAATTTGGTTTGTAGACAGTTAGGACCATTTTTTTTTTTTTTTTGACGGGGGAAAACAGGGAGGTCAGCGGCGAGGATATGTGGGACTCACCGCTCCAGAAGGGAGCGGTCCTACCCACTAAAAACCCCCCGGTGTTTCTCCGCGCGCACCGAAAACGGCGTGGCCACGGGTACCCCTCGGTAATCGTCCGCAGCCACGCCAGCGCGGCGCCCGCCGCCCCAGCGCGGCGCCCGCCGCCCCGAGACAGTTAAGACCTAGATTAACATATAGGCAAATTTATTTGCTGAACCAATTTTGATTCTACGCGGACGAAGTTGCGGGCGAAACGCTAGTTTTTTATGTATATCCATGGTGTTTATTTCTCAATTTTATTGCTTGCCAAAGCAACAGGATCTATCTATCCTTGGACGTTTAGTGAAACATAAAATAGAAAATGCCGTCGATTCTACTTCGCAATAGGAACTGGAACGCGTATAAAGTGCATGCGGAGATGCCTCTCCACCGACCCCTCACGGATTAATTTAAATACCCGACATTCCAGTCGCACAGGGACGGACTAGGGCAACTCGACTTATATGCATTGTATAATAGAAAATGTACAACAGCGAGCTTAAATTCGATAGAGGATATGTATTTAAGATTAAGAATAAGATGTAAGATTACTAGTAAGTAATAGTTTTGTGACCGGTCTCAAGTAAACGTGTTGATTAATAAACCTTACTTGAAACCTGAAACCCACGTGCATACTCAAGCAGTACTCACTTGAGACGTGCGCTGAGTTTCCCGTATTAATAAACGAAACTCAAGACTAGACTAGCCGCTGAGGCGAATACTTGAGAAGTGATCTCAGCTCAGTAGACCTCAAGATTGGTTTATAAATTATCACGGATCTTGAGATAGCGTCAACTTTTTAAGACGTATCTCGAGTGATACAGCCTCAAGACTTGTATTGAGATTTTCTTTATTAAGGGCCTTAGAGAAATTGCTACTGACTTATATGTATGTCTTTACTGGTGGTTTTGCGAGAGATCTGACCTGTCAATTCCTAAAATCCTCTTTCTCAGTCCTCCATCAGTTGTTAAAAGAAACCAACTTGAAATAGAAAAAAAATAGGCTACTAAAAAAGTTTTTCATCTGAAAAATTCGTGGAACAAATTTTTTTTCACAGTTTTTCCATAAATAATAATAAATAAATAAATATCTTTGCACATATACACAGCGCCATCTAGCTCCACACTAAGCAACTAGGCTTGTATTATAGATACCAGATGTTGATAAACTACACAATACATTTTTTTTGTAAATAAATACATTATATAAATGAAAGACATCCATATCTCGGGAACACATGTCCGTATTCATCATACAAACATATGCCCCTAGCGAGATTCGAACCCGCGACCTTTTGGTATAGCAGCAGAGTTTCTAACCACTACACCAAACAGGTCGTCCTAATAAGGGCCGTATTCTCAATACTATCAATCAATCAATGAAATACTCTTTATTGCACAATTAACAAAAACTATATGAAGAATACAGCGTACATCATTAATCGCACAAAAAGGCGGCCTTATCGCTACTACTACTATTTTTTTTTGATACTGTTTTAATATGCTACAGATTCTCAAACGTCAACTTAAGATAAGCTTAAGGTTTTGTTTGTCCGTTTGTTTGTAAAGGCTTTATTGCACAAATAGACAATACATTAATTTTATTAATACGGGACTTAAAGTTGTTCAATTTGATGGTGTCCTCAGATCAGTATTCACTTCTTCTTGCTTGCGTTCATCATCAGCCCGTAAACATCCCACTGCAGGGAAATCTATAGGCCTCCCCTCGTATATGAGGGAGTATAGACTGTAGTCCACCATTGGCCAACTGCGGGTTGGGGATTTCACCATGCTTTCGAATTTTTATTTATCTGGCATGCAGGTTTTTTTACTATGTTTTCCTTCACCCTTTAAGAGGTCGGACATAAGTAATTAAATTAAATTTAAAAACTCGTAGGTACATGGTCTGTTTAGGAATCGTACCAGGACCTCCCAAATTGGAAGACCGTGTCTTAAATGCTTAGCCGCCGACACGTTACTTGCGTTGCTTATTGGAAATTATCATCTTCCCAAAATCCGTCCCTGGTACAGCGACAGAAATTTATAACAATTGTAAATGCGCCCCCCGTCGGAAGATTAGCTGGCGGTCGTTAGCGATTGCGATCACGACTGTAGCGATTATCGCGATGAACACGAGTGATATTAAGAGTCTGCTATCGGAGGGGTTTTGGGAACCCGGAGACGGCTAGACATAGGGATTTGGAGTAATCTTTCTCATCAAAGAAAAAGTAATAAGTAGTTTAAGCTTAGCAACGCCGAGGCTACGGCGAAAAGGGGGAAAAAGACGGTCCTGCTCTGCCTCTTCTTTTTATGTACAACGGATTAGCACTTGACCTCAATCACACCTAATGTTAAGTGAAGATGAGGCCGAAGGTAGAAGCGTAGGTTCTAGGTAGGTAGGTTGACCCGGAAACCCCATCTTATTTGGGGGACTGGCTATCTTATTTCTGGGCACCGGAACACAATGATGTTGTCAGGCGGCAAATTGAGTTAAGATGGTGGTAGCTAGCCAGGCGCCCCAGGCAAATTAGAATGCCCTACCATTAATCAAACCGAGTACTAAACATGTACCCCGGCGGAGATCGAACCCGCTACCACCTATTTGTAAACCCTATGTTGTTCACATTGAGCCACGGACAAACTCTTACACTAGTGTTAGGGAAGGAACATAAAATAAAGTTTTTATATGGGTTTCACATGTTTAAAATACAAGTAAAAAATAAAATATATAGTTAATATACCGAACATTCACACTAAGAAGTTCGAATCTTCTTCATTCATCGTCCGAACAGCCAAGGCATGGAACTTCCTTCCGGCGTTAGTCTTTCCTGAATCCTACAACCTTGGGATCTTCAAGAGCAGAGTGAATAGGCATTTACTGGGATCGCGTGCTTTATCTTCGACCATATCGTCACTTTCCATCAGGTGAGATTGTGGTCAAACGCGAATCCAGTCAATCATAAAAAAAAATGAATAAGACTTAAGTAATAAGATTTATTTTATTATTTAATTTAAAATTTAATAGGACTTAATAAGATGCTGCCTAAGCGACCAATCAAAAAGCGAGAGGGCGCTCGCTCTGGTCGGAGCGAGCAAGAAAGCCCGTTCGTTAGTGGCATTTTTTACATTTGTTTTTTATTATATTTGGTATAACGAGTGCCAACTGATTCTACCTATATCCTTGCAAATTTAATTCAATATATTCTTATTCACATTGCAAAAATTTTATGATTATTATGATTTGATTTAAGTATCTATTCATTATTTTAACAATAACATTGTCAAATGACATGCGATAACACGACAAGTGCTTAATATCCGACCCTTCTCCCCTCTGCAGGTGGCTGCTCCATTCAAGCCGCACTCCCCTAACAGATTGTGGGTTTTGACTTGCATTTAAATATGTTTACGTTTATTTTGTCGGGAAACGAGTACCGATGTTTGATTCGAATGTATTTTTTGCAGGCACATGGAAATTATACAATTACGGCTTGTTTATAACGTTCCTAATATTTAAAATTTGATACTAGGTAGGTAAGAGGAAGAACTTACATACCCACATACATAAATTCAAGCCTGTTTCCCGTAGGTTTAAATTTGGCTCAATGTACACAACATTGGGTTTACGATTCGGAGGTCGCGGGTTCGATCCCCAGCGGAGTACATGTTTAAGTAGGTACTCGGTTTGGTTGGTGGTAGGGATTTTAAATGTCCGCCTGGCTAGCTAGCTACCACCATCTTATCTAAATCCGCCGTCAAGCAGCAATGTTAATAGCATTATTGTGTCAGACATAAGATAGCTAGTCCCCCAAATGTGTTGGGGTATCCGGGTCAGTACGCTTCGACCTTCCACCTCATCTTCACTTAACATCAGGTGTGATTGAGGTCAAGTACCAACCCGTTGTGCATAAAAAAACTGCGTTATATATGCCCAAACCACCTTAACATACATCGAACCAGCCTTCGTTTTGCAAAATGTTGTTAACATTGAGTCGCTGGGGCAATCTAAGCCCCCAGGCATAGAAAATACGTAAACCTTGCAAGGCCCGAAAAATATTAAAGTACAGGAATTGGTTAATTCAACCACGTAGGACGAACTGTAATGAAGAACGCGATAGATAATTTAGTGCCTCTTAGCGGACGAGGTCGCGGGCATCATCTAGTTTCTTATAAACAAGTTAAGAGAAACAATAAGCCAACGATAGGCTGATAATAGGTACTTAAAATAGGTAGGTAGTACTCGGTTCCAACAGCCCCTATTCCCCCTCTCGACGTTTAATTTGTACATAGTTATTGTGGAGTAAACATCAAACGGCTGGGGCCGAATAATTTTCATAAAGACCCTTTGAAGCGAGGTTATAATAAAAATATTCAATAACCGCTGCGCGCCAAAGCATACCGCACCGCGGTGCCACAGTGTACGTAATGGAGCTACAGTACTCTTACTAAGTAAATACAGCAACAAAGCTTGTTTAACCTTTTGACCACCAAAGACGGCCATAGCCGACAACGGGAAATCGTGCCATGTACGTACTGCTGGCAAAACATGATGAAACCTCGTTAATGTGCTAACATCTGATGTATTTTTTATTACAGTATTTTTTTGAGTTTTAGGCACCAGTCGAGGGGCGAGGAAGCGATTAGCTATCTACTATTTTCTCGCTCAAGAAACGAACAAAAGATAAAGATCCCGTGTCGGTAAAAGAGAAAGATATATTAATAGCGTAGTAATAAAAACAAGCAATTCTTTTATATGAAACCTGAATTATATTAATATTTCGACAGATCCTTGTCCTTAGCAAAACATTTAATAAAGACTATATGACCATATAGGGGTTAGCAGCTGATGCTTATAACACAAGTATTTTTAATGCTTAGCATGGGCATCAGCTGAGAACATACTTTTAGAAATTCTAATGAATATTACAAAATTTTACCGGTTGTAAACGACTGTATTTACCTGTGGTTAAAAATAAATTATTCTTATTCTTATTATTCTTACTATACTTCGAATGTAATCGATTACTAAAAGCTAACTAGTCAATCACAAGTCGAAAACCACCCGTTTTGATAAAATGATTCATGCTAATAAACATCTATCTTGAACAAACACACTATGACATTACCAGAGATGATAGTTCTCTATGTCAGAAGGCCGATTAGGTAGAATTTTATCTGCTCTGCCATTAAACTATCATGTTTATCGGGCCCACAACGGGCGCCAAATCCAGTTCTATCTAATGTTGTCTTTATTTACAGTTCGGGTCATCATTATACATGTATGGTACGGTATAGGAAAAATGACTCCGCGTTACCTAATTGTATCATCAAATACCCCATGTGTGACACTCAGAATTATGAATAAAAATATAAATACTTACGGCAAAACCGTGCAATAAAATTTTCAATATTGTGGAACTGACCAAAAAATTTAATTTGATATTTTCTCAATTACGTATTCCTCACACTGAAAATATTTATTTTTTCATCGCAATTTGGGTTAATAGTTACGTCATATGCAAATGTTGGTACATACGTGATTAAATACGATCAAAAGTAATAATACTATTCATCAGTTGAAATTGGCGCCCGACGTGTGCACTATTGATATACAACATGTAACAGAATTAACGCTAAACCAGAAATTAGTTTGTTCAGAATCGGAATATGAGCCGATTGCACTATGTTAAAATGTAGGTAATAATTTCAAAAATTTTAATTAAATTGAGATCAATTCTAGAGTTGTTCTAAAGTCTGTGTGTTTGATACGACCACGCCCTTATTATTTTAAATAAATTGCTTTTGCTACCAATCTTCTTTCTTCGTTTTTCTTTTGCAACTGTTTTCCCGCCAATAACTGTATGGTGACAGATGGTTTTTCCACGAGTGGGTAACTGACAACTGGTAGTAAACTTTGTAGAATTATTAATCAAATGATGTGGACACGATAACTTAAAATGCCAGTAACTTTTAAGATATTCCTTAAATTATTTGAATAGTTATGCAGATAGATTTATTAAATTATAAATCATTTGGGGTGTATAAGGTTTTGCGTTAATTCTGTTACATGTTGTATATATACCTTGCCGGTAGTAATAGTAGCTCTTTTTGGTAAAGTGAAAAAGGACATACTACCTGCTAATGCTCGACATCTGCTGTAATTCTCCGTTCATTAAAGCTCAATTGCCTGGTCTGTTGTATTACTGATTATTATGAGGGTAGCAGCACGGTATTCCAAGAGGAACCATTCGTCCAATACACATTGTTTAATGTGTGCATTTTGTAATATAACAGCAGTTAAAAATTTCAATATGAAAATTGCTTTGGGTCGGGTACCTGCCTGAAAATAACCTACCACTTTATTTATACATAACATATCAGAAACGAGACTTTCAGGAGACGATTATATATTAAAAGTAAGCATTTACATTAAAAGCCGCCTCCGTGGCTCAATGTAAACAACATTGGATTTACGATTCGGAGGTCGCGGGTTCGATCCCCAGTGGGGTACATATTTAGTACTCGGTTAACCAAACCAACCAGGTGGTAGGGCATATTAAAATGTCCGCCTGGTTAGCTACCACCATCTTATCTAAATCTGCCGCCAAGCAGCAATGTTAATAGCATTGTTGTGTTCTGGTTGTCTAAGATAAGATAGCCAGACCCCCAAATGCGTTGGGGTTTCCGGGTCAGTACGCTTCCACCTTCGACCTCATCTTCACTTAACATCAGGTGTGATTGAGGTCAAGTACAAACCCGTTGTGCATAAAAAAATCGACCTAACTTTACACGAAAAGGTCATTTTTGCGACTAATTTAGCAGTTGTATACATTTATCGGACAATTAGGTATATCATAGTGACTGAACCTGTACGTGCGTTGTCCCTGGGCTTTGTCAATACTTTTAATTTTAATCAAAACGTACCAGATGTATAAATCAAACGTTTTCCATTATTTATTAGAGGGCAACACTGCGGCCGTGGAACAAGGCGGTAATTGCTACATTCCTCGGTCATTCGTTTAGAAAAAAAAATTGTGATTTATTACCGTTTCAATTTAAAGGGGTAGATTGCGTATTGCACTCGTGGCGTGTTGTTGCTTGCGAAGTTAAGCAACGGTTGGCGGTTACAGTGTTTGGAATTTGAAATCATATTTGTCACCTTTCAGCCTTTCCATTAAGGCTTATTTCACGGACTACAAGATTAAGTTTGTAACCAGACTTCGGAGTAGGCAAATCGACTTTCCTTACAAGTTAAGTGGGATTGCTTTTGAATCATGGAGAGATGCATGTTCTCCAGTTCTGTTTATGAAAATTTTTGAATTTCTGAATTTAAAAATAGACCATTTTAATTTTGGCTTCTAAATCGCTAGAACAAATGTAAAAGATGGGACCGCAAGACAAGGTACCCAAAACGCTGGCAACGTTTCCTCGCTCGCAGATACTTAAGCGTTGAGTAAGAAATCACCAGTAACATCGACTAAGCGCTTTGAAATATTAAAGAAAAATTAAAGAGCGCCCGTCCGTCAAGGACCTAAGGTTTCGACTCCGAAAGCCAGGAAAATTTATTCGGAGCCGGATTAATTTTGATTTTTTCTGCAGTCTCGGCGGCTGCACCCGGCCTCCTCAAGGTTCCTTGGAGTTGACACAGGGCAAGAGTGTCGACACAAGTAGCATCCCACACTAAGGCCCGTATTAATAAATCGTTCTCAAGACCATTTTTTCTGATGCTGTTTTAATATGCAACAGATTCTCAAGCATCAACTTGAGGCCATGTCAATCTTAAGAACTGTTTATTAATACGGTCCTAAGGCCCGACCTATGCTCCAAGGAATCAAGGACATTTCGTATGATCTCTTCCCGTCGTCCCGTAAAATACCATGCGACATATTACATGAACAACCATTGCGTCTATAGGCTGCTGGTTCAGCACATGGAAAGACCTTTTCCATGTGCGGTGCGTCGAGTAGGTCAAAGTCAAAGTCCAAGTCAAAAAATATTTATTTCGTAGGATAAAGATTATCACTTGAAAACGTCACATTTTTTATCTTAATATTAAATTCGTCATTAGCAGGATTACCACACATGGATTGCTATGCTCTATTGAGCGCCAATTATACAAAATTTATCATGCTGTGCGTTGACAGAATAGGGAAGTCATTTCGATCTTTATCATGTTAGGTCTTTACCTATGAAATTGGCGTTTTGTATGAAGAATTTCATTAAGACTGTTTTCTCCATACAAACATTTTTGATTTTTTTTTGAGAACGGCAAATCCAAATTTAGCTAAACTTTGTGTGTATTATCGGATAACATTACGTTTAGGCAGCGTTAATTTTTAAAAGTAACCGCTTTATAAAAGTTTCAACGAATCTAAGAAATGATTATGGTAAGCACATGAAAAGAGCTCTGTTAATTTTTTTTTGTTGTGTTTTAGCCCAGAAATTAACAAATTTGGATATAGCTTTGAAATCGCAGGAATTGGTACATATGATTAGCGAAGAAAGAAAACTCCGATTTCATAGGTAAAGACCCAATAGAAAAAATGTTTTTTTTTTTAATTTTTTTAATCTTATTTATTTTTAAGAGGGTTTATTCAAATACTAAATATGCCACCCTCATCATTGAATGATGTTGTTTGGTTAAAATAATCTTGTTGCAGTTGATATAATAAAGCGACAATAGTGTCGATTCGGATGTACACCAACTAAACTAAAACCAATTTTAAAGTAGTACTCTCTTTCTCCCTGGAACAGTACGATGCGACGGCACCACTCCAAAACTGATTTTAGTTTAATTGGTGTACATCTGAATCGACACCATTGTTTACATAACGTGTACTCGTATTGTCTCATGTTTTTTTCGTTTTATGTAGGTAGGTATAACGTAGGCCTGTCTAATAAAATTATTGTTTTCGTAATTTGCGGTAAGTAATGGAAATAGAATGAACACAGAAAAACACCAAACTCTTAAAAATATTTTTTTTATCATCATTTTTATCAATGAGTTTCACCTAACCTCCAAAATTCCGAATTCAAAATCGCGTCAAGACACTTGTAGTAAAAACAGTAAACAAAATATTTAATTGTTTTTTTCGACGCGCGCCGCCACTCGAGCAACATCGTTCAGCCTATATTCAGCCTATTATCCGATAGGGACGCGTGCTTACAATAGGATGACAAATTGGCGAGGACAAAGGAATAAGGTTTATTGGCCGACGTTATGAGGGTACTCTGCGAGTTTGGGGGACAACAATGAATGGAGTCGACTTGCATTTATTTATATTAGGTTTATTCCAAACGATGATGTTTCATACATAGTTAAAAATCTTTGAAATAAATTGACCGATTTAGTTAGTGTGTTTGGGAAACTACGTAACATCTCGCCCATAATACTGTCTCAAGACGAAAGTCATTTTCGAGGTATCTTCTTATACACGTCACCAGTTTTGGGATAATCTTATGTACCTATATAGTTCACTGCATCAGAAGGTGCTTGGCAGGGGTGCGTAAATGAAAGTTCAGAATCAAGGTCAAAATTCTATTGTCAC
This sequence comes from Oegoconia quadripuncta, assembly GCA_949316235.1. NCBI lineage: Eukaryota > Metazoa > Arthropoda > Insecta > Lepidoptera > Autostichidae > Oegoconia > Oegoconia quadripuncta. The sequence continues at coordinate 6,495,399 of OX438750.1, read as the reverse complement.
TTTAGGGTGTACACAAAACTGAGGCACAAAGTTACATTGGTAACATACGTGGAAAAATGTAGTGTACCGGGCGGGACGCGTAACGGGGAACGACTGGCTGTCGCTTCATAAGCGGAGGCCAAAACTGCATGTCTCAGCATGTCGCTCGCGGAAACAGTTTTTGATCGGTGTATGTTGCCAGTGATGACATATGGAACTGAAACATGGTCGCTCACTATGGGCCTCATAAGAAGGCCCAAGGTTACTCAAAGAGCAATCGAATCAGAAATGACATCGGCCAGAGAACCAAAGTGACCCATATAGCCCGAAGAATTGCCAACCTTAAGTGGCAGCGGGCGGGGCACATTGCTCGTAGAACCGACGGCCGTTGGGGCGGAAAAGTTCTCTAGTGGCGACCACGCACCGGAAGACGAGTATGGGCAGGCCCTCCATGATCGACAGTTTGGTAAAGATTGCGAGAAGTCGCTGGATGCGGGCAGATGAACCGATCGTTGTGGAGATCTTTGGGGGAGGCCTTTGGAGGAGGTGTAGTATAGTACTAGGCTTGATAATGACAAGTTAGTTAGAAGGGTGTCCTTCGAAAGTGACTTGGTCTTTATCAAACCCAGTACTGCCCGTTGGTCCCTGTTTAACAATTTATTATAGATTACCACACTCTTGTATTCTATACACTAGACATAATTAGCCATTATCATAGGATTATTAAGATTCGCATTGTTTCTTTCAATACAAATGATTTTTTTAACCGCCTCCGTGGCTCAATGTAAGCGACATTGGGTGTATGAATCGGAGGTCGCGGGTTCGATCCCCAGCAGGGTACATGTTTAAGTACTCGGTTTGGTTGGTGGCAGGGCATTTTAAATGTCCGCCTGGCTAGCTACCAGACTAGCTACTATATTATCTAAATCTGCCGCCAAGCAGCAATGTTAATAGCATTGTTGTGTTCCAGTTGTCAGAGATAAGATAACCAGTCGCCCAAATAAGATGATGTTTCCAGGTCAGTACGCTTCCACCTTCGTCTTCATCTTCACTTAATATCAGGTGTGATTAAAGTCAAGTACTAACCCGTTGTGCATAAAAAAAAATATAACATAACGCAACACAACACGACACAATATAATATGATAGTGAAGTAGTCTTAGTATTGCCTTTAAAGGAAATAAACAATAGGAAACTAAGGCCCGTATTAATAAACCATTCTCAAGATTGAGAACAGTTTTGTGATCAGTCTCAAGTAAACGTTTTTATTAATAAACCTAACTTGAGACCTGAAAAGCACTTGCATACTTAAGCAGTACTTACTTGAGAGGTGCGCCGAGTTTCACGTATTAATAAACGAAATTCGAGACTATCATCCATTCGCCGCTGAGGCGAGTACTTGAGAAGTGATCTGAGCTTACAATCAAGATTGTTTATAATTTAGCAGGGAGCGCGGGATAACGTCAACTTCTTAAGACGCATCTTGTCTCGTCTCGCATCTCGGGTGATGAAGCCTCAAGACTTCTATTGAGATTGGTTTATTAATAGGTACGGGCCTAAAACCTAGTTCCGAGAGTACGTAGCTCCAACAGAAACATACATACTCTCACGACTTTTATTCCAAATTAGGTGGACAAAGATATATAGAAGAAAGTTTAAAGGCTGTTATCTTACCTCAGAAGTAAATAATTTTTACAATGCCATACATAATAAATGTGCTCAGCAGACTGACTCTATTCCCTTCGCTGTTCGGACCGTGATTCAGTAGGTAGTACGGCCCACATAATGAGATAGTGAGCTATGTCGCGACTCCGTTACATCCCGTACACCCGGTTATTAGTTATTACAGCATTATTACAATAACGTTGTGTATAATCTATAAATTAGTGTCAGAGGTCTATGTTTTTGTATCTATGACCATTTTATACATTGATATTCTTCTTTGTTTATATTCACTTTATTTTACATCACATAAAAATAACTATAAAAACATTTAGTAAACCGCCGTGATAACAAATGAGTATACCATCCAGATAAACCAAACCAACTGAATTAAAACTTAAATAAACCGATTTTCATCTAACACGGCTAAGAGCGTATCTCAGAGTTAAAAAAAAATTGGAACAAAATCAAAAATATTTTATTCAATGTAGGATACAAAAATATCACTTAATGAAAGTCAACATGTTATTTATTTTCTAAACTACATCGCTTCACAAGGTGTTATAGTTAGGGAGAAGAAGCCGCAAGAAACTCCGCAACAACACATCTTTTCAATTAGCAATTAGTAAGAACTCTCGAATGACTAAGGCCCGTATTAATAAACCATTCTCAAGACTGAAAACAGTCTTGCGACCGGTCTCAAGTAAAGTTAATAAACCTAACTTGAGACCTGAAACGCACGTGAAATCTCAAGCAGTAGTCACTTGAGAGGTGCGCGTATAAGGTCCGTATTAATAAACAATTCTCAAGATTGACAATGGCCTTAAGTGACGCTTCAGAATACGTTGCATATTAAAACAGCATCAGAAAAAATGGTCTTGAGACCGAGACGCAATCTCAATCTCAAGAACGGGTTATTAATACGGTATTAATAAACGAAACTTGAGACTATCATTCATTCGCCGGTGAGGCGAATACTTGAGAAGTGATCTCAGCTGAGTAGACCTCAAGATAGGTTTATAAATTAGCACGGAGCTTGAGATAGCGTCAACTTCTTAAAACGCATCTCGGGTGATACAGCCTCCAGACTTGTATTGAAATTGGTTTATTAATACGGGCCTTAATATCATTAAAATACACCAAAAAAATTGTATTAAAGCTTCGAAATAGCGTTTGCCCCTCACGATATTCTGTGAAAACTTTCCAAAATTAACAAACCGATTCTAATTACACATATAAGGAGGATACATAAATGTTATTAGAAATCATTTTCCAAATATGGTTTTTAAAGGTATATGTTGCATCTTTTTTGTTATTATTGAAAACTTAAAATCGCCAAACAGCAATGTTAATAGCATTGTTGTGTTCCGGTTGTCAGAGATAAGATAGCCAGTTCCCCAAATATGGTGGGGTTTCCGGGTCAGTACGCTTCCACCGGCCTCATCTGCACTTAACATCAGGTGTGATTGAAGTCAAGTGCTAACCCGTTGTGCATAAAAAAAGTTTACCGTAAAACTTTAGCGGCGACTGATGGAATTTTTTTTCACACGGTACAGAGGTATTCCTGAACCTATATTTATATTTTATGAACGACGGATTGGTACTTGACCTCAATCACACCTGATGTTAAGTGAAGATGAGGTCGAAGGGTGAAGCGTACTGACCCGGAAACCCCAACACATTTGGGGGACTGGCTATTTTATCTCTGACAACCGGAACACAACAATGCTATTAACATTGCTGCTTGGCGGCAGATTTAGATAAGATGGTGGTAGCTAGCCAGGCGGACATTTAAAATGCCCTACCACCAACCAAACCGAGTGCTTAAACAAGTACCACGCTGGGAATCGAACCCGCGACCACCGAATCGTAAACCCAATGTTGTTTACATTCAGCCACGGAGGCGGTTCTCATAGTGTTCTGCCCAAAGATACAAGTAAGTAGTAATGTTGAAGGATTTTCAATTATATTCAGTGCAATAAAATGCTAGTAAATTGTACAAGGATGTCAGCTACGCCGATTAGCGCACTTAATATATGATCGCGGATATTGCAAGGTGGAATTTTAATCACTGTTGGAGCAACCCTAGGCGGCGGGTTGACAAAGGTCGAGCAATAGGGTTGGCAATAACTATATTATGTAATTTTTATTTTTAAGCAAAGACCTAACTTATAAATTAAAAGCATATGTCTGTGTATAAGCCAAAATGGCTGAATAAATATGGATGTCGATGGATGACCACGTAAAAGATAAATAATAAATATCTTGCGATAAGACCGCCTGGTTGTGTTTTTTTTTTATGCACAACGGGTTGGTACTTGACCTGAATCACACCTGATGTTAAGTGAAGATGAGGTCGCAGGTGGAAGCGTACTGACCCGGAAACCCCAACACATTTGGGGGACTGGCTATCTTATCTATGACAACCGGAACACAACAATGCTATTAACATTGCTGCTTGGCGGCAGATTTAGATAAGATTGTTGTACAATTATAATTTTTTTGAAGCTATATTTAAGAAGTGTATTGTAGAATTTTGTGCAATAAAGTGTACTTGATTGATTGATCTTTGCACATACATACAGCGCCATCTCGTTCCACACTAAGGAACTAGATTTGTATTATGGATGATGGATGATAAACTACACAAATACATTTTTTTTTGTAAATAGGTACATATTATATACCGGCTGAGTTTTTTTACCTTGAGGAAAATATACGGCATATTTTATCATGTAAGTGAAATAGAAGTTATTGGCATTAGTAGATTTTTTTTTTCAAAAACGAACGCGCAGGGAGGGCACACTTCAAATGTCATCAATTTTCATAGCAGACTGCGACCTCTGAACTGCGGTTGACGAACTAACCGTTATTAGTGTTCTGTGGCAGCAGCCGCCATCTTACCGGTGGGTGGTGTCATGTCGAGCTATCAGTCAACGTCGATTTCCATTTGAAATTTTTGTAAAAGTTCAGATTTTTGTTAATTTGTTGTTTGTTTTTGTTATACTTGTTTTTCATAGCTAATTTAAAGAAATTAGTTATGAGAAATAAAAATTTCCTCATAAACAACAATACCTATTTCTAAACCCAGTTTCTACCTATATAATCAGTGTACGTAGGTATGTATAGATAGATTTAATTCCTCAACCAATCGCTGGCAGCAGCATTGTCTATACATGCAAATTTAACCACGGAGTTGCCACTCTTTCTCGGTAAATAGTTACTATACTCTTTGGGCTTTATCTTGGTATACGACTAGCGGGATTCGTAGGGTTTCAATAATGCGAAAGGTATTTGGAACTCTTATTTTCTCCAAATATTCTTCATTTATTTAATTTAATGATGCACCTAATTATGGGGAGGCCACAATTAAAGCTTTATTCGATGATTGTTTTGAAAAAAAAAATTAAACTAACTATGCCAATACCTTCTATTTCACTTACCTAATATGCCTTATTTTTTCTTATGGTAAAAAAACTCATCCGGTATAAACGAAAAACATCTATAACCCGGGAACACATGTCTGTATTCATCATACAAACATTGCCCCTAGCGGGATTCGAACCCGCGACCTTTTGGTATAGTGGTCAGAGTTTTTAACCACTACACCAAACAGGTCGTCTTGTTCTCTAAATCTGCCGCTATGCAGTTAAAATGTTAATAGCATTGTTGTGGTTAAATAAATAATGCTGGACAGATTTTCTCCATCTGTTTATAGGAGTCTATGGGTTATGGTCGATGACAAACGCTTATTAATAGAATGTATGCATTAAGAAGTAACTACACAATTGCCTTTTATTTTGAGTGTAAATCATAGTTGCGAAGTTCATTACTGCGATGTACGTTACTGCGAAAGTTCACCATTGCGAAGTACGTTGCCGCGAAAGTTCTTTACTGCGATATACGTTACTGCAAAAGTACACCATTGCGAAGTAAGTTGTCGCGAAAGTTCTTTACTGCGATATACGTTATTGCGAAAGTTCATCATTGCGAAGAACGTTGCCGCGAAAGTTCTTTACAGCGATATACGTTACTGCGAAAGTTCACCATTGCGAAGTACGTTGTCGCGAAAGTTCTTTACTGCGATATACGTTACTGCGAAAGTTCACCATTGCGACGTACATTCTTTACTGCTGTTTGAGCTTTATTTGTAGAAGTCTCCTTCCTGAATTCTAAACAACGTAATATATTTCGTTGGCAACCCTATACACGCCACGTCTAGTAGGGTGCACAATGAGCACCAGATCAAAAAGCGCATCGCCCGATTGCGGCGTCTCGCCCCTATTTTCAATTTTATACACTTTTTGCGTCCTCTCCGCCTACTTTGACTCATTAAACTTCCACTCCAAACGAGGGTAGGAAGGACTTTAATATTGTTTGCGCAAATTACGTTGAATTGTTATTGTTCAAGAATTAATAAAGAATCATTGTTTTTCGTCATCCTCATCAGCCTGTTTCCATCCAGGGAAGGACAACCCTATCCACATCACTTCACGAGATTTTGTTTTGACCCCTGCTCCTTGAAATAAAGTTAAAATCGACGAACGATTGGTGTAGTGGATAGTGAACCTATCAGCGAAACCAACGGTTCGAGTTCGAATCCCGCGAGAGGCAAATAAATCAAATCAAAAATGCTTACCGTACCTACAAAGGTACACAGGGTACACATAAAATAGTCAGATTTTACATTTTTAAAGCTACTGCTTGTTCAAGAGGTAATTTTCCCCTGAGAAGAACAAGCAAGAAACTCGAGAGGTTGCTCTTTAAAAAAAAAGGTTTTTATATTACAAAATTATTAATTAAGTATTATTTTATATTACAATATTTCATTATTAATTGTGAAATAGCCTGGTTATGCGAACGGGCTGGTTATGTCCATGACTGTTTATCATCTAAATAATCTGATATTTTATAATGTGATTTCTTATAAGCTTCTGTTTTACAGTATCTTTAAATTTATTGAAAGGAAGATTTTGTATATCAACTGGAACTTTATTAGCCTTTTGAATGAATTACTGACTTTGCGGAGGCGACTTATGTGACCTGCAAGTTTATCTTTATTTCTTGTATTAACATCATTAACTATGTATTACCTAATCTTTCCTCCAACAGCAGCTCAGAAGAAGAATACGAACGATCTTCACCCTAGAACAGCTGGAGCAACTGAAACCCGAGTTTGAGAGGCAGCAATACATCGTCGGCCCTGAGAGATTGTATTTGGCGCATCATTACAACTGACAGAGGCTCAGGTTAGTGAATCGTCCATCCGTCCGTCCAGCATGACATCGTTTCATTTCATTTTCATTTCATTTTTCATCATTTAAGCAGTTTTTGTTAATTTTGTTAATATGTCTTGCTTGGTGTCCTCGAACACCGTCGCAAGGTCGCCTGTCTCTCAGTCTTTTACTGGATGCACTTCGGTGAGTGTGCGTTGGAATTACACAATCTTATTCCACCATCGCCATTTCATCTTCGGACTACAAGGCGTGGGGAGGGATTCCACCCGTATGTAGTTAGCATACCGAACATTCGCACAAAGCGGTTCGACTCTTCATTCGTTATGGTTCGCAAGGCATGGAACTCCCTTCCGGCGTCAGTCTTTCCTGAATCCTACAACCTTGGGATCTTCAAGAGCAGGGTATTGTATTGTATTGTATGTGTATGTGGCTGTTGCAGGTCAACGGAGACCTGTATCACTGCGACCGTTGCCGATCTATTGTGATCGCCACTAACCTACAGTTCGTTGCTCAGGTTTGCCTCTTTGAGGAATTGGATAATTTTCCTGGCACCGATGGTTTTTATCTCATCCGGGTGTAATAAGTGGCTGCCCAGGTGGATATTGCGTTTACGCATTAGCGGGCCACATTCACACAGCAGATGTGCAGGTGTTTCCTCTGCGAGGAGGCAAAATCTGCACATTCCTGTTTCTCGGAGCCCTATGTTGAGCATGTGTTTGCTCAGACAGCAGTGTCCCGTTAGTGCCCTTGTGAGAATGCGTAAATTGTTCCTACTGAGTGCCAGCGCTTCGCCGGCCGCCTTCTTGTTGAAGGCTTTGATTAGTGATTTGGAGTGTGTTAAACCTGGCGTGTTCGTCCAGAGTTTAAGAGCTGCTTGGGTGCACCGGTTCCTTAGGGTAAGGCGAATTAGGCTTTTTGAGATACCGCAGAAAGGCTCAGGGCCGTACTGGGATCCGCTAGCCCCCAGTTTCGCTAGTTCGTCGGCTTTTTCGTTGCCTTCGATGCCTGCGTGCCCCGGGACCCAACGAATAAAGACCCTGTTTGTTTTGCACAGGGTATTTAAAGTAAGCCTGCAGTTTTCAACCAGCCTTGAGACAATTTTGTCTGAGTCTAGGGCCAAAAGAGCCGCCTGGCTATCTGAGTGGATGTAGATGGTATGGTTGACGTAGCGTTTGTGTAGAATGATTTCCGCACACTCTAATATGGCGTATACCTCTGCTTGGAATATGGAGGCATGTTTCCCAAGATTGGTACTGGTTTTGAATCTAGGCTGCTCTCCATATACCCCACAGCCAACGTCACAACCTGACTTAGAGCCATCGGTGTACCATTTTAGGCTCCCGGGTTTCCAAGTAATTCGTTCAGTTAACCAATCCTCTCTATGAGGAATTTCTACTGTGAATAGCCTGCAGAAATCGTACTTAGGAATCATGGCGTCGGTCACCATGCCTAGAATTCGGTCCTCCAGTACCGAGCTTTGGAGAGTTCTCAGTGACTGGGAGAGCCAGTTCTTCCTCGAATGGTTCAATACTCTTAGCATGCTAGCACCGACTTCGCTCTTGATGAAGAGGTGTAAGGGTGGAAGGTCGAGCAAAGCGTTTAGAGCTGCTCCCGGTGAGGTCGACATGGCTCCCGTGGCTATTAAACAAGCAGTTCTTTGTAGACTGTTAAGTTTGGAGATTGCAGTCGTCTGGGTGGTCTTGCTGTGCCAGACGACTGAGGCATACGTTATCATTGGCCTCACAATGGCTGTGTAGAGCCATAGGACGATTTTGGGATTGAGACCCCATTTTAGTCCTGCCAGACGACTGCATGTGCATAGGGCTGTTTTAGCCTTTCGCAAGACTCCGTTCAGGTGGCTGTTCCAGGTCAGTTTCTGGTCAAAAATTATGCCCAGATACTTGACCTCAGCGGAGAATGGAATGGTTGTGCCGTCCAGGCGGGAGGGAGCCAATCGGTCTAGCTTCCGCTTCCTGGTAAAGGGCACGATAACAGTTTTATCGGCGTTTATAGATAGGCTGTTCTCCCTGCACCATCGACTGATCGTGTCGAGTGCTTTTTGCATAAGGTACGAGATAGTACTTTGGCAGTTGCCTCGTATAGTGATCACCAGGTCGTCCGCGAAGCCTTCGGCGTCTATGCGAAGTTCCGCCAGCTTATGCAACAGCTCATCTACGGCGAGGGTCCATAGGAGGGGTGATAGGACACCACCTTGGGGACAACCTCTGGTGTTTGCGACTTCAAGCTGGGCTCCATGTAGCTCCAGCTTGACAGTCCTGGTTGAGAGCATCGTTTCGACCCATCTACTAGTGGTGGGGTCCACTGACTTGTGAGCGAGGCCCTTCATCAGTGTCCGGATGGGCGTGTTGTCGAAGGCTCCCTCAATATCTAGAAAAGCGCATAGTGCGATTTCTTTATCGTCCAATGCCTTTTCTACCCTGTCAGTCAAGTTTAGAAGGGCGGTTTCCGTAGATTTACCTCTACAGTAGGCATGTTGGTTGTTGTGTATGGGTCGTTCAATCAGTACCCCATCTCTGATATACCTGTCCAGCACTTTCTCCAGAGTCTTTAGGAGGAAGGAGGTAAGACTTATCGGTCTGAAGGACTTGGGTGCTGCGTAGTCCTTCTTACCAGCCTTAGGTATGAAGATGACCTTGGCAGAGGTCCACTGTTCTGGTAAGTATCCAAAGGCGTAACTCGCTCTGAAGATTTTCACCAGATAGGGCAGTAAGATATCCGCACCTTTTTGTAGCAGGACCGGCAGGATTCCGTCGACCCCGGCGGATTTGTACGGTTTGAAAGAGTTGATAGCCCACCTCACTTGTCCTGGTCTGATCACCCTGGCGGCAGTGCTCCAGTCCTCGTTGCGAGGTCTATGTGGAATGCTCATCCGTTCGGGCTTGCTAGATTGCAGGCGTAGAGCCCCAGGAAAGTGTGTCGATACCAACAGTTCCAACGTTTCTCCTTCGTTGGTAGTGAAGGAGCCATCTGGTCTCTTTAATAGACCTACTGGTGTAGGCTGGGTTTTCGAAAGAATTTTGTGGATTCTGGCTCCTTGAGGCGTGCTATTGACTTCCTCGCAGAATTTCCTCCATGATTCTCTCTTAGCCCGCCTAATCTCCTTGTTGTATTCCGTCAAGGCTTTCCTGTAGACCTCCCATTCGAGAGTCTTTTTAGCCTTGTTGAACAGTCTTCTGGTTTTCTCTCTTAGCTTTTTCAGCTTAGAGTTCCACCAGGGAACTTTACGCTTAGAGGTCCTTGTTTTTAGAGGGCAGCTTTCTTCATAGGCAGATTTGATACCTTCTGAAGTTGTCGCCACTGCTAGTTCAAGGCTCTCAATGGATTTAATACTGTTTGGAAACGTTTCCAGGTTCCACCTTAGTTTGTCACAGTAGACATCCCAGGCGGTACACCTGGGGTTTCTAAAACATACACTGTTGTAGGCCAAAGCGGCCTTTAGGTTGTAACAGATGTGTCTGTGGTCAGACATGGATGCTTCATTACTTACCCTCCAGTCTTGCATGTGCCTGGATAGGTTTGCAGAGGCGACGGTGATGTCGAGGACTTCTTGTCGGGCTTTTGTCACGAAGGTTGGAGTGCAGCCTCTGTTGAGAAGTTCTAGAGAGTTGGTTAGCAGAAAGTCGTTTAGCAACTCACCCCTATCGTTGACGTCCGTGCTCCCCCAGGTGGTGTGGTGAGCGTTTGCGTCGCACCCCACCAGCAGCTCCGCGTTGTGTTTCCGGGCGTAGTCGACCACGGGGGCGAGATCTGCTGAGGGGTCACTCTTCTCTCCAGGCAGGTAGGCCGAGCATATGATTACTCTGGACCCACTCCACCCTTTGAGATTAACATAGGCTGCTACCAAGTCGTCGGTGCATAACTCTGTAACAGGCAAGAACTCAATATTTTTGTTAAAGATAATGCATGCTCTGGGCCTTAACCCCTTAGTGTTAAAAAGAATCTTACCAGCAGCGTTGAGGCCCGATATGGTTGAGTTGGCAACCCAGGGTTCTTGTATTAGAGCGAGGTCGTACTTCTCCTCTGCAAGACAGCGCTCCACGATCGCAGCAGCTGCTGCGGCATGGTGGAGGTTAGCTTGCAGGATCCTCGCTAGGGTTCCCTGGGCCGCCATTACTTCGTGAAGTCTCGCAGGCGAAGGTGGGTCGACTTATTGGGTTTGCGTTTCCCTTTTTGGGGACCTTGTTGCCGTCCACCGTCAGGGTGCTCCCTCTGCGTCCCACGACCTGCGCCACTTCTGCCTCTGCCTGGAGTTCTGCCCCTCGGGTTTGAAGGCTTTGATCCCGATGTACCCGGGATGGGTAGCACTTCTCTCCGCGGGGGCGCTGCTCCAGTTGGGGTGGCGGAAGACGGTCCCGCGACCTCAGGGGAACTAGCTTGCTCGCCCTTGAGTTTAAACAGGATCGTCTTGAACCCTATCCTGGCCTTGTACTCCGCTGCTTTGAGGGCTTCTACGGAGGGCTCGTCGAGGGAGAAGGTCACTATTCGACCTCCTTCTCTAGTCCCTTCGTGCAGCACCTTCCACAGCTCGGTGTTGAGGCCAGAATTTTGTACCCGAAGTAGCGTGAGGGCACTAGTGATAGATTTCGCCTCGCTATTCGGTATAAAAGTCGTGGCTGCAAGAGGCTTCGGCAGTTCACTCTCACTGAGGATCGTGAGCTGCGCCTCCGGCCACGGCTTTAGCTTCGGGATCTCTTTCGCAAGCCAGTCCTTACTCGCCTGGTTTTCGCAGGTCACTAGGAGCCAGCCTGGCTTGAAAGAGAGACCCAGAAACTTGGGACCTGCCCCTTTGGTGCTCATATTGGCGATGGCCGCCAACAGCCCCTGGTGGACAAGTACCATCTGGTCTTCACTCATGGGTTCCGAATTGCGGATCCCAATCGTGAGGAGCTAGCCACGTCCTTGAAGCTGGGTTTGGCTGCAGAAACTACAGCGCTTTGCTCAGCAGGGGACGTAGCTACAATCCTAGGAGCCTTTTTAGTTTGCTCCTTAGGCGACTCTTCCTCCGAGCGTGCACGCTTCAGCGTTTGCGACTCGCGAGGAGGTTTTGGAAGCGGTATGTCCTTCCACGGCTTTTTGGAAAGTTCCAGGGCTTCTTCAAACCCGACCCTTTCCATCAGCTGTTTTAGGCGCTTCCGACGAGCACCCGATAGGCGTTCTCTGGACGACCTTTTGGGTTTTTCCGCTGGGTTCGTTTCCGTAGGTTTGCACGAGGCGTCATCGCCTCCGTCATCCTTTCGGTTCGATCCCTCAGCATGTGGAGTTTTACTGGGCGAGTTGGAGGCTACGACAGCACTCTCCGCCACAGATACAAAGCCGTCCTGGATTTCGTCCAGGGCAGCACTGATGCACTTAATAGAAATGTCAGAATTCTCCATAGAGTTCCCACGAGTAGCTAGGGAAAGGGTGGTCCACAAAGCGGCAGAGCCCCGCATGCCGCCCGAAGGGCTAGATACATCTCCGATTCGCCCTGGTTTCGGAGAGACACCGTTAAAGACTGAGCTACCCCCCAGCCACGCATCCCTCGGCACGGTACGTTTGACACCTTGGATTGGGGATGACCTTTTCGCCAACGACTAGCAAGAATCCGGACGTTGCCAGAGATTTACTAGTCGTTGCCCAGGATACACCGGCCCAGGGTTTCCGTTCAAGAGGGATCTAGAGATCCCACCTTGACTGAAAACCTCCAAGGCAACACGTGGAGGTAGATCATCTTCGTATCCAAGAGCAGGGTAAATAGGCATCTACTGAGATCGGCCACATCGTCACTTCGCATCAAGTGAGATTGTGGTCAAACGCGTATCCAGTTAACCATAAAAAAAAATGTAAACAATTCTTGGTAAACCTTGAGAAATATTTTTTTTTTTTTTTATTTATTTATTTAATTTATTTAAAATAAAGAGTATTTGATTGATTGATTGCTTGTTTCTCCTGATAGGAACTGAAAACTTGATCAATCAGCTGTCCAGTGTCGGTTGGTTTGGAAATTTTGATGATTTTTAATACTTACTTAATTTGATAACATTTGAAATAGTACATTGTCATCCTAGGGATGAAAGTAACTTAATCGCTACGCTCGTTCGCCAAACGCCGTCTCGGGACTAAATAAGTCTTGAACCCGAGGTAAACACTGTGCTTTTCATTACGAATACAAGTAAAAATAAAAACATGAGGTAATACAACTCTATTCCAGCCAGCTATTCAGCCATTATTTTTCATTTTCAACATTGAAAAAATGGTAAATATTTTGCCCAAATGTACGTTATTATATGGAAATAGTTGAAACTAAATTATAATAAAGTCATTTACGAAATTATATTCTTTAATTTAATACTTAACTATATGTTATTTCAATTTTACATCGCGCTGTAATTGAGTGGTTGTAGAGAAAGTTGGAACACGGTTCTTGAAAATAGAACTAGTTTTTTTTTATTTGACAGCTGTCAGTTGAAAACTATTCTCCCTAGGGATGAAAAGTATTACTTTCAACCCGCTCTTTCAGACCTACTTTCTGAGAATGAGTAATGAAAAATAATATCTAACAATTCATGGCAAAAGATATATAAATAAGATTCCAGGAGACACTTTAAATTTGCCATTAAATAAATTCAACATTATTAAAATTACATGCGTGGGAAAAATAATTATACGTGCCTCGCTGTGTTTGATGGCTGGCTGATTCTTTGACCAAAGTATGGGCCAGCCCTCCGCACGTGCAATGCATCGTCTGCTTGAAGAACCATCATGAGACAGAAATCATTTACAATAGGCTATTATAACATTTCTGGCTATTTGGATGATAAGCAAGCATGAATATAGACCGCTCGGCGTAAATCTTTTTTTTTATTAACAACGCGTCACCACTTGACCTCCTCACACCTGATGTTAAGTGAAGATGAGGCCGAAGGTGGTAGCATACTGACCCGGAAACCCCATCTTATTTGGGGGACTGGCTATTAACTCTGACAATCGGAACACAACAATGCTATTAACATTGCTGCTTGGCGGCAGATTTAGATAAGATGGTGGTAGCTAGCCAGGCGGACATTTAATATGCCCTACCACCAACCAAACCGAGTACTAAATATGTACCCCGCTGTCTAATTATACAACACAATTTATATTTTTCCTTGTTTTATCGTGGAGACCACACTCCTCTGCTGGTGGTAAGTGCGATTGGTGTGTTGGTAATGAAGTTGCTGGTTCAGGAGCCGAAGGAACTTCAAACACTGCATAACTTTATAGATATAATTTTATTGAAAGTAGACAGTTAATATAATAGGCACTATACGATAAATTAAAAATTCAGGTGTTGATAAGATAAGTAGGTACTTAAGCGAAATCGTTGTTATTCGAGAGTTTGTTCAATTGACAGATTGCGGATGCGTTTTGTGTCATGAACAGTATAAAAAAATCTCAAAAACTCAAAGGGTTTGGTGTAACCAAACCCTACTTAAAAAGAGCAACCCTTGAGTTTCTTGTTAGTCTTCTCTGGGGAGTCAGCGCTGGGTAACAGCTTTAATTTTAACATTAACTTAAAAAATCTAACGTTTTCAAGTGATACTTTTATCCTATGAAAGAAAACTTTTTTGGTTGGTGGTAGGGAATTTTAAAATGTCCGCCTGGCTAGCTACCACCATCTTATCTGCCGCCAAGCAGCAATGTTAATAGCATTGTTGTGTTCCAGTTGTCAGAGATAAGATAGCAAGTCCCCCAAATGTGTTTGGGTTTCCGGGTCAGTACGCTTCAACCTTCGACCTCATCTTCACTTAACATCATTAGTGCATAAAAAAAAAAGTTCATTCTCGTCTTGTATATGTACTAGCTAAATTTATAAAAGGTTAACAACGTTATATTATAATTTATCTATCATGTCTACTTCTTTGAGTTTATAGCCTATTATCTTAATTATGTGTTGAGAGTGTTGTTCTGTTTGTCCTTTCTCCAGCTACACAAACTAGAGAAGCTTAACTTACCGCACAATCGTCAACTTTAGCATTGTGAACTTCAACCCTGACATTAGCAGAATCATCGTGCACAACGAAGCAGCCATAACACTAAATTGGAATTGGAACCAAACCTATAATGATTATTATTATTATTATTTCAAATTCTTATTTTCTCCTCTTTTGAGGGTATTACCTTATCATGCGGGCTACGGCCTATCAAGCATGATAAGGGATAACAGGGTCATGTTACGCGATTGTCGGTTATGGTTGCAGACGTTAAAAATTTCCTATTTTCAATTATTATTATTATTATTATTATTATTATTAACCTATTATTATGATTTAGTTTAAATTTCTCACAAATTTTCATGTACATGCCCATTGTAAGCTGAATAAATGTTTTCTTTCTTTCTTTCTTTCTTTCTTTCTATCACTACAAAAAGCCATGTGGGCTATAAAAGGTAAAGTTGCGAGGTGCGAAATTGCGACATTTCCTGGAGTAAAATAATCTATCTTCACGAGTGTAATCATAAATAGATACGTTCTTACTACTAAGGTACATTCTTACATCACTGAAGATATGACACGTCCACGCTTTTTGTGCTTCATGGTGCAGCAAATATCGGCGCAGATTATGATATTAAATTGTTTCACGAGAGGGGTGGGGGAAGGAGGAGACGGGGGGCCAAGACTGACAGGGACGAACTGTGTTTACGTGAAAATTCAAAAAGTCCATTTGATCTTAAAATCTACATTTTACATATATTATTAAAGATTGATAAAGTTCTATAAAATTCTCCGCAAAATCAGTATACCTGATGTAAAAAAGAAAAGGTCAGTAACGGAAACGAGATGATGTAGGTACTTTGAGTAAACGAAAAGTTTAATAATAAATATCTTTGCACATACATACAGCGCCATCTAGTTCCACACTAAGCAACTAGGCTTGTATTATGGATACCAGATGGTTGATAAACTATAAAAATACATTTTTTTTTGCAAATAAATACATAAATAATTGAAAAAGTTTACTCAAAGTACATACAGCGATAAGGCCGCCTAATTTGTAGTTTCTATAAGATATTTAAATGTACCTTCCTTATTTAAACAATAAAGCGTATTTGATTGATTGATTGATTGATACATCATATTACATGTACAGTCAGCTGCAGAGAAAACAGGCCCCCGTATTTACAGTCATTATGTGAATAGGGGGTCTGGTTTCTGACTGTACATACATATTATTATATGGGAGTAGTAAAGAGAAATATTTAGTTACATACTCATCTTCTGTACTTGTGGAAGGTATTTCGTGGTAAAATTTGTAATCTGACAATTGTACAGCAATTAAAATTGTGCGTACCTGATGGGTATATAGATAGGAGAAGGATGCCTCGACTATTTAAAGTACCAAGAGGCAATACTAATCTTTTAAATAAAGGACCAATGGCACAAACACTACACACACTCAATGAGATAGCAGACATAACAGATATGCATCATATGCAGTATGAGCGAATTTCAAAAAGTCGCGTTATTTGTACTATGTTATTTAGTATAGGTAGATATAGTTGGTATACATCATTGTCATTAGTTAACTATCGCATTGGAGTAATCTGTAATGATAGTTATAAACTTGGTAAATAAATAAATATTGTCGTAGATAGCGATAAATTAGCGATAGAACTCATTATTCGAACGGTCAACAGACTATCATAATACGCGGTTAATGGGAAGTGAACCTGGTGGCGCTGGTATCGCCGGAAGTGGCGCGGTGACGACGTTAACAGTTATATTAGGTCTTCACATCGAAAATGGGACACACTTTTACTACGAGCCTTCAAAGGAGTAGGAGCTCCACTGAACACATCTACGACTGTTAGTGATTTGATTGCCTTTATCGCCGACGCTTGGAAGGATCCGGTGAGTCGTTAGCTAGTAAAAAGTTTATCATGGGATTTGAGCAAGGAGGAGTTGTAGACTACTCCGGTTGAATTCCACAGACTGCACGCGAGGGCCAAGTTCGAGGGGCGTGCACATGTTTTCTCTTCAACATAAAGCATCTCAGGTTTCATGGTCTTAATTGAACTGAATGTTAATACGTTGTCTGTGGGTATATCTGTCTGTAATTGCCCGAGCCAAACTTTACCATGCGACTGGCACCGTCACGGTCTCTAGTAACGCCCACCCTCCTCACCTATCTCCGACAAATAAATCATTCCTCAGACCTTAATCAAGTCGTACATCCACCTTTTGAGTGGACATCCTACTATGCGCTTGCAGGTGCGTGGCCTCCACTCGAAAAGTTTAGTGCCCCACCGCCCATAGTTCCTCGAGATATGTATGCCCATTGCTAGTCTGACTATCCCTCGGCTACGGATTATCTCATCTCGATCACGTAGTGAAACGCCGAGCATCGCCCCTTCCATAGCTCGTTGAGTGACCCTGAGGTTTCCTGTGAAGCTTATAGCGAGAGACCACGTTTCAGCGCCATAAGTTATCACTGGTAACACACATTGATCAATGAGATAAATGTGCGTAAGCAGAGAGACTAAAAAAATTACACAAAAAAGATGGTGGCTGGTGATTATTCAGCGGAATAGAATGAAATGAATGAATAAGACGCCCGAAATCACGAAACACCGATTGTTGGCCGGCCAAGGTTGTCGCTAACAACCAACATACCGCCAAGTAGGTATCTATACGTTGGCCCAACATGCTGTCCCAGCTCTTGTTCCGGATGTGAACAGCGGCTTTAAAATCTTTTGCTAATTTATATTTTAATTGTTACGTATCTGTTACCTATTTAGTACATTAAATTCTTTGGCATCATTTCACAATAGGCTCAAGAAAAATCTACATTCAATATTGTATATCTCATATCTCTTAATACTTGCTAATATCAAGTACCTTTGATAATTCGAGTTTGTGTTCAGTTCCCTAAATTATCAAGATTAACCACTAAAATTCTTGGCAATCACCCAAAACACGTATGAAATATTATCCCCAATTTAATAACCTATTCCAAGCCCGTGTCTGGCTCAATCAAAGGCTTTTGCCGACCGCAAATCACTGCCAAACCACACCCCCTAAATCTGACCACGCCTTTTTCCACGCATGCGCGTCCTCGACCAATCAGAGCGGTCCTTTCTTACCCCTCTATTTGAGTACAAATGGGCAATCATGCACCCTCAATTGACCGCTTTATGCGATGTCATTTTTTCGCGCCAAACCGATCGTTTGACGTCTGGCCCCGCCCTCGTTCCAAATTTAAAATTCTCTTTTTAATCATAAACCGCAGCGCAATCGCGTTTGGGTCGCCAGTTAGTGCGCTCGTCTCATTTGTGATTTTGCAAATTAACTCCGTACAGCCATAATGAGCTCATTATGGTAGTCTATATGACTGCTTACTTAAAACTAAATACAGTCCAATAGTTAATAATAATAAAACAAACCCCAGTGATAGATTATATTATATAGTGATTGAAAAAAAATGAGAAAATTAACGTTAATGTGTTATAAAGTAAATTGAATAAAAATTTTATTGTAAAAATGATGGATCAGAGACAAAATCAAGTTTATCCAACGAATTTAACTGAGCTGCTAGCTGTGTCGGCGTACCAACAAAACGTTGATCGCCTGTCGACAATCGCCGACGGCGAAGATAAGTACCATGTAGAAAATTTTGCCGATACTGATCGCTTCGTCGAAAATGTCGACAGATCGTCATCATCACCAGTTTCAACGCTAGACGACGGTGACAGTAGTCAATCAGCATTTGGTGTAGATTTGACAGGGAAAGGAACCAATTTGGCGGGAAAATCGTTTACGATAGCAGCCATTTTGGGTTTAACAAACACCGAAGAAGATGTCATAAATTTGAGCGTCCAGGAGAGACTGCAGCAGAATCAGAGGCAGTTGCAGAACTATTTATACGCTGGACATGACATGCAAAGGCTAAATGATGGGTACTGTAGAAGTATGGTAGGAGTTCCGCCGGCTCTCAGACAAGGTAAAATTATTTCTTTTAAAATTATATAATGTGATCTACAATTTCAAAATAAATGCCACTTTATCAAAGTTGTAATCAATTAGAAGTATTATTTATTACTTACATAAAAGTAGTAACAATGTAATAGCAATAATACGTGTAACAATAAAGTGTGAAGTTCTTATTGGCGCCCAACAAGGGACATCCTTATAAATGGCAATTAGTCAAAAATTGACAAAACTCATAACCGAAATCCTAACTCAAAGGTGACTGACATAGTGATCTATCAACGCCCAGCACAAACCACTGGACGGATCGGGCTGAAATTTGGCATTACTACAATAATAGTAATAGTGACAATTCATTATTTAATAATACATAAATACTGAGAGAAACTAACTAATTGTTGAAACTGCAGGTAACCCAAGAGCTGGTTTTACCTCGCTCAAAGGACAAGTATTGCTATTTAGCGGATCGGTATTCCCAAACTTGAGACATGTAATAGGGGATTAGACTTTCATTTTTATTTCATTTACAAATACAAGAAACAGCTATTTGGTATGAATTAGACCAACTAATAAAATAATAAAACAACGCCGTGGATGGGTGGTTGTCAAATAGGTGTCAAATGGAAATAATGATGGTATTCGTATTTTCGAATCAAAATCTTAACAAACAATTTTCAAACCTTAATTTTATATTGACTCGTTTTATTGGTTCTATTCTAAAAATATCACATGGACACAGTAATTTATTAACTACATTTTTGGAGAAATGGAAGAAGATGCGGTTTCTCCAAAAGTTGAGGAACTTCCGTGTTATGAGTTACGTTCCTTGTTTTACTAAATTTACACTGTCTGTTTTATTTAGTAAAATAATATAACATGACTATGGAAGAGTGAGGTCTTCTGATACAGGTATTGCTATACTTACAAGGAGACCTTAACAACTCATTTATTAAAACTGATATTTTACTGAATATAAATAATTTTGAATTTGAATTTTTTTGAATGAGAAAAAGGAATCATCGTCAACCTTAGTATCTGTATATTAAAATAGCATGACTGTTTCTTTTAGCTCTATTAACACGGGCTTTATTATTAGGTATAAATTCTATGATATTCGGAATTTTCTCAGATTCGTCAATAAAAACATGGTAACGTGAGCGACCGTTCTTAACATAAAGGTAGAAACTTGGCCCGTCGGCAATCGTTAAACTTTAATTAAGCTGTCCCTTAACTCTTCCAGCCTTTAATTAACGGTTAAAATAGGGTTATAAAGTAACTAAAAGGGTTGTATTGTACGGCCTAATTTGTAATAATTTCTTAATTAGATTTTTTGTTGTCTCAAGTACAATTAACAAGAAATACTTTTCTTGTTAATTGTACCGTCGTTTGTTCCGTTGAGATCATGAATGACCCACTCAAATGATATTTAGGATGATTTTGTGGAGATCTTCGGGGGAGGTCTTTGTCCAGCAGTGGACGTCATTCGGCTGATGATGATGATGATGACCTATGGTGGAGGACCATGTGCAGTGGACGTCCTGTGGCTGATATGATGATATTTTATTTCACGATTTACTATTTTTCACAATTCCCATAACTTTCGGTAAATATATGACGTAGCTAATATTCTGTTAATCATACATCGAGACATAATCAAAATTAATGACGATTGCACATGCTATTTCATAATCGCATCTGTCTGCTTGGCTTAGGTTGTTCTAAACTACACAACGGATTCAGATACGATGGTAACCATCATTTTCTTCAGGACGCGTCCGGACGGTTCATATCAATAATTCAGGTTTAGGACCCGATTTCGAAAGACATATAGCGTTATGTTGATATATTTATAATATTTTCGAACTGTACATTCGATCGGCTTTCGCATATTTATCTTTTCGATTAAATGGCCCGTCGGCTAAATGGCGTTTCGTTCAATATGGCACTTCGAATATCTATACTTATGCCTTTCGAAATCGGGTCCTAAACCCCAATAATTCATATTATTTTTTTCTGCCTGTCTGTGTGTTTCATTATTTTCTTTTCTGTAAATTATTATAATATTTTGCCGTTGTTTAGTCGAATTACAAATTCTAACACCAATTTAAAAACCGGCCAAGCGCGAGAGGGTGGATCTCGCATAGTAAGTCTTCCATACTATAAAACACCAGCAATCTCTACTAGAGAGTTTAAGCAAATGTGCCTAAACCGCAAAACATAGTTCGTCAAAGGACTTCCTTCCTAAGTTACAAAAAAAATTTAACTTCATTACTACTACACAAAGTCTTTAGTAGTAAGAAATCTTTACAACTACAACTGTTTTTTTTTTTTAATTTTAATTTAATTATAGAGGGATTTATCTGTAACAGACTATGTCACCCTCATAGGTAATTAAGACTTAGGACATCTTATCTTCTACTTATACCTAGCTTAACAATTTTATATAAGTTTCTGGCTTCCCGTAAAATAGGGAGAGACAAGATCCTATTGCACCTACCGACATTGCCAACATGACTGTTTCTAATTTGAACCTTTCGGCTTCGGTTCGAACACACTCCACCATAATATGGCATACATCTTCTACGATCCCACATTCCGCACAGTGTACAACTGCAAACTGAAAATTACTCGAAAAAGTACGGGTGATATTTAAATCACCCTTCACCAATGTGAAGCTTTTTTTTTTCGAAAAAAGTGTTTAAAACTTACACAAAGTATAATATGTATTACACTCTGAAATCACGCTTTAATAAGCCTTCATGAGATTTCCAATACTGACTTTGACGAAACGTTATTTTTTTATTTGGGACGATAGACGGATGGACACCTAGACGATTCCACACGTGTTCCGTTTAGCAATTTTATATCCGAAACCTTAAAAGGAGCAACCAAATTGGGTCTTCCCTTCAATTCGGTCTTTGAAAAGCAATAATCATAACTTGAAAGGATTTGGCGCGATAACTTTCATCCGACGAAATAAAAATATATAGAGCATGAATCGTGTAATCATGACGTGGCAGCCGCTTATTGGCTATATTTTTGCACTTTAAAACCACAAAAAATTGGCGCCCAACATGGGACCGCAACCAAGCGTCATTGGTTTACTCATTATTGTCGTTTTAGCAGCAGCCATATGTTTCTACATATGGCCCGGGTCGTTCAAACAATCAAAATGGCACCATTTCATTGGCGTTAAAATGGAAGTTTGGAGACAATGGGAACTCAGTCACAGACCGACTTTGTTCGCGAACTATCGTATCAAATCCTGATTTATGTTGTAATTGTTGTAATTCATCACTTACCACAGAAAAGTGACAAAGAGATGGCGCTGTTTTATCTACTAAGAAAACTATAACTAGACCTCCTAGTAAAGGTACTTGGTTCAAGAAGTCTCGCTCCCTCCATAAAAGACGATAGCCACAAAAGTTTTCTCACAAAATAAACAAAGTATCAAAAACCTTTGTATTATAAAAAACCTTTATGTAAAATCAAGCCTGATTTTAAAAGAGCAACCCTTCGAGTTTCTTGCTTGTTCTTCTCAGGGGAAAATTGCATTTTAAACAAGAAGTATCTTAAAAATGTAAAATTGACTATTTTAAGTGTACTCTAGTGTACCTACAAAATAAAGCAATTTTGACTTTGACTTTGAAAACATAATTAAAAAAATAAATTACCAAAGATTCACAGTGACCTGATGTTATTTGCATAGTAGGTTATAATGAGTTGATACCATATTTTAAAATTGCCTTTGTATATTTAGGTAAACCTATTATATCTCATAACGGGTTAGCGCTTGACGATTAAGCCGAAGGACTCTCAGTGAGAAAGAACCTCAATCTTATTTGAAGAGCTGGCTATCTTATCTCAAACAGCCGGAACAAAAAAATGCTATCAATATTACTGCTTGTTATTAGACTTAGTGATGATGGCGACAGCCAGCAGCGAACGTTTTAAAAAGCTCCACCAATCAAACTGACAACTTCCCCTTAAATCTTATCAAATCAAAGTTGCTTAACAGCCTACGTGGCTCAATTAAACAACATAGGATTTACGAAGGTCGCGGATTCGGTGCGGGCGGGGTACATTTTTAGTTCTCGGTTTGGTTGATGGTGGGGAATTTTAAATGTCTGCCTGGCTAGCTTCTTATTTAAGTCTGCCGCCAAACAGTAATGTTAATAGCATTGTAGTGTTCCAGTTGTCAGAGATAAGATAGCCAGACCCTAAAATAACCTGGGATTTCTGGGTCATTTCGCAGGATAGAAATACTACTTGAAAGCGTCACGTTTTTAGCTTATTAAAATTACATAAATTAGTGCTAATTCACAATGCTGACACCCCAGAGAAGAACGAACAAGAAGCTCAAGGGAAGCTCGTCTCTTTAAGCACGTTTTTGGTGTAACGTGAATCATTTTGAGAAATGAATATTACTTTTATTATTACATTTTATAAAATAAAATAAATTATTGTAGTTATACCCAATTAATAATTACGACAGAAATATTCATTCAAAGCGATTCTTTTCCGGAATTCCTAAATTCTGTACCTGACAAGCATGAAACTGTAAATACCAGGATCACTATTTTATAGTACGAGCAATTTTGTGCTAAAAACTATGGTGTCTGGATTTGAATGAAGTGTGAAATAAAAGTAACACAGGTTACCAGGAATGTGTCCTTAGTAATCAATTACACACGTATTTAAGTCTCTAATCTCGTAATAATTGAGCTTCAAATTACAATTGAAACCAGATATTTTCCAATAAGAAAAAAAAAGTATGTCACATACAATGTTCTGCTTCTAAACATTATATTGCGAAATTAACAGCACCTATAATAACATACAATAAAATGCCAAATATCTAGGCGAGTTTATGTACCAAAGATTTTAAAGAAAACGCTCTACTTCACAGTTCAAAATCAACTATTTAAAATGAAACATTCAAATCAAATCAAACATGTTTTATTTCGTAAGTTATAAGAATAACATTTGAAATCGTCATGACATACAGTTATCGCTCATTCACTAGGCAGTCTCCCCAGAGAAGAACGAGCAAGAAACTTCGGGGTTGCTCTCTTTAAAAAAGTCAATACAAATTCAATTTGAAATAATTGTTTTTATGATTCGACAAAGAAAAATAAGAATAAAATATACTGGATATTGCCGAGCGGTTCATGTCCACGCATTCTTATCATCCAGATAGTCAGAAATTTTATAAAAGCCTTTGGCGCATAGTTTCCTTTTATAAACAAAAAACACAATAATTTAAGGTTATAGGTAATAAAAAATGATGAACAAAACGATATCAACTTCTAAGTTCGAAATGATAGATAAGCAATAAAATAAAATAAATATCTTTTGCACATGTACCCAACGCCATCTAGTTTCACACTAAGCAACTAGGCTTGTATTATGGATACCAGATGGTTGA
Source organism: Oegoconia quadripuncta (assembly GCA_949316235.1). Classification (NCBI taxonomy): domain Eukaryota; kingdom Metazoa; phylum Arthropoda; class Insecta; order Lepidoptera; family Autostichidae; genus Oegoconia; species Oegoconia quadripuncta. The sequence continues at coordinate 6,471,127 of OX438750.1, read as the reverse complement.
TACACTACACAAATACATTTTTACATACATACATATATAAATGAAAAACATCCATAACTGGGGAACACATGTCTGTATTCTTCATACAAAGATATGCCCCTAGCGGGGTTCGAACCCGTGACCTTTAGGTATAGCAGCAGAGTTTCTAACCACTACACCAAACAGGTCGTCGCAATATAGATTGTTTAAACAAGCATTAAACTATTTGTTTTCAGGGTTCAAAATCGACTATTTAAAATAAAACATCACTTCTAAAGTTTAAATGAAATGACAAACTAAGATGAACCAAAACTTCTAATTTAATATAATACTGACACCGTATTTGACCATCCCGTCCCGTACAATATGTCCCGTATTTCGACAAAATACGGAAATAGAATAGAGAGGTGAGGGGCGCGAGCGCGATAGCCACTACTGTGGAGATAATCTCATCAGATCAATACCCACCTGTTAGAAAACTCATACTACGTGCACATGCGTGCAAAAGTAGTTAAATATGATAAAACATAGTTCAAAAGCCGCGTGTCGGTATTGAATGTTTTAGGTTCGAGTTTTAGGCATCAGAAAAGAAAACGTCCCGTATTGACTTCTAGAAGTTATGGCAACCCTACTTTTTTTTCTTTTTTTTTTTAATAAATATCCTTGGACGTACACACAATACCATCTAGTTCCACATTAAGCAACAACATGCTTGTGTTGTGGATACCAGATGGTGATATACTACTTGATGTACTACATAAATACATTTTTTTTATGTATCGAATGATAGATCGTTTATTTGTATCTCCAGTCACACACATACCATAAGTTCCAAAGCAATTGGATAAACATATTTTATTGTGTATAATTGCTCAGAGAGCAAAACACTGATTTTCAGCTATTACCCACGAGGAGGCACTGGTACAAAAGAGAACAACCAGACAAGCTTATTTTACTGTGCGCGTCAGTGAATAATGTCACGTAGGTAATATGTGTATTCAAATGCAGTATAGGTACTCAAATAGATACAGATACACTGTCGGTAGATTATAATAATAATAAATAATAATAAATATTTCGGACACTTACACCAATCATCTAGTCCCAAACTAAGCAAAGCTTGTGCTATGGATACTAGATAACGGATAAACATACATAAATATTGATATAAACATCCAAGACTCGGGAATAAATGTTCGTATTCATCACACAAATAGTTACCCCTCGCGGGATTCGAACCCGCAACCGTTGGTTTCACTGATAGGGTGACTATCCACTACACCAATCGGTCGTCAACGATTGGAATTAATAAGTAAATAAATATACGAATTAGCTTACGAATGACTCATATCTACTTCAGAATGAGTACATGAGTATGTCCTCGTAATAAAAATGGGGCAACTCCCCGCGCCTTTTCATCAGCCAAAATTGGCACGAGGCAGAACACGTTAACTCCGTACCACACATTAAAATACAGGATTGATTTCTGAGAGCATTTCACTTAGCGTTGTATGCTTCACGAATGGGACTACTGACACAGTGTTCTACAAATGGAAAACTAGGTACTGTTTGGTTTGTATGCTTTTTCAGTGTTATGACTGGAAAGAATATATGCGGTCCTGTAGGTATGTCCGAATGAGTAGCACAATATCTTAAGAAAATGGACTTAACTACATCACTATGCTTCTCAGGTACTGAATTTTGGAACTCAAGTAGACAATAGACAATTTTAACCTCTGTTTAAAAGTCATTGTTCGACATATCACATCAGGAATACATATACAGTGTGGAAAGATAAGTCGGGCCCTGGAGGGAAACTACCTTAAATCCTTAAGCTGGCTCATTTTACTTAAAGGAGACATTGCTTTATTTTTAAAAAGAAACAAAACTGCATTCAAAGATTTTCTAAAACTCGCTTGCCTCGCCCGGGACTCGAACCAATTAAAATTAAAAAAATAAACACTCCCTATTTTATTATACTAATCGAATCGATAGTATTATTATTGAGGATAAAAATTGAGGATAAATAGTCTTACTCTGGAAAGTGAACATCTAGTACTTACTGTTCACTTTCAACAAGTAAAAGACACGTAACAGTTCTCTTATCTCTCCAACATTCAAAGACTTCGTATGAAGTACACGCTTGCTAATTTATCACTAAGTGCCTTGTTGAAATCTTCGATAAGAAAATCGTTTAACCTTACAGGCACCCTTCCGTTTCAGCAAGATCTGGGACAATTTTTTTCAATCAAATACGCTTTATTGTTTAAATAAGGAAGGTACATTTAAATATCTTATAGAAACTACAAATTAGGCGGCCTTATCGCTAACAGCGATCTCTTCCATGCAAACCTATCATCACGGAATTCAATACGAGTAATTAAGTGGGTTAGCACAAATAATTTCCTAATTGTTAAGTACATCTGAAAGTTCTGCATATTGAATTCAAAAAGTGTATCTTATAGGTATGCAAAACATTAATAAATACTATAACTATGTGATGAGAAACAATAATAACTAAATAATCTGAACAAATAAAATATATATCCATACAATGTATACCAATACATACATGTTATTTACATATATATGATATATAATAATAATTATAATTAGTTTGGGGGATTACTATAACTGGTAATATACTATACTATATAATTTACCGGTCAAAAGTAAAGTACTTAGATGTAAGCTATTGAAGAAAAAGCACATTGACTTAAGCTTTAAATATAACTAAAGACGGAGAGCGACGAATAGACTCAGGAAGAGAGTTCCAGAGACGAGTAGCTTGCAAAGTGAAGGACTGGCCGTATGATTTAGACAAATTTTGAGGAACATACAGACGAAGACTGTCAGAGGAACGTAAGGGAAGACTGTGAGTGGAAGACAGGAATTGAAACTGTTGTTTAAGATATTGAGGGGTCTTGGGATTGAACAACACGGAATAAAGGAGGGAGAGAATGTGCACATCCTTGCGATGACGAATGGGGAGCCACTTGAGTTGGTTGCGATATTCGGAAACATGGTCAAATTTCCGTAGACCAAAAATGAATCTGATTGCAACGTTTTGTAATCGATCGAGTTTGTTTATCAACTCTACTGTGGCATCCGCGTAGCAGAGGCCTGCGTAATCCAGAATAGGTAAGAGAAGTGACTGTGCTAACGCAATTTTGGTGGCAGTAGGCAAGAAATTGCTCAGTGTATTTAAGGATTTCATCGAAGCAAAAATTTTCCTACTGACTTCGGCGACTTGGGGACGCCAGGAGAGTGCTCTGTCAAAAATTTTTAACGTTCTCGCTGTACAAAATCTTGACACCATCAAACACAACTGGAGGGACTTGCTCAAAGTCAATTCTTGAAATAAATGTGTTACTGCCTAAAATTATAGATTGACTTTTTGCAGGATTAACCCTGAGACCAAATGACTTACTCCATTCTAGGATGAGTGCAAGATCAGTGTTTATTACTTTGACAGCATTTGCCAGTTCACTTAAAGTAGACTGAGAATAAATTTGGAGATCGTCTGCATAGAGGTGGAAGAAGAGAGATTGAGAGTGATAGAATTAATAAAAATAGCAAACAGGAGGGGAGAAAGCACTCGACCCTGTGGAACGCCGGCAGAAACAGTACACCATGAAGAGAAAGAATCTTCAATGCGTATCCGCTGCCGTCGCCCATACAGATAGCTACGAAACCAGTCAATTACCATTGGAGATATGTTAAGAATTCAATTAAGAAAACAATTCCAATAAAATATCGAAGTCAACAGTATTAAAGGCATTGCTGAAGTCGAGCAATGTTAGGACTGTCAGCTGGTGGTTTTCCATAGCATAACGAACGTCATCCGTGATTTTTACAAGCGCGGTAGTCGTACTATGTCCAGGGCGAAAACCGGATTGATGAGAATTAAAAAGATTATTTTTGTTAAGGAAAACGTTTAACTGGCTGTGGACGAGGCGCTCTAGAACTTTGGATAAAAAGGAAAGAATTGAAATTGGCCGAAAATCAGAAAAGGAGGATGGATTTCGTTTCTTGGGCAGGGGTATAATCTGCGCATCTTTCCACATGGTAGGAAAAGTTCCTGAAGAGATTTGCGTTATTAAGAATTTTGGTAATAACGGGAGTAAGAATATCTGCGCAACATTATCTGCGCCAACGGCGTTAGAGGCGATAGAGAGAATGTTCTTTTTAACATCACAATCGGCAAATTTTCCTTATTTCACTATATCTATCTATATCTATAAAAAAAGCTGGTGATAGTGGCCTTCCAATACAAAGTGTCCGGTCACGTGACACAACTTAGTATGGGAAATCCAAAAATTTTTTTCACATTTCGACCTATCTATATCTATAAAAAAAGCTGGTGATAGTGGCCTTCCAATACAAAGTGTCCGGTATTAAATTACCTTTTTTATTTTAAAACAATTCATAATTAATTTATCATTTAAATATTCGTCAATTGTATAATATCATTTTATAATTAAAAATTGCTTCAAATTTTTTAATAAAAGAATTGTCATTGGTTTTTTTTTTAAATAGGTCAGGCAATTTATTATATATTATTCTTTTGAAATAACATTTGCACATTGAATTCTTCTTTCAGACAGTCCTCGACCGGAGATGAGACCGCAGGTTGGACAAATGAAGACATCCAGAAACCACTCCATGAGCTGTTCTAATAGGTCAGTGAGTATTATCGGAATAGAATTCATTTATTTGCAGTCAAACACCAACAATAACAGCAGGTATGCAAATCAGTAATGAATCATTACTAATGATTCATAAAATTCATTTCATTGGCAAATATTTTTTTAATTTTTTTTTTTATGCACAAAGTGTTAGTACTTGGCCTCAATCACACTTGATGTTAAATAAAGATGAGGTCGAAGGTGCAAGCGTACTGACCCGGAAACCCCAACACATTTGGGGGACTGTCTATCTTATCTCTGACAACCGGAACACAACAATGCTATTAACATTGCTGCTTGGCGGCAGATTTAAATAAGATGGTGGTAGCTAGCCAGGCGGACATTTAAAATGCCCTACCACCAACCAAACCGAGTACTTAAACATGTACCCCGCTGGGGATTGAACCCGCGACCTCCGAATCGTAAACCCAATGTTGTTTATATTGAGCCACGGAGCCACTATTACTAAGGCCCATTAATAAACCATTCGCAATACAAGTCTGTATATACAAGGCTGTATCACCCGAGATGCGTCTTAAGCAGTTGACGCTATCTGCGTGCTAATTTATAAACCAATCTTGGGGTCTACTCAGCTGAGATCACTTCTCAAGAATTCGCCTCAGCGGTGAATGAATGATAGTCTTGAGTTTCGTTTATTAATACATGAAACTCGGCGCACGTCTCAAGTGAGTACTGCTTGAGTATATGCACGTGCGTTTCAGGTCTCAAGTAAGGTTTATTAATCAACACGTTTACTTGAGACCGGTCACAAAACTTTACTCAATCTTGAGAACGGTTTATTAATACGGGCCTAAAACTCTACCTCTCTCTAAAGATCAAGCTTGGGAATACTCGATCAGTCCAGAATTAAGGTTCATAGTACCCAAAGTTAATACCTACCTATTGGATGCTCATGACGGCATAGGTCCAACCCAACTAACTGTTACCTACTCTTTCCAACAGCAGCTCAGGCAGGAGTAAAAGAATACGAACGATCTTCACGCCAGAACAGCTGGAGCGACTGGAAGCCGAGTTTGAGAGGCAGCAGTACATGGTCGGCCCAGAGAGATTGTATTTGGCGCATGCATTGCAACTGACAGAGGCTCAGGTTAGTGAAACGTGCTGCGGAGCATGACATTTATTAAAAAATAAACAAAAATAAATAATAACACAATATGAATACATGACCGAAAATTTTAGAGATGAAATAATATAAATAAATGACATAAATAAATAATAATATAATATGAATAAATGACATGAATAATGAATATTTCGGACACTTACACCAATCATCTAGTCTTAAACTAAGCAAAGCTTGTACTATGGCTACTAGATAACGGATAAACATACTTAAATATACAAAAGGAAAAAGAGAAGTGCATAGGTAGTTCCACTACAGATAACTGGTTTTAGTTTAGTTTAGTTGGTGTACATCCGAATCGACACCAATGTTAAAAACTGTGCTACAATATTTCCAAATAGTGCCTAAAGGAAAACATTAGTGCCATTGTAGTTTATACGCAGATACTGCTTCACCTATGAATATGGTTTATATCCCAAAATAGTGGCACCGAAATCTAAGTCCCATGAATAGTGGCTCAAAAAGTTACTTAGATGTCTTTGTGACAAAAAAATGTGATAAACAGTCTCGTACAAATAGTGCTTAAAAATAACGAATGTTTTTCAATTCGCAGGTTAAGGTCTGGTTCCAAAACCGCCGAATCAAGTGGCGAAAACATCATCTAGAAGTGACCCAGCAGAGGCTAGCAGTCTTACAACGGCATAGGCCGGACGAGAGAGACGATGACATCTAGGCAAAGACATTTATACGATAAAAAAAAATTGTTCTGCGAGTGATGCGGATTTTGCCTCGCGCGCGGTGTTTAATTTTTTTTTGTAATAGGACAGCTCGAAGTCTAAAGAGGTTTTATTGGATGAAGTAGAATGATTGTACGGTCGAATATTTTTGCATGTGTTTCTGTAATTTATTTATTTATTTATTTTATTTAAGACTTTATTGCATACACAGAAAACAATATGATAATAAAGGTTTTATCTATGTATCTAATCATAATATTAGGTCCTTACCTATGAAATTGGCGTTTTGTACGAAGAATTTCATTTCATTTCATACGAACGTTTTTGATTTTTTTTTGGGAACGGCAAATCCAAATTCATCTAAACTTAGGCCCGTATTAATAAATCGTTCTTGAGATTGAGATCGCGTCTCAGTCGCAAGACCATTTTTCTGATGCTGTTTTAATATGCAGCAGATTCTCAGGCGTCAACTTGAGGCCATATCAATCTTGAGAAAGGTTTATTAATACGGGCCTTAGTGTGTATTATCGAATAACATTAAGTTAAGTATAGGCAGCGTTAATTTTTAAAAGTAACCGCTTTATAAAAGTTTCAGCGAATCTAAGCAATTATTATGGGATTTTTTTAGTATGTCATTTAGCCCAGAAATGAAAAAATATTTCATGTGAAACCGTGAAATAATATTCCATTTGCCAAATAAAAAACAAATTTGGAAATAGCTTTGAAAATTGTAGGAATTGTTACATATGATTAACGAAGAAAAAAAACTCTAATTTCATAGGTAAAGACCTATTATTAGGATCACATATGAATCCGTTATGAAATGAATTGAATGGGCTCAACTACCGGGTTCGTTAGTATCCACATGAATCTATCACAACCTAACTAACCCACTCTGAGTAGCGCATTTTCTGAAACAGAGCAAATTTTCGTAATAGATTAACTATGTTGGCATGCAAATCTGTTAAGGACAAAACCATGCGGCGCGATGTGCGGGGCATAAAACGCATGACTCTAAAACACTCTGAGGTGACAATTAGTACAGTGATATTTAGTGATTAAAGTGAGCAGTTTTTCAAGAACGGAGTGAGATATTTTAGTGTACTAAGTGATATTCAAGTGGTGAAGAACATTATTCAAGTATTTACAGCTCGGCCAAAGAATGTAGATAAATGTTTACCTACCTCACCTTACGAGGATTTATTTCTTTCAGTGGCGCATGGATGGAATACAGTATTTAGATAATAATATCTATGCACATACACACAGCGCCATCTAGTTGGCGCCATCTAGATAACCATCCCCTCATTGGATAAATTAAGATTTCTTTTTCAATACAGTATTTAGATAATAATATCTATGCAAATACACACAGCGCCATCTAGATACCAGATGGTTGATAAACTACACAAATACATATTTTTTTGTAAATAAATACATATATAAATGAAAAACATCCATAACTCGGGAAGACATATCTGATTTCATCATACAAACATTCGAACCCGCGACTTTTGGCATAGCAGCAAAGTTTCTAACCACTACACCAAACAGTATAAATCAAAAATATTGCTCTACACTCGAAAAGTCTTAAAGCTAATTATAAATGATACCTATTTCGGTATTACGATTATATTCGAGAATTAAAAATTATTGAGAAAAACGACCACTATGCAATAAATAATATAATAAAAATATATCTTTGCACATACACACAGGGCCATCTATTTCCACACTAAGTAACTAGGCTTGTATTATGAATACCAGATGGTTGATAAACTACACAAATACATCTTGTTTGTAAATAAAAACAATTAATGATGAAATATGTTTTATAATCGTGAATTGTGGAAAATAACCCCCATCAAAGGTATTTAGGTATAATTTATAATTAGCCTTTAGGCGTCTGTAGTGCAGGTCAGAACGATTTATTTAATTAATTTTGTATTAACGAAATCTTAATTTTTCCAATGATAGCGTCACTGAATTGAATATACCCTCTTGACTGGCAACACAGGAGCTTCACAGCGAAGCTATATTCAGTGTTTCCGAGTCAAATAAATGTAGTTACTTTTTTTAACCTATGATCGTTTGTACGTATGTTTTTGTATGTTCATTCATATTTCCGTCAATTCTTAGGCTGCCTGCTCACTACTGACAATCGGTGACCGATTTTTTGTAGGACAAAAATGGAAGTGTGTACGATAATGGTGTCGATTCGGATATGCACCAACTCAACTAAACTAAAACCAGTTTTGGAGTGGTCCCGTCGCATCGTACTGTTCCAGGGAGAAAGAGACAGTACTACTCTAAAACTGGTTTTAGTTTTAGTTTAGTTGATGTACATCCGAATCGATAGCAATACCAAATAGTTTTGCAGTTTAGTAACTGTAACCAGGAACGATACAATAAGCATATTCGCTAATCATTGAACGGAAATTAGTATTTCTTAAAGCTCTAAAAGGTTTGCGATTGGTAACTTCAACGATTTTATCGTTCAGAGAAAAATATTGCGATCCCATTTTACATCAACTAATGCAAAACGTTCCGTTTCAACCGTTGTAAACTTGACACTCGCTCACGTGACAGCATATGTAGTGTGCTACGAACCGTTCGTGAATCGGAACTAGGGTTACCATAGCACATAGCATACACATGACACGCATTTGACAGGCGTGCGGTCGACATTTTGTCTGAGACGTGTATTTTTGAATTAGGGCTAATTTTTGATTAGGGAAACTCAAAGTACCTGTCTCAGAAAAAATATTTTATACAGGGTGAATTTGCATTCGTGTAATTTCCATTAGCTGGTGACGCCACTCTTGATTACGACCAACTTTCCCCAGGGAATCATAGGCCCGTATTAATAAACTATTCTCAAGATTAAGAACAGTCTTGTGACCGGTCTCAAGTAAACGTGTTGATTAATAAACCTAAATTGAGAGCTGAAAAGCACGTGCATACTCAAGCAGTACTCACTTGAGTGATGCGCGTATTAATAAACGAAACTTAAGACTATCATTAATTCGCCGCTGTGACGAATATTTGAGAAGTGAACACAGCTGAGTAGACCTCAAGATTGGTTTATTAATTAGCACGGAGCTTGAGATAGCGTCAACTGCTTACGATGCATCTCGGTTGATATAGCCTCAAGACTTGTAAGGAGATTGGTTTATTAATACGGGTCATAGTCTCTAATCCGATCCAAAAATTTTCGATTATCTATACAAAGTAAAACATTGTGAAACCACTTTTAGTATGAAAATCCAAAAAAATTCTGCTGGTGACTCCACTTCTGATTATGAACATCTTGGAACCATAGCCGAATTCAGCCGAATTGTTAGACTTCCAAAGCTTCTGGCTTCAGAATGTTTACTTTGAATGGGTAAACGAAACTATATATTAATATTAGTATATATTATATAAAAATGCTCGTTTGCCGCCCTCTCATATAAAAAAAAAAAAAAAAAACAATACTGCTGCCGTTCCACTAATTATTTATTTACTTCCGAAGTTCTGTTTTAAGCTGAACGTCACTTTCCACTTGAGGCACTCGCAGAATTATCAGTGTTATAAGCGCGTTCAGCGTTTGCAGCGTTAGCTGAGCCAGCACTCCCTTTCAAAGATTTCTTCCTGTATAATAATAATATTTTGTATTTATGGTTCTGTACAATGTATTGTGGCACTTATTAAAAAGTTTCTATGTCTATGTCTAAATTTTTTTTGAACCAATTCGGCTATGGTTCTCAGTGGAAAGTTGTATTACACGAATAAATTTCACCCATTCTATGTAATTCACTATGTTGAATACATTTACATTCAGCTACTTTTTCTCACCTACTGCTTTTTACCTTTGACAGGCATTTTAGGCACCCTTCACAGGCATTTAATTCTGTAATGGTAACCCTAATCGGAACGCACGGACACAGGTTGCTCGACTTCAAGTATATGTATCAATATTATCAATAATATTGTAACAGTATGTATTAGTACTTAATGTATAATTTATTTTATTATACCTACTTTTATGTAATAATTTGTATTGTATAGTCATTATAACGATTAAAATTAAATGTACTCGACCTTTTATTTCTAGCATAATCAGGGTTGCCAGATGGGTGGGACTTGATTGTCCCGTTATTTCAAAAGATGTCTAGAGTCCCACTTAAGCGAAATGTCCCTCTAAATAGAATGAGAATGCGAGGAAGAGAGGGTGTTTGTTACTTGCTGAAATCCGAAGAATATAATGTCTCTAATTTCAAGTCATTTTAAAAAGGACCTGTTTGATTGGTTAAGGCAAAAAAAATGTCGTTATGTATCATATTATTTCTAAAACATAATACTCACCAAAATGTGCCAGTAATTACATTAAAAAGCAAACCAGCGTTATGATTAAAATTTTTAATTAATAATCTCTGCCTCTCTGAATACCTATTCTTAACTCATCACAGTGTTGCTATGTCATTATTGGATCTCAGCTGCCAGTAGTTTTATATTTATCTGTAAGTACGCAGTACATAATAGGTCTTTACCTATGAAATTGCCGTTCTGCAGTACTGGCCATTTCAAATCAAAATAATTTTTGTTTGTCTAAGAATTCTAATTTCAAATTAATTTTATTTTAAAAACATGGAATTCTTTTTCCAAAAGTAGTCATTTGTTTATTGATTAGTGTTACATTTTCATCGCATTTCAATCTTTTTCGTCATCATGGATACGTTAAAAATTCGAGTAATTATGGAATATGAGTGCCGTCGTGGCAGCAACGCGGCACAAGCGGCACGCAACATCAACGACGTTTACGGGGCCAACACTACAAACCAACGCACCACCTGTTATTGGTTTGCTCGCTTCCGTTCTGGGAATTTCGACCTGAAAAATGAACCTCGCGGTCGTCCGGACTTTGGTCGACAATGACGAATTAAAGGCGATTGTGGAAGCTGATGATACACAATCTACGGCTGAATTAGCAGCAGCTTTCGACGTTAACGTCAAAACAATATTGGTCCATTTGCGTCAAATTGGCAAGGTAAAAAAGCTTGACAAATGGGTGCCCCACGAACTCAATGATCGCCAGCGCGAATTACGCGTCGAGACGTGCCTTGCACTGCTCAACAGACACACAAATGAAGGAATTTTTAACCGCATTGTTAGCTGCGATGAAAAATGGACTCTGTTTGATAACCGCAAGCGCTCAGCAAGTTGGTTGGATCCTGGTTCAGCACCTAAACAATGCCCTAAACGAAAACTTACCCCTAGAAAAGTGATGGTCACTGTTTGGTGGTCTAGCGCCGGTGTGATTCATCACAGCTTCTTACCAAACGGGATGAGCATTACTGCAGATGTGTACTGTGAAGAACTGAACAGAATGATGGAGAAGCTGGCACATCTCCAACCAGCATTGGTCAATCGCTCCTCACCGCTGCTCCTGCACGACAACGCGCAACCTCATACTGCACAGCAGACGGTCTCCAAGTTGCAAGAACTGGGATTGGAAGCTCTCCGTCATCCGCCCTACTCACCAGACCTTGCGCCTACAGACTACTACTTTTTCCAGAATTTGGATAACTGCTTGGCAGGAAAAAAATTCAATACCCGAGAGGCAGTACAAAATGCCTTTGAAGAATTTGTTGCCTCCCGTCCAGCTGATTTCTTTAAGAAGGGCGTCAATAAACTGCCACTGCGTTGGTAACGATGCATTGATTGCATGGGTGATTACTTCGATTAATACAAATTAAAAATACATGAAAAAAATTCGTTTAATTTTTTTCATACAAAACGGCAATTTCATAGGTAAAGACCTAATAATAAGTCTGTGATTAACTATTCATACCTACATGATACGTGTGCTTAAGTGAACAATTTGTCATTCACTTTGACCGATAACATAAAAAAACAAAACGTTTATCACAACAAGTGAATGTTTTATCAACAAGTAGGTATGATCAGAGGTTATTTACATTTGCCTAAGATAGATTAAAAGAAAAAACAATGCGATGATCTTGACACAATGATTAAACTAGGCACTGGCGTGCGCTTCGCTTAATTAGTGATTAGTGCAATGAGGTATATTTGCTTGCGACCTCGACAATCGACAAATCGACTATGATAATATCATCAAAATACACAATAAAAAACTGTATTAAAAGCGAAATATCTTCGAACCGCCTCCGTGGCTCAATGTAAACAACATTGGGTTTACGATTCGGAGGTCGCGGGTTCGATCCCCAGCGTGGTACATGTTTAAGTACTCGGTTTGATTGGTGCTAGGGCATTTTAAATGTCCGCCTGGCTAGCTACCACCATCTTATCTAAATCTGCCGCCTAATAGCAATGTTAATAGCATTGTTTTGTTCCGGTTGTCAGAGATTATCAGTCCCTCAAATGTGTTGGGGTTTCCGGGTGAGTACGCTTCCACCTCCGTCCTCATCTTCACTTAACATCAGGTGTGATTGAAGTCTAGTGAACCCACCGATCTCGCCAGTCGCATATGAATTTCCGGCTGGGGCGTGGGTCGATGATGGTTTTCAAAAAAATAAATATACTGCCCATGCCAATAACTTGTGCTTCACTTACCTGATATGCCCTATTTTTTTCCTTACTTTAAAAAAAAACTCATCCAGTACTCAACAGTATCCAGTAGTCAACTTGAACAGTATCAGAGTCATTTTGACCTCACCATTGTTGACAAATGAACGGTCAGTCAACTTTTCTGCATATTAAATTCGAGAGATGACGTCCTTGTATTGCATACAGCTTTTGGGTCCATTGAAATTAATTGCAATTTCCGTCAGCCCGTCGACACGGGTGATTCTGAAGTATACAGTTGATTTATGTATATTATTTTCTTGATTTTTTTTTACGCACAACGGGTTAGCACTTGACCTCAGTCATACCTGATGTTAAGTGAAGATGAGGCCGAAGGTGGAAGCGTACTGACCCGGAAACCCCATCTTATTTGGGGGACTGATAATCTCTGACAACCGAAACAAAACAATGCTATTAACATTGCTGTTTGGCGGCAGATTTAGATAAGATGGTGGTAGCTAGCCAGGCGGACATTTAAAATGCCTTGCGAACAACCAAACCGAGTACTAAATATGTACCCCGCTAGGGATCGAATCCGCGACCTCCGAATCGTAAACCCAATGTTGTTTACATTGAGCCACGTAGGTGGTTAAATGGGGAATCAAAGAAGTGATTGTGGGCAGGAAGCTCGATGACGATGGCAGGTGGAACCTTAAAGTTTTCTAGTGGAGACCACGTGCCGGCAAGCGCTACGTAGGATCTCCACAAAGTGTCCTAGGCCCGTATTAATAAACCATTCTCAAGAACAGTCTTGTGACCGGTCTCAAGTAAAATAATAATAAATATTTATTATCTCACCACAAAGAAATAGGTACATTGATGAAATAGTAATGTTAGGTAAACACAAAAGCAAATTCCTTTGTGAGAGACTGAAGTCTGAAATAGGTTCGAAACCTGTGCTACAGATTTCCAGGCTCTCACTCCCTTACTATTAGACATTACAACAAGAGTACTGAGAATACATTATCTAAGTGATGCAGTATGATGCTTAAAGTATATGTGTTGAAGCATGTGGATAGTGGACTAAGGCGTAAACGTGTTGATTAATAAACCTAACTTGAGACAAAAGCACGTGCATACTCAAGCAGTACTCACTTGAGAGGTGCGCGTATTAATAAACGAAACTCAAGACTCTCATTCATTCGTCGCTGAGGCGAATTCTTGAGAAGTGATCTCAGCTGAGTAGACCTCAAGATTGGTTTATAAATTAGCACATAGCTTGGTATAGCGTCAACTGCTTAAGACGCATCTCGGTTGATACAGCCTCAATACTTCTATTGAGATTGATTTATTAATACGGGCCTTAATTAAGTTCATGGGTCACTTCAAACCCGTCCCACTGAAAATCAACGGGGAAGGCATAGTACGCCCTGTGTATTTTAAATAATACCAACTTGTTTGTTTTGCATACAAGTTGATGGCCTTGAGTACGAGTACAACTCGCTAATAATCATTTCTTCTCAAAATAAACAAATTATCGATAAATAAATAAATTGTGTATTTCTAACTCCAGTGTCACACATTTCGCCGACCTTGACGACCGGTTAGTGTGGTGGATAGTGATTGTCAGCGAAACCAACGGTTGCGGATTCGAATCCCGTGACGGGAAAATGTTTGTGTGATGTAATGTTAGCATTTATTCCCGATTCATGGATGTTTATATAAATATTTATGTATGTTTTTCCGTTATCTAGTATCCATAGTAAGCTTGTGTGTAAGTGTCCGAAATATTTATATATATTTTATATATATATACCGGGCGTCCCAAAGTTATGGGACATGAAGGGGAAGTACCTTAAGTGTAGTAGTGAATTTTGCTCAAAGAAGACTTTATGTTATTTTTAAAAGTTAGTAATTCTGCATTCATAGATTTTCTAAAAATTATTTGCTTCGGCTGGGAATCGAACCGACTCAAATGTGAAAAAAAAAACACCCTACTTTTATGATGCCAATCGAAAGAATAGCTAAAAAATAATAACTCTGCCTAAGTAACATAGTATTTTAAAAGAAAGGAACAACGTGAAATTAATCATTTTAATCAAATAAAAAACATACATGAAACTGCCGTAGTCAATTAAGTAGGTATTTTTTTGTAAATTAATTAATTAAATGCTCAAAATGTGATCCCTCTTGTCTTACGCAAATCGCCAATCTTTTAATGAGCCCGCTGCCTGTTGATTTTCTAATCATTTTATGGTGAACACTCGATGTGATATGGCACAATTCTGTTTGCAACTCGCCTACGTTCTCGTATCGCTTTTTGTATAGCATATCTTTCACGTATCCCCAAAAGAAGAAATCTAATGGTGTGAGGTCCGGGGATCTGGCCGGCCATCTAATCGGTCCATTTGTACCAATCCATGTAGGAAAACATTCATTTAGAAAATCTGCTGCTCTCCGACTATTATGAGCCGGAGCTCCATCTTGTTGGAAAATTAAGTTTTCTTGCTCCGCCGCGGAATGGTTTCTTATCTTATCCCTTAAAATTTGAAGTATTCCTAAATACTTTTCTGTGTTCAAGGTTCCTTGGTAAAAATGGATTAAGAAAACCCGGTTTTTTAAAAGTCCGCACCAACAGTTGAGTGAAAAACGCACTTGGTTATTAGTTTCAGTCACTCGTAGGGGATTTTCTTTAGACCAAATACGATTATTGTTGCGGTTATACATACCGTTATTGCTAAAGTTAGATTCGTCTGTCCAAATAATATTATCCAAAAAATTTGGATCTTCGAGCAATCGTGCCTGGATATCAAGACAGAAATTTTTTCTCCTTTCTGTATCGCCCGGAAGTAATTTTTGAACCAATCGTCCTTCAACATAACTCTTAAAACCGTGTTTTTTTAATACACGGTGTATTTTACTTTTTGAAACTCCAATTTCATGTTCTCCTTCTCTCACCGATGCTTTCGGAAAAGCCGAAAAGTAAATTAAAATACCAAGTTCTTCGTCGTTGATCGTATGGTTTTCTTGCTGTGGTTCTCTTGGGCGTTTATCGAAACGTCCCAGAGTTTTCAAATTGTTCACAAGCCTTTTCAAAACTTTACGAGACGGTATTTGTCTATCAGGATATTTTACGCCATACCACCGCAAACTTCTAGAGATATCTTTATCGTTCAAAAAATATGCTTCCATTAGATCAAAACTTACTTGATATGCCATGTTCGCAATAAATTAACACAATAACACTTGTGTAAGTGAATTGAGACTAAACAGATCAATATCCGAAAAACAAACGCTCGCACATACTGTTCCATTTTCAAATTTAAGAACAACATTTAAAAATATCACTTCTTTTTAAAATATCTTAAAAAGTATGCATTCAAACAAACGCTGTCATAAACTGTTCCATTTTCAAATTATAAATTATTTATTTTTGTTTTTAATTTGCCTTCTGTCTAGCTTACAGAGGACGTATTGAAATACAAGTTTTATCATTTCATCTACACGTGCACTTATAATAAGGAAAACTATGTTAGTACCTATTTTATGAAGTGGGTACTTATTTACGAATAATCAATGCTATCTTTGGAATGATAATATCGCTACTTTTCGAACGTCGTCGGCAATAAATAACTTTCTTGAAATTTGACTCAATCATTTTATGTTGTTCCTTTCTTTTAAAATACTATGTTACTTAGGCAGAGTTATTATTTTTTAGCTATTCTTTCGATTGGCATCATAAAAGTAGGGTGTTTTTTTTTTCACATTTAAGTCGGTTCGATTCCCAGCCGAAGCAAGTAATTTTTAGAAAATCTATGAATGCAGAATTACTAACTTTTAAAAATAACATAAAGTCTTCTTTGAGCAAAATTCACTATCTACAATATTTAAGGTACTTCCCCTTCATGTCCCATAACTTTGGGACGCCCTGTATATCTTTCCACATACACACAGCGCCATTTAGGTCCACAGTAAGCATCTAGGCTTGTGTTATGGGTACCAGATGGTTGATAAACTATACAAATACATTTTATTTTTGTAAATAAATACATAAATAAATGAAAAAGATCCATAACTCGGGAACACATGTCTGTATTCATCATATAAACTTATGCCCCTAGCGCGATTCGAACCCGCGACCTTTTGGTAAAGCAGGCAGAGTTTCTAACCAGTTCACCAAACAGGTCGTCGTAATAAAACCAAATATCATAAGCTCATACACAAATATTTGAACAAAAACATACTTTAAAAAAAAATAAAAAAAACTAGGTATACATAAAGTAAATGTTTTTTGAATGTAAGACTTAACTGCGACAAACACTATTGCGAAAGACTGAACTGCGAAAGATGGAACTGCGACAGTGCCGAACTGCGACAGATCTGAACTGCGAAAGACTTAACTGCGACAGGACTGTTAAGTATATCAATGGTTCATTAGAACGGAGCGATTCGGTTCTGGCAAGTTTCTCATGTTTTCAACCCAACCTGACTTATCGTTCAGCCCTGTCGCAGTTAAGTCTTTCGCAGTTCAGATCTGTCGCAGTTCGGCACTGTCGCAGTTCCATCTTTCGCAGTTCAGTCTTTCGCAATAGTGTTTGTCGCAGTTAAGTCTTACATCGTGTTTTTTTTGGAGCCGGCTCGAATAACTGATATCGAATAACTAATTTTTCTTCAAGAGTAAGTAATCATCAAATCGTTACCGACTTATTTGCACTACGAGATAGTTGGTTATTTTTATTGATTTACTAATTTCCAAAAGATTCTGCAATTAATCAACATTCACATACGCAATTCATGTAGTCGATAACAATGTTCTCACCAATTAACCAAATAGGTAACGGAATTGCATTTATCGCGTTTGTATGATGGTACAGTTGCCGACAAAAACACTTAACAGAGTTTATTCAATCCAGTGGCGCCATCATTGGATGAATTAGGATTTCTTTTTAAATACAGAATAATTCAACGACCTGTTTGGTGTAGTGGTTAGAAACTCTGCTACTATACCGAAAGGTCGCGGGTTCGAATCCCGCTAGGGGCATATATTTGTATGATTAATACAGACAATATGTTCCCGAGTTATGGATGTTTTTCATTTAAACATGTATTTATTTACAAAAAAAATATGTAATTGTGTAGTTTATCAACCATCTGGTATCCATAACACAAGTCTAGATGCTTACCGTGGACCTAGATGGCGCTGTGTGTATGTGGAAAAGATAAAAAAAAAAATCAAATTATAAAAAAACGGCAACATTTTTATAACAACCAAGCTATTGTATTATTTATAATTAATTAGCTTTTAGGCATCTCGAAAGCAGGAGCGCTTTTTATTGTATATCTTGTATAATATCAATATAATCATGTGTTTTTCATATCCATTTGCGTTCTCATACCGCTCACTATTTCCAAACTGGTCCCAACAGAATACCAGCGATCCATCCGTTCGCGGGCAGAGCACCATGCTGAGTTGGAACCATTTTGTCCCTACAGCATAATAAGTGACATTTTAGAATTTTCATTCCTGTAATACTACTAAACTATTCTGTTCTGTATTACTAATTGTTATCATTGTGCAATGTGCTTAGAGGCAAATAAACAAATCTTTTATTGAATTATTCTGTATTAAAAAAAAAATCTTAATTTATTCATTTATTCAATTACTAAACCGTAGACAGGACTAAACGCTCTTAATGCTTTTTTTGATAATGTTAGTCTGTGGTAAACCTACCTTCATGTATATATGTATAAGTATAAGGAGATTTCATTATGCCCGCCACATTCTTTTTTCTTCAGAGTGGCAAAAGGCATGTAACAAAAAAACATTATATTATCCCCAACGGAATAATTTTCCCTATGGTGATCTAGTTACACATATTTCATGCCGACTGTACTTTAGCAATACATTTCCTAATACCGATGCTAAGACGTAACTATTACGTCATTCATTACTACATGCGCTATCTATGTAAGTATAAATGCAATCAGACTGCCTGTTTGTTTGTCTGCGAATCTAGTTAGTATAACATGTAGGATCAATAATGATTTTTTTTCGTTTTATTTACAAGCCCATAACTGCCGTGTCTTATTTCTCTTATTCATTCAGTTTATAAGTCAGTCTCAGTCAAAACAAGTAATTCGTCGTATACTTGGCGTATACAGAGTCTAGTCACGATCAAGTCATTCTTCAGTAAAGTGGCAGAATGCTTTACAAAAGATTTTGACGGCTTCTTATGGGAACCCGAAAGCTTCGTTACGCACTTTAATTTACACTTCCCTTCACTTGTACACCATCACTAACTTTTGCTGCACAATATCCTGCCATTATTAAGCTTCAAAAGTCAGAATGCACAAATTATAAGAATTATAAGAAAATTGCAACTTCACTCGCCGAGATCCCGCCAAGATCAATAATGATTTTAAGCTGTCATATAATGAAAATGAAATTAAATGAAGAAAAACTATTCACCACTTTGACGACAGATATGTAGAAGTTTAGATACATTTTCTGACTAGAAAAAATGATTAAGTTAAGTTTTTCTACTTGCATAGGTGTCACTATTTCAATCACTATTTATTGATATAGGTCGTCAGGGATGAAAGCGTCGAGTTAGCTTGCTCAACAATGTAAGTACAATTTTTTCCGTTTCTACTGAAGCACTATTAATCATTGCATGATCGGGAGCAGTATTCATAGACATTAGGTCATGACGATACGTACAACCGTTCTCGGTGACACTGCTAACTTGACGTCAAGATGGCTTGCTTAGTGAAAGACTTTCTTAAAATGCAGTAGTACTATTTCTGTGCTTTGGTCACTATTAGGCACTCCTCATCGTCCTCATCAGCCCGTAAACATCCCACTGCAGGGATATAGGCCTTCCCTCATATATGAGGGAGAGTATGGGCCATAGTCAACCACGCTGGCCCAATGCGGGTTGGGGACTTCACATGCCTTTGAATTATGTCTCAGGCGCATGCACGCAGAGCAGTTGGATAAATGCACATAAGTAATTAAATTAAATTTTAAAACTCATTGGTATATGACCTGCCTGGGAATCGAATACAGTCCTCCTAAATTGGGAGACCGCGTATTAACCGCTGAGCCACCGACGCTCTTTGGCGCAATTTGATAGGGCCAATAGTGCTATTGGTTGTTATTGTTGAAATCACCGAAATCTAACGTGTGCAAGCCAACAATATGGACACGTGTAACTCCCTTTTAAATTAATATTTTTAGGGTTCCATTGTCAACAAGGAACCCTCATAGTTTCGCCATGTCTGTCTGTCTGTCTATCGGAGGTTTGGCTCAGAGGCTCTTAGCACTACAAAGCTGTAATTTGCCGTGGGTATACATATTAATCACGCCGACAAAATGGTGAAATAAAATCTTGAAAAATATATTTTTGAAAAGTTACGTAATACACGTAAAGTGGGGACGTTTATCCAAAGAGATAATGGGCCTTCAAAACTCCGTTTAAAAAATATTAAGCTTATAAAGTGTTTGAGTCGTGTTTGTTTGAGTCGAGTGTGTGTGTCGTCGTCGCCCCCCCTCTACCAGCTACAGTTGGTTGTGGATACGTGAAAAAATCCACGGTAGTATTAGGTATATGTAATGAAGTTAAAAGGACATTATCACATCTAAGTAGGCTTTACAAATTAATGAGTAATAGTCGTAAAACTGTAGGTATGTACGTTCCGTTCAAAATTATTTATCAAAAAAACACGTTTCCACCATGCATCACCTGGCTCCATCATCAGATCGTCGACACCAAGTGTAAATGTAATAAGTAAATTGTGTGTAAATATTGGGCTCGTCAAAACGAATCATATGAGCCCTAACTGAGAGTTTACTAGTAGCCACTAAAGAGTTCCACCATTCACCTCCTCACTCCATCATCAGATCAGCTCCAAGATACCAAATTATAGTATTGTCATCAGAACAGAAATACATATACATACAAAGTTTCATTTCGATACGACAATTTTTTTTTGATGATTGACTGGATTCGCGTTTGACCACAATCTCACCTGATGGAAAGTGACGATGTGGTCGAAGATGAAGCACGCGATCCCAGTAAATGCCTATTCACTCTGCTCTTGAAGATCCCAAGATTGTAGGGTTCAGGAAAGACTGACGCCGGAAGGGAGTTCCATGCCTTGGCTGTTCGGATGATGAATGAAGAATCGAAATTCTTAGTTCGAATGTTCGGTATATTAACTATGTACGGGTGCAATCCCTTCCCACGCCTAGTGGTCCGAAGATGGAAGGGTGACGGTGGAATAAGATTATGTAATTCCAACGCACACTCCCGGAAATGCATCCTGTAAAAAACTGAGAGACAGGCGACTTTGCGACGTGTTCAAGGCTCTGCAATTTAGCAGTCATCGACCTATGAGTTTCATGGCATGTTTGAATTAACTTTCAAGATTTTACATTGTGAAGCTAATAAAAGCGTGTTTAAAACAAACAGAGTCACGGGCAAATCTATTGCTAAACACTGAATTAGCATTCAACGCAAACTATGTTAGGTGCTAGAGTGAAATCTTACTAGAACCGGTTAAAGGTTGCAGAATTGACCGTGTTTTGGTGTTTACGTTAGTATGATAATAGTGGTGGGACGCGGCGCGAATAAACTATCGATGAAATTCTATATTAAGCAAAAATATCAATTTCATGTCATAAAGCTATAAGTACCTACCTTGTGTTCGTAGGTAGGTACTAATAAAGTTAAAAATAGATTGATAGTTTTATCACTAGTCATCTTGCTTTAAATTTGGACATTAGAGAGATGTTAATCCTATTACAATAAATAAATAAATATTTCGGACACTTACACCAACCATCTAGTCCCAAACTAAGCAAAGCTTGTACAATGGATACTAAATAACGGATAAACATGCATAAATATTTATATAAACATCCATGACTCAGGAATAAATGTTCGTATTCATCACACAAACACTTACCCGTCGCGGGATTCGAACCTGCAATCGTTGGTTTCGCTGACAGGGTTTAATTCACCTTGAGTGAACTGAAGGAAATTCGCTAACGAACGCGATAGCAATGTAACATCAATTAATTTCATTAAGTAAGACGTGTCATTCCGCACTTTCGCTGTTATCGCGGCCAAGATAACCGTTACATGCGCAATCAGTTGTAACATCTGACTATCGATATGCGCACTACATCACTACGACGTAAACATTGAACTCTCGCTATCGTTCTGTACGCAGTATTTGTTTACTTTCCGATACAACAACATGAACAGAAGTGTCCATAATAATAATACGTAATATTTTTAATAACAATCGTCTTTTGTTATCGTAATAAACAACTATTTTGCACGCTTCGTTGAGCACAGAGTTCGTGTAATATATTCCAACTGTGTGTGACGACTACAGTGTTTTAAATATTCTTTGTAAAGAAATAATTATTACAAAATGATTTCCTTGGATAATTCTGATGGTGAGAAGCATTTTATTTTTATAAAAGTGTTGTATATTTTAACCGCCTCAATAGCTCAGTGCAGGTGAGTAACGTAAGATATATGAAAAGGGTTCGATTCCCAGCAAGGTATTATGTTTGGTACTGAGTTTTGTTTGTGCTAGTTTTATCTAAAGGCCGTATTTACAAATCAATCTTAGGATTGAGATCTCACTCTCAATACTATTTTTTGATACAGTTTAAATACGCAAGAGTATCTCAAGTAGTAGAGGCTAAAATGTCCTTCGTGTAGTATAACAACTCCAGGATGCTGTTGGGACTGTCGTGGGGCTGCTGCGCCTCAAAAATTTTTGCGAAGGCTCTCACGCTATTATGCGTAAAGCAGCCTCTATGCTGCTGCGCCTGCCCAACAGTAGCAACATTTCAAGGCCTTCATTGAATAATTATCAAAATTTTCCCGTAACTCAACAACGTAGGTAAAGAAATTAAACCATACAGCTGTGACTGCAATTTTACAAGTTTAACTTGGCACAAACTTAGTAGTATTAGTAGGTATACTTTGAATAGAGTTGTGTGGCAAATAGTCGCTCTGATAAATCGATACATACAATAATTATATTAAAAAATATACGGGTGAGTTTATTTAGCGTAAGGAAAAAATAGGGTATTTTAGGTAAGTGAAATAGACCTTCTATTTCACTTACCTAAAATACCCTAAGAATAAGGGTCGTATTAATAAATCGATCTTGAGATTGAGATCGCGTCTCAGTCTCAACACTATTTTTATCGGATTCAATACTATTTTTTTACCATAAGGAAAAAAATTGAGCAGATTAGTGAAATAGATGGTATTGGCATAGGTAGTACAATTTTTTTTTTCAAAACCATAATCGAATTAATCGTTGTGTCAGTCGACGGTCGCGTTTGTAGCCTAATCCACAAAATTACATCATTAAATTAAATAAAAAAACTTGGAGAAAACATTGAGTTCCAAATAAATATCGCATTATAGGAACCCTGTACGAATCCCGCCATACTAGTCGCATATCAATCTCCGGCCGGTGTGCGAGTCGATGATGGGAAGTCGCTGGTTCTATCCCCTGGGGACCGGCCGGAGATCAATAATGCGACTGGTATGGCGGAATTCGTAGGGTCATGCGATATATTTGGAACTCATTCTCCAAGTTTTTTTTATTAACTTTTTTTTTATTTTATTTATGCACAACGGGTTTGTCCTGGATTCGTGAGGTTGTGACGTCGACAAAAATACGCTGCTTGATATTTTGGACACTCAATTTAATTCATTTTTAGTTTCATATGGTCAACGTTCGTTCGAGGATTCTAATTTCATTTTGACGTCAGAGTCAGTGTTGCCAATGCAACGAACAGAGGCGCGTTTTGTTTCACGACAGGGTTGGTACTTGACCTCAATCACACCTGATGTTAAGTGAAGATGAGATAACTTAATTTAATGATGTAATTATGTGGCTACAAACGCGACCGTTAACTGACACAAGGATTAATTCGATTCGAAGAGTATTTCTTTATTTCACTTACCTAATGTGCCCAGGTATATTTTTTTATATGTTTACTACTCGGCCTCATCTTCACTTATTTAACATCAGGTGTGATTAAGGCCAAGTGCTAACCAGTTGTACATAAAACAAAAGATCACTATTTTGAAAGTCGCATTTTTATAATCAGTGCACGATGAGGTTTAACGAAATTCGTAAGCACTGGCTTGAACACTGTTTTTGTTTTTAATTTGCTATGTGCCATGGTTGTTGAAAATACGAAATTAAAAATATCGGTGACGTTTCATTTTTACAATACAATACAATACAAATAACACTGTATTGTACAACAGAAAAGAAAATACAGTTTCAGAAAAGTGGTAAGAATAGAATGTACAATTTGGCGACCTTATCACTAAAAGCGATCTCTTCCAGACAACCTTTGGGTATAAGGACAGTACATTTTTAACCGATTTCAAAAAGGAAGAGGTAACCAAATGTTGTTTTTTTTCGATTGTAGTTGTCACTCGGTGACAATCGAAACTGATCCCAAGTCGACTTTTGAAAAATGCTGTCTTATCGTACCTACTGACATAACCATTTATTTTTTTTACAGATACTTACGAAAAAAGACCAACAACTGGCTTAGAAGGTGTACAGGATTGGTATACAGACTTTGACAGGTGGATAACTAAATTCAGCAAATACGTTCACAGGTAATAATATAGTAAAAGACAGCTGTAAATTACCTACTTGGGATCTTTTGCATTGGCTACAAGACTCACAATCGGTCGTCCGCCTCTGATCAATGCAGCATATGCCTTAATTAATATTATTATATATAAATAAATATAATATAATATAATATAAATATCTTTGCACATACACACAGCGCCATCTAGTTCCACACTAAGTAACTAGGCTTGTACTATAGATACCGGATGGTTAAACTACACAAATACTTTTTTTTTGTAAATAAATACACATATAAATGAAAAACATCCATAACTCGGGAACACCATGTCTGTACTCATCATACAAACATATGCCCCTAGCGGGATTCGAACCTGCGACCTTTTGGTATAGCAGCAGAATTTCTAACCACTACACCAAACAAAATATGACCTCAATGTTTATCCAACTGCCCAAGAAACGAGGGTAATGTTTTTCGAGTGTATGTATGTAGTTTTCTATGTTACATTTACATCCTGTAGCTTAAGACGAGGCAGTTCAGGAAGTTTACTCTTTCACGGGGGTGAAGCAAGGGAAGGACGAGAGCAGGCGCGCGGGGCCCCGCAATCGCCTGTGTGTTTTTCCTAGACAGTTCGCGCTCACTTGTGTGCGCCGCCAACGCACACACACTAGTAAATATTCACCGATTCGAAGTGCATGGTGTTCGTCTTGATCCCTGGAGGTGCCATAGGACATATTTTATGGTATAAAATCCAACATGGCGGCCGTGAAATGCAAAATATGCTGTCGGTTTTTTTTGGTTTTTAAACTTAGGTAGGTATATTGTTAATAAACTTTTGTACATATAAAGTTAACGCATATTAAAGAATATAAAATATCTTCATGAAAGCCATCGGTGACTCGTGGTACAATACTTAGGTAATTAATTACATATTATCAGCCGAAAGACGTCCACTGCTGGACAAAGGCATTACATAATATACCTGGTTTACAATATTACGTAGTAGAGTAGGTACATCCATTATGTAAATAGTTCTTTTCTGGGTACCTATGCTGACTGACTGAGGACATGTTTCGAATCAAGTCAATAGTGACATTAGTTTGCTAACATGCTTTCCGAATCACTGCGAGCAGCGTGTCCAAAAATGGACGGTGTGACGTCATTCAGTCCGCCATCTTGTGACATCACCGCTCTCCACGTAGACAGAGACTTTTTTTGGTATTGTTTGTCCATTCTCTATCTACGGCTCTCCACTTAATAATATTCGTACATACTGAGCGGCCTGTCAAAAGTGACGTTTGAGAGAGAGAGAAGTTTTCTTTTACCTTGTAATAGGAAAGGCTAAGGAACTAAGCCATACTGCCTCGTCTTCAAGTGACGTTTGATACTTGTATTCTCAGTGGGCTCCTAAAACAATGAAAGTACAACTCTGAACGTTCCCCAAGTCATTAGGTACTACCACTAAATTGTTTGTGTTTTATTACTCCATATTGTTTCAGGTCCTCAGTTAACAAAGTAGAAGAAACAATAAAAAAAACAACGATAATTGAAAAGCATAAAAATGGAAGTGTCAACCAAGAATACGCCGAAACTCTGTTACCTTTGGAAGAGCTATACGTCGAAGGTTCCTTTGTACATAGCAAATCTACTAGAACATTCGGACCACGTAGATTGGAAAATCTAAAAAAATATATAAATTCCGATATCATAAATGACGAGTTAATGTTCTTCGACTATATTCTATTTCAACTCGTTATGGGCAATGAGAAATGTTTTCAATATATTAAATCTAAATTATAGAGAATTGGAATGGAGGCCTTTATTCTGGATGGTATTGAAAACGCTCGAATAGAGCGTACCTATCCGCAGAAATTAGCTCAAATGAAGAAGTATGATAGTCGTGAATGGGGTAAAGGTAGGGTTGGCAGATGGGTGGGACTTGGCTGGATTGTCCCGTTATTTCAAAAGATGTCCAGAATCCCGCTTATAAGCGAAATGTCCCGCTAAAATAGAATGAGAATGCAAGGAAGAGAGGGTGTTCTTACTTGCTTAAATTCGAAGAAAATAATTGCTTTAACTTTAAATCATTTTAAAAACGGAAAAAAAGTCTGTATATATCATACTATTTCTATCACCAAAACTGGCAGTAATTACCTACATTTATGTAGTTTTATATTTCTCTTTATGTACATATAAGAGTAGATTTAGAAATAAAATGCCAAAACTCATCAGAAATTGCAAGATTGTTGGCAGTCTACGGAAAGGAATCCGGGCACTGGTTACACGCGCTCCCTTCGGTCAATTTCGGGACGGTATTAGACCCCAGCTCGCTGCGTATTGCTTATTGTTTGCCTTAGACTTGGGGCCTAAGCATGCGAAATACCTAATTGCGTTTGCGGCCAGCTGATAGACGACCTTGGACGTCATGGACTTTCGAGTACCAGAAGTGCGGGTCGTCTTTACAGACACTTTTTATTGAACGACCTTATCCGTCGGTCCCTTACTTCTCCCTCAGTGCCGTCGACACTGGAACCATCAGGCATGTCTGAATCTGATGGCAAGAGTCCTGACGGATGCACTCTGGTTCCCTGGCGACTTGTGTAGATACTTTGGCCCCATCTTATGTACCGAGCTCAGCCCGCAAGGCCGGTGCCGTCGCCGACCTCGCCCAGAGAGTAACTACTAATTACGAGTTTGCGGCACTTGCCTTTGAAACACTGGGCCCGTGGTCGTCCGACAGTAAAAAATTCATAAAAGAGGTGTCGGACTTGCTAATCCCAGCGTCAGGTGACCTCAGGGCCGGTGCCTTCTTTACACAAAGACTAAGCCTGACGGTGTAGCGTGGCAACGCGGCTAGCGTGCTGGGGACATTGCCGCAGGTAGGAGGACTCGAGACGATACACTTTTTATAGTTATGTAAATATAATATAGGTATATGAATTATTTTATTATTATCTCTTAAGTATTTATATGTTTTTTTTCTTAGCTTAGTAATTTATTTTGTGTGTATTCGTAAATTGTGGGATCACGTAAAAATTCTTGCGTCGATCGCCAAAAATTGCGGTTAGCTCGCTTGGTAACTCGATACGTCTACCCATTAAACGTTTATCTCTTTAGCCTTACTTTGGGCGCTTACGTGCTACCAAATTAAACAAACGCAAGCGAGCTAAACGGCATATTATGCGCGATCAAACTCAAAAATGTTTACGTGGTCAACGGCTGATCGTTACAACAATAGCTGAGAAGATGATATTCATAACAGTTTTAACAAACTACATTTTTTTTTATAAAAAAAATATATTTCATCAACCTTACCTACACTATTATATTCGATGGGACAGGCCTATGTTCAGCAGCGGACGTCTTGTGAATATGATTAAGATACTATGTCTTAGGCCCGTATTAATAAACCATTCTCAAGATTGAGAACAGTCTTGTGACCGGTCTCAAGTAAACGTGTTGATTAATAAAACTAATTTGAGACCTGAAACGCACGTGAATAGGTGCGCCGAGTTTCACGTATTAATAAACGAAACTCAAGACTTCATTCGCCGCTAAGGCGAATATTTCAAAAGTGATCTCAGCTGAGTAGACGTCAAGATTGGTTTATAAATCAGCACGAAGCTTGAGATAGCGTCAACTACTTAAGACGCGTCTCGGTTGATACAGCCTCAAGACTCATATTGCCATTGATTTATTAATACGGGCCTTAGCTAATCGCGAGCGTCTCAGCCTGAATAAATAAGAGACATAATAACTGTTAATTTCAATTTTTTTGGTTATTATATTACACAATAAATATATTAAGAAACAATTATTTTCTAACGTTCCATTTGCTTTTTGTAATGTATATAACAAATTGTAATTAAATTGAGTAGGTTATCTAATAAAGAAATAATATTTTTGAACACATTATTACAAAAGTGTCACAACTCAAAAATGAGTAAGTACCTACATAATCTATAATAATAAATCTTGAGCCAACAATATTATGGTTCAAAAATGCATCAAAGTAGCTTCAATACTCTGCTCATAGATGGAATAGAAACTGCAAGACGGCCACAAAGAGCATTGCTACTACATTTAAAATTGTATCATTTCGAGTTAAATCACTTTAACTCATTAAAAGCGTTTACAACACAGAAGTTACGGGTTCAATTCCCAAAGAGGATATTTGTTTAGTTTGTAGGTGGTTTTTTTTTATGCACGACGTCTTTGCACTAGACCTCAATCACACCTGATGTTAAGTGAAGATGAGGCCGAAGGTGGAAGCGTACTGACCCGGAAACCCCAACATTTTTTGGGGACTGGCTAACTTATCTTTGAAAACCGGAACACAACAATGCTATTGACATTGCTGTTTGGCGATAGACTTAGATAGGATGGTGGTAGCTAGCCAGGCGGCCATTTTCCCTTCCACCAATCAAACCGAGTACTTCAAACTTCAAGCATTTATTTCAACGTAAGGATACATGATATCATTTGTTGAATGTCAATTTAAATGTACTGGAAATAAAAAAGGTTTATTGCATTTATCTGTCCGTCGGTATGTCCAAGCTACTACCGCTTCGGAAAGGGAAATCATCTGTGGAAAAAGAAGCGGCGCAGAAACCCACAAAGCACTAAACAAGTAGGTACTAAACATGTACCCCTCTGGGAATCGAACTCGCGACCTCCGATTCGTAAACCCTATGTTGTTTACATTAACCAAGGAGGAGGTTGGTTGGTAATAGCATTTTTAAATGTCAGCCTGGCCAGATGGATATGATGCTCAGTAACTGGACTCCAGTTAGGTTGTGTGAACTTCTACTTGAACCCCGTTTTCGTTTAATATTCATTATGTAATTGAGGAGTGTAGACTCATTGTCTACTGCACTTTTGTAAACAACATAAACAAACAAACATACCAGTAGTGCGCCTTAATCCATGTAAACTTATGTACATATCACCTCAACCGCATTACAAACAAGCTAACACATCACTTCAACTACTTATCTCACTCAAACCTAGGTACATAGCCCAACAGACGCCATTTATTGTAGTCTCATACATCCACTCACTCACATTCATAAGAATCTCGAAAACATATCCACCTAAATCACGTCAATTAGATCCACATGGGCGTTATAAACAACATAATCGAACAAGCACATCAATGCAAAATAAAAAATATCATTCATTTAAACCAAAACAACTGCATCATATCCCACTTAAAAACCACACAATTTATAATATGTCACGCCGTCACTGCTCCCATAATACACGTATGAAAACTCAGGACTATAGTGCCCTCATATCGGCGACCTTTCAAATATCAAATAATACCATTCGCAGCAATGAATGATCTACTTCAATCCATAGATAATTTGAAAGTGGCGGAGTCTCAGGTATGTGATCCGGAAGATCTTATGATTAAAATACCAAACCCAATTAATCATATAAAATTATTATGTCAAAACATTCGCAGCGTTAAACGAAATTTTGATAGTTTTACTACTCTATTGCGTAGAATAAATATGGACCTTGACGTTATCATTCTAACAGAATGTTGGTTATCACGTACAAATAATGTCCCACAAATTGACTCCTTCACTTCTTACTCCACTAAAGAACTATTCAATCAAAATGATGGCGTTATTGTTTATATCCACTCGTCAATAAAACACTCTGTAGAGGAGCCTGTATTTGCGGAAGCGAACTGTCTATTAATAAAACTAGACACCAGTACAGTAATAATTGCTATTTATCGTCCACATTGCTTCAAATCAAATGCAAATACATTCCTAGAATCATTGAACAATATCTTAATAGACTTAAAATCATTTCAGAATGTTATTGTTATTGGCGATATAAATATCGATATATCTGCGGGTAATAATGACAAGAACTCTGATGAATATCTAAATATAACTGCGTTACATGGTCTATTACCTGCCTTTACACTTCCTACAAGATTTGATAGGTCATGTCTAGACCACGTATTGCTAAAATCCACAAAACCAGCATACTCATTTGTATTACATTCCGCCATTACTGATCATGAGGCAATACTGCTAAGCCTACAAGTAAAGGTGACAAAACATCATCGAACAAGCCATATTACTAAAATAGACTATGATGGCCTAGAAAAAACTTTATCAAAAATATCATTTGCACCATTACTTGATGCTGTTGATCCAAATATTGCAGCCGCTTTCCTTATTGATGTAATCACTAAATCTATGCTTTTAAATACCAAAACCTTACGCTGCTCTCATCGAAACCACATAATAAAGCCATGGATTACTCCTGGGTTGCTTCGGTGCATGAGAAATAGGGATAATATGCATAAAAAGTTAAAAGAAAAGCCGGAAAATAATACGTTAAGCATTACTTACCGCAGGTATAGAAACTATTGTAATAATATTTAAAAAAATATGAAACAGAAATATGAAAAGCATAAACTAGAAAAGGCCGGAAATAATACTAAAATGCAATGGCTGGCGATAAATGAAGTCACAAATAGAAATCGAACGAAAAATGATGAAGCTCTTAATTTATTATCCATTTCCACTTCCCCGCAAAGATCAGTAAACCGTGTCAATGAATATTTTGCAGTTGTTGGCTCAACCTTAGCTGAAAATATGTTAAAGAATAAGTCTGCCAATATAAACACACAGCTTGTGGCGGGGAGTGGGAATTTATGCATCGGACAGAACACTCCTAAGAGAGACTCATTTGTTCTGCTAGACCCCGATGAGAAAGAAATAGAAACACTGATTATGTCCTTAAAAACTGATGCGAAAGGATGGGACAATATACCTAGTAGTCTTCTTAAAAGATGCAAAAATATTCTTACGCCTGCTATAACACACCTATGTAAGTTATGTCTAGATAGTGGCGTCTTTCCTGACATACTTAAAAAATCTATAATAAAACCCATCTACAAATCTGGCATGAAAGATGAAATAAAAAATTTCCGTCCGATATCGATACTGCCATCCTTATCGAAAATATTAGAACGCGTTTTAAATAGAAGATTAATTAAATATCTGGAGTCAAATTCACTTTTATCAAGCCAACAATATGGTTTCCGCTCAGGCAAATCAACAGCCGATGCGGTTCATGATCTAACCAATAGTATTGTCCAAAAATTGGACAGTAATAAAAAATGTCTTTGTATTTTTTTGGATCTCGCCAAAGCATTTGATACTATATCAATACCGCTACTAATCACGAAATTGGAAAGGATGGGTGTCAGAGATCTTCAACTAAATCTGTTTAGAAGTTACCTTAAAAATAGAACGCAGCGTGTCAGGATAGATAATTTCGTTAGTGACGAACACGAAGTAAATTATGGAGTTCCACAGGGGAGTATATTAGGCCCCACGCTATTTCTAGTTTATATAGATGAGTTGTGTAATATGGATCTAGCAAATGGCAAAATTTTATCGTTCGCCGATGATACTGCACTAATTTTTTGGGGTGACTCTTGGTCGGAAGTGTTTAACTATGCCCAAACAGGTTTTGATAAAGTGGTAAAATGGCTCAAAAAGAATCTACTTACACTAAATTCAGACAAAACTAAATATATAACTTTTGGAATACGAGATATTTCGCTTCCGCAACCGCATTCTTTTACTATTAGGATCCACTCGTGTTTGCCCCAACATGGATGTGATTGCCCTGCACTTGAAAACGTTCATCAAATGAAATACCTTGGCATATATCTTGATAGAAACTTAAATTTTAAAACACATATTTCAATATTAACAACACGAATCAGAAAACTAATGTATATATTCAAAGCAATAAGACATATAGCCGAGTTCAAAATAATCAAAATAGTATATTATGCATTAGTACAATCAATTCTCACTTATTGTCTAACCTCATGGGGAGGAACCGCAAAAACAAACTTAAAACAACTTGAAATTTCACAAAGGACAATATTGAAAGTGGCTACTTCCCGCCCATATTTTTACCCTACTGCAGATTTATACAAAAACTGTCAAGTTCTATCGATAAGACAGCTATTTGTCCTTCAGACAGTATTAAAACAACATCCAATAAATGAATACGATCCCACCCTTAAAGGAAAAAAGAGAAGATATGATATGGTATGCACGAGCCCAAAGTTTAGAACACAACTTTCTCACAGATTTTTTTGTTTCTTGGGCCCATATTTATATAATAAATGTAATCGTATACTTAATATTTACCCCTTACAAAGAACAGAATGCAAGTTTATTTTAAATAAGTGGTTGCAGAATCTCGATTATGGACAAACTGAAAACTTAATTGTGCCCCTTACTTAATCGATTTTACCGTGTCCTTTTGTCTTTCTTATGCAACAGTGTCTGATTAGAATATATTTACTTACCTCACTTTCTCAATGTCATACATACATACATAAAATTTGGCAAATTAATTAAGTCCAAAATAATAGTGATTGTTAAACATAAAATAACGTCATACTTAACATGTTATAAGTATATGCCCATATGCACGCTTACACACACACACACGCGCACACACACACACACACACACTCACACACACACACTCACACACACACACACACTCACACACACACACACACACACACTCACACTCACACACACACACACACACACACACACACACACACACACACACACACACACACACATCACACCTAATGAATCATAAATTAGCCAAAATAAGTAGATTATTAATCTTACTTTATTTTCTCTTATTTATATATATATATATATATATATATATATATATATATATATATATATATATATATATATATATATATCTTTTTTCTTTTTTCTTTTATATCTCTCATTGTTATTTCTCCATAAAACTAACAAAGCAAGCAAACAACAATCTTCTATTGTCTTGAACCCACACCGGGTGGCGGAGGACCTGGTGACCTGTAGTACAGGGTCTACCTAGTACAGGCACCAGTCTCCACACACATATCGCAAACTTGTGAAACAAATAGTATATAAGTTAGCTTAAGTTTCGATATTTGTGGAGAAATCAATAAATAATTTTTCATTCATTTTCATTGTGCGTCAAACATTGTGCTTTCTTTGGTGGCAACAATTACTCTGCTGGGGGGACTGTAAACCAGAAACACTGCTGAGTCCCTACCCATTCGTCACAATACTGTAATTTCCGATTCTCATATATGTTTATATTTCATGTGACTAATGACCTTTTATATTATTATTACTAGAAACAAAAATCGAAAGCAAGGAACCCTTTAAAGTGCAGATCAAGTGGATTTTTGGGGTAAGATGTCCGCCTCCGTGGTTCAATGTAAACAACATTGGGTTTACGATTCGGAGGTCGCGGGTTCGATCCCCAGCGGAGTACATATTTAAGTACTCGGTTTAGTTGGTGGTAGGGCATTTTAAATGTCCGCCTGGCTAGCTACCACCACCTTATCTAAATCTGCCGCCAAGCAGCAATATTAATAGCATTGTTGTGTTCCAGTTGTCAGAGATAAGATAGCCAATCCAAATGTGTTGGGGTTTCCGGGTCAGTACGGTTCCACCTTCGACCTCATCTTCACTTAACATCAGGTGTGATTGAGTTCAAATACGAACCCGCCGTGCATAAAATAAAAATCACTTAGGTGATACATTTCACCAGGGCATCCCTAAAAACACAAAGGCGAGTAGATACTGCAGTGAACACATTATTTGTTATGATATAAGTAACTATATAAGAGTGCACCACTCCACTTTCCCCAGAGTCACCGATGTACATCATGTAAAATCCTACCAAATCGTAATATTAAAATATACTACATGTATCTATTACTTACTATGCTAATAAACATTTAAAATGTAATTAGCTAAAATAATTTCTGTTAAACAAAAAGTGTTGTTTTGACTTAGTAGATAGACCTAAATACTATATTAATTCTGTGCGTAAATGCTAAAAAAACGAAGGTCGTAACTTATAAATAAAGATAATCGCTGCCATTGGTGGGCGCGCTTTCCTGTCGACATAATATGTAATGTCTATATAGATTTTGTCTACGTCGCGTCTCTATTATCTCTATCGTCTATAGTAATAGTTTTCTCTGTAGTCTTGGCGTCGTCATCATGTCGATTTTTTTTATACTTGTCATTTATCTTTCATTTATAGACTTCTTATCTACAGTCTTAGCATGACCGAGGGTTACCTGCTCCTTATGACTAAGTAATGAAAGGTTTGGTCTGCACGGTCCTATGTATTTTAAGTCTGGGGTTTTTGTTTCTTGCCAGGATTTTTGGCGGGATCTCTGCAAATGAAGTTGCAATTTTCTTTATAATTCTTATAATTTGTGCATTCTGACTTTTGAAGCTTAATAATGGCA
Source organism: Oegoconia quadripuncta (assembly GCA_949316235.1). Classification (NCBI taxonomy): domain Eukaryota; kingdom Metazoa; phylum Arthropoda; class Insecta; order Lepidoptera; family Autostichidae; genus Oegoconia; species Oegoconia quadripuncta. Next base: position 6,436,113 of record OX438750.1, on the reverse strand, counting down.
GGATATTGTGCAGTAAAAGAGTGATGGTGTACAAGTAAAGGGAAGTGTAAATTAAAGTGCGTAACGGAGCATTCGGGTTCCCACAAGAAGCCGCCAAAATCTTTTGTAAAGCATGCTGCCACTTTACTGAAGAATGAGTTGACCGTGACTAGACTCTGTATATGCCAAGTATACGACTGAGGCTGACTTATAAACTGAAGAAATAAGAGAAATAAGACGTGGCTGTATGGGCTTAGCTCCCTTTGCCTTGTCCGAGAGGAGTGAATAAAACGAAAAAAAAAAGTAAGCTTAGCTTGATAAGATTTGTGAGTGCAGCAAACGTTAGTGATAGTGTACAAGTGAAGGGAGGTGTAAATTAAAGTGCGTAACGGAGCTTTCGGGTTCCCACAAGAAGCCGCCAAAATCTTTTGTAAAGCATTCTGCCACTTTACTGAAGCATGACTTGACCGTGACTAGACTCTGTATACGCCAAGTATGCGACGAATTACTTGTTTTGACTGAGACTGACTTACAAACTGAAGAAATAAGAGAAATAAGACATGGCTGTTATGGGCTAGATCCCTTTGCCTTCTCCTAAAGGAGAGAATGGAACCAAAAAAAAAAATAAGATTTGTGAATCAAATCAGTCTGTTCATTCCATTCGTCCAATTGCTTGAGGCTTTTTGGCGGGAACTCGGCGAGTGAAGTAGTATTTTTCTTTATAATTCTTATAATTAGTGCATTCTAACTTTTGAAGCTTAATAATGGCAGAATATTGTGCAGCAAACGTTAGTGATGGTGTACAAGTGAAGGGAAGTGTAAATTAAAGTGCGTAACGGAGCTTTCGGGTTCCTCAAGAAGCCGCCAAAATCTTTTGTAAAGCATTCTGCCACTTTACTGAAGAATGACTTGACCGTGACTAGACTCTGTATACGCCAAGTTGACTGAGACTAACTTACAAACTGAAGAATTAAGAGAAATAAGACATGGCTGTTATATGGGCTAGATCCCTTTGCCTTCTCCTAGAGGAATGAAACGAAAAAAAAAAAACCAATTGCTTGAGTCCAATGTTCACGTATCCATGTCACCTTAGAGGCTTTTTGGCGGGAACTCGGCGAGTGAAGTAGCATTTTTCTTTATAAGTCTTATAATTTGTGCATTCTAACTTTTGAAGCTTAATAATGGCAGAATATTGTGCAGCAAACGTTAGTGATAGTGTACAAGTGAAGGGAAGTGTAAATTAAAGTGCGTAACGGAGCTTTCGGGTTCCCACAAGAAGCCGCCAAAATCTTTTGTAAAGCATTCTGCCACTTTACTGAAGAATGACCTGACCGTGACTAGACTCTGTATACGCCAAGTATACGACGAATTACTTGTTTTGACTGAGACTGACTTATAAACTGAAGAAATAAGTGAAATAAGACATGGCTGTTATGGGCTAGATCCCTTTGCCTTCTCCTAAAGGAGAGAATGAAACAAAAAAAAAAAATGTCACCTTAGAACGTCACCTTTATACTTACTTTATCTTATACAGGGCTTTTTGGCGGGAACTCGGCGAGTGAAGTAGCATTTTTCTTTATAGTTCTTATAATTTGTGCATTCTGACTTTTGAAGCTTAATAATGGCAGAATATTGTGCAGCAAACGTTAGTGATGGTGTACAAGTGAAGGGAAGTGTAAATTAACGTGCGTAACGGAGCTTTCGGGTTCCCACAAGAAGCCGCCAAAATCTTTTGTAAAGCATTCTGCCACTTTACTGAAGAATGACTTGACCGTGACTAGACTCTGTATACGCCAAGTATACGACGAATGACTTGTTTTGACTGAGACTGACTTAAAAAAATGAAGAAATAAGATAAATAAGACATGGCTGTTATGGGCTAGATCCCTTTGCCTTCTCCTAGAGGAGAAAATAAAACTAAAAAAAAAAAAAAAATTTATCTTATACATTATTATAATGATACAAAGAGTAGATACTTAATAGATTACTATTCCTATAAAGATAAATCGTTGTTTAGGTAGGTACGTTTAGTGCCGTATTTATCTATCTTACCATTCACTTTTTAACTACCAATGAATAGTAAAAGTACTTCCATATAAATGAACATTGACTTGTAAGCAAAAATTTTATATAATGCTAAAGAGAAAATGTGAGTTATATATTGATGTGCCGTGGGGAAAATTAGCATGTAAGTATAACCTACAGTTATCTATAAGACGTGATACTTATTCTGGTCGGAATAATTCGGGCGGCAAAATTCGAATAATTTGACCTTCGATTGGTGGACGAGCCCGCTAAATTAAACCGCACGCTCGACGGCTGTATGTACAGTCGGCAACACAATTAAGGCAGCGGGTCTTTATTTATAAATAGAAAGTCTGATCTGAAGGGTTGTTACCCAGTTTAACTGAAATTTATCTATCACAGGATGACAATTATTTTATTTATTTATTTAATACTTTCTTGCATATAAGCCTACATATTGAAGAAAACATAAAAACAGGACTTTATTAAAATATACAAAGGGCAAGCTTATCTTTAGAGATCTCTTCCAACAAACCTCAGTAAGGAGACAAGTGAGGAAGAGGTAACTTAAAAGCAGACATATATACTTCAAAAACACAAGCTTGGCGCAGTTATAAATAAACAAACAACTGATAATTATGTCACAGGTGTAAAATGAAGTACAAAATACAATCAAAATTCAACCAAGACCCTCTAAACACAATCATACATTTTAAACCTGCTACCATAATTATGTTGCCGACTGTACGTATGTAGGTATGTTACCATACAGCATAGACGCCTCAACCGAATTGAACAATTGAGGAGTTTTAGATTTGTTACATATTATTCCTTTTCACATGGTTCAGTCATTTCATACTTAAGTAATTGTTTATTTTTGTTTTTCAGTGGTCACATGGGGAAATCCTGATTATTCACCAGTGTTACTACTCCACGGGTACATGGATAGTGCTGCTACGTTTATACCTCTGGTGGAGCTGTTACCTGAAACCTATTATTATGTCGCCGTTGATCTTCCTGGTCAGAATTTATTTTATTTATCCTGTACTTAAAAAGAAATCTTAATTTATCCACTGGACGGATTAAGCCCTATTACTTATATATGATAATGGTGTCAATTCGGATGTACAACAACAAAACTAAAACCAGTTTTGGAGTGAGGAAAGAGACAGTATTACTTTAAAACTGGTTTTGGTTTAGTTTGGTTGGTGTACATCCGAATCGACACCATTGTATTCCTTTTGACAGTTCTTATACCTAAATGTTATGTTATTCGATATCGAATATAAAGTTAGACATACGTGTTGATAGATTCGGTCTCGAATGAACGAAATATCTAAACTGCTTATGGTAATACAATAAAATATTCCAAATGGAAATGTCAATCTTGCAATTCGACATCAAATTATAATGTCGTGTGTTATTCCTCGCAAACTTTTCGACATAAAATCGAATTACGATATCGAAAATCATGTTCATATGGTCGGTCACGTGGAACTGAAGGGATAACATATATTCACTCATATTTTCGTGTTGTAAATCCATCTTGATGGTGATTTCTTTACTTGATAGTGTGGTTCCATTTAAATTTGGTTAAGATCTGATGATGCACTCCGGAGATAGAGAGTGGAACCTTATTGGAGTCGGTGGTTTTGGCAATTTTCGACGGTTCAATACCTATACTAACTCTTTATATTAGGTGTGAATAAGGTAACTCAGCTAACTCGCTGTAAATAAAGAAACTTAGATTTAATTCCCCGTTTATCTCATGATTTTTTTTCGCTGATGAAAGATTTAATTTACAGGAAACGGCAAATCGGATCCATTTCCTCCCGGACCCCTTTTATCCCACATTCATATGGTAGAGCCAATCCGAAGGGTCGTTGATCACATGAGATGGGATAAGTTCGTGTGTCTGCTGCATTCCGCTGGTTTTCTTTACGGTAATGATTTTGTTATTATATTATGACAGTCTAAAGTATATCTTATATTTTGATTTGATTTGATATGTATACATACTTAAAGTCAAGGCCTTTACCTCAAATCGGGTGGTTAGACATATCCCAAAGTAAAACGTTTGGGTGTCCCAACCATTAAATTGAAACTTTGCTTGAAAAAAATGCACGGATCACCTTCGAAAATGCTCACATCACCCACCGCCCCGTTATAGCGTGCAAATCTATGGATGTTTTTCGTGGAAAGTTTATTAATATATTCTTTATATTTGCCAAAACCACACGGCACTCTAAAATATATTCACAACACCTGTTTTATTACAGCAATTTTTTACAATGCCATATTCCCCGGGAAGTTGACGAAGCTGATAAGCCTAGACCCTGGATATTGTTTAACAATGAACTATCTCACCACCTACAACGTCGAAGCCTGTATGTGGAGGTTTCACAACAAATACTATGAGAACTACAAAAGGTAACTGCTTTAAAGACAGACATATTTAAAGACAGCCCAACTACCCTGGGTCTAGGCCTTTAATTCAGAAACAATTTACATAAGTATTTACGAAAACTGTGCCTACTATGATGGCTGGGTCATTGTATAATCATATGTGATGTGTGTTGGATCCGTCCTAGCGTTGCTGTAAAGATTGCTTTAAAATAGAAACTAGGTCCACGAAAATTAACTTAATAATAGGTTCCTACTCTTCCTTTTAAAACTATTTCATCCTAGAATAATTTCAACAGCAATTTATTGAGGTCCCAGAATGCAGTTTCATTATTTATTACTCAACTATCCACGTGAAATCTATCCTCCCACGGATTTAAACGAAATGCGTAAAATACTATTAGTCTAACGATGTGTGAAATTTCATCTAAATCCATTAAGAAGTTGTTAATGCGTATTTGAGGACCAAATGTCAAAACATCTTTTTAAGAAGTTGTCTCCGCCCAATTGTGTGTATTCGTTCAAGAATAAATTTGATAAATTTTTAAAAACTAATGTTGACTCAATAACAACATAATGAACAGTGAACTCTTCCAATACTGTTACAGACATACCAGCAGTAATGCTACTCGTCTATAATAATATAAGAATAATAAACTTTCTCATTTATAATTTCAGTGGTTATAGTGAGATCTATACATCTATTTCACAATTAACAATGAAATATTATAATATAAAATAATTATTAACAATTTTGTAATATAAAAACCTTTCTTTTAAAAAGAGCAACCCCTCGAGTTTCTTGTTTGTTCTTCTCAGGGGAAAATTGCCTTTTGAACAAGCAGTAGCTTAAAAAATGTAAAATCTGACTATTTTAAGTGTACCCTGTGTACCTACAAAATAAAGCATTTTTTGATTTTGATTTGTATAGGCATAGAAATATTAAACAAAACTCTTTTTAAGACATAATCTTTATTCTTTTTCAGTTTTTATGAAGATCCACCGAAATTATCCTACAAGGCTGCAGTTAAAATGATGGCATTGGCTAGAAAATTAACGGAGAAGCAAGCTGAGATTATCATTTCTAGATCTATTGTCCCATCTAATGACGGAAATTATATGTATGTAAGACAAGGTTCTAATTGAATAAATATAAGATTAGTGGGATGGGGGAATAAAACCAAAAGGGGATTAGTATGTATAAACTATTTTTAGAAAATATAAAGTAGCTATTGATATTTTTTTAGAAAATAGTTTTAGAAGATCTTAGCATCTTCTACAACTTAAATTTAATTTAATATTGTAGGTTTTATAACTAAATACCTACACTATACCTAAAGCAAACTCCTGATCCGTTAGAAAATATTTTTTACAATATCACTGATAGGTACTCTGTCTATGTACAAAAAATCAGGGCCTTTAACATTATAGGAAGTTACACCTGTAAATATGCATATCTTGACTGGACTAATAATATTATTGACACAAACTACAAGCAAGTCATCATTACATGACTAAACCATAAAAAGGGGGGGAAAATATTGGAAATAACAATAATAATAATAATTTGCGAAAGACACCTACATTTCCCATATAATTATAAAGTTAATCTCACAAACAAAATCTTAAATAATAGAACGTCTGGATGCATCTTAATTTTATGTTACGGTTGTTTTTACTTTCAGCCTGACCTGGGATCCACGACTTAAAACCTTACCCGGGGTAATAATACCTGAAGAGACTCAATGGCAAATCATTAGAACCCACACACCGCTCATGTTGAATATACACGCGTCAAAAAAAATTTACGCAGGAAAAACATTCGAGTATTTCATTACAAAAACTTTGGAAAAAATCCACGCGTTACCGGAGTGTTCCACGGTAACTGTGAATGGCGGTCATGACGTGCACATCACTAATCCAGAAGTAGTGTTGCCGCATATAGTTGAATTTTTAAATCGTGACGTAAATATTGTGAAATCTAAATTGTAAAATATTTCAACATGTGGAACGATCTGCGTAGGGTAATGAGTTGTTGACTGGAATCGAAGAACCCAGGATTGGGTTCAGTGGCGCGTCCAAGGTCTATGTCCAGAGAAGTTTATAAGCCGCTGATGATAACTCGAAAGTGTGTATTTATTTGACTTGCCACACTTGAGGGTAGGGACACGTAAAAAGTATTGATACCTTTGCACAAGAATCCTTTTGGTAACAAACGAATGTCAGCGCTTCTTTACTTACTGTAGTAGCCCTACTATGTTTATATCAAAAAGAAGTGCTTGAATAGAAAAAGTAACAATTCAACTTCAAAAACTTACACGAGAAACACGGAACAAGATATAGAATTGCAAGAAATACGTAATCCGACCTCAGCTGAACCTGTCTATAGTGAAGCGAAGACAAAACGAGGACGATTTAGCTTTGACTGATATTTTAAGTCATTTTTTGCTTTGTGATGGGCGCTCATTGTGACTGTAATTTTACATACTTTTCATCTTTCCCTCGGGAGCATGTACGGTTTACGTACAAGTTACAATACAATACAAATACTCTTTATTGCGCAAAATAATTTACAATAATTTTGATGATAACAATGGAACACAATTAGGCGGTCTTATCACTAAAAGCGATCTCTTCCAGACAACCCACAGCTACGGGACATTTGTAGGTAGAAAAACAGGTAGGGTGCATGCATAAATATAATAATAATATCATATTAATTGACTTAATTATATTAATATATATATATATACATAAATAAATAAATATATATGTATATATATATATATACTTATTTTTATTTGTGCTGCGCTTGCGCCCTACTTTTGGCATGTAAACAAAAGGAGAGTCGACGAAATTACGCCGTCTCGATCGGTCACAATTAGCTATATAAACACTAATTTATGTAAGCAATAAACCTTTTGCTCATAATTCGGGTGTGTCAACTCAATTACTCTTTAACTTATAAGTAAACCCCTTCTAACTCAATTTTAACTACCCAACTATTCCGAAGACATCCAAGGCCTGTATTAATAAACCATTCTCAAGACTGAGAACAGTCTTGTGACCGGTCTCAAGTAAACGTGTTGATTAATAAACCTAACGTGAAACCTGACAAGCACGTGCACACTCAAACAGTACTCACTTGAGAGGTGCGAGTATTAATAAACGAAACTCAAGACTATCATTCATTCGCCGCTGAGGCGTATACTTCAGAAGTGATCTCAGCTAAGTAGACCTCAAGATTGGTTTATAAATTAGCATGGAGCTTGAGATAGCGTCAACTGCTTATGACTCGGTTGATAAAGCCTCAAGACTTGTATTGAGATTGATTTATTAATACGGGCCCAAGACCTACAATAAGTTAAAAAGCTTTATGTAACTTGTATAGGGGCATCTCGTTCTATCCATGCTCAAGCGCAGATCTACGCTTGAGCAACATTCTGAAATACGGGGCTTAGACTTCGGTGAAAGGTGGCGTGTCGGTAAGGATAATTCGAGACCCTGTCAGGACTCCCAAGATACAGGCTTCTTTTTCAGGTCGTTGCAAAAAGACTAGGGATATGATATCCCCGTGCGCGACTGTGAGTCGGGTTTCGAGTTCGATTTTGTTCGGACTCATGAATTTATTGAAATCGTGTTCATAGTTGATGGAGTTTGCACAGCTTAATGAATCTGCGCAAGAAGGGTTGACTTAATTAAACATTAATTACCTACAAATAAAAATTAAAAAGTTTATGGTTGTTATTTTTACCCTGACTGAAGAAAGGGTTATGTTTTTCGCGCGTATCTATGTACGTGGGATTATTTATTCCCTCGTAGCACCGGAACCCGAGCAGAGAAGCCAGACCCCCGTACTTAGTCATATATTATGTGAAGAGGGGGTCATATTTCTCTGCAGCTGACTGTACCTACCTACCGTCTAATTCTTCGAACTACCTATTAGTTAATTTGTGGAAATGGTCCAAGGCCTGTTTATATACCGGTCTCAAGATTGAGATGACGTTAAGTTAACGCTTGAGAATCTGTGGCATATGAAAAGACAAAAAAAAATAGCATTGAGACTGAGACGTGATCTCAATCTCAAGATCGATTTATTAATACGCCCCCAAGTGTCATTGAAATAAGTTACGTCACAAAAGAGTAAACCATACAGGCCGTAAGACTGTCAAAATGAAAAAAGAAATGTTCCTAGAACTACAATTTACGACAAACGACAACCCATCTCTAGACTATCGTAGTAAATTGTGAAAATGTATATTAAATTATATATCGTAGTAAATTGTGAAAATAAAGGTGCATGCAGGAATACAATAAACATTTCTTGGAAGTTGATATTTTTAACGTTAAATTCACTAAATTTAAGAATTCAGTAGTTGAGGTTGTAAAGAGGTTGGACCTTGCGCGTCCAAATGCATGAGTTTTCGTTTTTTTAAAATTGTTTCCATTCAAAGGTATTTGTTTATTACAATCCAACCACATTCTTCTCACTCACATACACACAAATGCTGTAAAGATGTCTTAGTTTTTAGCTTATTTACTATAAATAAAAACTACAATTGAGACAAGGGTACCTACTAAGCCGCAGCGCAGACCATTTTACTGTGATATTTTATATGTATCATGTAATATGATTTTAAAGAATCGTATGGGAAGTAATCACAGAGAGGTGTTTCCATCATTTTATTTTCTGGTTTACACAGTTGGATATTTTTTTAAATTAGGTGGTTATTCCATTTACCTCATGAAAATAAGGTTGAATATTCCGGACGCATACTACTGAGCAATAAATTACATATAATCACTAGGTAGGTAGGTACGTTTAGAAGCAAATAATAACCTTCGATCTCTAGTACCAGCAAAAAAGTGCGGGGAGCGGAGAATTCACAGTGATTCTAGCAACAGCTCTACTAACACATTTGTTGAAAATCCGTCTCATTACTTAACCATATATTGCTTGAATAATTATTTTATTTTTATTAGATAAGAATGCTACTTCCTATCTAATACCTACAGAGATAAGCTAGAGTCGTATAAAGATTACCATTTCATTAATTAATGTTTTACAAAAGTAACCTAAGTTGACGATTAAAATCTCAGCAATGAAGAAAGTTTGTAAAAATTGGACGATCGACATGCCGTGGGGAAAGTTGGCGCGTGAGTACCTACCTAACTTAGTATTCATAAAACATAAACAAGCTATTTTTAGTTTTAGACTTTGGACTTTACTGTTGTTATTTTAACAGGCAAATCAACCACAGACACGGAGTATTATTTATTAAAACAATGAACATATTATTTGAACTTTTATAAAGGTACTCAAAATGGGATCGAGTTATAAAACCAACCTGTCCATGATCCCAGTACCTAGTTAGTCAGCCTTGCTTGGCCTTGCTCGAGCGGGATTGGTACCTATACAGAGGCGTGCGTTCATCCAACAAAGTTTTCAAGTAGAGCAAAGGCAACTAAACCATAAAGTCTTGTCTGACATAGATTACGTCTATATAAATGTTTTGATGCTCTTTTTATTTTGTCTAACATATACAGGGTGAAATTTAATTCGTGTAATACCTGTTTACTGATGACTCCACTTCTGATTACGTACAACTTTCCACTAGAAACCATAGCTGAATTCGATCAAAATATTTTCGATTATTCATACAGAGTAAACCATGAACCACTGAAACCATCTTTATTTTCACAAATTCGGCTATGGTTCCTAGTGGAAAGTTGTTCGTAATTAGGAGTGGAGTCACCAGCCAAAAATTATTGAACTTCCATACTAAAGGTGGTTTCAGAATGGTTTACTTTGTAAGGGTAATCTAATTTTTTTTATTCTAATTCAACCCTACTAGTATACGTATAGTAACTATTATCTAATCTGTGTCTTGGGGAAAGTTGTTCGTGATCAAGACAAAATGTAGAGTACTGAATATTTTGTATTATTTTTAAATTATGTATTTATTTCTTTACCAGTGGTTTCATGGGGAAATCCCGTGAACCCACCAGTACTTTTAGTACACGGGTATATGGACAGCGCCGCTACATTCATATTATTATTGGATCAATTACCCGATACACATTACTACGTGGGATTTGACTTACCAGGTACGCTATCTTTATTTTAGTCAGACATTTGTTTACAGTTTTACATTTAATACTTATAAGTAACAGTAAGTTTTAAAAACTGAAGTGGAGCAACAGAAAAAAAATAGTGGGACTGCTTAAAGTTGCTGGGGAAATGTATTTATTGGGGAAATGGGGTAAATGGGGAAATGAATAAGCAATAAAATTAAAAGTTTTTTTTTTTTTTTTTTTTATGGTTAACTGGATACGCATTTTGACCACAATCTCACCTGATGGGAAGTGATGATGTGGCCGAAGATGAAGAAGGTATTGTATAGATCTAGGCAGAAAAACAGGAAAATTTATACACTAAGGCCCATATTAGTAAACCGTTTTCAAGTTTGAGATGACCTTAAGTAGACGCTTGAGAATCTGTTGCATATTAAAACACTATCAAAAAAAAATAGTATTGAGACTGAGACGCGATCTCAATCTCAAGATCGATTTATTAATATGCCCTAGGAGGATTTGTCATTTCTACAAATATTTTAGTATTTCTAACAGTGCCGTAGGAACACAAGTTACTGTATTATCGCTTTTATAAGATATAACGAACAAAAGTTTAGACCATAATTTCGTTAAATCGTGATTGATAAAAATATCACGTCAACACAGTGTTGTTAATTAAATGTATTATACGAGTTAAGTAAGCAATAATACATATTATTACGAAACCTGACATGTTATTAATTACACTATTTTTATTTTTGTTACACTTTTTATATAGAATCATTCGTGATTATTATTCTAGGACACGGCCTCTCTGACCCCTACCCACCAGGACCACTCATAACACATATACATTGGGTGGAAGTGATCAGAAGAGTGGTGGAGCACATGAAATGGGACATCTTCGTTTATATGTGTCACTCCTTAGGTTTTTTAATAGGTAAGACGCATTATAGATACCAAAAGAAAAAAATCGTGCTTCTGTTTCTCTTAGGAAATAGTTATCCAATATTTTGGCGTCACGTATTGCTGGAACCCAACTAAAACACCCATGACTCGGGCACAAGTGTCCGTATTCGTCACACAAACGCGAACGGCATGTTAGCGGAATTCGAACTCGCAACATTTTGGTATAGCCGTGATGATTTCTTTCTAAATTCTGTTACTTTAGGACCCTATGTCAAATAAGATTTGCCCGTATACGTGACGACCCCTATTTCTTTTAGCAATGTGTAGTTATCGGGGATTTTTTCTTTAAATAAATAGTAATGCCAGCCCCTTAATACTCTGAACTAGTTTACGCATAGCATACCGTCAGATACACGGTGTGTCAATTCCGTCGTCATTCTTTAAGTTCCCTTATTACACTTACATAATTAATTAATGACGAATGATTAAATTTCAGGTGCCTTTTTCAATAACATTTATCCGGGCATGATCAACAAAATGGTAAATTTGGATCCAGGACCGTCACTATCTTGGTATTGTTTAGCATACGACATGCAGTCGTATTCAGGATACTTTTATAATGAAATCTATGAAAATTATGACAGGTAACATACTCATACTATATTTGAATAAGATTTTAAGATGAAGAGCTTGTGAATTACTGTAGTCATAATCATTAATTGCTTTCCATGGTTACATAGGCCTTAATTTAAAATATCTGTGCAGTGCATGGAAACCCTGTTATAATTTATATCTTGTTTGTGTTGTATAAGAGTCAACAGATTAAGAAATTAAAGGATGCTGAGATGTGTAATTCAAAATGTGATGAACCACAATACTTTAATAAATGGGAACAGCTTTTATAAAAATAAATCAAAATACTCCATGGATCTTCTACTAAATCCTCATAAACCATTATAGGATGGGAAAAGTGCGATTAACTACATTAGCATATCAGACACGGGTAAATACCTTGAGTACGTAACTAATTGACCTTCTACTTTGTAGATATACAAATTCTGTACCAAAACTCTATTCAAAAACCGAAGCAGTAAACGCTATTGCTACTGCTAGACATTTGTCCAACGAGCAGGCAGAAGTACTGCTTTCTAGGATCTTGGTGCCAGCAGGAGATGGATTATTTAGGTAAGTATATTATGTAAAATAACTGGTAATTGTTTTAGGTAACTAACTATAAAAATTGGTAGATGTGAAATGTTAAAATCAAATATGTTACATTGCAAGTATTGCAACATATAAGATTAAAAGAAACAACATTTCCACGATAATAAGTAGATGACGTTGTCTTAAAGTCAAGTTTCCATCGAGAAAACAAAACTCATTACTGACTTGTGGGTTAATTCTTCATCATTTCATCAATCATGAAAAGAAACAGTTGTAATGGTTTGATTTACTAAGTAAATATAAATATAGACTTGACATTGATTGCAAACTGCCAAAGAATTAGTACACTGAATGAGGTGCGAGATTATTGGACATTAGTGTCGATTCGGATGTACACCAACTAAACTAAAACCAGTTTTAGAGTAGTACTGTCTCTTTCTCCCTGGAACAGTACGATGCGACGGCACCGCTCCAAAACTAGTTTTAGTTTAGTTGGTGTACATCCGAATCGACACTAGTCCCCGCTATCGCCTATCGCCCAAAGGATGCTGTTGCTGCTTCCGCGCATTCTGCTTAATAAGGAGCCCGGCTTTATTACACACAACAGCGCTGAAGCTGTCTACCTCTGCATGTATGAACATGGCCGAGGCCTGCAAAAGCGTGGTACCCACAACAGCGCCCTAAGAGCGTTATTATATTGGATACGTCGGGCATTGTACAATTTCTGGTATAGTTAACCCACAGACTTCCTGTGTAGAATGAAGTGCAGAATGCTTTGAAAAGCGTAATTTTCACTGCGACCCAACAACGGGAGAACCTGCATGCCAACATGTTCCCCTGACTGACAACGCCCTACGTTCCCTTTCAATATACAAGTCAAAACTGTTACCTCTGACGTTCGGTCGACTGCCCCTCATTTAGAAACTGATTTTTCATATGAAATAAATATTTACTATTTGATTTTCAGATTATCGTGGGACCCAAGAATGAAGAGAATTGTGAGCACTCTCCTACCCGAAGAGACATTATTTTGTACCATAACTACTAACCCTCCGCCGATGCTTAATTTTATTGCATCAGACCGTGATACGGCTGCGCAATGGTTGCCATTTGAACAACATGGTGAGAGAATGTTACATAACATTAAGGATGCAATTCCTTACTTTTCAATAAAGAACGTTAGGGGAGGTCATGACGTGCACATCACAAATCCCGAAGATCTCGCAAAAGATATCGAAGATTTTCTGACGCAAGATGTAAAAAGTTTTAATGTTAAAGCGAAACTTTAAGCATGTTTGTACTTTAATTATGTGACCATGATTATAAATTATAAAACTTATGTTAACAATGAAAACTTTATAGGAAAATGTTACATGGACGAGAAAAACAAACTTATATTTAATGACGTTGTCTGTAATAACGGTTAAGAGGTAAGTTAGGTTAAGTAGAAATAAACACGTTGATTTCATAATCTGTAGTATTTTTTATGAGTCCTTTATTGTCCTTTATTATTTCGTTAAACTTAAAAATATAAATTTCCCGTTATTATGCTCATTCACAAAACTGACTCTTCACGAAAGAACGAGCGAGAAACTGAAGGGTTGCTCTTTTATATTTATGATTATGATTCGACGAAAAAAGACAGAAAATAATAATCGGACTGAATATTGCTGAGCTGAGCTGAGACTGAATATTAACCTCTAAATAAAATGGGCACCGTCGCCATGACACCACAACGACAACCTCTCTCTCTTCTCTTGCCTCTTGCAGGGCTAGCACAACTTATGTGAGGTGAGATAGATAGCGACTCGACAAAGTTTCTCGTGTCTCAAATCTAGCCTTTACGTAGAACAACTGGACAGATTGAGAAAATTAGTGTCACGTGATTGGTCCGAAGTCACATGGCTATCTCAGCGGCTATATATATATATATATATACGTAATTCTTTAATTCCACAATCTCTATGTCGCGCCCGCGACTTTTTCTCACTCAAGTTGTGCTAGCAGTGTTGGCTTTCCAGCAATGAACGCAGGGCGGATCTTCTAAATAATCTAATGTGCTTCCACACTCTTACACTGGAAATACAGCGGTATCTGAAACGGTACGAGAATGGGGATTCAAGTAACTACTGTTCACATGTTCACATAAACCTAACTCGTAAACGCAGTGGCACGATTTTTTTTCCTTTGGGCGCTCATCCTCATCATAACAGCCGAAAGACCTGTACTATTGGATAAAGGCCTCCCCCCAAATATTTCCACATATAGAGGTCCGTATTTCAGAAAGTTACTCAAGCGTTGATCTGCGCTTGAGCATAGTTAGAAAGAGATGCCGATATTCAAGTTACATAAAGCTGTCCCTTTTTAAGCGGAGATCTCTGCTTGAGTAACATTCTGTAATACGGGCCTAAGGCACTATCCGACGTATGTATATTACGAATATACATCAGATTTTGTCTTCAGATAGTCTGATCAGACTATCGGAAGGCGTTGGAGCTATAGTTTTGTTTGAACACCCGATAGTCGGATCGGACGTCTATGTCGGAAACAGCGTCGAGGTGCGTACGATTTTCAGTCTTTTCTTCTTTCGTGTCAACAAGAGTAAATATCATCAATTTTCTTTTTTTGTTGCAATAAGTTTATGCAATAAGTAACAGTAATTCGTCGGCCATTTTTTCTTTCTGCTCCGCATGCAAGCACTCGGGAAAATAGCTCGAGAACGACTGCGATCAGAAAATGTCTGATGGAAGAAGACGTGTATCAAGTGATTACGATCCGATAGTCTGATCAGACAAACACTATCGGAAGTATAATAGGTCTTTACCTATGAAATTGCCGTTCTGCAGTACTGGCCATTTCAAATCAAAATAATTTTTGTTTGGCTAAGAATTCTAATTTCAAATTAATTTTATTTTAAAAACATGGAATTCTTTTTCCAAAAGTAGTCATTTGTTTATTGATTAGTGTTACATTTTCATCGCATTTCAATCTTTTTCGTCATCATGGATACGTTAAAAATTCGAGTAATTATGGAATATGAGTACCGTCGTGGCAGCAACGCGGCACAAGCGGCACGCAACATCAACGACGTTTACGGAGCAAACACTACAAACCAACGCACCACCTGTTATTGGTTTGCTCATGTTTGCTCGCTTCCGTTCTGGGAATTTCGACCTCCCGTCCAGCTGATTTCTTTAAGAAGGGCATCAATAAACTGCCACTGCGTTGGCAAAGATGCATTGATTGCATGGGTTAATTTTAATTAATGGATTAAAACTTCGATTAATACAATTAAAAAATACATGAAAAAAATTCGTTTAAATTTTTTCATACAAAACGGCAATTTCATAGGTAAAGACCTAATATTTCCCGGCCTAAGTCAGTTAAAATTTTGCTTGAACGTCCGTGTCCAATAAAAAAAATGTACCGCTGTCAAACAAAGTTGTCAAACAAAAAAATCTAAGCTTTTTGGCGGGAACTCGGCGAGTGAAGTAGCATTTTTCTTTATAAGTCTTATAATTTGTGCATTCTAACTTTTGAAGCTTAATAATGGCAGAGTATTGTGCAGCAAACGTTAGTGACGTTTGTAGTGTACAAGTGACGGGAGGTGTAAATTAAAGTGCGTAACGGAGCTTTCGGGTTCCCACAAGAAGCCGCCAAAATCTTTTGTAAAGCATTCTGCCACTTTACTGAAGAATGACTTGACCGTGACTAGACTCTGTATACGCCAAGTATACGACGAATTACTTGTTTTGACTGAGACTGACTTACAAACTGAAGAAATAAGAGAAATAAGACATGGCTGTTATGGGCTAGATCCCTTTGCCTTCTCCTAAAGGAGAGAATGAAACCAAAAAAAAAAAACAAAAAAATCTAAACTTCAAAAAGTTATTTGCTATTGCATGAAATTAATAAAAATTGTAATAATGGATTAGTTTTAGTAAACAAAGTGAAGTAGAATTAACTATATTAGAAAAATTTATACATTTGCTCTTGTTGTTTATAGAAAAATTAAAATGAAAGTGCTAAAAGAATGGCTTGTGGTTGCACCATGGGGCAAAATAGCAAGTAAGTTGACTTATTTCACTCTTGATTTAAAAAGTTTGGGTGGCCATACCCATGGCACAGGTAATGTCCATAAATTAACAAGATAAATATGTCGTAGCAAAGGTAAATACGTAATCATTATAGAATAACTTATGTACAAAGTTCAATACAGTTGTAAAACATACTGTCCTGAGCACGCAGCGGTTACTGTAGTCCGCCTCTTATAATTTTTTTTACATGATTGCCTCAAGAGAGTCTATTTAATTAAACTTACAATTATTCTTAGTGAAGGTTGAATGTTTCATACAACTTTTAGCCTGATATTTGTAATGCAAAGAGCCTACAAGTTAATAACATTGTCATGATAATTCAACATTTGCAAAAATATTAATATAATACTGATAATGTACTCCAGATGTACAGAATAATACTATCCTAGTATCCATAACATAAGCCTAAATGCTTACTGTGGACCTAGATGGCGCTGTGTGTATGTGCAAAGACAAAAAAAAAATTTAAAAAAAATACTCTACTGAAGTCTGGCTGGCTTTGCCAATATTTTGTGGTACAATTAAAAACAAAAATTAATTTATTAATTTTCAGTGATATCATGGGGAAACCCAGCAGGCGAGCCTGTCCTTCTTGTACACGGCCGCCAGGACAGTGCAGCCACTTTCCTACCAATGCTGGAGCTGTTGCCACTGAAATTTCATTATGTTAGCTTCGATTTCCCTGGGCACGGAAAGTCTGACCCTTTTCCGATTGGTAAGTAAGACAATGAGGTTCTCGTCATGGTTAGAAACATTGACACTTGTTTCTCTGGTGGATGTTGTAAAACTATTTCTTCCTAATTCCAGGTGTGAAGCTGATGAGGTTCCATTACATCACAGCTATCGATGTTGTGGTGAAACATTTGTGCTGGACTAGGTTTATATTCTTGGCACATTCCCTGGGAAGTGAGTTAGGTAAATATGTTTTTTTTTATCTAAATTTAAGTTGAGTAAGATCTTATCTTATCAGGAATAATCGAGAATTTATACCTCTCGGCATTTCATATACACTGTTAAATTCTATATACCAATCCTAATGAATCTTTGTATGCACAAGTAATATACGTAAGCCTAGATATTTTCAGAGCTAAGAAACATTATTGAAACTGAATTAGAGCGATTCTAAGTTCTTTGTAGTAAAAATGGAGAGTTAGTAACTGGTTTTTAAACCCAGACAAGCAGGAAGTTGTATAGAGTTTTATTTGGTAGGTCGTTTTTCTTGATGACCAGTGTATGTAATCTCTCTTCAATTTACGAGCTATGCTCTTGTCAGTGGAGTAATGACCACGTCTCTCTCTTTTCGCCCTCGTTTTAACCTCTTGGTACGACACAACTTGGTATTTATAGTAGTGTATGTAATCTTCTTCAATTTAAGAGCTATGCTCTTGTCGGTGGAGTAATGACCACGTCTCTCTACTTTCGGCCCTCGTTTTAACCGAAGTACGACACGACATTCACCTTTTCTTTCACTTGGTCAAAGTAATATGTAATACACTACTACAACACAAACACAATTTACACGCAAAATAGGCGCAAACTGCGTCGAGTTGCGGAAATCAAGCCCGCTAAAACCTATATACACTATAAATACAAGCAATTAAATCGTAGCAAGTGTAAGTCTGTGGTCTTTGTTTACCCCTATGGGAAACAGGCGAGATATTATGTATATATAAATACAACAGTATTATTAAAAAAAAACATGTTTGCTTGTGTGTGGTGTGTAGGTGTGATGTTTTATATACATACAGTTTTCAAATAGCCTTTTAACTAAAAATAAAGTGATCACCAATCATTTAGTCCCAAACTAAGCAAAACTTGTACTATAGATTCTAGATAACGGATCTTCTTCTTCAATTTGAGAGCTATGCTCTTGTTGGTGGAGTACAGGTAAACATAAATATTTATATAAACATCCATAACTCAGGAATAAATGTTCATATTCATTACACAAACATTTACCCCTCGCGGGATTTGAACACGCGACCGATGATTTCGCAGATAGGGTTACTATCCACTATGCTATATCGGTCGTCATTTAGTATAAATTCCCCATGCTATCACACCTCAAATCAGCGCTATGTCCATGCCACGGCATTATGCTGAGCTGGAACCTAGTTCAGCTTGCATTAGTATATATATATAAACATATTGTCTTCTAAGACATTGTAAGCTGAATAAACCGACAGACAGACGCGAATAGCGATTATACTATTTAAAGATTATTACTTAGTTTTTGATATTTAATTTGTAAATTACTGTATTTACAAGCTTTTTTACAAGCTTTTATTTAGTTTGCAATGTTCATATGTAAGTATGTTTGTAAGTTATTCCATTTCAAATTAACAAACCATTTTTCAACGAGTTGCTGGTATCTGAATGAGCTGTAATTTGACATGTTTATGTAAGTTCGGTGACAATGCAATATTATGGTACCATTGAGCTGATGATGGAGCCGTGATGTAGGGACTGCAACTCCCTGATGGCTAATGGCATGGTAGTCGAATTTAGGATAGTTTGTTTTATTGCCATGAACACTTTTCATTACACTGATACCGAGGGTCTGAAGATGGAGCCAGAAGAACTCCTCGATGGACTTTACTCGTCTTTATACTAGAATAATATGTGATAATCACGATGGAGTATTAAAAGCTTGTTCTTAAAAGTATTTTTAATATACAACTTATTTTTTCATGGCTTTTCAGCATATTGTGCATTTCATAAGATTATTTTAATTATGTAGATAACTTGGATGTAGGGCACCGGCATGTTATCACCAAAATTATATAAGTAACTAAGGTGGTATTACATAATAATATGGTTATTTGAGAACAATGAACCTTAATTCAATTGCGATTAAGCCTATTTTTCTTTGTTTGCTGTAACCTTACAGTAACAAGCTAAATAGAACTTTCTTCCTGTGTTATTGAGATTCATTTTTGTTAAATGACAGGATATATTTGACTACTTTGGCTGCCAACTGGATAGTAAAACTGTAATAAAGATTAATATATTTATCTAAATTACAATTATATTTAAACTAGCATTTCGCCCGCAGTTTCGCCCGCACTTTATCGCGGACTATTATCTAATCTCACGCATTTTTAACCCTCGATGAAAAACGACGGGTCTTATGTGTTTGTTGTGCCTGTGTATGTGTGTATTAAATATTAGAAAAATTGAAAATTTTGAAAACCGTCCATAGACTTTTTTTTTGTTTTAATTCTCTCCTGTCGGAGAAGGCAAAGAGATCTAGGCCCAAACAGCCATGTCCTATTTCTCTTATTTCTTCAGTTTAGTTGAAGTCAGTCTCAGTCAAAAGAAATCATTTTTCGCATACTTGACGTATACAGAATCTACTCACTCAAGTCATTCTTCAGTAAAGTGGCATTTGGCGGCTTCTTGTGGGATCCCAAAAGCTTTGTTACGCATTTTAATTTACACTTTACTTGTACACCATGACTGACTATTGTGGATACCAGATGGTTGATATGATACATTTTTTTTTGTAAATAAATACTTATTATAAATGAAAACATCCATAACTCGGGTACACATGTCCGTATTCATCACACAAACATATGCCCCTAGCGGGATTCGAACCCGCAACCTTTTGGTATAGTGGTCAGAGTTGCTAACCACTACACCAAACAGGACGTCAACAAAGAAAAATCAATTTAAGGGCATGTGAAGTCCCCAACCCGCATTGGGCCAGTGTGGACTATGGCCCATACTCTCTCATTATACGAGGGAACTGATGATGATATTTCTTGTTTTAGGATTATTCTACAACGCGATACGTCCGAACACGGTAAAAAAATTCATACACTTAGATGTCACACCAGGCATACAGAATAACCAATTACGTCCGATAAAGGAGTTCTACGATATCTTCTATGGCTCGTACTACGAGAATTACAGTAAAAACAACAGTGATGACAGAGTCTACACTAAGAGGATGGCGTTGGATGCCGTCATGGCGGCTAGAGGAATGAACCAGGAGCAGGCTGAGATAATCCTGTCAAGGAATTTGAAGTGCATTGGTGAAGATAGGTATAAGTAAGTATTGTTTTATTGGAGAGGAGGTGGAAGCAGATCGCGAGGTAGCCGCGCTCCTCTGAGCGTCAACCAAAGGGTACTCGACTCGACCCAACTGACTTAGGTTGTGGTATAAAAAATTCATCATTTATGAAAAATAAAGGGTAGCAATAAAACGAGTGACTGTAAATTACATTTTGAAGTTTCAAAATTAATTAATTTAGGTTATAGTATTACTAAGTGAGCGACTGACTGCGAGTGACGAGAAATCAACAGAACACACTGACTGCGAGTGACGAGAAATCAACAGGGACACTGTATACGCTTTTATAACCTTATACCTGAGAATATCATTAATCTAACTGAGAAAAAATTTAAAGATTATGTCAAAATAACATTAGCAAAAAATGGTTATTATAAAATTAGTGACTACCTGAATGACAAACACGCTTGGTGTACTTCGACCAGCTCCCTAAAATTATAAAATTGTATTAGTTATATAGTTTATTTAAAAAAAAAAAAAAAAAAAGAACAACAATGATCCTGTGGGATTCTTGCGCCGCTTCTTTTCCCACAAATGAATTCCCTTTCCGAAGCGGTAGTAGCTTGGACATACCGACTGACAGATAAATGCAATAAACTTTTTTTATTTCCAGTAGATTTAAATTGACATTCAACAAATGATATCATGTATCTTACGTTGAAATAAATGCTTGAAGTTGAAGTTTGAACAGCAACTTACAAACATTAATTTGAGTTACTTAAAAAACAAAATCAGAAGCTTCATAATATTGGAGCGACCTAATATTTGTTTGAGTGTCAACGTTACGTCCTGTATTTTTTTCAATATTTGGCAAATATAATTCTTACATGTCAACCTAACACGAAGGGTATGGCGGGCGATCCTAACCTAACCTATCCATGTCGGGGTACGAGTAGAAACGAGATCATTTTTAACAAAATACTTTATTTTTTTCTTTTCAACATGAAAGTACGACTGCTCCGCTAAACACCCAGACTGTGCCCCCATGGGTACGACGGATAAATTCGAATGCTCCGTTGTGCCCCTTTAGTGGTTCTGAAGGGAAATTTTTGAGTTACCTGTCGTGCTCCTTTTAAGTTATGAACACATTGGATGGACAACTAAAATGAAATACTTGAAATATTTGTTTTAAATGTATAACGTTAAGTATTTTATTGAAACAAACAAAACTTTCTTCCTTCAAAGTTAAATTTTTTTCTATTTATAAATTAATGTGTCTTTAATTTGTTATTGTTACGAAAAATTTATATTAGTAGTTCTAAGTAGATTTTATTGTAGAGATACTATAACTTATTTGAAGTACTCTTCAGAGTCGAGTGCAAATAAAATGGTCATCATTTGTTCCATCGTTTGTAGGAGTAAAGTGGAGCCATAAATATAATGACATAAGATGTGCTCCACCAAACCACCGAAGGAGCACTACAGATCAAACAAAATTTACCCGTTCTACCACCAGGGGCACACTTAGGGTGTTCAGCGGAGCAGTCGTCAATAAAAGTTTGAAATTAGAACTTTCCATAAGTTTGCCGGTGTGCGTTACACAGTTTGCCGTATGCAGTTTTTAGTTTTCATCAAAATCGGGTCCGAGACTCCTTTGAGTACTTTTCGCTATTCCTCGTAGTTTCGGATTTCGTCATCCACGTCCACTTAAAAAAATAAGAATAGTTTATTATGAACGCTACAACACGATGCAAAAACAAAGAAGTAGTAAATTATAGCTAAAACAGAAAGACAATTATGAAGAAGATCCCGACAATGCTGTCACGTGTTGCGGCGTGCACAAATGGGTTAGCACTCAGCTCATGCTAGCACGGATCACAGCGCTGGTTTTCAGTGCCCCCAAATGGCCAGTGACGCACGGACGCCACGTGAGGTACAATAATGAGCAGAATAATAATAAATAATTATAGTCGGCTTAGTGTATGTATAGTGTAGTGTAAATATACAAAATAATAATTACGTAATAGTATTATAAATAAATACGTCAGAATATGGATATAGTGAGACTGTGAATGCTATACAGTATAATATAATTAGGCTACTGCTTCAAGCCAGTCTGCCGAGACGGGTGCCACCTGTATAGGCCCACTGATTGGTAAACTGGTCGTCAATTGTTTCAGACTTTCCTGGGATAGGCGGACAAAGAACTCAGCGCCACTTAATTTGACAAATGACTTCTACTACCACCTCTTCACCACCAACGCCCCACCTTCCCTCTTCATACACGCAACCAACACAAGAGATACATATGCTAAAAGGAAGGAGGAAGCAAAGCGACTCATGGAAGACATAGCCAGTTGTAAAAATGTTTACTCAATAACCGTTGAAGGCACCCACGATGTACATTTTATGCATCCGGAGAGGATATGTAGTGATATTATTAAATTTATGGAGAGAGATTTCGATTTGAGGACGAATTCTAAGCTTTAGCACAGTATTACAAACTCCCTAGGAAGATATTGTAGTGCTGTGACTTTAGCTTCTTTCATAAATTGCATCATCATCAGCTCGTATACATCCCACGGCAGGGATATAGGCCTTCCCTCGTATATGAGGGAGTATGGGCCATAGTCCACCAAGCTGGCCCAATGCGGGTTGGGGACTTCACATGGCTTAGAATTTTTAACTGCTGAAAGTTATGACTGCTCATTCAGAGAGCGGACTCCCCAGAGAAGAACGAGCAAAAAACTCAAGTGTTTGATTGCAATGTGTAATAATTATTATATTGTATCATCATCAGCCCGTAAACATCCCACTGCAGGGATATAGGCCTTCCATCGTATATGAGGGAGTATGAGCTGTAGACCACCACGCTGGCCCAATGCGGGTTGGGGACTATTATACAGGGCGTCCCAAAGTTATGGGACATGAAGGGGAAGTACCTTAAATATCGTAGATAGTGAATTTTGCTCAAAGAAGACTTTATGTTATTTTTAAAAGTTAGTAATTCTGCATTCATAGATTTTCTAGAAATTATTTGCTTCGGCTGGGAATCGAACCGACTCAAATGTGAAAAAAAAAACACCCTACTTTTATGATGCCAATCGAAAGAATAGCTAAAAAATAATAACTCTGCCTAAGTAACATAGTATTTTAAAAGAAAGGAACAACGTGAAATTAATCATTTTAATCAAATAAAAAACATACATGAAACTGCCGTAGTCAATTAAGTAGGTATTTTTTTGTAAATTAATTAATTAAATGCTCAAAATGTGATCCCTCTTGTCTTACGCAAATCGCCAATCTTTTAATGAGCCCGCTGCCTGTTGATTTTCTAATCATTTTATGGTGAACACTCGATGTGATATGGCACAATTCTGTTTGCAACTCGCCTACGTTCTCGTATCGCTTTTTGTATAGCATATCTTTCACGTATCCCCAAAAGAAGAAATCTAATGGTGTGGGGTCCGGGGATCTGGCCGGCCATCTAATCGGTCCATTTGTACCAATCCATGTAGGAAAACATTCATTTAGAAAATCTGCTGCTCTCCGACTATTATGAGCCGGAGCTCCATCTTGTTGGAAAATTAAGTTTTCTTGCTCCGCCGCGGAATGGTTTCTTATCTTATCCCTTAAAATTTGAAGTATTCCTAAATACTTTTCTGTGTTCAAGGTTCCTTGGTAAAAATGGATTAAGAAAACCCGGTTTTTTAAAAGTCCGCACCAACAGTTGAGTGAAAAACGCACTTGGTTATTAGTTTCAGTCACTCGTAGGGGATTTTCTTTAGACCAAATACGATTATTGTTGCGGTTATACATACCGTTATTGCTAAAGTTAGATTCGTCTGTCCAAATAATATTATCCAAAAAATTTGGATCTTCGAGCAATCGTGCCTGGATATCAAGACAGAAATTTTATTATTTTTTAGCTATTCTTTCGATTGGCATCATAAAAGTAGGGTGTTTTTTTTTTCACATTTAAGTCGGTTCGATTCCCAGCCGAAGCAAGTAATTTTTAGAAAATCTATGAATGCAGAATTACTAACTTTTAAAAATAACATAAAGTCTTCTTTGAGCAAAATTCACTATCTACAATATTTAAGGTACTTCCCCTTCATGTCCCATAACTTTGGGACGCCCTGTATATTATATTATATTATATTATATTATTTATTAGACTGAATATCGTTGAGCGGTGTATGTCATGCTTCGAGAAATTTTATAATAGCCTTTTGTAAATAATATCTTGTCTGTTTCATGATGATTTTGAATGTTTTTAAAGATAAATTTTGAATGTGTACCGGTACTTTATTTACAGAATGATAATCAAGCAGAGGTTCGATTTTTTATTACAATGTTTTTCAACATTTTTTTGAAATACTTTGGTCCCACACAACGTCTTCAATATGTCGGGATTAAGACCCGTATTAAAGAATGTTACTCAAGCGCAGATCTACGCTTGAGCAACATTCTAAAATAGGGGCCTTAGTGACTGTGTAAAATGCTGACATAAACAGCAAGTTTATTTTTATATCTTGTCACTATTTTTTTTAAATGATTCTAGAGTTTTTCTTACTTAGATTAAGTTTTCGTAAACTTTATGCAATGCGTGTGCTAATACATCAGCAAAGGTTGCAGTGATGAAGCTTAAATCGACAGGCATATGTTTGTATGACGAATACGGACATGTGTACGCGAGTTATGGATGTTTTCATTTATAATAAGTATTTAGAATAAAAAAAAGGTATTTATGTAGTATATCAACCATCTGGTATCCACAACACAAGCCTATAGTTGCTTAAAGTGGACCTAAGATAGTATTGTGTGTATGTCAAAAAAAAAAGTTGACATTTATTTGTTACAGTAATTCAAACTATCAAGCGTCTTTGGACGATGAATTAGATTCATTAGGGTATTATTGGGACCTTGAAAGTTTTTGTGTCCCATATTATTGATCTTAACGGAGTAGAAAATATATTGTTTATTAATGAATAAATTTGAAATAAAAGACGAATTATGTACAGGGGGTGGGAATCTTGAATTATTGTTTTCTATGGTTACTAGTTGAATTTTAATATAAATAAAATACAAGACTGCTGTTTAATTTATTAAAAAATAGGGCATAATTAGGTAAGTGAAATAGAAGTTACTGGCATAGGTGGTTAATTTTTTTTTTCAAAAACGCCCGTTCCCTCCTGTGAATAATAATATTGATATGCTACTGGCGGGATGCGTAGGATTCCTATCATGCGAAATTTATTTCGAACTCTTTATTTTCTCCCAAGTTTTTTTATTTATTTCATATAATGACGTAATTATGTGGAATAGGCTACAAACGCGACCGTCAAATGACACAATTATTGCTATATTCGATGATAGTTTTGAAGAAAAGAAATTAAACTATCTATGCCAATACCTTCTATTTCACTTACTTAATACTCTAATTTTTTCCTTATGGTAAAAAAACTCATCCTATATATTACGTCACGACCTTTATCCCAAATGACGTGGTCAGAGACATCCCAAATATTAGCTTTTGGGTGTTTAAACAACATCCACGGTTCACCTTTGGAAGTATACAGAAGATAGTCGAGACAGCTGATTCATACTGATATGAACAGGAATATTCTAAATACTTAGTTGCAACCATTGCTATATAATGAGTAAGTTATTATTTTGTAGTTGTATTTTTTCTCATTTCATTGCAAAACGCTGTTCCACGCCACTAATCACAATTTAGCTTTGAAATCTTCTAATAAAAACTTCGATACATCTTCAGCCATGCAATCAGGGTCGTTAATGTGGACATCGTGACTCCCAGTCACAATTTTGACCCTATAGTTTTTATTCGGCCACGCGGATTCGTCCTTCACAAATGGCACCATTCTGTAAATGCCAGCGTCAATCATACTTTGGGCGAGTATTCCAAACGTTGGCGTGTTGGGCGATGTGTAAACTTGGCGCATATATTCACTGGAGAGAGGCATGCGGGGTATCTCTTTCTGGCGTTGATCAAAAGTGAATCTGAAAAGAAATTGATTCATCATCATCAGCCCGTAAACATCCCACTGCAGGGATATAAGCCTTCCCTCGTATATGAGGGAGTATGGGCCATACTCCACCACGCTAGCCCAATGCGAGTTGGGGGGGCATGCCTTTGAATTTTTATTTCTCAGGCATGCAATTTTCCTCCCGATGTTTTCCTTCACTATTTAAGAGCAGTCGGATATGCACATAAGTACCTGATTAAATTTAAAAACTCATTGGTACATGGCCTGCTTGGAAATCTAACCCGGACCTCCACCTACATTGGGAGACCTCGTGTCATACTACTATATTAATTCTGTGCCGCTGAGCCACCGGCGCTCAAGAAATTGATTATAATTGTTTTAAGAAATTGTATTTGGACCCATAAACAAATCATCCTTTCCCGATAACCTCGTTACTTTTTGGACTGAATGTACAATACAAATACAATACAAATACACTTTATTGCACAACAGAAGAGAAAATACAGTTTCAGAAAAGTGGTAAGAATGTCCCTACCTGAATAAGCCATCGCCTGCTGGCTCCAGGGCTCTTTCCAGCACATGTACTGCTGCTTCCTTTGTCAGTCCACGAGCATTTATCATTAACCACAAAGCCTGTTAAATACAAAACGTAATTAGAACTTTTTAAGAAATATAATATGTCACGGATAGCGATAAATTAGCGACGGAATTTATAATTCGAATATCACATGACTACCATGTGGTCGCGGTTTGCTACAAGAAGTGAACCTGGTGGCGCTGATATCACCGGAAATGCCGTAGTGATGACGTTTACAGTAATAATTAGGTCTGCACATCAAAATATGGAGGCACTTTTCTACCAGCCGTCAAAGGGGTACCACCACTTAACACATCAACGATCGTGAGTGACTGTTACTATTATTACCGACGCTTGGAATAATCCAGTGTGTCGTTATTTATAAGGAGGAATTGTAGACTACTCCGGCTGAATTCCACAGACTGCACGCGAGGTCCAAGTTGTATGGCATGAGGTGCATGCATAATGTTTACTGTTCACCACTAAGCATCTCGGGTTCCATAATCATAATTGAATATTAAGATTTATGTGAGGATAAGCGGTCTGTAATTACTACCTTACTTAAAGATTTAAGGTTATCGAGCCTATTGTCATTCTGATATCCTATTCGCCTGTATTGGCTTGATATTATATTGCAATTTCCCGAAATACCCTACACCATGAGAGGCTGCCCGCGTTTCTCCGACATATAGGATTTAAAAATAAAGAGGTACGTATATTCACCTTTTCATAAGTGTACTTAGGAGCACTCTCTGGTCCAGCGTTATACCTGCTATATTTATCTGTGTAATAGTTTCCGTAGAACTGGTGGTACCAGTGGCCGAAGCTGTCTGCGGCCCAAGTTTCGTATGCTGGCACTGGTTCCAGCTCTACCATGCGGGTGATATCGCCAGGATGCGCCACATTGTAATATTTGCCTGAAATAGATATGCCGTTGGTGAGGCCACCTATTATCCCAAAAGCATCGGGCAATGTGGCTGTCGCTTTCAGAGTTGCTAGACACGACACCGCTGCAACCTTTATTTTGCGGAGAGAGAGATGCGGTATCATTTTCTGGCGCAGATGTTAATTGCGTGCAACATTGAAGTAAGTTATTTATAGTGTAACACTAATGGAACTCGGGAAAAATATAATTCCTAATTATACCGGATGAGTTTTTTTACTGTAAGGAAAAAAAAGGCATATTAGGTAAGTAAAATAGAAGGTATTGGCATGGGCAGTTTCATTTTTTTTTTCAAAAACGCCCTGTGCCGTCTAGGATTGATATGCGACTGGCGCGATTTGTAGGGTTCCTATCATTCGAAATTTATTTCGAACTCATATTTTCCCCAAGTTTTCTTTATTTATTAAATTTAATGATGTAATTATGTGGAATAGGCTACAAACGCGACCGTTAAATGACAAAACCTTTATTCAATTATGGTTTCGAAAAAAAAAAAAAAAACTACCTATGCCAATACGTTCTATTTCACTTACCTAATATGCCCTATTTATTAATCCGATAGTCGAATCGGACGTCCGAGTCGGAAACAGCGCCGAGGTGCGTAAGATTTTCGGTCTTTTCTTCTTTCGCGTGAACACAAGCAAATATTTTATTATTATCAATTTTAATTTCTTTTTGCAATAAATTAATGCAATAATTAACAGTAATTCGTCGTCCATTTCTTCTTTCTGCTCTGCATGCAAGCGGGATCGGAATAATAACGCGAGAACGACTGAGTTCAGAAAAAGTCTGACGTAAAAATCGGACGTGTATCGAGTGCATACGATCAGATAGTCTGATCAGACAATCGGAAACACAATCGGACGTATATTACCGGCCTTAAACGTCACTTTTTCCATCGGGAGTTACTACGGACATACTCACCAATGAGAACACCCAGGGAATGTCCGATATAAGCGAACTTGTCCCATTTAAAATGATCTTTCACCGCCGAAATCGTCGGTACGAAATCGACAACAGTAAACCTGCTCCCTTTTGGGAATTGATCAGATTTCCCATTGCCCGGCAAGTCGACGCTGACGTAGAAAAAACTTGTTGGTAATCGGCTCACTAGTGGACGGAATCCGGTGCAAACGTCTTGTTTACCATGGCACAAGATTATAGGCGGGTTGGAAGGCTCACCCCAAGTTATAGCTGAAACATAAGACGCCTTAATTAAGGCCCGTATTAACAAAGCATTCTCAAATATTTTCTATGAATCGGTAGCTTGATTTAGGCCCTTATTAACAAACCGTTCTCAACATTGAGAATAGTTTTGTGACCGGTCTCAAGTAAACGTGTTGATTAATAAACCTTACTTGAGACCTGAAACGCACGTGCATACTCAAGCAGTACTCGTATTAATAAACGTAACTCAAGACTATCATTCATTCGCCGCTGGCGCGAATTCTTGAGAAGTGATCTCAGCTGAATAGACTTCAAGATTGGTTTATAAATTAGCACGTAGCTTAAGATAGCGTCAACTGCTTAAGACGCATCTCGGGTGATACAGCCTCAAGACTTGTATTGAGATTGGTTTATTAATACGAGCCTTAGGTATAGGTACCCTAGGTACCTATTTAGTTATAATAACTACTAAATTAAAAGTACCACTGTTAACTTCATTGCATTAAAGAAGATACTAAGGCCCGAAATAATAAATCCATGTCAATACATGTCTTGAGGCTGTATCAACCGAGATGCGTCTTAAGCAGTCGACGCTAGCTCAAGCTCCATGCTAATCAATCTTGAGGTCTACTCAGCTGAGATCGCATCTCAAGTATTCGTCTCAGGGGCGAATGAATGATAGTCGTGAGTTTCGTTTAAACTCGGCGCACCTCTCAAGTGAGTAATGCTTGAGTATTCACGTGCGTTTCAGGTCTCAATTTAGGTTTATTAATCGACAACGTTTACTTGAGACCGGTCACAAGACTGTTCTCAATGTTGGGAATGGTTTAACGGGCCTAAATAAATGAAGACTGTGCTCGAGCTGCACTTCCGTGGCACAATGTAACCAATATAAGTACGTTTAGGTTTGTGGTAGGATATTTTAAATGTCTACCAATCAGCAATCTTGATAGCATTGTAGTTTCGGCTGTTTGATATAAGATAGCCACTCACCCAAATAAGTTGGGGATTCCGGGTGAGCAGGCTTTCATCTTTGGCCTCATTTTTACTTGAGTAAAGAGATGTACGAGCATAAAAAGGAAAACAAAATTGAACCACAAAATCTGACCGGGACAACTTGACAATTTTCTATCGTGATACCTTTCGAACTTTGACAGGAGCTGTCATTTTTAACGATCGTTAATTGGCTAAAAAGACAATAATTATATCTATCTTGATTGTATGTTAAATGTTCTTTGTACTTTATTTGTGTGTGCAATAAAGAATTTTATAATAATAATAATAATTATTATTTTATACGAACTTATTGAAGTTTAACCAAGGAATTTCACTGGAAGAGATCGCTTTTAGGTAGCGAAATTGTACATCCTATTCTTACCACTTTTCTGAAACTGTATTTTCTTTTCTTTTGTGCCATAAAGTGTATTTGTATTGTATTGTATTTATTTTCAAAAGTATGATCAGTGTCACACACAAAATCTGCTGTCCTGATCCGGCCTGATTCTTTTATTGCATCCCGCTCAGTTTCTCCAGCAGCAGTGTCCAAAAGAAGTCTTTAAAGTAAGTATAGAGTAGGTATTTACTTACTAGCTATTTTCCCCCATGGTGCGTCTATACTGATTTCTGTTTCCTTTAATTTCATTGCTGGTCTAATTGCGCTGCAAATAAATCAAATAAACAAATTGGGTCAACTATCCAACAAAGTACCTAAATAATGCCCCGTATCGTATCAGGAAGTTAAAGAAAAGGACGAATGTTGTCTGGAAAGGACTTCACCGACAAGAGCATAGCTCTTAAACAGAAGAGAGAGTTCTAACAATGAGCTAATAGGAGATACAATAGCGTTTCAAAGTCCAGTCACAGCTTCGGCATTAACGATATACTTATTTTCGAACGCCTTTAAAATTCAAAGAAAAGTACGTTTAATTCTGAGTATCATGTCTCTCTATGTATGTTCAAGAGTAGATGAAAAATTTATTTATTTAAAAACAGTAACAATTATAGAGATGGAATTTTAATATAAACTAGAACAAATGTAAAAAATTGGGGCCGCGAGGCAAGGTACCCAAAACGCTGGCAGTGTTTCCTCGTTGTATGCAGATAAGCGTTGAGCGAGGAAACAACCAGCTCTCGGGTCACCAGTGACATCGACTAAGCGCTTTGAAATATTAAAGAAAAAATTAAGAGCGCGATATCGGCGTTCGCTAACACAGATCAATATTATTTTGAGGGACAGCCATAATCATTATTAACCATAAAGTTACGCATTCAACGAGAGCTTTACCTACCGACACGCAGTAATGCCACTGTAAAGCTGTGTATCCGAACTTGAAAGACAATTATCAATGGCCGACCAGTGGTTCAAGGTCACGCACGCATGAATGAAAGAAGGAAGAACACGAAAAATACGACGATTGCTTAGTTTTTTAACGATTGCCTGAACTATTGTATTAAAACTTTTCCCAACACGACTATTATAATGTGAATTGTTAAGCATGAAAAATGTCAATGATTACCGGTCATTATACGTACCATCATACGTTGTGGAATTGTAATTTCCGTACAGACTTTCTGTGGTTATAATCAAATCACTTTGCTTAAATAATAGACGTCAAGAGCAAGGAGCAATATTTATCTATCATATCAATGACATATCAAAGTCTAAAGAGAGATAAAATGCTTTTTCACATGTTGGTATACTTACTTTTTAATACAAGACAACACGTTGGATAACCTCATTTATGTAATATTTTACCAACTAATTGCACCAATAATTAAATGAAAATAGATTTTAATACCATGATTTTAACTGTCGGTAAGCGCAAGCGCAAAGAGTAATGAAGTAATATTTAGGCGGCAAGCGGGTTTAATAATATCATCACTATCGCAGTCAATAAAAAAATATTTCTGTAATCAAAGATGGAGTTCCGTAGGTATTTAATATGAGATGCCGAATTAATTTGGAAACGACTAAAATATTTTGACTTTTTAGGCGGCTTTGGTGTCGATACGGATATTGTACGCCAACTAAACTTGATGAAATGAAGGAGAAATAGTAATTTTATAATAACTAGTTTATTAAGATAGTATTTTATGGAAGACAGTAAAAAGCGAACGGTCGTGTACAGCGGTTAGGTTATGAAGTAAGTGGCATAGATAATAAATGTCACCGACCAGAGAGCAAGAGGTGCGTTCCGTAACACGCAGTTTAGGCCAACATTCCAACAAAACTAAACTAAGTTTTGGAGTGGTGCCGTCGTATCGTACTGTTCCACGGAGAAAGAGACAGTACTACTTTAAAACTGGTTTTAGTTTAGTTTAGTTGGTGTACATCCGAATCGTCACCATTATCATAGTCAAACAATATTTAATTATGATTTTCATGTGTAATTATACTATTTTGGTCTAGGTACGATAGAACATTTTTGCGGTGGACGTCTTTTTGGTTCGGAGTAAATGGAACATTAGGAGCCCAATTTTAAACGCATATGGACTTCAAAAAGTTGTTCTTAAAAAAAATATAACAATTTCACCGATCCATTGTCGATGTAAAAAGAAACCTTCAAAAGGATATCCGCTGCGCTAATGTACTCGGCCCACCGATGACACAAGGCCACGAACGTACATTAGTAGGAAATTTGAAGTAGGTAATGGAGATCGATATGCATCGAAAGGGCACATTTACAGTTGTTATCAATTAGCAAAGTTAAGCAACGTCTATCCGTTGATGGCACTCTTGTCATTTATGGATTATTTGTGTGCATGATTCAAATTCACAATTATTTGTAAAAAGCTGTTGCCCGCGACTTCGGTCGCGTGGAACATTTCATTAAAATCGGTTCAGTAAATTTTTTTTATTCTATATAATCCAGGTTCTAATCTGTCAACAAATTAAATTTCATCCAAATCTGTCCAGTCCTTTAGGCGTCAAGAGGTACCAAACACACCCACAAACTTTCGCATTTATATAATTTGTTGTAGGTAGTTGGATAGTCTTAGGTTGTCAATATTTTACAAACATAATTAACATTGAGTCTATTCAATACAATCCCAACTAATATTATAAATGCGAAAGCTTCTGTGTGTGTATGTATTATCTGTATGTATGTATGTTTGTTACCTCTTCATGCCTATACGGCTGGACGAATTTGTATGAAAGGTGGATAGACAGATTAGTACCTGGATTTCGGCAATTAAACAAGTTAAAATTTAGGATTAGTTTAGACTGAAATAAAACGTGATCTAATTCAATTTATCAATATTAATGTTCAGTTGTTTTCGATTAGCGAAATTGAGTAATGTGTGGGTCGGTCAGTTTATTCCTTAGTTGCGTGAACAGTAGTAGAAGTGATTCTATTTCAAATATCTTAAAGAAACACAATTTATAACTTTGACAGATTATACTATAACATTTAAATCTTTCTCTAATTACACTAACTTTTAGGCACAATAATTGGGAGTATTCACATTAACTCCATCAAAAAATCGGTGTGAAACTAGGGAATAATGAGGAACCCTAAAATACCGAAAATTATTATCTATATTTGAAACTGCGTATATATGTATCCGAATGTAGGGCCCAACTTGGGGCCGCGTTCCGAATCATAGTAATAGCTCCGACAGGACTCGCTGTTTAATTTCTGTTGAAGCGCTAGCAACGCCGACCCCACGACGGCGGCGCCTAATCTATTCGTAACGACATATGTACGGCCCCCGTTTGTACTGACAGTCACCATAGCTCGAACCGGCCGGAGCACTTAACTTGATACTATTACCTAAAAATAACTTGTGAAAATGATTCATGAATACTTTAATATGTAATAGTTTAATATGGTCAGTAATAAACCAACAAAAACACTATCCATAACAAAACTAAAATAAATTATGCAAATGAATGCTCGATGTGGCGTGAGCGTGAGCGATCAGCGATGATATCGCAAGATGGCATGTACGAACTAATATCAATATTGATGTGACTCGGAACATGGCCTCGGATCCTGACCTTTGATTTCTTTTTGATGTTTTAAATTGTTTGACTGTCAATAAAAAATTGCACGAACGCCAAAGTGGTTGTTCTGAGCAAAAAATGAAAATTTAATAAAAAATAAAATGATGAATAGATCTTAGGTTACATAATTATCGTTCATATAGCTAATTAAATACTAATATTATATTACGCGCAAACATTTTGTGAAGATTTAATTTAAAAAATACATCACCAAAAATGTCTTTGCTGGAGAAAGAATGGTTTATAGAAGCTCCTTGGGGCCGAATTTGCAGTGAGTACATTACTTCTAATTATTAAACTTATCTTATATACCATTAAAAGTCATTAGAATATATAAATTTGTCTATTACTTCATCATAACCATATAAAACATTGTTGGAACTTTGTACCCAAATTATGTTTAGTTGCTTGAATATTGTAGACTGTCTAATCCCATCACTATCTTATCTGAGTCTGTTGGCAATCACCAATGACAACAGTGCTTGTGGTTCTCAGTTGAATAGAACAAACATTGAAATAACATGTAACTAATGTGTGGAACAATTTAATTCCCACTACCTAAAAGAATGTATAATGTAATATCGGACATTCAAAGAAAAGGTGGTCAGGAGTTCCTTCATCCAGTCCACACTCGCAGACCGAGGAGTCCCTTATCCAAAAATGAATATATTATTAATTACAAATAGGTTTGATGTTTATTTTACTTGCATTCGATCGCTAAATTTGGTACGACATAAGTGCCCTAGAATAGAATAGAATAGAAGTAAGAATAATAAACATCTAATGGATACACACATTGAGGTTACAATTTGGGAGGAAGAGAGTATAGAATGTGTTGCATTCTAACCTAATATGAAAATTCTAAAATAATACACACAGTACAAAAAGTTGGACTTTACTAAAGGTGGTTTCAGAATCGTTCACTTTGTCGAATCGAAAATTTTTTGATTAAAGTAAACTTGGGGAAAGTTATTCGTAATCAGGTGTGGCATCACCAGTAAACAGGAATTACATGAATTAAATTTCACCTGTATAGTTGTCCAATCTTTAGGTAGCTGAGTAGTTTTGTATATAAATTTAGTTAAAGTGTGAACTAATTTTATTTATTGTTTACATCGCGGTATTAAGATTTACCAATGTTTGCATAAGTTCGAAATGTAACTTTTTATTCCCTGCCCAGCGACACTATAAAAAGCCTATCGGCGTGACAGCAACTATTCTTCCTAAAAAAAAAAAATATTCCCCTATAAACCATGGAACCATGCTCACACGTAGAGATCCGTGGTTTTTTAACAAAAAACAACTAACTAACCCAGTCGCTAAATCTTGCTGTAGTGGGAATTTGTACAATAGTTTATAATTTCTTTAATATTATTGTAATGTACATGTAACGCTGTGAAGTTTGCTGAATAAATAATAAAATTATTTTTTTATAAAATCTACATTAGAAAAAAGACCATCGTTTATTTCTTCTTACAACAAAAATTCAGCCATGTACATACACTATCTAAAGCAGATGAGAAAGAAGCTGGTGAGAAAGTCTCCTTCTCTTGAATCCTTTAAAACGAATATTAGAAAGCTTTGGAGTGTGGATTCTTTCGCAAATTGAGCTAATAATAATAATATTATATGTGTTATTATTTCAATACTACCTTTATCTTATATTACACTGTTAAATATATATAGATTTCAACTGTGAATAGG
Organism: Oegoconia quadripuncta; assembly: GCA_949316235.1. NCBI lineage: Eukaryota > Metazoa > Arthropoda > Insecta > Lepidoptera > Autostichidae > Oegoconia > Oegoconia quadripuncta. The sequence continues at coordinate 6,400,033 of OX438750.1, read as the reverse complement.
TATATAGAATTATATATTATGTATTGTATAAGTATGCATTATATTTATGTATCTATCTAATTATGTAAGTAAGTATGTAGATTCATAGTTTTAATGAAAATGTTTAGCTTTTTGTAGGCCCAGTCAATGTGTTCTTTTATATTTACCAAGGTTGACTGGAAGAGATCCCTCTATGGGATAAGTCCGCCTTTGTACTTAATTTTAAGTTACATTTAATTTGTCAATGTATATTTATTCATGTAAGGTCATTCATGAAGTACAATAAAGTGTTTACAAACAAATAAACAAACAGATATAATAAATAATAAAATAAATAAATATCCTTAGACATACACACAGCGCCATCTAGTTCCACAGTAAGCAACTATAGGCTTGTGTTGTGAATAACAGATGGTTGTTATACTACATAAATACATTTTTTTTTGTAAATAAATACTTATTATAAATGAAAACATCCATAACTCGGGTACACATGTCCGTATTGATCACACAAACATATAACAGATATATCTTCTCAATTTCAGTTATTGCATGGGGTGATTGCTGCGATCCGCCAGTGCTAGTCTGTCACGGGGAGAATGACTCCGCTGCCAGCTTCAGGCCCTTGCTACAGCTGTTGCCAAGGAACTACTATTACATAGGTGTGTTTTAGTTGCTTACTGCCAGTGTCTGATTGGGAAAGGCGTTAAATGATATTCACAAGTATGGAAATCTAATGCCACACTGTCTGTGTGCTGGTTGATTAATTTAAACATGGTGGACATACACAAATATATTCAATGTGCTACGCTACATCATAAAGTGCGTACAAGTAAAGAAGTGACTCTAGATGGTAAAAGAAAATTTCGAAAAAATTATGTATTATTTTTCAATCCTTACAAAAATAATTTCTTTTATTATTAATATTCATTTATTAATTAGATTAATTAGAGAATGACTTTTGATTAAACCATCGGAGCTATGCAATAATAATAAATATCTTTGCACATACAGCGCCATCTAGTTCCACAATAAGCAACTAGGCTTGTATTATGGATACCAGATGGTTGATAAACTACACTCGGTTTGGTTGGTGGTAGGGCATTTTAAATATCTGCCTGTCTAGCTACCACCATCTTATCTAAATTTGCCGCCAAACAGCAAAGTTAATAGCATTGTTGTGTTCCGGCTGTCAGAAATAAGATAGCCAGTCCCCCGAATGTGTTGGGGTTTCCGGGTCAGTACGCTTCCACCTTCGACCTCATCTTCACTTAACATTAGGTGCGATTGAGGTCAAGTACGAAACCGCCGCGAAGAAAAAAAATTATATTACACTTGTTCACGCCTATTAATTTCCCTAGGTATGGAGTTACCCGGTAATGGTAAATCTGATCCGTTACCTGGGGGGCTGATGATCAGTCTATTTGACCTGGTGTACTCTGTGGAGGCTGTCAGGAAACACTTCCGATGGGAGCAGTTCATCTTTATGGCGCACTCTATCGCTTGTACTATAGGTAAGAATAAATAAATATCTTTGCACACATACAACCAGCGCCATCTAGTTCCACACTAAGCAACTAGGCTTGTATTATGGATACCAGATGGTTGATGAACTACACAAATAAATTTTGTGGTTAGAAACTCTGCTGCTACACCTAAAGGTCGCCGGTTCGAATCCCGCTAGGGGCATATGTTTGTAAGATGAATACAGACATGTGTTCCCGAGTTGTAGATGTTTTTCATTTATATAATGTATTAATTTACTAAAAACAATGTATTAGGTCCTTACCTATGAAATTGGCGTTTTGTATGAAGAATTTCATTAAGACTATTTTCTCCATACAAACATTTTTGATTTCTTTTTGGGAACGACAAACCCAAATTTAGCTAAACTTTGTGTGTATTATCGGATAACATTAAGTTAAGTATAGGCAGCGTTAATTTTTAAAAGTAACCGCTTTATAAAAGTTCGAATCTAAGAAATGATTATAGGAAGCACATGAAAAGAGCTTGGTTCAAATTTTTTTTATTATGTGATTTAGCCCAGAAATTAAAAAATATTTCATGTGAAACCTTGAAATAACGTTCTATTTTCTAAATAAAAAACAAATTTGGATATAGCTTTGAAAATCGCAGGAATAGGTACATTATGATTAATGAAGAAAAAAAACTCCAATTTCATAGGTAAGGACCCAATATTTGTGTAGTTTATCAACCATCTGGTATCTACAGGGTGAATTTGAATATGTGTAATTCCTGTTCACTGGTGATTCCACTTATGATTACGAACGACTTTCCCCAAGAAACCATAGCGAATTCGATCAAAAAATTTCCGATTATAATGGGTACATTGTAATCAAAGTAAAATCAAAATCAAAAAATGCTTTATTTTGTAGGTACACAGGGTACACTTAAAATAGTCAGATTTTACATTTTTTTAAGCTACTGCTTGTTCAAAAGCCAATTTTCCCCTGAGAAGAACGAGCAAGAAACTTGAAGACGAAGAAGACTTTTACTGTGCTTCATCAGATCAGGAAATATGCCATCATCAGTACATTTATTAAATATATTAGCTAAGTGTGGTGAAATACAATCAATTACGGCACTAATAATTTTTACTGATAAACCGTGAAGGTCGGCAGTTTTTTTCTTGTCTAAAGAACGAAATGCTTTTAAGATTACCTTTAATATGGTAAACCCAACAATTTTCGGCTGATGACTCCACTCCTGTATACGAACAACTTTCCACTAGGAACTGTAGCCGAGTTCAGTCGAAAGTTGTTGGGCTTGTCATACTAAAAAGGTGGTTCAGAATGGTTTTCTTTGTACAGGTAATAACGGAAAATTTTTGATCGAATTCAGCTATAGTTCCTTGGGGAAAGTTGTTCGTAATCAGGAGTGGAATGACCAGTGAATAGGAATTACACGAATTAAATTTCACCCTGTATAATGCAAGCCTAGTTGGTTAGTGTGGAACTAGATGGCGCTGTATGTACAGAAAACTTTCAATTCTAAATTTCTCGAAATTAATACACCGATTTTAATGAAACTTTATATGTATAAGCAGGATACATCGATTTAAAAAGGTTAATAGAAATATTTTCGAAATCCCTAATTTAAAAGTATATATTTCATTTATTCTATTACTACAGAAAAGTTAAATCGCGTTTAAGTTAAATTTAATTTCAATACTTTTTTTCGGAAATGTTCTCTACTAAGTTTTTAGATCTATGTACAATACAATACAATACAATTCGATACAATACAATACAACACAACACACGATATACGACACACGACACACGACACACAACACACAACACAAATACACTTTATTGCACAACAGAAAAGAAAATACAGTTTCAGAAAAGTATGTGCTTTATATGTATAAAGTTCATTAGAATCTGTTTAAAATTTGGACGTGAAATTTGTATGAATATCGTGCGGGATAATCCCTCTTAATATTAAAATTACTGCTCATTTACAAATCTGACCCTACAGAGGATTGCTTGACCGCGCCAGACTTTGCCTAACTTTGCTAATCGAGAAGGAATAGCTAAAGCGATTGCCCCAGAAGTCAGATTTTGTCAGATTAGTTATCTAACTAATATAATAAATGCGAAAGTTTGGATATGTGTTTGTTGCTCAATCACAGCGAAACGGATGAACGGATTTGGATTAAATTTGGCATATATGTAGAATATACCCTTCATAAGGACATAGGATACTTTTTGTCCCGATAAAGTGCGTATGTTCCTGCGGGATAAATAAATTAAACATATCCGCAATAAAGTTATTCTAACGCAGGTGAAGCCGTGGGCGGAAAGCTAGTCATAAATAAGCCTAACCCAATCTATATCTAATTTCAGGTAGATTGTATAACTTGTCGTACCCCAGCAGGCTGTCAAAAGTGATAGAACTGGATCAGATAACACCCTCTTTCGGGACGAAACCGGACAAATTCGCGGAGTGGTAAGATTAATCTTTCTCACTTTGTTAATAATTTTATTATCCTATTATTTAATTGGTCGTCCGTAGCGATAAGTAAGTACTTAATGTATGTATTTCTGCCAGTAATCCAGTAACATGACACCTATTTGAACTCGTTGACTTATTGGTGTTGATATAATGAAAGTTGATCTAAAGAATGTTGATTTTAGGTACCAATCCCGAAGGTGGAATCTAAATCTGCCGCCAAGCAACAATGTTAATAGCATTGTTACGTTCCGGTTATCAGAGATAAGATAGCCAGTCCCCCAAATGTGTTGGGGTTTACGGGTCAGTACGCTTCCACCTTCGACCTCATCTTCACTTAACATCAGGTGTGATTGAGGTCAAGTACCAGCCCGTTGTGCATATTAAAAAAAACCGTTACTGATGCGTCATTGATTGCTTTAGGTACGACAGACACTTCACGCAGTACTACGATAAATACGATCAATACAACTCGACGAGAGAAAACGCACCGAGGTACACATGGGACGAGGTATGTATGAAGGATTCCTGTAAACTTCTAAAGGGCGTTGAAGATTTTTAACGATATTTCAACCGATAACTTGTTCTTTACAGCTATTGGATAAAGTTTGGAAGAAACGCGGTTTGAACGCGGAGAAAGCGCGAGCTACATTAGAGAGGTGCACGGAGCCGGCAGAATATGGACTTGTCAGGTAACTTAACCTTAACTTAACCGCCTCCGTGGCTCAATGTAAACCGCATTGGGTTTACGATTCGGAGGTGGCGGGTTCGATCCCCAGCTGGGTACATGTTTAAGTACTCGGTTTGGTTGGTGGTAGGGCATTTTAAATGACCGCCTGGCTAGTTACCACCATCTTATCTAAATCTGCCGCCAAGCAGCAATGTTAATAGCATTGTTGTGTTCCGGTTGTCAGAGATAAGATAGCCAATACTTATCTTATCTTGGGGTTTCCGGGTCAGTGCGATTCCACCTTCGACCTCATCTTCGCTTAACGCGCATAAAATAAATTTGATGTACAAATATTTAAAATTACAAATTCACAATATTTTATTTATTTTATTTTGTCCCCATGCGTGAGAATGGTCAAATCTAGACGAGAATATGTAATCAGTGTTGCCAGCATATAATTTCAAAGGTCCCCACAAACCTCTTATGTTTTTTTCTAAAGTCCTTTAAAAATATGTGTGTTAAGTTTTTAAGAGTTCTGTTACGAAGGCCCGTATTAATAAACCATTCTCAAGATTGAGAACAGTCTTGTGACCGGTCTCAAGTAAACGTGTTGATTAATAAACCGAACTTGATACCTGAAAAGCATGTGCATACCCAAGCAGTACTCATTTGAGAGGTGCTCGTATTTATAAACGAAACTCAAGATTATCATTCATTCGCCGCTGAGGCGAATACTTGAGAAGTGTTCTCAGCTGAGTAGACCTCAAGATTGGTTTATAAATTAGCACGGAGCTTGATATAGTGTCAACTGCTTAAGACGCATCTCAGTTGATACAGCCTCAAGACTTGTATTGAGATTGGTTTATTAATACAGGCCTTAGAGTTCAACACCACATTTATTAATTCAAGTGACAACAAACTGTTCCACAAATGTATGGAGCTGTGCGGTTGTCTTTTCAACAAATAAAAAAAAACCATTTGTCATTTTGTCCGCAGACTCACAATCGACCAAAGGATAAAACGCCTCGTCCGCCCCCCCTTCTCCCCCGATCAATTGAGGACCTTATTCACCGGCATTCGGACACCGACCCTGGCCATTGTCACTACATGGTCTATAAACAGAGGTCTTTTCACTAATACCCCCTTTTTGTTAGAAGATAAAGTGCCCGAGACATACAGGGTGCGTAAGGTTGAGGGTAATCATGATGTTCATATAATACATCCGGAGAGGTTGGCGGCGCATGTTGGACAGTTTTTGTTGTATGGCTCAGATGGATTGGACGGGAAGGCCAAGTTATGATTCCTTTTGCTATGAATTTGGAGTAATTATTCCAGTATTACAGAATGTTACTCAAGCAGAGAAATCCGCTTGAGAACAGTTAAATAGGGACAGCTTTATGTAACTTGTATATCGGCATCTCTAACTATGTTCAAGCGTAGATCTGCGCTTGAGCAGCATTCTGAAATACGGGCATATGAATCGTTTATCCCACACGGTATTCCATACAAACTTTCAAGTCCGAATTTTCCGATGGACCGATTCTAATGCAACTTTATGCGCATATAATACACAGATTTAGTGATAAGTTAAAAGTCGGTAGAGAGAGGGCTATGACGGATTGCAATATTTTGATAGACGGAGAAAAAGTGGAGCAAGTGCGTGAGTTTGTGTATGCCGGAAACCAGGTAAATGGAGCACTGCATGCCTTTGAGGAGCCAGAATGTGTCCAAAAAGCTCGTCTGGCTGTTCATGGCGGGGTGCTGGTTCCAACACTGACTTACGGGAGTGAATGCTGGGTATGGCAAAAGAAGAATGAAAGTAGAATAAATGCAGTGGAAATGAGATCATTGAGAAGTATGAGTGGGGTGACTTTGAAATATAGAATCAGGAATAGTGTAATTAGGGAGTTCTGCTTCTTATTTTTGAGGATGGCAACCAGTCAACCTCACTGTCGAGGGAATTACTGCCAGTTTCGAGTGAAAATTTTTATTTCTCTTATTTCTTCAGTTTATAAGTCAGTCTCAGTCAAAACAAGTAATTCGTCGTATACTAGAGTCTAGTCACGGTCAAGTCATTCTTCAGTAAAGTGGCAGAATGCTTTACAAAAGATTTTGGTGGCTTCTTGTGGGAACCCGAAAACTCCGTTACGCACTTTAATTTACACTTCCTTTCACTTGTACACCAACACTAACGTTTGCTGCGCAATATTCTGCCATTATTAAGCGTCAAAAGTTAGAATGCACAAATTATAAGAATTATAAAAAAAAATGCAACTTCACTCGCCGAGATCCCGCCAAAAAGCCAATTAGGGAGTTAAGCAGTGTGAATGAAGACGTGACAAAGATTGAAAAAGGTATGGAGATGGTTTGGATATGTGAAGAGGATGAATGAAAGAACTTACGAAAGATATATACGAAGCGAATGTGGATGGTAGTGTTGGTAGGGGAAGACCACCGCGAACGTACCATGATCAAATCGGGGACGTCTTAAAGAAATGCCAAGTCAAGAGTACCCTAAACCGACGAGCATGTATGAACAACCTTATGAGAGTGAAAGAAGCAGAAGAGGTTTGTCAGGATCGTAGCAAGTAGCAGTCTGTGGTCTCTGCCTACCCCTACGGAAAACAGGCGTGACATTATGTATTTTCGAAAAAAAGTAGAATTACTGAATGAATATGAAAACTTTATTTGATCCATTTACGACACTTGTACATTCCAGTTAATTGATCGGATTATATATACTACATAACAAAATATGGAACATCAATCCAAAAGTAAGCACCTAGTTTTCGGTGTCGCAAAGTGCTATTAAATCAAGTCCCCATCTCAGTATATGTTGAAGTCGAGAGGAAAAAAAACGATGCTGGTTTTCAGTGGAGCCAAAGGTGAGATCACGGTCGCCAATGGAACACACACGAATAAAAAGTATTTAAATAAATATAATTAGAGCGATCAATATGTTTTTTAAATGTAATATTTTGAAAATGTTTTTAAATTTGTGTATCCTGCTTATACTTATAAAGTTTCATTAGAATCGGTCTATTCATTTCGAAAAATTTGGATTTCAAAGTTTGTATGGAATGCCGTGTGGGATAAACCCTCTTAAGGGTAACTAGTAACTAGTTTTTAATGGACTTCAAAAGAGGTTTTTAATTCGTCTGTATTTTTTTAAAAGGTTTATACTCTATATCTTCGTCAATTGTTGAACGATTTTAACGATAATTTTTTCGTTTTGAAGACTGTGGTTTTGACAATTTTTGGCGGTACGATTATAATGCGAGCAGTAATTGACGTAAAAAATTATGTGATATTTTCTGTAATTTAGTGATAAAAAATTAAATTTTTATGGTTTAGTTGCCGTAATAGGTGTAAATTTATAAGTCATTGTTGGGATTATTTCCTGATTTATATGTTTTTGTATAAGGAAATTAATAAATCGAATGTTCACGGCCACTTTTTCTACTTTAATTTTTATTACTAAAATACAAAACATATCACATAATTATTTTGTAAGTTGTTGATTATAGTTTGTATGAAAACTAGTTACTATCGTTTACCCTTAATTGTTATATTTTATTTTTGAATAATACTGAATGTGTCAGGTATGCTGAATTTCTTTAAAGGGTTCTCGGTCTGTCGCTAAACATCGAACTCAGTGTTACGTTAGTAACTTATTAGTAATCTGTGCTCAGTGTCTCTGTGTCCTGAATACTTGCCAAAGTAAATTTTTCAGGCAGCAAAAGTATTATTTTTTTTCTTGAAATATTTTTAGATAACTATCACAAATTCTAGATTTTTCAGTCTAAATCAATAAATAAATACATGTTAGTTATTTGGTCATCATAAGTCAAAAACTGTATGGATTTAAAATAAAATAACGTTTACTTTTAGCCCTTTCATATTTTACCTCAACCGACTTTACAAAGTTATTTTTGTCGATAGTCGAATGAGATAAAGAGCTGCGAACCATATAAACGGTCTAATTAAAATTGTGAACCTGCCTTAAGGAGACACCCCACGTAATGACAGTGTACGGTCCTGCCATTCAAGTAAATAAAATATACATCTCATAATAATATTTACTTGAGTGACAGCCCTGTCGATTTTCATTTCATATGGTACCCTTTTAAATGGAATTGACTTAGTATTTCTATCTGACATTTTTGTATATGTCACCGAAACTGCCTAAAAACTGAGTTTAGGTAGTCACTTAATTAAATATAGGACGCTTGATGTATTTTGATGTATCTGTTTTTGTTATTACTGATTGACAAATGGCCACATGGTGGTTTTAGTGGAAATGTACCAGTAATTTAGTCCAACTGATACGAATATTTTATTTATATAATTGTTATATATATTTAAAAAAATATATAATTGTGTGTTATCCGGTCAATGCAAAGTCGTAAGTGGGTGATGGTTGAAGTCGAGTAGATGATGGTATTGGTAGATGGTATTCGAGTTATTCAGGTTTTTTTATAGAACAGAGGCCTAAATAGTACAGAAAACATTACTTGTTCTGATATTTTGACTTTTGCTATCATGTTAATTAAGAGAATGTAAAAAATGGGTATTAAAAAACTGAAGTAAATGCTTAAAATCTCTTAAATGACTTCTAGTATCAACCAGATAAGGCTTTGCATCGACCTCTCAAACATCCTGTATTAAGCCAGCTATAGTGTCAAAGTGGAACAAAGAACCGTTAATGAATTATCGGATATAATTTAGAAATTATGTATCTTATACCGATTTTTACTGACAATGATTGGTATGTCTCGTAACATTCCCTATTTGAAAATTTGTTGCGTTTTGTAATGAAAAAAAACACACTGGAATGGAATTTAAATGACGAATAAACGAAAATGAGCAGTTTTCATTCAAACTGTCATCGATCACATGTGAAAAAATCACAGATCTCGTGCCACCCACGACCTTCGGTTACATTGAAAATGAATTTAAAAAAGGATTTTTTTTTTCACAATTTATTTTAGACAATAATAAAAAAGAAATAACGATATTAATATTTTTTACCATTTTGTAGCCCTAGGCGATACGCGTCTTGAGCTGTTAACCTCTCGCGTAGCCCCAAAACTCGCGATATCAGGGACGATTTCACACTCAGCGAAAATGGGGGGCTACACTGAAGCGATTGAAAAAACATTTTCATTGTTTAAATTCAGTATAATCTGCAATTTAGTAATAAAAGTCTTGGTAGGGTCTAGTTTGCGTGAATGGAATAGGTTTTTTACAAGTTATTGGTGCGATTATTTCGATTGTTGAAACAATTGTAATAAAATAAATATTTTCACACATCACTACTAGCAATCTAGACCCTACCATTTTTAATTGTTATACTATAATATAGGAAATATCACATAATTTTTTATATAAAGTCGATTACAGTTTGTATGAAAAGTGGTTATATCGGTTACCCTTAAGATGACATCAGTAGCGTCACATTTGCACTCGTATGCGACAACGTTTCTATCATTTGTGCTTGTATACACTAAGGCCCGTATTAATAAACCATTCTCAAGATTGAGAACAGTCTTGTGACCGGTCTCAAGTAAACGTGTTGATTAATAAATCTAACTTGATACCTGAAAAGCACGTGCATACTCAAGCAGTACTCACTTGAGAGGTGCGCGTATTAATAAACGAAACTCAAGACTATCATTCATTCGCCGCTGAGGCGAATACTTGAGAAATGATCTCAGTTGAGTAGACCTCAAGATTGGTTTATAAATTAGCACGGAGCTTGAGATAGCGTCAACTGCTTAAGACGCATCTCGGTTGATACAGCCTCAATATTGACAGTATTGAGATTGGTTTATTAATACGGGCCTAAGACTGTCGATACCTGTTAAGAGGGTTTATTCCGTCCGGTGGCGCTTTCATTGGATAAATTTAGATTTCTTTCTAAATACAGAATAAATCAAAAACATCGCTCTGACCTGCACTCGAGAAGCCTAAAGGCTAATTATAAATAATACATCATCATCATATCAGCCGAAAGACGTCCACTGCTGGACAAAGGACTCAAATAAAAAATAATAAAAAAAGAAATATAATAATAATACACAGATATCTTTCATTACGGTTATTTTCAAGAATTACAAATTATTATAAACTCGTAGTCTGGAAAATAAAAGGCATCAAAGCTATTTAGGTATTATTTATTATTAGTTTTTAGTCTACTCGAGTATTTAAAAAGAAATCTCAATTTATCCAAGAGGGCGCCACTGGACAGAATAAACACTCTTAATAACTTCGCCTTACTGTAATTTGTTATACATACTGTTGTTTTTGTTATTGTAAATGGTGGAAGAATTTACTAGATTGTAATATAATATATTTTTATTGAAAATTACTGAAGTTATTCCGTCTTTACCCGACTGCCGTACGAACGTAGCTTAATATAAATAGCATAGGGCTTACGAATCGGAGGTCGTGAGTTCGATCCCCAGCGGCGTACATGTTTAGTACTCGGTTTGGTTGGTGGTAGGCAGTGACGGATTAAGACTACTTGATGCCCTAAGCAATCCACGCCTGTGGGCCCCCCTATCCGTATGTCAACTAGAATCGGTCTTTAAACCTTTACCGCCTAAAGACGTTAGTTTTTTTGTAAAATAAGATGATGAGATAGATAGCGTACCTTAGAAGTGGAGTGTGCGACAACCATAAAAACCAAAGCATAATTTATTTATTTATTGAAATGCGCCTTGCGGCTTTTCCGGGCATTGAATTCATGTAAGATAGTATTAACGTCTAAAGTTTTTAAAATATCGGACTCTATGTATAATATCGATAAATTATCGAGCCTTTCTTGAATCATCTTTGTCCTTTTTTCATTTTTTAATATTTTTAATTTTGAAAAAGTTCCGCTGAGCAATTTGTAATCATAAGCGATAAAAATATACGCAGGGCTGTTTCCACATTAGGGATAGCTGATTCTATTTTATCGTCATGTATTATTTTATACAATTGTGCGTGAGTTTGATGTAAATTTGTACGAGCCGAATCACTGGGTCTGGAACTTATTTTACTTATGACATATGAATGAAACTGTTGAATTTCTGTTATTAATTCGGTGCTAAGGTCTTCTGGATATGTCTTAACTAGATTTGTACTGTGCTGACTGTATTCTGCAGTTTGATCGGGACACACGGGGTCTTATGTTAACTTAAAACGCGCGAATTTTCAAATTAGTCCTATAAACTTTTTTCAGTGTGGTTTTTGGTGACGTGAGGGTGAGACGTGATGCCCTAAGGACGGATTTTTTTGTGCTTCTGGTGCCCCCCCAGACGTGATGCCCTAGGCAATTGCTTAATTTGATTAAGGGTTAATCCGTCACTGGTGGTAGGACATTTTATGTGGACATGTCCGCCACGGTAGCTACCACCATCTTATCTAAATCTGCCGCCAAACAGCAATGTTAATAGCATTGCTGTGTTCGTTGTCTGGGATGGGTTTAGGACCCGATTTCGAAAGACATAAGCGAAAGCCATTTGTGCGACGCCAGGTAATCGAAGTGCCATAATTATGAACGAAACGCCATTTAGCCGATGGGCCATTTAATCGAAAAGACAAATATGCGAAAGCCATAAAATTAGGATGCTACTGGGCTACTTCTATTATGAAGTTACTGGGCTTACTTCAAGCATTTATTTAACGTAAGAATTTGTTGAATGTCAATTTAAATCTACTGGGAATAAAAGGGCTTATTGCATTTATCTGTCAGTCTGTATGTCCAAGCTACTACCGCTTCAGAAAGGGAAATCATCTGTGGGAAAAGAAGCAGCGCAAGAAACCCACAGGATCATTGTTGTCCTCTTTTGAATAAAAGTAGGTATACAACTAATACAATTTTATAATTTTTGGGAGCTTCTCGAAGTACACCAAGCTTGTTATTCAGATAAGTAGGTAGTCGCTAATTTTGTAGTAGGTAACCTTTTTTACCCGACATCCCAAGGAAAGGAAGTACCTAATGTTATTTTGTTTGACATGATCTTTTACATTACAATACAAATACACTTTATTGCACAACAGAAAAGAAAATACTAAAAATTTGGTGACCTTATCACTAAAAGCGACCTCTTCCAGGCAACCTTTTGGTGTAGCTTTTTTTTTTTTTTTATCTCAGGGTACAAGATTATAAAAGCGTATACTGTGTCCCATAAATAATGTGTTTGCTTAGTCTGAACATAGGGGTAGCCTATTTGTCCTTTTATTTCAATGTGCTTGTCACTATTTTTTCGGGAATGCAGAAATTATTTTTCGAACGTAGGTAACATTATTTATTTAGATATTTATCTAATATTATACTTAAGTAAATAATTGTGTTATATATACAAAAGAGTATATAATGTTTGAGAATATTTCTCTTGTCGCCCAACCAACATTGTCAATCGCAAATTTCGCAAGGAAGAGATCCCTCATGGGATAAGTCCGCCTTTGTACACTATTTTAATTCAATTATATGTGTTATTTTGTACAATAAAGTGTTTACAAACAAACACAAACAAATATTCTTTTTTTATATAAATTGTGAAGGAAAGGTACAGTTAAAATATTAATTTCTTTGATCTGGCCCGGAGAGAAACACATGGAGTGACTTATCCTTAGTCAGTAAGGTACTAGACGTAAATCAAACCATTGTAATCTACAATTTAAACTGTTATCAAAATAATAAACAACACGGATGTGCGGTTTATTTGGTAATAAGTTGTTTTATCAGATGATAATTTTGTAATGAAGATATTTTCTGGCGTTTGACGTAGACATTACATATCGCAGGGACGGATTCAGTGTTTAAAATTAGGGGGCGTCTGTTTCAACATGCGTGATCAATATCTTACCTAATATGCCCTATTTTTTTCCTTACGTTAAAAAAACTCATCTGGTATAAAATGAACTGAAAGCCGTACCTACTTAACTATCAGCATAACGTCAATGTTGATGCCGACTGGGGATGGGTTTTTTATTACCCAAGTTTAAATTTAGACCTGAAACGGACCTACTTTTACTACAGAACAACTGTAAAACTTGAAAAAAAAAAATCTTCCAAATCAAAATGATAAATTGTGCCTGAATGCATCCCTGTCGTGGATTAAGATACGCTTCTAATACCCTGAATCCTGGTCGTCTGCGGACATAACACCCCAACAACAGCAATCATGCAGATTGTTAATCCAGTCTACTCAGGACGGAGCAGAGGACGAATTGTGTTCGACCTTTGTCGAATACACAACAAGCGCTCGTTGTCCTTTTTATAGACTCAGTGTTAGTTCGGTTAAATGCCGGTTGACATTATCCAAGACTTTGTTTTATTTAGTACGATTTGTTTTTAATAATTCGGTAAAATTATAGGAATAAATATGACGGCTTTACTGGAAAAGGAATGGTACATTGAAGTTCCGTGGGGCAGGATAGCATGTGAGTAGAGTTTACCTACGATTTTATTTAACTTTGTGCTAAGTATGTGGTTTCAGCGGGTACCGACCGGTCAACATAACCGTAAATGAGTCGTGTTTTATGAATTTCATTCATTTAAGACCAAAATTAGCGAAACGACCTTTAATCATTCTAAACAATTGGTTTTTTAGACATAATTATCTCAGGTGGTCAGAGATATCCCAAATATAAGCGTTTGGGTGTTCCACACATTAGGGCCCGTATTAATAAACCATTCGCAAGATTGAGAACAGTCTTGTGACCGGTCTCAAGTAAACGTGTTGATTAATAAACCGAACTTGAGAGCTGAAATGCACGAGCATGAGATGTTCACTTGAGAGGTGGGCGTATTTATAAACCAAATTCAAGACTATCATTCATTCGCCGCTGAGGCGAATACTTGAGAAGTGATCTCAGCTGAGTAGACCTCAAGATTGGTTTATAAATTAGCACGGAGCTTGAGATACCGTCAACTGCTTAAGATGCATCTCGGTTGATACAGCCTCAAGACTTGTATTGAGATTGGTTTATTAATACAGGCCTTAGTGTGGAACTAGATGGCGCTGTCTGTATATTTAAATTTAAATATTTAATTATTTTTTTAAAATATGTTTAAATATCCTTAGACTTACACACAGCGCCATCTAGTTCCACAGTAAGCAAAAATAAGCTTGTGTTATAGATACCAGATGGCTGAATACATATACAATACATTACATAAATACATTTTTTTTGTAAATAAATACTTATTATAAATGAAAACATCCATAACTCGGGTATGTCCGTATTCATCACACAAACATATGCCCCTAGCGAGATTCGAACCCGCAACCTTTTGGTATAGTGGTCAGAGTTGCTAACCACTACACCAAACAGGTCGTCATATAATATGTCCAAGGATATTATATTATTATTTAATAATCAATTATATTCTTTTATGTTCTAATGCAGTGATAGCATGGGGCGACTGCTCCGACCCTCCAGTGCTGCTGTGTCATGGACAGGTGGACTCCGCCGCCTGCTTCCGGCCTCTCGTCTCCCTGCTGCCTAGGAAATATTACTATATCGGTGCGTAGTTCACTATCAGCGGCTTATAGGATTCCACTGCTGGACACAAGCCTCGCCCACGCTGGGATTTGCTTCAAAAAAAAACTTCAAGCATTTATTTCAAAGTAAGATACAATTGTACATGACATCATTTGTTGAATGTCAATTTAAATCTACTGGAAATAAAGAAGGTTTATTGCATTTATCTGTCAGTCGGTATGTCCAAGTCCAAGCTACTAACGCTTCGGAAAGGGATATCATCTGTGAGCAAAAAAAGCGGCGCAATAAACCCACAGGATCATTGTTGTTCTCTTTTTTTTTTTAATAACTACTACAATTTTATAATTTTGGGGAGCTGGTCGAAGTACGCCAAACGTGTTTGTCATTCAGGTAGTCACTAATTCATGATCTTTAATTTTTTTTTCAGTTAGATTAATGATATTCTCAGGTATAAGGTTATAAAAGCGTATACAGTGTCCCACAAATGACGTACATAATATTTTCGAAAATAAAAAGTGGAGGAACAGTTAAAATATTAATTTCTTTAAACCTGTCCTCGAGAGAGTCATGTCGACGCAGATTATAAATTGCCCGTATTGCTCTCTTTTGCAAAATAAAAATGTGTTCTATGTCAGCTGCTCGTCCCCAAAGCAAAATACCGTAAGACATAATACTGTAGAAATAACTGAAATAAACCAATCTTGCAGTAGCTATATCAGTTAGCTGTCTAATCTTCCAGACGGCACTGCATCGTTTTAATGAGTTTGTAATCTTGAAAATTATTAGATACGTGACGACTGCAGTGCGTCTTATTTGACGTTTGCCAGCAAATACCATATTCAGTGCGTACCTACTTCTGACGACGCGTGGTTTCCCCACTGTTTACCTATTTTTATAACAAATAAGCCTCATGTGTCTAGTAAAATATGTTTATATTGCAAGAGGGCAGTCCGCGCAATATAATTAATCTGCGCCGATATGACTCTGCGGAACAGGTTCAAAGAAATTTATATTTACGAAAATATAATGTATACCTACATACGAAAAAATATTTCTGCATTCCCGAAAAATAGTGATAAGCATAATTTAAATTTTAGATATAAGCACAAATTGGTAATAATCTGTACACATGGGACTCTGTAGACATGTTAAATCAAATCAAAATATTTTATTTCATAGGATAAAATTATAATTTGTAAACGTCACTATTAATATTACATTTAAATTAAAATTTACTGGGCATCTGTAACCATGCATCTACAATATTGGAAATTTGTAATATTGGAAATATGTAGACAGGGCAATCTGTAGAAATGGGGATCTGTAGAAATAGGAATCTGTAGAGATGGGAATCTGTAGAGATGGGAATCTGTAGAGATGGGAATCTGTAGAGATGGGAATCTGTAGAGATGGGAATCTGTAGAGATGGGAATCTGTAGAGATGGGAATCTGTAGAGATGGGAATCTGTAGAGATGGGAATATGTAGAGATGGGAATCTGTAGAGATGGGAATCTGTAGAGATGGGAATCTGTAGAGATGGGAATCTGTAGAGATGGGAATATGTAGAGATGGGAATCTGTAGAGATGGGAATCTGTAGAGATGGGAATCTGTAGAGATGGGAATCTGTAGAGATGGGAATTTTAAAATTGTATTAGAAAAGAACAATGTGGGTTTCTTCCGGCGCTCCTTTTCCCACAGATGATTTCCCTTTCCGAAGCGGTAGTAGCTTCTATTTCCAATAGATTTAAATTGACATTTATCAAATGATATCATAATAACTTAGGGTAGACCGAGGCGATTCGGATCGGTGGGTGAATCGGATCAAAATAAGCATAACTGTTAAATTCAAAAGTTCGCGGCTAGGTACTGGTAGCCAATCGGCGTTTCGTGTTGGCTTTGGTCTCCCCGAGCGTCGCAACAGTGACAGCCATTGGATAAATCTCATGAGCCATTCTCGGCGACGGTTCCCGAAGAGTCGTTCGTGCTGGTGTGTTGTGATTTTGCCTCTGATCTAAAAAACGTGTTTATACTTTTTGTGTTTAAATATCAGGTACAGATCTTTAAGTAACTTAAAAATAACGTTACAGCGATGGAGCTGCCAGGTAACGGGAAGTCGGACCACATGCCTCCAGGCCTGATGATGGGGGCTTATGACACTGTGTACTCCATCAAAATTGTTGCTGACCACTTCAGGTGGAAGCAGTTCATCTACATAGCTCACTCGTTGGGCACTCTGCTGGGTGAGTAATTTACTTTTGGAAAAACTATATTACTTAAAGGCTGCAATAATCGGATTTTTTGGAATTCTTATCCATAGAAAAAGCATTCTGTCGCAGTCGCTTTCGATAGCAATCTTAAGTAACATCTGTCGCGGCACTTGGATGGGTGACCGCTAGAAGGTGCTGTTAATCAGTCAATTCCGGTTGTTTGTTATTGAAGGCATGCCCCTTCAGAAGAGAGACGCAAAGAGTGAAATCAGTTGAAGAAAACGATAGGGATTAGGGCAAATCCGCCCATGGAAAGCGATGCAAATCGCTAATGGGAGAGGCCTATGTCCAATAGTGGACTTTTATGGCTATAGATGTGTGATTTTTACTGACTTTACAAAAAAAGGAGAAGGTTCTCAATTTGATTGTATTTTTTTTTATATTTGTTACCTCACTCCGTCATTCATAAATCGATTTGGATTGATGTTTTCATTTAAAAGATACATTTCAAGATTGGTAAAATTTTGATGACAGTTTGGTGCAGTGGTTAGAAACGCTGACTGCTATACCAAAAGATCACGGGTTCTAATCCCACGAGGGGCATAAAAAAATGCATTTGCTTAGTATAGTATATATATAGTAACCGTCTCCGTGGCTCAATGTAAACAACACAGGGTTTGCGAATCGGAGGTCGCGGATTCGATCCCCAGCGGGGTACATGTTTAGTACTCAGTTTGGTTGGTGGTAGGGCATTTTAAATGTCATTTTTAAAGGGCATTTTAGATGGAAGCGTATTGACCCGGAAACCCCAACACATTTGGAGGACTGGCTATCTTATCTCTGACAACCGGAATACAACAATGCTATTAACATTGCTGCTTGGCGGCAGATTTAGATAAGCTGGTGGTAGCTAACCAGGCGGATATTTAAAATGGCCTACCACCAACCAAACCATGTACTAAACATGTACCCCGCTGGGGATCGAACCCGCGACCTCCGATTCGTAAACCCTATGTTGTTTACATTGAGCCGCACGGAGGCGGTTAAATGCGCTAATTAAAGCGGTTAATTACTACATTATTTTCTTTTATATCATCAGGTAAGCTGTACAATCTGATGTACCCTGGTCGCATGTCGCATATCGTCGACCTCGACCCCACCCCCGCGTACCTCGCCGTCCCCCCCGAGGACCTCCCCCGCTGGTACGAGCAGTACTTCGGCCAATACTTCGGCAAGTACCACAAACTGGTCTCGCCGCGGGATAAAGCGCCTAAATACACTTACGATAAGGTTGGTTTTTTTTATAATAAATTTTGAACCCATGGTTACTTTAGTAACTTATTAGTAATCTGTGCCCATGGGCTATGTAGTTTTGGCACTTAATAAGATATTGCCCAGGGAAATACCGTAAAAATTAGCTTAGCAAGTAATTTAAAACTGATTTATTAATTGCTATCTTATGGTATATTAGAGATGTAATTTTGAATAATCAAACCTAAAAAATACGAGCGCTTAGTCTAGATTTTTTTAGATAACACTATTTTTAATTTGTATCTTAATAACAATAAATACTAACTGATATTTTGTTAGGTAGACTTTTGTTAAACACAGTTAACTTATTGATGGATAAAAAACTAAGCATTATAATTAGGCATGCATGTGTTTTAGCTGAAAATGTCGTCGGGCTGCATTGCTTAAGAAATAAAAATGAGAACTAATATTTTGTAACGATAATTTCGCTAAATATTTGAATGTAAAGTTTACCAATCAATTAAGCATTTTTTTTTATGAAAAAACATTTTTCAACTTTAACTTATTTGCGTTTCTTACAAATGCTTCATTTCTAGCAATTGTTACTACATTTACAACACTTTATTAAATGTTTCAAGAAAATCGCCTCCGTGGCTCAATGTAAACAATATTGGGTTTACGATTTGGAGGTCGCGGGTTCGATCCCCAGGGGGGAACATGTTTAAGTACTCGGTTTGGTTTGTGGTAGGGCATTTTAAATATCCGCCTGGCTAGCCACCACCATCTTATCTAAATCTGCCGCCAAGCAGCAATGTTAATAACATTTTTGTGTTCCGGTTGTCAGAGATAAGATAGCCAGTCCCCCAAATGTGTTGGCGTTTCCGGGTCAGTACACTTCCACCTTCGACCTCATCTTCGCTTAACATCAGGTGTGATTGAGGTCAAGTACCAACTCGTAGTGCATAAAAAAAGTGTCCTGTAGTTGATATGATGAAATGTCATAGGCATTCCAAATGATGAAGAAAAACAGGGGGCTTACAGACGAGGCCACGAAGACAGCTCTTGAAAGGATTCTCGAGCCTGCTGGGAAAGGATTGGTGAGGTAAGGGCTATTTATTATGTTCTAATCGCCTTGGGGTCAGACATTGTGTGCATTTGAAATCATAATTTTAACTGACTCATTAACCTCCGAAAAACGATGCGTGTTAGTACAGTGGCGTGGCGTACACAGCGTTTTGTCAATTTATAATAATAAATCATTTATTTTTCCAGACAATAAGGTCCATCTTTGTTAGTACAGTCACCTATAACTACCTTAATAAACAGTGGTAGACATTGAAAATTTAAAATAACAATTGTGAATTCAAATGTCAAATGAAAAATTAAAACATAAAGAAAACTCAAAATTGAAACATGGAAATTAGGTAAATTATATTAAAATGAAATTATTTTGAAAATTTAATTATTATTATAGAAATTGTAGAATTTGTATGTCAAAATTATTATGTAAGTAAAATTCAACTATTGCGTGTGATCTGGGGCACTGGCGCATGCAACGACAACTTAGTGCGAATCGTTATATTTCTCTATGGTGCGAATGTTCGGTATATTAACTATATACGGGTGGAATCCCTCCCCACGCCTAGTGGTCCGAAGATGGAAGGGTGACGGTGGAATAAGATTATGTAATTCCAACGCACACTCAGGCCAAAACTGACTCCCAAGATTTGTTAGTTGCAAGTGAAGTTTTCTCGTCTTTAAATACTTGTTTGTTGTAAATCAATTTGTTGTTTACTTACATAAAGTCTCTTTCCAGGTTCACTTTCGATCAAAGAGCAAAGCTGATCACCCTCCCCCCTCTTCCCCCTTTCTACCTAAAACAACTGTATGTATCAATTCCTACCCCAACTCTCTCCATTCTCGCCGAGGATTCGATTCAAAATGGCGCCTACAAGATGGCGGCTTTCGTCTTCGATGAAGACCCTACTAGGGGATATAGAGTTAGACAAGTAATTGGTAACCATGATGTACACGTTAGCTATCCAGAAAGGGTGGCACCGCATATAATTGAGTTTCTGTTAAAATGTAGGAATTACGGTTCGTGAAAGCGGTTTACTACCGCGTGGTGGTTTTGAGATCTCTTAGAATTTAAAATTAAAATTTCAATGTACAGGTTGTAGCAGATCGTATGGAGCACGCAGTTAGGATCACAATTGATATGAATGATTCAGCTCGCAGTAATGAAATAAAAGCAGCTCTCGATTGTATACGATATATTGTTCACCAATACACAATAACAATGCGTTGTTGAATTAATTCTAATAGATTAATAATGATTAACTTACTACAAAAAAGTAACATGGACACCGGACCGGATCCAGTTCCAGTTTGAACTGGATCCGGTCCGATCAAGGGGACGGGAAGACAAGTAAGTGTCACAGACGTCATCGACAAAAGAATAGTTTTAAATGTTGCCAATATAAAGGCTATACTAAGGACTGGCATCTAGTCCTACTATATTCTTCACAGGTGAATCAGAATTCGTGACGCCACTCTTGATTACGAACAAACCACAAGGAGCCATAGTCGAATTCGATCAAATTTTCGATTACCCATACAAAGTAAACCATTCTGAATCCACGTTTAATATGGAAATCCAATAATTCGGCAGTGGTTACTGTGAAAAAATATGACAAGTGTCGAGCAGTGTGCGAAGTGCGAGTTTTGTCTCGTTTTTAACTATACCGTCACGTTCGCGTTTACGCATATCTATGAAAAAAAATCGTTTTGCAAACTATCCGCTAGAGGCGCTGCACAATCCTTCATACAAATCGTCACGTAAACGTGAACGCGGTAGTAAAGTTAAGTCGAAAAAAACTCACACTCCGCCCTCAGAATATGCGCGTAATAGCGTTGAGCCCACGTTTGTTTCGCTTTAAAAGTGTCGGAGCCGAAGTCGGTATCGTCGATATAATATCAATCGGAAGTTCAGTCGTATCGGAATTAAACGGTAAGCTCCGTAACATCCCTAATGTACATCATCATTAATGTTTTGTGATAGTACAAAGCCTGTAAATGTATAAAGCCGCATCCCCACGACATTTGTCGAGCGGCATGTGTCCCCGGAGACATCGGTCGACATTTACCGCCTCATTTAATATTATTTATTACAATCGAATCATACAATGTTGCCTTGTGAGGACGCGGCTTACGCCCTGAGTAATGTTTGATAATAATTTTATAAAATTGTATTTTTTTGATACCGGATGATTTTTTTTACCGTAAGGAAAAAAATAGGAAAAAGTAAGTGAATTGGAAAGTATTGGCATACTTAGTTTATTTATTTTTTTAGATTAATATGCGTGGCGGGATTCGCCTACGAATCCCACCTACGAAACCCTAGTAGTTACTCACTCGGTCCCAAACTCACTGTACCTATATATATTTTCACACTTTATGTAAAAATAATGTGTGTCGCCAAATGGGTCAAATAAACGACTCTTATTCTTATTCTTAGTTTCTATCTTGCGAACTCATATTTTCTCCAAATTCTTTATTTATTTAATTTAATGTTGTAATTATGGTGAATAGGCTACAAACGCGATCGTCAAATGACACAATTAACGCTTTATTTTTGAAAAAAACTACCTTTAAGGCCGGCAACGTATCTGTGACCCTTTTGGTGTTGCGGGTGTCCATGGGCGGGGGTGATTGCTTTCCATCAGGTGACCCGCATGCTCGTTTGCCGCCCTCTCATATAAAAAAAAAAAAAAAAAAAAACCTATGCCCACGGAACAGTAAAACAAGCCAATAACTTCTATTTCACTTACCTAATATGCCCTATTTTGTTCCTTAAGGTAAAACAACTTATCCGGTATAGTCTTTATTGGATAAATCGAATAAAATAATAATAATAACAACGTTTTATTATATTTACCTGACTACGCCAGAAGCGTTTTGTGTTTGCCATAGTGTTTGCTATAATTATTTATACAGTTGACCTGGAGTCAAGTAATAACTAAATATTTCGGACACTTACACCAATCATCTAGTCCCAAACTAAGCAAAGCTTGTACTATAGATACTAGATAACGGATAAACATACATAAATATTTATATGAACATCCATATGACTCGGGAATAAATGTTCGTATTGATCACACAAACATTTACCCTTCGCGGGATTCGAATCTGCAACCATTGGTATCGCTGACAGGGTCAGTACTATTACACCAAACGGTCGTCAAATACATACTAAAACAGTGTTTGCTCCTACTAAAAAGTCACGGGTTCGAATCCCACTAGTGGCACAGAATAGATAATATGCTAGTGGCTTATGTTTGTATCATGGATACTCGAGTTATGGATGTTTCTACTTTTTTTATGAATAACGGGTTAGCACTTGACCTCAATCATACCTGATGTTAAGTGAAGATGAGGCTCAAGGTGGAAGCGTACTGACCCGGAAACCCCACAATATTCGGGTGACTGGCTATATATCTTATGTGACAACCGGAACACAACAATGCCATTAACATTGCTGCTTGGCGCCAGATTTAGATAAAACGGTCGTAGCTAGCCAGGCGGACATTTAAAATGCCCTACCATCCACCAAACCGACTAGTTAAACATGTACCACGCTGGGGATCGAACCCGCGACCTTCAATTCATAAACCGAATGTTGTTTACCTACATTGAACCACGGAGGCGGTTTACCCTGGAAAGTGGTTACGTATTTGCGCCGTGCGGTGTGGAGACCTTGGGTTCGTGGCGATCTGAAACTCGGAAGATAGGTATTTAACCTTTAGACGCACATGGACACCGATCGGTGCCAAAAAATTTTTATACCGTCAACACTCATGGACATCGATCGGTGCCAACGGACATTCGACTTTCAACTCTCAATTGTAATGATTATAGAGTTCCAATTCCTTTGGACTGTGTTTGTACTTGTTCTCTATTAAATTCCGCATCCAATAATATGTGTTATGTTAGCTATGATATTTAGTCTGTATTTCCGAAGAGAATTTTTTTCCTTTTGGCTGGGAGTATTGGCATAGAATTCCAACTACTATTTTTATTAGAACGGGCTTAGAAACCTACCACCAGTCCATCCAATTCTCATAATAATTTATTTAAAGATTTATCAACTAGTATCCAGCAATAGAGTAGAGCTGGTACTCACCTTAGCCAACGCATCAGTAGCATGGTACCCTGAACACAGTTTCTTCTTGCTTGGATTTCTTATGTCACTGGCAAATTTTTGACCGCCTTCGTGGCTCAATGTAAACAATATAGGGTTTACGAATGGGAGGTCACGAGTTCGTTTCCCAGCGGGGTACCCATGTACCCTTTAGTGCTCGGTTTGGACATGATATTGGCTAGCTACCACCATCTTATCTAAGTCTGCCACCATACAGCAATGTTTATAGCACTGTTGCGTTTCGGTTGTCAGCGATCAGATAGCTAGTCGCTCAAACATTATTGCAATAAGAGCAACCCTAGTTTCTACGAAGTTTCAAGTTTCCCTCCAAGTTTTCGTTTAGCTCGCTTGTGTCCGATCGCTAAAGGTAGATCCCAACTCCGCTCTCCTCCCACTGTAACTCCTGTAAACCAGGATCAACAGTGGTACTCTGCACGGCGCCTACTGAAGGTAGACGGTGCCCTACGTGACTCTATTGCTACCTTGGACCTCAGACTAAAAAGAAAGAATTTAAGGGTGAAAAGTAGGAAATAAAGAAAGTCCCAGCAAATGGGAGTGTAGTAGCTAATGTGACGCAAAAAGCCAAAACGGCTAACCCTATGGGGGAGAGAGTCAAGTGAAGCTCGACTCCCTAATTTAATACACCACGGACAGCGCCAGACCGCAGTGAGCGTTGATGGTGCGGTAGCCAGAAGGCTACCGTAGGTAAAAGTGCCAGTAGTATGTATGGCAGAAGCGCTTGAACGCTCGGAAGTTGTGGCGGTTTTGTACTAGGTCGTCGTAATATACCGGCCGGATTGTCAAACATGAGTTTGCGATCGCTAAAGGTAGGTAATTTTTTTTACGACTGCTGGTGTGATTGAGACCAATAACTAACCCGTTGTGCCCAAAACGCTGTTTCGGAAACAGCCTAATCACCATAAAACATACGATCGAAGCAGCTCATGCGCCCCGTATAAAATTCTGGCCGCTTCTATCAAAGAAATTCATAAAAAGAATGACAGGTCTAACCATTAGATATTTCGTGTCACTGTCAAAATGTAAAATTGTTAGTATGGAAGAAAGCTAAATTTTCAGTTAATATTGGTGAAATATTAAGGTAAAATTACTTTGAATTCTTACAATCCAGCTTATAGACCATCGTAGCGCATGATTTGCTTTCGGCGTCTTTATTATAAAAACTATTCACGGGGCAGGATCCCTCATCCTAGAATACTCCGCCATGCCGAAAGTAAAACACTTGATCGCTCTAAGATTCAGTATAAGGCAGGGCGTGCATTTGACGAACCGATCAAACTATCGAAATGGCGGCGACAAAATTATCGGTCGACTAGACATCACAAGTGTGCGCTAGCTCTTAAAGTATGCCGGCCGTTTGTGAAGAGGTTCCTGTGTGTCACGCACACAGACCTTAGTAAGCCGATGGCCACAACTTTATATATAAAACAATAGTATTTAACTATCATCTACTGTTGTACTTGGAGACATCTGTGTTTGTGCAGACAGAATACGTTTTCCGGTAAACAAAGTCATTGAACCACTAGCTGTATAGTAACGCACTCCAATATGGTAACGCTCTTTATGTGCAGAGTGCATCATTTGCTCTGCCACGTCAGTCATCTGATTATTAGTATCATAAGAGAGTCATGGCATTTTGCCGTCGATTGTCAAGGATCACGGTCTCCATGGGTACTCTCATCATATCAAATAAAACTTAAATGGGATCTTCTCGTAAGTATCTTCCTTACAATAAAAGAAGAGTACAAAATAGACATCATCATATCAGTGAAAGGACGTCCACGACTAAACATAGGCTTCCCCCATAGATTTCATCAGCGCGTGGGTTCACCTTGTACTGGACGTCTTACGCTGTGCTTGCCGGTGCGGTATCCATTTCAGAACCTTAATGCCCAACGGCCAGTTCTTCGAACTATGGCCCGTATTAATAAGCCAATTTCAATACAAGTTTTGAGGCCGTATCACCCAAAATGCGTCTTAAGAAGTTGACGCTATCTCAAGCTCCGTGCTAATTTATAAACCAATCTTGAGATCTACTCAGCTGAGATCACTTCTCAAGTATTCGCCTCAGCGACGAATGAATGACAGTCTTGAGTTTCCTTTATTAATACGCGCACCTCGCAAGTGAGTACTGCTTGAGTATGCACGTGCTTTTCAGGTCTCAAGTTAGGTTTATTAGTCAACACGTTTACTTGAGACCGGTTACAAGATTTCTCAATTTTGGGAATGGTTTATTAATACGGGCCTATGTGTACTTCCACTTACGAATCGATTGCCTGCAATGGACGTTATGCTTCAAACTACAATTTTGCGTCGGTAGTTTAATCAGAGAGAGAGGTGATGGTGGAATTATAACCTATTCCTTTTTGAAATGTAGAAATAATTTACATCGTGTTCGTAATAGTCGATAAGAGCTGCACTTCGTGGGCTCTTTTATTATGCAAAACGATGTTAGAGTTGTCTGCTTTTGTATGTGCCAGCGAAAATGACAGATTCCCCTTGATGAATTAGTAGTGGACAGTTCAAGAATCGCATCACTGGCCCATGTCCATGGTTAAGCGACCCGACTAGCGTTGTAGGTATATGTTTACATTTCATGAATATTTTGGGCCAACTCCCTTCCCCACTTCATTTTTATTATGTGTCATCATCAACAGTAACTGTTGGGCCATTTCACAGCCTCCTCTCACTGGGAGACGGTATAACCCATAATCCACCACGCGGGACCAATGCAAATTGGAAGATTTATTACGTATACTTACTACTTGTTCCGGCCTTGTGGTTCTCGGTGGAGAAGTATCCCAACCCTTCTCTTCGATAGTCCGTTAAGAGCAGTTTATTATTGATCGGTAATCTGTCAGTCGATTAGGGCAAATTCCATCTCCAATGGAAGGGGCTTATTACATAGGATGATAATCTACTTAAAACATTAAGGATAGAAGGACAAGACCGTGAGGATATTCATGTCTATTAAAGGTAAGCGCATATTATGTCGGGCCGAAACGGATTTCTGACTAAAGTCCGTCCGATCCCGCTTCTATGCATTTTACATGACAGATCTGATCCCCGTTATGCCGGGACGTAGCTGGTCGCACTATTGCCGTGGGCGCGACCTGGAGTTTTACAGCTTAATTCAAAGGTATAATGATAGCGATAACAATGCACTGTCCGTCCTGCTCATTGTGTTACGATATGACAGAGACGGACAGAGCATTGATGCCATAAACGATTAGAATTCCCAAAAGCAGCATGCGATACTAAGCGAATTTAACTATGTTGCAAAGTTTGGCAATTTTGTAAACTGATCTAACATCCGTCGATATGTATAGTAACATGCCTCGTCCTAATATGCGCTTACCTTAATTCTACAGAGCAATGATCTCCTGGTGAAACCATAGTCAGGATGAAACAAATAATATGACTGATTGAATGAATGAACGCCTCCGTAATGTCAACCTCCGTATTTTCTATGACCACGGGAAACTCGACTGCAGAACAAGTAACACAGACGATTGGCAAGTAGAGCGCTATGTCCCTAAAGCCTTGGTTTTAATGTCACCAATGAATCAAGGGAATCATTAAATGTTTATTTTTAGACGCAGGCCAGATTATTATGGAAGCTCTTCTGGATGCAGTCGTTGATTTCGTCCGGGTTAGGCAGCTCAACTTTGCAGTAAGTTATTTTTCTAAATTCCTATGTCTAAGTTCAATACTGGGCAAACCAGATGCAATACGTGCAGCGCATTACACCGGGATTACAGCATCGTCATCATCAGCCTCACACATCCTTACTGTTGGGGTATAGTCTCCTCTCACTAGTCAAGGGTATGGGCCATAATCAACCACACGGGCCCACTGCCATTAGTGGATTTGTGTCCAAGCAATAGCCAACTGTAAGTAGTAAGTAACAATGCACAGCGCCTAATGAAGGTAGACACGTGACTCCATGCTACCTTGGATCTGACACTAATTAAAGAAGTAAATAGGTGTGTAATTAGGAAAAGAGATTCCTCACTCCTCCTCACGGCAAATAACTACTTGACAGTCGGTCCTTTAAAGCCAAACTTGGCTCAACGACTATCTTCAATTGAAAATCACCGTGGGCGACTATTTAACATTCCGTCCCAAGCACAGAAATACTATTAAAATGCCACTAGTGGTCACCCATCCCGGCGTAGCAGTCCGAGCGTAGAAACCTGGTCGACCGGATCGGACGAGATCTGTCCCCGCCAGCATTAGTCGCGGCTATGCTGGCGAGTGAGGAGGGTTGGAGGGCAGCGGCCTCTTTCTGCGAGGCAGTCATGCTCCAGAAGGAGGCCGCAGAGCGGGTTCGGGAGAGGGCCGATCTCGCTCGCAGGAGGCGACGTCGGGGGGGCGGCAACGCTCGCTAGCCCCCCTGCACGTCGCGTGAGGATTGCTGGCGGCTAAATCTCGGTCGATGTAATCGTCGGACGCCGCCCGGGAGAGGATGACACCCCCCGGAGCGACCGGGGGGTGTCGTCGCATCGGGCCCTGCCGCGCTTCATACCGCTCGCTGCTCGCGGTGTGAAGCACTACAGCGCCCATTACGGAGGGTGCGCTAGACGCCCTCCGGGACGCCGCAGGGTTTTTTAGTGGCTATCCCTCCCGACAGGGAGAGGAGTCTCACATAACCGTCTCGCCGTCCCCCAGGCGAGCGGTACGCGTAATGAGTTTCCCCGCGAAAACAAAAAAAAAGTGGTCACCCATCCACTTAGTAACCGCGGCAATCGAAGCATCGTTAACTTCGCTATTCAGAAAGGATTAGCGAAAGCGGTGCGACTGCTTCGTTGTAGCGTACGAAGTTGTGTAACGCTCGAGGTTACTGCAGCGCTGCGCGTACTCACAACCGGCCGCAGCGGTGTGTCATCTCCTATATCTAATCTAATATTATTTTTATTTTATTTTATTTATTCTTACAGAATCAACAGCATAAATTATACAATATTTAAATAGGATTTAGTTACTAATGTTAAGCCAATTATAGATTCTTACTTCTTATACAACATTAATAGGTTTATTGCAAGTGGGATAGTTGTCATGGTTACATAAAAATCGATAAATAACTGTCACATAAAATATTTAGACAAACTTTTGTAATAAGTTATTAATAAATTGAAATTGAATTTACTAATTATAAATAAATCAATATGGAACGGAGTTAAATCTTAAAATAAACTTTTGTTAAATTATAATTGTAAGAATGCGTCAAATCAATGTCAGTAAATTATAATAATGATTAAATAAATGAAATAAATCTTCAATGCTAACTAATACAATGTTTTGAAAGCTCCATTAATAAAATTCGATGATGTCAATAAAATAAAAACAATGTCATGTAATAATAATAATGTCAACAATAAGCGTCTAATAATAAATTCAAGTCAAACTATTCATCAATGACAAAGGTCCAGGTGCATTTTAAAAAGCAAGCAAATACATATTACAAATAAGATATATGTTGCACATAACCTTTACAGATTCGTCGCGTTATATAATTTGTATGCACAATTTATAAATGCGAAAGTTTGGACATTTGTTTGTTGCTCAATCACGGCGAAACAGATGAACAGATTTGGATAAAACTTGGTAAGAATATAACCTGGATCATGGAAGGAGCGTCGGTGGCTCAGCGGTTAAGACGCGGTCTCCCATTTTAGGAGCGTTCGGATCCCAAGCAGGCCATGTACCAATCAGTTTTAAATTTCATTTAATTACTTATGTGCATTTATCCGACTGCTCTTAAACGGTGAAGGAAAAAGTCGTGAGGAAACCTGCATGCCTGAGAAATAAAAACTCAAAGGCATGTGAAGTCCCCAATCCGCATTGGGCCAGCGTGGTGGACTATGACCTATACTCCCTCATATACGAGGGAAGACCTACATCCCTGCAGTAGGATGTTTACGGGCTGATGATGATGATGATACCCTGGATTAAGACATAGGATATTTTTTATCCCGATAAAGCGAGTAGTTCCCGCGGGATAAACAATTTTCCGCGATAAAGTTATTCCACGCAGGCGAAGCCGCGGGCGGAGCGCTAGTGTTTCATAATATTACAACAAATTGTGCATAAATAGTGTCAGCGAAATATACAAGTTCAATAAATATTAGGTCCTTACCTATGAAATTGGCGTTTTGTATGAAGAATTTCATTAAGACTGTTTTCTCCATACAAACATTTTTGATTTTTTTTGGGAACGGCAAATCCAAATTTAACTAAACTTTGTGTGTACCTATTATCGGATAACATTAAGTTAAGTATAGGCAGCGTTAATTTTTAAAAGTAACCGCTTTATAAAAGTTTCAGCGAATCTTAAGAAATGATTATGGAAGCACATGAAAAGAGCTCTGTTAATTTTTTTTTATTATGTGATTTAGCCGAGAAATTAAAAATTATTTCATGTGAAACCTTGAAATAATATTCCATTTTCCAAGTAAAAAACAAATTTGGATATAGCTGTCAAAATCGCAGGAATTGGTACATATGATTAACGAAGAAATAAAAAGGATTTAAAAAAAACGACTTCAAAAAACCCGGAAAATATAATTTAATTAAACTACTGCAATGTTAATAACTGAAAAGTATAAAA
The DNA here is from genome assembly GCA_949316235.1 of Oegoconia quadripuncta. Taxonomy (NCBI): domain Eukaryota; kingdom Metazoa; phylum Arthropoda; class Insecta; order Lepidoptera; family Autostichidae; genus Oegoconia; species Oegoconia quadripuncta. The sequence continues at coordinate 6,369,618 of OX438750.1, read as the reverse complement.
TAATAAACCAGAGCAGAATGTTCTTTATAGATAGATATACACTATTATATATAATGAGAATACAATACAAGTTATATGCTATACAATAATAGTTAGGTATAATAATGAAATTAAAAATATATACAATAGGTACTTTTTGAAGTCGGTGCCTGCCCAGCCTATAAAATACACAATCAATAAAACAGTAAAAATACTTCCCGAAACCTCCTCCTTTTTTGAAGTCGGTTAACAAAGGAATTTTCATACAATTTAAATATTCAATTAATTAAGTTATAACTGTTTACTTTCATTAGATTGTGTATTTTATAGGCTACGCAGGCACCGACTTCAAAAAGTACCTATTGTATATATTTTTAATTTCATTATTATACCTAACTATTATTGTATAGCATATAACTTGTATTGTATTCTCATTATATATAATAGTGTATATCTATCTATAAAGAACATTCTGCTCTGGTTTATTATTTTATACTTTTCAGTTATTAACATTGCAGTAGTTTAATTAAATTATATTTTCCGGGTTTTTTGAAGTCGTTTTTTTTAAATCCTTTTTATTTAATTCTTTTTAGTGTCTGGTCAGACATTACAAAATAATAAAATATATTTATTGAGCAATATGGGCAGGCCTACGAAAGGTGCTGCTCGTTTAAAGAACTGTCGGTCAAAAGAAACCGAAACTGAGAGGGTACTACGGCTTGAAAAAAATGCCTCACAGAACGCAATTTCGCGTTCCCAGGAGACGCCCGAAGCTCGCCGAGTACGTCTAGTAGCTATGAAAGATTACGTTAAATCACGTATTCATCAGGAAACTCCCGAACGGAACGAGCATAGACTCGGTCTTATACACGACCGGCTTGCCGAGGAGTCCGCTGAGCAGCGTGAGCACAGGCACGGCCTTATAATCATGTAAATCGGCCTAAAAATCTCGGACTAATCGATGTACATACATAGAGATTACAGAACCTCCTCCTTTTTTGAAATTGGTTAAAAAAGCTTTTAGTATTTATCCGTGGTTGCTAATCTCCATGATAATTTTTGTGCGATGGCGAACCTTCTCGCTCCTACAGGTTAGGTGGGCACTTGGGGTGTACCAGCTCGACCTGATGATCTTCGATTTGTCATATTTATTGTTGATAATCACACCGACGTAAATCGGCTTAAAAATCTCGGACTAATCGATGTACATACATGAAGAATACAGAACCTCCTCCTTTTTTGAAGTCGGTTAAAAAAAGTTATTAGTATTTATCCGTGGTTGCTAATCTCCCTGATAATTGTTGTGCGATTGCGTACCTTCTCGCTCCTACAGGTTAGATGGGCAGTTCGGGTGTACCAGCTCGACCTGATGATCTTCGATTTGTCATATTTATTGCTGATAATCACACCGACCTTCTCTACACTTTTTCCATACAAACCCAAACTGTATCTACTTAGTTTCCCTGTGTAAAAACTACAAAATCGTCTAATTATGTAATGCCATTCTGATGTTTACCATGATTACACAAAAACTACTGGACCGATTGCGCTGAAATTACAATGGGACCAACTCGACGGTATCCCCTTTCATTTACAAAAAGAACCATGTGAATCAACCGCCAAATCTCGGAGATATCGGTGGACATACATAAAATAAAAAAATAAAAAAAAAATACGCCCCGAATACAGAACCTCCTCCTTTTTTGAAGTCGTTTAAAAAGAACTCCAATTTCATAGGTAAAGACCCAATAGTTCTTCAAAAACAACGAAGTCGAACGAATAAAGAAAGAAAAGAAAGAAAGAAAGTATTTATTTGGATTTCTGTTATAAAGATGTATACGTAAGTTTACAATACCTAAATCCAAAAAGGTCTCCACTCAGCATGTGTCGGGTTGGAGCAATATATAACGAGATATCTTTCTGAAAAGGGGGCGTATGTAAAAATAATATGTGTGTCGCTAAATGGGTCAAATAAACGATTCTTATTACCTGAGTTGTCGTTGTCGTCGACATGTATTGCGACTTGAGCCCAGTGGCTGACGAGGTTTGCATACCGCCTCGCTTGGGGCTCGGCGAGCGTCTCTGCCCTCGTCGATAAGGTTTGTGTTTGGTGTAGTGGTTAGAAACTCTGCTACTATACCAAATGGTGGCGGGTTCGAATCCCGCTAGGGGCATATGTTTGTATGATGAATACAGACATTTGTGTTCCCGAGTTATGGGTGGTTTTCATTTATACTTGTATTTATTTACAAAAAAAATATGTATTTGTGTAGTTTATCAACCATCTGGTATCCATAACACAAGCCTAGATGCTTACTGTGGACCTAGATGGCGCTGTGTGTTTGTGCAAAGACATTTATTATTATTAATTATAATAGGTAGCCGGGCTGTTGACCATCGTGTATCTCATCTACCAGTACTGGGGCGCTCTTTTCCGGGAGAAGGGCGAGGAGATTGAGGACTGTTCCCACTCAATGCATAGGCTGCCCCGCTCACGCTCCAGGTGACTGATAACTATTTTTACAACTGTTATTATTATCATTTGGCCGTAGGTTAATGTGCTAAATTAATGTGGAGTAGGTATATGAGCACTTTTTTTTGGTGGGCAGAATGTACAATTTATAGCCGTATTAAATCAATCTTATTTGAGATCGAGACAAACTTTTAAGTTCTTAATAACTTAAGTTCACCTCAATCTTAAGATTGCTTTAGTATACTACCTTCGAAGTTGGCAACACGTTGCTCAGTTTACTTTTGAGAACTGGGTATAAATTAATAAGTTGGTGACTTCGCGGTCTTGTGTTTGAATTCGCATCGTACCATTGTCATAACCATGTCTGTCTAGGTCATGAGTCATCTGCTCTATGCAGGGGGTCTACTCTCTAACGAAAATAGCATCGGACGGACGTAACTTTGGACTTTTTCTTGTGCTAAGAATCCTTTATTTGCATAACTGCAGAAGTTCCTTGCGTCCCGTACTAACTTGTGATGTCCAACTATACACAACAAAGGTAAAATAATGACGATTGGTTTATAATTGACACAACAAACTGTAAAAGAAAAAGTCCGAAGTTACGGCCGTCCGAAGCTATTTTCGTTAGACAGTAGACTCTCTGACTTCGAACCCAGGCTATGTCCCAGGTGGTGGTGACATAGGGGATCTCAACTAAAGGTATCATCCACAGCCTTGAGATCTAATTCGTGACCAGTATTCGCGTCTCAAAATAAAACCTACCCCTTTCGTTTTTTCCGAACATACATTCCATTAAACTTCATAGTTTTTTGATGTCCTATGCTCCTGGTCAACGGGTTCTGAAAGAGCAGGTCCAGCAGGCCGATGGGAGTCAAAGTCGTTAGTTGTACAGCTGGTGAATTCGTTGCCCAAAGTAATAGGAAATTCTTTTCCACTAATTCTCACCTATTTCACCTATCGCCATTTGAAAATCGCACTGTAGGACGGCCACAAGGTGAACTATTCGACCTGATGAAGGTCGCGGAAAGTTGCTGGATGCAGACCACTTCAAGCCGGTTGAAAGCGGCGAGTTTGCAAATTTTGTAACTAGCGTCTAGAAAGTCCATTATATTCTCTCTCGAGATTTGGCCCCAAAAACCATTCGAAAAAAAAAGAGAAAACAAACGTGCCTAACTATATAATTTGAAAGTTGTCATTGATTTCTCTGAAATTCCATCATCCCATCCTGACTTGGTGCCAATGGGACCACCTGGGAAGTGTCTTCGAGTAACCTGATTACTCGAAGATACTTGGACATACATAAAAAAAAGATTCCGACGAATTGAGAACCTGCTCCTTTTTTGAAGTCGGTTAGAAATGGTTGATGGGGCCGTTCGAGGTAGTGGGTTCGTCAGTATATTCCTCATCGACTTGGCTTGACGGTATCCCAGTTCTGGGTTGTGATGTACTTATTAATTGTTTGTGACAGGTCCTCGTCAAGATCGCGAACCCGAGCAGGGAGCTACCATGACCACAAGTTAGACAAGCACGCTCGCCGGCGGGCGTACGGCCGGTGCCCGGACTGCAGCAAGTGCACACTCGATGGCTAACAAGATGGCGGAGTTAATAGTCTGTTGAATTGTGTCTGACAATATTTTTTTAAATTATTTATGTTTCTAATAAAAGTTTTGATTTTCTAGTAGCGGCACAGATCCATTTATAATAAATTATATTTCCTAGCAATGTTTTTGTGTCTTGATTTATTGCCAACAAATACAGAAAATTTCGTAGGTATTTTATTTTGCATAATTGAATGTATTTGTGGCAAAGGGATTGGGCGTCAGCATTTGCTGCCAATATGTCGTATGGCAATTGACAGCGCTGGTTTTCAGCGCAACCCCTATTTTATGGGATGTTTTTACCCCTAATTTATGGGATGACATAGAAACAGTCTCTTTATAAGGAACCACGGTATCAGCTGGTGGAAGTAGTTTATATAGCATTTCCTGAAGAATAATCAAGGCTTCTTTTTCTTCCAAACAAGCATCAAAGTCTGTTCCGCTGCCGCCTTACTAGAAAAAATCAAGTTGAGATTACCTACGCCGCCGTTCAGTGACGATATCCTTGGCCCGTCAGGAACAGGCGCTCATTCTCTTATCTCATCGCTATAATATCGAGGCAATGCGGTCATCCTTTTCTTATGTTCCCAGTAGTTCTGTTGGACAGTTCTGTCGAGTTCTAATTCGAGTGCGAGCGAAGCGAGCACGGGAGTTTTTGGCACCCCGACATGGATAGGTTAGGTTCGAAGGGTATGGCGGAAGATCGCCCGCCATACCCTTCGTGTTAGGTTGTTCATGTTATTCACTAGAACTAGTGGGACAAAAAAATCCCATTAGTTCGGTCAAAAAAAAGTTCAAGTTATTTACAGAACTAGAGAGACAAAAATTCCCATTAGTTCGGCTAACAGAACTGTCCAACAGAACTACTGGGAACAAAGGATCCTTTTGGGTATAATTCCCTTCACGAGAGATTCTGGACAAGTTTTTTTTTAATAGTTAATATAGTTTAACCTTCAACCAGAGCTACACCCGTTCTTGCCTTTTATATACGTTAGGGTAGACTACGCCGGTCCATTCTCTATCCGTGATAGGAAAAGGTCGCGGATATAAGGTTTCAAAATGTTATGTTTATATTTTCGTTCGTTTCTCCACTAAAGCAAACCATATTGAGTTGATTACTGAGTTGCAACTAAAATTATATTGTTATCTTAACAATAATTAACTTAAATAAATAATTTGTTACACAATACTTTGGTTAACCAAGCGATATTTTTTTGATATCAATCTTCCTCATCGAATTCGAACGTATTATCCGTTGGGCGCTTCTTATCCTCTGTGGGGACAACTGCTTCGAATGGACAGCACACTTCTTCCGCTGTACAGGTTCTGAAACAGAGGCTACAATGAGATCTATTTATATTATTGTTTATCTTACGAATTACGCGGATTAAATTTAGGTACACAATGGGTAACAAAACACTTTTTCATGTTTTATCTCCCAACGAAAAACAACAGCGTTATGTGTGTGTCCAGCCTTTGTCCGGATGTATCTCACTAGCGTATGGTCCGATTTAAGCATAAAATAAAAAGCATAAAAATGTTTAGTTAGTTGGAAGTGGGGAACATAATTACCTACGCTAAAAACATTTTTATCATTAAAAAAAAAGAAAAACACAAAATGGCGGCATCAAGCAACAGTACTAGTTTCAAACCTTAAATATTCTGTGATTATCGAAGAAAACTATTAACTTTTAGTCATCCGGGGTGTGCATTTCAAGGAATATCAATCAATCAAATAATTTTATTATAACACACGGGTAACTTACAGGCGGTTACAGGTATTTATTTTATCTCTGTGATCAGCCATTATAGGCTTTATTATATACTACCATGGACTTATTATTTAAACAGGACTGATAACTATCAAAAGAATCATTTAGGAAAATGATCACTATGTCAACGCAATAAGGTATTAAATTGGATGCACCATACACAAAGGCAAATCCGAGCCGAGAGAGATAGAAATAACGGAGGCCGTGTGTCTCGTTCTTACATCTTGCCAGCAAAAAAAATGATTATGATCAACAGTTTTGGCTACTCAAAAATTCCATTGAAACACTTATATTTTTATGTTATTTTAACAATTATAAATAAACAAATAACATTCGCATTAATTTATTTTCATATATTCTTAAATCAAACAGAAAACATACATTTTTATTTCGATTTTGTTATTTTTATGGTAACCCTGAAAAGCATGTCATGTCATGGCGGTTCGGTGATGGTTCGGTGTGATTTTGAATTTTCTTTGCATTAAAAGTTTTTTAAAGTATTTGTTATATTATAACAAGTAAAAGGAGTAAAATGGTGAAAAAGTGTTGCGTTTATACTTGCCCAAGTGAATCCTATGGTGGTTGCAACATATCTTTCCACAGGTAAGCTAAAAATAATATTTTTGTAAATCAAAGAAGTAGGATGCCCATGAATTCTTGAAATGAGTCGAAATATGTCAAATATGTGTGATTGATTAGGGTCCTGACTGTTGTACTATTATTGCAGTTTCCCAAAAAATGAAGAAATGCGAAATAAATGGCTCACGCCGGCAAATGTCAAAACGCCAAAGTTTTTTGACAAATATTTTATTACAACATTTGTCCCAAGTAACAAATATATTGTGGTCACCCTGTTAGACAGAGACAAACGGCCTCTACGTTACACATCCTGCTCGGCTCGTTTTTCAGCGGCGAGTACTCAGTCCTGTTTAAATAATAAGTCCATGTATACTACTAAGCATGACCTAAACATGGACTTATTAATTAAACAGGACTGAGTACTCGCCGCTGAAAAACGAGCCGAGCAGGATGTGTAACGTAGAGGCCGTTTGTCTCTGTCTAACAGGGTGACCACAATATATTTGTTACTTGGGACAAATGTTGTAATAAAATATTTGTCAAAAAACTTTGGCGTTTTGACATTAGCCGGCGTGAGCCATTTATTTCGCATTTCTTCATTTTTTGGGAAACTGCAATAATAGTACAACAGTCAGGACCCTAATCAATCACACATATTTCACATATTTCGACTCATTTCAAGAATTCATGGGCATCCTACTTCTTTGATTTACAAAAATATTATTTTTAGCTTACCTGTGGAAAGATATGTTGCAACCACCATAGGATTCACTTGGGCAAGTATAAACGCAACACTTTTTCACCATTTTACTCCTTTTACTTGTTATAATATAACAAATACTTTAAAAAACTTTTAATGCAAAGAAAATTCAAAATCACACCGAGCCGCCATGACATGACATGCTTTTCAGGGTTACCATAAAAATAACAAAATCGAAATAAAAATGTATGTTTTCTGTTTGATTTAAGAATATATGAAAAGAAATTAATGCGAATGTTATTTGTTTATTTATAATTGTTAAAATAACATAAAAATATAAGTGTTTCAATGGAATTTTTGAGTAGCCAAAACTGTTGATCATAATCATTTTTTTTGCTGGCAAGATGTAAGAACGAGACACACGGCCTCCGTTATTATTATCTCTCTCGGCTCGGATTTGCCTTTGTGTATGGTGCATCCAATTTAATACCTTATTGCGTTGACATAGTGATCATTTTCCTAAATGATTCTTTTGATAGTTATCAGTCCTGTTTAAATAATAAGTCCATGGACCTAAATAACTTGGTGTATGATTATTTTTTTTTTGAAAATATCGCGCGCGATTTAATCCTACTCCCCGGTAAAGGCAATACACATGTACTCTCAGTGTGACCATACATTGGCAAGATTGGACTTTGTTTTTATCCTCTTGCAGGTCTTGCTGACGTCTCGTGAAGTGTGGCAGGATTTGGCAGAATTGCACTAAAAATACTTTTACCTCCATAGTTTTTGATTTGGGTACTATTACTTTCCTTCTGGACTCTAGGCACAACTACGTGCTCAACTGGTTGTGCCGTGGGCACTTTTGATTCCCTTCAGCACAATAGATTGACAAAACCTCGAATCGCTGGTTGTAGTAGGTTGACAGTTTTTCAGTCCACGGATGTTAGCATTCGTAATTTAAAAATGGTCACACTGGTTACTTGTTTTTAGTTTTTTGATTGAAAGTTGTGTTATTCTTCCTCGTTTTGAATTCTGTGCTTTGGATGCATTTTCCTTACATACGGCTATGACGGACGAACCATCTTTACGTATGACCATTATTATTCTTTCAAACTAATAGAATAGAATTTCTCTTGGAGTTAAACATGGAAGATGACAACTCAAACGACGTCGTTATGGTCAATGATGAATTAAATGATGATATTGAAGGTTAGTTTCTTGTTCTACTTTAAATTAATAAAGCCGATCTCAAGTTTCAAGAAGATCGAGTCTCAACAATGCTGTAGGATACCCTAGATATGTAACTTGACGAGAAACTTTGTAGTTATAGGAAACACCGATTTGTGTGGATGATAAATACAGTTGAATTAATATAAAAATACAAATAAACTACATAGCAAAGGCGAACAGAAGTGACAGCGTGAGTATAAAAGAAGACAAGAGATGACTATACAGATAGCTATTGAAAAGAAAAAAGTATTAGGTGCCAGTCAAAGTTACACATGATATACAACCCCTAACAAATACATTGGTGTCGATTCGGATGTACACCAGCTAAACTAAAACCAGTTTTAAAGTAGTACTGTCTCTTTCTCCCTGGAACAGTACGATGTGACGGCACCACTTCAAAACTGTTTTTAGTTTAGTTGGTGTATATCCAAATCTACACCAATGCCTATTATTTGATTTAGTACTGAGTATCTGAAATGTCAACTTGAGTTCAAATCTTGAGATCGTGTTATTAATTTTCGGCTGAATTGGGCTATAGTTCCTAGTGTTGTTCATAATCAGTTAATGGGAATTACAAGAATTCAAATTCACCCTGCATAACACTTGTATTTAAATCACCTTTGTTTTATATTTACAGATAAACCTATAATGGGTCTGTTCAAGCAACTCATCAGTAAAGATAATAAGGAGAACACGGTTCTGACCAATGCACAAATCGTCGATATCCTGCAGAGGGAGTTTAATTTTGTAATAACGGATCTCCATGATCTAGAGATAGATATCTATCTTAACTTAATCAAAAAGTTCCTGAAAGACTGGCCGGTGTGGGACGAACTTGATAGAATAGTCAACAATTTAAAAGTATTAAGTGACAAAGCTGAACTGAAGAAAATATTACGCAATAAATATTATAGTCTTAAGGGTTATTTGAAGATGATGTTGGACTTAACACAACCTATGGCTAAGGATCTTGTTAAGAGGGTTGAAAATACTGCGACTAAATCTCAGGGTGTGAATGAGTCGAAACCTCAGAAAGAGGGCAAAGCTTCTAATGATGTTATTTTAGATGTGTACTGCACAAGAGAACAGTTAAACAGTTTATTCTTCCGTCATCCTCACCCAGTATTTAATAAAACAATTTTCAACATAGACACTGCAGGGCCATCACGGATATTGGTGCATATGCCATCCTGTGAAGCTATTATCAACTGGTTCAATCTTAGTATTAACATAAATGTACTCTCATTCAGTTATAAACGTGAAACTGTACATGAGCTACACCATATGCTAGTGAATAAGAGATTAAATCAGAAATGTGAAGTTCCCAACCTAAATACGTGCTTCCAAGAGAAACTTGATGGCAAGAAAACCACGAGCATTTCCAAATCGTCCATTTTAAAAACAATTGATAAAGCTATAGAAGCTATAGCAAGCGATTCGCTACCTAGTAAATATCTTTTATACATAATAAAAAAAGATTTGTATCATGCACCAAAAATGTTGAAAGTGCCGCACACATACAGAAGGTACATGAACAAGTATCCATACGTACGGTCTCTATATTCCGACGTCAATGTTGATGGTACATCAGAGGCAGCGAAGAAATATATGTTAGAACTGGAAGAGACTATATCTCCTCGATACCAGTTCACTCTAACAAAATGGCAGCCAATGCATAAACGCTTGTTATTGCCGAGTAATTATGAGGATAATAGAAAACTCTATTTAGAGTGCAACACATGCTCAAAAAAATTCTCAGGTGTAGATTTATTGAAAAATCTGCAGCAACACATACTGGAGCATCACACCAATGAGCCTGACTGGACGTGTGTGAATTGCAAGAAAACATTCCAAATGAACACTTTAGCTGACAGAATGTGGTATCATAAGTGTACAGACATATAAATAGTAGCAAACTAGAAATAAGGATTAAATGCATAGTCCGTTTGAATATGAAACTAGTAGCCACGTTTTGACGTGAATCTAATTGTGTCGTTCTACAAAAAACATTCTAAATGGCTTCATATTGGTGTTAAAATGGTAATTTGGAACCAGTGGGAACTCGGTCACACACTGACTACGTTCACGAACTGTCATATCAAATGCTGATTATGTTTTTAAAAAAGAAATCACTTATTTCAGAAAGTGACCAAAAAACATGCGTAAGTAAATCATGTTTATAATAATATTGTAATTTTTTTCTTGCACTTTTCTGTGACCAATTTATAGGTTGTGAGCACAGATTTTAGGTTGTGGACCATGCTTTTGGCCATTTATTCTTGGTTAGACGATTAATTCTACAAATGACCAATTCTTTAAAAAACTAATTCTACAAATGACCAATTCTACAAACGACTGGTTTGACAATTCACTAATAAAGATGAATAAGAAAACTGCAAAGGAAAAGAGTCTAGTAGAGGTATTGAGTTCAGTTAATAACATTAATTATAATATGACAAATTGTTATTATAAATCAATATTGATTTCTTGTATGTTGTTGTGGTTTTTTTTTCCGTGTGTGGAAATAAATGGTTTAAAAATATGTCGTCAATATGGAATTATAATGTGACACTGTAATTCGACTGAAAAAGTTTGCGACTGATATTACACCATTTCTTATTTTTAAGTAAAATCTTCTAATATTTTCGATCAAACAGATAATATCATATGCTTCAAGTCGTAACTCTTGTTTAAAAGATTGTATCGCTTAGTGATTAACAAATTTTGCCTGTGATACCATCTTCGAATGAGTTAGTGGTACGATTGCGTTGATTTCCACAACTTGGCATTGACGGGCTCAGGCGATACCACTGTTTTTCAAAGAAATTACTAAATTGAAATAACGATGGAACAGCTTAAATTTTTTACAAAATTACACGCCAGCCTTTTGGAATAAATTCTGCTGGTAATAGTGGTACAATGACACATCATCATCAGCCGACTGTTGGTCAAAGGCCTCACCAAAGGTCTCCACAACGATCGGCCCTGGTTGCTCACACCCAGCGGCTCGTCGGTCCACCGCGTGTGGGCCTGCCCACGCTGCGTCTTCTGGTGCTGAACAAAACATAGGCTACTTACACAAGGCTATTTCGAATAATGAAAAACCTTGGTATCATTAAGAATTTTAAATGCGATTATGAAATCTCAATAATAAATGCAATAGCAAATGCTTTATCCAACAATAACAGATGATTTATTTTATTTTTAGATCATTACTTGTACAGGAAAATCCATCCCAAAATTTGATTTCGATTATTTAATGAAATTATATGAAAACATTACTAATACCTATTTTATTACAGGGTAAATATAAGATAATTTTACATTTACATCGGGGATACATCTTTGCACACGTCCTTATTTAATTTATTAATTTTATATTAGACCAGTGTAATCATTAGAAAAACTATGTATAAATGTCAGCATTTATGCTGAGATGCTTCCAAAAATGTTAGTTATAGCTTCATCCATTCTTAGAGACGCATTGTAGTCCTTTTTATTTAATTGTATCTATTGTTAAGGAAATTAATAATGATAAATTAATATGTACACATTTCTTTATGGTTTTTAGAAATAATGAAATATATTTTACAATCAAAATGTTTTTATTATTAGAAACTGCATTTCATATTTCACCGACCTCGACTAAAAAAGAGCATCCAAGTGCGAATTGACCCGATCGAGGGCGCCGTTGCTAGTGGCCTTGCCTTCTGGGCCATAGGTTGCGAGTGCGAATCCCGCTAGGAGCAAATATTTTTGTGGATATCTAATAAAAATGAACTCGTGTATATCGTGTATATTTATTTTTTCATGGACTTATTTTATTTACTTATTTTATTATTTATTATTGTTATAAATTTGATGAATTATAAATAATTAATACTTATTTCTGACACTTACACCAAACATCTAGTCCCAAACTAAGCATGTACTATGGATACTAGACAACGGATAAACATACATAAATATTTATATAAACATACATTACGCGGGATTAAATGTTCGTATTTTTATATCTTAATACTAAACTCTTTTCCTTTGCAGTTTCGTTAGTTATCTTTATTAGTAATTGTCAAACTAATACTAGGTAGAATTGGTCATGTGTAGAATTAGTCTTTCATAGAATTAGCCATTTATAGAAGTAGTCATTAGTAGAATTAGTCTTTTGTCGACTAAGCATGTACTATGGATACTAGACAACGGATAAACATACATAAATATTTATATAAACATACATTACGCGGGATTAAATGTTCGTATTTTTATATCTTAATACTAAACTCTTTTCCTTTGCAGTTTCGTTAGTTATCTTTATTAGTAATTGTCAAACTAATACTAGGTAGAATTGGTCATGTGTAGAATTAGTCTTTCATAGAATTAGCCATTTATAGAAGTAGTCATTAGTAGAATTAGTCTTTTGTCGACTAAACGTTGTCTATTAGTTTTCGATGATTACTAAGTGATGGCGCTGTTTTGTCTACTAAAAGCACGAAAAAGATTTGTTCGCGCGACCATATTTATAGCAAATAAATCAATGGTTGTATTTTTTTTTGGTGACGAGCATTTCTCACGGCACGTCTCATTTTATTATTTTAACAAACTTTGGATACTCTGTTTTATATTGTATATACCGGTGAGATTTTTCTACCGTAAGGAAAAAAATAGGGCATATTAGGTAAGTGAAATAGAAGTTATTGGCATAGGTAGTTTAATTATTTTTTTTTCAAAAACGCCCGCTCTGGCCGGTTATTGATATGCGACTGGCGGGATTCGTAGGGTTCCTATCATGTGAAATTAAATTGGAACTCATAATTAGGTCCAAGTTTTCTTTATTTATTTAATTTAATGATGTAATTATGTGGTTTAGGCTACAAACGCGACCGTCAAATGACACAATAAAAGCTTTATTCGATTATAGTTTTGAACAAAAAAATTAAATTAACTATGCCAATAACTTCATTTCACTTACCTAATATGCCCTATTTTTTCTTTACGGTAAAAAAACTCGTCCGGTATAAAATGTAGTAATAGATTATGTGTTTGTATCATGGTCGACGAATATTCCATTCTAATATACAGGGATACTTGAAACTAATTACTAAAACGAAATTCCTTGTTTTCTTAGCTTTCCAAAAAGGTATTAATATTGAAAGAACGTGATCGTTTCCAAGAAGTGTAAGAGGTAAAATTCTTTTGGAGAAAAATTACACAAAAAAATCAAAAATAAGAATTTTTAAATTCCTAATATCTCGAAAACCATTGAATTTTGGCCGTACATTTGGAGGATTTAAATTGTTGCATTTGGGCTGCCCATTAACTTATATATCGCCGGATATCAAGAAACCCTGTATATCATGCATGCATTAAGTTTCGTGAATGACGTAAGCTACATGGGGTACCCGGGTCTGCTACTCTATACAGGGTGAATTTGAATTCATGTAATTCCCATTAACTGGTGACGCCACACTTGATTAAAAATTTCCATTACTCATACAAAGTAAACCATTCTGAAATTACCTTTAGTATGGAAGTCCAACAATTTTCGGCTGAATTCGGCTATGGTTCCTAGTGGAAAGTTGTTCGCAATCAGGAGTGGAGTGGAGTGACCAGCCGAAAATTGTTGGATTTCCATGCTAAAGGTGATTTCAGAATGGTTACTTTGTATGGGAAATCGAATTCAACTATGGTTCCTTGAGAAAATTTGGTCGTAATCGAAAGTGGCTTTACCGGTTAATGGAAAACACATGAATTCAAATTCACCCTGTATAAGTCTGTGCTTAAGCGTGATAAACAAGTTTTGCTGATACTACCTTGGCTCAAAATTTTTTTTTTTATTTTTTTTTATTTAATAATAAAAGAAATCTCATAGCATGACATTCGTATTGACAATTATTTGTGTGAACTGTTTGTTTCCTTAGCATGACTTGAGCTACTGTATTCTGTAGGTACATGAGAAATAAAGGTCGCCTAGGGGTTTTACTTGTATATACCTAGGTTAGGATACGGGAGTCAATCTCAGAGGGTAGCCGATCCCTCCCCTCAGCCCATCCGCCGCAAGAGAGTCTGGACCCGCTGGAGAGCGTATGCCCATCTCCTCCCTCCTATCTAGCGAGGCGGACACGCAGGACTCGCGAAAAGGTGCGCGGGATCATTCCACGCGCTTTCTTGAAGTGGCTGGTCCAGGAGAATCCCTCTGCTCCAGCCTATAGGAGGACCCGCCGCCGCCGTTGTTCTGGCGGCTGCGTAGGAAACCCCGTGGTACCCGTGACCACGCCGCTATTGTGCGAGTGGAGGACCACCAAGGGTTTTAGTTGGTAGGTCGGCTCTTAAAGCTAAATTCTAATATCAAAACAACACGTAGGCTATGGAGTCAGTGGAGCTTACCTCTTATATCCTCTCGGTGCGTAAAGAGTGAAATCAATGGCTGTCGTGCTATGTTCACACATCTGCCGCTGCACGCATTCGCCTTCCAAGCCCTTCGCTGTGCTACAATTTCTTGGTGCTGCAATTGGATGGTAAGTATCTTAACACAGTAACACCGTCTCGGTTCTATTTAAAAAAAGACACCGTGACATTATAAAACGGTTTTACCAGCTCCAACGAAACGGTTTTGGTTTAGCTGACGTAAAAAATGGTGACGCAGTGTTTTTTCTGAACGATTTTTATTTTATTTATTGGTACACAAAACAGATTACAATCGTACATGAGAACGTTGTACGTATAAATTGTACAACTATAAAATACACTATTGCTACTATTAGTGCAAACCTCATCTACTGGTAGCTTGTATCTTTACCCTAAGGTTTGCATGGAAGAGATCGCTGTTAGCGATAAGGCCGACTTTTTGTGCGATTAATGATGTACGCTGTATTCTTCATGTAGCTTTTGTTAATTGTGCAATAAAGAGTAGATATTTGATTTGATTAATTGAGAAGAACTTAAAGTTAACTAAGATTCGAACTAGATTGGAATCCCAAGCATGTATACACAACATGGTTAAACAAGAACAAGCATAATTATTGTATTATAACTTAAGTCTAGATAATTTTTTTTAGACTACTTGAGACTGACAGAATAAAACGCTTTTAGCTTTGACGAATCAAGTAGCTAAGCATCAAAGTAAAATTGGGATAGAGCTCAATTGAGGACATGCCTTTTAAATGGTATGGTTCATGTCGGGACAAGCTTGTGTCTGAAATCGAGACCTCACTAGACCAAATCTCTAATTGGGGCATTCTCAACCTAAGTAGTTAAGTTTAACCCTAAAAAGACACAAATTTGCGCATTCACCGCAAAGAAGATTCCATTTCTCCTGTCTCTTCAATTTCAGAGCACTCCCCTTGACGTTAAGCTGAGTATTGGGATTCTCGGAGTTAACATCTCAAGTAACGTTCAATTCCGCGGTCATCTGGAGGATAAGGCCAAGTTGGCCTCCAAAAAGTTAGGTGTCCTCAGAGCGACTCGTTACTTCACGCCGGCTCACCGCCTCCAACTTTATAAGGCGCAAGTTCGGCCGCACGTGGAGTACTGTTCTCACCTATGGGCTGGGGCACCTCAGTACCAGCTTCTTCCTTTTGACCGCGTTCAACGTCGCGCAGTCCGAATTGTCGGCCAAGAGAGTCTCACTGACCGACTGGATCCCCGCGTTGCGAAGAGACGTCGCGTCCCTCTGCATTCTCTATCGCATATTTCATGGGGAGTGTTCTGAAGAACTGTTCGAGCTAATACCCGCTGCTCAATTTAACCGATACACTTCTCACCGAAAATTAAATTTCCATCCACATCACCTGGGTGAGTGGAAGTCTACCACTGTACGTTTCTCAAGAAACTTCTTACCACGTACGACCACCCTGTGGAACGGACTTCCGGCAGCGGTATTCCCGAACGAGTACGACATTGGAACCTTCAAGAAACGAGCCTACACCTTCCTCAAAGGCCGGCAACGCATCTGTGACCCTTTTGGTGTTGGGGTGTCCATGGGCGGCGGTGATTACTTTCCATCAGGTGACCCGCATGCTCGTTTGCCGTCCTCTCATATAAAAAAAAATACAAACATTTTATGGGCCGTATGAATAAATTGATCTTGAGATTAAGACGCGTCTGTCTCAATACAATTTTTTTTATATAATGTTTTAACATGCAACAGACTCGCAAGCGTCCACTTAAGTACAATTAATACAAGCATTTATTTCAACATAAGATACTTGATATCATTTGTTGAATGTCAATTTAAATTTACTAATAATAGGGCTTATTGCATTTTATCTGTCAGTCAGTATGTCCAAGTTACTACTGCTTTGGAAAGGGAAATCATCTGTGGTAAAAAAAGCGGCGCAAGAAACCCACAGGATCGTTGTTGTCCTTTTTTAAAATAATTAGCAAGTAATATAACTACAGTTTTTCGGCTGATATGATGATACAACTAATACAATTATATAATTTGAGAGCTGGTCGAAGTAGGTACTACCTGCAACGTGCACCAAGCGCATTTGTCATTCATATAATAACTAATTTTGTAATAACCTTTTTTGCTAATGTTGTTTTGACATGATCTTTAAATTTTTTCTCAGTTACATATACGATATTCTCAGGTATAACGCTATAAAATGTCTACAGTGTCCCATAAATGATGTTTTAACTTTGTTCAGTCTGAACATAGGGGTAGCTAATTTGTCCTTATATCTCAAATTTATGTGCCCCATATATAGGACACGGGACTTGGGCCCGTATTAATAAATCATTCTTGAGATTGAAATCGCGTCTCGGTCTCAAGACCATTTTTTCTGATGCTGTTTTAATATGCAAGCGTCAACTTGAGGGCATGTCAATCTTGAGAACGGTTTATAATACGGGCCTTGGAGTTGTGTGTTGTCTTTTATATGTAAGGCGGCCAACTCTATGCGGGACATAATGAGCATATTGTTTGTGGGGCTCACGAGGTAATCGAGGTTGCAGTGGTTGCCGTAAAATCACAAAATAAAATATACCAACTAAGTACCTACATGTTCAAAAAAAATAATTAAATCATACTGTCAACAAAAGTGAATTTTTTAAATAATTAAACAAGGCTAGGAATGCATGACGACTAGGGTCGCAATAGACGTTTTGCGGGACTGTTTTACTAATAATAAGTACAATTACAATATCGTGACGGTCCCGCAGAATCCTAGTCCAGTAAGGATACATTTTTCTAGTACTGTCTCGTTCTCCCTGGAACAGTACGATGCGACGGCACCACTCCAAAACTGGTTTTAGTTTAGTTTAGTTGGTGTACATCCGAATCGACACCTTGTAGGTTTTTATCTTTATGCAACTAGCGACGGTAACTCGTCTGCTCTGGGTGAGACAGTTAAACCAGCGCTGAGCTCTTATAAGCTCAGCATATAGCTGAGTCGTTTCCCTTTCGCTGCTGCGACACTTATCTGAGTGTTCAGTTATTTTATTTGCCTAACAATTGTTGTATATGTGTCGATGTGGCGAATAGACAGTTTATTTGTTTCTTTATTTCTTTCTTTCTTTTATAACTAAATACCTATACTATACCTACCTAAAGCAAGCTACAGAATTGTTAGAAAACACCACAAAAATTGCGTATTTAAACTGGACTATCCTGGACAGTTGACCTCCTTACTTATATGTAACACGAAGCTGTCACTTGACTTACCGCTCGTTGTAACCGTGGTGACACCAGCTGTAGACGGACTATCCGATGTACTATCGTTGAGTTGGTCTTCCTGCACCATTTGACTGGTTAATCCACACGACAGCACCAGGGCGATGATAGCACTAAACATATCAAACAGTTCTACAAAACGTAGTAGTCATATAATCGCCGGGAAATATTATTTATTTGCTTTTAGGAGAACTGACGACTAATACATAATGAACATTGTATAAAAAAAATGTCAATTACAAGTTCCCCAGGTGTAAATTAAGGAAGCGAAAAACAGAAAAGAAAAAATAACAATAAGTTAACGCTATACAGTAGTTAAAAGGTAACCACAATGACAATTAAAGTCACCACTGTGACGTCATTGAAGATGCTAATATTATTATCTCCAAAAACAATTTTCTAAAAAAAATATTGGTGCCTAACTACTTTATATTTTCTAAAAATAGTGCTGGACAAAGGCCTCCCCCAAAGAAGAATATAGGCATCCAGGGTATATAGGTAGAATAGACATAGGATATTTATTATCCCGTTAAAGTGAGTTCCTGCGGGATAGACAAATTAAACATCGACAAAGCTATTCCAAGCAGGCGAAGCCGCGGGCGGAAAAGAACATAAAGAAGTCATGGATCGATTTCTTTGAAAATAGTTGCACGAGTTATAGAACTCGTGTAGAATATATCCCATCAAAAACAATACTTGTCAAAAAAACCAAGTCTCGCAACTCAGTTGTTCTGCGGTAAAAAGTTGTGAGATCCATGTAATACCAAGTCGGTTGTTAATTTGTTCAGTCTCTACTTAAGCGACTTTCTGTCTTAATACGTCCAGTCTCTAAGACCACGATCGTGGTCCATAACAATTGAAAATCAATTGTGTCTGGAATCTCCGTACTCGAAGCATTAAGTTGTTACGTAATAATTAACAGCATCTTATAGTGACGCATATCAATATTAAAATTCTTTAATGTTTTATATAAATATATTGAGACTGGGCCATCGCACTAAATAATTGAATTTACATGTGTTTTCAGGCGATTGAATTTACACGTCTTTTCAGGCGATGGCCAAGTCTCAATATATTTATATAAAACATTAAAGAATTTTAATATTGATATGCGTCACTATAAGATGCTGTTAATTATTACGTAACAACTTAATGCTTCGAGTACGGAGATTCCAGACACAATTGATTTTCAATTGTTATGGACCACGATCGTGGTCTTAGAGACTGGACGTATTAAGACAGAAAGTCGCTTAAGTAGAGACTGAATAAATTAACAACCGACTTGGTATTATTACATGGATCTCACAACTTTTTACCGCAGAACAACTGAGTTGCGAGACTTGGTTTTTTTGACAAGTATTGTTTTTGATGGGATCTCATTTCTTTTTGTATTTTGTAGACAGTTCTACTTTTTTCCTTTTCGGTATCTTCTACTTATTGTATATATGTATATCTACCAGCAACGAATTTTCTTAAAGCCCTCTCTCTGACTTATGAACTTTTCTTATTTTTGTAGGTAGCCTTCCGTTTTCTCTTTTCCGGTACTACTTCTTGAGCTTCAGCTACAGTTTTTCTAAGAGCCCACTCCCTGTCTCTATGGGTTTTTCTGGGAGGCTTTGATGTTACAATTTTTGCCGTAAAACAATAAAACATCGTTACGAATAAAGCCAATATTGAAAAATTTAATTAACTGAAGACTTGGCTGTATGGGCTTAATTTTCTTTGCTGTCTTTTCTAGATTTTTTAATTTTTCCTTGATTTATACACCAAACACTACTTATATTCCAAATTTGAAGCTTCTAGGTCTGCTAGAAGTGCCTTAGAATTTTGATGATCGGTGAGTCAGTGAGTGACAAAATTAAGAAATTTGACCCGTTATAATTCTTAAAAATACTGGTTCAGATTGAATGAAATTTTAAATATACGTGTCTTTACAATGCCTGCATAGTTACTGAAAATTTCAGTCTTCTATTTTTATCCACAACGAAGTTACAGGGGGTCGAAAATGGTCTGAATTGCTTCGAGAAAAGGATGGTACGGCCGTGACGCTTTTTTGCTCGACTTGGTGGGGGCACGGCCGTGCCCCCAGATACATAGGTATATTCTCCGACGAAATAAAATTCACAGTGGTAATATTAATCTAATAGTCTATATTTATAAACAGGCTAAGGATGTGGTACAAATAAATACTCTGTACCCTGAAGATATAATAATTAACGAGATTCCCAAATCGTTTCAAAAAAACTGCTATTTCATGGGTAAACTAATATATAGCATTCCGACACATCTCAAGGATCAAGCATTCAATAGCTTTAAAAGGAACTTACAAAATGTGGCTTCTGCAATACTCGTTTTGTTCCATTAAAGAGTTCTTGGATCACAAGGACAATTAAATGCATGCTTGCATGCATTTCTTGATTTCTTGATGTCAAAATTGGATATTGTCAAATATTTGCATGTCATTATTATGTATGACTGAACTAGGAGAATCTTATTGTAATAACACCTAATGTAATGTACCCTATTTAAGAGCAAATAAATCATATTCTATTCTTTTATTGCTAAAAATGACCTACAGGTTTGTTAGAAAACATTTTTATTCTATCACTGACAGGTCTCTATCCATGTGCAAAAAATCACGGCCTATATAGGATGTTAAAAGTGTCCTTACTGGACTAAAAATTTAGTATAAATAACAATATTTTCCACTCACACTAGTCCGGAAGCGTTCATCTTGCCACCAACACAGTAGGTATTGCACTGATATAATATGATAAATTGTATTAAACGCTAACGACCGCGTGTAATAGCTATAGCTTGTAATCAACAGTTCACTTAATTGATATCCTCATTTGACCCTTTAACAGTAATTAAACTATTAAGATGGCATTAGCTAGTTGATCATTAATGGTGATCTGTAACGATGTCAGCAGTATAAAATAAGTCCACTCGTATCGTCTCAACGTAATCGTTTTTACCTATCACGAAAACTTTATACCGGGTGAGTTTTTTGACCGTAAGGAAAAAATAGGGCATATTATGGAATAGAATTTTAAAACAGCTCTTTCACTTAGTACGTGTAGAGGTAAAATTCTTTTGGAGAAAAATTACACAAAAAAATCAAAAATAATAATTTTTAAATAACTAATATCTCGAAAACCATTGAATTTTGGCCATACTTTGGAAGATTTAAATTGGTGCATTTGGGCTGCCCCTTAACGTTCTGGAAGAAATGCGTCGAATTTCAAGTAACCCTGTATATTAGAATGGAATATTCGTCGACCATGCATGATACAAATCACATAATCTATTACTACATTTTATACCGGATTATTTTTTTACAGTAATGAAAAAAATAGGGCATATTAGGTAAGTGAAATAGAATAGAATAGTTAATTTTTAAACCATCATCGAATGAAACGTTATTTGTGTCACATGACGGCCGCGTTTGTAGTCCATTCTACATAATTAAATAAAGAAAACTTGAAGAAAATATGAGTTTCAATTAAATTTCGCATATCAATGACCGGTCGGCGCGAGCGTCTTTGAAAAAAAAAAAATTAAACTACCTATGCCAATAACTTCTATTTCACTTACTACCTAATATGCCCTATTTTTTTCATTACTGTAAAAAAATCATCCGGTATAAAACTAGCATTAACGGCATAGCAGAATTGATGGAAATCCTCAACACTGCTCCAGGACCTCAACACAGCCAGACCTGCACACTAGGTACAGCCCATCGCTAGTAAATCTTGCTTCCTGTACATCACTTAATTTAAATAGTGTTTATTGTTTGTGTTCTTCTGTTTTGGTTGTATGTACTGTGCAGTGAATAAATGTGTCATGGTCGACAAATAAATTATCATTCTATTCTATAAATGTTCTATGCCAGATGAGTTTTTTACCGCAAGGAAAAAAATGGGGCATATTAGTGAAGTGAAATATATTTTTTTTTTCAAAACTATCATCGAATAAAGCGTTAATTGCGTCATTTGACGGTCGTGTATGTATTCTATTCCACATAATTACATCATTAAATTAAATAAAGAAAATTTAGAGAAAATATGACTCCCAACATAACAGGAACCCTACGAACCCCTACCCAGCGCGTGCGCCGATGATGATTTTGAAAAAGATCAATTAATAATAATAATAATAACAAAAAAATCTTTATTGCAGGAACTTGTCCCATATCATTTACATTAAAATTTACATTTAAAAATAATTAAACTACCTGTGCCAATAACTTCTATTTCACTTACCTAATATGCCCTATTTTTTCCCTTACGGTAAAAAAACCACCGATATATGTACTAGCTGTTACCCGCGACTTCATCCGCGTTGAATTCGTTCCACTACCAAATGCGTCATTCTTTCACTCAAAAGCTATTTATCCCACTAATAATACTTATCCTAGAGGAACCAGTCGCTTTTCCGGTATAACATATATTAATCCAGGTCCTAATCTGTCTAAATTTGCACCAAATCTGTCCAGCCGTTTAGGCGTGAAGAGGTGACAAACATACATAGAGACAAACTTGGTGTACTTCGACCAGCTACCGAAAATTATAAAATTGTATTAGTTATATACTTTATATAAAAAAAAAGGACAACAATGATCCTGTGGGTTTCTTGCGCCGCTTCTTTTCCCACAGATGATGATTTCGCTTTCCGAAGCGGTGGTAGCTTGGACATACCGACTGACAGATAAATGCAATAAACTTTTTTAATTTCCAGTAGATTTAAATTGACATTCAACAAATGATGTATCTTAAGTTGAAATAAATGCTTGAAGTTTGAAACTTTCGCATTTAACATTAGTTAGGATCCTATCATACTACAAAGTTTGCTATTTTGGAAACAAATTGTTTAATTATTTGATCTTTTTATTAAAAATTAAAAATAATACATATTCACTTAATTATTTATATCGTAACATTATTATTATCGCTTGCATTATTTACAATAAGTACATTAAATTACAATATAATGGTAATTAATAAGTAGCAAATATTAGGAGCTCATATTTAAATGTAATTATTTACGACTAGAATATTTAAGTGCGTAGGTGAAAGACTGCGTTTTTACTCAAGAGGAGTGGAGCGAAGTGGAGAAAATGAGCCAATAAAAAAGCGGGGTGTAGCTCTGCTGTATACATTGGCATGACACTGCTATATACAGGTTGTCGCTCTGTTGTATATAAGATGTCGCTCCACTGTATACAGGGTGTCGCTCCACTGTATACAGGGTGTCGTTCCGCTATATACAGGGTGTCTGTCCACTGTGTATAGAATGACACACTGCTGTATACAGGTTGTCGCTCTGTTGTATACAAGATGTCGCTCCACTGTATACAGGGTGTCTTTCCGCTATATACAGGGTGTCTGTCCACTGTGTATAGAATGACACACTGCTGTATACAGGTTGTCGCTCTGTTGTATACAATTAAGATGTCGCTCCACTGTATACAGGTCGTTCCGCTATATACAGGTTGTCTGTCCACTGTGTATAGAATGACACACTGCTGTATACAGGTTGTCGCTCTGTTGTATACAAGATGTCGCTCCACTGTATACAGGGTGTCGCTCCGCTGTATACGGGTTGTTGTTCCACTGTGTACAAAATAACACTGCTGTATACAGGGAGTCACTCCGCTGTATACAGGATATCGCTCTACAGAATGACACTCCGCTATATACAGGGTGTCTCTCTACAGTGTACAGGGTGTCTCTCCACTGTGTACAGATTGACACTCTGCTGTATACAGGTTGTCGCGCCGTTGTATACAAGGTGTCGCTCCGCTGTATACGGGGTGCTGCTCCACCGTGTACAAAATGACACTCTGCTATATACAGGGTGTCGCCCTGCTGTATACAGCATATCGCCCCAGTATATCGCAATAAAGAACTTGAACTATACAGGGTGTCACACCAGTGTATACAGGATGTCGCTCCGCAGTATACAGCATGTTAATTTAAGCGTCCTCGTCGTTCCCACTGTCCTCCGAGACCTGCCCGTCCCCCACGAACACCTCTTCCCGCGTGGCTCCCGCCATCCTCGCGACGCTGTTCACCTGCAACACGGACGCCATCGCCATTCCGGCGCCGAAGCTGTACTCTATTGGACGCATGCTCTCGTCGATCGTCTTATCTGCTGCTTCATCTGCAAATATGTGAAATTTTTTTATGCACAACGGTTTCGCGTACTTGACCTCAATCACACCTGATGTTAAGTGAAGATGAGGTCGAAGGTGGAAGCGTACTGACCCGGAAACCCCAACACATTTGGGGGACTGGCTATCTTATCTCTCAAAAATCAAAATCAATCAAAATCAAAAAATGCTTTATTTTGTAGGTACACAGGGTACACTTAAAATAGTCAGATTTTACATTTTTAAAGCTACTGCTTGTTCAAAAGGCAATTTTCCCCTGAGAAGAACAAGCAAGAAACTCGAGAGGTCGCTCTTTTTAAAAAAAGGTTTTTATATTACAAAATTATTATTTTATATTATAATATTTCATTATTAATTGTGAAATAGCCTGGTTATGCGAACGGGCTGGTTATGTCCATGATTGTTTATCATCTAAATAATCTGATATTTTATAATATGCTTTCTTAATAAGTTTCTGTTTTATAGTATCTTTAAATTTATTGAAAGGAAGATTTTGTATATCAACAGGAACTTTATTGAAAAAGCGTATACATAACCCTTTGAATGAATTACTGACTTTGTGGAGGCGACTTATGTGACCTGCAAGTTTATCTTTATTTCTTGTATTGACATCATGTTTATCACTATTTTTCCTAAATGATGCTATATTTTTTTTGACATATATTAGATTTTCAAAAATGTACTGTGACGAAAAGGTTAGAATATTATACTCTTTAAATCTGTCTCTAAGTGACACTGCAGGTCGCAATTGATAAATTGCGCGAACGGCTCGTTTTTGTAAAACAAAGATTGTATTGATATCCGCGGCATTTCCCCACAGCAAGATACCGTAAGACATCAGGCTATGGAAATAACTAAAATATACTAATCTAGCAGTATTTACGTCCGATATTTGTCTAATTTTTTTGACTGCATACGCTGCAGAGCTGAGCTTCTTCGCCAATTTATGGATATGAGGACCCCATTGTAATTTGGCGTCCAAAGTAATGCCCAAAAATACAGTGGACTCAACAAGGTCTAGAGTGACATTTTTTATCATTATATTTGTGGGCACCTCCCTGACATTAGGCAGTACAAATTTTACACATTTAGTTTTTTTTCTCATTCAGTAACAAATTATTTGCCGTAAACCATTCTACTATTTGAGAAATAGCATTGTTCACGTCGTCATAATTTAATTTTAGTCTATTTACTTTAAACATTACAGAGGTATCGTCAGCGAACAATACTATTTCATGTTTATCGTTTACAAGGTTTGGCAAGTCATTTATGTAAACCAAAAATAAAAATGGTCCGAGAATGGAGCCTTGTGGGACGCCCATACAGACTGTCGACCCTGACGATGTATTACCACTGATATCAACCCTCTGAACTCGGTTACTCAAATAAGAATTCAGAAGGTCGAGAGCTCGGCCGGTTACACCATAATGACGTAATTTCCTGATTAAAGTGTCGTGATGAACGCAATCAAAGGCCTTAGACAAGTCGCAAAATACTCCTATTGCATCCCGCACATCTTCCCAAGCCTCAAAAATATATTGTAAGAGCTCGACACCTGCATCGGTTGTCGAGCGGCCCCTTGTAAAACCGAATTGTTTATATGACATTAGATTGTTACTGTAAAAATAACTCGATATCTGATTTAATATAATTTTTTCAAAGATTTCTGACAACCGGAACACAACAATGCTATTAACATTGCTGTTTGGCGGCAGATTTAGATGGGGATCGAACCCGCGACCTCCGAATCGTAAACCCAATGTTGGTTACATTGAGCCACGGAGGCGGTTACAGGAGGAATACAGGAGCATATAATATTGGGGCATTTCTTACTTGGAAAGTATGCCAAAAGTAAACCACGATCAGACGACTTGTCCATGGTTAAAATTGCAGTCGGCCCTTGGACTAGAGAAGAATACCGTCAATGGAGAACACAGTTTTTTTTTTCTCCATACAAACATTTTTGATTTTTTTTGGGAACGGCAAATACAAATTTAGCTAAACTTTGTGTGTATTATCGGATAACATTAAGTTAAGTATAGGCAGCGTTAATTTTTAAAAGTAACCGCTTTATAAAAGTTTCAGCGAATCTAAGAAATGATTATGTATGTAGCTTTTGTTAATTGTGCAATAAAGAGTATTTGATTGATTGATTGATTGATTCATTGATTATGGGAAGCACATGAAAAGAGCTCTGTTCAAATTTTTTTTAATGTGATTTAGCTCAGAAATTAAAAAATATTTAATGTGAAACCTTGAAATAATATTCCATTTTCCAAATAAAAAACAAATTTGGATATAGCTTTGAAAATCGCAGGAATTGGTACATATGATTAACGCAGAAAAAAAAACTCTAATTTCATAGGTAAAGACCCAATACAACGCCTTAAATTTTTTCACTTATCCAAATGCAACCGTTTGGTTGGCAGATACTTGACTCTAACAAAATGTAACTGTTTAAGATAACCTCTCATATTTTTTTACGACCTATCCAACGTACAGGGTACAAAAGTAAAAAAAAATCACCCCCACTTTACACATAGGGATGGTACCTACATCTTAAAACCAATTTTTTTTTTCGACATGTTATTTGGTGTAGTGGATACTGTCTGCGAAACGTTCGAAACCCCCAACGGGTAAATGCTTGTGTGATGAATATGAACATTTATTCCTGAGTCATGGATGTTTATATAAATATTTATGTATGTTTATCCGTTATCTAATATCCATAGTATAAGCTTTGCTTAATTTGGGACTAAATTATTGGTGTAAGTGTCCGAAATATTTATTTATTTATTTACCACTTTGTCGGCATTATTATTATGTATACCTATGCCAAATTGCAGCTTACTAGTACTAAGAAGCTACGAGTTAACCGCGGACAGACAGACGGACATGCCGGAATGATAAAGGTTCCTTGTTGGCTACGAAAGCCTAAAAACCCGATTGTATCATCAATTTCTGTATGGTATCAAAACTTACCTCTCTTACTCAGATGATTCTTTTTCCTAGCAACCCTGTGACGACGCGCATCCTTTAACAGCGCCATCTTTCGCTGCTCGTAGAATTCGAAGTCGCTTTCCGACGATGACGGCGTCAGTTCCAGATCCCTCTTAGTAAACCTATAATTCCTGGCTTCACCATTGTTATTATTATGGTTCAAATTGACTGATTCATTCACTGCCTTGTTAACTGTACCAGCTTCTACATCACTAAGGCCCTCTGATAGCCCGCTGGAGTCTAAATCCCGCTGTATTGGTGATATTCTTTTAACCCATTTAGTGATTAATAAACGATTTTCCTTGTCTTTCATAAACGACAACTTATCTCTGTTGTTTATATTAAAATTTGAATTAGTTTCATACACGGTTGCTTTAATGTCATTCTCATCTGTGTATTTGTGTCTAGTTAATTTGTAATTTTTAAAGCTTTTCGATCTTTGTGGTTCGATTTTATAATGTCTATGCAGCCTCCTTTTAGAGGGTTTCCTTGGTATTTTTGTTATATAACCTTTTCGGTCGAGAACTTCTTCAATATTGATCTGCCTTGGGAATTCTGGTACATTGTCCTTTAGTTCTGGCATAGTTTTTACTAAAGCTTGCCGTTCCCTCTCCCTCATCACGTCTTCCCTTCTAACAAGTTTCCTTCTCAGCTCATTTAAAACTATTTTCGTTGCTTCTTTTTCTTTCTTACCCGGTCCCGTACTTATATCTCCTATTGGTTGTACAATGATGTCATCGTCATCAGTTCTAACAAAATAAAACACTTCATCTCTCGCCTCTGGTTCTTTATCATCAATTTGCACAAAATATCTTTCATTCTCTATAGACTCATCCTTTTCCACTTTAAGTTCATCTTTATCAAATTTATTTTGCAACTTCCTTAATCTAATTTGAGAAGCTTGCACCGTATTTAAAGATTTCGTTATATCATCTATTAAATTGTCTATATCTTTATTCAGAATTTTTAAATCTATGTCTTGTTTGTTTAAGGCACATGAATCTAGGAACATGTCTAAGTTATTGCATTTGTTTAAGGCCAATTTTAATTCTAGACTCGCTCTAGCTACCCCACTGTGAACATCACTACACAGCCAACTATCAGTAACTGCCGATCCAGGCTTTCTACTTCCGCTAGTATCATTATTCCCATAATTCCTTAGCAGCCTATACATTCTATCTAAAGCTTCATAGTTCTGATTGAAGTCTTCTATCAAATGCGGTATTAACACTGTGTGTATCCAATATATCCTCTCGTTGTGATTTTTGTATATTTTCTGTGCCTGAGCTGATGGTATGTAGTGTGCCATCGCTATGTGTTTTAGTAGGGTTGATTGCACTACTAAAAATGCGTGGTGGATTTTCTGTAAAAAGACAGAGGTGATACTAAGAACCAGTTCTACACATTATTATAGGAATCTAAATCTCTTATAAATAGGAAGTTTTCTTTTATAATAAGGTTCCATTACCTTGTGAGTGACCTTTTGAATGCAAAAAGGCTCAAGGTCACTCACAAGGCAATGGAGAGAGCTGTGCTCGGAGTCTCCCCGCGGGATCGAATCAGAAATGAGGAGATCCGCAGAACGAAGACTGATATAGTCTGAAGAATTGCCAAAGTTAAGCTCACATAAACCACCCGGCCGTTTGATTACTTTTTTTATGGACAACGGGTTAGCACTTGACCTCCATCACACCTGATGAGGCCCAAGGTTCAACAATCTCATACACTGAGCTGTGACCCATTTGTCCTGCTGCAGCACACATGTGCTTTAGTTATAAGTTACTAATAGACATATTCTGTAGTTATACCTACATTATAAGTTTTTTAAAAATTCTTGCAAAATTTAATGTATGTGTGTGTCTGGAGTAACAAATAAACGCTTTATCTATCTATCAAGGTGGAAGCGTCATCATCATCAACCCGTAAACATCCCACTGCAGGGATATAGGTCTTGTTTCGTATTTGAAGGAGTACAGGCCATAGTCACATGCCTTTAAATTTTTATCTCTCAGGCCTGCAGGTAAGAAATTAAATTTAAAAACTCATTGGTACATGGCCTGCCTGGGAATCGAACCCGGACCTCCCAAATTGGGAGACTGCGTCTTAACCGCAAATAAAGATTATTTTATTTTTAATTTAAAGCATCCTAGCAAAATCAAGTGTTGATCTATCGCCTTACGCTAGAATAGGACTCA
Source organism: Oegoconia quadripuncta (assembly GCA_949316235.1). Taxonomy (NCBI): domain Eukaryota; kingdom Metazoa; phylum Arthropoda; class Insecta; order Lepidoptera; family Autostichidae; genus Oegoconia; species Oegoconia quadripuncta. Next base: position 6,340,241 of record OX438750.1, on the reverse strand, counting down.
CCAGCAAGCCGTCAGCCTCATCCCTCCGTACAGCGTCCCACGCGACGTCACTACGCAGCCACGGAGCGTTGCCTAGCAACGCGGACGACGCGCGTGACATCACTACCGCCAGCTCGCTCTGTTGTCGGCACAGCATAGTGTGCATTGACTCCAAGACCAATGATACTGAGCCTCTGAAATAAGTTATAATTTTTTTTCATAAATAAATATTTATATAAACATCCATTTCGACGACCGATTGGTGTAGTGGATAGTAACCCTGTCAGCGAAACCAACGGTTGCGGGTTCGAATCCCGCGAGGGGTAAAGGTTTGTGTGATGAATACAAACATTTATTTCCGAGTCAATATTTATCCATTATTTGGTTTCCATAGCACAAGCTTTGCTTAGTTTGGTGACTAGATGATTGATGTAAGTGTCCGAAATATTTATTTATTTAGTATTATTATTTATTAATATATATTTCAAAAAAAAGGACAACAATGATCCTGATCGATGATTTGTTTATATTATACCGGATCATATTTATACCAGACGAGTTTTTTACTGTAAGGAAAAAATTGGGCATTATTTTATTAGAAGGCATAGGTAGTTTAATTTTTTTTTTATCAAAACAATTATCAAGTAAACCTTTGTGTCATTTGACAGTCGCGTCATATCAATCTCGGACCGGCGGCGCGTACGTCAAAGTTGGTTATGAAAAAAAAAAATAACTATTTATGCTAATAACGTCAATTACACTTACCTAATATGCCCTATTTTTTTCCTTACGGAAAAACAACTCATCCTCGGTAATAAATGTTCGTATTCATTACACAAACATTTAACCCTCGCGGGATAATCCCCGTTGGTTTCGCAGACAGGGTCACTATGCACCAATCGGACGTCATTCTATATTAGCATATCTTATTGTCTGTGGTTTCAGCACATAACTGTATAGAGCATGCTGTGGTCTCTTAGAACAAATACTCCCGTCCCAATAGAGACTAGTGCCACCTAGCCGCCATATGTCATAACTTGTTTATACCATGATTACCATGTAAAATATTTAAAGTCTATATTTTCTCAAAAACAATAAACTATATGTACCTAAGTATATTTAAAGTGATTTTTTCTTGCCTAGTTATTAAATTTTCATATTTGAGATAGCATTAGGTTTTGTGAAGGTAAAACACGTAAAGTAATGATGATTTGGCAACACTGAGAAAAATGTCGGCTGTCGTTGGATGTGTACGCGCATTTTTTTCACTTTCCATTTCCAATCGTGTGTTTTATTGTATACCGATACCTAACTAGATAATATGTGTAGTTACTTCGGAGGTTTATTTTCGATGACAGCATTGAAATTTTGATGAAACAATGAAATTTCAATGTTTCATTGAAAATAAATCTCTGAAGTAACTACCAAGTTGCCAGGTTTAGGTAGGTACGGCTAGGTTTCATGACCTTGACGAGGTTAGTTACACATCATTGCGGATAGATGGCGCTGTGAACCCGAGTCGCTTGCAAACGCCAACATACCCGTCTATCTCCGTATATACATTGTAGTCTTTGGTATAGAGGCTATCGTTTCTTCCCGTGGGTGTCGTTAAAGGCGACTAAGGGATTTATCACCAAAAAACATCTATATTTTGCAAGATTTGCACTTTTGGGATAAAGGTTGTGACATATGCATTGACTTATATGCTATAGATATAGTCACGCAAACAAATCGTATCTACTCTGAGACCCTATGGCCCGTATTAATAAACCATTCTCAAGATTGAGAACAGTGTTGTGACCGGTCTCAAGTAAACATGTTGATTAATAAACCTACCTTGGGACCTAAAAAGAACGTGCATACTCAAGCAGTACTCACTTGAGAGGTGCGCGTATTATAAAACGAAACTCAAGACTATCATTCATTCGCCGCTGAGGCGAATACTTGAGAAGTGATCTCAGCTGAGTAGACCTCAAGATAGGTTTATAAATTAGCACAGAGCTTGAGATAGCGTCAACTGCTTAAGACGTATCTCGGTTGATACAGCTTCAAGACTTCTATTGAGATTGATTTATTAATACGGGCCTATGACTTCGACCCAATCAGGATCTTTTGTGCACTTCCCCTGCTTTCGCTCTGTCCTACTGCCAATATACTTCACAAGTCTTATGACACCGGTTAGTGAAAAGAGCATGCAGACGCTGGGTTCGGGATACCCTTTACTCAAATGACGCATACGCCTTGCGGCCATGACATCGTAGTCACACAGAAGGAGCTGCATTGATTCCCTTTCTTTGTTGCAAGCCCATAATAGGCCCCTCGTTCCATAATGACCAGATACTCACAGCTCAGCCCTCATAGCGGCGCACTCTCTCAAACACGCGGCAGCTCGCCTCGCCAGCGCCAAGTAGTCCCTCATGACGGATAGCAGCTTCGGCAAAGAGCCTCGGCAGGCGAGCCTGTGGCACGCTCGGATGGCAAGCGGCAGTGACGCATACCCGACTAGGTAGAGTAGCGTTGATCGCTGCATGCTAGAAAGAAAAATCCTATTTATTTCTTACTTTGACACGATATTCACAAGGTGCACAGCACTTTTTCACAGGGTAGGCAGAATGAAATACATCTAAAAAATAATAACTTACTCTAATAGCAATCTAATAAATCCGTTGGAGGTCTAGGTTGGATTCCCAGGCAGGCCATGTACCAATGAGTTTTCAAATTTAATTACTTATGTAATTTATCCAACTGCTTTTAAAACGATGAAGGAAAACATCGTGAGGAAACCTGCATGCCTGAGAAATAAAATTCTAATGCATGTGAAGTCCCCAATCCGCATTGGGCCAGCGCAGTGGACTACGGCCCATACTCCCTCATATACGAGGGAAGGCCTGCAGTGGGATGTTTACGGGCTAATGATGAAAAAGATAATGGTTCACTTACCCTTTAGGCGGGAACAGAGCCACACAAGCACCAATAGCGCACACCGCTGCCACCCGCTCCCCCCTCGTGAACCAGCCCCCGCGCCCGCCCCCCGCAGCCCTCCACATCAGCTCCGGCGGCGGCGTCTCCTGCTCCACCTCGATGCTGTCCTCCCTGAATAGCAAGCCACTCTCGAGGATCGATATTACGTGGGCCCGGCTGTACAGAATCTGACAAATTAAAAACCCCAGTAAATGGGAATTATACTTATTCAAAAGGGGCTGTTTTATGCTAAGTAATATTTTTTCTTATTACTTTTACAAAACTATCATAAGATCTGTCACCATGTTTGGATCTGAATGTTGGGCAAAGAAACTGATGAAAGTAGAATGCATGAGGCAGAGATGAGAATGCTAAGATGAATGTGTGGTGTGACTAGAATGGATAAGATCAGGAATGTGTATATCAGAGGCAGTCTTAAAGTGGCGCCAATAACAGAAAAGTTGAGGATTAATAGGTTAGCATGGTTTGGGCATGAGGAGGTATGAAAGGCACGTAACAAGACGAGCGTTAAGTATGAATGTGGAGGGATACCGAGGTAGAGGAAGACCAAAGAAGGTGTGTGTAGACTGCATGAGGAATGATATGTGTGTGATAGTGGTGAGTATGGAGATGACAGCTGATAGAGGAGAGTGGAAGAGGATGACATGTTGTGCCGACCCCACCTAGAGAAGGAAAAAGGGCAGGAAAATCATGACTTTTTACATACCTACACATATAACTTATTTTATATTATAAATGGGGTGATCATAGGTATCCCAAACATTGAAAGTTTAAAGCTTGAAACAACATCCATGGTTTACTATTCGAATTATTAAATTTCCATTTTTCATGTAAAAAAAATTTGTATTCCCATTTTTCTCCCACAAACTAGCTTATTGACTAGCCAATACAAGGATCCGCACAATTAATCAATAAGTAATTACCATGTTAGGCCTGAACTTCATTGCAATCCATCTCCTTGACAGCAACGGAGGAGTGAAATCTTGCTTCATGTATAGTGCCATCTGAAAATAAACACAGACTATATATATTTATTTTTTATGCACGACGGGTTCGTACTTGACCTCATCACACCTGATGTTAAGTGAAGATGAGGTCGAAGGTGGAAGCGTTCTGACTCGGAAACCCCAACACATTTGGGGGACTGCCTATCTTATCTCTGACAACCGGAACCCAACAATGCTATTAACATTGCTGCTTGGAGGCAGATTTAGATAAGATGGTGGTAGCTAGCCAGGCGGACATTTAAAATGCCCTACCACCAACCAGAGTACTTAAACATGTACTCCGCTTGGGATCGAATCCGCGACCTCCGAATCGTAAACCCAATGTTCTTTACATTGAGCCACGGAGGCGGTTGCATAACCATTAATTGAGTTAACCATTAATCTATTCAATCTATTTTTGTATGAATGTCTTTTTCTTTAAATTTTGTAACGTTATAAATGTGAAAGTTTGTTTGTTTTTGTCTTTCTTTGATGTCATTAGAATGTATTAACTTTTGCGCATTAGTAAGATAGTTGAAGAGTTGCAGAAGGTTATACACTAAAAAATAGTATTCAAGAACATTTAATAATCCATGCGGGCAGAAACTAGTTACCAATTATTGGTGTGCAACTTTATTTTGAACAATGTACGGTCAAAGTGTTGCGGGATGCTATGAAAAAAAGACTAATAAAAAATTCCAACCCAAAACCAACATTGACCATGCATTACAAAAAAAAAATTCAAAATATTTATTTTCATTCAAGCCTAACATTCTTGACACAATTGTGAGAGTATCCTGTTAAGCTTCTTAAAACTAGTGTTAGGATACTCTGCTCTCCCTTCTTGTAGTTTTTAGATAAGATTTTTACTTTATGCGTAATTGAAATTGAAAAACCTGGATTAGTTTGGTTAGTGCATATGAATTTCTGGGTTGTTACAAAAGAGATATCTAACAATAAACCAATATTATCAGAGTTGGTTCTACTCAGATCCATCATGCTCGCTCACTTATTCTACCCTGTAATAGGTATTCAACCCAGTCAGCGTTGAAAATTGTAATTCACACTTTTTTGCAATCTGTGCACCCTAAGCCCCCTTAGCGACATCCTAACCCAACAATGACCTGGTCAAAATTCATAACTTGTCACGTAGTTGCTCTGGCAACGTGAAAAATAACGGCACTGTCAATTTTATCTCCGTCCAATAAATGATCGGTATTTTAGGCTTGTCTTAAATTGTGTTTCTTTACTGGATTTCCGACATCTAGAGCTGCGGGATGGTCCCGTAGTAGACTCAGCTGCTAAGGAAATCGAGACCCAAGTGACTGTAATGACTTGAGACCGAATTGAGCTAGGAGGTTGCCATAGCGCCTATTTGATTATGTCTTAGATTAAGCTATGGTAGCCTTCCGGTTTTTCTCGCTCGGGAGTGTCACGTAGTTGCTCTGGCAATGTGAAAAATAACGGCACTGTCAATTTTATCTCCGTACAATAAATGTTCGGTATTTTAGGCTTGTCTTAAATTGTGTTTCTTTACTGGATTTCCGACATAACTACTACTAATACCACAGTATCCCGTTTGATGATATGGTGGCCGCCGGTGTTACGTGATCCTCCAGCTAAATAGAGTATTGACTTTGTATATGACACAAGTTAAAATAGCCACAACGGTAATCTACTGTTCGCCAAATACCTTATTGCAGGTCTGTTGAAGAACTTTCGTTTGCAGAAGTTATTCTGGGTATTCTAGTTTGAGGCTAGGAAGGTTGTCATTATTGTTATTTACCAACCTTACCGGTAACGAAATCAGCTGGTATTAGAAAACCAGACAGTGTAGTTGAAAAACAAATAATTGCATGCGCAATACAATGTATTTCATGCACGGATGATCGATATAAGACTTTTACTCACAGTTATTGTGTTTTTTATTATATTTCTATTCTAACCATAAGACAATTACAAATATATTCCATATTTCGTCTAAACTCCAAAGGAAGGAAATAGGTACTGCGTGCATTGATGGTCATGTGCGTTTACCAAAGAGGATATAATCGCACGTGTAATTTAGTAAAACCGATATACGAATTTATTATTACTGACTAAAACGATCAATCATTTTAGCTGTACTTTACTGTTCAAGCTATCTAGCTCATGAAAAGAAATTTCTAAAAATGACAGAGCTTTTTTTTTGTTATTTATAAATAATAAGATATACATAAACTAACTTTGTAAATATATCTAGTAACGTACGATTGACAGTTCCTACTTTTTATTATGCTCGCATTATTGATAGACAAAGGAAATCACATTATACAATCTTGTTTGATGTTAACAATTCAACTAATACTAGATTGCGTTCTGATACCTGGGCGTCTACTCTCTAACGAAAATAGCTTCGGACGGCAGTAACTTCGGGGATTTTTCTTTTGCAGTTTACTGTGTCAATTATAAACCAATCGTGATTATTTTACTTTTGTTGTATATATTAAATGCACGTCACAAGTTAATACGGGATGCAAGGAACGTCTAAAGTTATGCAAATAGAGAATGTTATGTACCACGACCACGGCATATTTTCTTATTTGCTTTGTGGTACATATATTCATAGAAAAATGTGTACTTTGGATCATTTATATGTCATGCTGGCTTTTTTCTTGGCTCGCTTCCTTGTCATTCCTTTTCTCGTCATCATTTCATGTGAAAATATCTAACCAATTGGAAATTGTGAATATACCTTCACTACCATCGTCAGCACGAGACGTTACTTATAAAAGGCTATATAAGATCATGACACCATGTGCATGTATTATATGACAAACATGCACATACTTTTGAAAAATATGAATGGTAATTGGGAAGGATGTAGGTAATAATAGGTTCAAATCAAAAATCAAAAAAATCCAAAATCGTTTATTTCCTTTATTAATTATTGGCAATACAAGTTGTAGGATCCTTCTTTTAAGTTTAGAAAAGCCTGTAGTAGGAGGAACCACTCTTCTATATCCTAGGTTAGCAAAGGTTTTTTTTTACAAAACAAAATGTCTTACAAATTTTTAACTTAAGATTACATTTTACATAACCGTGTATGTGTGTTTGTGTGTGTGTGATGGTGTAGGTGTGTAGTGTGTATCAGTGATGTGTGTGTATGTGTATATATATACTTATTTGTATATGTGGGTATTATATTATATGGTGTTGTGCGTTGACTATATGATGACTACGGGATACCCAAATAAAAGATATAGTCCAGGATAATAAACTCTATTACTTAATCACCGATATTACATTCGAGAACACAGGGCGAGTGTAGAGGGCGCGGCGTGGGGAACAACTGGCTGAGCTCCGGCGCATAAACTAGAGTTATACACCGTGCAGCTGACGTCACAGTGTATCTATACAGTACTTGTATATTCTAATACACAAGTACATGTGTCCCCACAGTATATGTTATTAGATATTATAATAGATAGCTGCCTGTCGCCTATCTGCTACGCCAAGTACACATACGACATCCGACATTATTTTTACTAACAGACGGTACGCCATTAGCCCTATTCGCGGACGACGCGGCGTACTACGCGTCGTCCCGAAACGTCAAACATGCCGTCAACATGGAATTTTAAGCAGGGATGATATAGAAAATGAGGAAATATAAAAATAAAATATATGACTAACGTAAAATATCTTTTAATTTAAAATACCCCATAACAAAACTACCTTTCACACACGTCATAGAGATCGACCGCCATCTGCGACAAGCGTAAACCTGTCTCCATTTTGTTTTTTTTTTTACCATAAAATGTATCCTATGATACTCTAGAGATCGAACGCCGACGCCTTGCACTTCAAAATCCAAGTTTAGGCTACAGTAGCATAGAAATCTACATACATACATTCGAAAAACATTACCCTCCTTTTTGGGGCTGTCGAGTAAAAATACAGAGAAAACTCGCTTAATTTTTTACATAGTCGACGTAGTTCGTATGAATACTGGTCACCATTGATATTATTAGGTATATCCCGTCCAACTCGCTTTCGTGAGTCCGTCAATATCGTTTACTCTTAACTTAACCTCTTTAGATCCATTAAGATAAGAAATAAATTATACCTACTACAACAGGATAATGGTGACGTGATATTTAAACTATTACCTACTAATTGATCATAATACATGAACATAACCTTTCCAGTGTAATTGCGCGGCCACGAAATACGCGAGCCTATAGATACATTAGGTATATTTGTTAAAAAAGAAAAATTGTTATTTTAAAAAATTTAGAAAAACACAGGCATGAGAAGACGTCAAATTGAGCGTTTTTTTTCAAAGTGCGTTTCGTTAAGAAAAAACTTCCAAAGTATTTTTTAAGCTATATTCTATAATTTGGCGCGGTACCCTAAATGCACGAAGTCCAATAGGCACTTGGCGGGTATTTTCTAGATGTTCTAATTGTATGGAAGAAGCTTGACAGAATTCAAGCTAAATTACGCCATATCCAAAACAAAGACTACAATGTATATCCAAAAGCAACCTTAGTACAACATTTTTCTTTATATTTTGAACTAAACGCTATTGTTCTTATATTAGGGAGAGGGCGCCACTGTGCTCTTGTAAACATTGGTCTCTGTCGATTATTTTGCTAATTTCCTTATAAGTTAATTATAACAAGAAATATAGCGTGGAACGTGATCAAACAACATAATTTACCGGTGAAAAATTGTTAGTGACGACAGATTATAAAGGAGTTGTGAGAAATTCGAGAAACAATTAATAGAACGGTAACCCTTTAAAACACAGTTAAAAAACCAAATTGTAGAAGTGAAACCCTAGTGTGCTCAAAAACTGAGATAGCTCTGGATGCTTAATTAAACCGTGAGTAGAAATTTTATTAAAACGTTGTATTTGAGAATACATATAACTAAAAGTGAAAATTCAAAACCACCATCACAGAGATTAGTAAATAACATCAACAAGCGCCATCTATTGATAAACAATAAATCTAGCTACTCAACCAGAGAGGGCGCTATTATACAAAAAGGTAGCGCCATCTATTGAAAAATATGTTATCGTGCTATCCGATCACAGAGGGCACCACATTAAAGCTTGCACTACTCGACGGGAGAGGACGCTGTGTGAATTAATATTATTCACAATAAACGTGAGATATATTTACTAACATACCATGGCTCCCAGAAATACCTGTGCCGGGTGCCTTAAAGCCATACTTGATAGATACTTTCTCACTTGTACCACATGTAAACTGAAATATGATTTACTTTGTGCAAATGTACCAGAAGTGCGCTTCAGAAACACCATGACCCCAGAACATAAACTGTCGAAACGCACGACCAAAAGGGAACAACACAAATACACCCATACGTCCTGTCTTATCCAGTACATCAGAGTGTATATCCCACCACCCAAATGTAGCAATAAGAAAGCAATATACTACAACAAATAACAAAGTACACGATGCTGAAGACCACCAGGAGAACTATGATACAACCATAGCTGACCAACAAACAGAAGATTGTAGCATACTGGGTGACACACAAACTTCAATCTCACAACTTGAATCTCCTAAAACCAAGCAAATAGTAGAGCCAATTACTATCGATCAACTAAGCGACTTACTGGATCAAAAACTGGATAAACATAAATTGTCCATTATATCGGAGATAAAAGCTGGATTATTCGTCGAATTAAAATCACTAATGCGAAAAGAAATCCAAAATTCATTAATAGACTTAAAAACTGAATTCGACCAACATAAAACCTTACAAATTACAAATCAAGATACACTGAAAACTGAAATGCAGAGTTTAAATATAAAAATACAAAATCTAGAACGTGATAATAATGCACTCAAACACGAAATCTCAGAAATACAAAGTAAGAGCAAAGCGTTACATAAACCTGTGGAAAACAACAGTAAAAAAATTGTTATTTACGGGATCGAAGAACATGCTTGGGAAAATGAATATGAACTCAGTACCCGTATAGCAAACGCTTTCTATGATATACTCGAAATAAATTTGGATGGTTATATTGAAGATCTGAAACGCTTGGGAAAAAGAGGAAATCGAAGACCCATTGTCATGGAACTGCTAAGCAAAAGAATATCCACATCTATCGTACAAAATTATATGTATTTTAAGGGTAGTGGTCTGTCGGTGTCACCATTCCTGGATGATAAATCGATTAAAAAGCGCAACGAATTGTTCTCTATCCTACACGAAGAAAGACGCAAGGGTAACCATGCCGTCATTAAAAATAATAAATTGTTTATAAACGGAATAGAGTTCATACAGAATCAGACGGAGGAAAATAAAAATTTTGTAACAAAGCAATGTCGAACCACTTACCCAGCAGAAGCCCTACGAACCCAGACAAAACTAACCAAAATCATAGAGTCTATTTCGAATACGGGGAACTTAATACATGAAACCCTGACCACGGACTCTACAAACAACCTGACATTTCGGAACCAAAATAACAACAAAAACGACACCAACTCCTTTCGAGAGTGAATTTGGTATCATGATACAAAATGTACAAAGTATAAAAAACAAAGTTCATCTATTAGAGAATATACTTCAGCAGAATCAGTATCAAGCAATATACCTCAGCGAAACATGGCTAACGGAAGCTCAGCAACCTTATATACAAGTTGACGGATATGACATTGCCACAGCTTTTTGCAGACGGGAACGTAGAGGCGGAGGTGTGGCAACCCTGCTGCGTAAAAATATAGAGAACAGCATAAGACAGGATATAAATGATCTATCGGTAGAATACATTGTGGAATATTGTGCTACTGAAGTCAAACCAAAGCTTCTCCTAATTAACATATACAGAGCCGACCGAAACATAGAAGTTTTCTTTGATTTTTTGAAGATTTTGCTAGCAAAGATAAAACTAAGTTGTCTCCATATGCACGTTATTATTGCTGGTGACTTCAACATATGTGCTATAAAAAATTGTAATAACTATAAGAGACTAGTAAATCAAATGCTAGAATATAACCTTCATCAAATAGTACACAAACCCACCAGAGAAACCCCAAATAGTTTAAGTTGTATAGACCTAGTATTCACGAATAATAGAGATTTTGAGGAGGTGGATGTCGAGGACTTAGGGATTTCTGACCATAAATCTGTAATATATAAATTCAAACTATATAAACATACGCAACAAAAACCAAATTACACCTACAAAAGAATATATCGTGAACAAAATACCTTAGCCTTTAAAACAGAACTACAGAAAGTAAACCGGAACCTATTAATATTATCTCATAATGACGTCAACAAAAATTATGATAACTTTGATAATAAGTTGAGAGCTATCTTAAATTCTACTATCCCAGAAACCCGACTTAAAATGTCTCATAAAACAAATCGAACATGGTTGACAAAAGGACTTAAAATATCTTGTACACATAAACGACTTCTAAAAATTATACTAAATCAAACTCATAATAAAACCATACAGAAATACTTTAAAACTTATTCAAAGATCCAAAAGAAAAGTATAAAAATTGCTAAAAAAATTGCGTACACAAAAGAAATGAAATCTGCAAAAAACAACATTAAGACTATGTGGAAGATAATCAACAGGGTAACATCAAATGCAAAAATCAAACGCCATAAAAATATAGAGCTAAAATCAAACCGTACCACTGAAACATGCCCAAAAACAGTAGCTAATAAATTTAATGAATATTTCTCAATGGTAGGAAACAGTCAAATTGCGCAACCTAACGGCCCGGAACCAACTCTACCGCAGGGCAATTCTACTCTAAACTCCATATTTTTAGAACCAGTGACCGAACGGGAAATATACAACATTATCAAAAAACTACCCAATAAGTTTAGCTGTGGTATGGATGGTATTCCCCTTGTATTGATAAAGGCTTGTATAGAAGAATTGACACCCTTACTAACTTATCTAATAAACCAATCCTATGATCAATGTACTTTCCCCGATAAATTAAAAATGGCAAAGATAAAACCAATCTTAAAAAAGGGCGGTAAAGCTAACGACCCAAGTCAATATAGGCCCATCGCTTTGCTTCCAGCTCTATCTAAGATATTTGAAAAGACTATGACAAATCGAATAACTAAATTCTTGGAAAAATATAACCTGTTGGACAAAAATCAATACGGTTTTCGAAAAAAGCGATCAACCACACAGGCTGTATACCAATACGTTCAAGAAATAATGACATACATTAGAGACAAATGCTATGCAATAGGAATACTACTTGATATGTCAAAAGCATATGATAGGGTGTCGCACAGTATACTGCTTAAAAAGCTCTATGGGATGGGAATCAGAGGGAAAGCACATAAATGGATGCAATCCTACCTCGCCGACCGAAAGCAATGCGTACAGGTTGACCATCTTGACAACGACTCTGGTGAGTTAAATAATGTTTTTTCAGAAGTAGTCACAATAAACTGCTCCATCCCACAGGGAAGTGTGATAGGATGCATACTATTTTTAATATACATAAACGATTTACCAAAAATCGCAGTCCCTATGTGTGTCCTCTTTGCTGACGATATCTCTCTACTATATAAATGTATAAACATAGATGATAATTATAAGACTCACATGTCAGAAACATACAATATAATAAAAAAATGGTTACAAGCACATAACCTGGAAGTTAACGATAACAAAACAAAAATAATACAGTTCAAGCCTTATCAAAAACAGGAATTAAATTTAAAAGAAATTTCAAACCACTTAAATATAAAAGAAACAACAAATTTCACTTTATTAGGAATAACACTGGACTCGCACTTAAATTGGAAAAAACACATCGAAAATATAAAAACCAAGCTTTCTCAATTTACATATGCCCTATCAGTACTGAAAGCAAATACTAAACGCGAATGTGCTCTCTCTGCTTATTACGCCTATGCGTATGCTTGGCTGCGATATGGAGTGGTACTGTGGGGACACAGCACTGACGCAAATGATCTGTTTGTAGCGCAAAAGAAATGCCTACGCATCATAAATAACATACACCCCAGGGACACGTGCAGGCCGCATTTCATCCGGGATAATATTTTAACTCTACCATCCATATACATATTAGAGACCGCTATCTTTGTCAGACAGAACATCCATCTTTTTGATTTTGTTAAAAGTGAACGCCGAAGAAGAAATATTGCCCTTCCAACTGCCCGGCTGGAAATGTTTAGAAACAGCCCACTATACAGATGCATAGTCATCTATAACAAAATACCTGACTTCTTGAAAACGATTGAAGATGACAAAACATTTAAAAACAAACTAAAATGTTTGTTAACAAATAAATGTTACTATGAAATCGATAAATTTATGAACGATAAGGAGTTCCAGGCTTCTTCCTCCTAGAAAAATGTAACAAATATTAAATCTTCTAAAATAAAAAAGCCAATTTAAATGATTAGGTAACAATGACATGATATATAAAGAACTTAATAATAATAGATTATGTAATTATAAAATAATCATTAATTTAATAATAATAAATACTCCATAATTAAAATAAAAAACAATCACATATTGACAATAATAAATAATTAAATAATAACAATTCAATTCATTCATTTACTAACGGATAACATAAATATCTAAAATATATAAACTGTAATTCTTATAGTAATAATCTGATAACTCGCACATAATATAGCATATAAATTATCTCACATGTACTTAATTACTGTTGTTGGTTCTTTAAAAAGGGAAATATATAAAATAAATAAATTGTGAGATTACACAAAAATTGCATAGTAGGTAAACAAATTAGACAGGACGTCCTCTGACCGCTGCTTCACCCTGACAGGGTATGTGCATGAGTACTATACTATAATTACCTGTTATTAGCATAAGTATTGTGTACATGTTGCAGTTACAATAAATAAATAAATAAATAAATAGTTATCTAAGTATGTAGACAACACTGTACGTCCTTCGTATTAATTAGGTACCTACCTATATAAAACGTTTGAGCGATATTAACCCATCGTGACGTATTGGATTATTACATTGAATTACAAGTAATATCTCGAGTTTTGGAATAACTTTTTTTTTATGCACGACGGGTTCGATCTTGACCTCAATCACACCTGATGTTAAGGCCCTTATTAATAAACCGTTCTCAAGATTGACATGGCCTCATGTTGACGCTTGAGAATCTGCTACATATTATAATATGTAGCAGATTCTCAAGCGTCAATGCTGTTATAACAGCATCAGAAAAAATGGTCTTGAGACTGAGACGCGATCTCAATCTCAAGAACGATTTATTAATACGGGCCTAAGTGAAGATGAGGTCAAAGGTGCTAGCCAGTTCCCCAAATGTGTTGGGGTTTCCGGTTCAGCACGCTTTACTGACCCGGAAATCCCAACACATTTAGGGGACTGGCTATCTTATCTCTCACAACCGAAACCAATGCTATTAACATTGCTGCTTGGCGGTAGATTTAAATAAGATTGTGGTAGCCAGCCAGGCGGACATTTAAAATACCCTACCACCAACCAAACCAAACCAAAGGTTCGAACCCGCGACCTCCGAATCATAAACCCAATGATGTTTACATTGAGCCACGGAGGCTGAAATTATTCCTACGGTTCCGCTATCTGCGTTACAACCGGTTCTGAATTTGAATCCCGCAAGTGTTTGTGTGAAGAAAACGAACTTTTATTCGCGAGTCAAGGATGTTTTTTGTATTATTTATGTATGTTTATCCGTAATCTAGTATCAAATTAGTTTGGGACTAGATGATTGGTGTTCACCGTTGGGTGAAAATGCCTACGTTCCCATTTTCGTGGCCCCAACACTGCACTAAACAACACCGATTATACTAGAAGTAATAGATCCTAGATAGTTACTCTCCCTTCTTCGTACCCAAATGGAATACCAGAACTCTTACTTACCTGAACACATAAATACTTCCAACTTTTATAAAAAGCCTCGCTCTAGCTTAGTCCCTATCCTCCTGAGAACCTATCTACCTAACTACTCACTTAATTTACTTGCTAAATAAATGCTTTATTAAATCCTTCCTACGTTTATTTATATCGCTAAAATTAAGCATGGCAAAAACTAAAGCGAATAAAACCAAGAAAAGCAAAAAGAGAAAGGCGAAATCTACTTGTTGCACCGATGTCAGTACGAACCTGGCTCCGGCGTACGGCGTATACGCAGCCTTCTGTCAGGAGACCACTCTTCACGGCTTGAAGCACACAGTGGCAGAGAACTTACATTGGTTCGAACGGTAAGCAGTAGACCTTAACAAATTCGAGTACTGCAGAGGTGCACTAGAACCTGGAACTCCTAGGACTGAGTTACAAGAGTTTTGGTTAAACAAAGCTTAACTTCTAAAAAACTTTTTTCAACACAACCTTAATTTGCAATGCTATCAACAAGAAAGAAAGAAAGAAAAAGTTTATTCGCAACTTCGACACATATACAACAATTGTTAACACTCAGATAAGTGTCGCAGCATCGAAATGGAAACGACTTAGCTGTACGCTAAGCTTATAAAAGCTCAGCGCTGGTTTACTGTCGCACCCAGAGCAGACGAGTTACCGTCGCTTGTTGCATAAATACAGGACATTCCGGTCAAATATGTAAATTAAAACATAAAGATACTTATTATGTGATATAAAACTGATATGAGGACTGGATGTCACAATAATGTCCATTGTCTCAAGCAAATGTATCCTTAATCAGGTTGGGATTATATGGAGTCCTATGGGATCTATTCTAAGCCGGTCCTAATACATCCTTTGGTCTCAGGTCTGTCTAACTATGTTGGGTTGACTGGAGGAAGCACCGAACAAGAAAATGTGTTGGAGAAGCACTTTCGAACACCACGGAGCAAATGCAGTCTACTCTACGTTAGAGATGGGATCCATACAGACAGGCTTTATTTGGGGATCAACTCCTAAACTCGTTGCTTTTTGAGACACTACATGAAGTTTTCTATTATCAGGTTCCTCTGGTTCGTGCTGACTGTTTGCGCATTTATGGGAGCAGTGTACTGCGCTCTGACGCAATACTGGCGCTACAATTCAGAACCCATAGTTGTGTCCCTCCAAAGGGACTACCGTGGCTGGTGGACAACGTTCCCAGCAGTGACAGCATGCTTCCTAGACCGTATTGATGTGGATAAGGCGAAGGAGGCTATCGAAACGTAAGTAGGTTTGTAGGAATGGAATTTTTGAAGTTACCAGGAAAACAGGAGATTTATGCTGCGGATTTTATTGAAGAGTATTTAGAGAAGTATTGTATGGTCTAGCTAGGGTTTGGATTACAGCTTTGGCAGTCATCATCAAATCAGTTTCATTCCCCACTGGATATTGATTCGCTTACCTTACCTACTGTTTCTTTACCTTTCGCTTACCTACTGTTATTTCCAATGTCTCTAAGGACTGGGCTTGCTGTAATAAATAAGCATACATTTTGCTGACACACGAGTTGTAATCCAAATGATTCGAAGTTAATGTCGACATACAGCTAAAATTAAAAGTCCATTCTCAATTCAAAGTGTTAGTATAGCATGCTATAAGTTGCCGCCTGATTTAGAAGAATAATACGAGTATCTGTCTTTCTCTACAGACGTTGGAACGTAACAGAAGAGTCAGATCCTGATAGATACGCATATTATTATGGATTCGTGGAGTTGGTATCAGATGTGTCGTTCCGAACAAACCTTCAGAACTTCTGGAAGTATCAGACAGACGATACGGTGAAGGGTATAGACCTGCTGCAGCTCGCAATAACTGTACATCCAACGCAACCGTTAAATCTGATGGTGTCTCAGGCAAATATGCAGGTGAGTTTTCAACAGCATTCTTCTGACTGAGACTGGGAGTGGCTGACCCGAACAATCATGGACCCATTTGACATAGACACAGCTTATAACAGATAGAAAAGATTATGAACTACTTTAAGAGTTTATGAACTACTTTTTGTCAAAACTGGTTCTCCATCTCAGGAAAAGCTATTTAAACAAGCCCAACATAACTTTCTGTCGAAAATGCTTGATTTCAGAGGAGCTAGTCCCATTTATGTATTTTGCAGGTGCAATGGATACCAGTGATGACTGAGGTTGGGATGTGCATGACCTTCAATTCGGTATACGCTCAGTACCAGTTCACATTGACTGAGGTGGATTGGTTGATTGACAATCTACTTCAATGCCACTATCTCAGCGGGCAGTGCTATGTCAGGATCGACTCCATTAATACTGCTATAAGGGTGAGATGAGACTCATGCATCAAGAGCGAGAGCCATTAAAACATGTTTTAAAATCTTGGATTAACTTTTTCAGTATTTCGTTCACTCTCCTTTTGAAATATCGACGGCGATATCAAATCCTACAGGAGAGATAATGCCTGGTGAAGAAATGATCATCGATTTCAAGGTTAGTTACTAGTTGAAGCAAATACAATATGTAGTAGGTACTTGCGGTACCCCCAAGCAGCACATTGTTGTGTTCCGGCTGCTTGTGATAAGATTGCCAGTCCCCCTATTGAAGGTTTCTGCTGAGCGTACTTGCATCTCCGTCACTTAACTTCCGGTCGAACGCCATAAAAGAACTCTCATCTCTTCAAACCTCGAAATGAATAATGAAGAAGCCATGTTTGCTAGGTGTTTCTGGTGCATCATCTCCACACAACTGAATAAGTATCGAAACGGTTCGCGGCGTACAAAGCTCAGCACTGAATATATTTGGATATTGGTATAGATTCAAAACTTTTTGTGGAGATCTCTTCATTAAATTATTTAATTAAGTATGTACATGAAACAACAAATTTTTAAAACACAATTAAAAAAACCTATATTTTATAGAAAAAATACGCCGTCCAGCTCGCTTCCGTTAGGCATAGTACCTAGTACGCTAGCGCTATTTGCCCCGCTGGATGCATAAGCTCAGCTGCTGAGCAAAATAAACACCAGCTCTCACATCTCCAGAGGCGTGGACCAGTCTATTTTACAAATTGTTTCGTGTCAGAAGACTACGGGCCCAATGTCTTCACTGCAAGTGCCGCAAACTCGTGGTTTATAGAGATTGACGCATATTTACGGCGCTTGTTAATTTGGTTTATTTTTGTTTGAATGGTTTAATGAATTTATATTGTTTATTAATAATCTCTCACTTCACCAAATTCCATTATCAACAGTCTATGAAATCCACGGACGGTTATAGAAACAACAAAACAGCATGGTGAAGCCTGGCTCTCTGCACAAACACATACCTACTAATTCTTAATACGCACTTCTTTACCGAATATACGAGATCAAAATCAAAATCAAAAAATCAAAAATGTTTTATTTCGTAAGTTATAAGAATAACATTTGAAATCGTCACGACATACAGTTATCGCTCATTCACTAGGCAGTCTCCCCAGAGAAGAACGAGCAAGAAACTCAGGGGTTGCTCTTTTTAAATAAGTCAATACAAATACAATTTGGAATAATTGTTAAATTTATGATTCGACAAAGATAAATAAGAATAGAATATACTGGATCAATATCCAGATCGGCAATCCGAGCGGTTCATGTCCACGCATTCTTATCATCCAGATAGTCAGAAATTTGGCACATAGTTTCTGTTTAATGGTTGTTTTAAAGTTATTTAAAGGGAAATTTTGAATGTCTACCGGAACCTTATTATAAAAGCGTATACATTGTCCCTAGAACGACTAAGTGACTTTGTGTAAGTCATTCAAGTATTATTGGATACGTGATCATGAGAAAGTACTTCATCAAATACCTAGAGCTTTATCCGAAAAGAGCAGGATAATAATAAGCCTAAGCGATAGATCAAGATAGTAAACTTAAATAAACCTATATCCTCAGGCAGTAGAGATCCAGGCTGCGTCGAGGGTGAAGTCACTCCGACCAGATCAGCGTCGCTGCAAGTATCCTGACGAGCCGATCAGCAATTCCATACCGGTGACATGTATTTTAGTATCAATTAGTTTTCCGAGATACAAAAAGCATTAGGGCCCGTATTAATAAACCATTCTCAAGATTGAGAACAGTCTTGTCACCGGTCTCAAGTAAACGTGTTGATTAATAAACCGAACTTGAGACCTGATACGCACGTGCTTACTCAAGCAGTACTCACTTGAGAGTTTCGAGTATTAATAAACGGAACTCAAGAGTATCATTCGCCACTGAGGCGAATACTTGAGAAGTGATCTCAGCTGAGTAGACCTCAAGATTGGTTTATAAATTAGGACGGAGCTTGAGATAGCGTTAACTTCTTAAGACGCATTTCGGGTGATACAGCCTCAAGACTTGTTTTGAGATTGGTTTATTAATACGGGCCTAAGTATTGGAATTAGTTTGCTACCGGATCACACATACAGACAATATTGAAATCTTATTATCTGGCATGCAAGATTAAAAATATTGATTGTTAAATATATATTTAAATGCTGTTAAGATTTCGTGAGAATAAATAATTAAATTTATTTATTGGTTAGTCAGTAAGTTCAAGCTACTTACACTTTGGAAAGGGAAATCAACCTTGGGAAAAGAAGTTTCGCATTAAACCCCCAGGATCGTTGTATTTTTTTTTAAATGTATTTATATTGAACAAACAATGTTTTGTACGCTTTTTTCTTTCAATAATAAAATATCATTTTGTTCCGGAATTGCAAGAAGTAAGCCCATCATAATCGTCATTAGTCACTTATTTAGTAAACTAAAAACCTTTCTTACCCGACTTCCGAAGGAGA
The DNA here is from genome assembly GCA_949316235.1 of Oegoconia quadripuncta. Taxonomy (NCBI): domain Eukaryota; kingdom Metazoa; phylum Arthropoda; class Insecta; order Lepidoptera; family Autostichidae; genus Oegoconia; species Oegoconia quadripuncta. The sequence goes on along the minus strand of OX438750.1, from coordinate 6,320,540 downwards.
ATAATGTTTTTATATTCTCAGCCATCGTACCACGTACAAACGTGGTATGTTACGTGTTACGTGATACATAATTTGCCGTTCAGCTCACTTGCGTACGATCGCTAAAGGTATCACATGAGCACCTTAGACGTAAAGATAAGGGGATAGACTTATCGAGAGGTACCGTAATTTACCTACTTCTAAAACGTAAGCGGTACCTTTAACGATCGAATAGGAATTGAACGCAATTTTTTTTATGTAGTACGCGTGCAGACAGATAGGTATAGGTAAGGTTATAGATCTAATACAGAGGGCATACCTACCCAGCAGTGGGTAATTTGATACTTACATCACAGGTTATTGAACATATTTCCAGGCATACAGCTTCGGGCTGTGTCAAATGAACTGCCGTAGTCGCATGGCCATGATGTTCTGCGGCTGCCGACCTTACTTCCACGTTAAGGGAGGTAAGAATGTGTAAAAAGTTCTGGTTGGAAAGAGAAGTGAAATTATTTGTATTAGGATACGATGGGATTGGCATCGTCACTCTTGTGTACAAAAATCCCTAAATAAAAAAAAAGATCAAAAAAAAAATACTGGTTGTGAACTTTTGTAGTAGGTAAGTAATGTCATCATTATCATCTTCTGGCCCTAGTCCCAATTTATGTAATATCGAAATACTAATTAAAAAAAAATACAAATCGTTTCCAGACAACCAATGTGTACGGAACAGCAACAGTAGGTACATTTTTTTAAGATTTCCGATTACGACGGACCTTTTTCATCACCAATTAGTTTTTCGCCTACATTGCACATTTTATTTTATTTTTAGTAAAAAAAAATACAGAATACGTTTTTTTTATTGTAGTAATTAAATAAATAGCAAGGAATTAAATAACATAAAATATATTTTTAACCTAATTGTAGTTTATACAACAGAAAGGATTCCAATTCCAATTTAGTGTTATGGCTGCATCGTTGTGCACGATGATTCTGCCAATGTCAGGGTTGAAGTTCACAATGCTAAAGTTGACGATTGTGCGGTAAGTTAAGCTTCTCTAGTTTGTGTAGTTGGAGAAAGGACAAACAGAACAACACATATAACCTTAACACATAATTAAGATAAAAGACGATAAACTCAAAGAAGTAGACATGATAGATAGATTATAATATAACGTTGTTAACTTTAATAAATTTAGCTAGTACATATACAAGACGGGAGCGAACTTGACTTAATAAGTAGTTAACATTTATGGGACGAGAAAGGATTGATAGTTATTCATATTGACAGTTATTTCACCACATGAAGTTTTCGGAAGCGGCTTTCATACATCAGCATCCAGTCATCCATTTCACATGATCTAGTTAGCATTTAATTATCAACTCGAGAGGTTGCTGTGGTTAGTTCAATGAACAATGACGTCATCAATGATAAGAACCACTTATCATTGCGTTGCGACCATTATCGGGAACAGTTCAACGTATAAACACTTTTTGGTGGCTACTCACCTATTCCTTTTTTGCAGACGTTACTGGCTGTAACAAATGCCAGATTAAAATTAAAAAACATTACCGCAGAACTGTCAGCAATTGACATTGATTCTTCAAATTTTTCAAATATCATTCACAATTTTGCTAAGCTTATAAAATATTATTGGTAGTAATTCGTTAGAGATAAATAAACACATTTCACGTGTCACGCGTTTGGACATTTTGTTTTGTTGTGCGCGTTCAAGATGGCGACGTGTGCGATGCGCACGGGATGGCGTGCATCGGGAGGAACGTCGAGATTCTCGTCAATTTACCCAAAAACCTCGCAAAGTGTTCCTGCCTGCCCCAATGTGCTGAACTCAACTATTATTCACATACAAAGAAGGTCGTTGTTCGGTAAGTATCTACATAGCATTAAACGAGAATTTAAGCTTAACAGGAACACTAAAATCGTTGGCGTATGAGGCATAAGTGTTGTATCTATAGATTTATCCTATCCTATATTACTACGTATGGACCGGGTCGTTAAAACAATCAAAATGGCACCACTTCATTGGTGTTAAAGCGGGAATTTGGAACCAATGGGAAGTCAGACGCACTGACTTCGTACGCGAACTGTCGGATCAAATGCTGATTTAGGTAAAATATTTTGCGTCAAATTTTACTTCCCAAAAAAATTTCGCATTTTAATCACTTGGTCAAATATTAATTTGGCAACTTTTTACTTGCTCAAGTTTTATTAAGACAAATATGCTTTATATTGTTAAAAAATATGTTCCAAAAATATTTCATATAGGTTACGTAGGCTAGATTAGAACTGCTAGAAAGCTGGGTTAGGTTAGGTTTGAACTGTGACCCCAACAGAGCGAAAGCCGAGCGAGCGAAGCGAGCGTGCCGCGGCAGCGGCCGGCGAAGCGCCGGAATTGATTTGTATAATAGCAATATAATTATTATAGAACCTGTAAATTATTTGTCCAAGATGAAACAAACATTTAATGCAGTGAATTTAGACTCTTAAGTAATTCATATGATATGCAATATTTTGGGAAGAGCATGTTATGCCAAACCATATTTGACTACATAATACCTAATTGCCACGTAATTATTTGTTAAACAATAAATTGCCGAAAATAATATTGCTAACTGTAAAATTGCGAAAAGTAGTTTTGCCAAATGTTTTTTTTGCCAAATGAAAATTTGGGAAACATACTTTGGCATGTGCTACTTTGGAAAACGTTTTTTGTCCAACAATTAGTAATCCGCTGATTTACATTGAAAAAAATACATCACCATAGAAAAGTGACCACAAATCACGCAAGTATTTTTTAAGCATAACAAAACTCGTAAAACTCATCAATCAATATTTTAAATTTTGCTTGCTATACTAAATAATGTGACCGATATAGAGGAGCACAAGGTTTGGTCATTTTATTCTCAGCACTCCTATTAGTTCTGGAGAATTCTAAGAGATGGCGCTGTAGAAAAGCACGAAAAAGATTTCGCGCGACCATTTAGGTCTTATACCTACCTACTTCAGTGATTGAAGTTGCCATGATTCTCTGTGAAAGGTTTATTGGTCGTCTGTTGGTACCTATTAATGGAACCCTGATGATTCGATGCCCGTGGTGAAGTAGAGATATACCTAAAAGTATTTGAAAATCTCTTGAATTGGAAGGAAATTGCAGAAAACTAGTTTTAATAGTATTTGTACCTAGTAAATGTCTTTAAGCTTCTTTATTCTATCAACATGAATTACACGGAGCTGAACGCCGATGACAGTCCAGTTGCCGCAGTCAGGTTCAACCTTATGCCACCAAAGTTCCGGCTGCATAGAGACGTCATCTTCACTCTTGAGGACTTGTTCGGTTGGTTGAGCAGACGCTCAAGCATGATACGCTTGGTTCTTTTATTTGAGCACAATTTGCAGAATATGTTTGAACATTTTATACTTAATGGCGCTTTTGCTTAACCAAGGACCTAATGGTGATATTAAGTATTAACTGATATGGTTACTCTATCAGAAACAGATCGGCTTTGATAAAATAAAATATGTAAAAGAATTATCCGAGTCCTCGACACGCACAACTACTTTAACACTAACGGCACACTAAAGCGCTTATTCATCATCATCATCAGCCCACAAGCATCCCACTGCAAGGATATAGGCCTTCCCTCGTATAATGAGGGAGTATGGGCTATACTCCACCACGCTGGCCCAATAATTAAAAAATAATAAATATCCTTAGACACACACACAGCGCCATCTAGTTCCACAGTAAGCAACTATATCCTTTTGTTGTGTATACCAGATGGTTGATATACTACATACATATTTTTTTTTGTAAATAAATCCTTGTCATAAATGAAAGTATTCATTAGACAAACATATGCCCCTAGCGAGATTCGAACCCGCAACCTTTTGGTATAGTGATCAGAGTTGCTAACCACTACACCAAAGGTCGTCAAATCCAATGTGAGTTGGGGACTTCACATGCCCTTAAAGTTTTATTTGTCAGGCATGCAGGCTTTCTCACGATGTTTTCCTTCACCATTTAAGAGCAGTCGGATAAATGCACATAAGTAATTAAATTAAAGCTAAAAACTCATTGGTGCATGACCTGCTTGGGAACCTCCCAAATTGGAAGACCGCGTTTTAACCGCTGGGACACGGACGCTCCTGAGCCTCGAAGCGTTTATTACACTATCCTAATTGTAGGAAATCTAATTAAGACATAGGAAGATGTAATCGAAGTTAGAACAGTGAATTGGAAGGTCCCGACCGCACTACTTTCATCCTAAATGCAGAGACTAATTCGGCGTACATTGCTGGGAGGTTTGGTTTCCTTACTTGAACTAGCAATGGTGTCGATTCGGATGTACACCAACTAAACTAAAACCAATTTTAAAGTAGGTCTGTCTTTTTCTCTCTGGACCAATATAACGTGACAGCACCAGTCTAAATCATCACACCAATATATGCCGAATTAGTCTCTGCATTAAGGATGGTGTAAAGAGCGCTTCCTAACTTCCGCATTACTAATTAGAATGTTCCTAATTAGATTTCCTAAAAATAGGATAGTGTAATACATAAGCGCTTTAACTAGAAATATTAGGATGTAACTAACAAAGGAACCTCGCGAGGTACTCACCGATTTTGATTATAATCGGTACGAATATAAATAAATATCCTTGGACATATACAGACAGCGCCATCTAGTTCCACACTAAGCAACTAGGCTTGTGTTATGGATACCAGATAGTTGATATACTACACAAATACATTTTTTTTTGTAAATAATTACATATACATTCAGTGTACTAAGTATCGGGAATTTGTCAATAAAACAAAAAATACAAATTATTCATCTAAATTTATTTTATCGCCTTCAAAGTAGGCCCCATCGCTTGCAATACAACATCTCCACCGCTTCACCCAGTCTTCCATACATTTTTCATAGGCTATTTGCGGTATGGCCTTTAGCTCATTCAGCGAATTTTCTTTTATGGCTTCTATCGACTCAAAACGTTTTCCTCGAAGTGGTAATTTTAACTTGGGAAATAAAAAAAAGTCAGACGGAGCCATATCAGGTGAATACGGTGCTTGGTCGAGAACTTTTGTTGAATTTTTCGCTAAAAACTCTTTCACTATAATGGCTGTGTGTGATGGTGCATTATCATGGTGCAGCATCCATGAGTTGTGTTGCCACAAATCTGGACGTTTTCGGCGCATACTCTCACGCAAACGCTTCATGACGCCTAAATAATATTCTTTATTCACTGTTTCTCTCTCTGGAAGGAATTCGGAGTGAACCACACCACGGTAGTCAAAAAAAACTGTCAGCATCACCTTGATTTTGGAGCGACTTTGCCGCGGTTTTTTTGGGTTTCGGCTCGTTTTCGAGACGCCATTCTGAAGACTGTTCGCTTGTTTGCATGTCGTACTCATAAACCCATGTCTCGTCGCCAGTTATTATACGTTTCATAAAGGTCGGATCCGTAGAAGCTCGGGAAACCATGTCTTCAGCGACATGCTTTCGCTGCGCTTTTTGAACAAAATTGAGCTCTTTTGGAACTAGTCGAGCGGCGACGCGTTTCATGCCTAAAATGTCAATGAGAATGTTGTGGACGGACTTAAAAGATATGTTCACCTCACTAGCCAACTCTCTCAGACTCATACGTCGATTTTCGAGCACTAGCTTCTTGATTCTGTCGATGTTTTCTTTGGTCGTAGCGGTTGAAGGTCTACCAGAACGAGGCAAGTCTACTACTACTTCTCGGCCTTCTTTAAAAGCCTTATACCATTCATAAGCCCTTGTTTTCGATATACACGATTCGCCGTAGGTATTTCGCAACATTTTTAGTGATTCACCACATGAAATATCATTTGAAACACAAAATTTAAGGCACACTCTTTGTTCAACAATATTTTCCATTGTAAAAATCGCCGAGGACTCAAAACTATGACCAACAAAAAGTGTAGTTTAAAACAAATTAAATGACAGATCCCGCTCAAATTTTGCGCGCTAAATCAGTACAGTGCTACCAACATGCAGTAAAAAAATTAGAACGACCTCTTTTACGCGGGTCTTTTTATTGACATATTCCCGATACTTTTTACACAGAGTAGTATAAATGAAAAACATCCATAACTCGGGTACACATGTCCGTATTCATCAAACAAACATATGCCCCTAGCGGGATTCGAACCCGCGACCTTTTGGTGTAGCAGCAAAGTTTCTAACCACTACACCAAACAGGTCGTCTATATAACTCCAGTAAATTGATTAATTGTGGTATTCAAAGCTTGGGGCAAACCCAATCACGTGTACATCTATTTGCACTAGTGAGGTGAACATCGGCTTTACTCGCCATTTACTACAAGCAATGATAAACAAATGCTGCCGTCAAAGCGCTTTGACGCCGGGGTTTAATAAGTCAACTGCCGGTTCTCCTCTTACCCGATTCAGGGTTATTCCGCCACATTTTAAATGCCAAAATTAAACAACTTACCGGAGCTATTCTTACAAAGTTTCATCAAAATCGGTCAGAGACACCCCACAATTATCTTGCATGCGGTAATTTTTTTTTATCGATTTTATATTGTTTTTTGACGTCATTTTGGAGATTCGTATCTTTGTCGACAACTCCTCTCGAGTCCTTAAGGTAAACACTCCAAAGTTTCGAGAATAGATTTCATGAGTTGGACAGTCGACCACATGATGCTACGAAACGTTATGACCTATGAACCGACCCGATTGTGAAAGTTTATGGTGTAGCTAGCAACTTGATGTGTGGTCAACCGTACCACTCCATTCTTAGATCTGTGATTAATATATCTACTCAATATGAATCCGTGCCACGGTTTACACTTCATTTATTGGCTTTGTGCACATGTGTGTAGTTTTATTTTTATCAATGTGATTATATTTGTGTTTGTAATTAATTTGGATCGCATGATTTGTGTTTTAAATGAGGAAGAGTTGTTGCTGCGAAATCAGGTATGTAATTATATCCAAATATGTACCTAATAATGCAATTCTTAAGTCAATGGTGTCGATTCGGATGTAAACCAATTAAACTAAACTAAAACCAGTTTTGGAGTGGTGCCGTCGCATCGTACTGTTCCAGGAAGAAAGAGACAGTACTACTTTAAAATTGGTTTTAGTTTAGTTTGGTTTAGTTGGTGTACATCCGAATCGACACCAATTTTTTTTCTCCTAATTTTTCGTCACATAATGCTTGCTTGCATGTAGCTTGTAGCCAATAGTATTGTAGTGTGCAACAACTTCTGACGTGATTAATGATCTTGTAGTATAATTTTTTTTAAGTGGATGAATTTTATTTATTTATTTATTTAATATCCGCTTATGTTTTATGTATCACTAAGCATTTTAGTGTTGTACCGAATGCGGTAGAATTACCGTTCTTTCAGTCATATATTTATAGATGGAAGTAGAACTAGAACGGCATACCAAACTCCATGCTGAGTACATAGCGGAATTCGTCGATGACCAACATTTTTAATAAGAACACACTCCGCAATGAACTCGGCATTCAGCGATAAGTTCTTCGGTAATACGGTATCTGGGGGCACGGCCGTGCCCCCACCAAGTCGAGCAAAAAAGCGTCACGGCCGTACCATCCTTTTCTCGAAGCAACTCAGACCATTTTCGACCCCCTGTAACTTCGTTGTGGATAAAAATAGAAGACTGAAATTTTCAGTAACTATGCAGGCATTGTAAAGACACGTATATTTAAAATTTCATTCAATTTGAACCAGTATTTTTATGAATTATAAGGGGTCAAATTTCTTAATTTTGTCAGTCACTGACTCACCGATCATCAAAATTCTAAGGCACTTCTAGCAGACCTAGAAGCTTCAAATTTGGAATATAAGTAGTGTTTGGTGTATGAATCAAGGAAAAACTAAAAAATCTAGAAAAGACAGCAAAGAAAATTAAGCCCATACAGCCAAGTCTTCAGTTAATTAAATTTTTCAATATTTTATTTTACGGCAATTATTATTATTGCTTGCGAAGCCGCGGGTTTAAGCTAGTCCCATATAAATATAGGCACATGGTAGTGCCCCTGCCAAATCGAGCAAAAAATGGGTATTCCGGTGATGAAAACACGTGTATTAAATTATTTATTAATGCAAAAAACGTACCTACGTGCGTATTCGTACTTATTACGAGTGCGTAAGGTTGTATAATTATATACCACGCGCTGCGATGCTAGCGAGTGAGCGCGGGCCGTTACTACGCGCTGCGCGGTGCTAGCGCGAGGGCGCGGGGCGGGGACAGTGGCGGGGCGCGCGGAAAGGTGAATGTCGCCGAGCGAGCAGCAGCCGCGCTCATACACGCGAGCGACCCAATGCTGTTCGGATGTGCCCAGAATTCTTACCTATAAGTTTGCGATTTTCATTGATAATTTCGATTGCTATATTAGTTTGACGACTAAAGGCTACTCTCATTGGTTTACTGATATTATTTGCTTACAATTTGGACGTTGTTCGGATAAATAATTTAAATAAATTAAATATTGATACTTTAAGTACCTAAGTATCTACAAAATACAAAAAGAAATGAGATCCCATCAAAAACAATACTTGTCAAAAAAACCAAGTCTCGCAACTCAGTTGTTCTGCGGTAAAAAGTTGTGAGATCCATGTAATACCAAGTCGGTTGTTAATTTATTCAGTCTCTACTTAAGCGACTTTCTGTCTTAATACGTCCAGTCTCTAAGACCACGATCGTGGTCCATAACAATTGAAAATCATTTGTGTCTGGAATCTCCGTACTCGAAGCATTAAGTTATTACGTAATAATTAACAGCATCTTATAGTGACGCATATCAATATTAAAATTCTTTAATGTTTTATATAAATATATTGAGACTTGGCCATCGCCTGAAAAGACGTGTAAATTCAATCGCCTGAAAACACATGTAAATTCAATTATTTAGTGCGATGGCCAAGTCTCGATATATTTATATAAAACATTAAAGAATTTTAATATTGATATGCGTCACTATAAGATGCTGTTAATTATTACGTAATAACTTAATGCTTCGAGTACGGAGATTCCAGACACAAATGATTTTCAATTGTTATGGACCACGATCGTGGTCTTAGAGACTGGACGTATTAAGACAGAAAGTCGCTTAAGTAGAGACTGAATAAATTAACAACCGACTTGGTATTACATGGATCTCACAACTTTTTACCGCAGAACAACTGAGTTGCGAGACTTGGTTTTTTTGACAAGTATTGTTTTTGATGGGATGTCTTTCTACATACCCTATAATAGTGGCCTTAGTAAATGTACCGCACTGTGCGTGCTTGTACGGCCTGTATGTATAGAAATCGCATGCCGCCGTCGGTCGCAGTCACAGATTGTCGCAGTAAACGAAATAAATGATATGATGTGGAAACCAAAATACAGCACGCATGGTAGTCAAAGTATTGACATGTGCACATTTCACAGCTTCGATTTCAGCTTGCGCGCGAGACAAGGACGCATAGATGTGCGGCAGTGGTAGCATGACAACTTGAGATATAGTTTATCACACATTTTATCGCTGTCGCATCTGTCAAAATGAGTGACGTAACACTCGTACAGCAGCATTTTGACAGATGCGCGCGATATAATGGTGTCGATTCGGATGTACACCAATTAAACTAAACTAAACCAGTTTTGGAGTGGTGCCGTCGCATCGAACTGTTCCAGGGAGAAAGACACCGTAGTACTTTAAAACTGGTTTTAGTTTAATTTAGTTTAGTTGGTGGACATCCGAATCGACACCATTGTGTGATTTAAATATCGCGTGTGGTCATGTTACCCATCATTCATTTTATTTTCTATTATCCATTTGCAGCGTCTCTTGGCGGTACGACCGCGCTATTCGTTGGCGCCAGCGTGCTGACAGTAGTCGAGACGACACTCTTCATAGTTCGCCAGCTTGTGAAGTTGATGGTCAAGAATGTCGGCAGAAGTAGGGTGGTGGAGTTTAAACAATGAACAGAAAGAAGTCTTAACATATCGATATCTAGTACTTACACTTGATACACAAAATCATTCTGTATCCTCTCGAATTCATATTCCGTCCAGCAACGCCCTCATTGGATTTTTTTTTTTAGATACAGTTTATCAAAAAAATCTCTCTGACCTGCATTCGAGAATCCTAAAAGCTAATTATAAGTAACACGTAAATAGCTTTAATTATTTACGTTCATTTTCGAGAATTTCAAATTATTGTAAAAACAACCACTTCTTTTCTAATAGTTAATTCTGGATAATAACCCCTGTTAAAGCTATTTAGGTGTCTATTTATTCTGTATTTTAATGATGTAATGACAGTCAGAGCTATTTGTTTTATTTATTCTGTATTTTAAAAAGTAATCTTAATAATTTATCCAATGAGGGCGCCACTGGAGGGAATAAACCCTCTCAACTCTCATTCAATACCATACCTAATAAAATACCTTCATAAATATATTAAGTGTATTTAATTTTAACCCCCAAATATACAAAACAAGCTATACAAAAAATTGTGGAGACAATCCTAACAAATAAAATACTTTTTTAGTAAATAGGTCTGCACGTTGTATCTACGGGCTACCGTGTGGCAGCTCAGTTTATATTGGCAGTGTTTTGCTTGACTTGCGGTCGGTTCACACTTCTCTTTCGGTCGTAGTCGGTCATGTTTGCATCGATCAAGTAACGTCAAAATAATTTGTAGCTGGGTAATATACGACGACCGATTGTCATAAAAAGAAAACAAAAGTTTATTCTTGACGGTGATCAAACGCATTTAATATGTACAACGGGTTAGCAATTTACCTCAATCGCACATAATATTATGTGAAGATGAGGCCGAAGGTGGAAGTGGAAGCGTATGACCCGGAAACCCTAGCTTGACGACTTGTTTGGTGTAGTGGTTAGCAACTCTGACCACTATACCAAAAGGTTACGGGTTCGAATCCCGCTAGGGGCATATGTTTGTGTAATGAATACGGACATGAGTACCCGAGTTATGGATGTTTTCATTTATAATAAGTATTTACAAAAAAAATGTATTTATATAGTATATCAATCTGGTATCCATAACACAAGCCTATAGTTGTTTACTGTGGAACTAGATGGCGCTATGTGTATGTCTAAGGATATTTAATTATTTATTATTATTATTTTATTTGGGGGATTGGCTATCTTATCTCTAAAAAGCGGAACTCAGCGATCCTATTAACACTGCTGATTGCCTATAACATTTAAAATGCCCTACCACCAACTTAATCGAGTACCTACTAAATTATGTACCCCGCTGAGGAGCGAACCAGCGACCTACGACTCGTAAACCTTATATTGCTTACATTGAGTCACGGAGGTGGTACTTTGTCGTCATTAAAACATATTTTATAATTTTACCTTTGTTAGCCTAATAGGTATTTATTAGGTTACCAGACATGTTTTCAGTTATGAACACATTAACAAAACGCCATATCTATCTACACCCATATAAAAAGTTTTGTACATTAATGTTTATTTTGTGTGTGTTAAGGCTATTCTGCGGGAACTCAGCTGATATTGTATTTTTGTTCAAAAGCTTTTGGGTTGCCACAAGAAGCCACCAATATCTTAAGTCAAGCATTCTGAGCTCAGACTTATGCACTTTACCGAAGAATACTACAGGTATTTTCATGTTTAGGCTGATGACTTTACTGCCAAGCCATAATTAATAAAAAAAATGTACATGTGTCAAACTTGTCAAATCAAAACAAGCGCCGCCCCGCCCGCCCACTCGATAGTGGTGTTTATTTTTATTTTCGAACTTTCTAACCAAAATCAACGAACGACCGATAAAATATGTTCATGACGATCCTAACTTTTATTTACAATAGCCTCTGCTATTCAGTTACATTAGTTTATTTCATAATTGCATTATTGCACACAGTTTTGCCGCTCGGACTGGATGTTGGCTTAGTTGGTGTCGCAGCTTATTACCTCACCAGATTGAAGAAACCGGAGGTTAACAGTGTGATGAGTATATTCGGGCCAGAGCCCGGAAGCAAAGAGAGTGATTTATATCCTGAGAAAGTGGTGAAATGTATTGCTCACCGGGGCGCGGGTTTGGACGCACCAGAGAATACAATGGAAGCATTGAAATACGTGAGTTTGTAATTGTTTTTATAGTTTTAGAGTGCTAAAAGTTTTTTTAAGAATATGCAACTTCGTTGAGTGGTCAGTTAAAAAAGTAATCTTTTTCTAACGAATCTAAAACTAATACTATATCCTTTGCATTGGGTGTAGATCCACATATTCATTAACCTGTGGCACGTCCGTGGGGCTCCGCCTGGGTGGTAAGCCGTAACGTCCCAAGGAACGGAAAATATTTCGTTTGTCATAGAAAAAACAAAATGGGTATACTAATTTTCAAAAAAATTGTATTGTGTTTGTAACTGTATCCTTTTTACTAGCGTCACCATGATTAGGCGCCCCAATGACAAACGTTGACGTACAACGGCGAAGAAATCGCGCCAAAATTCTGCGAACCATCATGTATTGCAGGCTCGTCGCCTAGGTAAATTGCTGCAAAACACTGTGGGTACACAGGAAGCATTACAGGTTAATGGTTGGATCTCGCAGGGCATTTATGGGACTCAAGGCCTGATCACTGTATTGTAAGCAGCGAATGCCAGTTCAAAAGTAAAAAAAAAATTCCATGGATTTTTATAAAATTTTTACCTGTGTTTGCCTTGATCAAGTATTTTTTTTACTTAACCTCAAACACACCTGATGTTAAGTGAAGATGAGGTCGAAGGTGGAAGCGTACTGACCCGGAAACCCCAACACATTCGGGGGACTGGCTATCTTATCTCTGACAACCGGAACACAACAATGATATTAACATTGCTGCTTGGCGGCAGATTTAGATAAGACGGTGGTAGCTAGACATTTAAAATGCCCTACCACCAACTAAATTTTTTATTTAAATTGTACCATTCTTGTGTAATGAATTCAAGGTACCTAATTTTCTTTAGAAAAAGTAAGGTTAAAAAAAAATTTATTGTCTGAATTTTAATTTTGAACATGACCGTACATATAACCTAATATAAAAATTTTTTCAACATTTTAAACATTACTGATGACATTCCAGTGTGTGGATCACGACTGCAACTTCGTGGAGCTGGATGTGCGGACATCCCGAGACGGCAAGCTGGTGCTGCTCCATGACCAGGGCCTGGAACGGCTAGCCGGCTCCACCATCGCTGACGTCCATATCATGGACTGGGACAGCATTAAGAATATTGATGTCGGTGCCACACATCCCAACAGGTAAGCAGCATTTTAAATATAGACTAAATAGTTATAAAACAGCTTGTAATATGGGAATAGGCTACGTGCTACTGTTGTCAAGAAAAAACGGACCTGTATGAATAGCTATGGTTCTAAATAAATAACTGTAGTATTGCATCAGTAACTAGCCAGTCCCTCAATTAAGATGGGGTTTCCGGGTCAGTACACTACCACCTTCGCACTTAACATCAGGTGTGATTGAGGTCAAGTGCTAACCTGTTGTGCATAAAAAAAAATATTAGGTCCTTACCTATGAAATTGGCGTTTTGTATGAAGAATTTCATTAAAACTGTGTTCTCCATACAAACATTTTTGATTTTTTTTTTGGGAACGACAAATCCAAATTTAGCTAAACTTAGTGTGTATTAACGGATAACATTAAGTTAAGTATAGGCAGTGTTAATTTTTAAAACCGCTTTTTAAAAGTTTCAGCGAATCTCAGAAATTATTATGGGAAGCACATGAAAAGAGCTCTGTTCAAGTTTTTTTTATTATGTGATTTAGGCCAGAAATTAAAATATTTTTCATGTGAAACCTTGAAATAATATTCCATTTTCCAAATAAAAAACAAATTTGGAAATAGCTTTGAAAATCGTAGGAATTGGTACATATGATTAACGAAGAAAAAAAATTCCAATTTCATAGGTAAAGACCCAATATAAATTCAATAAATAAAAAATAATATAACATTTCAATTTCAACCGATTTTTTTCTGTGTCTCAGTAAATTGATCCCTTTGCGCAGGCTCTGTCAAAATGCTGCTGTACAACATTCTGCCAGTCATTTTGACAGATGACTGTTATAAAATATGTGAGTAACTACATCGCCAGTTGTCATTCTACCACTGTAGCAGTAGTAGCAGGACAGACGCGATAAACGTTTATGTCGCGCGAGATATTTGTCCTGCTCATTCATTTGGACGAAATATACAACTGTCCCACTTTCACTCCTACGTCGCGCGCGACAAAGGATGTTACGCTACGGGGGCTGGTGTACAAGTGTCGCGCAGCAAATTGCGCCGCCGCTCGCCTGCTTATATGCCAGTACAAAGGTGACAAACTCATCAATGCTATCAATATTGGCGATTCTGCTAAGAGGTATTCTTAGCAGAATCGCCAATCGCAACCTTCTTTTGTTTCTTTTGTATTTCATTTGATATTTCGTTTCTTTTTCTCAGAAGCACAGTATTAAATGGTATAAAGGAAGCTAAGAAATATTGTCATGACTCCAGGGCTAAGTTCAAGGAGGTCCACCTGTGTCTGCTTGATGAGGCGCTGGACTATCTGCTGTGCAACAAGATTCGGATGATTATTGATGTCAAGGGCGAAGATAAACTGGTAAATATAGACTCAATTCACGAGCATTAAATAATAATAATAAATAAATAAATATTTCGGACACTTACACCAATCATCTAGTCCCAAACTAAGCAAAGCTTGTACTATGGATACTGGATAACGGATAAAAATATTTATATAAACATCCGTGACTCAGGAATAAATGTTCATATTCATCACACAAACACTTACCCGTCCCGGGATTCGAACCCCCGCAACCGTTGGTTTCGCTGACAGGGTCACTATCCACTACACCAATCGGTCGTTATTTAGACTAATTAGATTAGTATGCCCTGAAATAGGACTAAATAAAAGAAATTTAAACAAGCCAAATATCACTTGTGGCGTAGTCGCATTCGCTATTCGATTTCGATTAGCGAAGTTAAGCAATGTCTGGCGCGGTCAGTTCTTGGATGGATGAACACTAGTGACATTTTAATACGAGTGTTTCCGTGCTTCGGAGGGCATGTCAAATTGACGACCGATTGGTGTAGTGGATAGTGACCCTATCAGCGAAACCAACGGTTGTGGGTTCGAATCCCGCGAGGGGTAAATGTTTATGTGCTAAATACGAACATTTATTCCCGAGTCTTGGATGTTTATATAAATATTTATGTATGTTTCTACGTTATCTAGTATCCCTAGGAAAATCTTTGCTTAGTTTGGGACTACATGATTGGTGTAAGTGTCCGAAATATTTATTTATTTATTAAATAGTCTGTCCCGGTTGTTTTCAATTTTTCCAGCTAAGCTAAGCTAATCCAGCTAAGTCAGTCGCTTACAAGGGCAGCTTAACACTGTCAGGTGGCCACTAGTCTGACACAAATCAACCGTACCATTCTGGGCTTCGCTTGGTGGATTATGGCCCATATGTGGGATGTATAAGGCCTTTGATGATGATATCAAAACACGAGAACATGTACATTATCATATGGATGGGTACGCACTCTTGAATATAGGCCCCAGTATGGAATTCCAGAGTGACCGATTGGAAAGGCCCTCATGCCCTTCGACTGTTATCAGGCTATCCATCCACCTTGTGGTATATGCCCCAACGGGCAGCAGTCCTATGTGGTAAATTGGTGACTTATGGCACTGCATCACCCGTCCAGAGTATATAGGGTCTAACAAAATTAACTTTGGCAATTGCACGATGACAATAAAATAATATATTCATTAAAAAAACTAGCCTTAAAAATTTTGTTTCCGAGTAAAAAAATTAAATGTAAGTGCTAATGAAAATACACATTAACAGACTTACTTCACGTCGATTGTACCTGGTTTTATCAATGAGAAAAAACATGCAACGTTCCATTGATATGGAAGACGCTAAATGGGGTGACGGGGCGGCGGGTGCAACCAATCACAGCGCGTCGCGGCGGCGCCGGGGCAAGTGCCGGCGGCGAGTGGCGAGTGGTCTCCTTTCGGCGTCTTCAAAGAGACCGCGGCACGTGTTTGTGTGTTGTGGCAAAGTAGGTACTTAGAGCGCGCGGCCATTAAGGACCAACTCACAAAATTTACATTTCTAAATTTTATTTTTTGAATAAAATCTGTTAACTTTAATGTTTTATTTTTTCCGTAATAGGTAGATCCTATACATACACTCTGCAAAGTTTGTCGGGTTAATTTTGTTAGACCTTATATAATTCATGTCTTTGGCCAAAGAAATGTGGGTACAACTTTGAAAAGTAATAACAATGGTTATGATTTTACAGGTGGTGAATGGTATACTAAAAGCGTTCTCGCTTCGGCCGACTCTATACCAGTACGCAGCAGTCACATGCTTCAATCCCTTCACACTTTATCAGGTAAGGATTTATTTGTAATATGGCTGAGCACGGTAGCTCATGTAGGAAGTTGACCCGACAGCAAATTAAGGGGGAGTGTGTGAGATGGTTTGTGGATTAAGAGGTAACGTGAGAGTGGTCTTGTCTTGATCGCCTATGATATGCATACAATACTTTTTCTACTACCATAATAATAATTTGACAATAGCTTACACAGTCGATTATCGGTTTTGCGACAGATTTGACAGCCCATTGCCACTTTATCTTGCTAACGCTCAGTTATATCGGTTTTTTCTCTGGCGGATCATATCATTTTGTAGCGATTTTATTATTATTATTAATTCCTGTATGGTAACATATATTCAAAATAAATAAAATAAATCAAATCAGTATGGAAAACTAATTTAATTATAATTGGTGTGAGTACACGCGGGAAACTGGTGATGGTATGGAGACCGGACGTGAACGGGCAAATGTCTGAAAATGATGATATTTACGTAAGTGCTGAGTTGGCCGCGTGTGACCTACTAATTGTATAACGCAGTTCATACAAACCCTTTACTGCACACAAAATACAAAGAATATTTAACATAAATGATAAGTGTACAAAGACGGTCTTTGTGGCAGATTTGACAGTCTGTCTAACTGCGAGTTATATCGACGACCTTGTTTCACTGGCGGATCACATCAGCTGTATTAGTTTTGCGACAGATTTGACAGCCCATTATCACTTAAGTTTTTAACCTTCAGAATTATATCGACGACCTTGTTTCTCTGGCGGAACACACAATTCTGTATCCTCTGGTTTTATTTTCTCCAGACCTTGTCTAGGAAGAACCCGCACACACATTTAAAGCAGAAGGGTAGAGCTATCCCCCACACTATCTAGTCAGCGTCCATGTTACTTCGTATATCCTCGGAGAATTGTCGTCGGGAAGATGCAGCGTAATTTTCCAAGTGAAGCCCAGCTTTACTGTCATTAATGTTTAATTCTGCTTCCATGTATATTTCAGATCCGTAAGAAGGATCCCAAGATCGTCGGCGCGATAAGTTATCGTCCGTACGCGTTCAGTGCGCAGGACTACGACGCGGAGCATGGACCCAGTAATCCGAGGTGATATTGCAATTTCAATATTGTTTATTCCAAAATCATGCTCCTCTAGTCGATGGTTGTGGCTTTTTGTGCGGAATTCAGCGGGTGATGTTGAATTTTTGGTTTTATTTCTTATAATTTGTGCATTCTGAGATTTGAAGCTTAATAATGGCCGAATATTGTGCACAAAAAGTCAGTGATGGTGTACAATAGTAAATTAAAGTGCGTAACGAAGCTTTTCGTATCCCATGATAAGCCGCCAAAATCTTTCGTAAGGCCACTTCACTGAAGAACGACTTGCCCGTGACTTGACACTGTATATGCCAAGTATACGACGAATGACTTGTTTTGACTGAGACTGACTTCAGTAAACTGAAGAAATAAGAAAAATAAGACATAGTTGTATGGGCTTAGATCCCTTTGACTTCTCCTAGAGGAGTCAATTAAAATAGTAAAACAAAGTCTATGGTTGTTTACGTACTTCAGGCCAGGGGTTCTATTAAACAATTTCATCGTTATCGTCATCGATTACTTTCTGACTTCACTTACGGTCTTGTGCACCAAAACATAACAAAACAAGCTAACTAAACATGTTTGCTGAATATGTTAGTAAAAACGTTGCAGTCTCCTGCGACTTTTAAACAGAAACAGACTTCTACTTATGGAAATTGAAACAAACAAGAACGCGGCAATGTTTTCCTTCAACCTCGGATAAAATGTTCGCTTGTTTTTGCTAACAAAACAGGCCACGCCCACATTTGATGGTAACATACTCGTATTAGGTATTAGAAAATCACGCAAAAACCAGGATTTAAGTAGAAGTTTTTTTTTTATTTCTGTTTAAAAGTCGCAGGAGACTGCAAAGTTTTGCTAACATGTTGAGCAAACATGTTTTGTTGGCTTGTTTTGTGTGATTTTTTTTTTGGAGGAGATGACCCGGACAACTCAGTACAAAACTACAGGAATAACTAAACTAAAACTAAAATAAACAACGCAATCTGCCTGTTATATACATGAAGTAGTATCAGATGTAGTCGTAGAAACTACAGTTTAAATATAAGGAATATAATATGTAGAAATAGTGGACGACAGCATAGTGTAGATGACAGCAATTTAAAATTTATTGAAATATTATTTATTTATACATTTTGTAAACACACACATATGTTTGCAAAACAAGGAAGAAGGAAATATATACAAACAAAGGTCACCTTGTTTATTTACTTGTTTAATTATTTAAATAATTAATTATCTATTTACTTATTTTGTTTTTGCCCAAGCGACATCACAGTGAAGATACTTTTCTTAAAGGAACCCATTGTGAGAGCGAACAGATCCACATCATACAGGTGTTCATTGTAAGATGACACAATCCTATCTAAATTGTTTTGTATTAGATACGGTGATAACCTGCCTGTCCATGCGGTGCTCCGCGCGCTGGACACGGTCCACTCGCAGCTGTGGCGTTGGGCGGCGCGGTGGTGTGCCGTCAGCGCCGTCCTCCTTCACAAAGACATCGTTAGCCCGTGAGTTGGACTACTGTACACTACACCAACAACCGCATAGATAGACAGATAAAGCGTTTATTTGCATATAGATAGATAAATTTAAGTGCAGTTAAATTATCTAGTTATAGTTTGTATTTTTATCTTTACGTTATATTTTTTACCAACTATAAAATACACCCGTATTGCTACTATTAGTGCAAACCTCACCTACTGGTAGCTTGTATCTTTACCCTAAGGTTTGCCTGGAAGAGATCGCTGTTAGCGATAAGGCCGCCTTTTTGTGCGATTAATGATGTATGCTGTATTCTTCATGTAGCTTTTGTTAATTGTGCAATAAAGAGTATTTGATTGATTGATTGATTGATAAACGTTTATTTGTTTCTCCAGCCACACACATACATTAAATAATATTTATAAAAAATAAAATAAAAATAACTTTATTTTCACACCACATCTGTTCATTTATAAGTAGTTAATACAAAAATAGTACACACAATTTAGACTAACAGTACAGTAATAAGAACCAGATATAGGTAGCTTAACCTAAGTGTACATACTTGTTGTGTGCACTTTTGCTAAGGAAGAACGCAAATTTAAATATGTAGACAGCAATTTACAAAACTTGGCCAATAAAAACAGAATATATAAAAGTACAAACAAAACGTAGGTATAAAAAGTATGTGTGTGCTGCAGTGGGCTATAGCTCAGTGTCGGATTGCTCAAGAGCAAAACACTGATTTTACAGAAACACATACAAAAATATTCGACGCAACAATCATTCTGCTTAGTGTTATTCTTATAAAATGTAGCCTTATTTCACAATAATAAAAGTAACAACAAAAATTAAGTACAACTGTTACAACTACAGCGTCACAATGTATATTCTTACACTGTCACAATAACAGCTATATTCCACAGCGTCGCAACTTATATTCTTACATGCATAACGTTAAGTGGGGTGGTGAGAGATATCCCAAACAATCGTGTTTGGGTGTTCCAAAGATAAACTTATTTGCTTTATATGTAGTTACAAAAGATGTTCCCTTAATATTTAGCTTCATGCATTCAATAGATATTGACGTTGGTATTATTGGGGTATATGTATTTATATTAACTTATTATGGGATGCACCTAGTATATTAAATAGACTAACACGGATTGACATTAATTATGATATGAATTGACATTTAAGTATTGACAGGGAAATTATATTTATTTATTTACTTATTTACATAGAATCAACAGCATTATTGCAGAAATTATATTATAGTAAACTAATACCAAACTTATGCCCGCGTCTAAAGGTTAAGACGCATCTCGGCTGATACAGCCTTAAGACTTGTATTGAGATTGGGTTATTAATACGGACCTTAGTTTAGCAAATATAATTGTTATCCCACAGGAGTGAAGTCCACTATTGGCGTACTCTGGGCGTTCGCTGCGCAGGCTGGTGCGTGAACCGGCCGCTGGAGAAGCTCTACTGGCGGGGGGTCCTCAGGGCCCCCTATCTGGCTAACACGCTCGTCGGCGAACCAGAGGTGAGCGTACAATTGTACAATACGATACAATGCAAATACACTTTATTGCACAACAAAAAAGAAAATACTGTTTCAGAAAAGTGGTAAGAATTTGGCGACCTTATCACTAAAAGCGATCTCTTCCAGGCAACCTTTGGCACATTTGAAATACACTTGTACTGAGCTGTAACGTGTCCTGTATACTACGGAGTGAAATTTAATCCGTGTAATTCCTTTTTACTGGTCACTTCACTTCTGATTACAACCTGTTTGGTGTAGTGGTTAGAGACTGACTGAATGCTATACCGAAAGGTCGCGGGTTCGAATCCCGCTAGGGGCAAATGTTTGTATGATGAATACAGACATGTGTTCCCGAGTTATGGATGTTTTTCATTTATATATATATGTGTTTATTTACAAAAAAAAAATGTATTTGTGTAGTTTGTCAACCAGCTGGTATCCATAACACAAGCCTAGATGCTTACTGTGGACCCAGATGGCGCTGTGTGTATGTGTAAAAATATTTTATTAAAAAAAAAACTCTAGGAACCATAGCCGGATTCGATATAATACAAAATACCGAAAGCCATACAAACTCATATTAACCGCCTCCGTGGCTCAATTAAACAACATAGGGCTTACGAATCGGAGGTTGCGGGTTCAATCCCGAGCAGGGTACATGTTTAGGTCACGATTTGGTTGGTGTTAGAGCATTTTAAATGTCCGCCTGCCTAGCTACCACCGTCTTATCTGAATCTGCCGTCAAACACCAATGTTTCAAACGTCAAATTGTTTCTATAGTGTTAAGGAATATTTAGAATTTAAAAAATAATTCGATGATATTAAGTGATAATACGAATTGTGAAAAGTATCTGATACATTAGTAATTAAACGGAACCTGAAACCACTTGCACACCTGCATGCAGGTTGAACTCATTGTGGACGAACTATACTTAACATCTCTTTTACTGTGTTCTGGCAAATAAACTATTTGTTGTATTTGTGTTAATAGCATTGTTGTGTTCCGGTTGTCATAAGATAGCCAGTTCCTCAAATATTTGGTTTTCCGGGTCAGTACGCTTCCACCTTCGCCCTCGTCTTCACTTAACATCAGGTATGATTGAGGTCAAGTGCTAACGCGTTGTACATAAAATGAAAAAGTAAACCATTATGAAACCACCTTTAGTATGGAAGTCCGATAATTTTCGGCTGAATTCGGTTAATTGGTATGAGGATGCGATGTTTTTTTTATTGAATTCATTAATTATGATACGAATTGACATTTAACTATTGACAGGGAAATTATATTTATTTATTTACATAGAATCAACAGCATTATTGCAGAAATTATATTATAGTAAACTAATACCAAACTTATGCCAATAAGTGATTCTTAGGCCCGTATTAATAAGTCGTTCTCGAGATCGCCTCTCGGTCTCAAGACCATTTTTTCTGATGCTGTTTTAATATGCAACAGATTCTCAAGCGTCAAGTTGAGGCCATGTCAATCTTGAGAACGGTCTATTAATACGGGCCTTAGTATGTTGTTGACAATAATTATCGTTATAATTGAGTGTGTAAGGGGCCGTCCATAAATTACGTCATCGATTTTTTCAGATTTTAGACCCCCCCCCCCTATAATCATCCTATCGTCATTTCTTAATGACCCCCCCCCCTTCTCCCAAAATTGACGTCATTACTAGTTTGACAAATTATTTAAGTATTGTGTTTATTATCAATACATAGTATAAAACAAAGTCGCTTTCGCTGTCTGTCCCTATGTATGCTTAGATCTTTAAAACTACGCAACGGATTTTGATGCGGTTTTTTTAAATAGATAGACTGATTCTTAAAGAAGGTTTATATGTATAATACATGTAAGTACCACGGGCGAAGCCGGGGCGGGCAGCTAGTATTTTACTAGGTGTGCTGGAAGAAATTTCTTTTTAGAAATAATCTTTTTGTATGTGAAAAATAAACTATAAATAAATAAATAAGAATGACGTCAAAACACCCCCCCCCCCCATCTATCATTTACCGTCATCCGCAGACCAACCCCCCCCCCCCCCCTAATTTAGAATGACGTAATATATGGACGGCCCCTAACGTTTTAATTATGTTACAAGAAAAATTTTTACTTTTATATTATTATTATTATATAGGTATCAATAAAACAATCCCCAGTAATATATAAGTCGTTATGTTAATGAGTTTATGAGTCTAATAAATAATTATTTAAGTATTTAAAAAACCAAAGAACCCGACAGCATATTTTGTATTTTGCGGGCGCCATGTTGGATTTTTTTACCATTAAAATGTATCCTATGACACTCTAGGGATCTATACGAATCGAATGACATATTGCACTTCATAATCGGCCGAGTCGTTTAGTCTGCAGGAGGTAATGGAGAAATCTACATACATACATACACTCGAAAAACATAACCCTCATTTTCTATTTTTGTGTCAATTTTTAAAACATAACAATATACTTATATCGCCATTTAGTAGAATTCTGATATTGTGTGATCTCGGCTTCGCTAAAATCTCGCGAGATTGCATTCCCTATACATAACAATATTGATCGATTCACCCATAAACAAATAAATAAATATCCTCGCACATACACACAGCGCCATCTAGTTCTACACTAAGCAACTAGGCTTGTATTATGGATACCAGATGGTTGATAAACTACACAAACACATTTTTTTTATGTAAATAAATACATAAAACATCTATAACTCGAGAACACATGTCTGTATTCATCATCTAAACATATGCCCCTAGCTGGATTTGAACCCGCGAACTTTTGGTATAATAGCAGAGTTTTTAACCACTACACCAAACAGGTCGTCATGTCGTTATCCGTGTCTGTTTGTGCGCTTAGTTGTTCTATTGGGATGGGATAAATGTGACATTATACAGGGTGTAATCGTTAAGTGTGCACAGGCGATTATTCCGTAACTATTATAGATATCAAAAAACTTTAAACTGATATCGAAAACACTTTACCTAATGAGTGAAATGACATCAATAACTTTATAAAAATAAAACGAGAAATATCCAAAAAAAAATATATTAAACACTCCCATACATTTTATTGCTTAGTAAGTACAAAATTTTGTACCTATTCAAAGCAGATGTTCGAAGTGACGTCCTCGTTGTGCAATACAATGACGAGCTCTATTTACAGTTTCTAAATGAACTTTCCTTAACATTTGCGGAGTAATTAAAGCAATTGCATGACGTACATGATTCTGTAACTCTTCTAGGCTGTGTACTCGCTCAGCGTACACATGGTCTTTAAATCAATGCGATATTAAAACAAGGTTTATTATTAATTTGAAGTGGTAAGATAATTAACCTACACATAATTATAAAATGATAAGGGTAAAATGAGTTGATACTATTCCACTTAAAATAAGGAAACTATAATCTCTACTATCTCATGCTAAATGTATGGAAGTGTTTAATGTAATTTATTTGGATATTTCTCGTTTTATTTTTAAAAAAGTTATTGATGTCGTTTTACTCATTAGGTAAAGTATTTTCGATATCAGTTTAAAGTCTTTTGATATCTGTAATAGTTACGGAATAATCGCCTGTGCACACTTAACGATTACACCCTGTATATGTATGTAAGTTCTTACCCTAACTCTCCTAGGCCCGTATTAATAAACCATTCACAAGATTGAGAACAGTCTTGTGACCGGTCTCAAGTAAACGTGTTGATTAATAAACCGAAATTGAGACCTGAAACGTATGTGCATACTCAAGCAGTACTCACTTGAGAGTTTCAGGTATTAATAAACCGAACTCAAGACTATCATTCATTCGCTTCTGAGGCGAATATTTGAGTAGTGATCTCAGCTGAGTAGACCTCAAGATTGGTTTAAAAATTAGCACGGTGCTTGAGATAGCGTCAACTTCTTAAGACGCATCTCGGGTGATACTGCCTCAAGACTTGTATTGAGATTGGTTTATTAATACGGGCTCTAGTATTAGGACTCATAAAATCCTTTATAATGAATGACAAAGTATTGCTGTCTCAATCCTACAGGTCGACGTGAAGAAAGACCACGATACTCAGTTCGATCGCGCCGGCCCTATCATAGACAAGCTGTTGGAACCCGAACGGAGGATGTCGTCTGGACAAAAATAGGGCTCTAATAAATAGAAAATTGTCTACGGCTAAAGGCTGAGTTACACTTCGATTGAGATGGGTTACTAAATTTTCCGTTTGCACAGACAGATACGTTTATAATTTTTGTTGTAGCAATTCTGTGCTTCATATGTTATTAACTTGTCAAATTGTGCATCCATATTATGTGTTAGTATTTCCAATACCCATATCGTACTTTGGTAGCGTATCATCGGATATACCAATGGCTTTTTTTTTTTAATTTATTTCGAAGACCAAAAGCTAAACAGAACTAAGAAACGAGTCAATAAAACTTAATAGAAATAACATAAAATTCATAAGCTGCAAAACATCAATTGCTCCTACATACATATCTCCATTAAAAGTGTGATACATTCAACTTATTTCTAACTAGCTTTCCGTCCGCGGCTTCGCCTGCGTGGAATAGCTTTATCGCTGATATGTTTAATTTTGTTTGTCCTGCGGGAACTACTCACTGTATCGAGATAAAAAGTACCCTATGTCTTAATCCAGGGTATAATCTACATATATACTAAATTTTATCCAAATCCGTTCAACTTGATCCGCCGTGATTGAGAAACAAGCAAAGAAACAAACAAATAGACAAACATGCAAACTTTCGCATTTTTTTTTTTTATTAGAATGGGATCGCTCTTGACCTTATATATTAGTTATATGTATCTAGATTTCTAAAACAAAGCAATATAGATAGATCGTTGTCTTAAGATATTTCGCTGAAGGACGAAGAAGGATTTGGGAAGGCGTTAAAATTATATACGAAAATACTTAATTCACAATTATCTTCAATTCCTCCTTATTAACTTATAACTTAAAACTCCTCAGAGATAGTGCAAGACAATTGCGGCTCTTTCAAAAAAGGAGTAGGTTATCAATTCGGTTTTTTTTTATATTTCTTACCTCTTAACTCTGTCATTTATAAACAGATTCGGAAATCAATTCTTTGACTTTGGCTTAATATTTTTTTTTATATAATAGGACATACTTCCAGTGTGGTCCCATGTTCATCATAATCCTGTTCTGATGGATCTATAAGGAATTGAGGCAACTCCTCACAATTATAGGCATACATATAGCGATTTTGGTATATACACCTACGAGTCGAGAATTAGTATTCAGAAAGTTTTTTTTTTTCTTATTTTGATTTAAGGACTTTTATACAAAGGGTATACGCCAGTCCCATCGTACCTCTTGCTGACTTAAATCTATTTAAATCTAATTCTAGAGAGACACCGATGACTTCACAAAGACAAATAGACTCCGGGCAGCCAGAAAGTATCATTTGGTGAAGTGGATGTAATGGTGGTGTCAGTATATGTGGGGAATGATTGTTGATACAACGTTACGTTATCTGGATGTATAATTTGCAAGCTGTTTCGAGATTTAACTACATATATGACGAAGTATAACCCAGCTCGGATGTCGCATAGGATTTTTCGAGCTTATCTATTGCTTGTATAATTAAATCACGTGTTTAATTTTTGTATGAAGCAAAAGTATTTGTAATTTTAGGAAGACAAATTTTACGTCGAATGTGAATCAGTATAAAAAATTGGCCAAGTGCGTGTCGGACTTCGCACATTTAGGGTTCCGTATCAAATGTAGAATATAAGCCGTCTGTGTGAGCTATGCATTTGTTACATTAAGTTGGTTTATAGTAAGAAAATTTAAAAGAAAAATTCAGTTTTATCAATACATTATCACCAAATTTCAGAAAATAGTTCGGCACAAAATTTTGGAAAAAGCTCATTTTCCAAGCATTTGTTTTCTAATATGTTTTATAACAAAAATGCAGTCTTCGTCTAAATAACAAACTAACAATGATATACGCGTTCGGGTAAAAATTTTTTTATTTGGTGCAAATATGAAGACTAGCTTCAACGGATATCCTGCTAAAGATTTGTGACAGACGACACGGACAGACAGACGGACGGACACATTAGCGACGTAATCATAAAATCGCATTGGAGTATGACAACGCATATAAGTGCATAATTCGTTGAATGATATCACTTACATATGGAAAGCTTCATGATAAAAGAGGCCATTTTCATCGAAGTATTTTTTATTAAATATTTTCCATAGGAATGTCGTCCCGGATTTAATGGCGTTTTGACATGTTTTTATTTTTCTAAGCATTTACAATGTAACGCGACATGGTTGAATCACACTTGGTCTAAGCGATATGCATGTCAGTTTAAAGCTTTTAATTTTTTCACGGCAATTTGTAAACTTCTGTAGTTTTCATACAAAATACAGTCGACCACATGTAAACAATTTTGTGCGATATTTTCCGTATTTTAGTATTAGTTGGTAGGTTCTAGCTGCCAGGTATTATGTCTTCAATTTGCGGACGAGGCGCAAGTGACATTCAACCTATGGAGGTATCGCATACGACTGCTTTAAATCTGCCACCGATTTATGCTCGACTACGGCCGATTTTAGTGGGTGTTGACTGTTGACACAACTGCATTATATTAGACATTATTTTCATGTTAGAACAGAGATACCGAAATAGAGAGGGACTAACGCCATATTACAAAATGTTACTAAGTGTATATCAGCGCTTGAGGACAGTTAAATGTAACTTGTATAGAGGCATCTCTTTCTAACTATGCTCAAGCGCATATCTGCGCTCTGAAATACGGGCCTAAGTGTCATCTACGTTAGTCAGTGTCACTCGTATATTCTATCCAATACAATATATCGCTGACAAAAATCGTATCGAGTCTGCGATTGTCGGTCCCTTTTTATGTAGAACCGATTTTTTTGGGACGCTTGCGTTACTAGTTTAAACGTTCTATGTTTTATTTTATAGACTAATGTTGGACCGATGGAAAGCGTTCGTCTGCGACAGCCTTTACTAAAAAACGAAACTGAGCGAGTTAGTTTAGTTCTTTTCAGAATGTCAACTGATACCAAATATTAGGTCCTTACCTATGAAATTGGCGTTTTGTATGAAGAATTTCATTAAGACTGTTTTCTCCATACAAACATTATTTATTTATTTTTTTGGGAACGGCAAATCCAAATTTAGCTTATGGGAAGCACATGAAAAGAGCTCTGTTCAAATTTTTTTTATTACGTGATTTAGCCCAGAAATTAAAAAAATATTTCACGTGAAACCTTGAAATAATATTCCATTATCCAAATAAAAAACAAATTTGGATATACCTTTGAAAATCGCAGGAATTGGTACATATGATTAACGAAGAAAAAAATACTTCAATTTCATAGATAAATACCCAATATTTGCAATAGCAATAAGTAGAGATATCAAAGGCGCTTACTCTAATTGAAATTAGTTGTTTTTCCCCCCTAGATCGACGAGCATCGCCGCGAAAAGAGGGAGGATGTTAGAGTCCAATTTAAAATTAAAGAAGTAAAATTTGAAGATATGAACATACTGAAGAAAGACCACGACTATGTCGAACTGAAGAGTGGTAAGGAGGTGGAGGAATTAAAAAAGTTTAAGGAGGTCGAGTAGAAGGTAATTAGTACGCGGAGGATTTTAATTTTTTCTTTGGTGAATCATAATTGCTTAGGCCCGCCTGCCTCGGAAACTATAGGCGGGCTATGAATTGTTTTATTATATTGTTTATTTTATTTTTACAATTGTTAACATTTAATAATAATTTATAAAGCGTTCAGACTGAATTTAGGTAACTTTAACGTTTGTCGGTATGTTATTATGTTGTAGAGTTTAATGAAATGCCACGAGAGCAATCCCCTTGTATCTAGGGTTAACGGGACAGGATTTGTCGTGATGTGTCAGGATTTTATGCGCCTGTCAGGATCTGGTCGGAATTTGAAATCGTCGGTTACTTAGGTACTAGTAAAGGTTAATAACAATGTGGTAGGATACTTTTTCTTTATTTTTTATGCACAACGGTAACCCGTTGTTCATAAAAAACTGCTAACGCACTTGACCTCAATCACAGCTGATGTTAAGTGAAGGTGAAGCCGAAGGTGGAAGCGTACTGACCCGGAAACACTCGTCACCATTTCCACCTTTGTCAAAGCTGCGGGAGCCATTCGGTAGGTTCCGCGTTCTCGTCGTCGTATCTCCTATCCAAGTTCGTCTTGAACGGGGCCATTTTCCCATAGAAAGTGCCGGTTTTTCCCGTTGGTCAGATCGATCGATCTAATGGTTGGTTGGTTAAAAGAAAGTACATTTAAAGTGAAAACTGTTTAAAGGCCATTCTACATTCCCGTTGAGCTACCGGGACAATTACGAAACGGGCGTATCCCACTATCTAGGTTATCAGAAACACGGGACATAATAATGCAGGCTTTTCCATAGCTTTTGGTATTAAGATTTTGGTATAAGTACATACCCGACGTACTGCTGTGTTTTAAAGATTCATGTTCATATTAAATTATTACGCTTATTTTTATTAGACTGACTTCACACATGCGACAATAAGCAGCTAATCACATGTGCGGTATTCTTTGCTGCGGACGTAAGCCGTATGTAGCGATCATTTTTATTTAAGTATTTATTTTGTATTCTTGGGAAAATCAACAGCTGTTTCACAAATTATCACTTAAACTAAAAAAAAACTGAAAGCCAATTAGAGGTTTCCACTGATAGAACCTACTTAAACTTAATAAAAAATAAAAAAACTATACATTGCAATCAGAGAACGGTTGGAAAAATTAATCTAATTGTAAACAATCTATAGATAGGATATCCTTGCATCGCCAATCCAAAAAACATACGGGTTACAGCAATATTAGGTTACTTTTTGGCCAAAAAAATGTGTTCCTTTAAGTGTTATGCATGCTGATTATCTTTGTGTGAAACTTTAATATTGCCCAAATATTTCACGTCATTGTAATGACTGAATTAAGCGGATCTTATTGTAACAACACCTAATCTAATGTACCCTATTCAAGAGCAAATAAATCATATTCTATTCTATCAATGACATAGCCCATGTGACTGAGGTGTTGGAATTAATTACCTCGTATTTATTGGTAAAATGGAAAGTAATCATTGACCGGCTCTAGTTACACTTGTGTGTCCTAATACACAAACAAACTAGGTCCTAAACTATCTATGTACCACGGCGGATGGTGCCGCATTGCCAAATGATGTGCTAGGATAAAGATGTGCAACTTATGCCTTATGCGGACGACCACATTGACCGCTTTCACAGCAATCGTCCTACACAATCTTCCACGAGTCATTGAAAGGCAGCCCTTTACATCGTTAAATTTATTTGAATGCATTTCGTTAATCCATAATTGTCGCTACGAAACTCATGGGAGGTTCATTTGTTTACTTAATTTATAGCTTCTAGTGACTTTTAGTAGTACGAGAAGGATTTGAGTATTGTATTACAGATATGTAACAGATAGACATGCTAGTAAATAGCATGAAAGGATGCTATGAATGAGCAAGTGCTACCTCGTGCCATGCTTACAAATCGATCGAAGTTCGATTTTTGAGCACGCTACCTGAGGATAGGAGGAGGCGTGTTTTAAGCACGTCTGATCACACAAACGATGTACACGAGCAAGTGTACAGATTTCATGCTTTTAACTAGCATGCTTCTTGCTACCAAATGTAAAGGTATAGATATACATGCACTTTAATAGCACGCCACAAAGTATGATCATGAGTATGTATGAAATGAGCATGCTTTTGAACTGAATAAGGTACATATGGACATGCTAGTAAGTTGCACGTAAGCATGCTATTAATGAACAAGTGCTACTTGGTGGCATATGTGTCGAAACCATTGCTGATATCGAGCATGCTTATATGCGCATGCTTACAAATCGATCGACGTTCGATTCTTGAGCATTCCACTTGAGGCGGGGGTAGTAGCGGTGTTTTGACTTGTGTTGAAAACCGTTTGACTGCATCTTTGACTGATTGATGGCCGACGTATTTCACTAGTTCCCGGAACAAACACATTTGGCTCGTGTGGTAACGGTTCTACTACATATTGCGATCATGTGAGATTCAACCAATATTAATAATTAGATGTTAGAAACGAATAATGTACCTATGTCGATCAAATTGTTAAGTAGTCTGTTTTTACCTGTTTCTTTTTAATAACTTTTTATAGACTCTTTGGAGAAAGATGCATAGTGTGTGCGAAAAGACTGTTTGTTATTGGGGCCACATAACATATCAATTTGCAATCGTTAACGTAACGACACCTTTATGGTCGCATTTAATCGACTGCCATTGGTTGACGTCAGCGATTGCGACCCAATTACGTAATTGGTCCCTCAATATATTTTTAAGTTCCTGAATAATCATTTACGCAATACCAAATGAAATGCAATATTTAGCAATAATTAGTATTGTTAAGAAAGTTTAAAATATATTTTGCATGTTGAGGAGTAAGCGCCTTTATATTGAGTGTTGGCGTAGCGAATAAATATTATTGTATTTAATATTTTAAGGCACTTTTACACTTTTAAATTTGTAGTGACGAATATGTTTTTATGAATTTTTCTAGAAGATACTCTATGTGTTCGCTTCATAAAAGGTAGCCATTATTTATATTTAAATGAGAGTATTATTGTACCAAAAATATTTATAGAGATGTAGTAATGTTTTATATCGATAGTTTGCACAAATTCTTGTCATAACTTTATGTACAAAGCTTTAGTTAGTGATGCGTGTGTCGGTGAGTGAATGATGACAATATTGTCCATTTTTAGTGCTTATTTTATTTCAATAAAGATGAAATTTTCTTATGTTGGTTTTTCATTCTTTATCCATTTATCAGACATATTACGTGTGTGTAGTAGTCTATTATGTATAGACTAAATAAATAAATAAATAAATACACACCGACTACACAGTACACTACCACCTCGGCCTCATCTTCACTTAACATCTGTGTGCGAAGTGCGTGTTTTGTCTCGTTTTTAACTTTACCATCGCGTTCGCGTTTACGCAAAAAGTACCTATGAAAAAAATCGTTTTGCAAACTATCCGCTAGAGGCGCTGCACATTTCTCCATACAAATCGTCACGTAAACGTGAACGCGGTAAGTTAAGTTGAAACAAAACTCACACTCCGTCCTCTGGTGTGATTGAGGTCACGTGCTAACCCGTTGTGCATATGTAATATACCGGATGAGTTTTTTTACCGTAAGGAGCAAAAAATAGGGCGTTATAAGTATTATTATCTTAGGCCACGTGGTCCCACCAATGGGACCAAGCATTCTAGACATGACTAACGAGACTTGCAAATTGCGTATTAGGTAACCTTCTTAGGAAATAATATACCTAAAGATAATGTCGTTTTTTTATGCACAACGGGTTGGTACTTGACCTCAATCACACCTGATGTTAAGTGAAGATGAGGTCGAAGGTGGAAGCGTACTGACCCGGAAACCCCAACACATAATTTGGGGGACTGATGGCTATCTTATCTCTGACAACCGGAACACAACAATGCTATTAACATTGCTGCTTGGCGGCAGATGTAGATAAGATGGTGGTAGCTAGCCAGGCGGACATTTATAATGCCCTACCAAAAACCAAACCGAGTACTAGAACATGTACCCCGCTGGGGATCGCACCCGCGACCTCCGAATCGTACACCCAAAAGAGATGCTGTCACGGACATTTTTCCTGCTTATTAGGTTATTTGCATCCGAGAGAAGCTAAGTATATAGTTATTACTTCAATCTCCGGCTGGCGCGTGGGTCGATAATAGTTTTCAGAAGAAAAAAAAACTACCTATGCCAAAACTTCTATTTCACTTACTTATTATGCCCTTTTTTCGTTACGGAAAGAAAACTCATCCGGTATAGAGAGCTGCGCAATCATATCCTGCAACTAGTTCTATGTAAGATTGAATTACTATGATAAGCCTTTGACCACAATCTCACAGGGAAAGTGACGATGTGGCCTACGGTGAAGCACGCGATCTCAGTTGGTGTCTATTCACCCTGCTCTTGAAGATCCCAAGGTTATTGTAGGGTTCAAGAAACACGCCTTATTACATTTAATAATTAAAACTAAAGAAAACTACTGCCAGCGATGTTTATCTAATTCCTGACATAGAAAAACAGATTGGGGCGACTTCACCACATGAACAGACTAAATTGAGAAGGTAATAAGTATAACACACTGGTATATGATCGTGACGCTTTAGTACGAATCGAGATACCAGCGGAAACGGAGCTTAGGGAACTCCTAGGGCAATCTTTTGTGCATAAAAAAAAATCCGCCAACGATTGGGGTTTTTATACTGAAGTCAGCAGTGAGGTGTTGGGATTTGGCGAGTGGAATCAAACTATTACGGCATAGGTACGTATACCTAATACCTGCCCATAAAGGCTTCTTATCAATACTAAGGCCAGTATTAATAAATCAATCTCAATACAAGTCTTGAGGCTGTATCAACCGAGATGCGTCTTAAGCAGTTGACGCTATCTCAAGCTCCGTGCTAATTTATAAACCAATCTTAAGGTCTACTTAGCTGAGATCACTTCTCAAGTATTCGCCTCAGCGGCGAATAAATGACAGTCTTGAGTTTCGTTTATTAATACGCGCACCTCTCAAGTAAGTAGGTACTGCTCGAGTATGCACGAGCTTTTCAGGTCTCAAGTTAGGTTTATTAATCAACACGTTTACTTGAGACCGGTCACAAGACTGTTCTCAATCTTGAGAATGCTTTATTAACACAGGCCTTAGTCTCATCAGTCCATTGATGCAAATGATTACAGATCATCAGAAGATTGTTAAAATAACGTTCAATGGATAAATAAATTAAAAAAACCCCCAGTACCTACTACGCTTATCAATACGTACCACCACTCGAGAACCTTTCGTCCCCAACAGTGTAATCGGTTCTACGAGCTGTGACCCTGTCGTTTTCTCTTCATCATTGTATCAGGACTTCCGCTGCTGAACAAGTGTCCCATAGATTCCCTGAGTGAACGGTTGGAAGCGGCCTGCATCCACGTGATGCGTGGTTTCCACTCAATAACTTTAATGCCCCACCGGCCATCAGTTCTATCTGCTATCAACATTGCAACTTGGCAGCAAAGGCCCTTATTTCAGAATGTTACACAAGCAGAGATGTCCGCTTGATGACAGTTAAAAAAGGACAGCTTTATGTAACTCTAACGGAATCTACAGCGGCATCTCCAACTATGCTCAAGCGCAGATCTACGCTTGAGCTACATTCAGAAATACGGGCCTTAGATTCATAAAATAAATAAATTATAAATCTCTTTGCACATACACACAGCGCCATCTTGTTCCACATTAAGCAGCCAGGGCTGTATTATGGATAAATATTTAGTACTCGGTTTGGTTGGTGGTAGGGCATATTAAATGTCCGCCTAGACAAAGTCTACTCCAGACCGAACATAGGTACCAATTTCGTCATTGGATGAATTGAGAAGGCGCATTAACCAGGCCGCACAAGAAATCTCTTCAATGAGTTTACGACGCCGTAAGCAAAATTTATTAAAAAGATGCAGATTGTGCATACCCAAGGGAGGACGTCAGTTTGAGCACCTTTTGTAGGGATTGCAATTGTTTTAAATTATTAATAATTTTTAATTGTAATTGTTAATAGAAAGTTTATTTAAATCACTTATATGTTTTGTTAAGTTTATCTTACACGCAACCTCTAACAATTAATATTGGTAGAAAAAATGTACAAAGAAACCCAAAACGCAATAATTAGAGCTGGAAACTTAATTGAATTTGTTGATTTTTCCCGTTTTTCGGATACTTATCCCTTTTTTTATGGTCATATGCGTTTTATTTTTTTCATATTTTTTATGTATAGGACATTAGTCAAGCTACCTCCCATAGCAGTTTGATTCACTATTTCTGGGATACCCTGTATACTATACTACAATATACGTACCGTAAAACTAGGCAACTTTACCATATTTTTCGTCAAAAATCAATGTATTTTTTTTGTTTTGGGACATACAGAACTGTATTTTTTTTTATATGCTTTATTAGACATTTGGCTATCATATCATTAATTTATTCTTCAATAAAACTTTATAATAACAATCCTACAGAGTGATATAGGTCATGGGTAAAGATAACTCAAAGGACATGTCCGCGTTTTATATGGAGGGTGGTTTTTTATTCCGAGTAAATTCCGACCGGGTTGGTACTACACTGATATTAAAGGTACATAAATGTAGATCGTAAAACCGCTTTAATATGAATTTTGCACACCTCCGTTTTTATAAAATAAATTAATGAAATAACTATGGTGAAATTATTTTGCGATGCCATTGGCAACACTGGCGATTATTTACTCCACAAAAAATCGATCACGACGATCAATAAAGCAAATCGATTATTAAAACAAAAGAAATTAAAACGATTATTAAGGAAAATATTATAACGCATTTTAATGTAGGACTGAAGTATAAATTCTACATCAAATCGAGCACTGAAGGATCGAATTATAAGTTACCGAAATATTTTTTTTTTATTATGACCTGGGTTTCTAGCAAAAATTGTTTTAAACGTCTTAACACTTATATATAAAATAATTTTTGTCTATATCTTTATAATTACATTTGATAGATTTGTATGAAATCATACACAAGGATATATACGTAAATAGATTATGATCACACCAATTATAGTGAAAAATATAAAAGACATTAAGTTATTTATTTTTGTATTTTATGTGTTTGATAAAGTCACGATCTTTATCCCAAATGGGTTGGTCAGAAATATCCCAAACACAGTGAACAAGATTTTGAAATATTTTTGAAAGATTTGAGATCATTTTGGCGTAAAAGAAAATACAGTAAAAGACAAGGAAACAAAAATTACTTGAAATTACAATTAGGTACTATGATTGGCACAAAAATCCATAAATATGATAAAAAATCACAAATATGCATAATTATATTATAATGCACAAACAAGAACCAGCATTGTTTGCTGTTATACACCGTAAAGTCTGTTGTTGAGTGACCAGCCTGTTAATGCGATTTGGTTATAGGTATTTTCGGATTGAGTGACAGGATCGAGTACCGATCAGTCAGAAATCGATACTCGATCGATTAGCCAATCTCAGATCGAACAACCCTATTGCTCTTGTTGTTGGTTATTGGTTTTTTTAAGCGTCCGTGTTGTATTGTATGGTGTTCAATTTGTACTTTCTCGGATTCTTTTGGTTTTATAATTTGTTTGCCAAAAACTAAAGAATTGAATTGCCTTTATAACAACTGATGACTTGACTTTATTACAAGAATTTTTTGATTGCACTTGATTTGGACCGGTGATATACGGATTTCTGAATTTCTACAACGGTTATTTCATGTTGCACGGGATTTGGACATCAGCGGCTGGATCTATACCCACTCTTGAATGTAAGTATTAATATATTTATATATAAGTACATTTGCCTCATAAGTAATCAAACACTAAACAAAGAAGGTTAGTATAATTTTTTTTTGTTATGCACGACGGGTTGTTACTTGACCTTAATCACACCTGATGTTAAGTGAAGATGAAGTCGAAGATTAGATTTGCAAAGAGCTACCTTTTTTTATGCATAACGGGTTGGTACTTGACCTCAATCACACATGATGTTAAGTGAAGATGAGGTCCAACCAAGGTCGTGAATATATGTATGATGTACAAGTAAAGGTTTGTACAACATTGTAAGTAAAAGATATGCAGGTAATATTGTAGTGGCAGCCTTACAAAGTGGGCCAATCCGTTTATTATATCATCTTTTCTGTTTAGGCTTAGCCGAGGTATGGACTCGGTATCAATTTTTTCTGGGATTATAACATCTGTAATAATAAATTGTATGTTTGTGGAATTGCGCTGTATGTGGATTTCCCTAAACCTATAAATAAAATCTGACAGCCTGGAGAATCAGTGTTGGACTCTGCACCTGCTCCATGTAACCAAGCCTCAATCATTGTCCACAGTGCCAATATAGTGAAACTATATTTATTATGTGACTTTTTGTTGGTATTTAAAAAATCTTTTGCTTTTAGGTGACAAACGAAGACCATGTTTGCCGGGAATGCTTCAATCTTTTATTAAGAGAAATAATTAATAGGACTGAGGGCACAACAGGTGAACAGCAACTGGGTCATCAATGAGTTTGTGTCTGTTGTGGCTTGTCAATGTCTAGTAGGACAGGCAGACAATCTCGTGCTTTACCTTATGAAGATGTCGCAATCCAAGACCAATCCTTAGCAAGTGGCTCTACCTCCGTAGCCGAACGTACTGTTTCCAGTTCTGACATACAAAATCAAGAAAACAACAATAGAAACAAAACAAGAATAAAAAAGAATAGTTGTTCAGTTTATGTCACTCCACCGACAAGAGCATAGCTCTTACATTGAAGAAGAAGGCATTTACCAGGTTAAACACATCACAAGACACAGCTTTAATTAGAGGAAGAATTAGGTTGCGTCACAAAAGCAACAAGATTTATTACAGTTAAGGACATCTTGTTAAAAGTAAACTTGTGGTAACACCGAATTTGTGGCTATTATTGTAGTTGTATATTGGCAAGGGAACTGTGCTCATGTGATGATAATTACCTGGTACCTTGGATGGGCTCAGAAATGATATTGACTACTCAGTTGGACTATGTACTAGCAAGAGAAGACATAGAAAATGAGGAAAATTAATAATATATTTTAGGCAAAAATGTGTTTTATTTATTATACTACTTTATTTATTATTATTTTATGCAATTTAAATTATGCACATTCCAGCTCAATAACTTCTCTAATTCAATTCTTCATTCTTGAAGCAGTAAGTTCATAAAGATGTTGAGCTGTTGCGAATTTAGTAAAAATGTACTAGATCCAATAAAGTGGATGTTTGTAGGTTTAGTAGTCTTGCACTTATTGTTTGAGTCTCTAGCAGACTGAACATTCATTCACTCTGTCTCTAGTATCTGTTTATCAGTTTGGGAGGAGAAAAGTAAGATTACAAATGTATGTAACACCACCGAGGTTAATAATTGGATATATCGTTCAGGGCGCACTTTTTAACCAACTTCGAAAAAAGGAGGAGTTTACATATACCCTTACTAAACTGTGTAATCCTTCACACATACGAAGTGATTATATTGTTAGCTATACCTATACTTATATACTATAGGGCTTAGTGATCACATCTATCTACTCCTCATCAATGCGTCACAATCAACAACCATCAGTGGGGCGCTTTTCGGATGTATCTCACACGTAAAATATGTCGAGAGAACCATTTCTTGTATTTTTAAAACGTAGACAGAAAATGCTACTACATGTTAAAAATAAATGACTTCAATCGAGATGTCATACCATACATAGTTATATTTATTGCCGCGGTATCACGACATATTTTTAAAATGTATGTACAGAAAGCAATAGAAAGGGTATACTGCGACCAGAATTATAAATAAAAGCTTTATATCCAGGGCCAAACCGATTAGGAGTTGAAGTGTTCGCCAGGGCCGAAATCGGTCGGAAGCATCATCATCATTAGATGAGCTTCGGTAGAATACACAGAAAAATACTCCAAGAACTTAAATTCCATCAAATTCTAAGAAAGATTTGTACACCAACATTGACCGAAGTTACAAGTTTGACAATGACATTTGTTTGACAGTGGGTGGATATTGTTTTAATTAACGACGGAATGTTCGTTTCAAGGAATGAATTGCAAGAGGCTTCATTCTTTCTATAGGCAGGAGTGTTCGTTTTAAAGTAAATTGTTATGAAACTAGAAAATACATTTTCTCGAAAACGGAGGTTTCTAAAATTCTACAATTTGTACATAACAGCTGGATATTCAAATACCTATCCAGATATATATAACTTAACCCTGTCGGAATTAATAAATATTAAAGGCCCAATCTGGGACAAGTCCTTTGGCAAGATTACCTACGCGATTTTTTTCATGTTAAACTGCATTGTAATGCAAATTCTGGTAAAGTTGGTGTAGATTATGGGGCCTTTTTTTATAAAATAAGAAAAATGCGGAGGAAACCATTTAATAAAATGGCAATACTGACTGTAGGTAAAGTTGCCAAGGAATTATTGCAATTTTCATACAAAAATATTTTTGGCTTAGGGTTGTCAAAAAAATGAAAGACAGTTTATTTTTTTTATCATATTTATATTAAAGAAAGTTTTGCTTACAAAAAAAAAGAAATAGGTACCTAAATTAGGTCCTTATTAATTGTCAATATCACAATTCTCTCAAAATATAAGGTAAGGTTATTTTAGTACCTAGGTACCTATCTAATTAAAGAACTATGAAATAGAATAGTAACAAAAACACGTAATAAATCTTTAAAATTGCAACAAGTGTTACTTTAAACTTAAAACTATTAGGAATTAGATGGCGTTGTTACGAGATTTTATAATTTTTATTTTTCATTGGTTTATTTTATATTATTAACGTTTAGAAACCAAATTCGCGCAATTTTGGGTACATTTGTCATCAGTATAAATCATAATACAAGCAGTAAATATTCACACTTTCGAATGTTTCTCGACCAAAGTGAATTATTTTTTTGTATGGAAATCGTACCACCTTAAGACATAAGTTTACATATACACTCTTGAAAAACATTACCCTCTTTCTGGCGCAGTCAAGTAATAATAGATAGATAAGTAAGTATTTTTAAACAACTAACTTCTTATCCCGATTGTAATATCCTCAAAATAAACACAAAAAGAAAACCTATGTACCTACATATTTACACTCAAACGAGATGTAGGTAGATAAGTACCTACATAGGTACCTAATTTTCCAAGTTTAGCTTGATGGCAACCCTAACCACAGGTAAACTTACCACAAAGTAGTCACTGGCAACTTTACCTAAATCCAAGTAACATTACCCACGGAAATAATTTGAATAAAAATAGATAATAGCAGTTACTACTATTATCACTGTAATCCTGACTATATTTTACACATAATATGTTAAAATAGCTTACCTGTCATAAGTTGGGACAACGCTGCAACCACAATTTATCCATAAATATTTTTTACGTCCTCACACCTGTCCAGTTTGGGCTGCCATATTGACATAACGTTAAGTGTTGCCAGTGGATAATTATTGCGAAATGTTGCCAAAATCAGTTCAAATTATCCTACCATTAAAATAAAGCTTGTATATGCACAAGTTTTCTCAGTAACTGTCTTTAAATCAAATACCTATGATATGGTAATTTTGCCACAGGTTTGGTAAAGTTGCCTAGTTTTACGGTATTCGATTTTTAAAAATCCGTAGGGAGACGATGCCTAAAAACAATCCGTAAAGAATATCGTAATTTGCCTCTAGAAATATCCATAGATCTGCAGACTTTTAAAGCTTCCTATAATAATAATAAATAAATAAAATATTATCTGACACTATAAAATATAATCAACAAAGGATGTGTGGTACGCAGGTTTGTGTGGAACGAGAACCCATTTCTAATCTTAGGAAGCCAAAGGAAATCAAGTCCACACAGCCTATGTACAACGATACTCTTTTGTATACATTTCAATAAGCCCAATGTTGTTATTCATATTAGGGGATGATAATGTTTATAGAAAATGAAACAGTTCAGTCAAATATACCAAGTATTTTATGTATTTACTAGTAATATACTTTCACTTTCATAGATACGAACCACTTTGCAGTATCGAACGCACCTTTCACCTCAATTTTTGACAGGTGCCAGCCATCCACCAACCAACTTGAAAAGGGGGCCTTCTCTGAATCGAAAATAAATGTAGGTCTTGGGGCCACACCACCTAAATTTAATAAAAAGCAGCGTCAAAAATTAAGTAAAGTATTGGTTCTATTAATTATTGGCACGTTACATATAGCAGCTATGCTTTAAATAACGCTTGTGTACACAGTAAATCTTCAATTTTAACGTAGTTCGTGCAACGAGCCTGTCATGAGACTCGGACTTATGTAACATTTCTGTCCCTGAAATAACTCTATCTTTACTGATAGCGGTTGTTTACCTCACCCAAAAGGTAAGGGTAGTTGGTTTTGTCATCTAATTTTGTGATATCGTATGCTATGCGATAGCTTGGACTAACCTTGAAATATCATAATTTTTCGTGCTTGCACAGGCATATGCCGGCTGACTACAGCTGGTAATTGTCTATAAATACCATCTGTTTAACATATTTCTCGTAATTATCAATAACAATAATGTTTTTATCACATTTATTACGTTTTACGCTCACCTCTTACTGTCTTTCTGTCAGTATGCAAGAAATGTCACCAGTGCTCCATTTTTAAAAATTTTCATATTGCAATGGCGTTTTCAAAGAAGATTTCCCTCTATAATAAAATTGCCAGCATTTTTATTGGCGAGTGATGCAAAAACTGCGTAAGCTCTAAAAATTTTTTTTCCTACCAATCAATAATTCTTGCCTCAGGTCTATTTTGAGATGAATCTATTACCTTGCAGCTTTTTAATATTTGCACACATGATAAGATATGCTTCGTTTGATAATA
This sequence comes from Oegoconia quadripuncta, assembly GCA_949316235.1. Taxonomy (NCBI): domain Eukaryota; kingdom Metazoa; phylum Arthropoda; class Insecta; order Lepidoptera; family Autostichidae; genus Oegoconia; species Oegoconia quadripuncta. Next base: position 6,279,331 of record OX438750.1, on the reverse strand, counting down.
AAATGATACAAAATCTTTTTCTTGTGCGTTTTTACGGTATACATAATATTAAACGTACAATATTTTATCTTTTTCAATGATAAATTATTAACAAACCTATAGATAACCTTTATTGGTGTAATTTATTTCATAACATGTTACCGTTCCCTGATGTGCTGTGTGAAAACGTCGACCATCAATTACTTGATACTTTGGTACCTATTTGCATCTTGTTACTAGGGACCGGATGATAGCTTTTTCTTATTTTCAACCGTTAATATCTTTGGCCACAAACAGTCTTATGTATGGTGATTATTCATACTTTCTATTAGGGGAGCACATGTTTGTCATACCTTGATAAAATATACAAAACTGCTATTTATTATTAGGTGAGATTAATAATAATAAAAAGTGTTTATTTTCTCACCACAAATGACGCTTTACAAAGTGATTCTAGGACTAGGTAATACATAGAACTCATTTGTGGGAAGACTGGTGCCTGAAAAGGAAGAACCAGAATTACAGGTCATCAGGCCCCCCAGCTATGAACATAGTGTATTAGAGCAGAGATATGGTGATTGAGGAAGAAACACTTAAGGAAAGATACAAACGAGAAGGAAATCACGAAACATAAGACCTGGTTCTTGGAGTGGAGTTGTAGTGTTGTGCGCTGTTTTTAACCCCCGATGAAAAACCATGGGTGTTATTCATCATGAGATTCAGTCATCCCATTGATTACCTAATTTAACTAGCCTAATCATTTCTAAATGGTAAAAACAAAATAGTCATTCCTATTTCTAGCTTCATTTAAATGAAAATGTTATTAATATACACTAAACTGTAGCTAATTTAAAAAGTACTTACTAATTTACATGGAGGTAATTGATGGGTCTGAACAAAGCAAGGTCATTGATCACAATAATGTAATATGCTAGTAGATATGCTTGAGTTTATTATTTCATTGTTTTGCATGTTTATTGTCTTATTAGTTTTATATAGTGTAACATTTTAACATAATGCACTATGATGACTTAAGTTACCCTGTCGAGAGTAGTGTCACCTCTTAATCTTGCCTTATCATTATTTTTATGTTTCCAACACAACTTAAATACAAAGGACCGTTAAAGAGATTTCAAATCTGATGAGGAGTAACCATTAGGATATCTTTTAATCCATCAACAGAACGTGGAGACGTTATTCTGAAAGTTACTTTTATTTTATGTTTATTTTATATTACTCAAGAATGTCTTTTATTTCTTTAAGCGATTTCGTTATACTGTGTTATACCTATTTTGATCATACATAAAGTCACGCCTGTTTTCCGTAGTGGTAGAGAAACAGACTTCCACTTGCTACGATCCTGACACATCTCTTTTGCTTCATTCACTATCATAAAGTTGTCGGCTTAGGGTACTCTTGACTTTGCCTTTCTTTAAGAATCTCTCCGATTTGATCATGGCACGTTCATCAGCAGGGTACAGGTTTAGTACTAGGTGTGGTTGGTGGTAGGGCATTTTAAATATCCGCCTGGTTAGCTACCACCATCGTATCTAAGTCTGCCACCAAAGAGTAATGTTAATAGCATTCTTGTGTTCCGGTTGTCAGAGATAAGATAGCCGGCCCCGAAATATGTTGGGGTGTCCGGGTCAGTACGTTTCCTACTTCGGCCTCACGTTCACTTATCAGGTGTAATTGAGGTCAAGCAATATTCATTTTAATAATAGTACCTTTTCTTATAATTCTTACTGATCGGCCATCGGATCGGTATTCGAAAATATTTTCTTTGAATTAAAACTTAAACTAACCATGTTTGGTGTAGTGGTTACAGAAACTGACCGCTATGTCTACAGGTTGCGGGTTCGAATCCCGCAAGGGGCATATTTGTATGATGAGTACGGACATTTGTACCCTAGTTATGGATGTTTATATTTATAATAAGTATTATATTAAAAAAAAAATGTATTTGTGTAGTATATCAACCGTCTGGAATCCATAATACAAGCCTAGTTGCTTAGTGTGGAACTAGATGGCGCTGTTTGTATGTCTAAGTATAGTTATTTTTCCCGGATGAGTTTTTTAGCGTAAGGAAAAAAATAGGGCGCATTAGGTAAGTGAAATAGAAGTTATGGGCATAGATAGTTTAGTTTTTTTTTTACCAAAACCATTATCGATGCACGCGCCAACCCTAGATTGATATGCGACTGGTGGGATTCCTATTATGCGAAATTTATTTGGAACTCATAATATTCCAGGTTTAAAAAAATTTAATTTAATTAATTTTTGTTTTTTTTTTTTTTAAATCTAAAGTTTTTACAGGGACTTTTACAAATTTTGTATGACAGGCCCATTGTACCCCTTAACTAATCGCTACACTTAACGAGACACCGATGAGTTCACAAAACTGAATAACCTGCTGGCTCTTTCTGAGTTTGGTATTTTTTTTATTATTAATTTAAATTAATTAAAAATTTAATTAATTTAACATTTATTTAATTTAATGATATAATTATGTGTAATTGGCTACAAACGCGACCGTCAAATGACACAATGCTACATTCGAATACGGTTTTGAAAAAAAAAAAACTACCTATGCCAATAAATAAATAAATATCCTTGGACATACACACAGCGCCATCTAGGTCCACAGTAAGCATCTAAGCTTGTAGATTTGTTTTGTTCACTACTCTGTGTTCATTCCGCGACGGGCTTGCCGCGCACTCTCTCCCTTCATTTGGCAAAGTTCTGGTCAAGCTTCTGTTTAGGGATGTACTGCAATCGTACTTGTGACAGGTATCGATAACTTAAAATAAATAAAATAATAATAAAATATCTTTACACATACACACAGCGCCATCTAGGTCCACAGTAAGCATCTAGGCTTGTGTTATGGATACCTATATATAAACTACACAAATATATATATTTTTGTAAATAAATACATGTATAAATGAAAAACATCTATAACTCGGGAACACATGTCTGTATTCATCATACAAACATATGCCCCTAGCGGGATTCGAACCCGCGACCATTTGGTATAGCAGCAGAGTTTCTAACCACTACACCAAACAAGCGTCATTATTATACTTATAATAATAATTAAAATGTGTACTTTCCGTCTTTTCAGGGTAAAACTGCATCTCCACTGAATACTCAACATGTTACGACGCTGCTCGAAACACTTACAGACCTTATACCGGAGACAGGGCCATGGTCTCCGGTTCAGGTCTCACGAGGTGCCCAAAATATACGGTGCTCTGGCCCAAACAACCAAATTGAACCAGCCGAGAGCATTGGCAGCCGCCAATCAGGTTGCATCAATCCACTTCTCGAATCCACTTTACTCCGAACAAGACGTCATGACTCCAGCCTTCCCCGATTCTGTCTCAGAAGGTGACGTTAAGTTAGACAAGAAAGTCGGCGACTCAGTGTCAGCGGACGAAGTAGTTTTAGAAATTGAAACGGACAAAACAGCTATTCCCGTTATGGCGCCCGGTCATGGTGTCATAAAGGAGATGTACGTGAAAGACGGCGACACGGTTAAGGCTGGACAGAAGTTGTTCAGGATGGATGTGACAGGGGAGGCGCCTAAGAAGGATGCCCCAAAGAAGGATGCTCCGGCAGCGGCACCTGAGCCGCCTAAAGAAGCTGCAGCTCCGCCGCCGCCTCCGCAGCCTAAGAAAGAAGCTGCTCCTTCGCCACCGCCGCCACCACCGAGAGCCTCTCAACCCCCGCCTCAAACTCCTAAGCCCTCATCTCCACCTTCCTCGGCGCCAATCTCCTCAATCCCCGTCGCAGCTATCCGACACGCTCAGTCCATCGAAACGGCGACCGTCAAAGTTCCCCCAGCGGACTACAGCAAAGAAATTGCTGGCACGCGTACGGAGCAACGCGTTAAAATGAATCGCATGCGCCAGCGCATCGCTCAGCGTCTAAAAGACGCGCAAAACACGAACGCCATGTTGACAACGTTTAACGAGATCGACATGTCGCCTATAATGGCGTTCAGGAAGAAGAATCTTGATGCTTTCACCAAGAAGCATGGAGTCAAACTTGGCCTCATGTCTCCATTCGTCAAAGCAGCTGCCAGTGCCCTGATGGACCAGCCCGTCTGCAACGCCGTTATCGATGGCACAGAAATTATATACCGTGATTACGTAGATATTTCAGTGGCTGTCGCAACTCCTAAAGGCCTCGTTGTACCTGTCATCAGGAATGTGCAAAACATGTCGTATGCTGATATTGAGCTGACCATTGCTGGGTTAGCGGAGAAAGCGAAAGCAGGCAAGTTGACGATAGAGGAAATGGACGGTGGTACATTCACGATCAGCAATGGCGGAGTATTCGGCTCTTTGATGGGCACGCCTATTATTAACCCTCCTCAGTCGGCCATCTTGGGCATGCACGGAATATTCGAGAGACCGATCGCACTGAACGGTCAAGTAGTAATCAGACCTATGATGTACATTGCCCTGACTTATGACCACAGGTTAATCGATGGTCGCGAAGCCGTGATATTCCTAAAGAAAATCAAACAGGGCGTTGAGGACCCAGCGACGATTATTGCTGGTTTGTAATTTAATTAGTTACAAAACCGTTCCATCCGGCCGCATTGCCGCCGAAATCGAATTCAGAATGACATGAGGTTTAATTTTTTTTAAATCCAGCTAATTTACCACGTAGCATTCCGAACAAACTGCCTATATGTATCTTAAGGCAATGTTGGCCGATGGATCGGTTTATTGAGGTAACGTAACAAGAATCATGTAAATTATTCACGATTTTATCGTTTAGTAGCGAATTAGTTGCTTCAGGTGATGCACTTTTCGCGTCTGTTTGTATTTATTGAACGTGTTCGTTCGTATTGTGTATTGTATTATTTATCGCGTTTTTAAGTAATAATAATAATCAATGCAAAGTACATTTCCTCTAATTGTGACGACCTGAAAATGTTGTTTTATTTTTTAACACTTGCGGAGATTGTGAAATAATATGATACTTTTTTCTAAAGGTATGTTCAGTTATTTTTGTCAATGACTTCGGTGTGACAGCCTCACATGTTCTTGAAAAATGACTTACAGCGTTATGTCTTCTTTCTCGTGATCCAAATTTACCTAAACCACACTACTAGAGGGCGCCACAGTATAATTGGATAGCAAAATGGATAGACTTAGCAACTTTTTGTTCTTTTACCTATTCTTTATGTCCTCCATTGTAAAATAATAAATAGATAACTGCAATAAATGTTTCTAAAATATCACTTTTACCTGCATATGAAATGTTGGTAGTACCTACTTTGGAGATTCTCATATCATTCAAAGTCAAAAATGCTTTATTTTGTAGGTAAGCACAGAGTATGTATACTTGAAATAGTCAATTTTACATTTTTTAAGCTACTGCTTGTTTAAAATGCAATTTTCCCCTGAGAAGAACAAGCAAGAAACTCGAAGGGTTGCTCTTTTAAAATCAGGCTTTGATTTTACATAAATGTTTTTATATTTCATTATTCATTGTTAAATGCGAACGATCTAATCATGTCCAGGGATGATCATCATCTAAATAGTCTGATATTTTATAATATGCCTTGTTAATAAGTTTCTGTTTTATAGTACCTTGAAATTTATTAAGAGGAAGATTTTGTATATCAACAGGAACCTTATTGAAAAAGGGTATACATAACCCTTTGAATGAATTACTGACTTTGCGGAGGCGACTTATGTGACCTGCAAGTTTATCTTTATTTCTTGTATTGACATCATGTTTATCACTATTTTTCCTAAATGATGCATTCTACTTCTAATCTAAAATCCATAGCAGTGACGTGCCCTCCGTAAAGGCAGAAAGGTAGTGCCTACTAGAAACTGTAAGCTTTCCTTGAATTGCATTGTCAAGACAGCTGATTCATAACAGTACAGAAATATTCTGAACAGTTGCGGGCATTGCTATAAGAGTAAGTTATTATTTTGTAGTTGTATTTTTTTAATTTATTTACCAAATTTATTAATTTGATCTACCCTGTGATAAACCGCTATGCACGCCACTGATCCATAGACACAATTCTTTTGATTGTCTGTGATTAATTTGTTGTTTGGAGATTTCTTATGACTGGTTACCATGACAACATAGGAAATCATTGCAAAAAAATTTGCTAGTTTTCCAACATAGAATTGAGACGTTATTACGAAGCAATACTGTCAAGTTTCATCTACGACGGAGCACTGTTTGTATTGTCGTTGCTATGACAACCGGTTAGTTGTCATGTGACGCGAAGCAAGATATCTTTAGGTTGAAAATATAAAATAATTATTACAGAAAAAGTGCAATAAATACCAAAACTGTAATAAGGTATAATTAATTTACTAAGTGTAAGTAGTGTATTTGAAATAATTATATGAGTACTATATGAAGGACCAGGTATCTCAGGTTTGTTCTGTATTCTGAGAGTACTATGAAAAGAAATATACGAATTGTAATTGATCTATACCTATTTACAAAGACATTTAGTCTTTGCATATTTAAATATAAGTAAGATGCGAAAGAATTTATCAAGTGCAAAAATGGTGGCCTAGAAAATGGCCTAATTTTATTGAAGTAACTAGGTATGTCAAGGTAAGAAACAAATAATTCATATTCCAAAGACTATTTCATATCACCACAGAATACGTCATCCATTACAAACTTAACACACAAACATATATTTGTCTCTATTATTACCTACATATAACTTTCGGTTGCAGAACACCAAGTGTTACAATGAAAACCACTGTTAGAAAAACCAGCGATCCCAAAGCTAAACCAAAAGACATAAAAGACGAACCACTAAATTCCACTAGAAACCTGCAAGAAGAAAAACCAAATAGAAGCCGCGGGGTAGCAACCCCACGGACATATGTCCAGAAGTCCTCAACAGCTGATATTTACGCGCAAAAGAAGAAGAGCGCTGTACAAGTCGCTCGTGCGCCGAAAAAAGTGTCTGGTACATCTAACACAAGCAGCAATGTATCGCCTATGAAAGATTTTCTAAAATCATCGCCCTCTGTAAGTCAAGCTAGCGTTAGAAGTAGTTATGATAAGAAACCAATTAAGAAAGTTGATACAAAGGCTACTGATTCAGCCAGAAAGATAAACACACCAAAAACCACAAAAGGGTTGCTCAATACCAGTGTTACAATAAATTCTCCACCAGCAAGAAGAAAACTAAATTTAAACACAGAACCAAAAGAACTTGTGAAAAAGTTAGATACTAAAGACGTTAAAACCTCAAAAGGATTAGAAAAAGGTGATTTCAGAGACGTCGAGAATGCAAGGCAGCGTACCAAGACAAGGACTTTGGATGAAAACGAAGTTAAGGTCCTTAAAGCTGATGTAGTTGATAATAATGTAGAAATGTTGAACTTGACACGAAAATTAAATGCTAAGCCCAAAGCGTTTTACATCGATTTAGGCGATAATCCATCGAAGGTAAAGCAACTAATACTTCTTTTTCAACGTCATTGTTATGCAATTCTTAAATTTTTGATTTTCTCTCATTTCAACCCTTTTCTTCACTGTTGAGTCTTGAGAGGTCTACTCGTTTGCACGATTTGCCTACCAAATGAAACAAGTTTTGCGTTCCTAATCCATTCCTTCCACACTGCTCTGGATTCCTGCTTTGGATATCCGGTTACCTCATCCAGTAGCGTCCCACTCTTTTATACAGGCAGACTCGCTTTAGCTTTTCTTTTCAAAACCTTTTGCCCCTTTACTAACAGTGATGTAATAGTATGTATTGCGTACTTGTCTTCTGCGAGTTGTGCTTCAATAATAATAACTCCAATCCTTATCATTGTTAGTTGATCTTCAGCAATCTTTAAAAGTCCACTCCTGTCGCTCCTTCCACTCCTGATTATAAACCTCTTCCATAGCACGATTTGCATACCTTTCCATGGGAGGATTTATTTTAACTACCACGTTATGCAGGCGCATGTGCGATCGCAGACATTTTGATGGCTGTCGCCAATCAATGCTGTGACGGTTTCTTGATCTCGGAGACATAAGTCATTGCCTGAGTTCCGTTTCCTTATGTACTTTTGAATGATCTTCTCTACGCATACGCTGCTTCGAAAGTCGTTTGGCGTGGCAATGTATTTTAATTTTGATACCTAACATGAATAATTTGTCATTTGTTGTTTTAATAAGCTTTAATTCTACTGGACTTTTAAGACAAAGAATATCGCGATAGCATGCATGTAGAGTGTGCTTTTACCTCCAAAAGAATATTTAAAAATGTTCAGTGTATTCTCTTGACTGCCCAAGGAAGGAGAATAATGTTTTTCGAGTGTATGTATATCCGTTTCTTTGGCGCATCCTGTAGCCTAAACGGCTTGATCGATTTCGAAGTTCATGGTGTCGTTAGATTCGTCTTGATACCTGATCCGCAAAATACAAAATATGCTGTAGGGTTTTTTGGTTTTTATTAGTTTAAATATAGTTAATTACGTAATTCTCCAAACAGCCCTGTGATTCGATTAAAAATAAATCGAGCGACGAAGATATCAGTTACGAAGACGACTTCGAAAGCTACGAGTCGGACTTTGAATCGTATCATAGCGACCAAACGCAGTCCGAGCGGGCTTCAAGTGACAAAGATGAAATAAATTCAAATGAACAAGAGGACCAGGTTGATTCCACTGAGGAGGGTAGTCAGAAAGACGTGAAAGATGAAGAGAAGATGCTCGATTCTGGTGAGCATTCGATTTTTTGTTATTTTATGCCCGCTCTACAATATAGTTCGCTGAACATTGATGTTTTGGTGGTAATTGAATGGAAAAGTTGTCTTTGTCGAAGTTTTAATGAACAGCGACCTCGTGAAGGCTTGCGAGAATGAAGAGTGTGCTTGAAATAACTTTGGTTTATATGTTTTTTTTTTATGCACCACGGGTTGGTACTTGCCCACAATCACTCACTTGTAATTATCGATGGAAGAAAATAATATAATGGTCGTACATTTATTGTTCGTCACGCACAGATTAATATCACTGCGCGGACGAACGCGTTGTATAGCTTCTTGTTCTTGATAGCTTCTGATTTCTTGATACTGGTACATTACGAATGCCACTAGCAACCATAGCCGAATTACGCCGAAAATTGTAGGACTTTCATATTGGATGGTTGTAATGGTTTAGTTTGTATGGGTATTCGAAGTTTTTTGATCGAATTTGAGTATGGTGCCTTGGGGAAAATTGTTAATGGGAGTTACATGAATTCGTTAGCCCTAAAGTAACTATTTAAAATTAAAAATCGAACTCATGCAGAGAATAAAAACATTTTGATATCAACAATTCCTAAGCCCTTTATGGAAATGAGTATGCTTTTCTAGGTTTTTATAGACTTTGGTAAACTATTAAATATTTTTAGTAGACATGTGTACCTACATAGTGAAGTGTATGGGGAGAAATCTGATTTTCGTACTCTCAAAAACTACCTATAGCTTTTAACGGTTGATTGCACACTAAAACTAAGAATTTTCTTTTCATATTAAAATATATACTTTCATCGACCAGCGCCAGTTACTCCATTAAGTTTGGGTTTTCTCGAGCGTAAACTATAAGAGTTTGGTAATAAGGAGTATCATAATTTGGTCAGAGCCACTCGACTCTATCCCCGGTAACTCCGTTTTAAATATTGGTTTTAAAAAGATAACGTGCAAACTATCTAGTAACTATGCCGGATGAGATTTTTACCGCGAGGTAAGTGAAATAAAAGTTATTGGCATATAGGTAGTTCAAATTTTTTTTTTCAAAAACGCCCGCTCCGGCCTGTGGTTGATAAGCGACAGACGGGATTCGTAGGATTCCAAGCGAAATTTATTTGAAACTCATATTTCCTCCAAGTTTTCTTTATTTATTTAATTTAATGATGTAATTATGGCGGAATAGGCTACACACGCGACCGTCAAACGGCCGTCAAATGTACCGCGTCGACCCCAAATAAATTGGGACTGGTCCCAATTTATTTGGGGTCCCTTGCCCTGGGGCAAGAAGATGATGATGACAAGATTAATGACATAATTGGACAGACAGAAATTAGTGGATATAGGAACGTGCAATATACACACTGCATAATACATTCCTCAAAGCCTTAGTCGAACTAGGTGGAAATCTATGTGATTTCAATTTTCAAATACACTGATGGCTGGCCTGCTCGCTGGGAGGAGTATGAATTTATTCAAGAAGCGCTAAAATTAGCGAGTCATCGTTTCGTAAACGTCTTTTTCCGGTCGTTGACTTTAGGAATGGCTGCAGAAAGAGTTCATGAGCAAGCAAGCATTGTTAGAGACATTATGATGAGGTTTTCTGGTTATTTTAAACCAGAGGTTATTTCGCAGGGACGAATTAAGGTCCTGAGTTATCTGTGACTCAAAGCATTTTACTTGTTGGGCTTGCAACGACATTGTCTAAAATTACACCTTTTAAAATTTCAGGCAGCTTCGAGTTGCGCGAGTCGCAGCGTTCGGCGAACAAAATCAAGCCTGTAGTTATGGACTTCATTATCGAAGCTTCTGAAGACACCAGCGATAAGAAGAGCTCGCTCACCGATGAGGGGTTCCAGGAGATGTCAAGCTCAAGCGCTGTGTCAAGCATGAAGACACACGTTGATGTACTGGATCGGTGAGTTGGTCAAATACCGGATGAGTTTTTTTTTATGCGAAATTTATTTGGAACTCATATTTTCTCCAAGTTTTCTTTATTTAATATAATGATGTAATTATGTGGAATAAGTTACAAACGCGACCGTTAAATACCTTCTATTTCACTTACCTAATATGCCCTATTTTTTTCCTTACGGGAAAAAATTCATCCAGTATATTTTCATCGTCACAGGACATCCACTGCTGGGCATTAGTCTCCCCCATGGATTTCCAGAGTGACCGCTTGAAAGTCTACTGCGAATGGCGAGTACCAACGATGTTTAGCAGGTCATCGCCGATGCGTGGCCTCCATTCTAGAACCTTTACAGTTAACAAATTTTTGTATATTTGTTCGTAGTTGTCCATAGAGATGTGTTAAGACGACCGATTGGTGTAGTGGATAGTGATCCTGTCAGCGAAACCAACGGTTGCGGGTTCGAATCCCGCGACGGGTAAATGTTTGTGTGATGAATACGAACATTTATTCCGGAGTCATGGATGTTTATATAAATATTTATGTATGTTTATCCGCTATCAAGTATCCATAGTAAAGCTTTGCTTAATTTGGAACTAGATGATTGGTGTAAGTGTCCGAAATATTTATTTATAGTAATATGTTTGTTTCAGACCACTATTCATTGATTTCAATAAATCGAAAGAGCATAGACGCAAACGCAAAATATGTGAGCGCCTCAAACAGCGAGCGAAAGATTTGCTAAACATGATATCTCTCCATGAAATGCCTTATTCCTTGTTTGAAATGAAACCAATTCCTTACGATTTATATATGGCAACATTTGGTAAATCTAATTACACACAAATTGCTATTCAAACTTTTGACGATGGTATCACAGAAGAGGTGCAGACTGAAGAGATATTAGACGAGTGTAAATGGACTCAGCATCCGATTGATTTTTCCAATCACGACATCTATTTGAAGCCCGATAATGCATCTAAAAAATATGGTAGAAAAAATGACGATTTTCTGACGAAATTTACATTTTTGATGACCAACAATTCTCATGTAGATATAGATAACAAAATAAATACAGATAAAGATTACAAATCAAATCCGCTGAGGATATATTTGGAACAGAAGGACGGCGTCGGCATCGGTGAAATGTTGCCATATGAAAAGTATAAGTCGAAAATTAAGAATAACGATTTCAGTGTGAACAGGCTTAGGAAATTTTTGAAAAGGGCCGAAACCCGGATGTGTCACGTGTTAAATATTAATACTGGGAATTCAGAAATGGCTGACTTGGTTAAGACACCTAATTTACCATTCAGTAAAGGATACATATCAATCTCACCAAAAAATATATTCGTTGATGAACTAGCATTTCTAAAATTCACTAAAATCACTGGTTTGTTGTATTCCGAGAGTAAATCTAACTTGATAATGACGATACATAACAAAAATTCAAATGGCGTCGCAGCCGGAAAGTGTATTGTTTGTCTATGGGACATTTGTGTTGCCAGACGTGACCCTATAAAGGTATTAGTAGCCATAGACAATATTACGAAAGGTCGGTTGAGAGGTAACACTGATGGGATTTTCGTAGCTTCTCTGGAAGACGGGTAAGAAGCATTTCATTATCAGCCTATAGTTGCTTACTGTGGAACTAGATGGCGCTGTGTGTATGTCTTAAGGATATTTATTTATACTTATTATGTGAATGTGTTGCACCTATTATTTATAGTGGTTACAAACACTGACTGCTATATTAAAAGGTCGTGGGTTCGAATCCAACTAGGGGCATATGTTTGTATGATGAAAAGGGATATTTACGTATTTATTTTACGATCGATTGGTGTAGTGACCCTGTCAGCGAAACCAACGGTTGCGGGTTCGAATCCCGCGAGGAGTAAATGTTTGTGTGATGAATACGAACATTTATTCCCGAGTCATGGAAGTTTATAAATTTTTTTTTTTGATTTATTTATCCATAGAACATTATTTGAACAATCTTCACTATAAGACGCCTACGAAAACCTGTAAAGGTTTGTGTGTAGTGCGAATGACGGACGGATACGGACGGACGGATGCGAAATACGGACAACGGATATATACATATTTATGTATGTTTATCCGTTATCTAGTATCTATAGCACAAGCTTTGCTGAGTTTGGGACTAGATGATTGGTGTAGGTGTCCAAAATATTTATTATTTCTTATTATATTATCTTTGCATATACACACAGCGTGATCTAGTTCCACCACACTAAGCAACTAGGCTTGTATTATTGATTTTATTGATTTGTATTATTTTTTTTAATATTTATTTACACATAAATGAAAAACATCCATAACTAAGGAACACATGTCTGTATTCATCATACAAACATTGCCCCTGGCGGGATTCGAACTCGCGACTTTTTGGTATAGCAGTCAGAGTTTCTAACCACTACACCAAAGGTCGTCAAAGTTTATCAACCACTTGGTATACATAATACAAGCCTAGTTGCTTAATGTGGAACTAGAAGACATAGCGGCCATGACTATACTAGCTTTTCCCCCGCGGCTTCGCCTGTGTAAAATAACTTTATCACGAAAATTGGTTGGTTGGTGGTAGGGCATTTTAAATGTCCGCCTGGCTAGCTACCACCATCTTATCTAAATCTGCCGCCAAGCAGCAATGTTAATAGCATTGTTGTGTTCCGATTGTCAAAGATAAGATAGCCAGTCCCCCAAATGTGTTGGGGTTTCCGGGTCAGTACGCTTCCACCTTCGACCTCATCTTCACCTAACATCAGGTGTGATTGAAGTCAAGTACCAACCCGTTATGCATAAAAAATAAAATAAAAAATTGTTTATCCCGCGGGAACTCACTTTATCGGGATAAAAAATATCCTGTCTTAATCCAGGGTATATTCTACCCTATACAGGGTGGAAAGTTTCAATGGGGCAGCCAAGGGAGGTACCTTAATCGTTGCAGCTACAAGAAATTGGTCTTAGGAGACTTTTCAAATAATTTTATTGTTTGATTGCATATGCATCTTCTTAATCATTTTTGTAGCTACAACAAAAAGTTACCTCTTGTTATGGCCTGACAAAAAAATCTAAGTACTTTAAATGTATGAAAAAAGTTTTTTTTGATTTCTGACTTTTCTAGTACTGAAACCTCAGTTGGTCCCATAGAACTTTTTGATCAGCATACGGAACAGGATCGATTTGTATCAAAAATTTTTTTGTGAAAAATGGTAATTTTCTTGCTAACCGTACATTTTTTTGAAAATCTGTGAATGGGAATGAAATTTTTTTGAAAAATTATGGATAGTCTCCTAAGACCAATTTCTTGTAGCTGCAAAGATTAAGGTACCTCCCTTGGCTGCCCCATTGAAACTTTCCACTCTGTATACCAATCATCCAAATCCGTTCATCCGTTACGCTGTGATTGAGTAACAAACAAACAAACATCCAAACTTGGCATTTATAATAATATTAGTTACATAATGCGACACGAAATGAGACCAGAGGGCGGAGTGTAAGTTTTGTTTCGACCTTTACTACCGCGTTCACGTTTACGTGAAGATTTGTATGGAGAAATGTGCAGCGCCTCTAGCGGATAGTTTGCAAAACGATTTTTTGTCATAGGGACTTTTTTCGTAAACGCGAACGCGATGGTAAAGTTAAAAACGAGACAAAACTTACACTTCGCACACAGTGTGCACCATCGCGTTCGCGTTTACGAAAAAAGCCCTATGACAAAAAATCGTTTTGCAAACTATCCGTTAGAGGCGCTGCACATTTCTCCATACAAATCGTCACGTAACCGTGAACGCGGTAATAAAGTTAAGTCGAAACAAAACTCACACTCCGCTCTCTGCTTATACTGGTACTGTTAACAGTCGTAAGTCGTCGTGTATAAGCCTAATAGTACAAATTAAACTATCCTAAAACTAAGACGTTTCTTACTGACCCCTGAGCAGAGGTGTGACTTATCTAAGATACAAGTATCTGAAATACAGATACAAGATGCAAGATACGTATTTTCATTTTGTATCTAAAATACTTTTTAAAAAATCATTTTGTATCTTGTATTTAAATATATTTTGTTTGGTATCTTAGTATTTTATAAATACTTTTTCTGATAATATATTAGTAGAAATATATAAAATAAATGCGTAAAATTGAGCATGTCATTATTAGTCCAACATCACATTGGTAGATGGCGACTCTTTCTTTGCACTGCACTGGCCTGTATCTATACAAGATGTGGCTAATGCACAAGTCGTGCGAGCCAAACAATTTAAAAAAAAAAACTGAAATGTAATTTCATTTGAGAAGATGACCGCCTTTTTGTATATATTACATTACATTAAGTTATTTACGAATAATTCGTAAATAACTTAATGTTAAGTTATTTACATACGTAAATAACATTAAGTTATTTACGAATAAATCGTGTTATGTTATGTAACGTGTGTGTTATGTTATCGTGTTATGCTCGTGTTATGTCAATTAAGAAAAATAAACTTAGAATTCATTAAAATAAAATCTTGTTTTCTTACAAAAGTATTTATATCTTAAGAAGTATTTAGAAGATACGTATTTGGTATTTAGTATTTCAGATACTATTCTCGAAAGTATTTTGTATCTGGTATCTGAAATACTTTATTTAAAAGTATCTTGCATTTTGTATTGCAGATACTTTGTACAGGGTATTTTGTACATCTCTGCCCCTGAGATACCCTAGTTTGGGAGTTAGAGGTAAAATTAAGTATGAATAACCATGGTTATTAATAACCAATTGTTTAATCAAATTACAGATATAAAGACAGTTTTCTGATTCGATATTTGTAAACTATTCTACTTTTTAAACTTCCAGCTCAATACATCTATGGGATCTCTCAGAAGAGCCGTCATGGCGGAGTGATGTTGCCAGCGAGGAGAAAACTGCCAAACTGGTAGAAATTAATTCTGATCGTATGACACAGACTGAGATAGACAGGGAATGGAATCTGAAGAATAGTCATGTTGGTAATGATGAGGTGAGTAATAATTATTATGCGTTAATAGATTCCCAATATGACCGTGCCCTTATGGTTGGTCTCTTGATCCTTTAATACTTGTAGTCCAGTAAATATACGTAGTTTTTGTGGTGTAACTTCCTATAAAGTATCTTTTGTAGAAGGATACAGTACCCTTCAGTAATAGAACAAAAATTTCCAACAATTCTATAGCTTGCTTTTGGTATATTATTGGTATTTAGTTATAAAACCTACAATATTAAATTAAAGTTACCACTGTTGCTTGACGCTAAGGCCCGTATTAATAAACCAATCTCAATACAAGTCTTGAGGCTGTATCAAACAAGATGCGTCTTAAGCGAATGAATGATAGTCTTGAGTTCCGTTTATTAATACGCGAAACTCTCAAGTGAGTACTGCTTGAGTAAGCACGCGCGTTTCAGGTCTTAAGTTAGGTTTATTAATCAACACGTTTACTTGAGACCAGTCACAAGACTGCTCTCAATCTTGAGAACGGTTTATTAATACTGGCCTAAGATCTCCTAAAACAATTTTCTAAAAAAATTAATCAATTACTACTTTCATTATTTTCTAAAAATCGTTTATGGAGTCGTGATAATATACAACCCTCGGTGCATTTCATAAATGTAAAGCAGTTATTAGTAGTTTTTTTTTTTGAAAATACTTACTTTAATTCTAAATTTATTGTCCGACGCAATGAAATTCACAGTGGTAATTACTCTGCTATAAATTTTAATCTAAAAGTCTATGTCTTATTACTAAATACCTACACTATATCTAAAGCAAGCTATCGATATAATAGAAAACATTTTTATTCTATCACTGACAGGTACGAGTAATCTATCCATGTGCAATTAATCACAGCCTTTAAAATTATAGGAAGTTAACATTGTATTCTTACTAGATATAGTTACATGCTTCCACAGCGCAGTCCACTCCATTGTGCTTTGCAAGCATGCGCGTACACAACCAGCGCTGCCAACATAAGTAGCACTGAAGGGAACGATAGTGTTGTTGGCTTGGAGTTTATTGGGGATGCCCGCGCAATCGTCACGCAAGATAGCAACCGGAAAGTTATTGGACAGGTAAGTGACATATAGTTACTAATGAGCCGTTTTCAGAATATAAAAAAAAACAATAGATGGCGTTTGTTAGTTCGAAATTGTTCTATCGGAAAAACGGCTGTTTGGTTCAGTCCCTTTGCCTTGTTTATAGTGTAAGAAACGAAACAATGCATTCACTTACTACTAAACAATGGATGGGTAATGAACTTGATTGACAGATGGATGATCTGGTGTTGCCAATGTATACACACTGCGACTACCAAACCCAAGAAAGTGTTAAGTTATTAAAATCTATTCACATAGTTTGTATCTGCATTCTCAATTTGTCTATTTCAAATGTATTGTCTTTATATCCAAAGGTTGTTTGGAAGAGATTTCTTTCGTAAAACATTCTGCCACTTTACTGAAGCATGACTTAACCGTGCCTAGACTACACATGCCAAGTACCTATACCAATTGACTTGCTTTAACTGAGACTGACTTGACCAAACTCAACTAAAGAAAAACAGCAACTACAGTTTTCTAGGCTGACGGCTTTACTGCCAAGCCATACTTAATTAAAAAAAAACTTTTCTTCTTCATCCATAAATGAATCTGTTCCACTTGTTATCACTTCACAACTTAGATTATTATTATTATAAAGATTATTAATATTCAAAGCCTTACGGGCGGGACTGTAATTCTGCATCTTTGTTTGCAGGTCTGTTCGTTACAGCGCGTGGGAATATTGACTATATGGTCGATAGTTCAGGAAAAAACCAAAATCTCTCTAGACTTGGGCAAGGCCTACTGGTCCAAAATGAAATTGGAACGAACGCAAACTATATTTCTTTCCGACCACTTTGATGTACCAACAAAAGACATTACAGACGATGAAATTTTAATTAAATTCAATTTAAACTCAGCTAAAAGAAGGCTGTCGAATAGAAAACAAGAAAGGAACTTGTTAAGAAAAGATATTTCCCGCCCAAAGTCCGCCATTAGCTCCGAATTTGACATTGACAGGCCGGCTAGTGCTGCCAGTATAGTAAATAAAATAGTATTGCCAACTGAAAGAAAGGTATCGCATAGTTGGGAGAATGGAATTGTGTGCTGTGATTTGAAAATTGTGAACTTAGATAAAAGTGATTTTTACTTGGTGGCCAAAAATAGTGGGGAGGTGCTGTGCTGTACGAGAGGGATTGGTGCAATGAAAATTAATAGGTTTTGTATTGCAAGTGAGTATTTGCATTGTTTTTAGTGTTGCGGACAAAACATAGGACACTACCGTTTGTCTGTAGGTACGTCTGTCACCCCAAACCGTGACCGCTATACTAAGGCCCGTATTAATAAACCAATCTCAATACAAGTCTTAAGGCTGTATCAACCGAGATGCGTCTTAAGTTGACGCTATCTCAAGCTCCGTGTAATTTATAAACCAATCTTGAGGTCTACTCAGCTGTGATCACTTCTCAAGTATTCGCCTCAGCGGCGAATGAATGAGAGTCTTGAGTTTTGTTTATTAATACGTGAAACTGGGCGGGCGGAGTGAGTACTGCTTGAGTATTCACGTGCGTTTCACGTCTCAAGTTAGGTTTATTAATCAACACGTTTATTTGAGACCGATGACAAGACTGTTCTCAATCTTGAGAATGGTTTATTAATACGGGCCTAAGGTCGCGGGTTCCATTTTTTTTATGACAACTGCACGAAGAGCATGTGCGTAATGCTTCCTAACCCAAAGGTTGCGTGGAAGAGATCGCTTTTAGTGATAAGGCCGCCAAATTGTAAGTACTATACCCTTTTTCTTATTTTTCTTGTTTTTTATTGTTGTACAATAAAAATATTTTGTTTGTTTGTTTGAACTGCATGACAGGCGCGAGAAACGTTTCCGTCGCGCGAGATAATATTTGTCCTGCTCATTCTTTTGAACGAAATATACAACTATCCCACTCTCACTCCTGCGTCGCGCGCAACAAACGATTCGCCCAGGGAAAATACGTTGAGACCTCGGAAAAACGCATAACCGCGATTTTCTTGCAAAATTTAATAAAGTGTTGTAAATGTAGTAACAATTACTAAAAATTAAGCATTTGTAAGAAACGCAAGTACTTTAAAAAAATGCTTAATTTATGGGTATTTGTTTTATTTCAAAACATTTAGTGAAATTATCGTTACAAAATATTAGTTCTCGTTTTTATTTCCTGAGCAATGCAGCTCGAAGACATTTTCAGCTAAAAACACATGCATGTCTAACTATAACATGCTTAGTTTTTTATCCCTCAATGAGTTAACTTTGTTTAACGAAATTACTACTAAATTAAATATCAGTTAGTATTTATTGTTATTAAGATACAAATTAATAATAGGGTCTTCTAAAAACATCTAGACTAAGCTATCGTTTTTTTTAGATTTATTCAAAATTATATCTCTAATATACCTCTATAAGATAGCAACTATATAACTCGGTTCTGAATTATGTCTAGCTAAGCTAATTTTTTACCGTATTTTCCCTGGACTAGATGTCATGTCATGGCAAATACTTTTGTTTTTCTAGCGGATACATCATCGGTGACGTGTCTGGACGTGTCTCCACATGGGCTGCCTTACTTCCTCGCGGCCACAGACACTGGAACTGTCAATTTGTGTTCCATAGTCGATGCTAGGGTCTTACTCACTTTGGATTGCCGGTGAGTGTTGAATGCAATCTCTATGTAAAACTCTAAATAAATTAGTAAAGTAATAATAATGTTATTATTTATATGTATACATACCGGATGAGTTTTTTTACCGTACGGAAAAAAATAGGGCATATTAGGTAAGTGAAATAGAAGGTATTGGCATAGTTAATTAATTATTTAATATTTTTTTTTTTCAAAACCATCTTCGAATTAAGCGTTAATTGTGTAATTTGACGGTCGCGTTTGCAGCCTATTCCATATAATTAACATTATTAAATGATACAATAAATTAAATTCGGAGCAAATATGACTTCTAAATAAATTTTATATGATAGAAACCCTACGAATCCTACCAGTCGTATATCGTATAAGCGCCCCTATCGCGTGCGTTTTTGAAAAATAAAAATTTAACTACCTATGCCAATAACATCTATTTCACTTAAGTATCTAATATGCCTTATTTTTTTCTTTACCGTAAAAAAACTCATCGGGTATAACAAAGGCTAAAAACTATAATGTCTTCCAAATACACCAAACAATTGAATTATATATTAAAAGCTAAATACCTTTGAAACGGCTTAAACGATTTCCATCAAACTTAGCTAAGAACCTATCCTCGAAATCTTATATACAAAAGAAAAATGAGAGTTATACCGGACGAGTTTTTTGTTACTACACACGGTTAGACCAGATTAATATGTCATAATCATGATGGAGTATTAATATGTCATAATCATGATGGAGTATTAATTATGTCATAATCATGATGGAGTATTAATATGTCATAATCATGATGGAGTATTAATATGTCATAATCATGATGGAGTATTAATTATGTCATAATCATGATGGAGTATTAATATGTCATAATCATTATGGAGTATTAATATGTCATAATCATGATGGAGTATTAATTATGTCATAATCATGATGGAGTATTAATATGTCATAATCATGATGGAGTATTAATATGTCATAATCATTATGGAGTATTAATATGTCATAATCATGATGGAGTATTAATTATGTCATAATCATGATGGAGTATTAATATGTCATAATCATGATGTAGTATTAATATGTCATAATCATGATGGAGTATTAATATGTCATAATCATGATGTAGTATTAATATGTCATAATCATGATGGAGTATTAATATGTCATAATCATGATGGAGTATTAATTATGTCATAATCATGATGGAGTATTAATATGTCATAATCATGATGTAGTATTAATATGTCATAATCATGATGGAGTATTAATATGTCATAATCATGATGGAGTATTAATTTGTCATAATCATGATGGAGTATTAATATGTCATAATCATGATGGAGTATTAATTATGTCATAATCATGATGGAGTATTAATATGTCATAATCATTATGGAGTATTAATATGTCATAATCATGATGGAGTATTAATTATGTCATAATCATGATGGAGTATTAATATGTCATAATCATGATGTAGTATTAATATGTCATAATCATGATGGAGTATTAATATGTCATAATCATGATGGAGTATTAATATGTCATAATCATGATGGAGTATTAATTATGTCATAATCATGATGGAGTATTAATATGTCATAATCATGATGTAGTATTAATATGTCATAATCATGATGGAGTATTAATATGTCATAATCATGATGGAGTATTAATTTGTCATAATCATGATGGAGTATTAATATGTCATAATCATGATGGAGTATTAATTATGTCATAATCATGATGGAGTATTAATATGTCATAATCATGATGGAGTATTAATATGTCATAATCATGATGGAGTATTAATATGTCATAATCATGATGGAGTATTAATATATCATAATCATGATGGAGTATTAATACGTCATAATCATGATGGAGTATTAATACGTCATAATCATGATGGAGTATTAATATGTCATAATCATGATGGAGTATTAATATGTCATAATCATGATGGAGTATTTCTTATTTTTAAAAGTAATTACCCGTCAGCCCCAAAAAGGAGGGTAATGTTTTTCGAGTGTATGTAGATTTCTATGTTACCTCCCGTAGCCTAAACAGCTCGACCGATTTTGAAGTGCAATGTGTCCTTCGATTCGTCTTGATCCCTAGAGTGTCATGGGATACATTTTATGGTAATAAAATCCAACATGGCGTCCGCAAAATACGAAATATGCTGTCAGGTTGTTTGGTTTTTAAATACTTATATAGTTATTATAATGTTGAACTTATTATAAATCAAAGTTTAATCGTGATGAAAAGGTTAGGTTAGGGACGCAGCAATGGTTCTTATTATACATTTTTATCTTACTGTTGGTATTTGGTACAGAACTCTGCAAAGTCATCGAGTGCCATGGTTTATTAGAGCCCAGATTAGTAGACCTTATTTGGAAGGTTGCGTTCGGGACACTATCCCTCTGGCTGGTTTGCACATCTAATGAGGAAAGCGGACTCTCCCAATTGCGATGTTTGTGGTACAGTCGATGATGTGCAACATCTGCTGATGGAATGTGTCAAGAACCAGAGGGAAAGGGATGCTCTGGTGAGCAAATTGCAAATCAATCTTTTCGACATTGGCATTATTCATAGCATTTTAGCAGACCCATACTCAGAGGCGGCGAGATTGATTTGCAATTTAGTTGCACTTCGGGGTACCCTTCCGTAACTTTGTCCAGCTAAATAAATGTATGCAAACTAGAGAGACAATGGGACTGACATGTCTAAATGTGGACAAAAGTCCCTAAACATAAATAAAGATTTAAAAAATCTTACTGTTCAATTTACTTTTGTTTTGTGAGTACTGTATTAGTTTGGCAACCCCTTCTGGGAATGTTGGTACAAAATACTTACTAAATGTTAAGTTGTGATTCTCAATTAAGTGAATGTTGTGTAAATATTCTTTGAGAAATAAAGTCTAAAACCTAAACCTAGTATCAGCGAACAGAGTTGAACGTCTTTTTTGTTTTAGCAATGGTCCCCCAACCGATGGTTTAGACAAATGTCAATCCGACCACAAAGGGCGCTACGTCAGCAGTGCTGTAGTGCGTTCACCCACTCACACCGCCGCTGCCGACACCCGGGTAGGCTCTAAGGTAAGATATGGCCAATGCATCTCCATACATTTCATTTCACATCACGTTCAGTGGTGATACCTGCACTAGGAATTTGAGAGGCGCGATAATAATGGCTCAATGTAAACAACATTACATACATACATGTTTAGTACTCGGTTTGGTTTGTGGTAGGGCACTTTAAATGTCCGCCTGGCTAGCTACCACCATCTTATCTAAAGTCTGTCGCCAAACTACAATGTCGATAGCAATGTTGTGTTCCAGTTGTCAGAGATAAGTTAGCCAGTCCCCCAAATAAGATGGGGTTTCCAGGTCCACGTTTTTACCTTCGGCCTCATCTTCACTTATCATCAGGTGTGATTGAGGTCTGAATGCTAAACCGTTTGTATAAAAACAAAATGAATCCGCCTTCCGATCAGTAGCGTACGCTTTATACAGGTGAAAAAGCCGGGCATGCCCTAAATGTGGCCGAGTGTCCATATGCAAATCAAAGAGCAGAACGTATTTATTAGAACAAATGAAATTAGCTACGAAAGCTGGGCCGTCACAAGGTCATTGACACTACTACTGCAGTGAGCAATAGATAACTTGTAAAATTTAAACTTACTAATTTAAGAGGGCGGCAAACGAGCATGCGGGTCACCTGATGGAAAGCCATCACCAAAAGGGTCACAGATGCGTTGCCGGCCTTTGAGGAAGGTGTAGGCTCGTTTCTTGAAGGTTCCAATGTCGTACTCGTTCGGGAATACCGCTGCCGGAAGTCCGTTCCACAGGGTGGTTGTACGTCATTTGTCCTAATAAATACGTTCTGCCCTACGAAATGACAATCGACGGTGATGCCATTTAAGTAAATAATACCGGATGAGTTTTTTTACCGTAAGGAAAAAAATGGGCATATTAGGTAAGTCAAACTTATTGGCATAGGTAGTTTTTTTTTTTTTTTCAAAACCATCGTTGACCTGTAGTGTGACCATGGCTGTACGTTGGAACGTGTCAAAATTGTATGATCCGTATTGATAAAGATTTGTCTATGCTGATGATGTAGCACGTATTTAGTTAATATATAATAACATAGAAAAAGATGTAAGATTAATTACTATTTACGGAGCCTAAGGGCTAAGTTGTATTCTACCATCAAAGAAATAAAGTGATTATTATGGAAAAACCCAGCAAGTGAGTTCATATTTCCTCCGACATCACATGGCGACCGTGACAGGACGCGCTTCGCGGAGATTGATATGCGACTGGCGAGATTCGTTGGGTACCTATCATGAGAATTTTAATTAGAACTCATGTTTTCACCAAGTTTTTTTTTTAATTAATGATGTTATTATGTGGAATAGGCTACATATGCGACCGTCAAATGCCATGGTGTTAATTATCCGCTGGAGTCAGGATGGGTGCTACACAACAATATGAAGCTGGATATTTAATATATTCAATAATTTATTCTCGGCAGCACAAACATGAAAAAACCACAGCCAACAAACAAAAGCAAAACTTGTCAAAAAAGACAGACCACGGCTGTCCAAGCTGCCAGTCTCCAACACATGGTTTTTTATGGTTCTAAAAAAAAATTAAACTACCTATGCTAAATACCTTCTATGTCACTTACCTAATATGCCCTATTTTTTTCTTTGAGGTAAAAAAACTCACCCGGTATATCTCAAACGTTTACATTCCATTGTGTTGACAGCTATCAATATCATCAATCCACTGGTCCCATACCAACCCGTGTTGCATGTACGCCGTACTGTGTGACGGTGCTGTGTGCGTGTGGGAGTTGACGCACAGCGACATATGCGCGCGGTACGTGTGCATGAGTGCGGCACTGGCCAGTGCACACAGCGACGGCACCCTGGTGAGTTACTCGTACTTAATCGCTCTATGTGCCTGTGTGTGTGTGTGTGTCAGTGAGTGAATTAGTGAGTGAGTGTATGCTTTACGGCGGAACATAGCGCTCTAAGGATTTTTTAAGACCAAATGCTACCTGTGATTCACAATAAATGTGCTTTGACTTTGAGTTAGTGGGTTAGTGAGTGAGTGAGTTAGTGGGTTAATGAGTTAGTGAGTTAATGAGTCAGTGAGTTAATGAGTTGAATTGCTTTCCGCCTCTATTGCCGTTTGCAGACGCACCAAGTTCTCTGACGCTTCGAACTCATCATAAGTGTTCGTTGAGTCTTCATAGCGTCGTTAGCAGCAGTCGTTAGAACATCGGTAATACATAGAAGCCGCAGGGGTCGGACGAGATATCATCAATATTTGCAACAAACTCGCTAACTCTTCTATCGCTCTGTTGTCTTCTATACGGGAATAATTTTTTTTACCGTAAGGCAAAAATAGAGCATATTAGGTAAATGAAATAGAAGTTTTGGCACATGTAGCTAAATTTTTTTTTCAAAGCGTTCTTCGAATAAAGTGTTGTGGTTTATTCCACGTAATTACATAATTAAATTAAATAAATAAAAAGAATTTGGAGAAAATTTGAGTTCCAGATAAATCATAGTTTTTTTCCCGCCAGTCGCATATAAGTTACATATAGTTAAACAAGTTTTGAAAAAAATCATTAAACTACCTAGTTATACAGGGTGTAATCGTCAAGTGTGCACAGGCGATTATTCCGTAACTATTATAGATATCAAAAAACTTTAAACTGATATCGAAAGTACTTTACCTATTGAGTAAAATGACATTAATAACTTTTTTTAAATAAAACGAGAAATATCCAAAAAAATTACATTAAACACTCCCATACATTTAGCATGAGATAGTAGAGATTTTAGTTTCCTTATTTTAAGTGGAATAGTATCAACTCATTTTACCCTTATCATTTTATAATTATGTATTATGATAGTGATGAATTTCAAGTAGATACACGTGTAGGTTAATTATCTTACCACTTCAAATTAATAATAAACCTTGTATCAATATCGCATTGATTTGAACTGGCTGAAAACAAAGATACTATTT
Organism: Oegoconia quadripuncta; assembly: GCA_949316235.1. Taxonomy (NCBI): domain Eukaryota; kingdom Metazoa; phylum Arthropoda; class Insecta; order Lepidoptera; family Autostichidae; genus Oegoconia; species Oegoconia quadripuncta. Next base: position 6,253,914 of record OX438750.1, on the reverse strand, counting down.
GGTGTTCGTTCTAAATTCAAATCGTTAGAATCGTGTACGTCGTGCAATTGCTTTAATTACTCCGCAAATGTTAAGGAAAGTTCATTTAGAAACTGTAAATAGAGATCGTCATTGTATTGCACAACGAGGACGTCACTTCGAACATCTGCTTTGAATAGGTACAAAATTTTGTACTTACTAAGAAATAAAATGTATGGGAGTGTTTAATATAATTTATTTGAATATTTCTCGTTTTATTTTTAAAAAGTTATTAATGTCATTTTACTCATTAGGTAAAGTACTTTCGATATCAGTTTAAAGTTTTTTGATATCTATAATAGTTACGGAATAATCGCCTATGCACATTTAACGATTACACCCTGTATACCTTCCATTTCAATTACCTTAAAAAAACTCATATAAGAACCTTGTACCTGTTGTTCAAAAGGCAATTTTCCCGAAAGGCGAACTACCAAGGGTTTTATGCCTGGCATGCGAACGATGCGTTATGTCATATATGATTATTATATCTGTGTTGAGATCATCAGCTCATGTCTTCCAATGGTGGCACGTTGGGATATCTATGACAATCAGTTAATTTTCCTTCCCCAGGCGGTGCTAACGCCGGATGGGGAGGTGCAGGTACACAAACTAGCCAACGACCACAGGAACACACACTACTTGGATCTGTTCCAGAAATATGTCACATTGTTATAGAGAAGATTGAATGACGCCATCGCCCCGGCTGTTGCATCATCTGCCGTGACGCGCGAAAGCTAATACATATTTATATCTTGCGCAATAAGGTTTTGAAAAATGATCTGTGTGCGAAGTGTGAGTTTTGTCTCGTTTTTAAATTTACCATCGCGTTCGCGTTTACGAAAAAAGTCGCTATGAAGAAAATCGTTTTGCAAACTATCCGCTAGAGGCGCTGCACATTTCTCCATACAAATCGTCACGTTAACGTGAACGCGGTAGTAAAGTCGAAACAAAACTCACAATGAAAGTTTCGCGCCTCAAGCTCCTATAATTCTCATTTGATTTGTATTTATTTATTAACCGACTTCAAAAGAGCGAGGCTCCCAAGTCGGCCGTCTGTATGTTTTTTTATACCTATGTATGTACATCGATATCTCCAATATGTGGCGGTTAATTGATTCATTTTTGTTAATGAAATGAATTTTGACCGCCTCCGTGGCTTAATGTGAACAATATAGGATTTACGATTCGGAGGTCGCGGGTTCGATCCCCAGCGGGGTACATGTTTAGTACTCGGTTTGGTTTGTGGTAGGGCATTTTAAATGTCCGCCTGGCTAGCTACCACCATCTTATCTAAAGTCTGTCGCCAAACTACAATGTTGATAGCTTGTTCCGGTTGTCAGAGATAAGTTAGCCAGTCCCTCAAATAAGATGGGAGTTCCAGGTCATTACGCTTCCACCTTCGGCCTCATCTTCACTTATCATCAGGTGTGATTGAGGTCAAATGCTAAACCGTTTGTATAAAAAAAATTAAAGGGGATACCGTCAAATTGGTCCCATTGCAATTTCAGCGCAATCGGTTCAGTAGTTTTTTTTTTTGGAAACGTGATTAATAGCAGAATATAGCATTACATATTTAGACGATTGTGCAGTTATGGCACAGGGAAACTAGATGCAGTTTGTTGTATGGGAAAAGTGTAGAGAAAACCGGTGTGATTACCAATAAATATGACAAATCGAAGGTCATCAGGTCGAGCTGGTAGTAGCTGGTATCTTGGGGAACTGCCAACCTTACCTGTAATAGGAGCTAGACGGGTTGCCATCGTACGAAATGATCAGGGAGATTGGCAACCATGCAAAATATTAAGAAGCAGAAATAAATGCCTTTGGCCCTACCACTAAACTAGGTACTAAAATGTATCCCACTGTATTTAGTACCTTTTTTTTTTCGCGGGGAAACTCATTAAACGCACCGCTCGCCTGGGGGACGGCGAGACGGTTATGTGGAACTCCCCTCCCTATCGGGAGGGATACCCACTAAAACCCCGCGGCGACCTTCTTCGGCAGTAGGGAGGACCTGGGACCATATAAGCGGCTCCAGGTCGTCGTCCCCCGCCTCCCCTCGCAAGGGGAGGCCCGTTCCCAGAGGTCGGCTGGCGCTGTCGAGCCTCACACCGCGATCAGCGGGCGGTATGAGGCGCGACAGGGCCCGATGCGCCGACACCCCCCGGTCGCTCCGGGGGGTGTCATCCTCTCCCGGGTCGCGTCCGGCGGCTACATCGCACCGAGAGAAACTAGGTACTAGGTACTAAAATGTATCCCGCTGGTAATTGTACCCGTGCTGACCCCCTTTGTAAACCCTATGTGTTTACATTGAACTACAGTGGTTATTTAACACTATTTTAGTATTACGTAAGCCGATTTCTTTGCCAGTATAACAACAGATAAAATATGTGCAAACTAATCATGAATCATCATGACAAGCAATAAATAAATCTACTTGTATGTATGTATATTATTTCACAATTAACTCGTGAATTACTTTGATATATGGTGTCCACACCTTCGGACCCAACGGTTGCAGCTTCGAATCCCGCTAGGGTTAAATGTTTGTGTGATGAATACTAACATTTATTCCCGAGTCATGAATATTTAGTATAAATAAGTATTAGGTCCTTATCTATGAAATTGGCGTTTTGTATGAAGAATTTCACTAATACTGTTTTCTCCGTACAAAATTTTTTTTTTTTTTTGGGGAACGGCAAATCCAAATTTACCAAACTTTGTGTGTATTATCGGATAACATTAAGTTAAGTATAGGCAGCGTTAATTTTTAAAAGTAACAGCTTTATAAAAGTTTCAGCGAATCTAAGAAATGATTATGGGAAGGACATGAAAAGAGCTCTGTTCAAATTTTTTTTATTATGTGATTTAGCCCATAAATTAAAAAATATTTCATGTGAAACCTTGAAATAATATTCCATTTTCCAAATAAAAAGCAAATTTGGATATAGCTTTGAAAATCGCAGGAATTGGTACATATGATTAACGAAGGAAAAAAAACTCCAATTTCATAGGTAAAGACCCAATAATATATGTGTATGTTTATCCGTTGTCTAGTACCCATAGGTTTTGACTTGTTTGAGATATTTGGTGTGTCGAAAATATTTGTTTTATTTATTATTAAATATAATTAGTAAGGAGGGTATCTCTTGTCAGACTGTTTCTCGTCCATCCAACGGATCAGGAGAAATGAGTGGAAATGTAAAGTCGGCATGTAGCTCAGTTAAAAAACGTAATTTTTGTGGTGTAACTGCTTATAATCTTAGAGTTCATCATTTTTTGTAGAAGGATAGAGTACCCATTAGTAATAGAATTAAAATGTTTTCTACACGGCGCAGCATACCCTAGAGGAATTGGCCAGGGGAGCGCCGCGAACTCGACGCAGCGGTAGGGGACGATCTCTCCTTGCCGGCCGTAATCAAGGCTATGGTCGGTGACGAGAGGTCGTGGAAAGCGGTCCTCTCCTTCTGCGAGAGCGTGATCTCGCAGAAGGAGGCGGCGGAGAGAGAGAGGGAGGCCGATCCCTCCTCTCAGCCCATCCGCCGCAGAACTGGGACCCGGAGAAGGCCGTATGCCCACCTTCTCCCCCCTACCTAACGAGGCTGCCACACGCAAGCCTCGCGAGCAGGCGCGCGTGGTGTTCCCACGCGCCTTCTTGAGGTGGCTGGACCAGGAGATTCGAGTATTCTATGTTCTATTACTAAATACCTATACTATATCTAAAGCAAGCTACTGATTTGTTAGACAACATTTTTAATTCTATCACCGACAGGTTACTCTTTCCACGTGCAAAAAATTAGGAATTTTAAGATTATAGGAAATTAAAATCTTTCCCTTACTGCACTAAGAGCATACATGCGACATAGGAACCTTCAAGAAACGAGTCTACACCTTCCTCAAAGGCCGGCAACGCATCTGTGACCCTTTTGGTGTTGCGGGTGTCCATGGGCGGCGGTGATTGCTTTCCATCAGGTGACCCGCATGCTCGTTTGCCGCCCTCTCATATAAAAAAAAAAATGGTTTCAACCTCACTGGTTTCAAACTCATACTGTGGTGTATGGGTTCGTCACAGCAACGGTACTGTCAGCGGCAATAACTCTCATAGGCGTATCAGTGGCGTATCACCGGCGGCACCCGTCTCGGCAGACTGGCTTGAAGCAGTAGCCTAATTATATTATACTGTATAGCATTCACAGTCTCACTATATCCATATTCTGACGTATTTATTTATAATACTATTACGTAATTATTATTTTGTATATTTACACTACACTATACATACACTAAGCCGACTATAATTATTTATTATTATTCTGCTCATTATTGCACCTCACGTGGCGTCCGTGCGTCACTGGCCATTTGGGGGCACTGAAAACCAGCGCTGTGATTCGTCGCAGCATGAGCTGAGTGCTAACCCATTTGTGCACGCCGCAACACGTGACAGCGTTGTCGGGATCTTCTTCATTATTGTATTTCTGTTTTAGCTATAATTTACTACTTCTTTGTTTTTGCATCGTGTTGTGGCGTTCATAATAAACTATTCTTATTCTTAAATATATGGAGTCACGTTTGAAGTGAATTTTATTGTTTTTATTCTGTAATATTAAATATCTGTAATGTGATTTGATATAACTGTATTTTCTTTTCTGTGCAATAAAGTGTATTTGCATTTGTATCGCCCCTATCGGTGAGTTTGTATTGTAAAAGGTTATAAGTGCAATAAAGGTTACCTTGTAAGTCCACAGAATACCAGCGTCGCGTCACAGGGAGACCAATATCGCGACATTATGCTGAGTGGATGCCTTATTAGGGTTGTTCGTCATCCAAAAAGTCTCGCACGCTCGTGCGACTTGACACCATTCGATTTTACCTAATATTTTTGCCGGCAACTCGCACGCACGTACAAAGTAGGTACAGCCAGGTAAAAAAATAATGAAACCAAAATTTTTTTTACCTGGCCAACAAAAATTTCTACGCCGTAACTGTACTATTAGAAACTATCAAGATTTAGTACAATGCAATGTCTATAATTCTCTAGGTAGTGGATAGAACAGAATTTCGGTAATTATCTTAATTCAGAGAAAATGATTTTATAGTACCAGTGGCGCTAGTGTGCACTTGTATTTTGCGAAAGGCCTCTAAAAAAAAAAAAAAATATTCTTAGACATACACACAGCGCCATCTAGTTCCACAGTAAGCAACTATAGGCTTGTGTTGTGGATACCAGATGGTTGATATACTACATAAATACATTTTTTTTGTAAATAAATACTTGTTATAAATGAAAAGCAGGTACACATGTCCGTATTCATCACACAAACATATGCCCCTAGCGGGATTCGAACCCGCAACCTTTTGGTATAGTGGTCAGAGTTGCTAGCCGCTACACCAAACAGATTAAACGTTTTAGAAAGGCTTTTTGTAGATGACTGTACATAGTTACATCAGATTTTCATGGTCGTGCGAGTTGACGACAAAAATATTAGGTAAAATCGAATGGTGCCAAGTCGCACGGTCGTGCGAGACTTTTTCGTGCGGGATGACGAACAACCCCCTTTTTGTCACCACCGCTTCATATTGCACTCAATAATGGTGTGAAATAAAAACTTTTACTTTCTTCCTTTTATACCGGATGACATATTTTTACCGTAAGGAAAAAAATAGGGCATATTAGGTAAGTGAAATAGAAGGTATTGGCATAGGTAGTTTATTTTTTTTTTCGAAACCATCATCGCATATACCTTTGTGTCATTTGACGGTCGCGTTTGTAAGGTATTCCACATAATTACATCATAAAATTAAATAAAGAAAACTTGAATACGAGTTCCAAATTCCCTACAAATCCCGCCAGTCGCATATCAATTGACGACCGGCGCGTGCGTTATTGAAAAAATAATTAAACTGCCTATGCCAATAACTTCTATTTCACTTACCTAATATGCCCTACTTGTTTTCCTCACGGTAAAAAAAAAACACGGTAATATACAGGATATTATCCAACAGTGTTATTCTTCAAGAAAGCAAAAGGAACGGTCCTATCTGTGCTAAAAAAATATGTAACGTTTTGTACAATTTTGGGAAACTAGGTATTTACATTGTTGGTTTGCAGAACTGAATGAAATAAGACGTTAGTTTGTGATATTTTCAAAACACCCCAACATGAACCTGAGGATCAAGCTTTATTACCCGACATCCCCAAAAAGGGCAATGTTTTTCGAGTAATGTGATGTGAGTTTTTAAACACTACACCGTTTGGTGTAGTGGTTAGAAACTCTGCTGCTATACCAAAAGGTCGCGGGTTCGAATCCCGCTAGGGACATATGGTTATGGATGTTTTTCATTTACTTACAAAAAAAATGTATTTGTGTAGTGTATCAATCACTGGTATCCACAACACAAGTCTAGTTGGTTAGTGTGGAACTAGATGGCGCTGTATGTATATATCCAAGGATATTATTATTTGACGACCGATTGGTGTAGTGGATAGTGACCCTATCAGCGAAACCAACGGTTGCGGGTTCGAATCCCGCGAGTGGTAAATGTTTGTATGATGAATACCAACATTTATTCCCGAGTCTTGGATGTTTATATAAATATTTATGTATCCGTTATCTAGTATCCATAGCACAAGCTTTGCTTAGTTTGGGACTAGATGATTGGTGTAAGTGTCCGAAATATTTATATTTATTTATTTTATATTATTATGTCACCTAAACGATTTTGAAGTGCAAGGTGTCGTTCGATTCGTCTTGATCTCGAGTGTCATTGTATACATTTTATAGTAAAAAATCCAACATGGCGACTGGAAATTGCTGTCGGGTGTTTTGGCTTTTAAGTACTTAGTTATTTATAAGTTTAAACTCTGTTGATATTGAATGAAGGCGAACCATAGTCATTTCATAGTTTTCTTCAGACTGTTAATAAAAATTTTGAACACAATTATTGTACGTAGTTTTCTTTTTCTATTGATAGAATACAATATCGAATCATGAATGAAGAAGTTCGTAGAAAAAGATAGCCCAGCGGATTAGCAAGTTGAAATTCGGCTGAATTAGGCTATGGTTACTAGTGGAAAGTTAATCGTAATCAGGAGAGGGGTCACCAGCCGAAAAATGTATATTTATTCATATGAAGTACAATAAAGCGTTTATAAACAAACAAACAAATGTTGCACTTTCATACCAAAGGTGGTTTCAGAATGGTTTACTTTGTTTATTTTTATTTATTTATTTTTATTTTAACACTTCATTGTACACAAACACAAAGAAATGGACATTAACAAAGATTTAAGAAAAATGGAACAAAGGGCGAACTTATCTCTATAAGAGATCACTTCCAGCAAACCCGTCAGAGCAAAATTTGATACAAAAGGTAGACATAAAGTGTACACGAAACAGAAGAAACAAAAAATGTTAAAAATATCATATAAAAGAATAAAACCAAAATAATACATTAAGCGACAAATTACCCAACATAAATACATAAATACATACATACAATCATTATATATAAATACATATTATATTTTGAAGAATTGATGATTGCCAAATCAAATCATCAATATTCAGTAATCAAAATTTTATGATCGAACGCGACCCTATTTCTCGTCTGCTATCACATTAATGTATTATTTTGTTATGTATGTGGTATCCATCTAAGTATATATATAGCTATTTATGTATATAATTATATGTATAAATGTATGGTTTTAGTTTTTGTTTATTAAATAAGTAATTGATTATGTAGGTATTTCATATCTGCATCCGTATTTTGCACAACCTGCCTGTTCTATAAAGTTATACTCCTACACCCAAAGGTTGCGTGGAAGAGATCGCTTTTAGTGATAAGGCCGCCTAATTGTACTCTTATCAGTATTGTGTTTTGTAAAATGTATGTTCTCCTTTTGTACAATGAAGTGTATTTGTATTGTATTGTATTGTAATGGGATCACGAGGGAGAACTGTTTCTCTTAGTCCCATTACTAGTTATATACTTCCTGTATCGACTATGGTTCTTTGGGGAAAGTTATAATCTCGTGATTATAACTGGCGTCACCAGTTAAAGGGAATTTACACGAATTCAAATTCACCCTGTATAATACTTATATAGTGTTGTAATTATTGACGACCGATTGGTGTAGTGGATAGTGACCCTATCAGCGAAACCAACGGTTGCGGGTTCGATTCCCGCGAGGGGTAAATGTTTGTGTGATGAATACGGACATTCATTCCCGAGTCTTGGATGTTTATATAAATATGTATGTTTATCCGTTATCTAGTATCCATAGCACAAGATTTGCTTAGTTTGGGACTAGATGATTGGTGAAAGTGTCCGAAATATTTATTTATTTATTAACATTGTTGCTATCCCCCGTCCCACTAATTTGAAGTGTTTACTCTCCTTTGTACCGTCCGCATTTGTCCCAATTTTGTCTTAACTTTATTAGTAATAATAATTAAATTATAACAGTGTAACTATCTGTGTATACTTGTTGCGTTGCTTTATGTGTGTTTCGTTGTTTTGTTTTAGATTGGATCAACTTCAACTGGTGTATGTAAATAAATTAATAACCACATTATAAATCTGTCAACCAGTTATCTGCAATGTTGTCACTCCCATGACTGACTTGATGCTGGCAGAATCCTAAAAAATGTCATATAAAAATATCTATAGTGACCACCTTGGCGATAAACCCTGTCAAACAATCATCAAAATAGGTTAACAATTGAGGAAAATATTGGTGAACGAACATACAAAAAAAGACATCGTTTTTGGGAGTCCGAGGAGAGAGTAAAAAAAACGGTGAAGGAAGCTAACCTACGCATAAATCATAACCTAAATAGTTAGGTACTCGTTCGTTAAATTATCTTATCTGAGATTGGACGTTGCTGAGATATTTTTATAGCTGTTGCCATGCCTTATCTATTTAGGCTTTTTCAGACGATCTTTTATTATTTGACTCTGCTATTAATCAATTTATGTTATTTTATTTTCTTGGGAACCTACTACCTACCTACTGATAGCAATCAGAGAACGGTTGGAAAAATTAATCTAATTAATTTAATTAATTATCTTAATTATAAACAATCTATAGATAGGATATCCTTGAATCGCCAATCCAAAAAACAAACTGGTCACCGCAGTTTTAGGTTACGTTTTGGCCAAAAAAACTCTTATATATGAGACTAAATGTAAATACTTATGTAATAGCTTTAGAAAAAAATGATCTTATTTATTCTCACAAATAAGTCGCTTCCAATAATTACTGCAATGACTATTGTATTCTTCACTAGCTTTCCGCCCGCTGCTTCGCCTGCGTGGAGTAACTATCGCGGAAATTTGTTTATCACGCGGGAACTAACTCTCTTTATCGAGATAAAAAGTACCTACCTATCATATATTTTAATCCATTATATTCTACCTATATACCAAATTTCAGCCAAATAACCTCCAATCTTTCGCATTTATAATATTAATTAGATTGTATTGCTATAAGCTTATTTTAAGAATAAAGATATCACATTGAAATCAAAATTGAAACTTAAACGCACTATCGAAAAATACAGCTCCAACTTTATTTTGTATGGTCGGGATATCAAAATAACAGATATAAGTTCGGTTGTCCCTTAAGTCCTTGACAATGCCGTGTGCGTTGTCCATTAATTGGTTGCTCAACAACAGAGCAAGGCCGGTTTTAGTTAGGGCTGTCAGTCATCAGTTTGTTAAAATTGAAATACAAAAATTTTGGAGTTAAGTTTGAATGAGTAGGTACCTATTGCTTGATGCTGACGCAGTTGGACTGCACTGGGTTACACTGGGCACTTAGGGTTCCGTATTATAATGGCAAAAGGCTATCTCTTATACAAATAGCGAATGAGTTGTTTTACCGTAAGGAAAAAAATAGGGCATATTAGGTAAGTGAAATAGAAACTTGAACTTATAATTTTTTGTTTTTATGCATGACGGGTTCGTACTTGAGCACAATCACACCTGATGTTAAGTGAAGATGAGGTCGAAGGTGGAATTCCAGTCACACACGTTCCACTCCCGACAAAAAACGACGGGTGTTGACGGAGTGTATTCTTAAATTTTTGTGCAATAAAGTGTACAGATATAGAGTGTGTTGATATATTTTTTCTTTTTTCAAGGTTTACACCAACACATGCTAACACACATTTTTTTGTTTGTGCACAACGGGTTAGCATTTGACCTCAATCACACCTGATATTAAGTGAAGATGAGACCGAAGGTGGAAGCGTACTGACCCGGAAACCCCATTTTAATATCACATTAACTGATTTTCAGCTAATGCCCTGCGAGAGAAAGCGAGGGTAGGGTACTAGTACAAAAGTAGGTAATCTGATCCAGTTAAGTGTAACAATCACTTTAAGGGTAAACACCACATGCACGAACAATGTACATATGTTTATAATAATTAATTAAATACTTGGAACTTCATGAATTATTCTAAGGTCTGTATTAATAAACCGTTCTCAAGATTGCCATGGCCTCAAGTTAACGCTTGAGAATCTGCTGCATATTAAAACAGCACCAGAAAAACTGATCTTGAGACTGAGACGCGATCTCAATCTCAAGATTCTAGTGTTTTAGAGAACCCAAAGCTGCTTTGTAGAAAGTAGCAATGAAATCAGAGTGCACATCTGTTTGATCACTGCATGTACGAGTATTTAGAAAGAAAGAAAGAAACTGTTTATTCGACACATATACAACAATTGTTAGGCAAATAAAATAACAGAACACTCAGATAAGTGTCGTAGCAGCGAAAGGGAAACGACTCAGCTATTTGCTGAGCTTATAAGAGCTCAGCGCTGGTTTACTGTCGCACCCAGTCTCTAGGCTAAGAAGATTTAATAATCTTAAGAAGATTCAATAATCTTAAGAAGATTTAATAATCTTAAGAAGATTTAATAATCTTAAGAAGATTTAATAATCTTCTTAGCCTAGAGATTGGTGAACTACTACCTAAGACAGTTTTTGAGAGTGGCTGACATAGTGGCGTTATAGCACTATGAGGAACTTGGACAGGACCACGGAAGCGGAAAATCGACAGAATTTTAGCTTATAACATAGATGATATCGTTTCTCTAAATTAATTTTCTCAAAGGTTTTCAAAATTTTCAATTTATCATAATAACATCATCAATTAATCAGGTAATTAGGCGCGCTCTCGCCACTACAGCGGTCACGGCGTCTCTTGAGCCTTGTGGCTTATTCAGGGACGACGGGAAAAGACCTGATGGAGCCACCTTGGTACCCTGGTGCTTGGGGCGCACCTTGGTATGGGACGCAACTTGTGCGGATACTTTGGCACCGTCCCATATACAAGGAACTGCGCAAAGAGCTGGAACCGCGGCTGAACAAGCTCAAAGTAACAAGCGCCGTAAATATGCGTCAATAAACCACGAGTTTGCGGCGCTTGCAGTGGGTCCGTGGTCTTCTGACACGAAACAATTTGTAAAGCATTTATCCGTTAGACTGGTCCACGCCTCTGGAGATGTGAGAGCTGGTGCCTACTTTGCTCAGCAGCTGAGCTTATGCATTCAGCGGGGCAATAGCGCTAGCGTACTAGGTACTATGCCTCACGGAAGCGAGTTGGACGGCGTATTTTTTCTGTAAGATATAGGTATTTTTAATTGTGTTATAAAAATTTGTTGTTTCATGTACATACTTAAGAAATAAACCCCAATAATGCAAGTTAATTACATGTATACCATTATAACTTTTCGCATGTTATATACGTTTGTTTGTGTAATTTAACGTTTATGTTATGCAATGTAGGTGTAATTTTTCACTTCGACAGCCCTACATCGTATCGTCTCCTCCGTATCGTTAAAGCGTCGAATAGTATTAAAGCCATAGTTTGAGGTTTGATGTATTTAGTCGAACGATCGCGATGGTGCTAACGTGTTGGTTTATAACTAAATAATATTTTATTGAACGAATGACTGATTTATCAATAATTTCACGTATTAAGGAAGCGTGAGGTAATTGTGTTTGTGTTCGTGCAAGTGACATCTTGTGATTAGTGTGTGTTACATGAAGTAACGTGATCTTTAGTGGCAAATACGTAAATAATAAGAGGTAAGTAGGTACCTATTTACCACCGAAGGAAGGAGGGTAATGTTTTTCAAGTGTATGTATGTAGATTTCTATTCTACCTTTGTGGACTAAACGGCTTGACCGATTCGTCGTCATCCCTGGAGTGGCATTCTATATTTTATTGTAAAAAATCCAACATGTGTCCCCGCGAAATACCAAATATTCTGTCAAGTATTTTGGTTTTTTAACTCATTTTGTTATTTCCGTTATCTTTTTAACACGCTTTTATTATTAGCTTCACTTGTAACTAACAAATCTTGGAAGCCTACTTCTTATTGTCTTATCGAAATGTAAACTTTTTAAGTAGGTAGGATGTAATGCTTCTTAGAGACCACCTTTCAGTATCTGAATGGGCCGGCTCGACCGGGGAAGTACCACCCTCTCGCAGAAGACCGACGTCTGAGTAGTGGAATTTTGCCATTGCGCTTCGTCCGGTGAGCGAGGGCGCCGGAGGCCCACCTTCCAGTCTCTCTCCAGAATGGTAGCGGTATTTAAAGAGTTAGTACCCCAGGAGGGTACCAGCACTATTAGTGCTGGAGAATCCCTCATCGCTCAGGCTGCCCTACTTATTCTGGGGTGGACACCTTCCTCAAAGGCCGGCAACGCATCTGTGACCCTTTTGGTGTTGCGGGTGTCCATGGGCGGCGGTGATTGCTTTCCATCAGGTGACCCGCATGCTCGTTTGCCGCCCTCTCATATAAAAAAAAAAAAAAAAAATCTGTTTATTGAACGAAGACTGTCGTTTTTGAATAAAATTAATAATTTTTAATTTTCGAACCAACTTACAGGAAGGAGCTACATTCGTACCGGCCAGAATAACTAATTGGGTAGGTATATTTACAAAAAATGTATAAACCTACCTACATAAAAAGTTATATTTCGATACGACAATAAGAAGTAGGCTTCCTAGATTTGTTAGGATGACAATACCATAATTTGGTATCTTGGAGCTGATTATGGAGCCAGGGGGTGGATGGTGGAACTCTTCAGAGTAAACCCTTCGAGTTTAGGCTCATATGATTCGTTTTGACGAGTCCAATACTGCACTTGGTGTCCAGAGTCTGATGGTGGAACTATTCAGCGTCTTTTTTGTTTTTTTTTTTTACCTAGCACGACAACCTCGAGTTGTTTATCGCTTGCCGTATTTAATGAAACTTTTATTAGCGTATACCAAGATGCTCCGTAAATGAAATATTAGATGTATGATATCGTTACAACCTTTATTAGCACTCAATACAATTTTTGAATATTTTCGAAAACAGCACACAATCAATATATCCTGCTTCACGCGCAGCTGTCACTCGAATGGCCTTCCCTTACAGTATCGATGTTGCGGTCTCACGTTGTATCGACTTTTAATTGTAGATTATTATGCAATTTTAGTAATATTTAAAGAAACTGAGTTTAAAATAATCCTGGAAATATAAAAATACGATTAAACACTGCTAACGCTAACAGACGGCCGTCCTGTTAACGGAATGTCTCTATTCCGGTTCGGCCATTCGAGCTTGTATGACCCTATACGGAACAATAGAGTTGTAAAAAGAAAATCGTATTTAACATTTGAAAGTAAAAAAATACATCCGATATTGATTGATAACCTGGATACAATTAAAACCAACTTAAACAAAAATCAAAAGAAATTGTTTTCAATTAAGATTATAAAAAAGGGGAAAATAAGGAAGAGGCCTTATTACTGTTGGCCTAGTTCGTTTTCTACTAAGTAAAATTCTTATCGAGTTGGTGATGTCGGAGATAGAAATTTTAGCAGCGGAATTTTGTCATCCCTTGGGTCATCCTTCGAACTACTGAAAGTGGCTACTGTCTGTCGATTTCTGGGATACCTGAAAATATAATATGATATTTTAGCTTAGTTGTGAACGTCTCAGACCATTTAAGTGTCGATGTTATATTCATGGTAGGAGAGTACAGCACTTGTTGCAGGATCTCAATGAGGAGCGATGTAAATCATGCGATGAGTGCAGTGTTCTGCAGGCTGTTGTTGATTATATCTACTTATAATATTCAATTGCATCGGCCATACTGAATTACACGATGTATCGCTTCCCTAAACATTATTTTTTTTTTAGCTCTACTAAACTACAATAACATACTTAGCCCTAATTAAATGGTGATCACCGCAAGAGACGGCATATTTCACTACGTTACGAGTGGTGACTGATCACTGCAATATAACAGCATATTTCATGTAATCTATTGGTAGTGATCACCGCAATAAAACGGCATCTTTCACTCAGTCCTTTCGTAGTGATCACCACATTAAATGGCATGTTTCACTTATTAGTTTATAGGTATGGAACAGTATAATATAAACTTTAACTTGTCTGTGAGCACTGCAATGATACAGCATGTTTCACATTACATGAATAATAGTATATATTAATATACCTTTTTATTCCCTTAGTATGCGTTCAAACAGTAAATCTCCAACAGTAGATGATAGACGGCCTGTGATAGCCTGAAACATTTGGTGATGGAGCAGGTGTTGGAATGGTTTAAATGATTTATTATAATATGAGGGATCAAAGGGGGACCGTTAAAGGATGTTAGTAGGGATTGCTCGAAGCTCTAATTTTTACTAAAATTCTCGGAATTGTCGTCGTTTGTACTGTCACTACAATCGCTCATAATCAAGTTGTCTTCATGGTCACTTTTGTCTGATATAGTAAAAGTAATCCACTTCTTCAGAGCGTCGGCAGGGTAAATACTTTTATATCTTCGTTTAGAGTGGCCTTCTATGCTGGAAATTTCGTATCGATCATTTTTAAGCACAGCACTTACTTTGAAGGGACCTCTAAACTTTGGGGTTAACTTTTTGCTCTTACCGTTAGCTGGAATGTGATAATTTGGGATCATGACTAAGTCTCCTAATTCGAAGAATTTAGTAGGTGCTTTCTTATTATCATAGTGGGTTTTCATAGACTTTTGATTTTTCTCAATATTCTCTACAGCTGAATTACGGATTTCGTCTACTGCCGTTACTAACTCTTGAGCATCCGTTTCCATTTGCTCTGAATTATTTATGTTTAGTCGATCGGATGTTTCCTGAATAGCATTTAAAACGGGACCTTCACTTGGGTTTACGGTTCTTCGCCCGAAAACAATATCCGATGGAGTAGTACCCGTGCTTTTATTAAGGGTATTGTTTAAACTCCACTGAACTTTGTGTATATGATTGTCCCACTCACGCTCATCCATACCGTGATTGGATGCCGCCAACGATTCCAATATGGTACGGTTGTACCTCTCAATTTGACCATTGGCGCGTGGTGTAGCTACCGCATTTAAAATGTGCCTCGCTCCGATAGAATTGATATACTTCTTGAAGGTTGTAGAGGTAAAACTAGTTCCTCTATCCGATATTATAATCTTTGGGCTCCCTATTGTACTAAATATGTCCGCTAATATCTTTATGGTTGTTTTACTTTTCAGATTTTTGACAGCTCGGATGAATATAAACTTACTAAAACCGTCAATGATGCCTAATATGTATGAATTTCCGCTCTTACTACGGATAAATGGTCCAAGATGATCCATGTGTAACGTGTGAAATGGAACGTCTCCTTTCGGAATTGGATGTAGGAAACCGCTGGCCTTACTAGTCGACGACTTGTTAAATGCGCAACTAAGACATGCTGATACATACTTTCGTACAAACCTATTCATCTTAGGAAACCAATAATTTTGTTTCATTTTATCCAACGTCTTATCAATGGAAAAATGGCCAGCCTCATCATGACAGATTTGACACACACGCCATTTCGCACCATTGGGTACTGCCCACTTTAAATCATCGCCCACCTTCCTATATACTTTGTTATCTTTTATTACATAATTGTTTATTATATCGTTTAAGTCTTTACTAGCACACTCTAGAATCGACTTCACAAATTTCAATGTTGGGTCCGTCATTTGTACAGTTTGTAACCATTCGGTTGAAGTTATATTCATAATCTCGAACTCTCGCATATCTCTTAAACCATCGTCATGGGTAGTTTGGATCGGGTTCCTACTCAAAGCGTCCACGTGACGCATGCTGTCTCCAGGTCTATAATCTATACTAAAATTGTATTCTTGTAATAAAAGCCACCACCTGGCAATCCGAGGCACTAAATCTCTCTTAGTTAAAGTAGTCCTAAGCGCATTGCAGTCAGTGTACACTTTGAACGGGATACCTATCAAATATGTACGGAACCTTTTTAATGATAAAACAACGGCGAGTGTTTCTAATTCGTAGGAATGTAGGTGTTCCTCTTCTTTAGAGGTCTGCTTGCTAAAGTATGCGACGGGTTGGAAAGGTGATTTATCATCGGGTCTCTGTAATAACATACCGCCTACCCCTAGCTTGCTCGCATCGCAATGTACCTCCGTTACATAACTTGGATCGTACAATGCTAAAATAGGCCTTTCAATTAGTTTGGTTTTTATGGTTTGAAAAGCTGAATCTTGTTCTCGTTCCCACCTCCACGGAACGTCAGACTTCGTGAGAATGGTCAGTGGCTTCGCTATACTAGCAAAACCGGAGATAAACCTACGGAAAAAACTGGCTAGCCCTACAAATTGTCTAACCTGGTGTACGTTTAAAGGGGTAGGGAATGAGGCTACAGCGTCTATTTTCTTGCTTCCGGGTCGCAACCCTTCGCTAGACACCTCGTATCCCAAATAGTCTAGCTTCCTTTCGAAGAAATAACACTTGGTTATATTGAGTGTTAATCCGGCTTTTTGTAGTGAGATTAGAATTATACGTAGCTTCGCTAGACCTTCGTCAATAGAAGAAGCTGGTGACAAAAGATCGTCCATATAGGGAATAGCAAGGTCATACCTGTCTTTACCGAGTGCCTTATTGACCATATGCTGAAATACGGCCGGGGCATTTACAAGGCCAAACGGCATACGCGTATATTCGTAATGCCCATCGGGCGTTACGAAGGCAGTGAGATGTTTAGCTGCGTCTGCCATTGGTATCTGGTAGTACCCAGATTTAAGGTCAAGACTGGTAAAATAGACCTTCCCACTAAGACGGTCCAGCTGATCATCTATGACCGGCATTGGGTAAGAATCCTTAATAGTTTTCTTATTCAAGGCCCGGTAGTCGACACATAAACGGTATTCGCCGTTTTTCTTCTTAACTAAGACTATCGGACTTGCATAAGATGAATTGGACTCTTGAATTATTTTATTGTCAAGAAGCTCGTTAATCAAATCACGTACTATCACTCTCTCACTATAGGGCAATCGGTAGGGTTTGTAGGACACTGGGGCATTATCCTGTAAATGTATATGCATTTCTGCAATATTGGTTGTTCCCAACTCATGTAAATCTAAGGCAAAGCAATTTCGGAATTCATTAACCAAATCTAATAATTGTTGTTTTTGGTCATGCGTCGCGTCATTTCCTATGTTTAACATGTCTTCAGTGATAACCCTATCGTAGTCGTTAGTGTTGGTGGAATAGTCTGCAAGAGTCATTCTCTTTACCTCAAATCCCGCTGGAACCTCTGTAGGCATAATATTACTATTGGTAGGTAATAGTCGGCCACGAGCTAAGAGTCTATTCTTCTTTAGAACAATATCGTTTCCGGCGAAACTTAAAACGGGTAGGTGCCCCATACCATCTTTTACGAAGTAGACACCTGGTAACGTTATAATTTCTTCTCTCTGCTTAAAAGATGCATTGCCTGGTATATATATCCATCCCGTATATTCCGAATCGCAACATACTTTGACTACCAACATACTTTCAATGGTGACATCTTCCATAATATAAATAGATGTTTTGTTCACTTCAGATTTATCTGAATATAATGTAAGACTCGAATTTGTTTTGTAAACTATCACGTCAGGCATTTCGGTGACGTTCTGACCTACAAGTAAATCGGTACTAAGAAATTCATCAGGTACTACAAATGCTTCCACGTTAGCATTCACAAAATCAATAGACATATCAAACATCACTTTTCCAATAGGCTGCATAGTCCCAAAAGCGAAACCTTTTATAAGTGGTAAATCATTAATATCTATCTGCAAATTTAATTCAGAAACTAAACTTCTTTTTACTATAGTGCATTGGCTTCCGAAGTCCACAAATGCGATCCTTTTGCTACCATTGACCTTCACTATCTTATTATATATGTCGTCAGTACCGTTTTGAGACGTAATAAGCTGTACCTTAGTCGAATTATTGTTTGTGTTTATGTTATCTTTATTAGAAGTAGTTCCAGTATTCTCTATAATTTGGTCTCGCCTACAATATTCAGCTATGTGACCCATGCGGCTACACTTGGTACATTTTTGTGGTTCTTTGCGACACCTGGGAGCGGTGTGACCAGGTTCGGAGCAATTATAGCAAGTACGGGTTAAGTTCCCTTTATTGATCTTCGATGTTTCGATATTCTTAGGAAACGCTACTGTAGACTTCGTTGATGGAACAGGCTTTTTAACATCCTTAAAATTTTTCATGGTAATGTTACGCAAATATCTAAGCAGTTTGTTCGGACTCTTGAAGCTAGCTCCTTGTGCGTTTAATTTTATATTGTGATCAAAAATTCCGTGAATAATACAGTCTACGGCATCTTTTCCCTTTATATTGCACCGACTAACTAACTTCACCTTATCGTAAAAGTACTCTTCGAGAGTTTCTTCTCTACGGCTCCTTCGCGCTAGCATTTCCGCTAATCTGTCAGCGTAGTTACGATTGTCCGGAAAGTTTTGTAACAACTTCCTTTGCCACTCTTTCCATGTTAAATTGACTGAAGATAGGCCTTCATACCATCTCCGCGCTAATCCTGATAATTTAGGCAGAGCATGAAAAATTGTTTGTTTGTCGCTCCATTTGTAGATAGCGGCAGTTTCGTTGACTTTCTTGAGCCACGCCTTCGTCGATTGCGTCTTTTGACTAGGATCGAAATTTGATATGACATCATGAGCGCCAACATATGTATTGTGTCCGTAGTTGCTGATTGCATCGATAAATTGTTCCACCACTGAATGTTCCCTATTTTTATGTAAGCGTAGACGCCTTCTGCGAGTATGACGGCTATTTGTTTTTGGACGCCTCGATTTCGAACGAGAAGTATGTGTACTTTCGTTAGACACTGAGCTGCTCGACGAATCCGTGCTGCCTGAACTATGACTACGGCTAGTCTTGTCTCTAGACTTCGAGGATCTAGAGGTGCTGCTTCGTACTTTACGAGCACGTCGTTTACGTCCAGAGCGAGATCGGCGCCGGCTCCTACGATGTTCACGCGATGAAAGGTAACGTCCATATTTACGCATCCTTTTATGCTCTCGAGATTTAGATCTAGATTTCGGTCGCCCACGGGGAGTACGCGAACGACTTTCACATCCCGTGTCCGACGGTGAGGCGGTCCTGATTCTCTTTCTCTTTCTAGTTTCATCCGTAACGATTGGAGTATGGCTGCTACTCTCAGACATTATATTACAGGTAAAACCTTCGAGTATTTCATAAAATAAATATCGTAGTTAGTATTATGAAATGATGATGATTGTAATTAGTTTGCGAGGTGGGTAACGTTAAGGAAAGGAATAGAGATTCATCATTAGTTAAGTCATTACTTAGTCCTTCTTATCCGAACTTACTACTATGAGCTTTGTTATTATAAAAATAAATAGACATACTGTAGGTATTGTTGTATATAAAACATTATCATTTCATATTCCCTATGGAACAGATTTGATACTTCGTACAGTAAATACCAAATGTTACTACTGAGTCTTGAGGCTCGAGGGATGGCGGTGGTTAGACATAGGTATGTCTAATCCTCTGCCCAGCCCGTCAAAAGATACACAGGTCAACAGTTATCCATCCTTTCTATCATTCAATTATTTGTCAATGCAATATTAAAATTTTATTTATTATATTTTTAGATTTTAGCTACAAAACCGATCAGGAGAATTTAATTCTTTACAATACGAGTAGGTACATACTTGCTTAGAGTATCGTCGTAATTATATGATATAAATATTTCTGACACTTATACCAATCATCCAGTCCAAAACTAAGCAAAACTGGTACTATGGGTAGTAAACATACATAAAGGTTTATATAATCATCAATGACCCGGCAATAAGCGCTCGTATTCATCGCAAAAACCCTTCACGGGACTCGAAACCGCAGCCGTTGGTCTCGTAGATAGGGTCACTATCCACCACACCAGTCGGTCGTTATTCATATCAGCCGATAGTATGATGTACTTACTTACTCGGGTACTTAGCCCGCTAGGTAAATCTCATAATCCATTAAATAGGAAATAGATTAGATTTATATAGCTTACTTTGACTATTTTACATAGTACATACAATTTCGTAAGCTTGAGAAGTCAAAACAAAGTTAACGTTAAACATAAAACGATAACCATTTGTAAAATAATTAAATCATACAAATAAATAATGAGAGCACAGTGAAGTTATACAATCAATAGAAGTTTAGTAGTGAAGTTATACAATCACTAGAGTGTAATCCACCTCTTTTCCGTTTCCATCTAAACACAGAATGACTGGATTCCGGAGTCTATATCTCACTCGTTTAAAATATTTGTTTAAATGTATGTAATGAATATATTATTTAACTTCACACCTTTTTTTTTTTTTTTTTTTTTTTTACTTTTGTAGGTAGGTCGAGATTTTACATTTGTTGTTTACATTAATTCGATGGAATTTTTCCTTTGTTTATTCAGTATAGTAAGAAAGAATTCCTATACAGTACAATAATGCCTAGTAATGTAAGCATTGTAATGGTTTGTTTTCTGTGTAAGTATATAAAATAGGTCAAACGTACTACATACCGACTGAGCAGTTCTTCAATCCAGCACTTCTGAAATTATTAGCGTATACCAAGATGCTCCGTAAATGAAATATTAGATGTATGATATCGTTACAACCTTTATTAGCACTCAATACAATTTTTGAATATTTTCGAAAACAGCACACAATCAATATATCCTGCTTCACGCGCAGCTGTCACTCGAATGGCCTTCCCTTACAGTATCGATGTTGCGGTCTCACGTTGTATCGACTTTTAATTGTAGATTATTATGCAATTTTAGTAATATTTAAAGAAACTGAGTTTAAAATAATCCTGGAAATATAAAAATACGATTAAACACTGCTAACGCTAACACTTTGTATAATTAATTGTTCTGTGTCGGTACGAATGTAGCTCCTTCCTGTAAGTTCATTCGAAAATTTAAAATTATTAATTTATTTTTATTCAAAAACGTCAGTCTTCGTTCAATAAACAGGTACTGAAATGTGGTCTCTTAAAATTAACCACATAGGAAAGCTCGGGGACACACAACGAGCTATAAGAAGGTGATGCACGGCGTTTCACTACTTTATTGAATCAATATCCGTAGGTTAACCGTTTTAACCGCCTTCGTAGCTTAATGTAAACAACATTGGGTTTACGATTCGGAGGTCGCGGGTTTGATCCCCAGCGGGGTACATGTTTAAGTACTCGGTTTGGTTAATGGTAGGGCATTTTAAATGTCCGCCTGGCTAGCTACCACCATCTTACCTAAATCTGCCGCCAAGCAGCAATGTTAAAAGCATTGTTGTGTTCCGATTGTCAGAGATAAGATAGGGTATCTTAGTGTTATTAAGTTAAGTTACAATTAATTTCAGGGTTGAAGATGAAGCTCATCATACAACTCTTGGCTGTAATGTCGCTGCTGTCGACGGTACTCAGCTACAAAATCCTGTGCATCTTCAGTGTACCTTCGCGAAGTCACAACCTGCTCGGTAAAGGCATCGTCGATTCTTTACTGAAGGCTGGACACGAGGTAACGAACGACAGTCGTTTTGCTATCTGGTATGATTTTACTTAGATTATACAGAAACACGTCTACTGCTGTTATTCAATGTAGGATCTCTGGAGTACTGTAACCAAGGATAGGATACAAAAATATCACTTATTAAAAGTCAACATGTTACTTTTTTAAACTAAGGTACAGTATGCAATTATGGACAAACGGCGAAAATGGTCTTTTGCTAATATTTCTCATCATCATCTCCTTCTATAGCCCTTCCCTCGTATAATGAGGGAGTATAGGTCATAGTCCACCACGCTGGCCCAATGCGGATTGGGGACCTCATTATGCCTTAGAATTATAATTTCTCAGGCGATGTTTTCCTTCACCGCTTTAGAGCAGTCGGATAAAATGCACATAAGTAGTTAAATTAAATTTAAAAACTCATTGGTACATGGCCTGCCTGGGAATCGAACCCGGACCTCCCAAATTTTCAAAGTTGAGTTCGCAAGAGGGTTTCCTGTAAGCTCGACTCGCCTGACAGCACGCATATTGACTGTGTCGCAGACACAGCGCTGCTTTATCGAACATTAAGTGGGCGTAGCCATTGCTCAAGATCGTTGGCTCTATTCAGCGTCTTAAGTGAGTGAATCAATTGAACCAACGGTACATACCGCTCATTTCGACCCCAATGAATAATAAATATGCCGAACAGTTAAGGACAATTCACGCTAAATTATGCCATGCTTAGACCGCAATATCCCGAACGAGGAAAATGCATCTGCACCTCCTCCTTGTTTTAAATTTATTTAAAGGCAAATTTTGAATGTCTACCGGAACCTTATTGTAAAAGCGTATACATTGTCCCTTGAATGACTTAGTGACTTTATGTAAGCAAATACTATGGACAGCAAGCAACAGCAAGCAAGTGAAGTCCCCAACACGCATTGGGACAGTGTGGTGAACGGCCCATACTCCCTCATATACGAGGGAAGGCCTATATCCCTACAGTGGGATGTTGGTGATGATGATATACATTAAATACCTACACTTGCGTTAGCGATAGGAAATCTTGGTATACACTTCAATACGTAAATATGATAGTTTGTCGTCTGAGCTCGGTCGCATATATACTAATCAGATAACTAAACATGCTTATGTTTACTTGAGTTGATAGACTGTGATCACGTGGCAGCACGTTGCCTTCAACAGTAGGTTTATTTCCTAGTATGTAAGGGCGACTATACACAGGCAGCTGCGGAGGCAGTCATTACTGACGCTTCACGTTAACCGCCACCGTGGCTCAATGTAAACAGCATAGGCCTTACGAATCGGAGGACGCGGGTTCAAACCCCAGCAGGGGTTTGCTTTTAAATGTCCGTCTGGATTACCACTATACCATCTTATTTAAATTTACCGCCAAGCAGCAATGTTGATAGCATTGTTGTGTTCCGGTTATTAGAGATAAGATAACCAGTCCCCCAATTAAGATGGGGTTTCCGAGTCAGTACGTTTCCACCTTCGGCCTCATCTTCACTTGTCCTGTCTACCCCATTTGCGATAACTGTCGTGAAGTTACGGTTATGTATGTGTCGGAGATGGGTTCGGGGGTGGGCGTTGCTAGCGACCGGGACGGTGCCAGTCGCGTGGTAAAGGGTTGCTCGGGCAACATGCATTAATGCATTAATTTTGACATTAATGCAAGCTACTATAGGCGCATCGATAAGGTTTTCACATTCGATTATGATCATGAAACCTGAGATGCTTACTGGTGAATAGTAAATATTTGCACGCCCCTCATGCCATACAACTTGGCCCCCGCGTGCAGTCTGTGGAATTCAACCGGACCTGGTATTCAATTCCTCCTTGCTCAAATCTCATGATCAACTTCTAATTAGTTAACTCACCGGATTCTTCCTCGCGTCGGTGATTGTAGGTAATCAGAATCACTCACAGTATTTGATGTGTTCAGTGGAGCTCCGACTCCTTTGAAAGCTGGTAGCAAAGTCCTTGTCATTTTCGATGTGCGGCGGACCTTATATTTCGTCGCCATTTCCGGCGATACCAGCGCCGCCAGGTTTACTTCCCATTAACCGCGTATTATAATAGTCAGTTAACCGTTTGAATAATGAGTTCTATCGCTAATTTATCGCTATCTGCGACATATGAATGTATTTCATTGTGGTCAAGAGCTAATCTTAACTACTTAAGAAACTACTTGCACGAAAAAAAAATTAAACTAACTACCCATGCCAATACCGTCTATTTCACTTACCTAATATGCCCTATTTTTTTCCTTGCGGTAGAAAACTCATCTGGTATAAATGATGATGAAAATATTTAATAAAATTGATATGTTATAAAGAATAAGTGACGTCATCAACTTCATTAGCTGTGTAAAAACCACAAATTGTTCATCAAACATATCTCGGGCTTGTCCTATTCTGAAACGCCACTGATAGTACTGTGGTTGAGCAGTTGCATGATATAAATTCACTATTCTCGTCTTCTCTATAGTTGTAGTCAGATCTGGAGCAGCTATCCCCCTTCGCCCGTTCCTCAAAATTCGTATTGCAACTGCAGTTGGGAAGTTAACTGCTCCAGCGGTAACTACTGCTCGAGCAGTTAACAAGGACTGCTATAGCCGCCCGAAGTTCTATCATGGTCCATGTGGCATAATAGAATCGGACCAACCCGTCGCATCGGAATAGTAGTTTAGGCCAGTAACGGCAAGAAGGTTCATTGGTGGAGAGCACTTAGAAAATCCTTCCGTGGATAATGCATGAGAGGATAATATATGCTCATATATTTAAAGCTTGCTAGTGATACAACTCAGAACACCGTGTTGTTAGCCTTACTACAACGATCACTTCTGAATTCCAGGTGACATGGGCTACTCCATATCCTGACTCGAAACAAGTGAAGAATCTGAAGCAACTCGACTTGAGCGTAACGGTGTCGCTGACAAATGGTAAGCGGTATTCTTTCAATGATCCCGTCAAACGCATAAATATAAAAACCACCTATTGATTTCACAAAAATGTAAAGTATTATTTAGAACTGTGCCAATTTGTATAACATATATATCAAAGCAAAATCTCAATTTTGCACTTGAGAATAGTCTAAGGCCCGTATTAATTAAACCATTCTCAAGATTGAGAACAGTCTTGTGACCGGTCTCAAGTAAACGTGTTGATTAATAAACCTAACTTGAGACCTGAAAAGGACGTGCATACGCAAGCAGCACTCACTTGAGAGATGCGCATATTAATAAACGAAACTCAAGACTATCATTCATTCACCGCTGAGGCGAATAGAAGTGATCTCAGCTGAGTAGACCTCAAGATTGGTTTATAAATTAGCACGGAGCTTGAGATAGCGTCAACTGCTTAAGACGCATCTCGGTTGATACAGCCTCAAGACTACTATTGAGATTGATTTATTAATACGGTCCTTACTTACCTAGCTGGTTCTTGTATTAGCATTGCGCCTCTCATTATAAGCGGGTATTGAATGGGGTTAGTTCTCTTTGCTTGTAACAAATTCTCCTTTCGTAAATCCATTAAAATGCCATTGTACTACTTCATTAGCCAATTACTGCAAGCACTTAAAATATATATTAAAATATGCACTGCGTGTTGTTGTACTCTACAGTCTCCGTTCGCCGGTGTCCACAGAATACCAGCGTCGTGTCACTGGACTCTAGGGAGTCCAATGTCGCGACATTATGCTGTAACGTGCCGGATCGTAATGGGTTGTCTAAATCCGACTCCGGTACAGAAGCTGTATCCGCTTGAAGGAATTGCAACCCCAGATGTTCCGCGAGAAATAGCTAGCTCCATTGAGAGAGCTAAACTTGAGAGTAATGCTCGCCACCCTATGTACCAGTACTCAACAGTGCTCCAAAGACTCCAGAGCCGTAATGACTTTTTAAAGTGCGTTGCTCCCATACAAGATGTGGCTTCGGATGCTCGCTGCAGCTGTGGCGGCAGAGACACTCTCTTGCGTCGTTCCTCCCGCTCGAGGAGTCTCTTCCTCCTGGACACGATTTCCCATGGCCGACTTGGAAATCCTTAAATCGGCTTCGGACTCAGGTCAGCAGCAGCACGACGAAAGGGAGTGTTGTGTTTGACGGCGTTGCGTGTGTGTATCTTTGATCGGACGTATCTCAGTGATGCGAATTCCTATTTGAGTGCGGCTTTTTAGGGTTTTGTAGTCAAGAAGGAACCCTTACAGTTACGCCATTTTAGATGGAAAAGGTTAAATAGTTACGAAGATATTTTACTTTTAACATAATTGGTTTAATTTGTCTAGATAATATTATCTAAATTTCAATATATAGTTTTAGTATTGTGTATTCACATTTCAGGTTTAGACATGACGAAGCGTTCAAATGATTTAAACTTCGTGCGAGTGTTCGCGAAGAACATCACAACGCTCACGGCGAACTGCCCTGAACTTAGGCACGAGGTGATCCATACGCAGTTCGACGCCGTCATCACTGAATGGTTCTTCTCTGATACAGATGCTGGGTGAGTACCTACCTACCAACCAGGAAGTTAGTACAGGCGTCCGTCACTCGCTCAAGATATCTTCGCGTATCGTCCACGATACAACCGACACTAGGCTGTCACACGCCCGTCTGAGATTATTTACGCGATTTGCTTTTGTAAAGTTTCTTGGTATAATTATAGACCAGCGGCTATCATGGCATAGACTTACCAAGTTAATAATGTCTCGTATTAGAAAACTTATATGGGTCTTTAAAACTCTTAGGCCCGTATTAATAAACTATTCTCAAGATTAAGAACAGTCTTGTGACCGGTCTCAAGTAAACGTGTTGATTAATAAAACTAACTTGATACTTGAAAAGCATGTGCATACTCAAGCACTACTCACTTGAGAGATGAGTGTATTAATAAACGAAACTCAGGAGTATCATTCATTCGCTGGTGAGGCGAGTACTTGAGAAGTGATCTCAGCTGAGTAGACCTCAAGATTGGTTTATAAATTAGCACGGAGCTTGAGATAGCGTCAACTTCTTAAGACGCATCTCGGCTTTCCTGCCACTTTCCACAAAGATGTCTAAATAACTTCGTTGTTTTTGAAGAACTATTTAATAGATTTATATATTTAGGTGGCACTATTTTCATTTGTCATTATCAAAATAGGTGAATTCCACTTTGTGAATTCCATAAGACATCCATAACTGAAGGAAGGAAGGAAGGAATTATTCATCATACAACCATAATGCCCTAGCGGGATTCAACCCGCGACCTTTTAGTATAGCAGTCACCAGTACAGCGGTACTAAACACGTCGCCTTTCCTGTGTGATGTGTGATAGGTTTCATCTTGTCATCCAATAATATCTTCGAATTATGCCAATTATCATTTACAGCTACGCAGCAGTACAGCAAGTGCCCTGGATTCTCCTCAACGGTATGTCCATGCACTCTTACATGGAGTTGCTGGTGGATGAGGTCAGGTCTCTATCCACTGTGCCCTTTATGATGAACAACTTCCCAACGCCGATGAACTTCTGGCAGAGGGTGGTGAACACTGTCATTTTTGTAATGACGATGATGCCGGAGTGGTAAGATTTTTTTTATTTGAGTTACTAGTGGCGGTAGTATTGTAGACCGTTCCTTGGGCGCATCTTGCTTATCCCATGGCTGGATTCGTTGGATTCGTCGTAATTGCGGGAGTGTTTTAGGATATATTTTTTTTAAGAGAAATAAATATCGTCGCCGTCAGCCACCATTTTTGTCGCATACGAAGTAGACAAGATCCACGGTTCCCCTTACGAAATATACAGTTAACGTGACGGGGTGAGCCCATCAATGTTAAAACGTACAAATCTATAGATGATTTTTGATGGGAATTCCCTTACTCGCCTATTACGACACCCACGTGAAGTGACAGGTTGGTTTTATTCACCGAAGTACAATTTTCAAAATTGGCCCTGCGTAATCAGCGGTTTGCTACTAGGTGTTTCAGCATTCTTATACTGACATGGCTCATATCATACGGGCAAATACGTCTCAGTCCATCATAAGAAGAATAATTCAATCATCAACACAATGATGTATTCCTACAGGTAATGTAAACCATTTTCCTCGTCTTCCAGGACTGGGTCGTCAGGCAATACGGAGCGTTACCACGAATTCTTCACATCCCTCGCTGCGGCTCGAGGAGTGCCTCTACCTCCCTTCAAAACTGCCCTTTATAACATATCAATAATGCTCGTCAACTCCCATCCTACCATTTCACCAGCCCTAAGCCTGCCACCAAACGTCGTAGATATCGCAGGCTATCACATTAACCCGGACACTGCGCCATTGCCTAAGGTTTGTATTCAATGTATTGTCATTCCGTGTGTGAGATTTTTATTATGCACAATGGATCTACACTTGCCTTCGATTTTCGGACTCTCGAAACTAAATCTCGGATAAAATATGACTTGGCACCTAAAGCCAATTTGACTCAAAATGTCTTAAACGACTTCAACTGTCATCTCTATAAAGCTTTGCATCAACGTTTCTAACACTTGACAACTGCTCATTAGAACGCAAAGACGTAGCTGCAGCATTCAGACTACGTTCTGGACACATCCCATTAAACAAATTCGCACACCTGATGGGTAAAGCTCCATCACCAAATTGCACCGAGTGTGGACGTATACCACATTTTGATGGAATATGTCCGGAACGAGTCTTATAGACTGCAGTTACGTCAAAGCGGGGTAAATTTTGGCGTAAGTTATTGCAACACTGTTTTGGCCTTTCCATTATTCGATTCGGCCAAAACTCTATATAAATGAAGTAAGATTGTTGTTAACCGCCGTAGTTAAGTTATTGCTGTTGGTCTACACGGACCGGCATAGTCGATTCTCGACAAAGCTCCTTAAAAAAGATTAAAAACAAAACGTTTCTAACACTCATCAATAACTTTACAAGTACCTACTGTTGGGGCACAGCCTCCTCTCACCGGAAAGAGGGTGTGGGCCATAATCTACCATGAGGGCCTAGTGTTGTGTCAGAAGCCACCTGATAGTCTGTCTTAAGCTTGACTTAACGAATGCCTTCCGACTATATATATCCTATCCTCCGAAGCACGGAAACACTCGTATTAAATGCCACTAGTAGTCACCCATCCAAGAACTGACTGCTCCAGACATTGCTTAACTTCGCTAATCGAAAACGAATGAATGCGATTTGTTATACCATAGGGTTGGGGAACCCTGTAAAGGATGATGCTGATGTCATGCCTTCATCATCACCCTGGTAGAAAAGCTGATTCAGATAACAGCGAAGACCACACTCCGACTATCCCATTAGTCAGTCCAGTCCCAACTCTCATCGCGCGTGGTTGATTCTCCTTGAATTAATTTTCAATTAAACTGTGTACTTTCCAGTGCTAATAAATTTAGTTTTCTAAAAAGGGGTTTAATTCCAAACCCATAACAGCAGTGGCGTAGCGTGAGTTTCCGCCGCCCGGTGCCGACGAGAAATTTGCCGCCCCCTCCAATTTATCATTAGCCAAGAAAAATAGTAAAAAGGCAAATAAAGCATCTATAAACGAAAAGTAATTATGTTAAGCCGTTATAAAATTTGTACAGCCACAAAAACAGCCTTTAAATCATTTGGTTAGCTTAAAAAGATTTTGTTTGCATGAAAACAAATCAGGCATCAATCCTTGTTCCGCAAATAATCTTGATAATGGTCAGTAATTAAATCATAAATAGGTAGTTTACAATAATATGAGTTTGCGTAATAAAACAATCACTCAGTCTGCAAAATAACTTCTTTACCAGCAAGATTTCATGATTGATTAGCAGAGAAAACATGTCAATAAGCAATGTATTTGATCGTTATACATATTTAAAACATGGTTAGTAAAATAATATATTTTTGCTACTTTTATATGCTGCATAACATTACATTTGTTGCTTACTCTGAGTGTTTACCAAAATTTTGGTAAATATAAGTCACTCATTGCAACTTATATAATTAAGCTTATAAAATATGCTGTACAAAATTTTTTACAGCCGTCCAGAATGACATAATTGCTGATTGATTTAGAAATGTTTGCTAGCCATGAGTTACTGGTCAATCAGCTATTTCTGCTGACAGATTACATTTTTCTGCTCACAGATATACGAATATTAAGCTTATCCTTTAAATAACACCCTCTGTAAATTGTTTAATTAATAAAAAACAGTACAAACGCGTGTCGGGCCATGCCTAGAAATTAGGACATGTACAAAAGTTTTGCTTTAAAAAACGCACGATGTTTTAAAAATGTACTCTTCGTGCTTTTTTTAAAGCAAAATCTTTTATACAATTATCGAGATCAATATGTAGGTCATGTTCGATTGATAATATAGCTAAATTTGATAATCTCAACGTGGACATACCTAGTTGATCTCAGATAATTTTTGATTAATTTTAATTTAGAGAAACTTCTTTCGCAACTGGCATTACTAACGGCAGCTGTTAGGACTATTCTTAACATTATGACAATATTTGGTAAGCCATCTTCAAGTTTACACTCAATAATGTATTTTAATAAACCAAATGGGGCTGACTTAATGAGCTCTTTTTTACAGTCTGCATCTGTTACAGAACTTGCAGCTACGAAAGCCCGTAGACGTATGCGCTCAAGCTTGAATTCTTCTCTGTTAATGTCTTGAGGAGCATGATCTCGGTTAAGTTCGTCGACACCCAATATTACTGCAGGTCTTAAACAGGCATATTTTTGCGCTAGATTCTGTAACTGTTGGAATCTTTCTCAAATTTCAGCAGTTACTCTATCTATTGAGGAAAACATTGTCCGCCTCAAGTCGTCTTCATACGATAACCCAACATCTCTACTTCCCTCGCCAAGTATATGCCTCCTCCTTATTCTTCTTGGGGGTTCAAACGAAATTTCAAGCTCTTCACCTACATTTTTAGCGTATATTAAAGCCTCTTCTACATATTCATCACGTTTTGCTTTCAATACGGTCTGTAAAGCGCTTATTTTCTGAGCATCATTGACTTCACGCAGTACTGGTTGCCAGAGTCCTAAATAACATAAAAATGAAAATGATTGCATCGCGACTAATAAACTTCCTGCGTCCGTCCGCGTGTTAAAGCTTTCGTCCGTTTCCGTCAGATTTTCAAGTGCAGTTAAAGTTTCCTTGTAATGATCTCTAAGGACATTCACAGTCGTCCTGAACCCTCTGAAAACTTTTTTCTCTGGCTGCAAGAAGAACATCCCACCGGTGCGGCGATGAAGAAAAAAAAGCGTAGCAGCGTTCTAGCGTACCAAAGAAAGTCACGGAATTTATCTCCACTGAAGCTGCATGTTGGCAAACTAGATTTAATGAATGGTTTGAGCAGGGGACAAAGTCGGCATTAGGATTGCCCTCTACAGTTCATAATGTCGAGCCCATCAGCCTCGAGTTTGCTTAGTATTATGTCACTAAAACCTTCCGCAGTTTTGCTTTTCGTTTCAATGAAATCTATAAAAGATTCCTCTACTCGAATCTCCTGGTTTTCAATCATCACATATCGTAATACTTGGCTTGTTTGATCTATGTATGAAATATCCGGGGTACTGTCAAAAATCATGGAGTAATACTTGGCCTTTTGGACTCGACTTAAAATTTCTTGGCGAACTTTATTTCCTAAAATTTCAATGAACTCGTTTTGAATTTCTGGTGACATGTAAGTGAGAGAAATTTTGTGGCCCATTTTTATTCTTACTAAATGTTCCCTGAGAATAGGATCGTACTTTGCCAGCAGATGCACCAATTCTAAAAAGTTGCCTTTATTCGCACTGGTGTCATCTTCTCTGTGGCTGTATTGCCTGTATTTCGGCTGCATTCACAGAACAATATGCTTATTGTTCTGTGGCTGCATTCGAATGCACCTCTGCCGCCCCGCGCTGCGCCTCGCCGCCGCCGCCCCGCCCCGCCGCGCCGTCCGACTAGGGGCATCGCGGAGCGCGCGCGATTTGAAAAAGGGTTTTCTATTATAATAATAATAATTAAAAAATCCCGTGCTCGCCGCGCCGCCCTTTTTCATTTGCCGCCCGGGGCCATGGCCCCCCCTGCCCCCCCCACGCTACGCCACTGCATAACAGATTGCGTCGCCAGTGCTTCTAACACTCTGCATAATTTAACAAGAATCATCATCATCAGCCCGTAAACATTCCACTGCAGGGATAGGTATAGGCCTTCCCTCGTATAATGAGGGAGTATGGGCCATAGCTAACGCTGGCCCAATGCGTATTGGGGATTTAACAATAATATTTGAAAAATCAATAGGACATCCAAGAGTTACTCGACTCATCATCTCAAGGCGTGGTGTACTTCAGCATGGGCTCAGTCCTCAAGTCTGCTGCCCTCCCAGAGAAAACCAGGAGAGACTTGATCAAGATTCTGGGCGAGATTCCCTATACAGTGCTGTGGAAGTTTGAGGAAGAGCTCACTGGGCTGCCCAAGAATGTCCACATCAGGCCGTGGTGGCCTCAACCTAGTATTTTAGGTGTGTTACTTTGTTAAGTATTTATTTACTTCTTATTCTCAGCGGAGCCAACTGTTACGGGTTCGAATATTTATTTATTTTACATTACCGACCTATTGCGGAATTCGAACCCGGGACCTTCTATAGGACCTTTTATATATATTTGACGACCTGTTTTGTGTCGTGGTTAGAAACTCTGCTGCTATACCAAAAAGTCGTGGGTTCGAATCCCGCTCGGGGCATATGTTTGTATGATGAATACAGACATTCTGTTCCCGAGTTATGGATGTTTTTCATTTATATGTGTATTTATTTATTTTAAAAAAAAATGTATTTGTGTAGTTTATCAACCATCTGGTATCTATAATACAAGCCTAGTCGCTTAGTGTGGAACTAGATGGCGCTGTGTATGTGCAAAGATATTTATTTATTTATATCAGTCAGAGTTTCTAACCACTACCGGAAAGGCGAAATGTCTTCGAAACTGCGTAACAGCTTCCATCAAACATGCCCGAGAACCTACTCGCAAACATTATCTTTCGAATATGAGATATCGTTTTTAAATCGGTTCAGCAGTTTTGGCACTATAATGCAATTTTTTTTTCGTTTTATTCACTCCTTTCGGAGAAGGCAAAGGGCTCTAAGCCCACACAGCCATGTCTTATTTCTCTTATTTCTTCAATTTAATAGTCAGTCTCAGTCAAAACAACTAATTCGTCGTATACTTGGTGCATATAGAGTAGACTCAGTCATAGTCAAGTCATTCTTCAGTGAAGTGGCAGAATGCTTTACAAAAGATTTTGGCGGCATCTAGTGGAAACCCGAAAGCTTCGTTACGCATTTTAATTTACACTTCCCTTCACTTGTACACCATCACTAACGTTTGCTGCAAAATATTCTGCCATTATTAAGCTTCAAAAGTTAGAATGCACAGTTATAAGAATTATAAAGAAAAATGCAACTTCTCTCGCCGAGATCCCGCCAAAAAGCCCGCTATAATGCCATATACATAGGCTTCAAACTTATACCACAGATTACTAAATAGTTACTTCGTAGTAATAGCCTACCTTTAGTAGCCTACAAAATCTTACTAATAATACCAGCTGTTCGCAGCGAGTAAAAATGTATCATAAATATATAAAAAGAGAGTTGAGATTATTTTAACTGCAAGCACGTCATCGAAGGAATGTGCTAGGGTTGTCACCTATTATGATATTGGTAATGAAACGAATGTTGTGAAAACAAAAAACTATTAAGTATTTTTTATTCGTTGATCAAATATGTTTGACATACATTTTGTTCCTTCTCTCAATACACGGTTATTAAATTTTCTCGTTGAAAATATCCAAAATCGCGTAAATAATCTGTGACGGACGTGTGGCAGCCATTGTTAGTTGTATCGTGGACGATTCGCTAAGCTGCATGCATATAACGCGTGGGCTTGAGCCTGCTTATATTGGGTCTTTACCTATGAACTTGGAGTTTTTTTTTCATCGTTAATCATATGTACCAATTCCTGCGATTTTCGAAGCTATACCCAAACTGGTTTTTTAATTTGGAAAATGGAATATTATTTCAAGGTTTCACATGAAATATTTTTTAATTTCTGGGCTAAATCACATAATAAAAAAAATTTGAACAGAGCCCTTTTCATGTTCTTCCCATAATCATTTCTTAGATTCGCTGAAACTTTTATAAAGCGGTTACTTTTAAAAATTAACTTAATGTTATCCGATAATACACACAAAGTTCAGCTAAATTTGGATTTGCCGTTCCCAAAAAAAAATCAAAAATGTTTGTATGGATAAAACAGTCTTAATGAAATTCTTCATACAAAACGCCAATTTCATAGGTTTTTCATATAATAGTTCAATTTCATATACACCCCTCATTTTTAATACGTTCCCTGTTACACTATCGACTATTCCTTCGCAGCCCATCGGAATGTTAAACTCTTCATCACCCACGGCGGCCAACTCAGCTCTCTAGAAGCCATCCACAACGGGGTACCTCTCCTCGCCATCCCGGTCTTCGGAGATCAGCCCAGCAACGCGAACCGCGCCGAGAGGCTGGGCTTTGCGAGGAAAGTGCCCTACTCACCAGATATGGGGCCAGAACTTGGGGTCGTTTTGAAGGAGATGCTGGCTGATGACAGGTGAGGGTCTACTGTTTTGACTTAAGAGGGTGCATCTTCACTTAACATCAGGTGTGATTGAGCTTTCTCCACTGCTCAACGACGACACAGAACCGGCACATACAACGCACATTCATATAGTACCGGGTGAGTTTTTTTACCGTAAGAAAAAAAATAGGGCATTTATTAGGTAAGTGAAATAGAAGGTATCATCCAATGAAGCCTTGTGTCATTTGACGGTCGAGTTTGTAGCTTATTCCACATAATTACATCAATAAATTAAATAAATAAAAAAAAACTTGGCCTAAATATGAGTTTCACATAAATTTCGCATGACAGGAACCCTATGAATCTCGCCAGTCGCATATCTGTGCGTCGATGATGGTTTGGAAAAAAATAAATAAACTACCTATCCCAATCTATTTCCCTTACCTACCTAATATGCCCCATTTTTTCCTTACGGTAAAAAAACTCATCAATACTTTTATCACTGATATCGTGACCGATTTTTTGTAGAACGTGGGCGTTGAAACATAATATAATAATAATATAAATAAATATTTTTGGCGGGATCTCGGCGAGTGAAGTTGCATTTTTCTTTATAATTCTTATAATTTGTGCATTCCAACTTTTGAAGCTTAATAATGGCAGAATATTGTGCAGCACACGTTAGTGTTGGTGTACAGGTGAAAGGAAGTGTAAATAACGGAGCTTTCGGGTTCCCACAAGAAGCCGCCAAAATCTTTTGTAAAGCATTCTGCCACTTTATTGAAGAATGACTTGACCATGACTAGACTCTGTATACGCCAAGTATACGACGAATTACTTGTTTTGACTGAGACTGACTTATAAGCTGAAGAAACAAGAGAAATACAATTTTTCACTCGAAACTGGCAGTAATGTCCCTCGACAGTGAGGTTGACTGGTTGCCATCCTCAAAAATAAGAAGAAGAAATAAATATCCTTAGACATATACACAGCGCCATCTAGTTCCACAGTAAGCAACTATAAGCTTGTGTTGTAGATACCAGATGGTTGATATACTACATAAATACATGTCTTTTTGTAAATAAATACTTATTATAAATGAAAATGGAAAAACACAGTCGGAATTTTTTTAATTTTTTTATTTCGGTGGTTATTGTTTTTTTGAATTTCCTTGATAATATTTATTCCCATTGTTCCAGGTACTATAATCAAGCTAAATATCTCTCGAGGCTGTTCAACAATAGGCCAGTATCGCCACAGAAGCTCGTCGCTCACTATGTGGAGGTCGCTATTGAAACCAAAGGTACAGTTGTAATTTATTTATTTAATTACATTATTAACAGTTTGAAGCGTCGGTGACTCAGCGGTTAAGGCACGGTCTCTAAATTTGGGAGATCCGGGTGCGATTCCCAGGCAGGCCATGTACAGCCGGCAACACAATTAAGGTAGCAGGTCTTTATTTATAAATATATGTAGGAGGGTAACCTATCATACTTTCGAAACTTTCTTGCTCGAATTTCAATTGTTCGAAAACGGTAATAAGAAATTTCAATTGCCAGAGTGATTATTTTATATAACTTTTTTTTCATAAAGCAATAGTTTCTTTTAATCGTCTATTCTGTTTTTTTTTATTTTATTTTTAATGTTCTATGTATCTAAGTAACATATTTTATAAATGTTTACATGTATGTATAGTATGACATATGTAAGCTACGTAGTGTATGTGTAGCGTTCGATCCTGTTGAGCGCTTTATTAGACCACTACTGTATATTGTCTACAATATTTCTATATGTGAGAACCTGTTATTAGCGTCAGGTATAATTCCCCGTTGTTATTTGTGATTTAACATGGCTGTTGGTTTTCCTTAACATAAGTAAATAAATAAAATAAATAAATAAACTTATTTTATATATGTTTCACATACTAGAAAAACGGTTAACCGGTTATCAGAACTACTTTTTGATGTTTGACAGATGTTTTACTTACCATAATTTAAATTACTAGAATTAGGTACTTTATGTCGATGTTACTTTTTCTAGACAACCCCTATCTGTAGCGAGCGAGCAATATGGGTCGGGCCCCCCGACATTGTTGGTTAGGTTCAGAAGGTTCTTGGTCCTTGATGTTAGTTTGTGTTTTTATAATATTGTTAATAATATTCTGAAAACCAAAACGTATGGCAATAGATGCTTCGGCTAAACATTCGGTTGAACTTTAAAATTATTTGTGTATAGTAGTTATTTTAGGACAAATGATATAATCATGCTACTTTTTGATCATTGAAATTTTAAATGTGGAAATAAAATTAGACGACCGATTGGGGTAGTGGATAGTGACCCTATCAGCGAAACCAACGGTTGCGGGTTCGAATCCCGCGAGGGGTAAATGTTTACGTGATGAATACGAACATTTATTCTCGAGTCATGGATGTTTATATAAATATTTATGTATGTTTATCCTTTATCTAGTATCTATATTACAAGCTTTGCTTAGTTTGGGCTAAATGATTGGTGTAAGTGTTCGAAATATATATATATTTTTATGCGCTACGGATTGGTACTTGACCTCAATCACACCTGATGTTAAGTGAAGATGAGGTCGAAGGTGGAAGCGTACTGACCCGGAAACCCCAACACATTTGGGGGACTGGCTATCTTATCTCTGACAACCGGAACACAACAATGCCATTAACATTGCTGCTTGGCGGCAGATTTAGATAAGATGGTTTATTTTAAATGCCCTACCACCAAACAAAACCCCGCTGGGGATCGAACCCGCGTCCTCCGAATCGTAAACCCAATGTTGTTTACATTGAGCCACGGAGGCGGTTAATTTTATAATAAATTAATTTATTATTATTAAAAAAAAGCTATTGTTGTATTGCAGAGCTTTAACGTGGTTCACATGTGAATAAAAATCATCTTCAGTGTCCATTTGAGTCAACGAAATGGTATGATAATGATATTATCGTTTTCCAGGTGCCTATCACCTGCGGTCCAAGACCCACCTGTATCCTTGGTACCAGCGCTGGATGCTGGACCAACTCGCCGCATTACTGGTAATCCTTTACCTCCTGCAAGCAGCAGTTAAGGCTCTCGTCCGACGCTGCTGGGGGCAAGGCAAGAGCAAAGTGAAGAAGAACTGATTGTGATATTATATTTAGTTTGTTTTCAGAAGTAAGAAATATACATTTTTAATATTTGAATTTATTTTATTTGTCACATAAAATCTACATCTCCTTCTTCAAAGGGATACTTAAGGTCATATCACGCTATACCGGCACCGCTCCAACCCAGCAATTAACTCATGTGTGTAAAATATATTTCATAATGTCTATAAGAAAAAGCTAACTTTTAATGTTTGGGATGTCTTTGACCGCCCATTTACCGATTACGACCGATTGGTGTAGTGGATAGTGACCCTGTCTGTGAAACTAATGGTTGCGGGGTGTGTGTGATGAATATGAACATTTATTCCCGAGTCATGGATGTTTATATAAAAATTTATGTATGTTTATCCGTTATCTAGTATCCATAGTACAAGCTTTGCTTAGTTTGGGACTGGATGATTGGTGTAAGTGTCCCAAATATTTATTATTATTATTATTTGGGATTACGGTGGTGACGTTATGTATATGCGTGTACGCTTATCTAAGTATTCTTTAATTGGACACTAAATGGGACTCTGCAGAATCTTAAACAGATAAGGTCGTTCTTTACCCAAATATTCTAAGAATACCTTTGATCACCGAGTTTGAACGAACAGAATGATGCAATGACCGATCGTTGTGTAGGCCTTATTGTCCTGCAGTAGACATCTTTAGACTGATGATAATGATGAAAGACATTAAAAAATAGCGTAATATTTCAATTTATTTAGGGCGGAGTGGGAGGCCTCTTCAGTTTCTCGTACAATACATTTGTTTGGAGCAGGCCACGGGTTCTGTTATGAAAAAGAGCAAACCATGAGATTCTTGCTCTTTCTTCTCTGGAGAGACTGCCTAGTGAATGAGAGTTAATTGTATCTCAAGACGATTTCAAATGTTATTCTTATAACTTATGAAATAAAACTTTTTTGAATTTGAATTTAATCTCATCGATATCATCATCGGTTTTTTTATGCACCACAGGTTAGCACTTGACCTCAATCACACCTGATGTTAAGTGAAGATGAGGCCGAAGGTGGAAGCGTACTGACCCGGAAACCCCATCTTATT
Source organism: Oegoconia quadripuncta (assembly GCA_949316235.1). Classification (NCBI taxonomy): domain Eukaryota; kingdom Metazoa; phylum Arthropoda; class Insecta; order Lepidoptera; family Autostichidae; genus Oegoconia; species Oegoconia quadripuncta. Next base: position 6,215,134 of record OX438750.1, on the reverse strand, counting down.
TGGGGAACTAGCTATCTTATCTCTGGCATCCGGAAGACAACGATGTTATTAACATTGCTGTTTGGCGGCAGATTTAGGTAAGATGGTGGTAGCTAGTCAGGCGGTTACGTTCTGATGTGTGATTGGTTGGCTCATGGTTCGCTCGTCAATTCGCGATTGCTCATTGGTCAACGATATCGGTCACGAAATCCTTTTTTTACTAAGACTACTGCTGCCATATTAAATGAACTGGATACGCGTTTGACCACAACTCACCGTGGGAAGTGACGACCTCCTTTCGTAGAAATCTATCATTTTTTAACCATGTCGATGATGTGCTGGAATTTGTTATTGACAGGTGTCACAAAATGGCTGCTAGCTTCCCCCTTATTGGATTTATCATAAAGTTCAGATGTTTATGAATTGAGGGCTCAAGCTAAACCGCCATAAATCTGTTATATCGCATTCTTAGGATTTGGGAATTTCTTAATTTATTTAAGAAAACCTTACCTAAATTCTCAAATAGAAATTATTGTCCCAGGGATAGTACTTTCTAAGATTTAGGATATGCCACTTTAGGCAGGCGTCAGAATTGAGAGCCCAAGTTATTTGATCGTAACGGTTTTGTTTCACGTTTAAGAAATTTAAGAAATTTAAAAAATAGGTAAAGCTTGAGGTTTTACCTATTTTTTACTAAAATCCCTGTAAGTGTTATCTCTCGGTCATAGTCTCTCTCGGGTGAAATGGTCTGTAGCTCAGCATATGGTCGCTGGGAACCAGCAGCCGCTGATTTTCAGACTCAGCCTGCAGCCATTTACCGATCAGCCAATGTCATAATGTCGTGATCAAATAACCTTGATTATACTTTCTTTGACTGCTACACCAGTCGTGCAACTGAGTAAATGCGATATTCGTTTAGGGTTGTCAATAACTAAGTATCTATGTTTGTTTGTACATACTATATGCCATTGCATATGTTTCAGGATTATATACCTACTGTCTGAAACAAGTAAATAATTACAGGCCTACATAATGCTAATTAAGAGGGTTTATTCCGTCCAGTGGATAAATTTAGATTTCTTTTTAAATCTAATTAATATTATAAATGAGAAAATTTGGATATTTGTTTGTTTATTTCTTTGTTTGTTTGTTGTCCAATCACGGCGAAACGGATGAACGGATTTGACTGAAAATTGGTATATTTATTTATTTACTACTTATTTACATAGAATCAACAGGATTATTGCAGAAATTATATTATAGTAAACTAATACCAAACTTATGCCAATTAGTGATTCTTATTATGTTACTGACAATAATTATCGTTATAATTGAGTGGGTAACGTTTTAATTATATTACAAAAAATTACATTATTATTATCAATAGATATATATATATATAGAATAGATCTATGTAACAATTAACTAATAAAAATAATTATGAAATAAAATAAGTTGTCGCATGTGTACAAGTGTACAGTAGATAGATAGAACATTTCGTGGATTAAGACATAGGATATTTTTATCCCGTTAAAGTGCGTTGTTCCCGCGGGATAAACTTTTTAAACATGACTTTTTCACGTTGACTATAAATAATACCTAAATAGCTTTGATTTGAGTTACATTATCCATAATTCACGATTATAAAAAAAGTGGCCATTTTTATCAATAATTTGAAATTCTCGCAGTAACCGTAAAGCTATTTAGGTACTAATGAATGTTATTCGGAAATGGGATATTAAACCGAAAGGTGGTTATTTGCTGACACTAGGTTGGGATGCAAATAATAGTAGGTACCTTAGCGAATACCAATATTAAAGTAATATAAAAATAAAAAAAGTATAATTGACATAATATTTGGATATTTATAACATTTTTAAATTCTAATAATGTAATTTTTGGCTTTTGACAGCCCTAATCGTATCGTCTCGTCAAATATAATCGATTCTATTGACTCGGTCTTCAATTTAAAAACTATGCTCTTGTGCTCCTTTCCACACTTCTCTTCATTCCGCCTATTCTTTAACTGCATGATACGACACGGCATGTAATTTTTAGCGATTGACAGCCCTACGGATCGTATCGTCTCGTCAAATATTATATATATTATCGTTCCTATTGTATGGATAAATAAATACGTTGCGATGTAGGTATCTATATTCAAGATTATTTTTTCAGAATAAGGTGTTTTGTATGCAAGATATTATTTTATACTAAATGGGCGAATGAGTGTTATTCTTACATATATTTAAAGTGATTCATTTACTATAGTAATTAAAGGAAGTGTAAAACTATATGTATATATAAGTGTTATAAATATAATTATATCATTGTAAATAATTAAGTACCATAGCAGAAGGCTACCGCGAGTAATAGTACCAAGTACAACTTATTTTATTTCATTATTATTTTTTCTTTTAATTATGAGTTAAGGCATTGTAAACATTATTTGGGCTGTGTAAATAGAGATTTTAGTTATTCTGAAATATACCTTCTCACAATAAATGTCTGACACATTAAGTACCTACTTATTTTAAGGAAATTCAAAATATACAGGGCGTCCCAAAGTTATGGGACATGAAGGGGAAGTACCTTAAATATTGTAGATAGTGAATTTTGCTCAAAGAAGACTTTATGTTATTTTTAAAAGTTAGTAATTCTGCAATCATAGATTTTCTAAAAATTACTTGCTTCGGCTGGGAATCGAACCGACTTAAATGTGAAAAAAAAAACACCCTACTTTTATGATGCCAATCGAAAGAATAGCTAAAAAATAATAACTCTGCCTAAGTAACATAGTATTTTAAAAGAAAGGAACAACATAAAATGATTGAGTCAAATTTCAAGAAAGTTATTTATTGCCGACGACGTTCGAAAAGTAGCGATATTATCATTCCAAAGATAGCATTGATTATTCGTAAATAAGTACCCACTTCATAAAATAGGTACTAACATAGTTTTCCTTATTATAAGTGCACGTGTAGATGAAATGATAAAACTTGTATTTCAATACGTCCTCTGTAAGCTAGACAGAAGGCAAATTAAAAACAAAAATAAATAATTTATAATTTGAAAATGGAACAGTTTATGACAGCGTTTGTTTGAATGCATACTTTTTAAGATATTTTAAAAAGAAGTGATATTTTTAAATGTTGTTCTTAAATTTGAAAATGGAACAGTATGTGCGAGCGTTTGTTTTTCGGATATTGATCTGTTTAGTCTCAATTCACTTACACAAGTGTTATTGTGTTAATTTATTGCGAACATGGCATATCAAGTAAGTTTTGATCTAATGGAAGCATATTTTTTGAACGATAAAGATATCTCTAGAAGTTTGCGGTGGTATGGCGTAAAATATCCTGATAGACAAATACCGTCTCGTAAAGTTTTGAAAAGGCTTGTGAACAATTTGAAAACTCTGGGACGTTTCGATAAACGCCCAAGAGAACCACAGCAAGAAAACCATACGATCAACGACGAAGAACTTGGTATTTTAATTTACTTTTCGGCTTTTCCGAAAGCATCGGTGAGAGAAGGAGAACATGAAATTGGAGTTTCAAAAAGTAAAATACACCGTGTATTAAAAAAACACGGTTTTAAGAGTTATGTTGAAGGACGATTGGTTCAAAAATTACTTCCGGGCGATACAGAAAGGAGAAAAAATTTCTGTCTTGATATCCAGGCACGATTGCTCGAAGATCCAAATTTTTTGGATAATATTATTTGGACAGACGAATCTAACTTTAGCAATAACGGTATGTATAACCGCAACAATAATCGTATTTGGTCTAAAGAAAATCCCCTACGAGTGACTGAAACTAATAACCAAGTGCGTTTTTCACTCAACTGTTGGTGCGGACTTTTAAAAAACCGGGTTTTCTTAATCCATTTTTACCAAGGAACCTTGAACACAGAAAAGTATTTAGGAATACTTCAAATTTTAAGGGATAAGATAAGAAACCATTCCGCGGCGGAGCAAGAAAACTTAATTTTCCAACAAGATGGAGCTCCGGCTCATAATAGTCGGAGAGCAGCAGATTTTCTAAATGAATGTTTTCCTACATGGATTGGTACAAATGGACCGATTAGATGGCCGGCCAGATCCCCGGACCTCACACCATTAGATTTCTTCTTTTGGGGATACGTGAAAGATATGCTATACAAAAAGCGATACGAGAACGTAGGCGAGTTGCAAACAGAATTGTGCCATATCACATCGAGTGTTCACCATAAAATGATTAGAAAATCAACAGGCAGCGGGCTCATTAAAAGATTGGCGATTTGCGTAAGACAAGAGGGATCACATTTTGAGCATTTAATTAATTAATTTACAAAAAAATACCTACTTAATTGACTACGGCAGTTTCATGTATGTTTTTTATTTGATTAAAATGATTAATTTCACGTTGTTCCTTTCTTTTAAAATACTATGTTACTTAGGCAGAGTTATTATTTTTTAGCTATTCTTTCGATTGGCATCATAAAAGTAGGGTGTTTTTTTTTTCACATTTGAGTCGGTTCGATTCCCAGCCGAAGCAAATAATTTTTAGAAAATCTATGAATGCAGAATTACTAACTTTTAAAAATAACATAAAGTCTTCTTTGAGCAAAATTCACTATCTACGATATTTAAGGTACTTCCCCTTCATGTCCCATAACTTTGGGACGCCCTGTATAGGCACCGACCGCGAAATAAATTAGTTATAATTTACCAGGCTATTAATACGTACAGACGAATCATCCTAAAAGTATCACATGGGCTAAAGTGTTACCTCCAAAAATTTTTACTTTTCTTATTTTCCTTACCTTTTTATTATTTTAATGAAGTGTTTACGGTTTGTTTTCCTTTATAAAAAGAAAAAAAAATCCCAATAGAAAAAAAATCGAATAAAAATTGTCTTAGCCGGATTCGAAAACCGTGTCTTTTCGAAAGACGTTACCTAAGCACTCGTGTCGCTTGCCACTAGACCACGATATTAATTAGCAGAGCTGACGAAATTTTCTTACTCATTTATATGTGACATATTATTATGGATTTGGTTTGAGTGTTGACATTGTATGAATACTTTCTAATAGATGGTGCTAGAGTGCTTCGGTTCATACGGTCCATACAATACTTTTAGGGAGATCCGTGTGTACACTATAGGACCTATTAATATATCCGTATATATATGTGCATGCATTTTAAATTTAATTGTTGTGCCCTAGCAGGGTTTATGTTTGATACCTAAAATATCTTAAGATTATACTATGTACAACATAAATGCAATAAATTGAAATTGAAATTAATACACTATCACTAACTTTTGCTGCACAATAAGCTTCAAAAGTCAGAATGCACTAATTATAAGAATTATAACAAAAATGCAACTTCACTCGCCGAGATCCCGCCAAAAAGCCTAATTGATTAGAAATCCAAATTCAATTCTTTGGTATGTTCCATAATATAATATAATATTATAATATAAAAAAAATAACAGTTCATTATGGACCCTGTAGGGCACATCAATTAGGAGAGTGTATAAAACTGACTAAATCTAAAAGTCTTAAATTAAAACAGGGTTTGTAAGATGAGGCTCATCATACAACTATTGGCAGTATTATTGCTGCTGTCAACGGTATTCAGCTACAAGATCCTGTGCATCTTCCCTATACCTTCGCGAAGTCACAACTTACTGGGCAAGGGCATCGTCGACTCCTTACTGAAGGCTGAACACGAGGTAAGTACTTATGTAGTTTTAGTTTCCTTGCTTAACAACCAGGATTTATTGGTTTTAGGGAACTAATACAGATGACGACGACTACAGCTAATCTAAAGGACGAAAGCGTCATACAGACCTCTGGTTTGGGGCATGACCCTTACACACTGCCCGCGTTGCACTGAACAGCTAAACTAAGACGTTGAGCGAGGTACGCGCCAACTCGAAGATCACATGAGGCCAGAACGAATCTGGTTGAGAATCGAACTTGTACGTGTCCGATGACCACTGGTCCATAGTCTCTACAGCAAGCCCCACAAACTCATGGTTAACAATGAGTATTTGCGGCGCTTGAGTAGCTGAGCTTCCTTAGCCGCCGCCCTGACTCTCGTGGCAGTTTTGGGGATGTGAGAGGATGCCAAAGTGTCGACGCATGTGGCATCCCAAATCAATGTCTGTTCCAGTGACCAAAGTGGCCTCGTCCGTCCTCATGCTCGGCTCTGCACAAAGAATGGCTCGAGAGACGCGGGAACACCCACCCGGATCAGGAATGACGAAACCCTTAGATGAACGCATATGGCATCCCAAATCAATGTCTGTTCCAGTGACCAACATTGCATCTTCCGTCCTCATGCTCGGCTCTGCACAAAGAATAGCTCGAGAGACGCGGGAACACTCACAGTAGCAAGGGATCAAGAATGACGAAACTCCTAAATGAACGAAGGACACCGACATAGCCCAACGGAATAGTAAGTTGAAGTGGCATTGGGTAACCGACAGCTCGATGAACTGATGGCCGGTGGGGCATTAAAGTTCTCGAGTGGAGACCACGCACCAGCAAGCGCAGCGTGGGATATCCACTCACAAGGTGGACGGACGACCTGATAAAGGTCGCGGTAAGTCGCTGGAAGCAGGTCGCTTCCAACGCTTCAGCAATCCCACCTCCACACTCCTCCCACTGTAACTCCTATAAGCAAGGATCGACAGTGGTACTCGACACGGCGCCTACTGAAGGTAGACTGTGCCCTACGTGACTCTATTGCTACCTTGGACCCCAGGCTAGAAATAGGATGTGTAAGTAAGAAAAATGTTTCCCACTTCCCCCCTTGGCAAATGGGAGTGTAGCCAATGAAATGCAACATGGCACTAAGGCCATCCCTATGGGGAAGGAGGGCGAGTGAAGCTCGGCCTCCTGCTTTCGTATACACCACGGACTGCGCCTAGATGCAGTGAGCGTGGCGGTAGCAGAAGGCTACCGCAACTAACAGTGCCAGTAATACGAATGGCAAAATCGCTTAAAAGCTCGGAAGTTGTGTCTGTTTAAAACCAGATCGCAGTAGAATACCGAACGGATTTCTGAATTTAGATCGTCAAGCATCAAGCAATACGCTTCAGCAGTGAAAGTCCTGTAGCTGATACGATGATGATGATAAACCTGTCAATTATAGTCTACATAATAGAGTTGCTTTGGGATATAACTTGTTAAACGTATAGTCATGTTTGACCAGTATAATATGAACACTACGGAACCATGTGACATTCCAGGTTTTTTTTTTTAATCTTACTTTATTTTGGGATTTTTATCCTTTTGGATATGTCAATCCCATTGTACCAGCTAAATATCGACAGAGAGAATTATTGGTGACAAATGTTCATCAGACTATACAGGGACAAAGTTGCTTCAGAAGTCGGAACAACTAGTATGCTTTGAATAACTCCTACATCGAGTCTGTTCACATAAAATTTTTTAATAAACATATATGTCTCTCTCTACTGTTCTTGGCACACTCCATTAGTAACATTCCAGGTGACATGGGCTACTCCGTATCCTAACTCAAAACCAGTGAGGAATCTAAAACAAATCGACGTGAGCATAACAACTTCACTGACAGAGGGTAAGTTGCAAACAGATTGACTTAAGGCGACAAATACACGGTTCTCTTCTGCCTTTCAATTTGAATGGAGCAATCAAATTGAATCATGTACATATAAAAGTGATAGATAGATAGATAGATAAAGCGTTTATTTGTTACTCCAGTCACACACATACATTAAGTTTTGCAGAAATTTTTATAAAACTTATAATATAGGTATAACTACAGAATATATCTATTAGTAACTTATAACTAAAGCATGTGTGTGCTGCAGCAGGACAAAAGTGAATCATTCAATGTCAATGTTCAGTCGTGTTCAACCGCAATGAAAGAATTGAGCTTGCTCAATATTTTCATTTTTGCCGTTCATCGTTCAACGGAATTGAATGACAGTTGAACGTGTAAACATAAGAATTGAACGGTTCACTTCTTGTTCAATCTTGAAGCCGTGATATAGAGAAAAGACGGCTATTAATATAATAGAATTCTTTTTTGTGCACAAGGGGTTAGCACTGGACCTCAATCATTTTATGTGAAGATGAGCCCGAACGTGGAAGCGTACTGACCCGGAAACCCCATCATAAGTATTTAGGGGACTGGCTATCTTATATCTGACAACCGGAACACAATAATGCTATTAACATTGATGCTTGGCGGCAGATTTAGATGGTGGTAGCTAGCCAGGCGGAAATTTAAAATGCCCTACCACCAACCAAACCGAGTACTAAACTTTGAACCCCGCTGGGGATCGAACCCGATTCGTAAACGCTATGTTGTTTACATTGAGTCAATGAGGCGGTTGAGACGGACATGTATCTAATTAATCACATATTTCAGGCTTAGACATGTCAAAGCAATTAAACGATATGAAGTTCAGGCGAATGTATGGAAAGAACATCACAATCCTCACGGCGAACTGCCCTGAACTTAGGCACGAGGTGATCCATAAGCAGTTCGACGCCGTCATCACTGAATGGTTCTTCTCTGATACAGATGCTGGGTGAGTAATAGAATAGAAGAGCGTAAAAATGATTTTATTCTAAAGTGACGACCTGTTTGGTGTAGTGGTTAGAAGCCCTAACTGTTATAAGTACCAAAAGGTCGCGGGTACGAATCCCGCTAGGGGCACATTTATATGATGAAACAGACAAGTGTAAGGTACCCGAGTTATGGATATTTTCATTTATAATAATGTATATGAATGACAAAAACGGTTGGTATACTTCGCCCAGCTCCCAAAAATGTTAGAATTGTATTAGTTGTATACTTTTATTATATATATATATATATATAAAAAGAGAAAAGAAAGAAAATGATCCTGTGGGTTTCTTGCGCCGCTTCTTTTCCCACAGATGATTTCCCTTTCCGAAGCGGTGGTAGCTTGGACATACTGACTGACCGAAAAATGATTAAGCCCTATTTTTATTTTCAATAGATTTAAATTGACATTCAACAAATGATTATCATGTATCTTACGTTGAAATAAATGTTTGAAGTTTAATTTATTTATTTATTTAAATATAAAGCAAAACCCGTGTCGCATGTAAAATCGTCCGTCTACGTATTAGTGATCATTTATTTATTTATTTGGGATAACAACAGCATAATAAGAATAAACATACATTAAAGCATTCACACATTGGTGGTGGTGGTAGGGCATATTAAAATGTCCGCCTGGCTAGCTACCACCATCTTATCTAAATCTGCCGCCAAAGCAGCAATGTTAATAGCATTGTTGTGTTCCGGTTGTCAGAGATAAGATAGCCAGTCCCCCAAATGTGTTGGGGTTTCCGGGTTAGTACGCTTCCACCTTCGACCTCATCTTCACTTAACATCAGGTGTGATTGAGGTCAAGTACGAACCCGTCGTGCATAAAAAAAAAAACATACGCTTATCCAAGGATGTGCAAACCGATAATTAGTTTGTGGGGAATTAGTTTTTTTTTTCAAAACCATAATCGAATAAAAGCTCGTGTCATTTGACGGTCGCGTTTGTTTGTAGCCTATTCCATATAATTACATCATTTTTTTTTTCAGTTTTTTTTTTCTCCTCTAGGAGAAGGCAAAGGGATCTAGCCCATAACAGCCATGTCTTATTTATCTTATTTCTTCAGTTTGTAAGTCAGTCTCAGTCAAAACAAGTAATTCGTCGTATACTTGGCGTATACAGAGTCTAGTCACGGTCAAGTCATTCTTCAGTAAAGTGGCAGAATGCTTTACAAAAGATTTTGGCGGCTTCTTGTGGGAACCCGAAAGCTCCGTTACACACTTTAATTTACACTTCCCTTCACTTGTACACCATCACTAACGTTTGCTGCACAATATTCTGCCATTATTAAGCTTCAAAAGTTAGAATGCACAAATTATAAGAATTATAAAGTAAAATGCTACTTCACTCGCCGAGTTCCCGCCAAAAAGCCATAATTACATCATTAAATTATATAAAAAAAAAAAAAAAAAATTAAAAATTTTGAAAAAAAAGAGAACGTGAGTTTCAAATAGGCTTTTTTGGCGGGAAATTGGAGTTTTTTTTCTTCGTTAATCATAATGTACCAATTCCTGCGATTTTCAAAGCTATATCCAAATTTGTTTTTTATTTGGAAAATGGAATATTATTTCAAGGTTTCACATGAAATATTTTTTTAATTTCTGGGCTAAATTACATAATAAAAAAATTTGAACAGAGCTTTTTTCATGTGCTTCCCATAATCATTTCTTAGATTCGCTGAAACTTTTATAAAGCGGTTACTTTTAAAAATTAACGCTGCTTATACTTAACTTAATGTTATGCGATAATACACACAAAGTTTAGCTAAATTTGGATTTGCCGTTCCCAAAATAAAATCAAAAATGTTTGTAGGGAGAAAACAGTCATAATGAAATTCTTCATACAAAACGCCAATTTCATAGGTAAGGACCTAATATATGCCCAATTTTTTTCCTTACGGCAAAAAACTCATCCGGTAGAAATGATACCATCCTTAACTCGGGTACACATGTCCGTATTCATCATATAAGTACACACCCTTAGAGGGATTCGAATCTGTAACCTTTTAGGATAGCAGTCAGTATTTCTGACACTCTTCACCAAACAGGTCGTCAAATAAGTACGTCCGTAACTTTAATAATTTTAAAATTACTTCTTCGTAGCTACGCAGCAGTCCAGCAAGTGCCGTGGATTCTGCTTAATGGCATAGCCGTTCACCCTTGCTTAGAGTTGCTGGTGGACGAGGTCAGGTCAATCACCACCGTTCCCTTCTTCATGAACAACTTCCCCACACCGATGAACTTCTGGCAGAGGGTGGTGAACGTGATCACATCTCTGTTGTTGGTAATTTCAGAATGGTAAGGGTTTTGTTTACTTAGATTGCGACTACGATTTTATAATAATAATAATATACTGGAGCTTACTGAGCGCTAATTTGAAAATAAAATTAAGAAAACCCTTATTGGAAAAGACACAAGACTATATAACGATAAAATGCCTGGCCCAATAACTTAAGGTGTGTGCGTGCGTGCGTGCGTGCGTGCGTGCTTGCGTGCGTGTGTAATGTGATGTGTGAATTTAATACTAAAGTAGTATCATGAATAATTCTGTTCATTAAACATTTTTAACCCTAGATACAAATGCAGCTTTCTAAAGACTGAATGGATCTAAATCTGAGAATTGTTTTTATTTAATTGAATTGTACGGAGTTTACGCATATACGAGTCATGTGGCCGCTTCCAACCGATCACTCTGGAATTCTATGTGGGAGGGCTATGTACAGCAGTGGACGTCCTGTGGATTATATGATGATCATGTTGTTTCTTTTTTTAGGATCAGATCGTCAGGCTGTGCAGAGCGTTACATTAACTTCTTCGCCCCACTAGCTGCGGCTCGAGGGGTGCCTCTACCCCCCTTCAAGTCAGCTTTATACAACATATCAGTAGTATTCGTCAACTCCCATCCAACCATTTCACCAGCTCTAAGTCTGCCGCCAAACGTCGTGGATATCGCCGGCTTCCACATCAACCCGGATACTGTGCCGTTGCCTAAGGTTTGTATTCTCCTAAGAGGACATTATCAATGTGACTGTTTCTTAACCCTCGACAATAATTTGTTTTCGATCAGCGAAGTTAAACAATGTCTGGCACAGTCAGTCCTTGGATGGGTTAAGTTATAGGTAAAATAAATTAGACTAGGTCAGGTAGGCATTTTTATACGAGTTTTTCCGTGCTTCGGAAGGCACGTTAAATAGTCGGTCCCCGTTTTTTACAATTGACGGCAGTCGTAAAGCCAAGTCGGTAGGCTTCAGGGGCAGCTTAAGAACGCTGACTGTATTCCTCTGCAAAGCTTAACGAACCACCAGTTCAGAGGCTTTCCCAGTATTGGCAGGGGTATGGCCAATTGAGGTGAAAATTCAAGCCCGCGCCGCTAACCATTTCCATTCTCGTGGTCTAGTGTGAACCAACGTTAACATAGGCGACATGTCCCGTGTTTCTCGTCTGTTTTGCGGGACTTGTGCTGAAGTGGAGGACCAACTTATGGGCGATTGGCAGGCCAGGTGGGGCTGCTCAGAAAGGGGAGATAGTTGTACAGTTTCTTCTCTGACACAACGGGCCGTATGGTAAAGGGGTGGTTAGATATTGACCAAAGCAAATCTCAGTTCCTAACAGGTCGTGGAAACTTTGAAAGTGAATTATTCTCGATGGCGCTGGCTGAATCTCCTGATTGTGAATATGGACATGGAGAGCAATCCGCCCATCATATTTTATGGGATTTGCGACAATTGGAGTAAGGAATGAGCGCGGGAAGTGAGAAGCGAACTCATGATTGACGACCTAAATTCAGAAATGAGTCTAATGTTAGCGATCTGGTTTAAAGTTTGCCACTTGAATTACTGGCACTATTAGTCGCGGTAGCCTTCTGCTACCACCACGCACACTGCATCTAGGCGTAGTCCGTGGTGTATACGAAAGCAAGAGGCCCAGCTTTACTCGATGTCCTTCCCCATAGAGATGGCCCTAGTGCCATGTTACATTTCATTGGCTACACTCCCATTCACCAAGTTGTTTACCTCTTTCCTTACTTGCACACACTATTTCTTTCTTTAATTAGTCTGGAGTCACGTAGAGTCAGAGGCACCGTCTACCTTCAATAGGCGCCGTGTCGATTACCGCTGTCTTTCCTAGCTTATAGGAGAACCAGTTGGAGGAATATGGAGGCGGGATTGACTGTCAGGTAGTCACTATACTATACTATATCCACCAATCTGCACTGCTCCCGCAAGGTGGTTTATGGGTCATAATCTCTCCCAGTGAGAGCAGGCTGTGGGGGCGCGTAATGCTGTTGATGATGATGATGTATAACTATGGTTATAGTAACCTTACGTTGGTGATACATAACTATGACGATGCTCAATAAGAACTATTTTAGGACATTCAAGTATTACTCGACTCATCGTCTCAAGGCGTGGTTTACTTCAGCCTGGGCTCACGCCTCAAGTCTGCTGTACTCCCAGAGAACACCAGGAGAGATTTGATCAAGATTCTGGGCGAGATACCTTATACAGTGCTGTGGAAGTTTGAAGAAGAAATCACTGGGCTACCCAAGAATGTCCACATCAGGCCGTGGTGGCCTCAGGCAAGCATATTAGGTTTGTTAATTTGTCGTCTGTTACCGACCGTATTATAGAATGAGATATCACTGATAAGACCTCGAGGGAGCGCTAGCGGTGTTGCATGTCATACCTGATTTAAGCGCTGGCTCAGGTAGCTGCTAGCCCTCTGTTCCAGTATTAATTTTTTTGACAACCTGTTTGGTGTAGTGGTTAGCAACTCTGACCTCTATACCAAAAGGTTGCGGGTTCGAATCCCGCTAGGGGCATATGTTTGTGTGATGAATATGGTCATGTGTATCCCAGTTATAGATGTTTTCATTTATAATAAGTATTTATTTCCAAAAACAATGTATTTATGTAGTATATCAACCATTTGGTGTCCACAACACACAAGCATATAGTTGCTTACTGTGGAACTAGACGGCGCTGTGTGTGGGTCTAAGGATATTTATTTATTAATATTATTTCATTAATAAATCTATTTATTCTGCCTATATTCTGACCCTTTCGTAGCACACCCGAATGTAAAACTATTCATCACCCACGGCGGCCAACTCAGCTCTCTGGAAGCCATCCACAACGGGGTACCTCTCCTCGCAATCCCGGTATTCGGAGACCAGCCCAGCAACGCGAACCGCGCCGAGAAGCTGGGCTTTGCGAGGAAAGTGCGCTACTCACCAGACATGGGGCCAGAATTACGGGTGGTGCTAAACGAGATGCTGTCGGATAACAGGTGATACTATAAGGCCCGTATTAATAAATCATTCTCAAGATTGAGAACAGTCTTGTGATCGGTCTCAAGTAAACGTGTTGATTAATAAACCTAACTTGAGACTTGAAAAGCATGTGCACTTGAGAGGTGCGCGTATTAATAAACGAAACTCAAGACTATCATTCATTCGCCGCTGAGGCGAATACTTGAGAAGTGATCTCAGCTGAGTAGATCTCAAGATTGGTTTATAAATTAGCACGGAGCTTGAGATAGCGTCAACTGCTTAAGACGCATCTCGGTTGATACAGCCTCAGGACTTGTATTGAAATTGGTTTATTAATACGGGCCTAAGTTTAATATTTACCTTTGTATAAAGTGAATCCATTAATTCGATTTAATCTATATTCCGTAATGTCTCCTAACATTTGTGAACCGATTGAAAAGTTTGTTCTTTTGTTTGAAAGGGTATTTCAGCCGAAAATTGTTGCACTTCCATTACTAAGGTTGTTTCAGAATGGTTTACTTTTTGATCGAATTCGACTATGGTCCCTTGGGGAAAATTGTTCGTAATCAAGAGTGGCTTATGGATCTTATAATATTTTTAACCGCCTACCTTGGCTCAATATGAACAGCATAGGGTTTCCAAATCGGAGGAAGCGATCGCGCGATGCTAGTGTTCGATCCACAAGGGCGTACACGTTCACTATTCGGCTTAGTTAGTGGTAGGGGCGTTTGTAATGTCCTCCTGGATAGTTACCACGCGATCCCAATAATGAATGAAGAGTCGAAATTCTCAGTGCGAATGTTCGGTATATTAACTATATACGGGTGGAATCCTTTCCCCATATACATACATAGTAAATAAAATTTTATTATATTTTTTGTTCTATTTGGGCCTTTGCCCAGCGGACAGTATAGGCTCCTGATAATAATATTTTTTGTCGTTTCAGATACCACAACCAAGCAAAATATCTGTCATGGCTATTCAACAATAGGGCCGTGTCGCCACAAAAGCTTGTCGCTCATTATGTGGAGCTAGCCATCGAAACCAAAGGTAAAGGTTCTAAATTGTAAATCAAATCAAATCAAAATATTTTATTTCATAGGATAAAATTATCACTTGAAAACGTCACCATTAATGTGGCGTTTTCGCCTCAGGTAGGTAGGTTAGGGGTTCACAATAAAACATGGTGATAAGTTCCAACCTTTATTGTAGCCTTGAATTTCACTGACCGCCGAAACATTTCGAGAGCAATATTAGGGGGAATCACTGGCCTGAAGGTCTTCGCTCTTCGTGGCAGGACTCGTCCACAGCTCGTCGATGGGGTTAAGTTGCCGTGAGGTTAGGGTCCTCCACAGTCGCCTCAGCAAGAATAACAGGTGTCCTCTCAGCAGGGGTAGTAGTGTCCGATAGGCAAACTTTTAGGCAAGCTGGGATCCCTATATAGAGGGATCCAAAACACTTAATAGTTAAAAATAATTTCCAGGTGCTCATCACCTTAGGTCTAAGACCCATCTATACCCTTGGTACCAGCGTTGGATGCTGGACCAGCTCGTCGTGGTAATAGCCGTCCTGTACCTCCTGCGAGCAGCATTGACGGCTCTCATCCGACGCTGCTGGAGCCAAGATAAGATCAAAGTGAAGACGAACTGATTGTTGCGATATTGTTCAATATTAATTATACCTAGAAATATATTTATTGCTTTTTTTTTCTTTAATAATCTATTTGCTAATTCTGTTAATTAATAATTATATAATTAAAAAAAATTAAAAGTCAAAGTCAAAAATGCTTTATTTTGTAGGTACACAGAGTACACTTAAAATAGTCAATTTTACATTTTTTAAGCTACTGCTTGTTCAAAATGCAATTTTCTCCTGAGAAGAACAAGCAAGAAACTCGAAGGGTTGCTCTTTTAAGATTGAGCTTTGATTTTACATAAAGGTTTTTATATTTCATTATTAATTGTGAAATAGCCTGACGCATCGAACGATCTGATTATGTCCAGGGATGATTATCATCTAAATAGTCTGTATTTTATAATATGATTTGTTAATTACAAATATAAAAATAGCCCCAAGTTGGTGGAATGGTACCCAGAAGGCTGACCGCGTTGCCTCGCTGTATAGCAAGGCTGCCTCTTTGACCAAAGTATTGGCCAGCCCTCCGATCTGGGATACATCAACCAGACGCTCAGATAACTCTCCAAAAAGAGTGTGAGCACCCGGTCCCCACGACCCAAGCGTTTTTATGACAAGCGGAGCAAATAGGTGATCTCCACTGACACCGGCATACTTGCGCGGCTTTACGCTTTCTGCCGAGGCGGCAGCGGAACCAGCTGTACCACTTGTAGTTGGAAGATGGGAAGGGGCAAGGGTATCGAAGCAGGTTGAATCCCAAAACCGTCCCGATAATGAAATTATGTATAATTTTGTTTTTTTTTGTGTTCAAATTAGATCAATGAAGATATAAAGTTTATTTTCAGGACTGTTTTTTTTTATATAAAATAAATAAATGTCCATGGACACACACACACACACAGCGCCATCTAGTTCCACACTAAATAGCTAGGGCTTGTAAAATGGATACCAGATGGTTGATATATTCATCATCATCATCAGCCCGTAAACATCCCACTGCTTGCGGGGATATAGGCCTTATAATGAGGGAGTATGGGCCATAGTCCACCACTCTGGCCCAATGCTAATCCAAATTTGTAGATAAATACCTACACAAAAACGATAAACTCGATTTTTAAAATTTTATACAGCTGAATAACCGAAAAAGCAAAAAATACAATAAAGAAAAAACTTTCCTACTAATATAATAATAATTTTTTCAACACGCACTTGCTCGTAAGGCTGTTCTTATTACACCGCCTTTAGGCTCATAATCTAGGATATTCAACACGCGTGTTTTTTCATTATATTTTGCTCGTTTACCGCCCTCTCATATAAAAAAAAAAAAATTATTATTACAGCACAAGTGCTATAATAATAACCTGACTAAATTAAACATGTCTCTCATTGCAAGTAAGGTGTATGAAGACAAGCCTTTCGTATTTAGTCGGGTAATAATGTTTTTTTTCGGTTTTCATGTGGCAATATGTATTCTACATAATGAACCAAAAAGAAAATGCGTTTTCTAAATTGTGATGATAAATGAATATTGAAATTTACTGATATATCTAGCCTTAATTCAATTAATTATGTTACAAAAACAAACTACTACTTTTTCACTTTTATTATTGGCTGTCAGTTGGTCGATCTAGTTCGCGCCATTTTCCAGCATTATGCGTGTGCATAGATATCGCGCGCCAAGAAAAAAAAATGCAACATTTTTCGTAAATATTTGTTGGTTACGACGAAGTTTTAGTTACTTAGAGCTAGAAAATTATCGAAAATGTCTACTTCAAGTGAAGAAAATGAGTCTAACCAAAATTTGACGCCGCTGGATATAAGTACTTAACGAGGCAAGAAATGCGAGCGATTGCCTTTTACCATCAAAATCAAGTGAGAAGTACTTAGCGGCATAAGAAACTTTTGTACTGATAATTTTCCGGCTCCCACCTATTTAGCAACAAACTCCTTTGAAAAAATTAGTTCATCGTCAACTTTCACCCAAGATACTGAAATAATTAATAATACCATAGAGGAATAACACTATAATACCAATACTATAACATAAACTGTTCAAATACCAACAAAAACTGTTAATTACCGTTTTGAAAATTGAACTTAATTGTTTTAATATTCAAATTGTGTTAATACCTACACATGAGTTTTCTTTTCTTCCTCTCAAGTATGTTGAAAAACGTCGTATGAAACGCGTGTGCCTGATCATTACCTACTCAGCTATCTTATTGCGCGCTCGCTTACAGCTCGGGCGCACAATATCGCCTCGTATGTAATGATCATCATAGCACACTTATCTTGTATCATAAATATTTTTTTTCTAAAAAATAATAATATTTGTGTACTTTGTAATTTTTGCTTTTTCGGTTATTCAGCTGTATAAAATTGTAAAAATCGAGTTTATCGTTTTTGTGTATTAATCTACCGTCATCTTACCACTAATCTTATCTCATGTAATATAGGTTCTCAAATAAATACACACTATCCGTTTGGCGGCAAATGTACCCACTGACAGATAAGGTAGTATATGGCCGGCTTGCCCAACCTGCTTACGTGTTAAGTAGGCCAGTAAAATACGTATTTATTGTGGTGTAGTTTCCTATAAACTTAAAGTTCCTGATTTTTTGTACAATTTTTTGTACCCATTAGTAATAGAATAAAAATGTTTTCTAATCGTTCTGTAGCGACCTACAATAATTAAAGTTACCGCTGCGAACTTCACTGCGTTGTAGAAGATGCTAAGCTGTAGCCTTTTTGTATACTGCGGCACACACATAATAATTGTCGTTTCTGTACTTGTGTTTTATTGTTATAGTTGTATTTTTCATATGTAAAATTTGTTATGTGTGTGTACATGGATGCAAATAAATGCTTATCTATCTATCTAAGATTTCCTAAAACAATTTCATAAAAAATTATATAATTTTTGTTGTATTCACCACGTTTTTGAGAGATTGCAGTTATAGCACTACTTAGGCATATCAATTTAGAATTGATACATGGATTTGTTTGTAGTTATTTCTTTCTAATTTCAGCCAATAATCATGAGGATCACTCAATTATTTGCGCTTCTATCTCTGCTTTCATCTGCGTATGGCTACAGGATACTGTGCATTTTCACAATGCCATCCCACAGCCATAATCAGCTGGGTAAAGGCATCGTCGATCCATTACTCAAAGCAGGACATGAGGTAAGATTTTTTTTTCATATAAACTCGGATTAAGGAACCGTAGAATTACATCATCTTTAATTTCAAACCCGTTGAAACCTAAATCCCAATTAAGATGGGTAATCCGTCCAGTCGCGCTAGTTTTAAAATACAGAATACAGACATACATTAAATACATTTGACGACCTGTTTGGTGTAGTGGTTAGAAACTCTGCTGCTATACCAAAAGGTCGCGGGTTCGAATCCCGCTAGGTGCATATATTTGTATGATGAATACAGACATGGTGTTCCCGAATTATGGATGTTTTTCATTTATACATGGATGACCTTTTTTGCCGTAAGGGAAAAGATAGGGCATATTACAATACAATACAATACAAATACACTTTATTGCACAACAGACAAGAAAATACAGTTTCAGAAAAGTGGTAAGAATAGAATGTACAATTTGGCGACCTTATCACTAAAAGCGATCTCTTCCAGGCAACCTTTGGGTATAAGGACAGTACATTTGAAATAGGTAGGTTGTGCGGTATTAAATAGTGATGCAGATACAAACTACGTGAATAAATTTCATATATTTACATACACATATACATAGATCAATAGAAAAATATACCTACTTAAACATAACATCTATAAAATAGCAACAAAATACAAACGTAAATATATAGGTGTACTAAATAAATATTTATTGATATATAAAATAATAATAATAAGCGACAACAGGATTGTGCTAAGGTATAGAGAGAAGCTAAGAAGAGAACACAAATTAAAGCACCAGAAAATGCTCCTTGACGGCGACTTTGAAAGCATATTAGGTAAGTGAAATAGAAGATATTGGCATAGGTAGTTTAATTTTTTTTTTTCAAAACCATCATCGAATATAGCGTTAATTGTGTCATATGACGGTCTCGTTCGTAGCCTATTCCACATAATTACATAATTAAATTAAATAAATAAAGAAAACTTGGAGAAAATATGAGTTCCAAATAGATTCCGCATGATATTAACCCTAAGAATGACGCCAGTCGCAAATTAAAATAAGGCCGGATAAAAGAATTAACTGTCTATGCCAATAACTTCTATTTCATTTATCTAATATGCCATATTTTATTCCTTACGATTTATTTACAAAAAAAAAATGTATTGGTATAGTTTACCAACTATCTGGTATCCATAACACAAGCCTAGATGCTTACTGTGGACCTAGATGGCGCTGTGTGTATGTGCAAAGATTTGTATTTATTATTTATTTGGTATTGGTTGTGTGGGAGATTGACATGGTCAACCAACCTGGCTGTTGGTACTTCTCGGGGACCGCAATCCAACAGTTATTACTGGCAGAACGCCACAAAGCGGCTACCCGCGATCTTTACGAAATCGTCGGTTCACCTCGTGGGGTGCGCACGCTGGGTCTACCAGTCCGTGGTCGCTACTCGAGAACCGCCCCATCCCAACGCCCTTCGGTCCTGGTAGCATAGCTCTCTCCATTGCCTTTTTGGGTGACCTGGAGCCTTCTTATAACGCCCGTAGTGAGCGACCACCTGCCTTACAGAGTATGTTTTTATTACAGGTAACATGGGCTACACCATACCCAGATTCGAATCCAGTGGAAAACTTGAAGCTGATCGACGTGAGCGTCACACGGACCCTTGTCGAGAGTAATACAAATATTTGTATATACAATAGATTTAGAGGTTAACATCACTACATCATAAACACCTATGATGTCAAGTGAAGATGAAGCTTGACGTGAAAGCGCCTTCACGCGAACCCCAAAACAATAAGTCTTACTAGGTAAATTGACTTAGATTAAAATAGGTAGCTAAGATGGAGGTAGCTAAGGTCAGTTTTTAAGAAATATGGATGGAAATATTTTCGTTGTGAAGATCTTTGTCCTTTGTCCAACAGTGGACGTCTTTCGGCTGATATGATGATGATCATGATGATATTTTTGACGACTCATAAGTGATTTCAAATAAGAAATAAAATTATACTCGCCATGGAGTTCTCACGGCGAGTGACCGCGAAAGGCCAGACAAACACCTTGATTGTGGTTATAAATGTCAGTACTCATCTACATCATATCTGCGCATTCTTTGTTATGAGAGAAAAATCGTTTTTCGAATCGGAAGTAATGCACAATATTGATAAAAATATTGATACGGACAGCGAGCAAGAAAGAGAGAGCGATGATCAGACGCCCGTCGCACCTGATACACGTAACACTCACTAGTTGCGTGACTAAGTCTCAGGAACGAGCGCAGTAGAACGAGAGGGCGATATATTAAATGAGGACGCCCACCGCGCCTACTACTTATGGATCGACCACCACGTACTCGCGGACCCGGACGATGCCATTACGGCGTCGCTGGCCGCCCTCCCGTCCCGACCGACCGACACAGCTAAACACAACATCTCCGACATACTGCACTCGCCGGCGAGGGCAGTTACGCGTTACACCGTCACACTATACGCGCTACATGGTCGACATTAGTCGTTTTGGCTATTAGTCCACTAACACACACCATTACATTACAAATCTCTTTTCCAAATTCTAAATTGTGTGTTTGGAGAGTTTCTTGCGTAGCGACGCAAGAAACTCTCCAAACAGAACAGAAACAGAAGAAGCGTCTTCTCTCCGACTATACACATTACGAAGCGATGGTAGTCTGTTAGGTTAAATTCCCCCATACAACGCCCTAAGCCGAGGTTCGAGCCCCCGCGGACATCCGGTGTCGGTTGCACACTTTGCATCTCGTGCTGTTGCGTGCTTCCGAGCTCGCCCATACCCGCCCGGTGAAGCTGAAAAAGTATCAGGAAACGATCTTGCTCAAAAAAAAAAGAAAAAAAATGGGAGACGCGATTAGTGAATAAGTATAGCGATATTGTAAAAAATTGTAATAATATTGTACTATGGTGAATAGGAGAAATAAAAGTCTGATAAGAAAAGTAACCAGTGTATTCAAAAAGAAGCAAAATCAACATACAGTCCACTGCTGGCCCCCACAAGTATGTCAGAATTACAAATGATTTGATAAATACTTTTGTATGGACGATCCATGCCTTTTTAGGTAGTTATTGGTCCTACTAACTCATCCACTACGACCTAAATAGTGAGGGGAATGAGATTATTTGTTACATCAACCACTTGCTGAACACAGCAGCATAAATTTTCAGAGTGACTGGTTGGAAGCGGTCTGCGTCCAGCCTATACCTCTATATGCATAAGCCCTGCTGCTGAGCAAAGTGGGCGCCAACTCTCAGGCCTCCGGAGCCGTCATCCAGTCTAATAGATAAATATTTTACAATTTTGTCAGATAACCAAGAGCCATGTGTATCCACTGCAAGCGACGCAAACTCGTGCTTTATAGAGTGTGACGCATATTTACGGCGCTTGTGACTTTGAGCCTGTTCAGCCCCGGTTCCAGCTCTGAGGGCAGTACCTTGTATATGGGACGGTGGCAAAGTATCCGCACAAGTTCTGTTGCGTCCCATGCTAAGATGCACCCCAAGCATAACCTATTCATTTTATTGTTAATAATTTTTAGCAATAGACATGTTGAAGAAAGGGGATGAGGATGACTTTGGGACAGACTTCGCCCGGAACATCACAATACTCACTGTGAGTTGTCCGGAACTACGTCGCGAGCTGATAAACACACAGTTTGATGTCGTCATCACCGAGTGGAACCTCTCCGACTGCGATGCTGGGTGAGAGAGGTGTTGTATACTTGTCGCAGCCAATAAGGTTTGCACAACACACGACATACCTACATAATGGATAGCGATTCGACAAAGTTTTTTCGTGTTCCAATCTTGTCTTTTTGTAGTACAATTTTTAATACAGACTAGACAGGTTAGTTTTGTGATTGGACCGAGGTCAGAAGGTTATCTTGATGGTGACATTCAAGAGTACTCATCATTAAATAGGCGGTTGGAAGATGCCTGTATCCAGCGACTTCCGTGGATGAACGTCCCTTGCGAGCGCTTACTGATGCATGATCTCTACTCCAGAGCTTTTATCGTATCTACATACTATGTGCCCTACGCTCATTACTTGGAATTTTATAAAGACAAACGTACATCATGTCCTATTCCTGCTGACCTTAGTTATAATGTTCACTATTATTTTCACAAATAGTAATAAAATCTCAAATGTGTCGCTTTAATGGAAATTCTATGCCTCGTGTTTAAAACAACTGGTGGCATTTTAAGACGAGAGATTCCGTGCTTCGCAGGGCATTTTAAATAGTTGGTACAGGTTGTTTTCAATTGAAAGAAAATCATTGAGCTAAGTCCGTGTCAAGTGGCCACTAATATGAAACAAATCCACCAATCAACACTGGGCCCGCATGGTGAATTAAGGCGCATACCCTTTCCCAGTAATAGGAGGCTATGCCCTAACGTAGGGAGGTATACGGCTGATGATCTCGAAAGGGTGGGCAGATATTACATACATTAGCTACTTGTCACGTCTCATTCACTGTCAGCAACCTCTTCATACCGGATTTACGGTTTAAGTCCAAAATGACCTGGAAAATATTTAATTGAAATCACTTTATTCTTTTATTATTATTAGTTATGCAGCAGTCCAGCAAGTACCTTGGATCATACTCAACGACATGATGCATCCTTACATGGAGCAGTTGGTAGACGAGGTCCGCTCCGTCTCCACTCTACCCTTCGTGATGATGAACCAGTATCCCATTCCGATGACATTCTACCAGCGCTTCATCAATACTGTCAGCTCTTGGATTATGGTGGGCTCCATTATGTAAGTTATTATCTCCATTATCCTCTACAAGCCTTTTCATAACAGAGTTAAGGGGTTAATAACTGAAAATGACCTTCGATATTATTGTCACGGTTATTCGGTATTAGAACTCACATGATTCGGTGTCACAAAAGTTCTGTTTACCTTATAAAACCTATTTGCATAAGTAGAACTGCGAAAGATCAATACGGTCATTATGGTCTTTCTGCATACGAAGCAACTCTCATAACTACGTTGGCGGTCTGTAAGTACCTAAGCCACCTGGACGACGGCAGGTGGTCTGACGGTATGACAGTTGCGCCGTAGACACTCGGGAGGTGGCGTGTGTGGACTTTGCAATCCAGACGAACTAGTAAGCGAAACCTGAGTAGGGCAGGCTACATATGCTAGAGTGTTAGCTTAGCCATTCAAAGAGGGAACGCTACCTGCCTTCTGGCAAGTATACTATACAACGGCCTTTTGGAGGATTTTTTTAAATATCCTCTTTTTATAATTTCATTTCAAGATCTCCTAACCGGTGTGTATTTCAAAGTTATGTGTATGAAACTCAATCGAGGCTTAAAGCACCTTATAAATAGTAACCTCGAGATATGAAATAATCTCAGCACATCTTTTTCGAGAGCAGCTTCAATCAAGACCCTTACTTTCCAGGATGGATGACTCAGCTGAACGTTACGAGAAATTCTTTACACCTCTCGCCGCGGCTAGGGGGTTACCCCTGCCATCCTTCAAGTCTGCTCTGTACAACATTTCACTGGTGTTCCTCAACTCCCATCCCTCGATAGCTCCGGCCCAGAGCCTTCCGCCAAATGTCGTGGATATCGCGGGGTTCCATATCAGTGATGAAACTGCGCAATTACCTCAGGTTACCCTTTAAAGGATGGTCTATTAATACTGGTCTTTGTTGTGGCTTTATAGAAGCGGAGCGGTTTTATGATAGCAATAATAAAACGGAAAGCATGGGCAAAAGAAAATCATAAACCTTCTGAGTATTAGATGATACTCAAGCATAGCCATGAACGATATACAGTCTAATTATTATTTAATTTTTCTTTTTATTTTATCTAATAAATTCACATATCGGAAAATACTGATTTAAAGTCCAAAAACATTACCGAATTGCTTTTAAAGGTATCTTCAGACCCTTAAGGTTTGAAATAGGTATTTGTTCGTTATTTGTACGTATGGCGAAATGGCGATTTATAAAATGGAAATTTCCAGGATATCCAAGACCTACTCGACTCATCAACACAAGGCGTCGTTTACTTCAGCTTGGGCTCAGTTGTTAAAGCTAAGATGCTCCCAGAGAAGATCAGGAAGGAGCTCATTCAGATGCTTGGAGAAATCCCGTATACTGTACTGTGGAAATTCGAAGAGGAACTTAAAGGAGTGCCCCAGAATGTTCATGTGAGGGCGTGGTGGCCCCAAGCCAGTATTTTAGGTACGAAACTTCGGTTCTGCTTCCGCTGGTAAAGAAACTTCGCCAGTGCTGACGGTCCCCCCCCCCCAGAACTTTGATGTAAAGTAATTGACCGCCAAAGTTTGGCAAAAGCAACCGTCTTCAGGTTCGTTCTTTTTCTACGGAGTGCATCACAATCAACATCTAACACGACATTTATATATCGATTTTTTTCTTTTGTTTAGAAGGGTATACCATCAGGATGTTCCTATATACCTTTGGTGAAGATCTGATGACGCATTCCGGCGATAGAAAACGAAATGAAGACTAGAGTAGAATACTGAATTCCGTTGTTCTGGAGGTTTAATTATTTAAAGAGAACACTTGCATCTTGGCAAATACATAACATGTAATAATCACGTTCCTCCATTTCCTCGTTTGTCTACCATGGCACACACTTTATCACTATAGATTTTTTCCTGTGCAGCTCATCGAAATATCAAGCTGTTCATCACACACGCTGGCCAGCTCAGCGTCCTCGAAGCCATCCACTATGGAGTGCCGCTCCTCGCGATGCCAGTGTTTGGAGACCAACACAGCAACGCCGATCGCGCTGAGAGGGACGGCTTCGCGAGGAAGGTGCCTTTCTCGTCCAACATGGGGGGAGAATTGAGACGGGTGCTGAAGGAAATGCTCAGTGACAATCGGTGAGATAGAGAACTTAGTATTGGATCTTTAACTATGAAATTGGAGTTTTTTTTCTTCGTTAATCATATGTACCTGTGATTTTCAAAACTATATCCAAATTTGTTTTTTATTTGGAAACTGGAATATTATTTCAAGGTTTCACATGAAATATTTAATTTCTGGGTTAAATCAAATAATAAAATTTGAACAGAGCTCTTTTCATGTGCTTCCCATAATCATTTCTTAGATTCGCTAAAACTTTTATAAAGCGGTTACTTTTAAAAATTAACGCTGCCTATACTTTTTTTTTTTCTCTGTTTATTTTAAGGAGGGTTTCTTCAATAAAGAAAATGTCACCCTCATAGTGATACAGAATGACTTAACATCTACGCTTAATACCTACATCAACTAAATTATAGTGTCCTAGCTGCTCCCGATGTGGGAGCAGCTAAGACACTGTTACACATTCCCATTTCGCCATTGAAGTTAATTTTAGTGCCTATACTTAACTTAATGTTATCGGATAATACACACAAGTTTAGCTAAATTTGGATTTGCCGTTTCCAAAAAAAAACAAAAATGTTTGTATGGAGAAAGCAGTCTTAATGAATGTCCTTCATACAAAACGCCAATTTCATAGGTAAGGAAGGACCTAAGTTTAACCTTTGTAAATAGAAATATTCTTTTATGGACCATTTTGGCTAGAAGAAACTGGAAGAAAATTGGAATGCAAATTGGAAGATGATGAGTTGCCAAAGGGACTGCATTACATTATCATTATAATGATAAAACCCTCGTTTAAAAAATTGAAAAAAAAAAAAAAAAAGGGACTGCAACTACAATGCAACCCCATCGACCATTACGCTGGTTTGATTTGTCTTGATAAGTTGTCTGTTCATAGATGGTATTTAGGTTCTCATGACAAAGCCGCTCCGTATCGTCCAAAATACCTCAATGCTCGAAGACGAAAGCCTTTGAAACGTGACCTCACTCTAAGGACCTCATAATAAATCTCAAAATCATGCAACAAGCTATGGAGAGGGCGAGCATTTCACATCGTGATCGAATCAGGAATGAAGAACTGTGATAATCACTGACATAGCCCATCGGATTAGCAAGATGAAGTGGCAGTGGGCAGGGAACATAGCTCGAAGAACTGATGGCCGGAGGGGCATTACAGTTATCGAGTGGAGAGGCACGTTCACTCACAAGGTGGACAGCTGACCTGATAAAGGTCACTCTGGAATACTATAGGGAAGGCAGTCCAGAAGTTGACGTCCTGTGGCTAACATGATGATGACAAAGCCGGAAGATGAACTCTGGTACTCAGCAGCGGAATATAGTAGAGATTTACAAGATTGGGCTTATGTTCTGATAATCATCATCATCAGCCCATACACATACTGCAGGTATATAGGTCTTCCCTCGTAATGAGGAAGTATGGGCCTTAGTCCACACCGCTGGAACAATGCGGGTTGGGGACTTCACATGCCTTAGAATTTTTATTTCTCAGGCATGCAGGTTTCCTCACGATGTTTTACTTAACCGTTTAAGAGCAGTCGGATAAATGCACATAAGTAATTAAATTAAATTTAAAAACTCATTTGCACATGGCCTGCTTGGGAATGGAACCGGGACCTCCTAAATTGAGGGCTGCATCTTAACCGCTGAGCCACCGACGCTCCTAGACTACGACGCTCTAGAGTAATATAATTATAAAATTATAAAAGTCGCGAAAAAACCAGGACCTCCAAGGAGGTTACATGTTCGTACCGGTTGGGTTTGAGACGATGTAACGCTGGGCCACTAAAGGCAAAACGCCTGGTCCAAGACCTGTCGGCGCGTCTCATCGAAGCTTCTGGTGACTGCAGACCAGGCGGCTTCCTAGCCTAGTGCAAAGAATAAATCTCGCTATTCAGCGCGGGAACGGTTCCTGCCGATTTTGGTACTATGCCGCGTCGACGATATGCACTAGACGCAAATTTTTAACTATAATAACTATATTTAATGTTTTTGTATTTTTTTTATGCACAATGGGTTGGTACTTGACCTCAATCACACCTGATGTTAAGTGAAGATGAGGTCGAAGGTGTATTTAATATTATAAATAAATAAATATAATTTAATGTAAAATATGTGTCTAATTTTCAGTTACTACGAACATGCGAAGTACCTGTCGAAGATATTCAACAACCGGCCCGTGTCGCCCCACAAGCTCATCCCGCATTACGTGGAACTGGTCATCGAGACCAAAGGTGAAATACTTCCATCATCAGTTTACTCCGCTTCCTCAAAGCCAAGAAAGATCACCAATTACCTCCAATAAGATCCGATTTTCGACTGCGAAAGATAAGTCGACGTTTAAAATTGTCTAATTTAATTTATCTATGTCCCCATCCATATATACGAAGTACTGCGTAAAGAGCTGGAACCGCGACTGAACAAGCTCATAGTCACAAGCGCCGTAAATATGCGTCAATTGCTATAAACCACGAGTTTGCGGCGCTTGCACTGGAGACATTGGGTCCATGGTCTTCGGACACAAAAAAAATGTAAAGGATTTATCCATTAGACTGGTCGCCCTTCTGGAGGTATGAGAGGTGGTGCCTACTTTGGTCAGCAGCCGATCTAAGCATTCGCCGGAGCAATGGCACTAGCATACCTACTTGTCACTATAATAAATAATATAAATATCCTTGGACATATACAGACAGCGCCATCTAGTTCCACACTAAGCAACTAGGCTTGTGTTGTGGATACCAGATAGTTGATACACTACACAAATAAATTTTTTTTTGTAAATAAATACGTATAC
Organism: Oegoconia quadripuncta; assembly: GCA_949316235.1. Lineage (NCBI taxonomy): Eukaryota > Metazoa > Arthropoda > Insecta > Lepidoptera > Autostichidae > Oegoconia > Oegoconia quadripuncta. The sequence goes on along the minus strand of OX438750.1, from coordinate 6,186,784 downwards.
ATATAAATGAATAACATACATAACTCGGGTACACATGTCCGTATTCATCATACAAACATATGCCCCTAGCGGGATTCGAACCCACGACCTTTTGGTATAGCAGCAGAGCTATGATTCACGGAAGCCAGTTGGAAGGCGTATTTTTATTATAAGATATATTTCAATTGTGTATTTAGAATACAATATTCTAGTGTATTCATTATCATGGTTTTAAATACTATGGAGATAACTATCTACTTAAATACATAATCAAAAGTTACTCTAAGATCTACATAAACAATAATTCACCTACTAGTGTACGGTTCAATAAAAATAAATATCCTAGAACATACACACAACGCCATCTAATTCCACACTATGCAACTAAGCTTGTATTACGGATACCTGATAGTTGACACAAATACTTTTTTTGTAAATATACAATACAATACAAATACTCTTTCTTGCGCAAAATAATTTACAATAATTTTTGATGATAACAATAGAACACAATTAGGCGGTCTTATCACTAAAAGCGATCTCTTCCAAACAACCCACAGCTATGGGACATTTGTAGGTAGAAAAACAGGTAGGGTGCATGCATAAATATAATAATAATATCATATTAATTGACTTAATTATATAAATAAATAAATATACAGGCTGTGGTTTTAAACAGTCTCCAAATTGAAGGAGGGGATTGTATTGCTGTAAGTGATTATAAATCAATTAAAAAAAGTATACCTTAAAAAAAATCAAAATATCGAATTTATTTTGAAGCATCTGTTTTTTTTGCGTATACTATACTAAGGTATCGGCAAGTTCAAATTCCCACGCTGCCGCCACACGCCGCGCCGCCTAGGCAGCGCCGACAAAGGGACCGGCTTCTTTGTCGGCATCTACGGCCGCACGCGCCGCGCGGGTTTGCAAGCGACTTCGCTAAACTCCGGTTAGTCTGCCCGCTGCCGCCACCGCGAAAGCACAAGCACACGTGGTACGACTTTTGTAAATTTTGCTTAAAATAAAATGTCGCGTTACTCTAACAGAGATTACTTGGAGATGGTGCGGATGTATGTCCTCGCTGGTGACAGCTTGAGCATTCAGCAGCATTGTGCGCAACTACCTGAATGATACGTTTGGAGCACAGTGGGTGGGACGTGGTGGTCCAGTGGCTTGGCCTCCTCGGTCTCCGGACCGTACACCTTTAGACTTTTATTTATGGGGTGATGTGAAAAGACTAGTGTACAACGAGGAAATTACCAGTGTAGTGCAATTGCGTTCGCGAGTCGTGTCTGCCTTTGAAACGGTTAACGAAAACGTTTACGTTTTACGAAAATTAAAAGAAAACTCTAGGCGACGTGCCGAACTGTGTATTGCTCGTGGAGGCGCACATTTTGAGCAGTTGTTACGAGTAACATAAGTCACATTACGTAAGTACCTACAACCTTAAATTTTCTTTCGAACACCTCAACCTCTAAATGTCTTTATGTCGGTACGCTACACGTACCAATAAAAAAAATCTAATCAACATTACTTGGCTTCAACACTATTGGTAATTTGGGAGAGAAGGAAACTACGCAATGGGTATACATACATACATAAAATCACGACCTCTATCCCAAATGGGGTGGTCAGAGATATCCCAAACGAAGCGTTTGGGTGTTCCAAACATTAAAAGATTAATGCTTGAAACAACATCCATGTTTCACCCTAGGAATAACAGAAATGCACACGTGACAGGGGGTGAGCCCATCGCCGTTAAAACCTGCAAGTCTATGGATGTTTTTATGGAAAGTCCCTTAGTCGCCTTTTAAGACATCCACGGGAAGAGATGGGTTGGTGCTATTCTTTTTATGTGCCGACACCACACAGCACTAGACGATCGAAATGTTTAAGTTCGTTGACTTTATTGTATCGGTCGTTCGTCGAGCGTCGAGACATAGTATACGCAAATTTTGGTATAAATCATAAAACCTTACAAGATGAATAGGGCACTGACCATGTTGTTAATTTGTTATTTAATAGTTTTAAGCACATTTATACTATTTGTTGTAGACTTTCGTATAATATGGAGACTGTTTAAAACCACAGCCTGTATATAAATACTTAATATATAGTATAAAACACAATCACTAGAAACACTTATAGATAGTCAACTAATGTTCACGAGGCGGGAGTTAACGAAAAGAAAAAAGTCAGAGACCTAAGTAGTTGTTTTTGACTTGAAATTTAAAAATATTTAAAGATTGAGCTTTCCTAATAGATTCCGGCAAAGAGTTCCATCCAATATACAGGATGAATTTGAATTCGTATAATTCCCACTAACTGGTGACGCCATTCTTGTTCACTAGGGACCATAGGTGAAAATTGTGGGACTTTCTTGGTTTCAGAATGGTTTTGGAATTGAGACCTGCAGTGTCACTTAGAGACAGATTTAAAGAGTATAATATTCTAACCTTTTCGTCACAGTACATTTTTGAAAATCTAATATATGTCAAAAAAAATATAGCATCATTTAGGAAAAATAGTGATAAACATGATGTCAATACAAGAAATAAAGATAAACTTGCAGGTCACATAAGTCGCCTCCACAAAGTCAGTAATTCATTCAAAGGGTTATGTATACGCTTTTTCAATAAAGTTCCTGTTGATATACAAAATCTTCCTTTCAATAAATTTAAAGATACTATAAAACAGAAACTTATTAAGAAAGCATATTATAAAATATCAGATTATTTAGATGATAAACAATCATGGACATAACCAGCCCGTTCGCATAACCAGGCTATTTGACAATTAATAATGAAATATTATAATATAAAATAATAATTTTGTAATATAAAAACCTTTTTTTAAAAGAGCGACCTCTCGAGTTTCTTGCTTGTCTTCTCAAGGGAAAATTGCCTTTTGAACAAGCAGTAGCTTTAAAAATGTAAAATCTGACTATTTTAAGTGTACCCTGTGTACCTACAAAATAAAGCATTTTTTGATTTTGATTTTGATTTATTTATTTATTTATTTATGTTAAGGAAAACCAACAGCCATGTTAAATCACAAATAACAATTTTGTTTATTTGGATGAGTAATCGAAATTTCTTTTATCGAATTCGACTATGGTTCCTGGGGGAAAGTTATTCGTAATCAGGAGTGGAGTTGCCAGTAAATTGGAGTTACACGAATTCAAATTCACCCTGTATAAGTACCAAACTTGTCCCATATAAGTTTAGTGGATCTTACGATGATTTTTAACCGCCTCCGTGGCTCAATGTGAACAGCATAGGGTTTATATTATTGAAAAGAAGAAGAAGCGTGTATTTTACAAAAAAAGAAATTCATGTAATTCACTAATCTGGTATCCTTACTACAAGCCTAGTTGATTAGTGTGGAGCAAGATGGCGCTGTGTATCTCCGAGGATATTTATAATTCTCTACATATTATTATAAATGAAAAGATCCATAACTCGGGTACACGTGGCCGTATTCATTATACAAAATTCGATCCCGCGACCTTTTGGTATAGCATATGAGAAATGAGGATACCAGTAACAACACTACAATTATTGATAGACTGAATTTGAAATATTAAAAAAATCGTACGATCACACAAGATTAAAATAAATAAATAAAAATAAAATTTATTTATTTGCAAGAATATGGTACAATAAGGTCTTAATAAATTATTTTCCAAGACATACTCTGCTTTAAGAAGCGTGCAAAATATTATAATATGTGAAGACAGATCATGCATTAAAAATCAACAAATTGGAAAAATATAAATGTCAAAATCTGTCATCTTACAGATCAGAAAGATAATTTAAACAATGAATAAAATAAAATAACAATTCATTAAAATGTCAGTAAAAAAGGCATGCAAATGTCAGTAACCAGGTGCTAATTTATTGATAGAACTTGAAACTTTGTAAAAATAAAATTGCAAAAATTATTATCTTTAGGTGCCTATCACCTTCGGTCCAAGACCCACCTGTACCCTTGGTATCAGCGCTGGATGTTGGATCAGCTCGCCGCCCTGCTCGTCGTCCTGTTTATCCTGCGAGCAGCAGTGATGGTCCTCATTCGACGCTGCTGGAGCCAAGATAAGAACAAAGTGAAGATGAACTGATTGTAATGTTATTCTTTAGTTCGTTATAATCGTAGTTATACAAGGTGTAAAAGAAAGTACGATTGTAATTTTGATAATTTTTTAAGAATCGATCATAGATTACGGGAAATATGTATATAAAATGTATAAAGAAATCCCAGGTAATTTTACTATCCTAACTAATCCTAACAAATGTTAAAAATGCGAAAGTTTGTGTGTGTGTATGTCTCTATGTATGTATGTTTGTTAACTTTTCACGCCTATACAGTTGGACGGATTTGGATGAAATTTGGTGGGTAGACAGATTAGGACCTGGAGTAACATATAGGTAATTTTTTTTGCTGATTTTTGATGAAATCTTCCACGCGGACGAAGTCGTGAGCGGAAAGCTAGTAGTAAAATAAATTATAAAAAATTAGTACACTTAAAATGGAATACGTGTTAGATACATTTTATGAAAGAAAAAAATAAACAAAATAAAAACGGCGCAGGCCGAGGGACTATATTTTACTTAATTTCTAATATTTATTTTGTATAGTAGTTTTGAATGACAACAAATTTTATTTAGAAATGATAATACAGTAGGAATAATAGTGATGAAATTAGTTTTTTTAATTTACAAATAAATAACTTGCCCCAAGTCCCTGGTTACAGAATCGTACCCAGAAGGCTGGCTGCATAGCTTGGAGAATTACCTGAGATTTTTTAAAATATTCATCCTGTAGGTAATCTATGTACGATACATAATAATTTCCCAAAATATTATACCTTCGTACTTAATTTTACACCCGCTATATTAGATATTAATAAGTTAATAATGGAAGGCATAAATAATTTGGAAAAACACTTACTTGCATTGTTAGTCTCACCGTCCTCTCCATGAATAGGTACTTCGTTTTCCGGATACAACATTATTATATCGAATTTAATAATTCGCTAAAAATAGTGATAGGCACAATGTAAATACAAGGAATAACAACCAGTTATCTGTTTACGTTAGCCGACTTCACACAGTTAGTAAATCCTCCAAAGGGCAATGTATACGCTTTTATAATAAGGTTCCAGTAGACATTCAAAACTTGCCTTTAAATAAATTTAAAGCTATCATAAAACAGAAATTATTAGCGAAAGGCTATTATAAAACCACTGACTATTTCAATGATAAGCAAGCATGGACATAGCTGTCTTATTATTCATATAATTATCTAATCACAAATAGTAACCCATAATCTGTTTGAAAGAGCAACCCTAGAGTTGCTTGCTTGTTCTTCTCTGGGGAGTCAGCTTTGTGAATGAGCAGTAAATTTAAATGTAATATTAATAGTGACGTTCTCAAGTGATAATTTTATCCTATGAAATAAAATATTTTGAATTGATTTGATTTGAATAATCGCCGAAAACTATTCCACAAATATCTTTTTATATTGTTTTTTGTTTGACGTAACATTCACACCTTTTTTTATAAACGCACAACTATTCATCGAAAAAGTGGGTCGAATTTATGTCAAATAATAGCATAACGCTTTATCGAATTAACCTTTCATGGAACAATTATTTTATCAGAGTATCAATTTATCGAAACATGATTTTACAGAAATTAGGTTACTTTACTTTACCACAAGCAACATTTATTAATTTTATGTATTTAATATGATATATTTATATATTTAATATTATATAAATTTGTGTGTGTTATGTAGTCAATAATATATTGTATGTTTTAAGTGCAGTTAAATTATCTGGTTATAGTTTGTAGGCTTAGTTTATGTATTTTTATCTTTACGTTATATAATAATTACCAACTATAAAATACACCCGTATTGCTACTATTAGTGCAAACCTCATCTACTGGTAGCTTGTATCTTTACCCTAAGGTTTGCGTCGAAGAGATCGCTGTTAGCGATAAGGCCGCCTTTTTGTGCGATTAATGATGTTCGCTGTATTCTTCATGTAGCTTTTGTTAATTGTGTGAGTATTTGATTTATCGAAGTAACGTTTCATTGAACGATGTATTTGTTATTAGAGCGGCGGGTTAGGATAAAGTTTGATGTAGACAACATTGGGTTTACGATTCGGAGGTCGCGGGTTCGATCCCCAGCGGGGTACATGTTCAAGTACTCGGTTTGGTTGGCGGTAGGGCATTTTAAAATGTCCGCCTGTTTAGCTACCACCATCTTATCTAAATCTGCCGCCAAGCAGCAATGTTAATAGCATTGTTATGTTCCGGTTGTCAGAGATAATAATAATAATAATAATAAACATCTTTATTTGCCAAGAAAGAAAACAGTAAAAACTAAAATATAAAATGACTTTTTAATTATGACAAAAAGGTCTGTAGCTCAGCATAATGGTCGCTGGCAACCAGGGGCCGCTGATTTTCAGCCACAGCCTGCAGTTATGTACAGTCCGCCACACGTTGACCAAGCAACCATTGTACCTACATTGAACGCTTAACATAATAACAGGTCAATAGTGGGATTCCAATCCACACAAAAATACTATCTGATAGATAGCCAGTCTCCCGAATGTGTTGGGGTTTCCGGGTCAGTACGCTTCCACCTTCGACCTCATCTTTGCTTGGCATCAGGTGTGATTGAGGTCAAGTACGAACCCGTCGTGCATAAAAAAATGTAATACTATAATGCAGGCATGCAAACATTCCAAGAATTTGACGACTTCAGCTTCTACCTGACCGCAGTGTTTCAGCCCTCCCGCTACCTCGTCGTGGTTACGTCAATCGCTTTCACAGCTCCGGCTTCATAGATAACTCTTCGCGCTGTCCATACTCCACCAGTCCGGCTACGCTCGTATTGGCAAAACTGTCAAGTTCAGTGAGAATCTGGAGAGCATCCTTTGGATAAAGGATCAATATGAATCCAATGACTCCTCATGTGATAAAATCGGCTCAGTAGCTTACGCTAGATATTGCGAATAGAAGACGTTTCCATGAGAAAAATATGACTTACCTATGAAATTGGCGTTTTGTATGAAGAATTTCATTAAGACTGTTTTCTCCATATTATAAACATTTTTGATTTTTTTTTTGGGAACGGCAAATCCAAATTTAGCTAAACTTTGTGTGTATTATGTGATAACATTAAGTATAGGCAGCGTTATTTTTTAAAAGTAACCGCCTTATAAAAGTTTCAGCGAATCAAAGAAATGATTATGGGAAGCACATGAAAAGAGCTCTGTTCAATTTTTTTTAATGTGATTTAGCCCAGAAATTAAAAAAAAAACAAATTTGGATATAGCTTTGCAAATCGCAGGAATTGGTACATATGATTAACGAAGAAAAAAAACTTCAATTTCATAGGTGTTTTTTATAAAAAAATTTCATCATTATAATACATGCATACATAATGTCACGCCTGTTTCCCGTAGCGGTAGGCAGAGACCACAAACTTTCACTTGCTACGATCCTGACACACCTCTTCTGCTTCCTTCACTCTCATAAGGTTGTTCATACATGCTCGTCGGTTTAGGGTACTCTTGACTTGGCCTTTCATCTGTATACCCACTTTATATTGCATGGGGAATCGAAAACTTTTTCTTCAAAATAAAACCTTTTGACCATGGTAATTTGTGTTCTACCCGCGATACCTAGAACTGCCTTTTAGCTTAGTATCCCTTTTCCGAATAATCTTATACATTTAGGTACACATGCGATTCATGACACTTCTTTCTTGCCTCAGTCGTGTACATATTTTTTGTGATCGACAACATATTTGTGATTTTTGAATGTGTTGATTTTTGTTGTTAAGTTAATTTCTTTTGTCAATAACTACACCAAATAATTACAGTATTGTATTTATAATAGAATAATAAAAATAAGCTATCACAATATACAGAAACAGATTTTGAAATGCGGTGAGTGCAATGTGATGTCAAATGGACTCCATCTCAGCATATGCTGTAGCAATTGTTCTTCAAGCAATTAGCTCTTCTTGTCTTTGCTCTTCTTCTGGCTCCAGCAGCGTCGAATGAGTGCCATTATTGCTGCTCGCAGGAGGTACAGAATGACCAGCAGCGCGGCGAGCTGGTCCAACATCCACCTCTGATACCAAGGGTACAGGTGGGTCTTGGAGCGAAGGTGATAGGCACCTGGGAAGAAATAATTTTTCATTTATAGTTCAATTGGGACATCATACTGGGGCCAACAGCGGTTGCAGGGTTACGGTGGCGCAAATTAGCAAGGTTTCTTGAATTGGGGAGGCGGATGATATATCTCATATGATATATCTAAGCCTTAACAGAGAAATAATAAATAAATATCTTTGCACATACACACACAGCGCCATCTAGTTCCACACTAAGGAACTAGACTTGTATTATGGATACCAGATGGTAGATACATTTTTACTACACAAATACATTTTTTTTTAATAAATGAAAAACATCCATATCTAGGGAAACAGATGTCTGTATTCATCATACAAACATATGCCCCTAGCGGGATTTGAACCCGCGACCTTTTGGTATAGCAGTCAGAATTTTTAATCAATATACCAAACAGGTCGTCAAAAGGAAATACAAGAATGTTAAGCTGTAATTACAAATAATTCAAACAAAGTATTCTATTACGTAACTATAAAATATTATATTTACATAACTATAAAAAGTGTATCGCCTCGAGTTCTCCTACCCGCGGCATTGTCCCCAGCACGCTAGCCGCTACCTGTAGTTGATTTTAATTGCGATGTCTTAGAATAAGGCAAATAGTCTGTATGGCTCAGATTATCCACAATCAATAAAATGGATCACGGTGGTCACGAAAATCGTTTTAATGATGCCTTGAATAGCTTTATGAAATACTCTTAAACTAGAGTCAAATAGATTGCGTGCATTCACGCTAGAGGAGATTTCATTATATTATTGGGCTTCACCTATGAAATTGGAGTTTTTTTTTTCGTTAATCATATGTACCTACTAATTCGTGCGATTTTCAAAGCTATATCCAAATTTGTTTTTTATTTGGAAAATGGAATATTATTTCAAGGTTTCACATGAAATATTTTTTAATTTCTGGGCCAAATCACATATTAAAAAAAATTTGAACAGAGCTCTTTTCATGTGCTTCCCATAATCAAACTTCAAACTTCAAACTTCAAGCATTTATTTCAACGTAAGATACACGATATCATTTGTTGAATGTCAATTTAAATCTACTGGAAATTAAAAAGTTTATTGCATTTATCTGTCAGTCAGCATGTCCAAGCTACTACCTCTTCGGAAAGGGAATTCATCTGTGGGAAAAGAAGCGGCGCAAGAAACCCACAGGATCATTGTTGTTCAATTTTTTCTTAGATTCGCTGAAACTTTTATAAAGCGGTTACTTTTAAAAATTAACGCTGCCTATACTTAACATAATGTTATCCGATAATACACACAAACTTTAGCTAAATTTGGATTTGCCGTTCACAAAAAAAAAACAAAAATATTTGTATGGAGAAAACAGTCTTAATGAAATTCTTCATACAAAACGCCAATTTCATTGGTAAGGACCTAATAATATCTTCACATTCTTACAACAGGATCATTATACGATCTGTTATTTATATAGACATCCAGCAGGAGAACTTTAGGATTTCTGAATCAATAGTTGATGTTCAAAACCAAGGACCAAGAATGTTTGGAGTATCCAGCATAGAGTGTGTCAAGTCTAGATTTTGACGTTTAATAGGTATGTATCATATTAAATGAAGCTAACGGTGTTTCATAAGATGGGAGGCTGATTACCTTTAGTCTCGATGACCAGTTCCACGTAATGCGGGATGAGCTTGTGGGGCGACACGGGCCGGTTGTTGAATATCTTCGACAGGTACTTCGCATGTTGGTAGTAACTGGAGACAAAACACAGTGTTCATTGAATCTATGAGCGCTTAGTCATGGGTCATCCATCCATGTGTGTGTGCGTGGGTGCGTGTGTGTGTGTGTGTGTGTGTGTGTGTGTGTGTGTGTGTGTGTGTGTGTGTGTGTGTGAGTGTGTGTGTGTGTGTGTGTGTGTGTGTGTGTGTGTGTGTGTGTGTGTGTGTGTGTGTGTGTGTGTGTCTGTGTCTGTGTGTGCGTGTGTGAGTGTGTGTATGTGTGTGTGTGTGTGTGTTTGTGTGTTTGTGTTTGTGTGTGTCTGTGTGTGTGTGTGTGTGTGTGTGTGTGTGTGTGTGTGTGTGTGTGTGTGTGTGTGTGTGTGTGTGTGTGTGTGTGTGTGTGTGTGTGTGTGTGTGTGTGTGTGTGTGTGTGTGTGTGTGTGTGTGTGTGTGTGTGTGTGTGTGTGTGTGTGTGTGTGTGTGTGTGTGTGTGTGAGTGTGTGTCTTACTACTAATAAACCAGGGAGTATGAGGAGGATGACTCTGGATGTATGGATGGATGGAAGCTGGGAAGTTGTGACGGATCCAGATCATCATAGAAAATCGGACGGAATTCTGAATGTTGTTTTTCAAGCACGAGTTCGCGTTCCTTCCTCCAAATTCTACAATCCCACAGAATGTGGCGTGATTATTGTTCGCTGTCACCACAATCTCAACTTGGTCTCTCTCTTGATGTATACTCTCTTACCTGTCATCATTGAGCATTTCCATCAGGTGTCCTCTCAATTCTGGCCCCATGTCAAGAGAGAACGGCACCATCTTCGCGAAGCCTTCCTTCACGGCGCGCTCAGCGTTGCTGGGCTGGTCTCCGAATACTGGGATCGCGAGTAGAGGCACTCCATAATGAATGGATTCCAATGTACTGAGTTGACCACCGTGAGATATAAACAGCTTCACATTTGGATGTGCTGTCAAAGAAAATTTTACTATGTGAGAAAATATAGCGAGTTTATCATTATCACTTGTTGTATTACTACCATATAATTAAGTATTACCACAATTATTTAGCAATCATTATGAATATTAGAATTATCATAAACAACAGCACGACAATCAACAACAATCATACCAATCATACTTGGCTTGTTCTTGCGCTCCACAACTTAGAAACACTACGTCTCTTTATATTCACTCGCACCTACTATCACTCATCAATCACTATTTCAAGAGTCTGAAAATTGCTATTTACTTAATACTTACTGTTTCCTCTGGTTTAGGTTCCAAGTTGCTCTGCTCCTTAGGGGATAGCGGAAAATCAGTGGTTTGCTCAATGAGCAATCTAACACACTGACCCATTTGTACTGCTGCAGTACACCATTAGTGTTACAATATTATGTTATTGTTGTTGATGTATTACCTTATCTGTGTATCGATATGTATAAGCTAAATGTACGTGTGGGACTGTGGAAACAAATAAAGTCTTTATCTATCTATCTATCAATTCTAATCCAGATCTGCGTTGAGATTTCCAGAAGCCATGGACTTTAAGATATGACGATAAATTTTGTGGTCGTTTGGGGATCTCGCCGTAAATTTCGTTGCCAATTATGGCTACGGGCTTACGGAATAAAAGCTTATAATAATATTACCATCACAATTATCATAATCAACCTAATGAATACAATTATCAGAATTGGCGCAATCATAATAAGCATTACAATAACCATAACCTAAATCATTATCATGTATCCTGAAAAGAACAGTGACAATTTTAAAGAACAAATGTAGTTCTTAGGCATACAGCCATCAGAAGAGTCAGAAGGATGACGACTCACCTAATACGCTGGATTGAGGCCACCACGGTCTAATGTGAACATTTTTCGGCAGACCTTCAACTTCCTCTTCAAACTTCCACAGCACCATATAAGGAATCTCCCCCAGCATCTGAATGATCTCATTTCTTATCTTTTGTGGGATCATCTTGGCTTTGACAACTGAGCCCATGCTGAAGTATACTACTCCCTGTGGTGATGCATCCATTAGATCTTGAATGTCCTGATGAAAAATCGAGAGTGAATTATGTAGTGGTCGTTCCAGAATCTATGGGGTAGGCCTATATTTAGCAGAGGACGTTTTGTGGCTGATATTGCGATGTTGACGGTATAGCGATAGTGACAGGAAGCATAGATTGACTTCTGGATCAAAATTATTATTTAGACCCAGTGGCAGGTCGAAATAAAGAACTGTCGATCTCTGCTCATCGAGTTTTGTTTGCCGAAATTAGGTGGTAGATTCGAAAAGAGCTTTGAGAGACAAGATCTGGAATAAGATGATGCATCAGACAGCATAGAGGTCGATATAGCTTTAAAAGTTAAGAAGCTGAAGTGGCAATTGGCAGGTATATCTGTTGCAGAATCACTGGAGCACACCGCTGCGTGGCGGCTGGTTGCAACCAGATGCGTAAAACAAAAGATTGTGCTCTGTGGCACCCCCCGAATATTACTAGGAGGAGGAGGACTACAATTAGAATAGTGTGGGAATCTTATCATCATGTATTCTTATTATATACATGATCTTCCTTGTAAGAAATTTGTCGATGGCGTAATAATTTGTAATTATCTACAAAAAATAGGAATTTCCAAGTTCTATTGGAACCAAAGTTCTGTTTGGGGACTAAAATGGATACCTAGAAGCCTAATTTAAACTGGTCATTAGATACATGGTGTGTCACGACTTAGTACGAGTACTATTTAACACTATGATCATACTTCTACTAACCAAATACCACATTGATGTCTCCAAATACGGAGTATCACAGCATTGCAGAGGCACAGTCTTGGAGACTCCAATTTTCCAGTTTGGAGTTTACCAATGTTTCGTAAACTGTTTTTTTTTATGATTGACTGGAATCGCGTTTGACCACAATATCACCTGATGGAAAGTGACGATGTGGTCGAAGATGAAGCACGCGATCCCAGTAAATGTCTATTCACTCTACTCTTGAAGATCCTAAGGTTGCAGGATTCAGGAAAGACTGACGCCGAAAAGGAGGTCCATGCCTTGGCTGTTCGGATGATGAATGAAGAATCGAACGTCTTAATGCGAATGTTCGGTATATTAACGATATATGGGTGGAATCCCTCCCCACGCCTAGTGGTCCGAAGATGGAAGGGTGACGGTGGAATAAGATTATGTAATTCCAACGCACACTCCCCGAAATGCATCCTGTAAAAAACTGAGAGACAGGCGACTTTGCAACGGTGTTCAAGACTCTGTAATTTAGCAGTCATCGAATTATCACCTATGAGTCCCATGGTACGTCGTTCCACTGTATTCTCCCATGACAATTTGCTGTAAATGTTTGGCTTATTTTATTAGTAATACAAACCTTAGGTAAAGGTGCAGTTTCCTCATTGATATGATATCCAGCGATATCTACAACGTTTGGGGGAAGACTCTGGGCTGGAGCTATTGAGGGGTGAGAGTTGACGAACACCAACGAGACGTTGTACAGCGCAGACTCGAAGGGTGGTAGGGCCACTCCTCTAGCAGCGGCGAGGGGACTAAAAAATTCTTCGTAACGTTTAGCTGCTCCGTCCATCCTGGAAATAATAGATATTAAGTAAAATATTGGTCAAAGTTAAATATGCTTTATGTTGTAGGTACACAGGGTACACAGTCATACATTTTTAAAGCTACTGCTTAGGAACAACGGGAAAAGACTCGACATTCGGTCTTTGCTAGGGGATACAAATTGCGGACACCTTACTACCCTTTCGACAAGAAAATGTCAAGCGCTCCATGTATTCAAGTCTCAGTGGAGATCATGTATTTGCGCTGTTCGGCATAGAACTGCTTTGGCGGTGGGGAGTAGATGCTTACGCTCTGTAGAGAGCTTTGTTTGGTTCATGTTTAAGACATTGTATAAACAGAGACCTGGTCAATTAAAAGAAGAAGCTTTGCTGTGCAGGGGGCAATCTGGGCATGATTCTCCTCACAGGGAGCCGAGGAACTTGAGGAAAGTTCCTTTTATTTTTGGTATTTTTTTAAGTATTTTGAACGACACTATGACTTAATTACAATATTATATCTGACCAGGTGTCGGTTTAGATACACAGCTTCTGATTGTTACTATTTAATACTTTATTCCAATAAAAGACGGCTTCCTAGCCGCCGCCGCGCATATTTAACAGCCTCCGTGGCTAAATGTAAACAACATTGGGTTTACGATTCGGAGGTCGCGGGTTCGATGCCATGGTACTCGGTTTGGTTGGTAGTAGGGCATTTTAAATATCCGCCTGCTAGCTACCACCATCTTATCTAAATCTGCCGCCAAGCAGCAATGTTAATAGCATTGTTGTGTTCCGGTTGTCAGAGATAATAAAGCCAGTCCACCAAGTGTGTTGGGTTTTCCGGGTCAGTACGCTTCCACCTTCGACCTCATCTTCACTTAACATCAGGTGTGAATGGGGTCAAGTATTAAAAAAAGTCAATAAACTTACATTACAAAACCCACCATAAGAACAGCGCTGACTTCGTTCACGACACGTTGCCAGAACGTCATCGGGATGGAGAATTGGTTCATAAGTACGAACGGTACGGTGGAGACCGATCGCACCTCGTCGACAAGGAATTCCAGGTAAGGGTGCATGATCATACCGCTGAGTAAGATCCAGGGTATTTGCTGGACTGCTGCATACCTGAATATGAAAAACAATATAAATAAATAAATATCCTTGGACATACACACAACGCCATCTAGTTCCACATTAAGCAACTACCTATATGCTTGTGTTGTGGATACCAGATGGTTGTTATACTACACAAATACATTTTTTTTTGTAAATAAATACATATATAAATGAAAAACATCCATAACTCGGAAACACATGTCTATATTCATCACACAAACATATGCCCCTAGCGGGATTCGAACCCGCAACCTACATTGCTATAAATTGGAAATTTAGAAAAACCCGAGAGACTGAAAATTGTACGAGTAAAACTAAATCCACTTCTTTTAAAAGATCTTCGAAACTCTAATGCGCAGATTTTCACCAAACTTCGATAAAAACCATCTTGGAATCAAATCGATGGGTCGTTTTGGCGCTACAACGTCACAAACAGGCATAGCCTAATCAAATGAAATAAAATCATTTATTTGCAAGACTACCTACATCGTTTAGAAGTACCAAGGAGTTATTGTTAAAAAAGAAGTCATTGTTTTCAACCTGTATGCATGTGTGCAAATTTTTCGTCTTAACGAATCGTAATAAAAATGTTATCAGAAAGTGTTTATTTTGAAAAAAATCAGTAACATTATATTGGGTCTTTACCTATGAAATTGGAGTTTTTTTCTTCGTTAATCATAAATTCCTGCGATTTTCAAAGCCTATATCCAAATTTGTTTTTTATTTGGAAAATGGAATATTATTTCAAGGTTTCACATGAAATATTTTTTAATTACTGGACTCTACACATAATAAAAAAATTTGAACGAACCTCCTTTCATGTGCTTCCCATAATCATTTCTTAGATTCGCTGAAGCTTTTATAAAGCGGTTACTTTTAAAAATTAACGCTGCATAGGCAGCGTTAATTATCAGATAACATTAAGTTAAGTATAGACTTAACTTAATGTTATCCGATAATACACACAAAGTTTAGCTAAATTTGGATTTGTCGTTCCCAAAAAAAAATCAAAAATGTTTGTATGGAGAAAACAGTCTTAATGAAATTCTTCATACAAAACGCCAATTTCATAGGTAAGGACCTAATAATAACAGTGGTCCTGAAGCCCCTTTATCAAGTTATTAGAGGGAAAATTGTTTAAGGTTTCCCTATAATAATTTTATTTTGTCAAGAAGTTTAAAGCATATTAAAGTTTAGTCTGCTACTATTTAAGGTTGGGAGAGTTGTTTATAAGAATTCTTCTATCTATCATATCACTCACTTGTCCACACGACTAGTGATTCTTATCGATCCATTCCCAAACGGGTCCATATTGGCTGCCCTAAAGTTCTTTACCCGAAATTGTTCTTCCTAATGATTTGTAATCCGAATGAATTCCTAAAATTTTTCATCCTAAAGTTTTCATTTATACTATTTGTAGTACTACCGGCGATGTTCATAACACTCATGTTTCCGAAAATTGTAATTAATAATATCATTAATATCATATTCAAACTCCTACTGTTTTTTATCATAACGCTTTTATCCCTAAACATAATTACCATAACCAATACCAATAACTATAAATAAACAAATAAATAAATAAATAAATATCCTTAGACATACACACAGCGCCATCTAGTTCCACAGTAAGCAACTATATGCTTGTGTTGTGGATACCAGATGGTTGATATAATACATAAATATTTTTTTTTGTAAATAAATACTTATTATAAATGAACTATAGGACCGATTCGGTTGTGGTCACAGTTCTAACCTAACCTAAACCAATAATTATGAATAGGACCGATTCGTTTCTGGAACTTGACTGACTGATTGGAGATAATAGTGTAAAAGATGGTTATGTTGAGAAAATATAGGAAAACAAATAAAAGTATATTAGATGTTTATTGCTACTGATATTATGAAGTTGAATGTTTCGGAATTATGAACATTAGAGACAGAGTAGTTAGTAATTGTGATTGTTAGGATGAAAAATTTAGGAAGAACATTTTCGGATTTCCAATTATCGGAGTTGAAAGCGTAGGTGAACTTTGGCGCATCCTTCCCAAACCATGCACACACACACAAAACACGCCATTGCATCAATGAAATAAAAATAATATACTGGAATATTCTCGTTGTGGTATAACTTCGGACTTCTCTTGTACACTCACCCGGCATCAGAGTCGGAGAGGAACCATTCCGTAATAACGGCATCGTACTGGGTGTTAATCAGCTCATGACGGAGTTCGGGACTGTTCGCGGTGAGTATTGTTATGTTCCTGGCATATTCGGAGCCGAAGTCGTCATCGTCACCTACCTCAAGCATGTCGACCGCTGAAAGTATATAAAAAAAACGATGGTTTTATACCGTTTGTTTACTAGCTCATGCGATCCGTTTGGTGTAGATAGATAGGTTTATCCTAGATTACCCTGATCACATTGTCTAGAAATCGCGGATTCAAATCCCACTAGGGGCGTATGTTTGTTATTAACATGTAAGTGTGTATAGAAAATATGAAGAAAAGCCTTACTACAAGCCTAGTTGCTTAGTGTGGAACAAGATGGCGTTGTGTATCTCCGAGGATATTTATAATTGAACTACCCCCTCTTTTCCAAGCGTGTCGTAAAAGACGAATAGAGTACTTTAAACCATGGTATCGTATAACTCGGTGTGTGGAGTTCCCATTGGTTTCAAACTCCCGTTTTAACACCAAAGAAGTTAGCAGATTTTATTCAAAAAAATAAAATTTAGAAATGTAAATTTTGTGAGTTCGACGTTAATGGCCGCGTGCTCTAAGTATTTTGCCACAACACACAAACACGTGCCGCGGTATCTTTGAAGACGCCGAAAGGTGACCACTCGCCGCTCGCCGCCGGCGCTTGCCCCGGCGCCGCGACTTGCTGTGATTGGTTGCGCCCTGACCCCGCCAATCATGGAACGTTGCCTGTTTTTTCTCATTCATAAAACAAGGTACAATCGAAATGAAGTAAGTCTGTTAATTTTGTATTTTCATTTGCACTTACATTTAATTTTTTTACTCGGAAACATAATTTTTAAGGCTAGGGTTTTAATGAATATATTATTTTATTGTCATGTGCAACTGCCAAAGTTTGTCGGGTTAATTTTGTTAGACCTTACATATATGTATGTATGTATGATATTGATAATAATATAGAAAGGTTCATTGTCACTCGAAAAGTATGTGCATTAAGTTTCAAATTATTTGAGTCCGTGAACTTTACGGTGTGACCAACGAATAACAATTGTATAGAGGCGTTACTAAGGCTAGAAAATGGTAGGTACCACGAAGTGAACCCGCTGGGCGGGAACAGCGCGCGCGCCAGTAAGTTGCGACTCTCCAGTCGCCGGCCGGTGCATGACCTTGTTACGACCAATCGCATGCATACTTTGTTTGCGTGAATGGAACCCAAATCAAAGCGGTAATTGTAGACTTACGTTTCTATATAATTATTATTCGTAGGGTCTGAGAGGAAAATTCGTAATCGTTTAGACTCTAAGACCCGTATTAATAAATCAATCTCAATACAAGTCTTGAGGCTGTGTCAACCGAGATGCGTTTTAAGCAGTTGACACTATTTCAAGCTCCGTGCTAATTTATAAACCAATCTTGAGATCTACTCAGCTGAGATCACTTCTCAAGTATTCGCCACAGCGGCGAATGAATGATAGTCTTGAGTTTCGTTTATTAATACGTGCACCTCACAAGTGAATACTGCTTGAGTATGCACGTGCTTCTCAGGTCTCAAGTTAGGTTTATTAATCAACACGTTTACTCGAGGCCGATCACAAGACTGTTCTCAATCTTGAGAATGATTTATTAATACGGACCTTATGGCGTCCTTTTCTTGTGCTTGTAGTGAAAAAGAGACAAAAACTAAATTTAGTTTTATCGTGTGCAAATCTTTCGTACATTCAATGAGTGCCCTTGTGACGCTCACATCGATTTGTTTCAAGTTTTTCACTGGCTTCGAATCTGGGTATGGTGTCGCCCATGTCACCTGAAAGATTAAGGATATTATCACATAAAGAGCCTCACTGTGGGGCACAGCCTCTCACCAGGAGAGCTGAGCCCGCGTGGTGAATTAAAAAATAGATTACATGTATGGTTTATTGACAAATTAATTATTAATAAATTAGTAATAAACAAATAATTTTTGATTTAACGTTCGGTATATGAGTCCCTGCTCTAAAATTACCTACTGAATACCCAATTGACTGATTTTTCAGACTAGATTTAAATTTTTATTCGTAATTCTGATTCATATGTCACAGATTCTGGATTCATGTGGCCCCAAAAAAATTTCAGTCATGAATGACGAAATGAGTCTCGAAAACCGTTTATTAATATGTGTCCCTCTTTCAAATGTCACTTAGCATACTTTCTTTCATAAAAGTCTGTTTTATAAACCCAAAGGTGAAAATAATTTTAAGGCACATGAATCAGCTGCAGAACGCCATCCGAGAACTCGGGTATTTCTCGGTGATTGCGTTCTTCAGCGAGCTGTATCATGTGACTTTCGTGAAAAGGCCAATAAATTAGCGCAGTGTTTATAGTTAGCATTTGAAAGCGAAGTTTGGAGATACCTACCTCATGTCCAGCTTTTAATAATGCGTTGACAATGCCTCTACCCAATTGATTGTGGCTATGCGATGGAATTGGGAATATACATAGTATCCTGTAGCTGTGCGTTGAAGAGAGGAGTGATAGCGATGCTAACAGAAATAAAAACAGCTTCATTGTTCCAGCTGAAACCAAAAAAATAATTACTGCCGCCACGTATGTGATGCTAAAGTTTTGTGTTATGTTATAGATGTACATTGTAGGCTAGAATGCTAGATTATTGCGGCCCGCAAGATGTAGCAATATCGACTATGTGGTGCAGGGTATAAAGGTCTGTCTTAGACGGTCTCCTTTTATATTTGCTCCGTGATGCTACCTTTTGGAAATACATAAAAATATTCCAAACAAAATGGAAACGACGCTACAAAATAAATCGTGCTGAAAAATCTATTTATTTATTTATTTATTTAACACTTTATTGTATATAAGCATACACGTCAAACAAAACAAAAAAACAGGAGAATATTAAAATATACAAAAGGCGAGCTTATCTCTATAAGAGATCTCTTCCAGCAAACCTCAGTAAGGAGACAAATTGATGAGGTAACGTAAAAGTAGACAGCGAGTACACTTACAAAAACAGTAGGTAGTTATAAACAAACATACAACTAATAAATAGAGAAAATAACAACCATGTCGATGACATACATACTTAAATTATGGTGTTGTTATAATATAAATTAAATATAATAAAATATATAATCTAATATGATAAAAATAAATACAAAACCTATAAATAAATATGATATATACTTAAACAAATGTACACAAATAATAATAATAATCTATATAGTTACACGATACATAATTTTTTTCTATTCCAATACTCTAGGGTTTATGGGAAATATTTATGGGGACCCGACACCTTAATTAAATTCGAGGTTGCAGAAGATCTAGATTGTGTCTAGATAGATCTATAAAAATCCACAAAGTGGATTTCAGCTATTTTGATAATGTCAAAAAAAAAACTGTCCTGTAATTTGTCAAAAAATTTTGCCACTATAGTTTAAGAATAAATCAATAATTTTAATGATCACTCTGGTGTCACGTGTTGCTGGAATCCTCATTCTCATGCGCAGAGACTGCTTTACCTATGACTATAATTTGTATATGATACTTAATTGGACTTAAAAATTATCGGCGGCATTTAGAATGTTTTAATTTTATAAACCAGATATTCTAAAACCTTATATTTAATGACTTAAAAGAGCAACCCTTGATTTTCTTGCTCCAATTTTCTCAAGGGATTACCGTTGTGAAACCGCCTCCGTGGCTCAATGTAAATAACATTGGGTTTACGATTCGGAGGTCGCGGGTTCGAACCCCAGCGGGGAACATGTTTAAGTACTCGGTTTGGTTGGTGGTAGGGCATTTTAAATGTCCGCCTGGTTAGCTACCATCGTCTTATCTAAATCTGCCGCCAATGCAGCAATATTAATAGTATTGTTGTGTTCCGGTTGTCAGAGATAAGATAGCCAGTCCCCCAAATGTGTTGGGGTTTCCGGGCCAGTACGCCTCCACCTTCGACCTCATCTTCACTTAGCATCTGGTGTGATTGAGGTCAAGTACCAACCCGTTGTGCATAAAAAAAAAAGATATTACGTATGCGAGTAGGTACGCAAGATTTAGTTTTATTATTAATAATAAATTCATTCTTAATTCATCACTTAACCTTCGCAGGATGCTTCTAATTACCTAACTGTACACAACACGTAATTAAAATAAAAAATACACTAAACACACTACACCGGGTCCTCTTATGGCCCGATTATATTATAAGTTTAGAGTGAGCATCCTTGAAATAATTAGCGTATATGTCGTCAACAGAAATACAAATAGAATTTAATGAATTCGCAATGAAATTTCTGTCTTCACTTTGGACTAATCATCCTCAACAGCCTTACATGTCTCCACTGTTCCTAGGATGCAAAAATTCCCATGTACCACCTTACCTACAGTCATAATAAGAAATTACTGCAAGTTTTTCTTCAAAATTTGACCTATGAGGATACAGAGAAGTTATTGACTGTCTTGAAGTAATCTTTAAGCATAGATTTATTCTGTATATCTACTTTATTTATATAGATTTTTAGCTTATATCTATATGATTATCTTAGATTAATGATTGTTCTCCGCGCCGCTACGACTAGATACCGCACTATGAAGAAAAAACAGGTTCCTGAATGCGGCAACTCAATATTGTAGTGTGTAGATTTATATAGTACTTACTGATGGTATGTGATGCCAGTATCTTTCTTGTTTTTTGTAGTATTGTTATTACATAGTTTGACTACGCAAACCGGCATTTTGCTTCAGTCTTAAACCAAAATTTGAAATTTGAACTTGTGGCGAGACTGGCGCGGGTACGCCGAATACGGCGTAGTATTTGTTGCCGCATTTTTCGAGTACGCCGACGGTATCTAGTCGTAGCGGCGCGGAGACCAATCATTAATCTAAGATGATTATATTATTTTATGTCATAGAAGCCCTAGCTTCGCCAGAAACACAGGATTTTCCTAGTTCGGGCACTAGTGTTACAGTTGAAATTAAGTATTATTATGTAGATTTTATGTTTTAATGTACCATAAGAATTAATAAATATATTTGATTTGATTTGACTGTTGGGACACAGCCTCCTCTCACTGGGAGATGGTATGGGCCATAATCGAGCAGGCGGGCCCGGTGCGGTGCAGTCGGTTTGAGCCAGACTAGTGGCCACTTGACAGTCAGTGTTTTTAAGCCGTCTATAGCCCATTGACTTTTATATGACATCCACCCTGTTGAAGTCCCCCGTCCTCTTAACTTCCAATCTCTGCTAACATTTGTGGACTCTCCCATTGTTAACAACTATTTGTGTAAAATATATTTCGGAAATGGAGATAAAACTTTAAGTAGGTACATTAATGTCTAAATTGTGCGTTTTGTCATGTGTCTGTCTATGCTATGTCACTGTGATTGTTCTATTTTTATGTGTAATAATAATATTTACTTATTTATTTGTTCCAGACGGTGAAGGGTGAAGATAATAAAAAAAAAACGAGGACTCATTAAACCGGTCATTCTTTCCCGTGACTTTTCCTCTACGTTGTCATTGGCAGAATTTATTGTGTCAATATGGCACGATAACAAAGGCCAAACCCATCGACTTGACTTATAATGACTGTCTTCAACCGAGTGGTCACCCATCCAAGACATTAAATTTTTTATAATACCTAGTACAGACTATAAAATTTAATAAAATTACGTATGCATATCATGTATAATGTGGCAATAAAAATAAAAATTTCTGACACTTACACCAATCATCTAGTCCCAAACTAAGCAAAGCTTGTACTATGGATACTAGATAATGGATAAACATACATAAATATTTAAATAAAAATCCATGACTCGAGAATAAATGTTCGTATTCATCACACAAACATTTACCCCTCGCGGGATTCGAGCCTGTAACTACCCACTACACCAATCGGTCGTCTATACCTATTGGTATTTAATAAAATAAAAGATCCAAGTGGATATACGCGAAGAAATACAATGTGGAGTGTTTGAAGATAAAGAATGCTTTAAATAAAAATGTCGATGTTTTTCATATCGAGTATGCTCCGTCCGTACGGTTCCAAGCGTGATAGTTTGAGATCGTTACAATACCTAATATTTATGTTTCATCCAACTAAACTGTTGCTAATAAACCAATTACACTGCACTGAATTTATTTACCTAACACTAGTATTACTTTTGATACACGTGAACATCTTAGGCCATGCGGCAAGCTACTATCTTATCAACGTCTGCCGTCAAAGTACTGTGTCAGTGGTGATAAGATAGGTTACTCCTAATTTTGGTAAACTCTGACTACTCATATAGATTACTTAAGTGCTTTAAAAAAACTGGCGGAGTTGTCGGTCTACGCGCAGGGTTCAGTAATTGCCCTGTAATAATATGCGAACTTAAAACGGGGCTTTTTGTTGTTAGACAAATAATTTTCAATGGAGATCGATGGGGTACAAAAATATAGAAAAATCATGCCCAAAGTACCGTGTGCATCAGGATTGAGAGCCCATTTTTATAATTATTGCGAAATGATATAACACTTATAGGGATTTTAGTAAAACGTAGGTAAAGCAAAGATTCTTAAATTTCTTAAACGTGAAACAAAACCGTTACGATCAAATAACTTGGGCTCTCAATTCTGACGCCTGCCTAAAGTGGCATAGTGTAAATCTTAGAAAGTACTATCCCTGAGATAATAATTTTTATTTGAGAATTTAAATTTTTTAATAAAGATTTAAGAATCTTTGCTTAACCTTTAGACGGACGCGGGCACCGATCGGTGCCTACGGACAACCGACTTTCAACTCATTATAATGATTATAGAGTTCCAATTCCTTTGGACTGTTTTTCAACTTGTTCTCTGTTAAATTCCGCATCCAATAATGTGCGCCATGTTATGTTAGCATGTAATGTATATTTAGTCTGTATTTGCGAAAATAATTTTTTTCTCTTTGGGTGGGAGTATAGGCATAGAATTCCAACTACTGTTTTTTATTAGAACGGGCTTAGAAACCTGCCATAGAGCTTCCAATTCTCATAACAATTTATTGAATTACCCGTTTCTAAAGAAAAACATGAAATAAATCTGTACTTTCCGTAAAAATACCAATTATATCGTGGATATATGGATACCTACATATTACAACTCGTAACATTTTTCTGATTTTTTGTATTGTAGCTGTAGTAGTGTTCATTCATTATATCCATAGATAATATATTCCCGTAGTTATTGCTTTTCACAGATTACAAATACATCCAGTAGAAGAGTATCTATAAACGTTTTTAACACCGCAGGTATTTTCGCAAATATAACAGGCGTGCCGGGATACTTGACCCTTAGAATTTTTGCGTGGGAACGCGTGACAGAGAGGTTAAGGTTTTACCTATGTTTTCCTAAAATCCCTGTAAGTGTTATCTCCTTTCGCAATAATTAGAAAAATGGGCTCTCAATCCAAATGCACACCACAGGTACCCTAATATATTTTTAAGATTTTATTTTACCGCTTTCACGGCGTGATTAATATCTCATGTCAAATCACGGCTTTCTAGTACTAAGCCTTAGACAGACAGACAGACGGACATGGCGAAAACATTTTTTTTTATACACAACGGGTTAGCACTTGACCTCAATCACACCTGATGTTAAGTGAAGATGAGGTCGAAGGTGGAAGCGTACTGACCCGGAAACCCCAACGCATTTGGGGCTGTCTTATTTCTGCCAATCGGAACACAACAACAATGCTATTAACATTGCTGCTTGGCTGCAGATTTAGATAAGATGGTGGTAGCTAGCCAGGCGGACATTTAAAATGCCCTACCATCAACCAAACCGAGTACTTAAACATGTTCCCCGCTGGGGATCGAACCCACGACTTCCGAATTGTAAACCCAATTTCATTTACATTGAGCCACGGAGGCGGTCCTTACCTCATGTCCAGCTTTTAACAATGCATTGACAATGCCTCTACCCAATTGTTTGTGACGTGCGATGGAATCGTGAATATACATAGTATATTGTAGCTGTACGCTGAAGAGACGAGTGATAGTGATGCTAAAATTCTAAAAGGCTGACAAGGCTTCATTGTTCCAGCTGAAAAGGAAAATCCACATTAATATTATAAAAAAAAAAACAAAAATGTTTTATTTCGTAAGTTATATAAGAATAACATTTGAAATCGTCATGACATACAGTTATCGCTCATTCACTAGGCAGTCTCCCCAGAGAAGAACGAGCAAGAAACTCAGGGGTTGCTCTTTTTAAATAAGGCAATACAAATACAATTTAAAATAATTGTTAAATTTATGATTCGACAAAGAAAAATAAGAATAAAATATACTGGATATTGCCGAGCGGTTCATTTCCACGCATTCTTATCATCCAAATAGTCAGAAATTTTATAATAGCCTTTGGCACATAGTATCCGATGGTTGTTTTAAATTTATTTAAAGGCAAATTTTGAATGTCTACCGGAACCTTATTATAAAAGCGTCATTGCCCCTTGAATGACTT
This sequence comes from Oegoconia quadripuncta, assembly GCA_949316235.1. Lineage (NCBI taxonomy): Eukaryota > Metazoa > Arthropoda > Insecta > Lepidoptera > Autostichidae > Oegoconia > Oegoconia quadripuncta. Next base: position 6,161,516 of record OX438750.1, on the reverse strand, counting down.
AGTGACTTTGTGTAAGCGAATGATATGGACAGCAAGTTTATTTTTATACTTATCTTGTATTTACATTGTGTATTTCACAAATTTTCCTAAACAAATGCATGTATCGTATTACATACGAGTATAAGGCTGATAGTCCAATAAGGCTACTTTTATGCACATGGATAGAGTACCTCTCAGTCATAGAATAGAAATGTTTATGTAGTTTTTCTTAATTGTGCAATAAAAAGTATTTGATTGGTTGATTGTTTTCTAACAAACCTTTTACCTTGCTTTAAGGTGTTTAGTAATAAAACATAGACTATCATCACCTGGATGAGTGGAAGTCTACCACTGTACGTTTCTCAAGAAACTTCTTACCACGTACAACCACCCTGTGGAACGGCCTTCCGGTAGCGGTATTCCCGAACGAGTACGACATTGGAACCTTTTGTGACCCTTTTGGTGTTTGATGACTCCATGGGCGGCGGTGATTGCTTTCCATCAGGTGACCCGCATGCTCGTTTGCCGCCCTCTCATATAAAAAAAAAACTATTAGATTAAAATGACCACTGTGAAGGTCATTGCGTTGGAGAATATACTTAGAATTCCTGTAACTATTTTCAAAATGTTATATCTTGTATTTATAATACAATACAATGCAATGCAATGCAATGCAATACAATACAACACGACACAACACAACACAATACAGTACAATACACTTTAATGTGCGATAGAAAAAAAATACAGTTTAGAAAAGTGGTAAGAATGGAATGTACAATGTGGCGACCTTATCACTAAAAGGAATCTCTTCCAACAACATTTGGGTATAAGGACAGTACATTTGAAATAGGTAGGTTGTGCGGTATTAAATAGGGATGCAGATACAAACTACGTGAATAAATTTTCATGTATTTACATACACATACATACATAGTTCAATAGACAAATATACCTACTTAAACATAACATCTATAAAATAGCGACAAAATACAAACGTATATAGGTGTACTAAATAAATATTTATCATTTGTATTTCACTATTTTTCCTAAACATTTGCAGATTATGTAATAATAACAAATGATTTAGTTTTTGTGAACTACCTATCGAAACATAAAACTGTCCGGCGGTGTGCAGTTGTAAATAAGGAGGTGCACCCCTCAGCGCAGGGCTGTCACACGCAGGGAGATGCACAATTGATGACGTCATGGCGTATTGGGCATAGGGCTGCCGGTAAGATTTTTAATCTACCTTAAATCCTTAAGCTGGCTCATTTTACTTAAAGGAGACATTCCTTTATTTTTAAAAAGAAACAAAACTGTATTCAAAGATTTTCTAAAACTCGCTTGCCTCGCCCGGGACTCGAGCCAACTAAAATTAAAAAACAAACACTCCCTATTTTATTATACTAATCAATAGTATTATTATTCAGGATAAAATTTCTGTAACAATTTCTGTAACATTTGGTCTTACTATGGAAAGTGAACATCTAGGTACTTACTGTTCACTTTCAACAACTAAAAGACACATAACAGTTCTCTTATCTCTCCAACATTCAAAGACTTCGTATGAAGTACACGCTTGCTAATTTATCACTAAGTACATTGTTGAAATCTTCAATAAGAAAATCGTTTAATGGTAGTAATACCTCTATGCACATTTCCTTCTTACATGATCCGAGGCGTTCAATGGAGAAGTTTAAAAATGGGACGTTTGACTTTGTATTTTAAAATAAGGCAATTTTAAAATTCGAACGAATTTTTGGATATTTTTATCAACAGATTGTATTCAGTATTGCTTCCCTTACGTTTGTGTAATAATGGCGTATCAAGAACAATATCGATTTATTAGAAGCTTACTTTGTTTGTTTGTTGATAGTAAAATAAAGTTTGTTACCAAATATTTGTTAGAGAAATTTTATCCTGAGTGATTGAGGTCAAGGTCAACCCGTTGTGCATAAAAAATATATTTAATTACCGGACGTAACTATTGATTTAAATAACAACTATTTACCACTAATTTGATCAAAATTTGGAAGGTAACTTTAAAAAATTAATATTAGCATTTCCTTTCTGACAACCCTGAAATCTTATGGCAGCATTTTTTGGGCGATTTGGCAGCCGCAGTCGCGTTAACCGCATTATAATAAAATGGTGTAAAGAACAAGCGATGGGCGGCTTTAGGCTATACTTCATTATACATCGATGGTACTTTTTTATGATTAACTGGATACGCGTTTGATCACAATCTCACCTGATGAAAAGTGACGTTGAAGCCGAAGATGAAGCAAGCGTCTTCACCCATTCATTTGTCATACGCTGAGATGGAGTCCATTTTTGACATCACACTGCACTCACGGCATTTCAAAATCTGTTTCTGTATATTGTGATAATATTCTTGTTTTTATTAATATTGTTGTTGCTACAGTGTGGTGTCAAATAAATATATGTCTATGTCTATATGTTACGGATAAATAATAGATAAATTTGTTCTAAAATTAGATTATTTTATACCTTAACAACAAAACTAACTACATTGTCAAAATTTTCAATACTTCTGATATTTGACTCATTCGACATTAGTGTATCACTCCGATGGCGGGAGTGATCGTTCGAGTGCGGAGTCTCCCCACAAACAATGGATCACGTATTGTCTTGCCCCGCGTGTCAGCGTGACAGCTGCATCTTTGACGACCTCCTTAACGCCACAGACAGTGCTGTTAGAGTGGCTAAGTTTTGGCCCAATAAAATTTGAAACTTCCTCGACACGAAAAGAAGAAGAAGAAGATAAGAAGAAGAAGAAGATATCACTTATTAAAGTTACATAATAATACTAATGACATAATACCTAATAAACTAACAAACTTAACTATTGTAGAATTTTGTATAACTAATATTTAAAACAGATTTAATTAAAATAATGTTAAAATCCACAGAAAATGCGATATTTTTGATTAAATTTATTGAAAAAAAATCTGTGCTTTAATCATCATCTTCATATCTTCCAACCGAATCTGTGGGAGAGGCTAACGTTCAGCAGAGGATGTTTTATTTATTTTATTGTAATATTTTATTAAATTTATCATAATTCACAATAAATAGATAGATAAGCATTTATTTGCATCCATGTACACACACATAACAAATTTTACATACGAAAAATACAACTAAAACAATAAAACACAAGTACAGAAACAACAAATATTATAATATGTGTGCCGCAGTATACAAAAAGGCTACAACTCAGTGTATGGACTTGCCCGAGGCGGGCAAAACACTGGTATTCTGCTGACACCTGAGGGTTGGTCTGGGACAAATGGAATTTTGAAATGTGTTTGGTGTTATCAAATTAAAACTAACGTTATTGGTAAATGAATATTGTGTAAGATTATTCCCGTAACATATTAGATTCAATTAATAAAATATACCCTCAATTAATAAATCTCACCCTTTTGGAAATATAAACGCCCATTGACATTTAATTCCAATGCAATATTTCATAAATAATATCTTATTAGTTGCAATTTCATGTTCTTGTTCATTGTGTTATATTATATTTGATTAGTAGATTAGATAGCGGATGCTGTAAATTTATATAAAATAATTATCGAGGATTCGGAAAGCCATATCCTCATTCACATAATAGCCTCCTGATCAAACCTAAAACGCATAATGCGGTCATTGATAAAGATAAAGGGTCTCCTCACCTCATCGCAAAGGGAAATAGCTATAAATAGTAGTAATATACTCTGTCCTTATACCCTGGGAGAAAACGCTCGTGATAATGTACCTTCTAATCTTACTATCAACTTTCTGTAAAAATGTATTCTCTTTTTGTTGTGGAATAAAATATTTGTATTGTATTGTAATAACTAAGTAGATCACAATAATTTTTGTTCGCGCTTCCGCTTATCGCTTGTCGCAGCCAGCGTCTTCAACTATCGCTTGCAGCCTCGCTTGAGGTATGGCCCGAGACTTGCGACAATAAGTGGGCTAGGTCTATCGACTATTTACGATTAGCCTCGGATATTGTTTGTGATTGATATTATTTTTAAAGATTCTGTTTGGAGATAAGACCATATCTTTAATTATTATTATTATTAAGAGCCCATAGTGTCCCACTGCTGGGCAAAGGCCTCCCTCATCTGTTTCCAGTCGTTTTTGTTCTTGGCGAGCACAAACCATCCCTTATTAAAACTGTCTAGCTCGTCTCTCCACCGTTTTCTGTTTCTGTTTCTGTCTATGCAATGACTATTTTGTTCTACTTTACATTATAATGTAACGACTGTCAGTTTCCCGAAAATAAATAAATAATACATACAGACGAAATAACTATAAGTATTGATAGAATAAAATATTTCGGGCACTAGTTGCACCAATGAAGTCAATGAGTGACAAAATCTGCTTTTTTGAGACTCATTTATCTCAGGAACTATTGAAGCTACAGTTTTGAAAATTGGAATATTATGTAATGATAGGTATCACATTGCCTGAGTGAAGTAGTACATACGTATGTCATATAGTTACTGAGTTCGAGGGGGTATAAAAGTGGCTCGAAATCGTTCGTGTAAATATAAAATGGCGTACGAACGACCATTTTTTTTTTGAGAACATGATCTGCGCGTGGTCACTATTCACTACACAAATTGGTTGTCAACTGTTAAAAGCTAAATATCTTCGAAGCGGCTTAACCGAATTCCATCAAACATGGCCTAAAAAGTATCTCTGAGTTAATCTTAAATGCGCTGGCTATCCTTGAACCCAATTGAGCGCGATGATGGTAAGGGACCAGACGGCGTGACCCTAGTTTCGTTCCACCTCCCTGTGCAGGTGCAGCGGCGGCTACCGCCGAGGGCTCTAACCGGCGCTAATATGCAAACCTTGGCACTTACTTATTTGCGCCCTTTGGAGTCGAAACCTGAAGCCCGTGAGGTCCGGAAACGCGACGGCTTTTTTTAAAAAACCGTATTTATATCTTTAGATCTGTTCTTGGGACAGAGACCTCGGGTGACAAAAGAGTTGGCAGCTACCTCGGGCAGGGAACTAGCCTTGCTATTCAACGGGGTGATGCCGCCAGTCTTTTGGGCCCCGGTTCGAACCTCGAACACGTTTTTTACCTCTCATATCATTATCAACCGCCTCCGTGGCTCAATGTAAATAACATTGGGTTTACGATTCGGAGGTCGCGGGTTCGATCCCCAGCGGGGTACATGTATAAGTACTCGGTTTGGTTGGTGATAGGGCATTTTAAATGTCCGCCTGGCTAGCTACCACCATCTTATCTAAATCAGCTGCCAATCAGCAATGTTAATAGCATTATTGTGTTCCGGTTGTCAAAGATAAGATAGCCAGCCCCCCAAATGTGTTGGGGTTTCCGGGTCAGTACACTTCCCCCTTCGACCTTATCTTCACTTAACATCAGGTGTATCAACAGACTGTATCAACCGAGATGCGTCTTAAGCAGTTGACGCTATCTCAAGCTCCGTGCTAATTTATAAACCTTGAGGTCTACTCAGCTGAGATCACTTCTCAAGAATTCGCCTCAGGGGCGAATGAATGATAGTCTTGAGTTTCGTTTATTAATACGCGCACCTCTCAAGTGAGTACTGCTTGAGTACGCACGTGCTTTTCAGGTCTCAAGTTAGGTTTATTAATCAGCACGTTTACGTGAGACCGGTCCTAAAACTGTTCACAATCTTGAGAATGGTTTATTAATACGGACCTAAGACCCTCCACGACTGACTTTTTGTAGGACCGATAATCGGCCGATATTTTCGTCAATACTTTTATCACCGATATTGTGACCGACTTATTCTTATAATACACATTGGTTAAAGACTATCGTCTTCAAGCACTGAGGTGTTTTTGTTGAGAAGACATTGCGCAGTTTCGTAGGATTCCTATCATGCGAAATTTATTGGTACTCATAATTACTGCAATTTTTTTTTTTATTTAATGATGTAATTATGTAGACAAGGCTACAAACGTGACCGTCAAATGATACAACATTTAATTGGATGATGGTTTTGAAAAAAAAAGTAATATTTCCTATGCAGATACAGTCTATTTCACTTACCTAATATGCCCCATTTTTTTCTTACGGTAAAATCAAAATCAAAAAATGTTTTATTTTGTAAGTACACAGGGTAAACTTAAAATAGTCAGATTTTACCATTTTTAGAGCGTTATCACACTTAGCGAGTTGCGAGCGAGTGGGAAGCGGGGCGAGTGCGCGACGTGTGCGTGGCGAACACGCGGCGGGTGCGCAGCGAGCTCACGGCGAACAGCGCTGTTGACGCCAGTCGATAACTTGATAATGGGTCCTCCCATATTCGTCGTTTTATCTGCTTTTGTCTTCGTTTCCGTCTTCGGAGTAACAAAGCTAACAGCAGTGTTTCCTCGTCGTAATCCATTCTGGCATTGAACGTACAAAACGTGAATCGCACGCCGCGAACTCGCTGCCCACCCGCGGCGAACTCGCTGCGCATACGTCGCGAACTCGCGGCGTGCTGGCTGCGCACTCGCCCCGCTTCCCACTCGCTCGCAACTCGCTAGTGTGATAAAGCCCTTAAGCTACTGCTTGTTCAAAAGGCAATTTTCCCCTGAGAAGAACAAGCAAGAAACTCAAGAGGTTGCTCTTTTAAAAAAAAGGTTTTTTATATTACAAAATTATTATTATTTTATATTATAAGGTAAAAACACTCATCCAGTATGCGCAACAGTTTATTATCCTGTCCCTTAAGTGTCAGAATTCCATAATATCTAAGACAGATTCAAAATTATCTCAATAATACCTACTTATTGTAGTTTTAGGCTAATTTAAAATCAATAAAAATCATCGTAAACAAAGAGTAGTGACATTGAAAAATGAAATAAAAATATTAGGTATTTGTTAATATGTACGTCAAAATAATTACGCGTACGTTGGTATCTCATTATATTGCATAATGCTTATCATTGTTATTGTGAATTTGTTTTGACTAAAACTTGTTATTCCTTGTGAGATAAATCAGTTCACTGTTTCTCCTTGTTGAAATAAATTATGTTTTTGTCAATAAAGTTAGCTGCTCTCAAATAGCATTGCTTCACAACTGATGTTGTTGCCATGGCAACGATGATAATTTTACTTACAAAAATAATGTATTAAAAAAAATACAAAGCATTAAAACGTCATCCAGCCGTTTAACCGCATCCGTGGCTCAATGTAAACAACATTGGGTTTACGATTCGGAGGTCGCGGGTTCGATCCCCAGCGGAGTACATGTTTAAGTACTCGGTTTGGTTGGTGGTAGGGCATTTTAAATATCCGCCTGGCTAGCTACCACCATCTTATCTAAATCTGCCGCCAAGCAGCAATGTTAATAGCATTGTTGTGTTCCGGTTGTCAGAGATAAGATAGCCAGTCCCCCAAATGTGTTGGGGTTTCCGGGTCAGTACGCTTCCACCTTCGACCTCATCTTCGCTTAACATCAGGTGTGATTCAGGGTAAGTATCAACCCGTTGTGCATTAAAAAAAAATCCAGACCTCCCGTTTGGAGTCATGTACCTTAACACACTTGCCGGTTACCTGAACAGCTAGACTTAGGCCCGTATTAAGCTGGCATCAAATCAGGTCCCCAACTCGGCATTTGTTGTAGTCGAGAGAAGAAGAACGACTACAACGCTGGTTTTCAGTGGAGCCTATGGTGAGACCACGGACGCTCATGGGACACACACAAATAATGAGTACCTAAGTACCTGTATATTTTATACACATAATATATGTATACCATATATACGAATGATAGGTATACTTTACTTTTTAATACATAAGTATTATGGAATCATTTTAAAACGATAACAAAGATAATATATGTATTCATAAATCGATAGTGACATTGTGTTAATTGGTTGGTAACAAGGCGGACGAACTCTAGTCCATACATGACGTATTAAAAGTCTGTCTGTGATTTCCGTTGTTGGTGTTTGGTAAGATGGTCTCCTTAAATGATGCGGCCTCACGACGAGATTGAATGGACTTCCATGCAAACTCAGTCATCATATCAGCCGAAAGACGTCCACTGCTGGACACAGGCCTCCTCCAAGGATCTCTACAACGATCGGTCCTGCGCTGCCCGCGCGAATCGTCGGTCCACCTCGTGGGGGGCCTGCCCACGGTGCGTCATCCAGTGCGTGGTTGCCACTCGGGAACCTTTCCGCCCCAACGGCCGCCGGTCCTACGAGCAACGTGCCCCGCCCACAGACACTTAATTCTAAACTTAATCCTCGGATGGGTTGACTACTTTTAGAAATAAAAAAATAAATAAAAAATATCCCAATAGCAATGTACAAGATTTCCTGAGGTAAAACAATTACGCAGGCCTGTATTTTTTCTGTTTTCTGTTTCCGACTGTACCTACCTCATATTGAAAAGAAAAACGAAATTAACTCATTGTAAAGTTTGGCATTTTTGCTTTTATCCCTTTTCCCTCCGCTCATCCTCGGATAAGTTTACGGCTTTTAGAAATAGTAAATTAAGGTGTGAAGTCATATTCATCCACCAGTCCTCAGATGGGTTTACTACTTTTAGAAATAGTTAATTAAGGTTTTATTTTTTATTTTTTTTATGCACAACGGGTTGGTACTTTACCTCAATTACACCTGATGTTAAGTGAAGATGAGGTCGAAAGTCGAAGCGTACTGACCCGGAAACCCCAACACATTTGGGGGACTGGCTATCTATCTTATCTCTGTCTAAGATTTTGATAATATGGTGGTAGCTAGCCAGGCGGACATTTAAAATGCCCTACCACCAACTAAACCGAGTACTTAAAATATGTACCCCACTAGGGATCGAACCCGTGACCTCCGAATCGTAAACCCAATGTTGTTTACATACAATCTACGTCTAGATTTACGGCTTTTTAAAATAGTAATTTAAGGTGTAAAGTCGTACTCATCCACTCATCCTCGGAGTGGTTTACAACTTTAGAAATAGTAAGTTAAGGTGTGAAGTCATACTCATCTTTTCCTCGAATGGGTTTACGACTTTATTGCTGAGTCCTTACCCTTTCATCTTTCTTTATTTTTTTTGTACTTTTTTTTTATTTTACAAAATAAATGTCCTTTTGGTGTAATGTAAGATGTAATCCACTCATCCTCTGATGGGTTTACTATTTTTTGTAGTAGTCATACTCATCCACTCATCCGATGACGACGGCGACGGTGTAGAATTTATTACTTTCCGGTTAAAGTTTTACAAGCATACGTATAAAAAATGAATTCTGTATATAATTGTTTTAAGAGCAGCAAGTGTATCACGTAATAATTGTTTAGCGTTCAACCTTAAAAGTTTAAGGTTTAGCTCGCTTGCGGTCGACCGCAAATTTGATACCACGTAAGCTACTAGAAGTAAATTTAGAAGGGGATAATTAAGATTAAATCTCGTCTGGCTGTTCATGGCGGGGTGCTGGTTCCAACACTGACTTACGGGAGTGAATGCTGGGTATGGCAAAAGAAGAATGAAAGTAGAATAAATGCAGTGGAAATGAGATCATTGAGAAGTATGAATGGGGTGACTTTGAAAGATAGAATCAGGAATTGTGTAATTAGGGAGTTAAGCAGTGTGAATGAAGACGTAGTGACAAAGATTGAAAAAGGTATGCTGAGATGGTTTGGACATATGGAGAGGATGAATGAAAGAAGGCTTACGAAAGAGATATACGAAGCGAATGTGGATGGTAGTGTTGGTAGCGGAAGACCACGACGAACGTACCATGTTCAAATCGGGGACGTCTTAAAGAAAGGCCAAGTCAAAAGTACCCTAAACCGACGAGCATGTTTGAACAACCTTATGAGAGTGAAGGAAGCAGAAGAGATGTGTCAGGATCGTAGCAAGTGGAAGTCTGTCGTCTCTGCCTACCCCTACGGGAAACAGGCGTGACATTATGTATTTATGTCTATAATTAAGGTTTATCGAGTTACCATTCGAAAAAAATACAAATGAACCAACTTCTAAACGACGTATCAATAAGTGTATTAATTATGAACGACTGTATACAAGTACATTGATAATTCAAAAATATATACTTCTTCCCAAAAGTATTATGATAACGTTAAAAAAACATCAAATACGTTATAGTAATTAAAAAAATCCTTAGCTAGCAACACTCACATATTCAATACTCACAAATTGTTCCTTTCTACGCAATAGTGGAGATACTTAATTTATATTTTATTTATTGGGACGGTCTATGGTATGGGATGCAACCTGCGTCGATACCCTTGCTCCTTCCCATCTTCCAAGTACAAGTGGTACAGCTGGTTCCGCTGCCGCGCCGCCTCGGCAGAAAGCGTTAAACGGCACAAATATATATGCCGGTCTCAGTGGAGATCACCTATTTGCGCCGTTTGGTGTAGAACCGCTTGGGCCGTGGGGACCGGGTGCTCACACTCTTTTTAGGTCTGCGTCTAGCGTCTGGTTGATGCATCCCACGATCGGAGGGCTGGCCAATACTTTGGTCAAAGAATCAGCCTTGCTGTACAGCGAGGCAACGAGGCCAGCCTTCTGGGGACCATTCCACCAACCAGAGACTTGGGGCAAGTTTTTTATTTGTCATTTTTTTGGTTTTTTTTTATAATAAATTGTATAATTATTGTTTAAAATATTGTTCAAATCTTATTAAATTAATTAGATAACAATTAATGTAATATTGTATAATTATAAATAATACCGGAGTCGCAATAGAACATAGTGACTACTCCAAATACCTCGGCGTCACCCTAGACCGATCACTGACCTTTAAACGCAACTGCGAAAATATCCGGAGAAAGGTCAATACCCGCAACAATCTTTTATTGCGTCTTACCACTTCCGGATGGGGGGCATCACCGCAAGTCCTGCGGACAACTGGTCTCGCTCTCTCCTTCTCCACTGACGAGTACGCATGCCCTGTGTGGAGTCGTTCGGCTCATTCGAAACAGGTGGATATAGCTCTGAACGAAACGTGCCGGATCGTAACGGGTTGTCTGAAACCGACTCCGGTACAGAAGCTGTATCCGCTGGCAGGAATTGCACCCCCAGATGTTCGGCGAGAAATAGCTAGCTCCATTGAGAGAGCTATACTTGAGAGTGATGCTCGCCACCCGATGTACCAGTATTCAACAGTGCCCCAAAGACTCCAGAGTCGTAATAGCTTTTTGAAGTGCGTTGCTCCCGTACAAGGTGTGGCTTCGGATGCTCGCTGCAGCCTGTGGCGGCAAAGATACTCTCTTGCGTCGTTCCTCCCGCTCAAGGAGTCTCTTCCTCCTGGACACGATTTGCCATGGCCAACATGGAAATCCTTAAATCGACTTCGAACTCAGGTTGGCCGCAGCAAAGATAATCTGTGCTGGTGGGGCTTCTCCGATGGCGGGAGTGATCGATGCGAGTGCAGAGTCTCCCCACAGACAATGGATCACGTATTGTCTTGCCCCGCGTGTCCTGACAGCTGCACCTTTGACGACCTCCTTAACGCTGTGCACAGACAGTGCTGTTAGCGTGGCTAAGTTTTGGTCCAATAAAATTTGAAACTTGCCTCGACACGAAAAGAAGAAGAAGAATAAATTTTAAAATACTTATTGCAATTAATTTGTACCTAAAGAAATTCCAGAGAAATATTGGGACTGTAAATCGCATAGCAACCGAAGCAAAGCCGCCAGCATCGCTAGTGTTGCACAGATTGGTAATGATTGTCTGTCAATTCATCATATTGATGTAATGCACGCCTGACGACGAGCAATTCGCTGATTAATTCGCTTCGTCAACGAAATTTAATACTTACACGCGTCTTCTATTGTGTATTTGACATTGACCGTGGTTTGCATTTACTTTTACTCGTGTTATTTACCTTCCTATAATCTTAAAAGCCGTGATTTTTTGCACATGGATAAGAGTACCTATTATTGATAGAATAGTTTTTTTTTTCTAACAAATCGGTGACTTGCTTTATTATAGTAAAAATTGAAATTTATTAACACTTATACAATTTATTATAAAAAAAAAACACAAATAAAAAGCTAGCCCCAAGTCTCTGGTTGGTGGAATGGTACCCTGAAGGCTGGCCGCGTTGCCTCGCTGCATAGCAAGGCTGATTCTTTTACCAAAGTATTGGCCAGCCCTCCGATCGTGGGATGCATCAACCAGACGTTCAGATAACTCCCTAAAAAGAGTGTGAGCACCCGGTCCCCACGGCCCAAGCGTTTTCTACACCAAACGGCGCAAATAGGTGATCTCCACTGAGACCGGCATATTTGTGCCGTTTAATGCTTTCAGCCGAGGCGGCAGCGGAACCAGCTGTACCACTTGTACTTGGAAGATTGAAAGGAGCAAGGGTATCGACGCAGGTTGCATCCCATACCACAGACCGTCCCAATTTCCAAGACACGAGCGTCATACCGTCCGGCTTTTTGCCGTCATCCCACGCCAGTCCATTAGGTTTCAGGACTGCGGGGGACCCAGCCGTGGTAAAGGCCCGGCGGATTACGTGGTTTAATTCCAAGTCGTTTAATTAAAAAAAAAATGTAAAAGTATTTAGTAATAAAACATAAACTATTAGATTAAAATACCCGCTGTGAATTTCATCCCGTCGAAGGATATACTTAGGAACTCCTGCAACTATTTTCAAAAAAATTATGAAATATTTCACGACTCAATAAACTATGTTTAGAAAATATAAAGTAAGCCAGTGGTGTCGATTCGGATGTACACCAATTAAACTAAACTAAACTAAAACCAGTTTTAAAGTAGTACAGTCTCTTTCTCCCTGGAACAGATCGATGCGACGGCACCACTCCAAAACTGGTATTAGTTTAGTTGGTGTACATCCGAATCGACACCATTGATTAATTTATTAGAAAATTGTTTTAGGTGATCTTAGTATCTTTTACAACGCAATGAAGTACACAAAATGGTAACATAAATTTAATAGTGTAGGTTTTCTAACTAAACACCTATACTAAAGCAAGCTACAGAATGGTTCAAAATCATTTTTATTCTATTACTTCTTCTTTTTGAGTCGAGGCAAGTTTCAAATTTTATTGGACCAAAACTTAGCCACTCTAACAGCGCTCTCTGTGGCGTTAAGGAGGTCGTCAATGGTGCAGCTGTCAGGACACGCGGAGCAAGACAATAGCTGATCCATTGCCTGCGGGGAGACTCCGCACTCGCATCGATCACTCCCGCCATCGGAGAAGCCCCACCTGCACAGATTATCTTTGCTGCGGCCCAACTGAGTCCGAAGCCGATTTAAGGATTTCCATGTTGGCCATGGCAAATCGTGTCCAGGAGGAAGAGATTCTATTACTGATGGGTACCCTATTTTTGTACAAAAATAGGATTTTACAACTCAAAAATTACGTATTTTTATTTTATTTTATTTATTTACATAGAATCAACAGCAATATTACAAATTTTGATACAGAAACCTAATACCAAACTTATGCCAATTAAAGATTCTTATGATTAAAACATTCTGAATGGGTAATGTTTTAATTAGATTACAATATAATTACAATAAAGTTGGTACTATTACATTATTAATTAATAATATTATTATATGAATATCAATTAAATCAAATCAAATCAAATCCTCAGTGATATACGAGTTGTTATGTTAATATGTCTAAATTACATAGTATTGAAAGTGAAATAAAAGAAACCAAACAATCATTATGCCAAATGAAAATGTCAAAATTATAGATCTTTAAATATGTGTACCTACAAAATATGTGTGTTGTGAGTGTCTGTATGTGTGAGAGTTAGGCCCGTGTTAATAAACCGTTCTCAAGGTTGACATGGCCTCAAGTTGACGCTTGAGAATCTGTTGCATATTAAAACAGCATCAGAAAAAATGGTCTTGAGACTGAGACGCGACCTCAATCTCAAGAACCATTTATTAATACGGGCCTTAGTGTGTGATGGTGGTGGGTTTTGCATGATGGAGTAAATTAATGGACGGACATGGGTCAAGAAGAACGATCGACAGAGGCTTGCGAGCGCGAACGGCGCGAGCGATTCACTGGACTATTTTGTAACAACCATCTTCTGCTGATGTTTTTTTTTTCCACAACGGATTAGCACTTCACCTCAATCACACTTGATGTTAAGTGAAGATGAGGCCGAAGGTGGATGTTCTTTTGACGTGATCGTATTCTTCCTAGTGGCGCGACCGGCAAAACTAAATAGCGCCTCTATTATCATTTCTCACCGAAGCAGTCCCGAAAAGTATCCAGAAGTGAGTTAATGAGAATCGGTCCAATTGAAGGAACACCATTATCTATTTGTTTAGGTCACCGAGTCGCCACGGGGCGCAAACACTTCACTGGCTACCTGGGCGGTAGACGGTACAGGGTGTTTGAAGAAAAGGTTTTTTTTGTTTTTTTTTTATATACACAACGGGTTCGCATCAACCGAGATGCGTGTGCTAATTTATAAACCAATCTTGAGGTCTACTCAGCTGAGATCACTTCTCAAGTATTCGTCTCAGTGGCGAATGAATGATAGTCTTGAGTTTCGTTAATTAATACGCGCACCTCTCAAGTGAGTACTGCTTGAGTACGCATGTGCTTTTCAGGCCTCAAGTAAGGTTTATTAATCAACACATTTACTTGAGACCGGTCACAAGACTGTTCTCAATCTTGAGATTGGTTTATTAATACGGGCCTTAGTTTGGCACGTATGGATCGCCAATAGAAAGAATAAAAAAATTACACTTTATAAAACAAAATAAAATTAAGGCTTCAACCATCCCAGCTTCATCATCAAACCCTCGTCACCAAGTGTAATGCTGAACGGATATGGTGAAATAATAGGGGTGCCTTGTTCACTATTGCATCCTAAAAATTATCAATTCTAAATACGTCGTGAAATTGTTACTCGTACGCGACAAACGTAATTTTACGATAAAATAATTTTTTTATCCACAACGGGTTGATAGTTCACCTCAATCACACCTGATGTTAAGTGAAGATGAGGTCGAAGGTGGAAGCGTACTGACCCGGAAACCCCAACACATATGGGGGACTGGCTATCTTATCTCTGACAACCGGAACACAACAATGCTATTAACATTGCTGCTTGGCGGCAGATTTAGATAAGATGGTGGTAGCTAGCCAGGCGGACATTTATAATGCCCTACTACCAACCAAACCGAGTACTTAAATCATGTACCATGCTGGGGATCGAACCCGCGACCGCCGAATCGTAAACCCAATGTTGTTTACATTGAGCCACGGAGGCGGTTTATGAAAACAAATATTAAAATCTCAGTTAACCCGTGATGAGATACGGTTGTGGTGGTGACACTTTGGTGATTTGTGACCCCTCAAGCGCACACAATATTTTATATTTAAGATTTCGTTATTTTTATTTTATTTTTATTTTATTTTATTGGTAAAACAGAATCAACAGCATCATTATAAAAAATATTACACAAAATTTACAAGCCAAAGTCATGCCAATTACAGATTCTCATTTTTCATTTCGATTCTCTTAAAAAATAATTAGTTATCCTAAGTTTATCGGATACAATATATGTCTAGGTTACATAAACGTTTAAAATTTAATTTATTAAGAAAATTCACAGGAAGCTATACCGACGAGGATTAACATGCGTATTCCTTCATTCCAACGACTCCACGTCACGCCCCCGACTTTTTCTGACGCAAGCCGCGCTAAGTTGTGTGCTAGCCGTGCTGTGTATTATTGCGTCTTCATCAACAATGGCCACTAAATTATTGTCTTTTATAAAACTGAGTATTTAAATTTACGGAGACTGTGATGTTATTATAAAATTGGAAAATACCAACTGAACTCAAATATTCAGTTCTAATCAATTTCCTATCTGATTATTCTAGTGTGTAGGTAGTTGTTAGCTGGTAGTCTGTTAAAAGAAGATCTACCTATCAATAATCTTTGAAATATTGACGAACTGAAATTATTTTACTAAAGAAGTATTTCTATTGTGATGTTTTGTATTGTGCTCTATCTCGTCTGTTGTGTTGTGTTGTAGTGTCGTATCGTATCGTGTTGTGTTCTGTCATCTGTTGTGTTATTGTGGCGTGTCGAGTCGTATCGTCTGGTGTCGTGTTGTGTGGTGTGTATAATATGTTGTTCGCACTGTGCATTTTTTCCCAAAACTATAATAGATACTTATAATTGTAACAAATATTTGACATTATTTTTTATTGGACTTTGGTTATTCTGCATTCGTTTTGTTCTATTTTGTTGTATATGTATTTTTTTTGACCCTTTCTATTTGACATTGTTTGAATTACTTAACCAATTTTTTATTTATATTTGTAATAAAATTTAATGTCTATATTATTTATTATTATTTAGTTTGACTTTCACTATTTATTTTTACCTATAGATTGTGTAACGATTATTATTTAATAGTGACTTTCCACCAAATTATTATTTTTTAAATATTGATATTTTTTTTAAGAATTGTAATAGAAAATGAGAATCTGTAATTGACATAACTTGGCTTATAGATTTTGTGTAATAGTTTTTATAATGATGCTGTTGATTCTGCATTATCCAAAAAATTAAATAAATAAATATTGTAAAGCATTTAGTTACTGTAAGGACTGCAAACTGAAAGTTTAGAAATCTTTTTAATTTTTATGTTACATCTTCAGGAATGTATCCACTCTAACTTATATATTATACTTACGTATGTCCAGAAATGAACTTGGTTGTGTAAAATGTAGAAGGTATAAAAAAAAATGTTATTCACTATGGTTACATAGCATTTATCTACTAAATTAGTTTAACATTTTTTTCAATGTTGAAGAATTAAAACTTTAAAGACAAATTAATTGTTGATGCGTTTCTTAAAATAACACCCTGTATTGACTCTAATAAATCCCGAGTCATTTTGCCAGCTCTCAAAAGGTGTTCCACACGTGAGAAAAGGTGTCAATTATTTAATAATAATGTATGGTCGCTTTATAACGAACTTGTAAAAACTTTTGTCAAGATGGCGTAGAGTCGAATGTCATAGGGTTCTGGATATCGATTTTTGGGTTTACACTCATTTAGAAGTTAAACATCCCCAAACAGATCGTTTAACTTTTGTTAAATTGGATTAAAATTATAAATTTTCGGTACGAGTGTGGCTAGTTTCTGTAATAGGTTTCTAAAATAATTTCAGAGTGGGAGTGTTGTTTTTTTTCTCAATTTTTAGCAAAATATGCGGATGAAAGAAAGACTTTTGACTTTGACAGTTGATTTAAAAATGATGTTGCTGTTCATGTCAGTCGTTTTTTTACACCAAGTCACTAATTTATTTAAAGGGCAATTATACGCTTTTATAATAATAAATAATAAATATCTTTACACATACACACAGCGCCATCTAGTTCCACAATAAGCTTGTATTATGGATACCAGACGGTTGATAAACTACACAAATACATATTTTTTGTAAATAAATACATATACATATAAATAAAAAACATCCATTACTCGGGAAAACACATCAAACATAGGCCCCTAGCGGGATTCGAACCCGCGACCTTTTGGTATAGCAGAGATTCTAACCACTACACCAATAAAGTTCCAGAAGACATTCAAAATTAGCAAAATTTTTATTGTAGTTTTGCAAAATGTATACTATATACCTACTTCGTTTTGTGCTATGAAGTTCATTTTGTATTGTATTGTATTGCCTTTAAATTCAATATCTCATAAAACAGACATTATTTACAAAAGGTCATTATAAAATTTCTGACTGCTTGGCTGATAAACAAGCATGGACAAATCTTATTATTATTATTATATTTATTTACATTCTCTAGGAAGCCAGCTTTGTGACTGAGCAGTAATGTCAGTAATTTTATTAAGTTACAAAATGTTACGATTTCAAGTAAAAATTTTTTTTGATCATGAAGTTATTTATTGTATTTGTATTTTGGTAGGATGACTCCACATAAATATGTATCAGATCTATTGAAAATATTCATTCTAAAGTATGTAGTGCATCGTTATACGCATCCCTAAAAACTTACCCTTGGCTGTAGACAGGCAGTCAAAAGACGCCGCCCTGTAAAAAAAAAACAAAATGGCGCGAGCAACCGAGCGGAATTCCATTGATTCCGTATTGAAATAGATTTGAGATATCTCGCTTCAATGGTTTGTAGCTCTTTGTTGATTTGTAATAAGTTTATTGTCATTTATAAGTCACCCTTTTGAGTGAGTGTGCAATAAGATACGTTTTAAGTAGGCTAATAGTGATGGGTAAAGACAGTTAGCTCCACCACTAGTGCACCAGTAGCATGATAGGCGTGATAAACGTTTATGTCGCTCGAGATAATAATTGTCTTGCTCATTCGTATGAATAAAATATACAATTATCCCACTCTCACTCCTACGTCGCCCGCGACAAATGAATTATGCTACGCAGGCTGGTTTCATTTTTTAGGCTATGGAAATTTGATTAAGCGTTTATCTCTCAGAAATAAATATATATTGAAGATGGTAGTGGGCGTTGCTAGCGACCCGGACGGTACCAGTCTCGTGGTATAGGGTAGCTCGGGCAATGGCGATATTATTGCAAACTACTATAGGCGAATAAGATATTAGAAAGAGACTAGGAATTTAACAGAACGAGGTAATGGTCTGCCACTGATGGAACACAGGCCCGATAACCTTAAATCTTTAGAGAGGCAATTACACTTATCCACAGACAACGTATTCACATTCAGTTATGATCATGAAACCTGAGATACTTACTGGTTAAACATTTGTACAACCGTCATGCCATACAACTTGGCCCTTGCATGCAGTCTGTGGAATTCAGCCGGAGTAGTCTACAATTCGCCCTTGCTGAAATTCCATGATCATCTTCTTATTAAGTAACGACTCACCGGCTTCCAAGCGTCGGTGACAATAGGTAATCAGAGTCACTCACGGTCGTTGATGTGTTCAGTGGTGGTCCGACTCCTTTAAAGGCTAGTAGCAAAGTGCATATCATTTTCGATGTGTAGACCTAATATTACTGTTAACGTCGTCACCGCGCCTTTTCCGTCCACACCAGCGCCACCAGGTCCACTTCCCGCAGCAAACCGCTTATTATGATAGTGATTTAATTAACCAAATTATGAATTCCATCGCTAATTTATCGCTATCTACGACATATAAATGTCCACTAACCCCTTCTCCAACATATAAATACCCACTACCACCTTCCAACATATAAATGGCTCCATAGGCTCCACTGAAAACCAGCGTTGTAGTCGTTCTTCTCTCGACTACAACAAATGCTGAGTTGGGGACCTGATTTGATGCCACTTTGCGACACCGAAAACTAGCCAATACATACCTACTTATATTAAGTTCCACATTTTTAAATTGTGTTATAATAGTACAGGTAACAATTAAATGTATTTTATAAGTGTCGCTAAATGGATCAAATAAAGTTTTCTTATTCTTATTCTTAAATGTCCACTATTCCCTTCTCCAACATATAAATGTCCACTACCCCCTTCTCCAACATATAAAATTGAACTTTTACGAACTCCCCGAAAGAAAGATATCATCCATACCAAAAAGCTAATCTTCGAAACGGCTTAACTGATTATCACAAATCATGGCTAATAATCTGTCCTATTTATTTAAAATTTAATAAGAAAAACCGAACTCAAATCGGAGACCACGCATTACTGAGATACATCCAGTTAATTTTTTTCAATAATTTACAAGCACACGTTTTTTTCAATGTGGGTTCACTTTGATATCATCTGGTAACCACAACACAAGCCTATAGTTGCTTACTGTGGAACTAGGTGGCGCTGTGTGTATGTCTAAGGATATTTATTTATTATTTATTTATATAAAAAATAAAACGGAAACTTATTAAGAAAGCATATTATTAAATATCAGACTATTTAGATGATAATCATCCTTGGACATAAGCAGCACGTTCGCATTTAAATATCAAATTTTATTGTGTCTTTTTTTGTATTAGAAAAACCGATTTTTTTGTTTGAGCAACCTTTCGAGGGTCTTTGCTTGAAAATTACCATTGGAACAAGCAGTAGCTTAAAAAAATTTAAAAATTGACTATTTTAAGTGTAGGTTTACAAAATAAAGATTTTTTTGACTTTAACAAAGACTGAACACATACATACAACGCCGTCAAATACGTAGCACGCATCTTTTTTCGTTGGAGTTTAAAAATTGGTTGTCCACCACCGGTTGGCAACAGTTGCATTCTCAGACAGGTGGCATGTGGTGAAATAAAAACAAAAGCCGTGAAATTTAAGTGATACTCGCGCGCCAAGGGTTCTGTGTGGTCTACAGATAAATAGAAACAAATGAAATTATCAAATAAATATTTTTTTTTCGCAACTATACTGGATGAGTTTTTTTATCGTAAGGAAAAAAATAAGGCATATTAGGTAAGTGAAATAGAAGGTATTGGTATAGGTAGTTCTTTTGTTGTTTTTTTCAAAATCATCATGGAATTAAGCGTTAATTTTATTTTACGGTCGCATTTGTGGCCCATTTCACATAAATACATAATTAAATGCATGCAGTCAGATTATGGAATGCCCTTCCCACTGCCCACTCCCCAATCCCTATCCATTTTTAAAACTCGACTAAAGGAACACTATCTCAAGTTGTCTCAGTAACTCAGTCAGCCTATTTATAGATATCTATATAAGTATTTGATGTATTTGATATATTATATATATTATACGTAAGTATTTATTAATATGTATTTTAGTATGTAGGCCTTTATATTATGTATTTATTGTGTTTAATATCGATATATTTTTTGTCTTATAAAATAATCCTATATTCAAACCATTATTGCTATAAATCTCAATGTTTTATCTTTTGTCAATTGTGTTCCTATAACAGTGATGTTTTGTTAATGTTTTGTTCTATATTTGTATGTATCGCTCTTTGTCTGCAATAAAATACTTTAATTTCATTTTTCCTTCCGAGGGTTTGCTGGAAGAAATCTCTTACAGAGATAAGCTCGCCTTTTGTGTATTGTAATTTCTGTCCTATGTTTGTTCAATGTATGTTTGTATATTTATATATGCAATAAAGTCTTAAATAAAAATAATATAAATTACATAAAGAAAACTTGGAGAAAATATGAGTTACAAATAAAATTCGAATGATAGGAACCCTACAATTCGCGCCAGTCGCATATCAATGTTCGGCCGCTGCAGGCGTTTTTGAAAAAAAAAATATAAAAAAAAAAAAAAAAAAAAAATACGCCCCGAATACAGAACCTCCTCCTTTTTTGAAGTCGTTTAAATAGCTTCAGACATACACACAGCGCCATCTAGTTCCACAGTAAGCAAGTATAGGCTTGTGTTGTGGATACCAGATGGTTGATATACTACATAAATACATCTTCTTTTGTAAATCAATACTTATTATAAATGAAAACATAGATAACTCGGGTACAAATGTCCGTATTCATCACACAAACATATGCCCCTAGCGGGATTCGAACCCGCAACCTTTTGGTATAGTGGCCAGAGTTGCTAACCACTACACCAAACAGGTCGTCAATTAAACTACCTATTTAATAGTTAATTAAAAAATTAAACTACCCATGCCAATACCTTCTATTTCACTTACCTAATATGCCCTATTTTTTCCTTACGGTAAAATAACTCATCCGGTATATATATTTATATATGTTAAGAGGGTTTTCAAGTCTTAATTTTGCGAAAAGAATAAACCGCTTTAATAACACTTTATACGCATAAAGAAGTGTAGGCTTCCGCACTTGCTCTCATAATATGTGGACAAATAATTTTCAACAGAAAGTACATTTTATAAGTTTTACGACTATTACTCTTTAACTTGTAAAACCAACTTACATTACTATAGTGTTCCTTTTAACTTCATTATATATTTATAATCGACTCTAACAAAAATTTGCAATTAAATAATGTTTAATATTTCTTAAACGGATCCCTAAATCGAAAAACGTTTAAGATAACCTCTAATATTTGAGGTTAGTTATCTAACACGATGGGTTTTTTTTTTAAGCACGACGGGATTGTATTTGACCTCAAATATAATATTATAAGGGTATAAACATAAAAGAAAATTATTTCCTACTTCACTTGTTTAGTGGAATCACCAGTAAACAGGAATTACACAATTAAATTTCACCCTGTATATAAGTAAATTATTTTGACATTAACAAATAGATGAATTGTGTATTCTAGTATCACGATGGTAAATCGAAGCAAAACTCAGAATAATATTGCGCGATATATTGATGTGCGATTCAGTGTTCAAGGCCACTTTGAGGAGGTCACTGATTTTATTTTGCATAACAAAATAGTAGGAAGTTACGGTCAAATCAACCGATAAATGAAATTGATAAAACAATTTAAGTTATATTCTATTATTGTTTTTTTTTTTTTTTTTTAAATTCTTACTATTGTTAAAATAGTTATACAACAGTCGTAATATTTACTTAGAAATACTTTAAATCACTTTGGAAGTGGATACCCAAGTTTTTTATAAAACGTTTATTTACCTATTGTGCAATAAGTTGTACATATTTGTATTGTACTTATTCGTGTCAGAGGGCATTCAAAATAAACAAATTGTTTCTTATTTTTAAAAGCTTCAAATGAGGAGAGGGGGTATCAATACATTTGTAATTTTTTTAAAGTTTATTACCTCAGTACTCGGTCATTTATAAAGCGATTCGGAAAATTCTTTTTTTTATTTAACACGACATTCTTCCAGGGTGGTCCCATGTTCTGACTGACTGCTGTGATGGTGGGATATATGAAGAATTGAGGGAATTCCTCACATATTATAGGCATACATAAAATAAAAGAAAAGTCATCCCTACTTTAGGTCCAGAGGCGTTACCTAAAAAAATTACATTATTTTATTTTACCCCTTTGTCGGCGTGATTAATATGTATGTATAAACATGCCAAATTACAGCTTTCTAGTACTAAGCGCCTCTGGGCTAAGCCTTGGACAGACAGACAGACATGGCAAATCCCATAAGGGTTTCCTGTTAACTACGGAGCCCTAAAAAGCAAATAAATTATTTTGTATTTTTGTAAACAATACAGGGTGAAATGTAATTTGTGGAATTCCTATTGTCCTAGGGACTCCAATCTTGATTACGAACAATTTTCTAATGGCAACCATAGCTGAATTCAGCAGAAAATTATTGGCCTTCTTTACTAAAAGTGGTTTCAGAATGGTTTGCTTTGTATGGTAATCCCATCGATTGAATTCGACTATGCTTCCTTGTGGAAAGTTGTATACAAGAGTGGCGTCACGTGTTAATAGGAATTGCACGAATTCACATTCACCATGTATAATAATAAAAAGTTTTTTTTTAAAAAGTTACCGCTTAAAAAAAGTGTTCTATTTCTGACGAGGGGGCAAAAATCTTTTGGCGTGTTGTAAAAATAAAACTAACCCAAATTGTTATCACGCACGTAACTAAGACACGTCAGGTGATGCGATGGTGACATTGGACTACATTGTACTGTTATCTACATTTTAATACATTTTATCAGTTTATCGCACCTATACGTCATTTTACGCCTAAGTGTTTGAATTTACCCGTCCTAGTAAAACGATTACGTATGAATCACTTCATAAACAAAGTTAGTAGTTGCTACCTGAGGAGGTATACCAAAACTTCTGCTAGATAATGTTCTGATAAGGTATTCTGCCTCTCTCGCCCAGCTGATTGACAATTTTAACTAATTTCCCGCTGATATCAACGTCATAAGAATTCCGATAAAATTACTGTGCCCTTTTCTTTGGCCGCTGTGCACACTAACATGCAGTATTTTAAAATTATTGTGCCCTTTTCTTTGGCCCCTGTGCATGTCCACACTAACATGCAGTATTTTTTTAAATTACTGTGCCCTTTTCTTTGACCCTTGTGCACACTAACATGCAGTATTTTTAAATTATTGTACACTTTTCTTTGTACCTTGCGCATGTGTACACTAATATGAGTATTTTTAAATTACTGTGCCCTTTTCTTCGGCCGTATTTTTAACTCCCGACGAAAAACGGCGGGTGTTATGTGTTTGACGGTATTGTATGTGCGTCTAGTCTTTGTCCGGGCGTATCTCAGTAAATTGTAGTTCAATTTGGTGCGGTTTTTTTTTATATATTAAAGATTAAATGAGGGGATTCTTAGCTATGTTTTGATAAATAGGTATTTAAAATACTAGTTACCAGATAAACACACATAAATATTTATACCGGGTGAAATTTAATTCGTGTTGTTCCTTATTACTGGTGACTCCACTCCTGATCATGAACAAATTTCCATTAGGAACCATAGCCAAAAATTGTTGGATTTCCATACTAAAGGTGGTTTCAGAATTGTTTACTCTGTACAGGTAATTGAAAATTTTTTAAACGAATTCGACTAGGTTCCTAGGGGAAATTTTTTAGTAATTAGAGTGACGTCACCATTTAATGGGATTTACATGAATACAAATTCACCCTGAATCATTAAACATCCATGACTCGGGAATAAATGTTCCTATTCTTCACATACACATTTACCACTCGCGGGAATCAAACCCGCAACCACCGGTTTCGCTGGGTCACTATCCACTACACCAATATTTAAGATTAAACTCGGGAATAGGATAACCTATCACATAAGTGTGATGTATTTACCGCTTAGACGATATGTAACTTTCAACACAGCTTTTTTTGTCTATCTGGGTGATAATTATAATCCAAGAGTGTCAAGCTGTACTGAAAATAGTTTTGTATTGCTCAGATTATCCACAACCATTAAAGCGGATCACGCGGTAACAGACATATTTTTTTCAAACTATCAATGTCGCAGGCTCCGGCCGGAGATTGATATTGTGACTGCCGAGATTCGTAGGGTTCCTGTGACTCATTTATTTGGTACTCATATTTTCTCCATTTTTCTTTATTTAATTTAATGATGTAATTATGTGTGACACCTTCGACCTCATCTTCACTTAACATCAGGTGTGATTGAGGTCAAGTACAATCCCGTTGTACATAAAAAAAAACGTGGAATAGGCTACAAACGTGACCGTCAAATGACACAACACTTTATTCGATGATGGTTTGGAAAAAAAGAAAAAAATTGAACTACTTGTGCCAATACCTTCTATTTCAATTACGTAATATGCTTTATTATTTCCTTACGGTAAAAAAGCTCATCCAGTATAAATAACTCATCACGTGTTTATTCACAAGGTAAAATATTGTAAGGATTAAGGAAAACTGTGCCTGACTAATGATCAATTAACAGTAATAGGATATTTATTATCTTGTCACTTTTGTGAAACCTCAGAAAAGTATAAATGTTATATAATATACAGGTTGTAAAAAGATACATTTAAGCCTTAATCCTGTACTCATGAATTTTTGTTTCTGAAGTGTTTTAATGTAAAAGGAGGTACTAGGTACGTTTATAAACTTTGTATTTTTTTTTAAGTTATTGTTTAAAGTACCTTTGTAATACTTTTTTTACTATCTCTGGTTTTAATGAAATGAACTAAAGTAACAATATACGTAGTTTAAAGCTGAAATATACGTACTTAAATTTACACCCTGTATGTACCGTACCACCCATGAGAATTGGAGGTTTTGAACTTTGAATATCGAAATTAATCAACTTACCAGAGCCATATCGGTACCGAATTTCATCAAAATCTGTGAAGAATACTATACGAACGTTACATCATCCCCCTGTACAAATTTTCCACCCGTATATAGTTAATATGCCGAACATTCGCACAAAGAAGTTCGACAGCTAAGGCATGGTACTCCCTCCCTGTGTCAGTCTTTCCTGAATCCTATTGGGATCTTCAAAAGCAGAGTGAATAGGCATTTACTGGGAACGCGGGCTTCATCTTCGATCACATCGTGAGATTGTGGTCAAACGCGTAAACAGTTATACATAAAAAAGGAGTTCCCGCGAAAACTTTAAATGTCATAATTCATAAACTTAAACTCTGTACCAATATTTCTAATACTTCGCGAGATTTCTTCCATATCTTTCATTTAACAGATTTTTAGAATAACTGCAACCGTAGATTTACAAAGCAGACTAAACATCAATATAGATACTACATGTGTAAAAGGTGACGTGTGTCTATACAGCTTAGTAGGCTACATGAGGAGCATAAATATTAAAAAAAAAACCGCCGCGCAGTGTATGTATCTGTACTCCCCGTCACAATAATTGTAATTCAAACTAAATGTGATTCATTGAATTTTGAATTTAATAAAAGCGATAACTAAAGGCAGTGCAAAATCGTAAGAGTGTTTTAATTGTCCTGGGAGTACCTATTATTTTACTAGTTATTAATATATTTTATTTGAAGTTAGCCGTGATAGTTTTCCTTTTAATTTCGTTTTATATTTTTTCACATATCCAATAAACAGCAGTATTTAGCTGGTAGTTAATTTAGACTCTAACAAAAATTAACACTTTACTTCGCAAAGGGCTCCCTGAATCGAAAAGATGTTCAAAAATATTTTTTTGAACGATCTATCCAATGACTTTCCTCACGATTGGGTACAAAAATTAAGAATAATTTTATTCACCTCCACTAGACCACCATGGAGACATTCTAAATTTTTTTTTTTTTTCGCCGTTTGGTTTTACCGCTTTATCGGCATTTAATGCTTGAAACAACATCCACAGTACACGTTTCGAAATATACAGAAATGCACACGTGACAGGGAGTGAGCCCATCGTCGTTAAAAGGTGTAAATTTAGAGATATTTTTGGTGGATAGTCCTATAGTCACATTTTACGACAACCACGGGAAGAGATACCCCACACCCCACTCTCAAGTTCATTCAATTTGGATAAACTATCCGGGCACTTGTAATGTAACTTGCAACTCTACAAAATTTCGCCAGAAATCATAATAAAATGAAAGTAGTAACTCCACCGGCGGATCTAAACATGTTATTTACAAGTAAAATCGCAAAGGAATTTATACAAGAAACCGCAGCACGCGATGCTTTTTTTGCAACAGGTATTTCTTACCTGTTACAGCATCTTTATCTGTGATTAATCATACGATATCGTATGATCACCACGTCGTCACACGTTAGCACACCGGTTGCAGTTGAATCGGTTAATAAAAATTCAGTATTGGCCCAAACCCCGCTCGAGGCGCATGTTCGTCTCTCCGCGCCACGAGCCCGCCAAATTTAACGACAGGTCCGACAACTTTCAAGAACTAAGTCTGCTCTCTTTTTAAATTTTTGAACTGGATTATTACTTTTTTTTTTTCGTTTTGCAATTCAGGCCGCGTTTGGTATGCGAGTTTCGGTTGGGTGAAATTTTTTGCGTTTTGTGGTTTGTGCTGTTGCAAGTTTGTGAACTATTTGTGGATAATTTTATCTGCGGAGTCAAAATAATTGTGAACAGGTTGGTAAATTGTTGTTTATTTTTGTTAATCGATAAGTTGCACACTTACCTACTCACTTTCACAAAAAAAAATACTCATTTATTTTTAAATTAAATCTGTCTTTTATTATCGTAATTTTACTTTTATAAGGCATAATGAATAATGATAATACATAATGAATTGTTTCCCCAGCTTACTAAATCATAAATCAAAATTGATTTCGCCATAATGATTATTAAATTTTTATATGTATTTATCTACTTTTGTGGCAAATAAAAAATACACATTAACAGTAGGCATCCATGATGCATCTATTCCTTAAACTAATCAACTTTAGCCCTGGGAAAATACGGTAAATAATTTGCTTAGCTAGACATAATTCAAAACCGACTTATATAATTGCTATCTTGTAGAGGTATATTAGAGATGTAATTTTGAATAATTAACCCTAAAAAAACCAGCGCTTAGTCGAGATTTTTTTTAGAAAACCCCATTTTTAATTTGTATCTTAATAAAAATAAATACTAACTGATATTTAATTAGGTAGATTTTTGTTAAACACAGTTAACTTATTGATGGATAAAAAACTAAGCATGTTATAGTTAGGCATGCATGTGTTTTAGCTAAAAATGTCGTCGAGCTGCATTGCTTAAGAATTAAAAATGAGAAAATATATTTTGAATTAAAAATGAGAAAATATATTTTGTAACGATAATTTCCCTAAATGTTTTGAATTTAAAGAAATACCCATCAATTGAGTATCTTTTTTAAACAAACACATTTTTCAACTTTAGCTTATTTAGTTACTTAGTACCTACTTGCGTTTCTTAAAAATGCTTAATTTTTAGCAATTCTTATTACATTTACAACACTTTATTAAATGTTTCAAGAAAATCGCGGTTATTCGTTTTTCCGAGGTCAAACCGTATTTTCCCTGGGCTAATTTTATACACTCTGTGATCAAACTTAGTAATATTATTTTACAATTATTCAAGCCATTATGTCATGAAACCAAAGGTCAATAATCAAAATGTACAAATATGGCAATATGCAATTTTAATGCATGAAAGTACTTAATTTCATTTGATTTATTTTATTTTATTTATTTACATAAAATCAACAGCATTATTACAAATTTTTATACAGAAAACTAATACCAAACTTATGCCAATTAAAGATGCTTATTATGTTACTGACAATGGTTACCCTTAAAATTGAATGGGTAATGTTTTAATTAAATTACAATAAAATTGGTACTATTACATTATTAATAATAATATTATTATATAAATATCAATAAAAACAAATCAAATCCTCAGTGATATACGAGTCGTTATGTTAATATGTCTAAATTACATAGTATTGAAAGTGAAATAAGCCAAATGAAAATGTCAAAATTATAGATCTATAAATATGTACAAAATATGTGTGTTGTGAGTGTCTGTGTGTGTAAGAGTTAGTGTGTGTGACAGTTAGTGTGTGATGGTGGTGGGTTTTGCTTAATACGATAAGCATTCATTATGAATAAATGTTCACTAATGAACTAAAATCTGTAACATTGATTTTACAATGAATATATTTTATTGTATTTCCTTAACTAGGTAACGGGGAGCTGGTCGAAGGACAGTCGCTACATTATAATATAAAGTATAACAAAATAGTATTATTTTATTTAATTTACATGAAACAACAAATTTATAAAACACAATTAAAAATACCTATATCTTATAGAAAAAATACGCCGTCCAACTCGCTTCCGTGAGGCATAGTACCTAGTACGCTAGGTAACTATAAAATTACATTTTTTAAAAAACAGTAACAAATAAAGAGACGGAGTTTAAATATAAACTAGAACAAATGTAAAAAATTGGGGCCGCGAGGCAAGGTACCCAAAACGCTGGCAGCGTTTCCTCGTTGTATGCAGATACCTTAAGCGTTGAGCGAGGAAACAACCAGGTCTCGGGTCACCAGTGACATCGATCAATTACAAGATTGTATTCAGGTACAGCATTAAGATTTCTTCCAATTAAAAAATGTCCTGCAGTAAGTACATTAAAATCATTGGGATTGTCACTATAGCTGGAAGCGGACATAGAGGACGTTTTTTTTTTTTAAGCACTACGGGTTCGTACTTGACCTCAATGACACCTGATGTTAAGTGAAGATAAGGTCGAAGGTGGAAGCGTACTGACCCGGAATCCTCAACATATTTGGGACTCAACAACGTGAATTCATTATTGATTCTACCTTGCAAAATATCGTGGTCAATTCCTCAAAAGTTTAAATCTTTATCTCCTACTGCACGCAGAAGATGATACTTCGCGGATTTTATACCATTTTACAATTACATCATTAATATTAATTATATCACGGCAGTTATCGGACATGACAATAAAACTACCAATGATTTCTCAAATAATCATCCGAATTATACAAGGTCGTAATTTATTCCTGCGACGCCTAAGGGGTAGCCTCTAGCCTAGCAATCTGAAAAACAAGATTATGTTCCTAGTTCAGATGTCAGTCTCTCAGAAATGAATTCTTGTATATATTGGGTCTTTACTTATGAAATTGGAGTTTTTTTTCTTCGTTAATCATATGTACTAATTCCAGCGATTTTCAAAGCTATATCCAAATTTGTTTTTTATTTGGAAAATGGAATATTATTTCAAGGTTTCGCATGAAATATTTTTTAATTTCTGGACTAAATCACATAATAAAAAAAAAATTGAACAAACCTCTTTCATGTGCTTCCTATAATCATTTATTGGATTCGCTGAAACTTTTATAAAGCGGTTACTTTTAAAAATTAACGCTGCCTATACTTTACTTAATGTTATCCGATAATACACACAAAGTTTAGATAAACCTAGATTTGCTATTCCTCAAAAAAAAAACAGAAATGTTTGTATGGAGAAAACAGTCTTAATGAAATTCTTCATACAAAACGCCAATTTCATAAGTAAGTACCTAATATTTAGACCAGATTTTGTAGTCCAGTAAAAATACGTAAATTTTCTGGTGTAACTTCCTATAATCTTAGTTTCTAGAAGATCTGATTTTATAGAAGGATACATTACCATTCTGTAGCTTGCTTTAGGTATAGTATAGGTAAGTAGTTATAAAATGTACAATTTTAAATTAAAATTACCACTGTGAACTTAATTGCGTTGTCGAATATACTAAGATTCCCTAAAACAATTTTCTAAAAAAATAATCAATTGAGTAATAATATTTGTCCTTGAGCGTCGGTGGCTCAGCGCTTAATACGCGGTCTCGCAATTTGGGAGGTCCGGGTTCGATTCCCAGGCAAGCAGGCATGAGTTTTTAAATTTAATTACTTATGTGCATTTATCCGACTGCTCTTAAACAGTGAAGGAAATCATCGTGAGGAAACCTGCATGTCTGAGTAATAAAAATTCAAAGGCGTGTGAAGCCCAATGGGGCCAGCGTGGTGGACTATGGCCCATACTCCCTCATTATACGAGGGAAGGCCTATATCCCTGCAGTGGGATGTTTACGGGCTGAGATGATATACTTCAACTACCTACACTTACGTTAGCGATAGAAAATGTTACACTTACACTTCAATACGTAATTATGATACCTGTTTCAAGGAATGTCGACTTGTCCCTTACAGGCAGTATACCCTAACCCTGTACCTGAATATCCATTAATTATACTGAGAAAAAAAATTAAATATCATGTCAAAACAACGCTTGCAAAAAAATTTGTGACTATCTAAATGACAAACGCGCTTGGTGAACTTTGACCAGTTCATGTTTGGACATAATATGTCACTAGTATACCCCTTTACAGCAAAAAAAATAATAAGTAAGTAAGCGGGTCATTCTAAGTTAAGAGGTAATATGTTGTATGAAGTGACGGCATGACATTTTTTTTAATATTTTTACTTAAGTATCTATATCTATCTATCTTATCTATTTTATGGAAACTTTTAAGTTGAAAATATTTACAAAGCGGCCAGTCAGTTTATTGGTTTTATCTCGTTTTATAAGTAACCAGGGTAAATACTCAATACAGGGTAGAGACAAAATGCACAGGGGAGGATACTTTATGGACAGGGAAGAGAGATAGTCATATTAAAAATGGTTATTTTTAAATACCAACTTTATTTATTTGTTTTGTTTTAATTATGAATTATTTATAATCAGACTTGTCATTCTTTACAGTCTTTGTTTATAAAATTAAATGTTAGGTACAAAACATAAAAAGGTTTTTACTTTTCCTTTCCATCAAAACAAAAATATCTATAACTTTATAGATAATAGTCAATGATGAAATAAAAAGAAATAAAAACTTCTCTGAGTAACAGTATTAAATTTTTCTTGTACTTAAACTCTAAAAACATTTTAATCAAAAGCCAACTAAAAAAAATCTTTTTCTAAAACCTGCGTTCAAAGACATCAATAGATTCATTAAATGCATAAAAAAGCTCATTTTTAAGTTAAGGGAAGGTAGTTTTTTAAAACCTGATCCCAGGTGATGAAAGAAATATTGTCATCATTAATTCTGACTTTTTTCCAG
Source organism: Oegoconia quadripuncta (assembly GCA_949316235.1). Taxonomy (NCBI): domain Eukaryota; kingdom Metazoa; phylum Arthropoda; class Insecta; order Lepidoptera; family Autostichidae; genus Oegoconia; species Oegoconia quadripuncta. The sequence continues at coordinate 6,129,573 of OX438750.1, read as the reverse complement.
TTTCATCACAGATTTTACAAAATATAACTTGAAGTTCATCATTTTCTCGATAACCTGTGCACATTGCAACATAACGATATTCTGTTTTTTATCTTGAAGTTTAATCAGCACAAAGTCCCCGTTGCTGAATGTTTTCTTTCCAGATGATGAGGGCTTTGAAGCATCTTTGTGCAGTTCGATTTTAATACTGGTAGGAACAGAATGCTGTAGTGTTTCTTGAGGCTTCTTCCTGTATTCTTGAGATGTTAAATTGATTAGTGGTTCATATCATCAACACGTAGACGAAAGTTACGATGTTTGTGGATAATCCAAAGTACCCAATTGAAAATGACGACATAGTTCTGAGTCGCAGAAGCAGCTCAAACTTGTCAATATCAGGCAATTAGATATAAATACGCAACCAGTAACTTGGTGAACTGTCTATACCTTCAGTAGAACCTAATTTTGCTGCTTTTTCAGATATGTCTGCATCACCTACGGTGAAAATTTTAATATTCGGGCAGGTTTTCGCAAGGGTTTTAGCTAAGTCATCTATTGATGAAATATCGGAGCCACTCGCAACTAATCTATCTGCAGTTCTCTTACAAATAGCACCCACTCCATCAGGAGTTCCCTTACCGTGACCTGCTTCATGAAAATTCCAGTTTGCTGAACTGTCTTAATAACTCTTTTTTCTTTCTTCTTTTCATATTTTTCCCTTTCCTTGATTTTTTGTTGAGCTTATAAGTACATTTTAAATCTTTGGTATCTTAATCGCCCTGCTATCCTTTTTTTCGACCCGTTCTTCGCGCGTCGTTTTTTTTCTAGGTGTTTTTTTTTCTGTAAAAAAGTCATATTAAATTGTTGTACATAATGCCAAGTAAAGGTTCAGAGAAAAATGTAGAAGTATTCATGAAAACGCATACAAATGTATCTCCCCTGGACATTAAGTATCTCCCCTGCCATCAAAAGAGCCAGGGGAAATACGCCAGGAGAGATACATTTTTGATTGATATCTAAAATAGCCGTAAAAGTGTTTTTCCTACGCAATTCACAATTAAACGTAACAATGTATGCACTATTCATAATGAATATTTAAGTCTATATTAGTATTTTAACAAATTATTGCTAAATAAAACTTACCAGAGGAAAGACTGCATTCACTCAACACTTCTACACCCAGCGAGCGGCGTGACTGAAATGGCCGTTAAAATGGCTGCGCAGTCGGCTTATGCGCCGCTTGCTGCTAGCTTTACGTTATATCCTATGCACTGACCGTCACAAATTCCACAAACTAGCAAAACAAAACTGATTATTAAACGAAAACAAAAAGCCAGGGGACGAGACACGAAACACGAAGGACAAATTTCGGCGTTGATATTATTTATGAAAAAATTAAATATAAGTAATTTTACTTACAAGACACTGTGACTAAGTTATTGTTCTGTATAAAATTAACGATGATAAAGTAATTATTGAATTTTAATACATTCATAATAACTGGTTTACAAATAAAGTCGGTTTGGGGACAGACCAGGGGAGAGACTTTTTTCTTATATTAGAATTTATTGTGACTAAACTACGTACATTTCTGTAATAAATTTAAGTGACCATAAAGAAAACATTTAGTTTTAAATAATAAATAGGTTAATTAGGAAGTAGGTATATAAAAAAAGTATTTTTTTGTCCTAGCCATGGAAAGTACCTCTTAACTTATAATGACCCAAGCAGCTATTTGCTAAGATACAATTTGTACTTGATAATGTTGCTGTACACCAGCTGACTAGTTTATAAGTGAATCGACAATGGTGTCGATTCGGATGTACACCAACTAAACTAAACTAAAACCAGTTTTAAAGTAGTACTGTCTCTTTCGCCCTGGAACAGTACGATGCGACGGCACCACTCCAAAACTGGTTTTGGTTTAGTTTAGTTGGTGTACATACGAATCGACACCATTGTCCCTTTACAGCAGCCACTATTTCTTATTTGGAAAAAGCATTTATACAAACAAAAATACATTATCTTATCATTATCTTCTTTGCCCTGGTCCCAATTTAGGGTCGACGCAGTACGTCTTTTTCTTCCAATCTCCTCAAAATCAAAATCAAAAATATTTTATTCAATGTAGGATACAAAAATATCACGAACGACGTGCCATGAGACTCATAGGTGATAATTCGATGACTGCTAAATTGCAGAGCCTTGAACACCGTCGCAAAGTCGCCTGTCTCTCAGTTTTTTACAGGATGCATTTCGGGGAGTGTGCGTTGGAATTACATCATCTTATTCCGATAATACTTCATTCATCATCCGAACAGCCAAGGCATGGAACTCCCTTCCGGCGTCAGTCTTTCCTGAATACTACCACCTTGGGATCTTTAAGAGCAGAGTGAATAGGTATTTACTGGGATCGCGTGCTTCATCTTCGACTACATCGTCACTTTCTTTCAGGTGAGATTGTGGACAAACGCGAATCCGTTATACATTAAAAAAAACGAGCCAGCCCGTAGGTCACACGAGGCCAGAATCAATCTGGTTGAGAGATCGTGGACGAACTTCTGAGTGTCCGATGACCACTGGCCCATAGTCTCTTCAGCAAGCCCCACAGTTACCGAATAACGATGAGTATTTGCGGCGCTTGAGCATCTGAGCTTCCTCATCCGCGGCCTTGACTTTCGTGGCGATTTGAAGGATGTGAGAGAGTGTCAAAGTGGATGTGGTATCCCAAATCATGGTCCGTCGCAGTGACCATGACAAGTCGCCCCGTCCGACCCTTTGCAGCCTGCTCGAGTAGTTCGAAACCGCGTAGTTCGAGGGACGCGGGAATACACGCAGTAGCAGCGGCGCGACGTATTAATTTACATAAATAATCCGTCTACCTGACAGAATTGTAAGCTATTGTCCCATTTACTAATGTTATTTGTGACGATATGCGTATTTGTGTATGATTTTAATTGAAGGCCAAGTCGATGGCCATCAGGAGCGGCATTAAAACATTTTTTTCTCTTCACCTCTCTTAATTTCTTACATACAGTCAGGGTGCACGAAGCGGGGTTTTGCTTGACCGGAGAGGTCGGTGAGCAGTGGTATGTCGGGCTCGCAAGCTGCTGAGGAGCAGGGCGAGTTCGGGGGCGGGGGGGACCTTAGCCGAGCTTAGGGTCGGAGAAGGCGGGTGGTGGCGACTAGTGGGATGGTTTAAGCGGAGGAAATTGAGGTTTAGTTACCCCAACAGACATCAGTGGGCGCGGATTAGCTTTAGTAGTTGGGCAGGAGTGCTTGCAGCCGAGCCGCGATTCCTACGAGGAGCTATAGGGCAGCGGCGATATTTTGCTCCCTCGGGTTCCACACAAGACGCAGATTGGGGGCTCGGTGCAATCCTCTCGAACTTTGGGACGGGCTGACTGTCACGTAGCCTACTCTCACGCAAATCCACTAATTCGCACTTTGCCCGCGTAGTTGATGATGGGCCAGCAGGCTGTGCCCCAACAGCGGGCACGTCTAAGACTGATGTATAAACGTCAAATACTATATAAATTGGCGTGTTTTGTTGAATAACACCCATTAAATTTTAAGGGTAACCATTGTCAGTAACTTTAAGAATCTTTTAATTTAATTAAAACATTAGCCATTCAATTTTAACGGTAACCATTGACAGTAACATAATAAGAATCTTTAATTGTCATAAGTTTGGTATTAGTTTTCTGTATAAGAATTTGTACTAATGCTGTTGATTCTATGTAAATAAATAAAATAAAATAAACTCAAATTTATTCATAAACTTTGTATAACGCTTTTACTTAGTTTTTATGTGTGTGTGTAGGTATTGTATGTATACTGATAAACACATACAGTATTAGACACAGGTCCTGTCTTTATGCAATGTTTCTCAGTAATTTGAGAGAAGTTTTTTTACCCGACTTGCCAAGCAAATAGTGTAAATGTTTTTCGAGTGTTATGTATGTGGATTTGTATGTTACCTCCTGTAGCCTAAACGACTTGGTGATAGTCTTGATCCACTGGCATGGGATACATTTTATGGTAAAAAATTCAACATGTGAAATGGAAAATACTGTCGGGTTTTTGGATTTTGGATGAGGCGAAAGGTTAGTGGCTAAGTTCGATGAAAATCGGTTAATTAACACAGTTGGTTGGTATATTTCAATAATATCGTGGAATTTCGGGAGGTTTTTTTTTATGCACAACGGGTTGGTACTTGACCTCAATCACACCTGATGTTAAGTGAAGATGACCCGAGAACCCCAACACATTTGCTTGGGGGCAGATTTAGATAAGATGGTGGTAGCTAACCAGGGGGACATTTAAATTGCCCTACCACCAACAAAACCGAGTACTTAAACTTGTACCCCGCTGGGGATCGAACCCGCGACCTCCGAATCGTAAATCCAACGTTGTTTACATTGAGCCACGGAGGCGATTTCGGGAGCTTTTCGAAATGTTCAATTTATAGTTATTACGTATATTTTTTTATTTTTTTTTTAATATTTCGGACACTTACACCAATCATCTAGTCCCAAACTAAGCAAAGCTTGTGCTATGGATACTAGATAACGATAGATAAGATTTATTATGTTATTTGAAACAACAAATTTATAAAACACAATTAAAAATACATATATCTTATAGAAAAAATACGCCGTCCAACTCGCTTCCGTGAGGTATAGTACCTAGTACGCTGAATGCATAAGCTCAGCTGCTGAGCAAAGTAGGCACTAGCTCTCACATCTCCAGAGGCGTGGACCAGTCTAACGGATAAATCCTTTACAAATTGTTTCGTGTCCGAAGACCACGGGCCCAATGTCTCCACTGCAAGCGTCGCAAACTCGTGGTTTATAGAGATTGACGCATATTTACGGCGCTTGTTACTTTGAGCAATTATTATGTTATTTTGATTTGAATAAACTTTGCAGAAGTCTTTTCTCAGTTTTCGATCAATTGCAACAAATACAAAGAAACTAGTGATAAAGTACTTAGAAAATGACTTCCGAAACGTCTATAACAAATAGAGAATAACTAATCACAAATTGTAAACAAAACTAAATACCTAATTAGGTGATGTGAGATAGCTAAATGTTTATGTAAATATTTCAATTAGAAAATGTATTTATTTAAAAACGGTAACAAAGAAAGAGATGGAATTTAAATATAAACTAGAACAAATGTAAAAAATTGGGGCCGCGTGACAAGGTACCCAAAACGCTGGCAGCGTTTCAGCGATGCAGCTACTTAAGCGTTGAGCGAGGAAACAACGCTCTAGGGTCACCAGTGACATCGACTAAGCGCTTTGAAATATTAAAGAAAAATTTAAGAGCGCCCGTATTATGTTTGGAATATAAGTATGTGTACGGCATGTATATTTGTGTACATATATATAGAGAAATTGCCGACTTACTGTTATTTTATGTGTAATAATTCAGTGGATAAGTGTTATTGGCTTCCTGAATAGTATAGTTTAAGAAATTATATAAAGCTGTTGTTATCCCAAAAACAATAAAATAAATTATCCTCTTTCACAAAGTCCATATCCATATTTCGATCGTCCATAATTATAACATACTAAATACCAAAGCAAATATTATATTAACATTATTAGCTAATTAAAATAATTTGCAATACCCCATATTATACTTGTTCCTACTTACTACAGGAATGCTTTAAAATTTAATTTGTGCTAAAAATCAATGGGCACGTGTGTTTAAATTCAACCTCCAAAATTAATTATCCTACTTTAGCGGATTGTATGAATGTCAGAGTCATGATAAAGACCACTTGATAACGGACCGGACCGTCCTCAGTGAGCATATCTGCGGTATATGTATAGTGTAGGTATACACTCTCATTCTTTAGTCCAGCCATTAGGTGTCATAATTTTTTCACTTCTCATGCTCTATGAGTGCATAACTCATTATAGATTTGCGTAGACGCCTAAAGTGAACTTTTTACCACTAGAGACTAATTTACTTTTTAATGTTCTTTAGAGCCCCACAAAATGCCTGTTCCATACTATGTTTTTACAAAGTTGAGTAATTTTTTATTTATTGAAATTAGTTCTTTTTTTTAATAAATATTTTTGCACATACACACAGCGCCATCTAGGTCGCATCTAAGCTTGTTTTATGTATACCAGATGGTTGATAAACTACACAAACACTTCTTTTTTTGTAAATAAATACATATTATAAATGAAAAACATTCATGTCTCTTTCACGCACACATATTTATGTAGGTACTTAATGCTTCTTATCCCACTGGTAAATAAGGCCGCCAAATTTTAATGCCCGACTAAAAACGAAGGGTGTTATGTGTTTGACTGTGTTGTGTGTCTGTGCGTGTGTCCAGGCTATGAGTCTTTATTGACATTTCTCTAATATATTTGGTTTTGTAATATGGTAGGACATTTTAAATGTCCGCCTGGCTATACCACTATCTTATCTAAATAAATGTTAAAGCATTGTTGTGTTCCGGTTGTCAGAGATAAGATAGCCAGTCCCCCAATAAGGTGGAGTTTCCGGTTTAGTACGTTTCCCCTTCGGCCTCATCTTCATTAAACATCACGTGTGATTGAGGTCAAGTACAAACCCGTTGTGCATAAAAAAAAACGTATTACAACTCTCCATCTAAATTCTCTTTTAAGAAGCGAATTAAGGCACATCTGCTTGAAATACAAAAGAAGAATATTCCGAAAGCATTTGCAACATTTCGAATAGCTTAGCGGTAGCTGCTCACAGACATCTTGATTCGTTCGCGTAGTGGGTATTTAGTTAATTATGTTAAGCCCACTTTTGACAATTATTATTTTAAAGGAGTATCATTATGATCCATACAATTACACACAACATGATCTTTATAGAATACACACTTATGGTTGTTATTGAAAATTTTTGCACTAGTACCCTACCCTCGCTTTCTCTCGCAGGGCACTAGCTGAAAATCAGTGTCTTACCGCTATAGGTAAGGATCCACACTGAGCGACGGCCCATTTGTGGTACAGATACACATACAACTCTATTATAAGTTGCAACAGTTGTACTTAATTTTTGTTGTTACTTTTATTACTGTGGAATAAGGCTACATTTTCTAAGAATAACACTAAGCAGAATGATTGTTGCGTCGAATATTTTTTGTATGTTTTTCTGTAATATGCAAATAAACGCTTTATCTATCTATGTATCTATCTCATTCTCACTCCTACGTCGCGCGCGACAATCGATGTCATCCCTAACTTATTATAGAAGGTATGATCAAGATGCAGATATAACATTGTAACTCTAACTAAACAACCATAACTAAATAACAATAACTAAACAACAATAACTATAACTAAATAATTAAAAAAATAAGTACTTATATTAACTAAATCGGTCACTGAAATAGGGCATGGCCGCACAGTCGTATTGTGGTCCTTCAGTGTTGTGTCGACACGGCGATTACTATTCAAATATATGTATTACACACACAAATTATAATTAAACACTGTCATTGTGAATTGTGTAAAAAGATCATTTTATTACTATTGAAATGCAAAAATTCGAACGACGACATCTTTGTCCTTTAGTTACAATTTTTTGCTTTATATTTTAAAAAAAAAATCCGGATTTTTCCATTTTTCTAACTTCAATGCGTGAATGAATTGTATCACCAGCTGTAATAATATCGTGGCTCAGTGTAAACAACATTGGGTTTACGATTCGGAGGTCACGGGTTCGATCCCCAGTGGGGTACATGTTTAAATACTCGGTTTGGTTGGTGGTAGGGCATTTTAAATGTCCGCCTGGCCTAGCTACCGCCATCTAATCTAAATCTGCCGCCAAGCAGCAATGTTAATAGCATTGTTGTGTTCCGGTTGTCAGAGATAAGATAGCCAGTCTCCCAAATGTGTTGGGGTTTCCGGGTCAGTACGCTTCCACCTTCACTTAACATCAGGTGTGATTGAGGTCAAGTACCAATCCGTTGTGCACTTAAAACAAAAGCTGTAACCAATTTCTCACAAATTTTTTCAAACAAAAAATAATGAGATGATTATATTATTATTATTTTTCATGTCGGTGGTTAGAAACTCTGACCACTACACCAAATGGTCGCGGGTTAGAATCCCGCTAGGGGCATATGTATTGTACAATGAATACGGACATGTGTAGCCGAGTTATGGATGTTATCATTTATAATAAGTATTTATTTTCAAAAAAATTTATTTATGTAGTATATCAACCATCTGGGATCCACAACACAAGGTAATACAGTAAGTAAAAAAATACTGTTATATATTTGTTAGAAAGAGAAAAAAATACTATCCTTCCTAAGTAAAAAAGAGAAAGGTCAGAGTTGACATCAGACCTTATGCGTCTAAGGTTGAAAGTTATATCCAACTGTTTTCCATACTCATTTCCTTTTGAGTTATAGCGGAAAATATCTTCGTTGTAATATGTTTTAACGGAGACCTAAAAATAGGAGAGTACGGAAGCTGGCAGCTTTTACAAACACTAAATTCCCTATAGTACTCTATTTCAGACATCTTTATCAGTCAGGTTTAATGCCTCTAGTCTTGTTATATTTGCACTAGCTAAATTAGCGGCTTTGCTCTCATTATCACCTAATTAGTAAGTTCCATCAACCACCACCACGTAATCAATCAGAAACCGGCCAAGTGCGTGTCGGGTACGCGAAGTGTAAAGTTCCGTAGTTGCCTTTGTATTTTGTTATAAGTTAAAAGAAAAACTATCACAGCTAAGTTACAACTTAATGACTAAGTCAAAATATACCCACTAAAACCCCGTAGCGACCTTCCTCGGCAGTAGGGAGGACCTGGGTACGCATAGGCGTCTTCCAGGTCCCCCCCGCAGTGCCTCCGACGTCGCCTCCTGCATGCAGGATCGGCCCTCCCTCGATCCCTCTCTCCCGCGATCCCCTTCTGGAGCATGACTGCCTCGCGGAAGGAGGCTATTCATTAGTTGCCTCCGTGAGCGAATCGAGACTGGTGCTCCTGACGTACTTCACCTATAATTGTTTTTCTAATTATTAGGTACAAATACAAATGATTTATTTGCTATTGAATATTATAGGTACATTATTAGACGTTTCAGTACTGGTTCTATCGCCTACTCAGCCACTTTTAGCAGCGTGCAAATATCTATAAATCTTAAAACTACCTATTACAGTAGTCATTATTTTTTGGATACTAATTTCATTTACATAATTCAAGTCGATAACATTAATTACTGTTAAATCCAGAATATCAAATACATTACATAATTCATGTCAGTTACATTCATTAGTATTAAATACATTAGATAATTTAAATTTCCACCTTATGATCCAAAAATTCTTTAATTGAATAGAATGTGTATTGGACTTGATTGTACTTTCATATACAAAATTGTTATTTGCAATATTTTAGCCCTATACAGTCATGTGTTCAATGAATCGGGATTTATAAATTGGAGCACTATATTATATGGGTAGTGAAGCACTATTCGTCCTTGGATGGGTGACCACTACCGGCATTTTAAAACGAGTGTTTCCATGCACATTTTTTTTTTCATATCAAGTGGCCACTAGTCTGACAGAAATCTACCAATTCGCACTGGGCCCGCGTGGCCCAATAGCCCACATCCTCTCCAAGTGAGAGGAGGCTGTGCCCCAAAAGTGGAGAAGTGTAAAGCTGTTGATGATACATCAGTAGTGATACATTATCCGAACTCTGGTTGGACTCAGGGTAGCAACTACTAACTTTACTTATGGAGTGATTCATATGTAACAGTTTTACTAGGACGGGTAAATTCTGATACTTATGCGTAAAATGACGTATAGGTGTGAAAAACTGATAAAATGTATTCAATATAGATAACAGTACATTGTCACCATCGCATCACCTGACGTGTCTTAGTTACGCACGTGATAACAATGTGGGTTAGTTCTATTTTTACAAACACGTCAAAAAGGAGATATTTTGCCCCTCGTGAGAAAAGAACACTTTTTTCATGTGATAACAATCCTTTTTTGTTTTTCACGCTCAACGGGATAGCGTACGCGATGCGTACAATGACGTATAGGTGTGAAAAACTGATAAAATGTATTAAATATAGATAACTGTACAATGTAGTACAATGTCACCAGCGCATCACCTGACGTGTCTTAGTTACGCACGTGATAATAACGTGGGTTAGTTCTATTTTTACAACACGTCAAAAAGGCCCTCGTGAGAAATAGAACACTTTTTTCATGTGACAACAATCCTTTTTTTGTTTTTCATGCTTGCTTTCATGCACTTGACTTTAATCACACCTGATGTTAAGTGATGATGAGGCCGAAGGTGGAAGCGTACTGACCGGAAAACTCCATATTATTTGGGGGACTGGCTATCTTATCTTTGACATCCGGAACACAATGCCATTAACATTGCTACTTGGAGGTGGACTTAGATAAGATGGTAGTTGCTAGCCAGGCGGACTTTTAAAACATCAGGTGTGTTTGAGGTCAAGTACGAACCCGTCGTGCATAAAAGAAATAAAAAAAAGTGCCAAATTAGTTCCACTGTAGTTTAAGTTAATCAATGTTATAAGTGAGCATTCTGGAGCACGTGTTACTGGAATCCTCATGCTCATACGCAGAGACTGCTTTGTCTAAACTGCAATGGCACTATTTTACAATAACAAAATAGCTTCTTATTATCATTTGGGCACTAATTTTCACTATTTCAGCACAGTTCTTTCACTGTGTGGGTTCTAGCATCACGCAAATCTATGGGCAGAACTAATTAAAAGTCACCCTATATAAAAATATGTTACAAGCCCGATGAAAATATGACATGCATCTGCAAAATTGGCACATTACCGGCGCGTAGTTACAATTAGCTACAGTTGTTTAATGATACGCGGTTGACCTTTACACGGTGTTGGTCGCAATCGTAACTCCAATTATAATGTTAATGTACCTATAATTGTGGTTACTTTTTAGGGTTCATGCAACGGAAACCCTGGCCTTTTTGATAATTAAACTGTACAGAGTAAAATGCCACAGATAATGTTGTATGCATGCGCGTTGTATTTGATGCGTTTGCCATCGACTCGCTAAGAAGAAGGGTAAAGTTGTATTCGTGTAATTCCTGTTTAATGATGACTCCACTCCTGATTACGAACAACTTTCCACTAGGAACCATGGCCTAATTCAATCAAAAAAATTTCCAACAAACCATTCTGAAGGCACCTTTAGTATGAAAGTCTAACAATTTTATATATCATTTCCACTGCATTAATTCTACTTTCATTCTTCTTCAGCCATACCATCATTCACTCTCGTAAATCAGTGTTGGAAATATTAGTTCCTTACCTATGAAATTGGCGTTTTGTATGAAGAATTTCATTAAGACTGTTTTCTCCATACAAACATTTTTGATTTTTTTTTTGGAACGGCAAATCCAAATTTAGCTAATCTTTGTGTGTATTATCGGATAACATTAAGTTAAGTATATGCAGCGTTAATTTTTAAAAGTAACCGCTTTAAAAAAGTTTCAGTGAATCTAAGAAATGATTATGGGAAGCACATGAAAAGAGCTCTGTTCAATTTTTTTTTATTATGTGATTTAGCCCAGAAATTAAAAAATATTTCATGTGAAACCTTGAAATAATATTCCATTTTCCAAATAAATAACAAATTTGGATATAGCTTTGAAAATCGCAGGAATTGGTACATATGATTAACGAAGAAAAAAATCTCCAATTTCATAGGTAAAGACCCAATATGTAGTTGTGTAACGAGACGCCATGCGACTCGTTGGTTCTCTTTTTGTAGTATTCTCCTTGTTTGTTTCTTTTTCGGTTAATATTTTAAATTCAAAATTTGAACTAACTAAACTAAAAAACTAAATAAATTCTGTTTATTCCTTTTAACCAGTATAAAAGTTATTTTGTGTACGTGTGTAATTGTTTGTGTATGTGATACCTTTTATTATAACTTGTCACTGACAACGACTTTCAAAAATCCGGCTCATCCTCGTCTCTCTACATACTATGGCCTACTCCTGGACTTCCTATACTACATCAGCCTAGGAGTAGTGCTTCAGTTGGAACCAGTATTGTATTGTATGTGTGTGTGGCTCCTCGGTATCGGAGACCTGTATCACTGCGACCGTTGCCGATCTATTGTGATCGCCACTAACCTACAGTTCGTTGCTCAGGTTTGCCTCTTTGAGGAATTGGATAATTTTCCTGGCACCGATGGTTTTTATCTCATCCGGGTGTAATAAGTGGCTGCCCAGGTGGATATTACGTTTGCGCATTAGCGGGCCACATTCACACAGCAGATGTGCAGGTGTTTCCTCTGCGAGGAGGCAAAGTCTGCACATTGCTGTTTCTCGGAGCCCTATGTTGAGCATGTGTTTGCTCAGACAGCAGTGTCCCGTTAGTGCCCTTGTGAGAATGCGTAAATTGTTCCTACTGAGTGCCAGCGCTTCGCCGGCCGCCTTCTTGTTGAAGGCTTTGATTAGTGATTTGGAGTGTGTTAAACCTGGCGTGTTCGTCCAGAGTTTAAGAGCTGCTTGGGTGCACCGGTTCCTTAGGATAAAGCGAATTGGGCTTTTTGGAACCAGTAACCCGGGCGGGTAACCATTTTGGTGACATGTTCCACGCGAACAAAGCGCTTATAGTAATCGGAACGCAATTAAAAATTCATTGACATTTCGTAGCACAATACTGTTTGTAATACGATACAGTTGTGTTGTATTTCATTCATTCCAGCAAAATCATATTTTATTTATTTCGTCTCAAAGTGAAAATAGGAAACGATAAACATCGTCTCATTAGGATTTTTTTAATTGGCGAGTATTTGAATGGTTCTTGATTAACAGTATCTGTCCACGCCGCGCCGTCGTCGCTTCAAGCCAATCACAACGCAGTAAAATATAACCGACCAATCAACAAACCGGTCTCAAACCCTTGCCTCCAATCCAACGCATCGAATTTTGAAACGACACCGACCTGTCGGTTTCATATATCACTCCTTTGTAATAAGCCAAGTCAAAAAATACATTTAACTAAGCCTTAATTGTTTCTTTCGTTTCATTGGTGTTTCTAGGTTTCCCAACCTACCTACCCAGCGCGGGGAATAGGGCAAATCATATCTTTTTCAAGCGGCCATATAATAAATAAAAATAAAATAAAAATATCCTTAAACATACACACATGCACGTGTCGAATCCAGTAGGGCTTCCGTAGCCGTTTTAAAGGAGAAACGTTAATTGCAGTTCATCATCATGACCCTCGAATGAGTAAACCCTCGAAAGACTATGATATACAAATCGAAATACACCAAAAAAACTGTATTAAAAGCTAAATAATTTAGTTCCCCCCTCGTTCAGTTTTTAATGTAAAAAAACATACTCACATCGGACCACGCATTACTGAAAGACCCACTACTAACTAAGGCCAGTAACAATAAACCATTCTCAAGATTGAGAACAGTCTTGTCAGTCAAGTAAACGTGTTGACTAATAAAACTAACTTGAGACCTGAAAAGCATGTGCATACTCAAGGAATACTCACTTGAGAGGTGCGCCGAGTTTCACGTATTAATAAACGAAACTCAAGACTATTATTCAGTCGCCGCTGAGGCGAATACTTGAAAAATTATCTCAGCTGAGTAGACCTCAAGATTGGTTTATAAATTAGAACGGAATTTGAGATATCGTCAACTTCTTAAGACACATCTCCGGTGATACAGCCTCTAGACTTTGGTTTATTAATACGGGCCAAAGACTGGATACACACACACACACACTCAACATCGTCAAATACTTAACACCCGTCGTTTTTCGTCGGTGGTTAATAAGTTATTACTCTTAAGCATACTGTTTGATGGCCATAAACTTCCAGATATCATCGTAAAGCTCATAGTTGTTTGGGATCTCACCGCTGATTCTGGAACGAATTGTGCCTGTGAGATTACAGATTAACATAGCTGGAGTATTTGAGATAAACTTTAATAATAGCAGTTAATTATTATCAATCAATCTCTACTTGTGGATATAAAAGGTGATCTACCCATCACTTATTATCATACACGTCATTAGTCAATTTCCAAAAAAGCTGCTGGACTCTGCGCCTTCCGAGACAAACTAAACTGCAGCAGCAGTTACGTCGAAGGCTCTTGACGATGGACTACTCTGAAAACCAGCGCTGTAGCAATTGCATATGCTGAGATGAGGTCCATTTTTGACATCACACTGCACTGACCATACTTCAAAATCTCCCTGTTTTCTGTATAGTGTTGTAATTTCCTTGTCATTATTAATACTGTTACTATTGTAGCTGTTACAGTATGGTGTCAAATAAATATATGTCTCTGTCAATAGATTTACATATTCTCTCCTCTTTTACAGATGAAAATGGAGCTGAAATCGCCAAAAACGAAGAAAAAATCAAGCGTATCAAGATTAGTGACGTGGAGCAAAATGTTACGCACACCCATTTTAATACTGTTCCTATTGGGTACTTCTACCTGTGACAGTGATAGTGACGAACTTCACGACGTTCTAAATTCAAACATTTCAAATTTCAACGAACATTTGCGGCACAGGCACAACCATGTGCAGCCTAGTTTCAATGACAGCTTAAATTTTAAAGTATTAAGTGAAATTAAGTATTTAAGAAGACACTTGAATAAGGAGATAGTTAATTTTGTGATGACAGATGTACTTATTGATGGTGAGGTGGAGAATAGAGTGCATTACAACGGAATTACGGCAAAGGAGACTTATGTTGGCGCTGATGGGTAAGAATTTATTTCTTTTGTGTTCTGTGGGAGGGTAAAGTATGGGCCAGCGTAATCAACACTTGATGACCGAACCGATATACCCAAAAAGACATTGCTTTGTATTTTTTTAAACTTTATGTCTGCATATTCATTGAAATCTTTTAATAAGTAAACGCCATTTATAGCGCGTATTACAAGAAGAAGAGTATCTCTTCTTTATCCTTGACCCCCCAGGGGCTCAAGTCTTGTTTACAAGCAAAATAGAGTATTGAGAATATGACAGAATAGTTTAATAATATTGTATTCTGTTTGTTACTTTATTTCTTTTATTTACTTATTTACATAGAATCAACAGCATTATTGCAGAAATTATATTATAGTAAACTATTATATGTCTCTGTCTGTTAGTGATTCTTATTATGTTAATGACAATATAATTATCGTTATAAATGAGTAATAATTGATTTATACCTGTTTCCACTTTTGAATTATATTTGTTGGTACCTACAAATACAAATATAATACAATACAGACAGGTTTATTTCCCTAGTTTAGATGTCAGTATCTCACAAGTGAAATAGTATATTTGGATCACAATTTTGTAATAATGCTTTTGTTAGATCATTACTTACCTATTTACTTTGTATGAGAAATAATATAAAGATTATTTATTATGCTTGAACATAGTCAGGTGTAAGTTAAATAACTTACTCTACTAAGTTGTTCTCTTTAATGTCAATATTATGTTCAATAGGTATACTTAATTGTACCTATATAAATGAAAGAAACAACTTGACACTCGAGATATATTGCATGTCAGAAATGACTAACTGTGATGAGATTTTTTTTCTGTATATCTGAATAACATACGTGTTTAAAAAAAATTAGTGAGTAATCACCTGTGAAGTCACTGATACCGACACGTGTCACTTAGTCATGGCGGCTCGGTCAAGGTCGGCTACAGGGAGTAACATAGAAATATATATACATATACACTCGAAAAACATTACCTTCAAACTACTCCTACCCTGCGTGGTCATCACTCGAGAACCTTTCCGCCCCAACGGCCGTCGGTTCTAACAATGTGGCAATTTTCAGGCTAAATCGGTCACCTTGGTTGTCTTGCGGATCTTCTCATTTCTGATTCGGCTCTCCATTGCCATTTGGGTGACCTTGAGCCTTCTTATGAGGCCCATAGTGAACGACCACGTTTCAGGGGACAGCTGAACCGATCGTTGTGCAGATCTTTGTCCACCAGTGGACGTCTTTCATATTCTATGATGGTGATACATACGGCGCCATCTAGTTCCACACTAAGCAACTAGGTTTGATTATGGATACCAGATGATTGATATATTACATGATATAGATTTCTTTGTAAATATATACATATTATAAATGAAATCATCTATACCTCGGGTAACTCAACCTCAAATTATTTATTGCATTCCTTATGTTTTGTTTTGATGACATTATAGTGTACCTACTGTATCAATAAGCATGCAATAATTTAAATAATTACATAAAATTCTTAATACATTAATAATAAATGTCTTTGCACAAACACACAGCGCCATCTAGGTCCACAGTAAGCATCTAGGCTTGTGTTATGGATACTAGATAGTTGATAAACTACACAAATATATTTTTTTTTGTAAATAAATATTTAACAGCTAGATATTTAACCTATTATATTATCATATGTATTTTTACCATTATATTCCAATTGTTATTATTTTTCTTTTAAATTATTAATTAATATGATAGATATTGTATTATTATTATTTATTTATGATATTTATTCATATTATATTATTATTTATTTATGTCATTTATTTATATTATTTCATCTCTAAAATTTTCGGTCATGTATTCATTTACACATGTCCGTAGTCATAATAAAACGTCGCGGGATTCGAACTGGCGACCGTTTGGTATACCAATCAGGGTTTGTGACCACTACACCAAACAGATCGTAGTGCGCCCATACAATGCACAGACGCATCAAAGGTTGAAGTTACATTTTATGTACGTTCGACTGTACATGATATGAAATCCCAAAGCAACTATTGTCACCCATCGACTTGTGACCTCAGTAACATAAAACACTATCGCTTCATTGAGAGTTGTATTTAATTGTATGACAAACTAGTCATCTATTTACTGTAATTATTATACTTAATAGTGACACAATATAACGGTTGACGATAACATAAACGGACACGGAATAGAACGACGCCTTTCATACGCGCAAATACAATTTTGTATGATCTCATTCTAAAATGTCTGAGTAATATTAACAATAATCTAATTGTAATACCGTCCCCGTGGCTGAATTAAACAACATAGGGTTTACGAATCGGAGGTCGCGGGTTCGGTCCCCAGCGAAGTATATTTAGTTGGTTTGGTTAGTGGCATGTCATTTAAAAATATCCGCCTGGCTAGCTACCACCATCTTATCTATGACACGTATTAATAAACCAATCTCAATACAAGTCTTGAGGCTGTATCAACCGAGATGCGTCTTAAGCAGTTGACGCTATCTCAAGCTCCGTGCTAATTTATTGTAAATCAATCATGAGGTCTACTCAGCTGAGATCACTTGTCAAGTATTCGCCTCAGCGGCGAATGAATGATAGTCTTGAGTTTCGTTTATTAATCTCTCACCTCTCAAGTGAGTACTGCGTGAGTATGCACGTGCTTTTCAGGTCTCAAGTTAGGTTTATTAATTAACACGTTTACTTGAGACCGGTCACAAGACTGTTCTCAATCTTGAGAATGGTTTATTAATACGGGCCTAAGTCTGCCGGTAAATAAAACCTTTATTTACCGGTATTGCCGAATATTAAGAAACCGGAGACTAATCGGCCACACTGGTAATACACTGGGGACACAAACACACACAACGCCTTCAACATAACACCCTTCGTTATTCGTCGGGGGTTACAAAGCGTATACATTGCCACACATTACTACTCTGCTAGTATTAAAGTCTAAAGTCGTCCTTTTATCAATTCCTAATACGTCCAAGTCTATAAATACATTCATTCCCAAATAGACAGATCTCCGGTAGGCGTCTCTCATCACAACCCAGCCGTAACAACTAGCATTTTTAAGTACTTACTTTGTAGTTAAGTTATAGCATTTATTCCAAGGTTTATGTCTTCAGCGGAGTAGCTTTTAGGATTCCGTAGTCAAAGCCTTTCCGTAACGTCACAACCTTTGTCCCAAATACCCTATTTGGGACAAAGGTCCCAAATAGGGTATTAAAAAGAGATATCCCAAACAATAGTGTTTGGGTGTTGAAAACGTTAAAAGTTAATGATTGAAACAACACCTTATGAAATATACAGAAATGCACACGACATGACAGGGGGTGAGCCCATCGCCGTTGAAATTTGCAAAACTATAGATGTTTTTTTAATGGAAAGTCCCTTAGTCGCCTTTTACGACACCCACGGGAAGAGACGGGTTGGTTCTATTCTATTTGAGTGCCGAAACCACACAGCACATATATCGATTTGTAAATAAATAACTTTGCACATACACACAGCGCCATCTAGTTCCACACTAAACAACTATGGCTTGTATTATAGATACCTGATGGTTGATAAACTACACAAATACATTATTTTGTGTAAATAATAAATATATAAATGAATAACATCCATAACTCGGGAGCACATGTCTGTATTCATCATACAAACATTATGCGCCCCTAGCGGAATTCGAACCCGCAACCTTTTGGTATAGCAGCAGAGTTTCCAACCACTACAGAAAAATAACTTTTATTTTACATCCACTTGTGTTCTCATACCACTCACTAGTTCCAAACTGGTCTCAAGAGAGTGCCAGCTCTCCATCCTCCATCCATCCAGGGAAACCCCTTGGACATAGCTAAAATAAACAAAACATACAAATCAGGTACAAATATTACACAGTCGAGACACATGCAAAAAATAACATTCTGTTTGCCATCTAATTGTCGGTGTCGCAAGGTGGAGTCAAAAAGGTCTCCAACTCAGCATGGGTTGTAGCCGTTCACTACAACGCTGGTTTTCAGTGGAGCCTCCAAATGACGCACGGACACTGGTCAACAAATGTATATACAAATAACAATTACAATTAATAGGAGTAATCAGCAAGATGCGATGAGAGGATACATACGTGTACATACATCTCTTTCTCTCAATAATACAATGATCTCCTTAACAATTATACACCCTATTATATTAGGTCTTTACCTATGAAATGGCCGTTTTGTATGAAAAAATTTAAATGAATTTTTTTCATGTATTTTTTATTTGTATTAATCGAAGTAATCACCCATGCAATCAATGCATCTTTGCCAACGCAGTGGCAGTTAATTGATGCCCTTCTTAAAGGAATCAGCTGGACCGAAGGCAACAAATTCTTCAAAGGCATTTTGTACTGCCTCTCGGGTATTGAATTTTTTTCCTGCCAATAAGTTATCCAAATTCTGGAAAAAGTAGTAGTCTGTAGGCGCAAGGTCTGGTGAGTAGGGCGGATGACGGAGAGCTTCCAACCCCAGTTCTTGCAACTTGGAGACAACTTGCAGGAGCAGCGGAGAGGAGCGATTGACCAATGCCAGCTTCTCCATCACTGTGTTCAGTTCTTCACAGTACACATCTGCAGTAATGCTCTTTCCGTTTGGTAAGAAGCTGTGATGAATCACACCGGCGCTAGACCACCAAACAGTGACCATCACTTTTCTAGGGGTAAGTTTTCGTTTAGGGCATTGTTTAGGTGCTGAACCAGGATCCAACCAACTTGCTGTGCGCTTGCGGTTATCAAACAGAATCCATTTTTCATCGCAGGTAACAATGCGGTTCAAAATTCCTTCATTTGTGTGTCTGTTGAGCAGTGCAAGGCACGTCTCGACGCGTACTTCGCGCTGGCGATCATTGAGTTCGTGGGGCACCCATTTGTCAAGCTTTTTTACCTTGCCAATTTGACGCAAATGGACCAATATTGTTTTGACGCTAACGTCGAAAGCTGCTGCTAATTCAGCCGTAAATTGTGTATCATCAGCTTCCACAATCGCCTTTAATTCGTCATTGTCGACCAAAGTCTTCGGACGACCGCGAGGTTCATTTTTCAGGTCGAAATTCCCAGAACGGAAGCGAGCAAACCAATAACAGGTGGTGCGTTGGTTTGTAGTGTTAGCTCCGTAAACGTCGTTGATGTTGCGTGCCGCTTGTGCCGCGTTGCTGCCACGACGGTACTCATATTCCATAATTACTCGACTTTTGAACGTACCCATGATGACGAAAAAGATTGAAATGCGATGAAAATGTAACACTAATCAATAAACAAATGACTACTTTCGGAAAAAGAATTCCATGTTTTTAAAATAAAATTAATTTGAAATTAGAATTCTTAGCCAAACAAAAATTATTTTGATTTGAAATGGCCAGTACTGCAGAACGGCAATTTCATAGGTAAAGACCTATTATAAACAAACCTACATATTATACAAACAGTATATAATATCAGTAAATAATGAGTAAATAAAATAATAATATATACATAACATACATACATAACCTACATACATAACCTATTGTAATTTCAGGCAGTCAACGTGAGAAAGACACTAGCTTTACATGGTCAATATCGTCATTCATATCATGTGTGGTCTACTTAACATTCATTGAATCGTCTAATGTGGTACAAAGGTAACTGTAGATAGAATTGGATTGTGTATAATTAGCCAGTGTGATACGAGTCGGGTTTGGCAATCAACTATCAGTCGATGTTATTTTTGCAGCGACACTCCACTGACATTTATCATTATTCTTCCTGCTGTGTGAATTTTCTGAACTATGAGCTGGAAATAAGATTGATAGATGCATGGATGGATGGGTGCATCATGCATCGATGGATCGATGGATCTATGGATCTGTGGATCTTTGGATCTATGGATCTATGGATCTATGGATCTATGGATCTATGTATCTACGGATCTACGGATCTACGGATCTGTGTATCTGTGGATCTGTGGATCCGTGGATCTGTGGATCTGCGGATCTGTGGTTTTATGGATCTATGGATCTACGGATCTGCGGATTTTCGGATCTGCGGATCTGCGGATCTATGGATGTACGGATTTGTGGATCTGTGGATGTATGGATTAATGAATCTATGGATCTACGGATCTACGGATTTATGGATGTATGGATCTATCGATCGATGGATGGATGGATGGATGGCTAATAAATGAATAAATTAGAAATTGGTTCAAGTACACCAAGCGTGTTTGTCATTATTACAGTCACCAACAATGAATCAGTTAATTAGTGAACGAACCTTTGTCAGATTATATTTTTAAAACAAAGACAAAACACGCCCTAATAAAGCATTTACTTTGATCTAATTTTGTAATGATTACAGTAGTTACACGTACAATTATTACAGGTTTTATGACGACATGCGCACGCGTCGCTTTCTTACGGGTAATTTTAATTACATTCGCGAGTACGCTGGTAATCTTACATGACCCATAATAGAAAATCATGAAGATAGAAATATTCTAAAGTACAGTAGGGTTCAAAAGTGTATAACCAGTCCCAGCTTAAACGATTAAATTAATATCTTTGTATCTGCATCCCTATTTAATACCGCACAACCTACCTATTTCAAATGTACTGTCCTTATACCCAAAGATTGCCTGGAAGAGATCGCTTTTAGTGATAAGGTCGCCAAATTGTACATTCTATTCTTACCACTTTTCTGAAACTGTATTTTCTTATCTGTTGTGCAATAAAGTGTATTTGTATTGTATTGTATCTTTGACATACACACAGCGCCTAGTTCCACACAACTTGACTTGTATTATGGATATCGATGTACACAACATTACCTTTTTTTTATAAATACATCTCCTCCGCCTCCGTGGCTCAATGTAAACAACATTGGGTTTACGATTCGGACGTCGCGGGTTCGCTCCCCAGCGGGGTACATGTTTAATTGATCGCTCTTTTAGCTAAAAAGCCCAAATTTGATTGCGTTTAAAAAACGCAATCAAAGTTTTATGAAGTTCTTCCAACAATGAAATGCTTCTTTTCGCTACACAAAGAAGAGAAAGAGGAATATCACCAACTGATGATGATACATACCGCGCTTAAAAAACACATGTAAGTATTTGCTCATTGCAATTTCTTTAATCTTGCGAGATTTCGTTCGATTTTCGGCTGAGAATAATCTCGTAAATATGACTGAGAACGAGATGTCACGTGAACGAGATTGCATTTCCTACTATCGATTGTATCGATAGTAAGGATTACAGAACTTCGATAGTATCGAGAGTTTTTAATTTATGAGCAACAATACCATCAAT
The DNA here is from genome assembly GCA_949316235.1 of Oegoconia quadripuncta. Lineage (NCBI taxonomy): Eukaryota > Metazoa > Arthropoda > Insecta > Lepidoptera > Autostichidae > Oegoconia > Oegoconia quadripuncta. The sequence goes on along the minus strand of OX438750.1, from coordinate 6,107,468 downwards.
GGACTATCGATATTCGACTATCGATCGACAACACTATATGTATTACAGACCGTATGTCTGTATGTTTACAATTTTACAAATAAAGGACTCGTGAACATTTGGCCCGGCTTCCTCTCGCACATGCATCATTTATTCTCTTCGTTCAAGTATAATAAATAAGTAGGTCGACAAGCAATAGATCCATAACCTCTTTAGTATACTTGGATATTTCTTTGATGTAGCGATCGACAGGTTAAAAAATATACTTTATTAGCGCCAAAAAAATTCTTAGGTAACTTCTTTTTGCTGGAATTCGCCTATTGATGTTGAAATTTCTGTTTCTTTTTCTAGTAATTCCTACTTATATACTACACATCTGTCTCTTGCTTAACGACCGATTGGTGTAGTGGATAGTGACCCTGTCAGCGAAACCAACGGTTGCAGGTTCGAATTCCGCGAGGGGTAAATGTTTGTGTAATGAATACGAACATTCATTCCCGAGTCATGGATGTTTATATAAATATTTATGTCTGTTTATCCGTTATCTAGTATCCATAGCACAAGCTTTGCTTAATTTGGGACTTGATGATTGGTGTAAGTGTCCGAAATATGTATATGTATGTATCTACTTTATATGATCTGTTACTTATTACAAACGGAGAAAATCTTTTTCGTTTCAAAGTATTTTTTCTCGCGCGTCGCCGCTCTCGGTCCAAACTAAAGTTACGACGTGATTCTTTACTTGTCAGCTAACCAATAGTTTTTTCGGATGTTTCATTGGATGATGGATCAAATTGTTTCATGCAAAATTAAAGGGGGCCGTAATAGTAAAATAATTGATTAAAAAATGTTGAAAGAGCATAAGATAAAAAATAGGGATCCGTTTAAGGAATATTAAGCTTTAAAGTGCTAATGTTTATTAGAGTCGAGTGCACGAGCGTAGTATGCATATACTGAGTTTTTTTACCATAAGGAAACAAGAAGGTAAGTGAAATAGATTTTTTTTTTTATAAATATTTCGGACACTTACACCAATCATCTAGTTCCAAACTAAGCAAAGCTTGTACTATGGATACTTGATAACGGATAAACATACATAAATATTTATATAAACATCCATGACTCAGGAATAAATGTTCGTATTCATCACACAAAAATTTATCCGTCGCGGAATTCGAACCCGCAACCGTTGGTTTCGCTGACAGGATCACTATCCACTACACCAACCGGTCGTCAAATATTGGCATAAGCAGTTTAATTTTCTTTTTCAAAACTATCATCGAATAAAGCGTTAATTGGGACATTTAACCGTCGCGTTTGTAGCCTATTCCACATGATTAGATTAATAAATTAAATAAATTAAGAAAACTTAGAGCAAAAGATGAGTTCCAAATAAATTTCGCAGATAGGAACCCTATACGAATCAAGCCAGTCGCATATTATATCAGACCGGCTTGTGCGTTTTTAAAAAACAAAATAAACTACCTATGCCAATACCGACCACATCGTCACTTTCCATCAGGTGAGATTGTGGTCAAACGCGAATCCAGTCAATCATAAAAAAAAAAAAAAAAAAAGACCTTATATTTCACTTACCTAATATGCCCTATTTTTTTTCTTACGGTAAAAAAACTCATACAGTATAATGAAGTTACAAGTTAAACTATTACGGGTAAGTAGGTTTTGCAAGTTATGAACGACCGATTGGTGTAGTGGATAGTGACCTTGTCAGCGAAACCAAAGGTTGCGGGTTCGAATCCCGCGACGGGTAAATGTTTGTGTGATGAATACAAACATTTATTCCCTAGTCATGGATGTTTATATAAATATTTATGTATGTTTATCCGTTATCTAGTATCCATAGCACAAGCTTTGCTTAGTTTGGGACTAGATGATTGGTGTAAGTGTCCGAAATATTTATTATTATTATTATTATTATTATTAATGAGTAATAGACGAAAAACTTATAAAATGTACTTTCCGTTAAAAATTATTTATCAAACAACGAAAAGCCCCCTTCTAAGTCCGCAGATTATGAAGCCAGGACGGAACCCTACACTGCGGGTGGCCCGGCACACGCTTGGCCGGTTTATAAGGTTACACTCATATCTGAATACGTTTGAATAGCTTGCAAAATTCCTGTTCCAGAAACCATAATTTAAACAAGAACCAAATCTGAGAACAGTACTACGTCATCCTTGTTTTAACAACCGCAAAGCAACTCTTGAGAAAATATATTTCTACGAGGAATATGTTTCATCAATAAACTGCTGTCGTTCCCTGAAAATCAGGTACTTATCACTGGTTTAATATAGATGCTGTTATGTTCACCATTTCTTAGTAAGCTTTTTTGAAATCCTTGCAAAGAGACAAAACAAGACCATCTTTTTTTTTTATTCACAACGGGTTAGCACTTGACCTCAATGCCGAAGGTGGAAGCGTACTGACCCGGAAACCCCAACACATTTGGGGGACTGGCTATCTTATCTCTGATAACCGTAACACAACAATGCCATTAACATTGCTGCTTGGCGGCAGATTTAGATAAGATGGTGGTAGCTAGCCATGCGGACATTTAAAATGCCCTACCACCAACCAAACCGAGTACTTAAAACACTTACCCCGCTGGGGATCGAACCCGCGACCTCCGAATCGTAAACTCAATGTTGTTTACATTGAGCCACGGAGGCGGTTAATTTAGTTTTAGTTTAGCTTTAATTTAGTTTTCCTTCGTAGCATTTCGTTGCATAATGTGTGTTTGTAAACGGTATCAAAGAAATAGTATCTCAACCTTGACATAGCTTCATTAATATGGGCCTAAGAGTTGTCGTTGGAGGCATTATTTGTACTTCATCGCAGTATTTCGCTTAGTATTAGGTCCTTACCTATTAAATTGGCGTTTTGTATGAAGAATTTCATTAAGACTGTTTTCTCCATACAAACATTTTTGACTTTTTTTTGGGAACGGCAAATCCAAATTTAGCTAAACCTTGTGTGTATTATCGGATAAGATTAAGTTAAGTATTGGCAGCGTTAAATTTTAAAAGTAACCGCTTTATAAAAGTTTCAGCGAATCTAAGAAACGATTATGGGAAGCACATGAAAAGAGCTGTGTTCAAATTTTTTTATTATGTGATTTAGCCCAGAAATTAAAAAATATTTTATGTGAAATCTTGAAATAATATTCCATTTTCCAAAAAAAAAAACAGATTTGGATATAGCTTTGAAAATCGCAGGAATTGGTACATTATGATTAATGAAAGAAAAAAAACTCCAATTTCATAGGCAAAGACCCAATATATACGCTCCTTTATAATTATGTAATGAGCGGTGACTGCCAACTTGCACTTGCCGACGAAGATTAAATTAGTTTTTTTGCTACTGACACATATTACCTACTTGTTATTATTTTAGACGTGTGTGACGACTTCGTTCAAGGTCGCGTTACAGTTCAGCGCGTACTCCATCGTATAGTTACTCAAAAATTCAAGCATTAGAATATCCAATACAAATGGGAATAAATTATACTACTAATTAAATGTAAATTGTAGTTTTAGTAGCATTTTATATTTGTAGTTTATGATCTTTTTAACCGACTAAAGGATAAAGTAAAGGCATGGAACTCCCTTCCGGCGTCAGTCTTTCCTGAATCCTACAACCTTGGGATCTTCAAAAGCAGAGTGAATACGCATTTACTGTGATCGCGTGCTTCATCTTCGACCACATCGTCACTTTCCATCAGGTGAGATTGTGGTCAAATGCGAATCCAGTCAATCATAAAAAAAAGTGATCATTGTAGGCCAACCAAATAAATATACTTGGATAACATCCAAAGTATGATTGTATAATACAACTTTTCTGTCTTTTTACAAGCTTTTATTGTAAAATACTTAAATAATGTTGAAGTTTACGATCGTTGTCACATGTTTAGACTAAATTACCGCATCCATGCTCATATTAGAGTATGACATCATAAAACGGACGTCACAACGAATTCGAATATCAGCGAATTTACCTACACGTGTTGCGCAGCTTACGTATCGAATGACGTGCAAGGAAGACTTCTAATCCGCTGACCGTTCAGTGGCGCCCTCGTTAGCGTTTCAATTCATTATCATATCAGCCACAGACCCAAGACGCCCAATGCTGAACATAGGCCTCCGCCATACAATTCTAGAGCGTCCCATTAGAAGCGGCCTGCATCCAGCGACTTCCCGACACCTTGTGAGTGGACTTTTTACACGGCGCTTGCCAGTGCGTGGTCTCCACTCGAAAACTTTAATGGCCGACCGACTTCGAGCTATGTGAACTACCCACTGCGATTTCAACTTACTAATTCGCTGGGCTATGGATATGGACATATGGATTTCTTCATTCCTGATTAGATCCATCCATCCATAGAGCTTAGTTGGCAGTATTAGGTATTCCCCCGTACGCAAAATAGGCGCATCCAGACGTCGAGTTGCGGAGACCGGCCCGCCAACGAATACGAATAGCTGGTTGCTTGACTCTGAACTTTCTTATAAGGACCACGTGAGAGACCACGTTTCAGTGGCATTAGATATCACTGATAACACACATTGATTTTTAATTATGTTTACTTAATTTTACATGTGATTAAATTTTAAAAAGTAAATGCCAAATGGCAGACGAAAATGTCGATCCCAGTTCAATTGACTGCCAAGCCAAACCATTTCATTAAGGGCGTACAGGTATTTTATTTGACCTAAAGAATTGTATTAGTAAATTAAGTTAATTTTTGTAAATTGTAATTGCTAAAATGTTGTCACATTGTATGCCTTTACGGCCGAATATAGCGCTCTAAGAATTTTGTAAGACCAAATGCTACCTGTGATTCACAATAAATGTACTTTGAGCCGAAAGAAGACTGAAATATTTTACTTTTTTTACTTTTGACTTTTATATTTAATTTGTTTTTAATTTCATTATTTAGTAATTTAATCTAATTTTTTTTTAATTTTAATAATTATTGCAAGCCATAAAGGCAAATCATGGTTGTTCATTATTTATAATAGCTTACATCTTTTCTCTGTACCTATGATTAGGCAAATAAATGAATTATGATTATGATTTGACTTTGACAGGGCAGTCAATCATGTGGCCAACTAACAAACAGAACAGTTTATTTATTTATTTATTAAAGAAACCAACAGCGTTACAGTTGTGTATAAATATCATATACCAAGTACGAATACAAAAAATAAGGCAAATTAACCTGTAATTACCTGTCATATGTATTTGTTTTTTTTTTTTTTTTTTTTAGCGATGATAAAGTTATTTGTCGTAACGTAGACCCTTAAATATCATGCTGTCACTTTCAAATCGTTCACATTTAAAGCGACGGAATGATGTTTATAGTTAAGAAACGTTTGAGTATTCTAATATTGTAAGTCTGCGATTTCCTTCCAACTTCGGCCGCCAAAATACGTCATTGAAGTATTCGTTTACTGTCACTCGCATTAGCAAAGAGTAGTATTTCCGATAGATTTAAATAACGCGTATCGTCTGTGTAAACTCATGGTGTACTATTACGGTAGTCTTGTCGTCGAATGTATATACAATTTTCACATGAAACGTGTCCCCTTAGCACTACATTTTTGCGAATCAAAGACACGTTCCCGGGTGTTAATGTAGGCACTATTGTTTATGCTCGTCGTCTCGAGGCAGTGAACAAAACGCGCAACGGGCGAGTGAGCGTTTTGATACTGGCATAATAAATTATCATCAGAGATGTTGACAGAGGAGGCTGTATACTTCTTAGTGAGTTTTTTTATTTAGTATTGATACATTAGTTACATACATATGTTCACATAGATTAGTAAGTTGGTGTAAGCAGAGACTATTGATTTCCATTTGCAACGATCCTGATGTACTACTTTTACTTTTTTTTTATGCACAACGGGTTGTTACTTGACCTCAATCACACCCGATGTTCAGTGAATATGAGGTCGAAGGTGGAAGCGTACTGACCCGGAAACCCCAACACATTTGGGGTTTAGCTATCTTATCTCTGACAACCGGAACACAATAATGCTAATAAAGTTGCTGCTTGGCGGAAGATTTAGATAAGATAGCTAGCTAGATGGTGGTAGCTAGCCAGGCGGACAATTAAAGTGCCCCAACACCAACCAAACTGAGTACTTAAACATGTACTCCGCTGGGGTTCGAACCCGCGTCCTCCGAATCGTAAACCCAATGTTGTTTACATTATGGCACGGAGGCGGTTAAAAATTCTTTTACTCTCATCAAATACTTATGTATGTAGTTTCTATCTATATATATATTATATGTACCTATATAATATATATGGTATAAATATATGGTTTTAATTTTGTTTTTTTAAATAAGTAATTAATTATGTAGCTATTTCATAGCTGCATTCGTATTTTGCACAACCTATGTCTGTCTGTTCTATAAAGTTTTACTCTTATACCCAAAGGCTGCATGGAAGACATCGCTCTTAGTGATAAGGCCGCCTATTGTACTCTTTTCTGTATTGTATTTTGTAAAATGTATATTCTCCTTCTGTGCAATAAAGAATAATTGTATGTATTGAATGCATGGCTAGTCGTGAAGTTTATGGGACAAAATACGTCATTATTTTTTTTCTGTGCAAATGTCAAATGTATTCCCTCTGTACCATCGCCTACTCTACCTAGATATGAACTGGTAAAGGATTTGGAGTCAAATGGGGGCTCTTTAGCTGACCGCCTTGTGCAGAATCTATTGTTACTGTTAGAATAATGTGGACATCCCTTCGCATCTTAAAAGTGAATAAGTATATTTTTACATATTTTCAATCGATTTTTCTATAACTTGTTGAACACCAATCATCTCTTGAATACCGACCAAAAATAGTAGATAATATACATATAGCTAGATGCTCTTGAAAATCGAGCAATATAGTAGGTACATACCTGTTATAATACTCGGAGCAAATACGAAACGCAATTTTATGCGAGGAAAAACAAACAAGTGTTTTTTTTATCCACAACGGGTTGGTACTTGACCTCAATCACACCTGATGTTAAGTGAAGATAAGGTCGACGTTGGAAGCGTGCTGATTCGGAAACCCCAACACATTTGGGGGACTGGCTATCTTATGTCTGATATCGGGAAAACAACAATGCTATTAACATTGCTGCTTGGCGGCAGATTTAGATAAGATGGTGGTAGCTAGCTAGGCGGACATTTAAAATGCCCTACCACCAACCAAGCCAAGTAATAAAACATGTACTCCGCTGGGGATCGAACCTGCGACCTTCTAATCGTAAACCCAATATTGTTTACATTGAGCTACGGAGGTGTTTGTTTTATAACAGGTGTGTATCCTACACGTCAACCTTCTCTCGGTGCAGATGCTGTTTATATTACTTTTCGTGAGAAGATTCATCCTAATCGCCAAGTTAGTGTGACGAATTACGCGCGTCTGAATCTTTTTAATCTGGATATAAACGCAATAAAGACACATTTCAATGTTAGTTCACCTAACAGCTTTAACAACAAACTATCTAAATTTCTTTTTCTAAAAGAAATATGAAAATTTATTTTCCGTGTGAAAAACCTTAAGCAGCGGTGAAGTATATGTCTATAAATATATTATATCTATTCTAATCTAACTAATAAGGCTATTAGATAGTCATTATGGATAGCAAAGCACAATGAATAAGAGTAGGTACTGTTATTTACTTATTTATTTAACACTTTTATTGCAAGAAGTATACATTTGACGACCTGTTTGGTGTAGTGGTTAGCAACTCTGGCCACTATACCAAAAGGTTGCGGGTTCGAATCCCGCTAGGGACATATGTTTGTGTGATGAATACGGACATGTGTACCCGAGTTATGGATGTTTTCATTTATAATAAGTATAAGTATTTATTTACAAAAAGAATGTATTTATGTAGTATATCAACCATCTGGTATCCACAACACAAGCCTATAGTTGCTTACTGTGGAACTAGATAGCGTTGTGTGTATGTCTAAGGATATTTATTTATTTATTATACATATTAAACAAACCCAAAAACCGAGACAATATTATAAATATACAAAAGGCGACCTCTTCAAGACATCTCTTCCAGCAAATCTTAGTAAGGAGACAATTGTGGACGAGGCGACTTTTGTAAAAAACCACAGCTGTAAAGTTCATATGTTTTTTTTTTTTTTGTGCACCGCGGATTCGTACTTGGCCTCAATCACACCTGATGTTAAGTGAAGATGAGGTCGAAGGTGGAAGCGTAGCGTAGCTGACTGACTGGAAGGTTCAACCGAAAACCTAATTAAGTAATTGGGTGTATCCCCATTAACCTATCGCCACATTACGTCAAGGACCACCTTTCGCGTGTGAGCGGGCATGCGCGAGGGATAATGTTTTGCGACGTGTGAGTCTGTGCTATTCTTTGTGCATTACTCTTTTGCATTACTCATTGGTAGGGTTGGCTACTTATAAATGGGTAATACTTAGGAATATTAAAACGTGTTTTACAAGCTTTTATTCAGGCGACCTGATTAGTGTAGTGGTTAGAAACTCTGACTGCTATACCAAAAGGTCGCGGGTTCGAATCCCGCTAGGTGCATGTTTGTATGATGAATACGGACATGTGTACCGGAGTTATGGATGTTTTACATTTATATATGTATTTATTTACAAAAAAATAATGTATTTGTGTAGTGTACCAACCATCTTGTATCCACAACACAAGCCTAGAGGCTTAGTGTGGAACTAGATGGCGCTGTCTGTATATGTCCAAGGATATTTTTTAAACTTAATAAAATGTAAATTAGTAAATAAATGTCTTTGCACAAACACAGCGCCATCTAGGTCCACAGTAAGCCTCTAGGCTTGTGTTATGGATACCAGATGGTTGATAAACTATATAATATTTTTTTTAAATAAATACATGTATAAATGAAAAACATCCATAACTCGGGACACATATGTCTGTATTCATCATACAAACATGTGCCCCTTGCGGGATTCGAACCAGCGACCATTTGGTATAGTAGCAGAGTTTGTAACCACTACACCAAACAGGTCGTCAAACTTCATTTCTAGACTTTTTTGAATTCTAATTCAATACCGCGCTATTTCTATATTCTGATTGCAGTTGTACTGGTAACAGTTATATAATATTTTTGAGATAATGTTATGTATTTACCATTCTGTCATACGAACTGTAAAAATGTCAGAAGATCATGATATTTCTCAACTGTAATGTACGTTTATTTCGTTTTATTTTTTATTTTTTCGAAAGAGAAAACTCTTTTTTATTGACTTCGCTTCCATATTCTATCCTTTCACTGTAATTCATGTAAGCGAATCAACAATAGAAGCTAGACGGTGCCCTACGTAAATCTATTACTTAAGTAGAAAAAGATGGTGCCCGCCTTCGTCATTGGTAACTTGAATGAAACTATATTTGTAATCCATTTTGTGGACAATGCCAATTGAACCTGCTATTTCAACACACCCCTAACAGGTTAGCAGCTCCATTTACTCTTGTTATTGCTTCTTAATTCTTGTATTATATTTCATTGCAATAAATACTTGTTTTACGATTGATTATATTCTATCATGTCAAATTCGAAATTTAGAAAAAAAAAAAATAATTAGACAACCTAAAAAAATATTTTAAAAAAAAGAAAAGTATTTGGATTTCTGTTAAAAGAGTATTTTATACATAAGTTTACAATACCTATACTAAATCCATAATGTTATTTTACCATTTTATCGGAGTAATTTAATAGGTATATGCCAAATTACAGCTTTCGGCCTCTGAGCCTCGTTAAGCCTCGGATAGACAGACGGACATGGTGAAACTATGACTGACGACAGATTGGTGAAGTTGATAATGACCCCGTCAGCGAAACCGACGATTGCGGGTTCCGAGCCCACGACCGATAATCTTTGACCGATTTTTTAGGAAAAAAATGGAACGTAGGGAGTGATTAAAAAGTTTGAACGCCCACGTCCTACAAAAAATCGGTCACAATATCGGTGATAAAAGTATTGAGGAAAAAATCGGTCCGATTATCGGTCCTACAAAAAGTCGGCCGTAGGCGGGTAGCCTTATAGGTAGAGTAAAATGATCCGCTACTATGTCGCTTTCTTTCGGAGAAAAGTCGAGTGTTCCATATTTGCAAGCTCATTAGGCCCTTATAAGTCTACAAATTGTAAACCTGCCGTATCACCTCTCTCTGTCTGGCTTGGCCCTAATCTGTAGAACGACCGTCCATTGCGATTCCACCGTCGCCTTTCCATCAACCGACTATTAGGCGTATGTAGGAATAGTTAATATACCGAATCTTCGTAATAAGAAGTTCGACTCTGCATTAATAATGCGAATAGCTAAGGCATAGAACTCCCTTCCGGCGTGAGTTCTTTCTGAATCCTACAACCTTGGGATCTTCAAGAGCTGGGTGAATAGGCCTTTACTGGGATCGCGTGCTACTTCTTCAGCCACTTCGTCGCTCTCCATCACATGAGATTGTGGTCAACCGCGTATCCAGTTAATCATACAAAAAACGACTCATATAGGTCTGATATAATCAATTAAATAGGCACATTAAATAATAAATTCAGAGAGGGGCAGACTGGTAATTAGGTCCTTACCTATGAAATTGGCGTTTTGTATGAAGAATTTCATTAAAACTGTTTTCTCCATACAAACATTTTTGATTTTTTTTTGGGAATTTTATCCAAATTTCGCTAAACTTTGTGTCGGATAACATTAAGTTGAGTATAGGCAGCGTTAATTTTAAAACGTAACCGCTTTATAAAAGTATCAGCGAATCTAAGAAATGATTATGGGAAGCACATAAAAAGAGCTCTTAATTTTTTTTATTATGTGATTTAGCCTAGAAATTAAAAAATACTTCATGTGAAACCTTGAAATAATATTCCATTTTGCAAATAAAAAACAAATTTGGATATAGCTTTGAAAATCGCAGGAATTGGTACATAATGATTAACAAAGAAAAAAAACTCCAATTTCATAGGTAAAGACCCAATATTTTGCCAAATTCTACCATTTTATCTAAAGCTCCTCTACAGTATATAACAATTATCCAATGAATTGACGTGAATGTATTGAGCAATTAAAAATACACGATTATAATATTACTTACCTATAAGATTACATTAAAAACAAAATAAAGTAATCATCAGTTCTCATTCGAAATAACACTCAAAAATCAAAAAAGAAACAACCAAAGGCATTACCTTTACAGCCAAGCGGAAAAATTAAAAAGAACATCCGACTATTAATTAAAAAAGAAAGAATAAAGGCCCGTTTCCATTAGCTGGGTACGTGTCAATTAATTCGATCGGTAATGAATCGATCGATTTTAGACAACACGTTCTTTTGACTCCCACATTTTGTTCTCACAGATTATAAATAGAAAGTTGTTCGAAAGCACGCCACGATGACAGGCGTGATCCTAGATCTTGGGTTTTGCAACAATAGACCACCTACAGCGGTTATGCCAATCACATTTTATACGGCGTGTTATTTATTTTGAATAATAAATAAATAATAAGAAATATCTTTGGGCATACACACAGCGGCCTCTAGTTACATACTAAGCAACTAGGCTTACTATGGTTACCAGATGGTTGATCTACTAAACAATGACATTTTTTTTGTAAATAAATGAAATCATTATATGAAATGAAATGTTCTTTATTTCATAGGACACAAAGTATCATTTGAAATCGTCAACATTTTTATTAAACTTAACTGCTCATTGACAATGCAGCAATCCCCTGAGAAGAACGAGCAAGAAACTCTCTTGCTCTTTTAAAGTCATTAAGTATTATGTATTAGAATAAATTTATAAGGTTAGGACTTTTATATCCGTTTCGAAATTTATATTTGTTTGGATAATTTAACATTTGATTTGACATTTAGTTTTTTATAAAACTTCAGTAATTTTTAACCGCCACAAAGGCAAGTCATAGTTGGTCAATAATATAATCTGTTTCTGTATACCTGTGAGTAGGCAAATAAATAAATTATGATTATGAAATTGAAACTGCATCTGACATCTTGCCGGCGCGCGCCAATGAGAAGAAAGATTAGTTTTTTTATTCACTCCTTTCGGAGAAGGCAAAGGGATACTTGGCGTATACAGAGTCGAGTCATTCTTCAATAAAGAGGCAGAATGCTTTACAAATGATTTTGACGGCTTCTTGTGGGAACCCGAAAGCTTCGTTACGCACTTTAATTTACACTTCCCTTCACTTGTACACCATCATTAACGTTTGCTGCACAAACTGTATTAAGCTTCAAAAGTCAGAATTCACAAATTATGAGAATTATAAAGAAAAATGCAGCTTCCCTCGCCGAGATCCCGCCAAAAAAACCTGAGAAGAAAGAAGTGAGAAGCGAAGTGGCGAAAGTGACCGACAATAACAACAGTAGTGCCACCAAAACAAACATAAAAATTGGAGTTACTAACATGACTGAATTAATGTATTGTCATAGATAAATTAAACTGTGCACTTTTACGTACACTTTTTCCCCGCAAGATGGATCGGAAACTGATCTTGTTCTGTTTAAGTTTAAGTTTAAGACCACTGGGTCTGTGATTATACCTACCAGATTTAGGCCCGTGTTGATTAATAAACCTAACTTGTATTTGTACTTGTCTATATTTTATTGACTTGATATTGTCCTAGTCCCATTGTGAGTGTCCTTGGTTTTATGTTATTTAATTATTTGTTCTAGATGGAGAAATGAATAACTGGCCAAATTAATATCATATATACATAGTTTTTCTAAAACCGGTCATCTTTTCCCGTGATTTTTCCTCTACATTGGCAGAATTTATTGTGCTAGAAGAGCACGATATAAAAAGCCATATAAAAAAAAAACCTAACTTGAGATCTGAAAAGCACGTGTCAAGCAGTACTCACTTGAGAGGTGCGCGTATTAATAAACGAAACTCAAGATTATCACTCATTCACCGCTGAGGCGTATACTTGAGAAGTGATCTCAGCTGAGTAGACCTCAAGATTGGTTTATAAATAAGCATGGAGCTTGAGATAGCGTCAACTGCTTAAGACGCATCTCTGTTAATACAGCCCCAAGCTTGTATTGAAATAGGTTTATTAATACGGGCCGTAGTATGTCAAAAAACTATGACAGCACACTGTAATATTACAGGTGGTACCAAATTTAATTTGAACTAACAACGGTATGAACCGTATACACTATCGTATATAGACAGTTACTTTTACATTTTGCCGCTGGGCCTTTAATTAAAAAAAAAGACCGATAGTACAGGAAACGTCACTTCGAATAGCATATTCTTAATTTGAACAGATTGACAGGCGCGCGGGCGTGAAGCTCCGTTCAATGAGTGACGTGTTTGTATAGATCCCGGTATGGCGAATATTATTAAATAGTGAGGAGTAATAAACAAACACATTGGGTACGAAATGTATTAAATCGCCGTTTCCTGCCCGAGTAGAATAGAATGACCGGTGCTGTGTGGTATCGGCACGTGAAAATAATACCACCAACCCATCTCTTCCCGTGGGAATAAAAGGCGACTAAGGGACTTTCGACCAAAAACATCAATAGATTTGCACGTTTGTATGTATTCAATTAACAAGTATTTATCTGGGTGAAAATTAGTTTACCGCGCACGCTACCTACATATTACCTATGTGCGTAAAGCTTCCTAACCCAAAGGTTGCCTGGAAAAGATCGCTTTTAGTGATAAGACCGCCAAATTGTACTATCCCCATTTTTCTTATTTATCGTTGTTATGTTTCTTATTGTTGTACAATAAAGAATATTTTGTTTGTTTCGGTGGCATTACTTATGCATAGCTTTTTTGGGATATAATCTATTATCATAGGTAAAGCAATCTGCGTATGAGAATGAGGATTCCAGCAATACCTGACGCCCAGAATTTTTCATTTAAAATATTGAAGAACACTTTAATCTATAGTGGCACTATTTCTTTCCTTTGGGCACTATTTCAGCCCAGGTTTTTGTCATGAAATGAATGAAATGAAATATTTATTCACAAGAATATGTTCCAACAATTTTATTGATCTTTAATTATAATATAGCGCGTTCGCATATTCTGCCATTTATGGCGTGTAAATATCATCGTCTTAAAACATAATTTTTTTTTTTTTTTTTTTTTATTAAAAACTGGTTTCGCGTTTGACTACAATCTCACCTGATGGAAAGTGACGATGAAGCCGAAGATGTATCACGCGCACCCAGTAAATGCCTATTCACTCTAGACTTGAAGATTCCAAGATTGTAAGTGTAATATTAAATATATAGTAAATTATTAAACAAGTCAAATTAGTATTAATTATTAACGATAAATTAATTAACTTCAATGTCTGAAAATATGCAATAAAAAGAAAAATAAATTACTTGTCGCTAAGAAATTCCGATACTGAATAAATAACCCTTCTCTAGAAAATATGCAAACACCTGCTTTTTAAATATTTTACCAATTTTATTTTTGAATTCATTAGGTAAATGATTATAAATTCTAACTGCCATACAGTACACGCTTTTTCTAAAAACTTGAAGTTTTCGTATTGGGACATACAATTTGTACTCATAACCACTTCTACATCTTTTATTTGTCAGACTGTTTAGTAAATAAGTTGATGTTTTTGTGTACAAATAAGCATATTTTATACATATATAGGCAAAGAAATGGACGAAATTTGTCTTTTTTAAACACTGGCTTACAATTTTCAAGGAAATCTGCTCCATTTAGTGCGCCAACACATTTTTTCTGTGCCCTAAAAACTTGGTCAGATTCCACAGGTCAGATTCCACACAGGTCATTCACAAAATAGCTGAATTCGACTGCGTGTATTGCAGCATCATGTACATGTACTTAAAGTCTCTTACTCGTATGACATCGTACTTAAAGAGTATGATGTCATAGAAATACACCGAACTTAACTAGTCCGAACGCTGATCACCGCAAATGTCTCATCACAGGACAATGGCTTTTCGATGGCGGTTTTAAATATTCGGCCACCCATTGGTATGTTTAAACACAAACTTTTATTGCCTTACTTATCGTATTAGAATGTCCTAACAATCCCAATGATTAATCACGCGAAGCGGGTCGCGTGCGCATCTCAATTATAGCGTTGTGCGTCTGCGGCTGTGCTGAATTCGCGGTCACGCTTCCCGAATGAGTCTAACGCTCCACTGCAAGCGTGCAGCTATATGCACGAGTCACTTATCTAATAGTATATCAAAGTCAAAAATGCTTTATTTTGTAGGTGCACAGAGTACACTTAAAATAGTAAAATTTTACCTCTGAATGAATTTTGCGGAGTCAGCTTACATGACATGCAAGTTCATCTTTATTTCTTGTATTGTCTTGTATTGATTGTTTATCACTATTGTTACCTAAATGATGCTATTTTTTGACATTTATAAAATTTTCAAGCTGCTATGACGAAAAGGTTAGAATACTTAACTAATCATAGGATAGGGCCCATCATGAGGATTCTGAAAATATATACTATTACAAGTGAGACATACTAAACAGCAGAGGTGTGGAGAGCTTCTAAATCACATAGACGTTACCATCTTTTCAGTTGGCTTTTTACAGAGTCGGTTTTTTTTTTAATTAGGTGGTTATTATTTTCGATGGTGGATTAGAAGGTAGAAATTTGTAGCCTATAGATTGAATATGAGACTGAGATACAAACAACAAACAAACAAAATATTCCTTATTGTACAACAATAAGAAGCATAACAGAACGATAAATAAAAAAAAGGGGTAGTACAATTTGGCGGCCTTATCACTAACCTTTGGGTTAGGAAGCATTACGCACATGATATGTAGGTAGCGTGCGCGGTAAACTAATTTTAATAAAATAAATAAATGACCCTTAAAAATACCTACGTTAATCATTTAGAAGCCAAAATTAAATATAACAATTTATTTTCATTTTTCCTTTTTTTTTTCTTAAATCACAGGTAAAAAATTCTTTAATTGAATACATACATACATAATATTATATAAAAAATAATACATATAATATTTACTTATTTATTTATTTTCCATCTTACTTCTATCATTACAGGTTTGGTACCTAATTCGATAGTGCGTGCATCTATTAAAAATATATACAAATTATATCTATCTATATTTAAATTTTACAAATTAAATAGAATAGTACGTAACTAAGCACACAGTAATTAATGCGAGTATGGAACGAAACTCAGTAAATGAAATGAGATGGCAAGTGAAAGAGGACAGAAGAGATACGATCTAATCTCAAGATCAACTTACTAATACGGCCCTTGAAGTGGTGAGTCTACATTTAAGCCAGTATTCCATAAACCAATTCATTTATTCGCCTACCAACTCCTAGGTCGCTGGTGGACGCCAGCCTAATGAGCGGTTATCTTAAATGATATTAAATGGATGAAAAAGTTTTGGACTTTGCTCCAATTGTTACCATGGAGAGAGTATTATTTATAGGTGTGCTCCTCTCATAAATTTTTACGTAGGTACTGATTTTAGATTTGTTCCCGTAAAAGCTGTTCACAGCAATAATCGTATTATAGATTCAAAACTAGATAACAAAAACAAACTGAATTGCTTATTAACACATTGAATGCCAACTACGCAATATTGCGTAGGTGCTAGTGATGCTAGGGGCCAACTACGTAATAAAACGTAGCACTTTCGTACAATTTAAATGGGTATTTGTGTTATTAGGCCTCCAGGAAAGGACGTTTTTAGGTTCGCTGGCATCTCAAATAAGACATGATATGGAAAAAAAGTAACTTTATTTCTTTAAAACTGTTCAAATCACAAAATTTCTAAGGCACTTTGAGGCCACAAACTACAGTTTTATAATGAGATCAAAAATTTGTTTTATAAGTAACTAATAAGATCGAGAATTATATAAATAAAAAAAAAACAGGAACTTCTAAGAACAACAATAGAATTTTTATATAAAATTATGCAAAACGAGGATCAGTGTGATAGGTGTAGAAACAGTTTACAACACACAAGGCAGGCCTTTCCGGGCAAGTGGCACATACGAAAGATGACTCCTTTCGTTTTTTATTTTTGGTGCAGACACGACAAGGCTTTGCTGGAACAGCCTTCTTGGTAGTAGGTGGGACCTTTTCTAAGTAATGAACATGTCTCAACGGAATACGACTTTTATGAACAGCTGGCGATGCAGGTGGTACAGATGGCCCAGGCAACAAGAGCGATGGGTCTGCTGGATCTTGTTCAGGCTGTACTGGCGGTATTTGTGGTCCAGGTGCTTCTGCAGCTGTGGGAGTATTATCACCACAGTTCAGTCCCAGAAGATATTTTACGAAATCTTCGCGAAACTTCAAGAGCCGTATTTTGGATGTGCGGTCTTTCAAACGTAGCAGATGTGCAGTGCTATTTTTTTATGCCATCTGAGTGTCTTTCTGAGGCAAGAGTATCCCCTCTGTCAATACCAGACATGCCTAGATTATAGTCCGCAACAATGTTAGGTTTCAGTGAGAGTTTTCCGTTTCTGTTCCTAACGTTCACAAGCTGAAGTTGGTGTTTATTTGAAATCACCAGAACGTCACGTTTGCCCTTCCATTTACAAACGGTGATATCGTTACAACTTTTCGCAGCTAACTCTCCACGCTTCAGCTTGGCGTTGGTAACATCTTTAGGAAGATTCTTGCGCATTTTTCGAAGTGTCCCACATATATATGTCTTTCTTTCGCTAAGACGCCTTGTCAAATCCGGGGAATTGTAACTGAAATTCTGGATCACAAAACGGCCCGTCTACTCCAAGCGGTGGCGACTGCGATGGTGGTGGTGCCTCTTCATCGGGTTCATCAGACAAATCACTTTCCGTTGAAGTATTTTGATTTTCATCCAGCTCAGGATCGTAATCGTCACCGGACCCCGGAGAAAAATCCCCGTCAACTGACGATTCTTCTTCATAAAGAACGGCAGAAATTTCAACGTGTATTTCACTGCACGCAATGCGCCACACTAAGGATGACGCATAATTCGATCGGGTGGCGTGCTCTTGGTGACAGAAGATGAAATGGTCTTCTACGTAATAATACGTACTCCGGCACCAAGGTAGATTGGCACGGAAAACAGTGTGTGTGGTGCCAATCTACGTAATATTGCGTATACGTAATATTGCGTAGTAGGCACTTTTTAATGCCATTTTTAAACGGGGTGCCGAGTACGTAGTATTACGTAGAAGACCATTTGTATGGTGGGAACCAATAATGACCTGACCATATATTTGGCATTCAATGTGTTAATAAACAAATGCTACTACGAAATCGATCAATTTATGAACGATAAGTTCCAGGCTTCCTCCTCCTAGAAAAATGTAAAAAAATATAATTTTTAAAATAAAAAAGCCAATTAAAATGAGTAGGTAACAATAACATGACATAATAAACAACTTAATAAAAATGAATAATATAATTATAAAGATAATAATTAATTTAATAATAATAAATACTTCATAATTATAATAGGAAAACATAATTACATACTAATAATTATTATTAAGATCCCATAGTGTCCCACTGCTGAGCAAAGGCCTCATTCATCTGAAAAAAGCGGCAACGTTGAAGTGGGACTGGGCGGGTCACGTGGGCCGCATGCCGTGCGAGTTGTGGGCAAATGCATCCACTATTTCGACTCCTACAACCGCCGAGACGACCCGAGAGACGAGCTTGACAGTTTTAATAAGAGATGGTTTGTGCTCGCCAAGAACAAAAACGACTGGATACATACTAATAATAATAATAAATAATTTAATAGTAACAATTCAAACCATTTATTTACTAACGGAAAACATAAATATCCAAATTATATAAACTGAAATTCTTACAATAATAATCCGATAACTGGCACATAAGCATTACGAGGCTACACATTTTTTTTTATAGCAGGTAAATAAATTAGACAGGACGTCCTCTGACCAAATTCAATACATTTATTTACTAACGGAAAACATGAATATCTAAAATATATAAACTGAAATTCTTACAATAATAATCCGATAACTGGCACATATCTATACCATTACGAGGTTACACATTTTTTTTATAGTAGGCAAATAAATTAGACAGGGCGTCCACTGAACGCTACCTCACCCTGACAGGGTATGTGCATGAGTACTATACTACAGTATAGTATGCATAGGTATTGTGTACATGTTGCTGTTACAATAAATAAACAATAAATAAATAAATAACCTTTGTCGTGAGAAAAAGATGTCAATAATACTCTAATTGGCTTTCAGTTTCTTAGTTTAAGTGATAATTTGTAAAACAGCTGTTGGTTTTCCCAAGAAAATAAAATAAAATAAATAAAATACTCAGACAGATGTGTTGCGGTGAGGACCTATTCATGTAGACATTTTTTGCAATGATGATTACAAATAATAATATTTATTTATTTCTTCAATACATATCATGCAGAATATTATTACTCATCCCAAATGGGGTGGTCAGAGATATCCCAAACATTTTGGTATCCTAAATTTTAAAATTTTAATGCTTGAAAAACATCCATGATTTACCTGTCGAAATATACAGATATGCACACATAAGCACATCGCCGTTGAAACGTGCAAGTCTATATAGATATTTTTTGATATAAAGTCCCTTAGTCGCCTTTTACGACACCCACAGGAAGAGACAGGTTAGTTCTATTCTTTCAACGTGCATAAACCACAATATGCAATGAGCTATAATGAGAAGGTATATGTATATTAGGTCCTTACCTATGAAATTGGCGTTTTGTATGAAGAATTTCATTCAGACTGTTTTCTCCATACAAACATTTTTGATTTTTTTTTTGGGAACGGCAAATCCAAATTTAGCTAAACTTTGTGTGTATTATCGGTTAACATTAAGTTAAGTATAGGCAGCGTTAATTTTTAAAAGTAACCGCTTTATAAAAGTTTCAGCGAATCTAAGAAATGATTATGGGAAGCACACGAAAAGAGCTCTGTTAATTTTTTTTTATTATGTGATTTAGCCCAGAAATTAAAAAATATTTGCTGTGAAACCTTGAAATAATATTCCATTTTCCAAATAAAAAACTAATTTGGATATAGCTTTCAAAATCGCAGAAATTGGTACATATGATTAACGAAGAAAAAAAACTCCTATTTCATGGGTAAAGATCCAATACTTGTTATCTTAAAGATGGTATGAATGAAAACAATATTCGTTACCAGTCTGAATAAGGTCCCTTCATGGTAGCGTTCTATAACAATTTGGTTTTTAGCTATAAATCATTTTATTCTCAATTCATTTATTGTAAAAGTCAAAAATACTTTAATTTGTAGGTAGGTACAAACTTCAAGCATTTATTTCAACGTAAGATACATGATATCATTTGTTGAATGTCAATTTAAATCTACTGGCAATAGAAGGGCCTATTGCATTTATCTGTCAGTCAGTATGTCCAAGCTACTACCGCTTTTCAGAAAGGGAAATCATCTGTGGTAAAAGAAGCGGCTCAAGAAACCCACAGGATGATTGTTGTCTTTTTTTTTTAATAAAAATTATACAAATAATGCAATTTTATAATTTTTTGGAGCTGGTCGAAGTACACCAAGCGTGGCTGTCATTCAGGTAGTCACAAATTTTATAATAACCTTTTGTTGCAAATGTTCTTTTGACATGATCTTTAAATGTTTTCTCAGTTAGATTAATGAGATTTTCTGGTATAAGGTTATAAAAGCGTACACTTAAAATTTAACTTAAAATTTTTTCAGCTACTGCTTGTTCAAAACGCAATTTTCCCCTGAGAAGAACAAGCAAGAACCTTGAGCTGTTGATCTTTTTAAAAACAGGTATTGCAAATAGGTTTTATATTTCAACCTTATTGAAAAAGCGTGTTTAACCATTTGCATGAATTACTGACTTTGCAGAGGCGACTTATGTGACCTGCAAGTTTATCTTTATATTTCTTGTATTGACAACGTGTTATGCAATATATTTTTAACATAATGTATCTATTAAATTTTCAAAAATGTACTCTGAAGAGAAGATTATAATATCTTTAAACTTATCTCTAAGTGACACTGCAGGTCTCAATTGCTAAATCGCCCGAACGGCTATGCATCTTCAAATTTCTTTAGTATGTCTGTGTTTTAATTTCAAAACAACGCTAGGACTAGCCTAACCTCTAATACAGGCCGACTTGCCAACTCGGCAACAAGATTAGTGGCCGGCTCCATTTGCGGACGCCATTTTGGCGGGAACGTCAAACTTACAAAATGGATTCCCTCCGGGGGACTTCAAAATGGAGAGTTAAAATGTGTGAATGAAAAATAGGTTGTGAGGCATTTTACTAAAATTCAACAATTGTGTCTCATAAACCACAGGTCAAAATCATAAAGTATCTTATAAGATATAAGACCTTCAATCTTCTCTGCAAAGCGAGAACGTGTTGGAATAAGCATATATGCATATCCCGCTATGTGCATATGTTTGTGTGATGAATACGGGCATTTGTACCCGAGTTATGGATGTTTTCATTTATAATAAGTATTTATTTACAAAAAAAAATGTATTTATGTAGTATATCAACCATCTGGTATCCACAACACAAGTCTATAGTTGCTTACTGTGGAACAAGATGGCGCTGTGTGTATGTCTAAGGATATTTTATTTATTTATTATCAGATCAGCTTGATGGATCGATGGATCAGATGGATGGTATTGTCACCGAACTTACATTTTGTTAAATTTCAGCTCAATCAGAACCAGCAAGTGGTTGAAAAAAATGCAAATGTTAAACGGACACTTACATACGAACATTTCAAAATAAACGTTTGTAAAAAGATGCCTAGGCTATTCTTCGTTCCTTCAATTCACGTCATTCAATTGCTCCTTTTTGGACTTTTCGTTTCAATGAACAAACAAATCACTTTCACATTTATGTAGGGGCCTCCTTATAAAAGTATTGATGGTTGAATTAAAACTGTAAGTGTAGGTATAAATTTTGATGTAACTCTGTACTATAACGTTGCAAAGAATTCAAACCCGGTTAGCAAAAAGTTGATACAAAAACTATATGAGTGCTTTGAACTTTTGAATGGCACTAAAATGTTTTCGTCCATTTGCATGTCACAATTTTTGTTTTCATATTACGGACGGAATAACAAGTTCTATAATACACTAAAATACAATGCAATACAATACAATGCAATACTATGTAATACAATGCAACACTATGTAACGCAATGCAATACAAGAGACATATAAGTTGCCAACGTTAATGAAATCTTATCACGCTTTTCGTAAAGAATCCAATGACGCCCACTTTCTTTGTACAAAATAAGATGCGTATGTGTGATGAATGATGATGAATCATAGAAGGTCAGTATCCGACCAAAGATCAGTTTGTCGTCTACAGATTGGGTCGAAGCGAAATATTTTTTATGCCGAATACGAAGGTGGGCGAAGCCAAAGCTGTACGATTCGGCCGAACGCTACATAAAAACCTAGGGGCCGATCGCGCGAAGTTTGAACGTTAAACCATTACGTTAAGCGCATTTCGTTTCGCGCTAATCATTTGAACGAAAATTAAACTAATTCTTTTTAATACTCGTGGTTAGCTCTAGACGTTTTGGGTTAGGTTTTACTTTGGCAGCGACAACGATATACAAAAAATAACGCGATACCATTTTTTACATCAGCTAAACCAAAGTTAAACCAATACCAAAAACGTTCCATTCGAAAGGTAAAACCGTTGTAAAATAAAGCGATTGGTCCTGTTCATTAATCCAGCAAGTCAAATAAAAGCTAGCTAGTCAAATGAAGAGCGTCATTTTAGTGGCCGCAAGGCAACGGTATATCGGACGATGAGTTTTTGCACGATCCAACTTCATGACTCGCGCCGAAATGATGATTACGAAAAATATCAGGTGATACTTATATACTTGTCTGGCTGTCTGGTCTATAAAATTTTAGATTAGATACCTAAGTACACTACATATTTTTGTAATTCGAAAGCTTGGTAACGAGTCCCCTAATCTTTGGCTCCACTATATATAAATCAATATCCGTGGACACACAGCGCCATCTAGTTCCACTTTAAGCAACTATAGGCTTGTGTTGTGAATACCAGATGGTTGATATACTACATAAATATTTTTTTTTGGAAATAAATACTTATTTTACATGAAAACATCCATAACTCGGGTACACGATGTCCATATTCATCATACAAACATATGCCCCTTGCGGGATTCGAACCCGCGACCTTTTGGTATAGTGTTCAGAGTTTCTAACCACTACACCAAACGGGTCGACTATATTACATTACCTACATTACTATATATTACAGTACTAAATATTTATAGTGCTGTGGGGTTCCCGCACATAAAAAGAATGGAACTAACTCGTCTCATCCCGTAGGTAAATAAATAAATGGAAAAATAATGGGAAAATTGTTTACTGTAAAATTTAGACAAAAATATATAAAATTACGGTTTATTTAAAGGCTGCATCTTTATTGTAATAAAACCATATTTGCAAAAATGTCAATAGATTCATGAATCATCAACCTGTTACTATTATTATTAAATCATTTATAGCTCACAAAATAAAATATAAAAAGAACATTTAACATAAATAATAAAAGTGTACAAAGGCGGTCTTATCGCTGTTAGCGATTTCTTCCAGACAACCTCAGTTAAAAAACCTTATTAATAGGTAGTAGTAGGTATCTAAATCTGCCGCCAAACAGCAATGTTAATAGCATTGTTGTGTTTCGGTTGTCAGAGATAAGATAGCCAGTCCCCCAAATAAGATGGGGTTACCGAGTCAGTACGTTACCACCTTCGGTCTCATCTTCACTTAACATCAGGTGTAATTGAGGTCAAGGGCTAACCCGTTGTGCATAAAAAAAAAGTTGAATAGTGCAAAGGTGAATAACTTTAAATTGTCTCTTATTTATTATCCAATAGTAATAATTTTTGAAAAATCAATCATTTGGTAAATGAAAATCCACCATTAAAGATTTATTGTTTGTAAATACATGAGATAGAAAAGATTTTAGATTCGAAAAAACATGAGAAGAATATTAGTAAACTTTGTAAACTATTGGATGAATAAATTTTTTTCTTTTCATTTCCGAACGTTTTTCCATCACTTCCTCATTTGTAACTATGCTGTCTATACTCACAACTCAGTAACACAAACTACCTCTAGGTACATACACACATTGACACGCACACACATATAAACAAACAATCTCACCGCTCAGACTTCTACTCTCATTCTTTCACTGTGCATGCTGCCAGGCTGTGGAATTCTCTTCGTCACACTATCCGTGCCAGTCCATCGATCGCTGTCTTTAGGAAAAGAGTTAAGGAACATTACCTTTCCATTTCATAGTGTTATTCCGTGTATTATATGTACGTTATACTTTATATTCGTATGTATTGAAATATGTACTTATTTATGTATTTATGTACTTATTAGTATGTAGTTACATTTATATTCAGTTAGGTTTTTTTATCTATCATATTTATCCCTTTTTTAGATTGTGCACGTCTTATCTGCCTCTTCCAGTCATATCTCTCTTTCGTAGGTCTGCTGGAAGAAATTTCATTGTAGAAATAAGCAGAACCTGTTGTGTCGTCTCTATTATGTTGTATCTGTATGTTTTTTTCTTGTGTGCAATAAATGATAAATAAATAAATAAAATAAATAAATACATAAGCCTATAGTATCCTGATGAGGCTACATTGTTTTTGTAATTTATCTTTCTTTTGTATGTTCTTTTGGCCCTAAGTTGTGTTAGTGGCTAAGTAGCCTGTACCAAATAACGAATAAATATACTTAAATATTTATAGCCATCCATAACTCGAATACATACATAAAGTCACGCCTGTTTCCCGTTGGAGTAGGCAGAGACCACAGACTTCCACTTGCTACGATCTCACCTCGGGACTCGGGAATACTTTCATCACATTTTTTTCAATCAATTCATCACACAAATATTGACTCCTCGCAGGATTCGAACCCGTAACCATTGCTTTTGCAGACAGGGTCAGCATCCACTACACCAATCGGTCATCTAGTCTAGTAGTAATACGTGACGCCAGAACTTTCACTAAAATATTGAATAACGCTTAAACTACAGTGGCACTGATTTTTTTCTTAGGACACTATTTCAGCCATAAAGTTTTGACGTCATCAAAATAGCTGCATTCCACTGTGTGTACTCTAATTATCGGCATCCACAAAGACTAACAGTAATATCGTATATTGCATACATATATCGTATATATTATAAATATTACGTAAATTGCATACACATGTAGATATAGATAGTTATATGTTTAGTACCTACTCATGTAACCACTTGACACCTACGTATGATGACTAGCACCGTTAGAGTCGTGGTTAGAGCAGACACTCAACTGTCTCGTACTATACTGTCACCAGAATAACTCACAGTACCACAGAATAAATAAATGTCCGAAATAAAATTTTCTTTTTTTAACCTCCTACGAAAAACGACAGGTATGATTTTATTTATTTCGTTATTGATGGTGCTCAAATGTTGCTTATTAAAAATAAAAGTTTTGAGTATGAGTAATTTTAACAGTAACAATAATAATTTCCAATTGACTCGGTAGTATAATTGACATGACGTATATCGCAGTAAAGAACTTTCGCGACAACGTACGTCGCAATGATAAACTTTCGCAGTAACGTACATCGCGGTAATGAACTTCGCAACTATGATTTACACTCATATTTTTAATATTGTCCTGGTTTATTGTTTTGTTTAAATGCAATAAAGTGTTGAGTTAATAAATAAAGTCGCACGTGGAATGAATTTGACCATGATTTGGTGAAAGTCCAAAAATCGTACCCCCTAGAGGTGTCGAAACACCACGACCGATCCTCTCACGCAGCGCGTTCGTTCCATCACACAATACGCAGTCATAACTCAATACCGCGGGGCCCGTTCATTACACCGCCGAAGATTTATTACCAAATTCATTTACAAGCTTAATACAACATTACTATTACTGTCTTATTTTCGATAACTCACTATAGCTATTTGAATAAACGTTGGAATTAACGGTATATTTAAATTGGTGTTTCGTTATTCGAATTCTGTTGGTGCAATCATTAATTAATTTCTTTTTAGTGTTCACGTTGTTGAATGATAGATTTTGTTGTAGCAAAGGGAACATTGTTGAACCAAAGTAACTATTACCACAGAATAACTAATTAGCTAGCGTAAACTATTACAGATAAAGTCTTTGTTATATAGTCCAGTAAAATACGCAATTTTAGTGGTATAACTTCCTATAAGCTTAAAGTTCCTGATTTTTTGTAGAAGGATTAGAGTAAGAAAGAAAGAAAGGAAAAGTATTTATTGCCAACAAATACAGAAAATTTCATAGGTATAACATTTTGCATAATTAAATGTATTTGTGGCAAAGGGATTGGGCGTCAGCATTTGCTGCTAATATGTCGTATGGTAATTGACAGCGCTGGTTTTCAGCGCAACTCACAACCACAGTACACATCAGCTATAAAATAAAAATGTATTGTAACACTTCTGTAGCCTGCTTTAGGTATAGAATAGGTATCAGATTCATACACCTACAATATTAAATTAAAGTTACCACTGTGAATTTCATTGCGTTATAGAAGATGCTAAGATCTCCCAAAACAATTTTCGAAAAAAATTATCAATGGGTACTTTATATTTTCCAAGAATAGTTTATTGAGTCGTAATATTTGCCCTCGGTGAAATTTTTCATAAATAGAAAGAAGTTGTTGATCGATTTTTTTGAAAATAGTTACAAGAGTTCTAAGTATATTCTCCGACGCAATTAAATTCATAGTGGTAATTTTAATAATACAGAGTATGTGTTATTACTAAATACCTACACTATATCTAAAGCAAGCTACCGATTTGTTTGAAAACATTTTTTCTCAAACACGCATGGTAATATTGTCATTACTTTCGAAAAAAGAACACGCGAAGTATCTAATTTACGGACAGCGAAAAATAAATCCATTGCAGGAGCGTTTTTTGAATTTGGAACATTACAACGCTCCAGCAATGTTGTATGAAACGGCGTGCTGGGGTTATTATATACCTACTCTTTGATTGGATCTCTTTTATCATTCTTGGCATACCAAAATCTCTTTGCTTAGTGCAAATTGCGTTCTTTTAAGCCGTTTTCTACGGGTCCCAACGTGGTTTACTTTGAGCCACGGATGCGTTTACAATTTGCAATATTATGCATTGTCTTGAGAATGCTTCATTAGCGCGATGTAGGATTCGCGCTCTGATTGGCCAGCTTAGTAATGACATCGCCATAATAATAATAATTTTAAGTTATGACTACAAACAACTCGATTTTTAATTCTATCATATAAAATGTAAGTGTCGTCATCATTTGCATTTTTTTTCCTCAGTTTCATCTACAATCAGTTCTTTAAATATAAGTACATTTTTTGTAGGTCCTTCAAATATTTCGAATGCATCCTCCAGCGAGGATATCTACCCATACGATTACGCATAGGAGGTCTTTTAGTCACTAAAGACATCTTTCCGTTTCAATCGTTTGTTGTAGGTACGGTTTGTGATCATCACAATAATAAAATGTGCAATGAATAAAGCTGCTACTGACTAGTTTGTGTATTGTGATTTGAGTGGTGTATGTGAGTGCCCAGCCCTACGATAAAATCTTGGGATCAGTTATCATCATGCTTAAAGTATTGATCATAAAACGAGGCTGGTCCTAAGCCAAGTGAGGTCTTGAGTGCTATGGATACTAGATAACGGATAAACATACATAAATATTTATATAAACATCCATGACTCGGGAATAAATGTTCGTATTCATCACACAAACATTTACCCCTCGCGGGATTCGAACCCACAACCATTTCGCTGACAGGGTCACTATCCACTACACCAACCGGTCGTCATAATATAATAATATCATATGTAAGTCATAACTAAATATTAGTCTATTTTTCGCGCTATTTTCTTACAATAGTTTACAAAAGTGCTACCACAAATTTAAATATTTCTCCACTTTAATGTAGTTGTGGCGAGGAGCGCCATCTCCACCGCTGTGGGGGAGTGCTAATCTTTATTGCTTCAACAACAGACGACCACAGACGACCACAGACGGATTGCGGGCGGACTCTTGCGTCCTATGCTCTCCTAGTACTCGAGAATACTAAAGTCCATTTAATGCCATACCGTTCCCACGGGCAAGCGGAATGGTGACAGGGAATCGAACCTGTAACCCGGTGTATATAGGTACTAATTTATCGTTTCGTAAAGAAAAACGTATCTTCGTTTTGCAGAGAAATTAATAGGGTGAATTTTTCAATTGGACATGCATGGCCAAATATGAAACTATGAAAAATTGCGAAAAGTACTCAAAGGAGTCTCGGACCCGATTTTGATGAACACCAAAACTGCATTTATGTTGGACAAGGTAGAAAAACAAACCAAAATGATCATGTCATGTCCGATATGTTTGGTGCTGGTTAAGAAGTTTTTATATTTGTTAATTAAGATGAACCATTTCGATTTAATTTTTTGACATTAATTTTAATTGTTTACTCTTATTTATTATATGCCGACATTCATATTTAATATAGTGTTATTATGTGCCTACATTCATATTTAAATAATATTATTATAAATTGACATTATGGCAAACTATCTAATTAACTATGACATTTTTATAGCAAGATTGAAATTAAATGTTTTTTTTTTATATTTTTTGTTTTGTTTATTGCATTTGTATACATGCAGCCATTATCATAAAAATAATACATAATTTAAAATTTGAAATTGATACATAATATAATGGAGGCTATTTAATTGTTTAATATTGATTCATTCTATGTTACTGTTATTGTTTAGCGGATATAATTTATCTCACCATTATTTTAACATGACTACCAATATTTGTATGCCAATTTGGCTGATCACAGAGATCATATTGATAAGTTAATGTATCATAACAACCTGTACACCTGTGTATCACAAATAAATAAATGATTGATTAATTGATTGCATCATTGTGGTTTTAACTTATTTTTTCTATTTGTTTTATTTTCCTAGCTAAGAATCGAACCTGTTGATTTTGAAAAGAAATACACAGTATTATTACACCATGCGATAGGATCGCTAATTAGGAACAGATTCTAATTTGAAATTATCTCTTCGCAGAGGAAGAAATGTGAACATTTAAAATTAGAACGTAAAGTGAATTGACGCCCTATAGGGCTTCCTGCACTTCAACATTTTGAACAATTGATCAGTTTATGTTGGGTACCGTAAGAAAAATGAAAATGTATTTAGTTAAAAATGAACTACATTAAATTCGCCGTATGCCATTACTTCCCAGAATTCGTTCCTTATTTATTTATTAAAGAAACCAACAGCGTTACAGATGTGTATAAATATTACAAAGTACGAATGCAAAACATAAGGCAAATTACAGGTTTCATCATATAAACTATTATTGGTTTTTTTTCCACTGCCTCTGGAGATGTGAGAGCTGGTGCCTACTTTGCTTAGCAGCTGATTTGATTATGCATTCATCGGGACAATTTAGTGTAAGTACTAGGTACTATGCCTCACGGAAGCGAGTTGGTCGGCGTATTTTTTCTATAAGAATCAAATCAAATCAAATCAGGATATTTTATCTCATAAGATAAAATTATCACTTGAAAACGTCGCTATTAATATTAATATTACATTATATTTTAATTTCAAATTTACTGCTCATTCACAAAGCTGACTCCCCAGAGAAGAACGAGCAAGAAACTCTAGGGTTGCTCTTTTAAACAGATTATAGGTTGCGATTTGATAATTATATGAATAATAAGACAGCTATGTCCATGCTTGCTTATCATTCAAATAGTCAGTGATATTATAATAGCCTTTTGTTAATAATTTCTGTTTTATGATTGCTTTAAATTTAATTAAAGGCAAATTTTGAATGTCTACTGGAACCTTATTATAAATGTAAATATAAATAATATAAGATATAGGTATTTTCAATTGTGTTTTATAAGTTCTTTCATATATATACTTACATACATACGTATATATAGGAGATATCTCCTACTTTAAAAAAAAACATACAAGCGGCCGAATTGAGAACTTCCTCCTTTTTGAAATCGGTTAAAAAAGAAATGAGTATACTTCTTCTTCTTCTTATTTTTGAGGATGGCAACCAGTCAACCTCACTGTCGAGGGACATTACTGCCAGTTTCGAGTGAAAATTTTTATTTCTCTTATTTCTTCAGTTTATAAATCAGTCTCAGTCAAAACAAGTAATTCGTCGTATACTGGCGTATACAGAGTCTAGTCACGGTCAAGTCATTCTTCAGTAAAGTGGTAGAATGCTTTACAAAAGATTTTGGCGGCTTCTTGTGGGAACCCGAAAGCTCTGTTACGCACTTTAATTTACACTTGAAAGGAACGTTTGCTGCACAATATTCTGCCATTATTAATCTACAAAAGTTAGAATGCACAAATTATAAGAATTATAAAGAAAAATGCAACTTCACTCGCCGAGATCCCGCCAAAAAGCCATGTGTATACTTATTGAAACTGAAAAATTGGTCGCATATACACAGGTAAATTTACAAGAAAGTACTTATATTTAACAAATTTTAAATACATCATTCCATCTGGAATGTATGTTAATTAACTTACTGCAATTGTGCATGTTAGCTAATTCATTCATATACGATGCACGCAAAAGGTCAGATTAGGGATTTAGACATAAATTACCTAATAACAAAAATAGCAGTTGAATTCGTGTAATTTCCATTAACTGGCGACGCCACTCTTCATTACGAACAACTTTCCTCAAGGAGCCATAGTCGAATTCGATCAAAAAAATTCGATTACCCATACAAAGTAAACCATTCAAAAACCACCTTTAGTATGGAAGAAGGGACTTTTTTTTATATGCACCACGGGTTGGTACTTGACCTTAATCACACTTGATGTTAAGTGCAGATGACGTCGAATGTGGAAGCGTACTGACCCGGAAGCCCCAACACATTTGGGGGACAGGCTATCTTATTTCTGACAACCGGAACACAACAATGCTATTAACATTGCTGTTTGGCGGCATATTTAGATAAGATAGTTGTAGCTAGCCAGGCGGACATTTAAAATGCCCTACCACCAACCAAACCGAGTACTTAAACATGTCGTATCGTAAACCCAATGTTGTTTACATTAAGCCACGGAGGCGGTTTATTCCTTTAGTTTATTTCCTCAAGGAATCATAGGCGAATTCGATCAAAAAAATTCGATTACCCATACAAAGTAAACCATTCAAAAACCACCTTTAGTATGGAAGTCCAACAATTGTAACCGGCAGCGGGACAGCAAAGGAAAACCAGATGGACGTGTACTATGTTTATTGCACTTCTTCAGTTCAGGACACAAGCAGTAATGAAAATCGTTACCTACAGACACTACAATTTATGGACGTCTGTTAAAAAAGTGATCTGAATGATCTGAAGTTAGTTAACATTGGACATGAACTAAATTAGAATTCTCCTTTTTTTTAATTATATAAACTATATTACAACTATAAATTTAGCAATAATAATAAATCGGTGATTTACACAGGAAAAGATTTTAAGTAAGGGTCAAATTAGTGATCAACATCTCATTAAGTGAATCACAAAAATATAAATAAGCCAAAACTTTATGAGATTCGGGTATAATCAATTATTATTATTATATAAAGCTTTATTCTATATATCTAACTATAACACAATTTTCGGCGGGGGACTCCACTCCTGATTACGCACAACTTTCCACTTGTATTGTAGCAGAATTATCCGATAATATTGGACTTCCATAACGATCTTGATCATTGAAAACAGAAGGGGAAAGATGTTCGGTCATCTGATACGATACGACAACTTTATCAAGAACATCAATGAAGGAAAAGTGGACGGGAAGAGGAAAAGAGGAAGGCCTAGAAGAACATACATGGTACAAGTAAATATCATAGATGACGACCGATTGGTGTAGTGGATAGTGACCCTATCAGCGAAACCAACGGTTGCGGGTTCGAATCCCGCGACGGGTAAATGTTTATGTGATGAATATGAACATTTATTCCTGAGTCATGGATGTTTATATAAATATTTATTTATGTTTATCCTTTATCTAGTATCCATAGTACAAGCTTTACTTTGTTTGGGACTAGACGATTGGTGTAAGTGTCCGAAATAATTAATTATTAATTATTATTATTATAAATGTGGGCAAAATACTTACCAGTTTTTCAATGATGAAAATGAAAAATAATGGTTGAGTAGCTGGCCGGCCACAGAATAATAAAACAAAACAAAATAGGCGGGATAGCGGCAATCCGATCTTCATTTGTTTTTTCGGCTTACAAAGTTTCGTTTATACTTCCATATAGCAGAGATTTGTATTAACTCATGTTTTTTAACACAAGTTGCGTCCCACACCAAGGTGCGCCCCAAGCACCAGGGTACTGAGGTGGCTCCAGGCACCCGTCGTCCTTTAAACCACAAGGTTTTAGAGACGCCGGGACCCTAACCGAATCTGACCCCATCCCCTAAGTTGTATCTGCACCCAATCGGGTGTCAGTAACATGCAATAAACATATCTGTTACAAAGTCCACCCTCTTTCGACACTTGATTTAGTTAAACTAATCACTGGTACGCGATAGGGAACCAGTTTTTGAAATGTTCGTTTTTTCAAACTTCAAGCATTATTTTCAACGTTAGATACATACATAATTAATGTGGGATAAGTCCGCCTTTGTTCATAGTTTTAAGTTTTGTAAGGCAAAGACCATAGACTTCCACTTGCTACGATCCTGACACAGCTCTTTCGCTTTTTCCAGTTTAAGGGGATACTATATATTTGATAAACCAAGCTATACCTGGAAAAGACAATGTCGAACTGTAGTTGAATTGTTACTACCTGCGACACCTAGGCGGAGAGTCTGGCAATCTGACAAACAGGTTTATTTTCCTAGTTCAAGTGTCAGTGAAATAGTATATTTGGGCCTGAATTTTGTAATAATGCTTTTGTTTAGATAATTTTTTCTCACATGTGGTAAATAGGTAAGTAATGATCTAAACAAAATTCAAATTATATATAGAATAGGTCACTTCCAACCTGTCTTTCTGGAAATCTGTATTCAGTAGTGTACGTCATTTGGCTGATGTGATGGTGAAACAAAAGTATTGCATTCCACCATCCACTCGCCCTGTGCAGGAAATGACCCTCTAGTCGGCTAATAGATTCCTTCGATGTCCCCAGGGTAGCAGTTATTAAGTATGATGCCATCGCTTTTATTATTTGTCAGTAACTGTAATTAAATTATCATTTGTGTACTATTTACTTGCAACATAGTTGAGGGAAAGATTTAAGGAAAGAGAGGAAGATGTAGACTTAGGCGCAATTACTTTAATCAAGTGAAAGAAAAAGTGAATGTCGTGTCTTACCAAGAGGTTAAATCGAGGGCGGAAAGTAGAGAGACGTGGTCATTACTCCACCGACAAGAGCATAGCTCTTAAATTGAAGAAGAAGATCACTCGTTTGGGTAGTTCAATTGATTTAAATCTGCAGTGTCGCGTCTATTACATATATTTTGTAATCCACTCGTGTAAAATCAAAAAATCCCTAAAAAAGGGGAGCAATTACCTCTGGAGCAATTAGGTACACCAAAAAAGCCTTCAGAGCTCTGCGCGTTCAGTATAATAACACCTTCAGGGGATTGATGGGACTGCCTTCGCGCTGCAGCGCCTTAGGAATGTTCGCCGCTGGGAAAACAGACGGCTTTCATGCCGGGCTGCGCAAGCGTGTGGCTTCTCTGAGGGAGCGGATGCGAGGCGGTAACAACAGTCTCCTGAGGGTGATTGCTGAGAGAATGGACAGCCCTGTTCTCGCGCACTGGACGTCCATACACGTGACAGGTTTAGGACCCGCTTTCGAAAGACATATAAGCGAAAGCTATTTGTGCGACGCTAGATAATCGAAGTGCCATTTGAACGAAACGCCATGTATCCGATGGGCCATTTAATCGAAAAGACAAATATGCGAAAGCCATAACATCGAATATACAGACCCCTATCTGTGGCGAGCGAGCTTATGGGTCGGGGGGTCTCCGACACTGTTGGTTAGGTTCAGAAGGTTAAGGCGGGACATGACATCGACTAAATGGCGTTTTGTTCATATGGCACTTCGATTATCTGGCGTCGCACAAAATGACTTTCGCTTATATGTCTTTCGAAATCGGGTCCTAATAGTCCCACAGTTTTATGTGATATAAATTATAATCATAGGTACAGTCTCTGGGTATGAGAATGAGGATTCCAACAACACGTGACGCCAGAATGAGGATTCCAACAACACGTGACGCCAGAATGCTGACTTAAAACATTGAATAACTCTTAAACTACAGTGTCACTATTTTTCCTCTTAACCCAGGGAAATACGGTAAAAATTTAGCTTAGCTAGACATAATTCAGAACCGACTTATAGAGGTATATTGAGATGTAATTTTTAATAATTAAGCCTAAAAAAATACGAGCGCTCAGTCTAGATTTTTTTAGGAAACCCTATTTTTAATTTGTATCTTAATAACAATAATACTAACTGATATTTAATTAGATAGACTTTTGTTAAACACAGTTAACTTATTGATGAATAAAAAACTAAGCATGTTTAATTGGCATGCATGTGTTTTAGCTGAAAATATCGTCAAGCTGCATTGCTTAAGAAATAAAAATAAGAAGAAATATTTTGTAACAATAATTTGAATTATTGTTACAAAATACCCATCAATTGAGCATTTTTTTAAAAGAAACACATTTTTAAATTTTAGCTTGTTTAGTTACTTACTTAGTGCTTACCTTTCTTACAAATGCTTAATTTTTATCAATTTTTAGAAAATCGCGGTTATTCATTTATCCGAGGTCAAACCGTATTTTCCCTGGGCTAAGAAGTATGTATTGGTGTGTGGTGTTATATAACTATTTCAGCATAGTTTTTGACATTGTCCAAATAGCTCAATTCCACTGTGTGAATTTTAGTAGCACGCACGTGGATCCTTACAACTCGAGGTATGCAATAATTTATAGTTACGACTGCTATAATTTATCTACCAGTAAAAGTACAGTTGCGTACAAATTGTCATTAAACACCAATTTGCGAGCAAACATTGACGCACGCGCTGCATTTAAAAGTGTAGGTCTCTGGAGACTGCCCCTGTGTAGTGTTACAAGTTTCTACATTTGAGTACATTCAAATAGACAAGTCCTTATTAATAACGTGCGTCAAGTATCTATGTTATACAAAGTTTGAGAGAGTATAATCGATTCAGTGGCGCCCTTATTGGATAAAGTAAGACTTCTTTTTAAATACAGAATTAATCAAAAAATCGCTTTATCTATCTATCTATCAATCTATCATTTGTGTCCGACTAGTGGCTACTTGACAGTTAGTGTTTTTAAGTCTCTACCTAAATCGGCCTTTTATTACAAGTCTCACAATTTACATATAAGTTTAAAAACCAATATAATCTGACAGCATATTTTGCCGCCATGTTGGATTTTTTGTATAGTTAGATGTTGGAAATGTATCCTATGACACTCCTGCGATTTAAGACGAATCTAACGACACTATTTTACGTTTAGGCTACAGGAGGTAACATTGAAATCTACATACATAAATACATATTCCTTCTTCCGTGTATACTCGGGTCAATAAATTATTATTATTATTATTAGGAACCCATACTGTCCCACTGCTGGGCAAAGGCCTCCCTCCTCTCTCTCCACGGGTCTCTATCCCAGGCCTCCTCCGACCAGTTGATTAGGAACTTATCCAACTCATCCCGCCATCTCCTTTTCGGTCTGCCGCGACGCCTTCTTTCTAACGGTGGGCTCCAGGTGGTGACGATTTTGGCCCACATGTCGTCTGGCATGCGACAAACATGGCCCGCCCAGTCCCACTTCAGCTTGGCGGCCGTTGTCGCTATGTCAGTAACAAGGGTCTTAGAGCGAAGTGTAGTGTTTCGGACGCGATCGGTCAGTTTTACATTTGGTACCGCGCGCTTCATGGTTCGTTGGCAAACCTTGAGGCTGGACTTTTTGGCTTCTGTCAAAGACCAAGTCTGAGCGCCATAGGTGAGGATCGGGAGAATGCACACGTCAATGAGTTTGCGCTTTAGTGACAGTGGAAGGTCGCCCTTCATGTGTTCCTTTACGATTCCTCCGTGGCTCAATGTAAACAACATTGAGTTTACGATTCGGAGGTCGCGGGTTCGATCCCCAGCGGGGTACATGTTTAAGTACTCGGTTCGGTTGGTGGTAGGGCATCTTAAATGTCCGCCTGGCTAGCTACCACCATCTTATCTAAATCTGCCGCCAAGCAGCAATGTTAATAGCATTGTTGTGTTCCGGTTGTCAGAGATAAGATAGCCAGTCCCCCAAATGTGTTGGGGTTTCCGGGTCAGTACGCTTCCACCTTCGACCTCATCTTCACTTAACATCAGGTGTGATTGAGGTCAAGTGCGAACCCGTCGTGCATAAAAAAAAATTCGGCTCAATAAAAGATTATTTTATTTACTTTGTTTCTGTTTACTCAACCAACAGCAGTTTGAAATATACTTGAACAGATATGAGTTAAATATCTTAACCAATGACAGGATGTCCTAATAATAAGCAAGAATTATACTTTGCGAAGAAACAACGCTGAGCAGATAGACCCTTATTATTTTTGTGATGTTGCAAGTAAAGTTTTTTACATATGCGAACACTTCTCAACGCGACTGCACTTACTGATGTAGTTGTCGATGTCGTAATACCACAAAGCGAATTGGTTAAATGAACCGTGATTGATATCGAATATCAGTGCTGGGGTCACATAATATTTGGGGGAGTATGTTTATGAGAGTTTCGGTGCAGTCGGGGAGTCTTGATGCTACTCACAAAGTGTATAATTTATGCAGGATCTGCAGCTGCAACCGCTGGAACCTCAAACGGCGCAAATATGCTAGTCTCAGTGGAGATTATATTTTTGCTCCATTTGGGGTGGACTCCCTTGGGCCGTGGGGGCCAGGCGCTCATTGTCTTTTTCAAGAGATATCTGAGCGTCTGATCGAAACTTCAAATGATCGGAAGGCTGGCTTCTATAAATAGAAGCTCAGAGGTTAAGTCTGGCTGTCCAAAGAGGAATCGCACTTAACCTCTTAGACATCCTTCCGTTTCAGCAAGATCTGGGACAAATGTTTTATTTGTAAATGCATGTTTTATATATTTATTATGTTTTAATTTGTAAATGTTTATTTACTATTTCGTTTTGTAAATATGTACAAAATTCTTCATAATATCATTGTAATTATCTTTTTGTGTATGCAATAAAGAAAGTAATTTATATAGAAATATATTTATATATATTTCGGACACTTACACCAATCATGGCCCATTTGTGGTACAGATACACATACAACTCTATTATAAGTTGTAACAGTTGTACTTAATTTTTGTTTTTATTTTTATTAGGTACTGTAAAATAAGGCTACATTTCGTAAGAATAACACCAAGCAGAATGATTGTTGCGTCGAATATTTTTGTATGTGTTTCTGTAATATGCAAATAAACACTTTATCTATCTATCTATCTATCATCTAGTCCCAAACTAAGCAAAGCTTGTACTACGGATACTAGATAACGGATAAACATACATAAATATTTATATAAACATCCAAGACTCTGGAATAAAGGTTCGTATTCATCACACAAACATTTACCCCTCGCGGGTTTCGAACCCGCAACCGTTGGTTTCGATGATAGGGTCACTATCCACTACACTAATCGGTCGTCAAATGGTCGTTATGGGACTTGTATATTCGATGGCACTCATTCTCTGTGTATGAGAACGAAGAACGAACGAACGAAGGGCGAACGAAGGTCGCAGAAAATTGCTGGATGGAGGCCGCTTCCAACCAGTGACTCTGGTATTCTATGAGGGAGGCCCATGTTCAGTAGTGGACGTCCTGTCCTGATATCTGATATGGTAAATATCCAGGAATATTGGTGTACTTCGATCAGCTCCGCAAAATTAAAATATTGTATTAGTTATATACTTTATAAAAAAAAAAGACAACAATGATTCTGTGGGTTTCTTGCGCCGCTTCTTTTCCCACAGATGATTTCCCTTTCCGAAGCGGTAGTAGCTTGGACAGATAAATGCAATAAACTTTTTTTATTTCCAGTAGATTTAAATTGACATTCAACAAATGATATCATGTATCTTACTTTTGAAATAAAGTTGAAGTTTGAAGTTATTGGGTGTAAAATTAAATTTTCCATGAATATTGGGGAACAGAGGTTTTTTATGGGGCAACGGTATAATTAAAACACAATAATAAATGATAGGTAATGGTGAAATGCTCCACCGCCTATGCGCAGGCGCACCGCTTATGCGGGAGTCGATCCCACCTCCGTTAATATTAAAGTCCAAGACTATCAAAGAAATAATTACATTTTTATGTATTTTGGAAAGTAGAAGATGATATTTTGATTAACTGTATCCTGGACATAGATAAGGCGTGGCTTTTAAGCGTTCATATTTATCTTAATATCTTTATTGTACACAAAATTGTTACAGAAATATGCATTGTATATAAAATGTACAAATGCGAGCTTAACTCCGATAGAGTTTTCTATCAGCAAACCTTAGAGATACATAGTGTTCATTAGATTGGGCAGAAAATAGTGTACACAACACTGGGTCGATTTGGAGGTACATCAACTAAACTAAAACCAGTTTTAAAGTAGTACTGTCTCTGTCTCCCTGGAACAGTACGATGCGACGGCACCACTCTAAAACTGGTTTTAGTTTAGTTGGTGTACATCCGAATCGACACCAATGACTTGATTTTTTTAAATTATTTCATCCCATGTATTTATTGACTAAATATTTACAAACTATTACTATGGGCTTATCACTAGTCACTTATACAATATAACCACCTAATTAAACATGCATGCATAAAATCACACCTGTTTCCTGTATAGGCCGATTTTTCCCACGTCTACAGATTCCCAATTCTACAGATTTCCAATATTACAGAAACCCTTGTCTACAGATTGTCAATACTACAGATTCCCATCTCTACAGATTCCCATCTCTACATATTCCCATCTCTACAGATTCCCATCTCTACAGATTCCCATCTCTACATATTCCCATCTCTACAGATTCCCATCTCTACAGATTCCCATCTCTACATATTCCCATCTCTACAGATTCCCATTTCTACATATTCCCATCTCTACAGATTCTCATCTCTACATATTCCCATCTCTACAGATTCCCATCTCTACAGATTCCCATCTCTACAGATTCCTATCTCTACAGATTCCCATCTCTACAGATTCCCATCTCTACATATTCCCATCTCTACAGATTCCCATCTCTACATATTCCCATCTCTACATATTCCCATCTCTACAGATTCCCATCTCTACATATTCCCATCTCTACAGATTCCCATCTCTACAGATTCCCATCTCTACATATTCCCATCTCTACAGATTCCCATCTCTACAGATTCCCATCTCTACAGATTCCCATCTCTACAGATTCCCATCTCTACAGATTCCCATCTCTACAGATTCCCATTTCTAAGGTATGCAGAAACCACAGACTTCCACTTGCTACGATTCTCGACACATCCCTTTTGCTACATTCACTCTCATAATGTTGTTCATACAGGCTCCTCGGTTTAGGGTACTCTTGACTTCCTTTAAGAGGCCCCCGATTTGATCATGGTATGTTCTCCGTGGTCTTCCCCTACCAATACTACATCTACATTCAGGTCGTATACTCTTTCTAACCAATCTCAGCATACCTTTTACAATCTTTAGCCCGTATAAATAAACCATTCTCAATACAAGTCTTGAGGCTGTATCACACGAGATGCGTCTTAAGCAGTTGACGCTATCTCAAGGTCCGTGCTAATTTATAAACCAATCTTGACGTCTACTCAGCTGAGATCACTTTTCAAGTATTCGCCTCAGCGGCGAATGAATGATAGTCTTGAGTTTCGTTTATTAATACGTGAAACTCGGCGCACCTCTCAAGTGAGTACTGCTTGAGTATTCACGTGAGTTTCAGGTCTCAAGTTAGGTTTATTAATCAACACGTTTACTTGAGACCGATCACAAGACTGTTCTAAATCTTGAGAACGGTTTATTAATACGGGCCTTCGTCACTGCGCCTTGTTAGACATAACAACGATAATGACGATATAGCAATTCAACAAGTACCGGAAAATAAAATTAATATTCCAAATTCATCTCCACTTCTGCAACAGATTCTACCTCCACCACAAATTCAACAAATGTGAACGTCTATCTTCACCGGGTAGCATCCCAGGTTCCATGATCATAATTTAATGCCAAATGTTTATTTTTTACAAATTATTTCATCCAGTTTTTCGGTAGTCCATTTCAAGTGAATAACAAGTTTTGTATTGCAACTTTAATGTTTTATTGAGAGTATCCACTTACTACTATAAAATACACAAGGTTTCAATTTGACACAAAAATGTAAGTAGCGATACTGCACTCCATAGTTTCATGGTCGATCTCTTTTAAATACCGTAGATATGAGTAGCACCACATACAGCTTCTGTAAAAATCGGTGGCTTACAATGAAACTAATGTGCTCCCGCGCTCGCCCACCCGCCCGGTGAAGCTGAAAAAGTCCCGCGACTATCAGCAAACGTTCCTGTCAAAAAAAATGAAACTAATTAGTTATCTGTGGAGCGTGTTTTGAATTGGTTCTGAGTCTGCGTTAGTTGTTTTGTTTTAAATGTTTCCCAATGAATTGGATATAATTTGTATGATAATTGATAATTTTATCTAATATTTCTATTGGTATATTTTGCTAATCATCCACCAGTTACCATTTGTATTTACTTGTTGTTTACATTAGCATAAAGTATCATGATAAATTGTTACTGTCCAGAGTAGTAATAACTTTTTAAAGTGCGTTCAGGTGTGGCTTCGGATGCTTGCTGCAGCCTGTGGCGGCAAAGATACTCTCTTGCATCGTTCCTCCCGCTCGATGAGTCTCTTCCTCCTGGAGACGATTTGCCATAGCCAACATGGAAATCCTTAATTCGGCTTCGGACTCAGGTTGGCCGCAGCAAAGATAATCTCCCCCGCAAAAAAAAGAGTCTCACCTATTGTCTTGCTCCGCGTGTCCTGACAGCTGCACCTTTGACGACCTCCTTAACGCCACAGAGAGCGCTGTTAGAGTGGCTAAGTTTTGGTCCAATAAAATTTGAAACTTGCCTCGACTCGAAGAGAAGAAGAAAATTGTTATCAAGCCCTAAACTATTTTTCACACGTGTGCTCTTTAGTATTTTATATAGTATATAAACTCTATTTGCTCAATAAATGAAATTAAGCATTTTATTTTTGTTACAGAAACGGACTTCGTCTCCGTCAGCTGACCGACGGCCGCCATCTTGTCCAAATAATTTACACACCAAACAACGAGATCCAAGACTGTGAATACATAACACAAGGAAAATCAGCGAGGAATTTCCTTAAAACGCTTAGAAAAGAACTCAAACTAGCATTAGACGAAGAAAGTTATAGAATTACGCAAAAACAAACCGCTAATATGGACGTTGAGAAATTTTACCGCCATTTTGGTAATGTGACGTTTAGGATACTCCAAGATGGCGAACGATTACAACGTGATGTCGCCTCATGGTTGGACTACGATAAATTAAAAATGGAATGCTTGCAAAGACACGAGGCGTTGAAGTATATGATGGAAAATAAAAACAAAGTGGGAGAGAATAGTCTTGCTAGGTAAAATAAATATATTTTATGGGAATCTAAGGGTAATCGTATTTATCGTTATGACTTCGCAAATTTATGGCAAAGCAAAATGGATATGTAAAATATCGGTTTGAACCAAATTCAATTTAGAATTCAATGTACTTTTTGTGCTCTAATCCATGGAGTCATTACGTCATCGTATACCTCAATAATTGATCAACTCAATCACATCCTGCTTCCTATTTCTGAGTGAGTTTTCTAAATTATGTGAAATTGGTTATCACCTACACCACCGCCTACTACGAAACCAACCAATAACCAATACTTTATTCTGGTGTGCATTTTGCTGTATCTATATCATAATTTGTTATATATTTTTGCGAAGTCATAACCGTTCTAAAACAGGGCTTTTGTGTTAACCAATTTGTTTCCTAAATGTGCCTAAATACATGTTCTAGATTCAAAATTCGCACATTCATTTCTTCTTTTTTTTTCTGGCTTCGGAATCTTCGTATCCATCAATGTAATGACCTCTCGCACTTTTCGTGTCATCACCAGCCTACCACTCGTCTACTGCAGACATTGCTCTTGCTTCAAAAGCACTATCTAGAATAAAATACTTACTTGTCTTTACTTCAATATTAACATACACGTACTTAAGATGCACTGGAGCGTTCATGATTGTAAGTCTTAATAAAGTATAGCGTCGACCATCTCCTTTTTATTTGAAGAAAGAAAAGTGATAGTCGATTATGCGCATGGTGCCTTAGCAACAATTTTTAAATTAAAAAACAAATGAGCGCTGACCACAGATATAAATTAAACTAGTATCAATAGATGGCGTTGTTTTGAAATATTTGAACAGACAATCATCATGAGAAGCTTATATGTAATGAAATATTTTCGGAGGTCTTTTAGTCCTTACATTAAATATTCTGAATATAATCAATGGCATTTGAGAAAGATATTGGGGAAGTACTTTTCTATACTTACTGGATATAAATTGAACTATTGACTGACGACCTGTTTGGTGTAGTGGTTAGCAACTCTGACCACTATACCAAAAGGTTGCGGGTTCGAATCCCGCTAATCCCGAAATCGGCATATGTTTGTGTGATGAATACGGACATGTGTACCCGAGTTATGGATGTTATTCATTTATATATTTATTATTTACACAAAATAATGTATTTGTGTAGTTTATCAACCATCAGGTATCTATAATACAAGCCTGGATGGCGCTGTGTGTATGTCTAAGGATATTTATTTATTGTTACTTTTAAGCCTTAAACTACGTGTACCGTTACTTGAGTAAATTGCATAAACCTATAAATTGTATGATTCGTAAGTTTATTATTCAACAA
Organism: Oegoconia quadripuncta; assembly: GCA_949316235.1. Taxonomy (NCBI): domain Eukaryota; kingdom Metazoa; phylum Arthropoda; class Insecta; order Lepidoptera; family Autostichidae; genus Oegoconia; species Oegoconia quadripuncta. Next base: position 6,064,200 of record OX438750.1, on the reverse strand, counting down.
AAGTATTTTTTGTACGTTTCTTAAATATTTTTATCGTACTCCTTTTCAATTTCTGGGTTTAATGAAATATACTCAATGGCAAACGATGAAGGAAAACGTCGTGAGGAAACCTGCATGTCTGAGAAATAAAAATTCAAAGGCGAAAAATTCGGACGTCACATGTATAAACTGAAACAAGTTTCAGACTGGTACTATTGCATGTTATTATTCCAGGAAGGAAAGCACAGTACTACTGGTTTTAGTTTAGTGAAGTCACATCAGAATCAAAACTCCTGAAACTTTGCAGTATGATAAATTAGAGTTTAATTAAATAAATAAATAAATATAAATATCTTTGCACATGCACACAGCGCCATCTAGTTCCACACTAAGCAACTAGGCTTGCATTATAGATACCAGATGGTTGATAAACTACACAAATAGTTTTTTTTTTTTGTAAATAAATACACATATAAATGAAAAACATCCATAACTCGTGAACACATGTCTGTATTCATCATACACACATATGCCCCTAACACCAAATTACGATTGACCACTTGGATCAAAAAGTATAATGGCATTATAACGTTATAATGGCGGGACCAGACTGTTAAATATTACTTTGCAATAGAAGAGGTACTAATTTTTTTACAAAAGTTAGCAAATAGTACCAATTCAGTACTAAACACTGCAATATGAGTTGACAGAATTCAAGACCTGGTCCTGCCATTATAATGATAACAAATTATCGTTACATTATTTGTCCATCGTATCCTACACACATTACTATATTACTGCAAAGTATTACAGATAGAGGCGTTATTGTCAGGTTCGCGATACAAAGACAATCCTTGTTGAAATTGTTAGTCAAATAATTCAAAAAAGCGCCATCTATTGATACTAGTTTGTATTACATCTAACGATAGTTCCAGACCTTAATTTGTTTCACGTAGTGTTACTTTTATTGGTTTTGTGACTAACCTTTAGAAAACGTTTTGACACCATTTATTGCAATTGCAAGGTTATTTCTACGAGTTAAATTACAAAGTAGGAATGAATAGATGCTAATTGTATTTAGTTCCCATTTATGTTTAATTTCTTTAGCAAAGTCCAAGGCAAGACATGTGTAATACCAACACTTAGTTTTGATATTAAGTAGGTAGGCAATTCGGTCAGAATTCTAGGATGCAGATTTTTTGTGTGAAAAAATATGTATTTAAAAAAACTAAAAAAAAACACGCTAGTTTTATCTTTCACCGTCTGGTTCAATCATCAGATCACCTCCATGATCCCAAATTACGGTATTGTCATCCGAACTACATACAGGGTGTCCCAGAAATAGTGAATCAAACTGCTATGGGAGGTAGCTTGGCTAATGTCCTATATACATAAAAAATATGAATAGTATTAAGACTCCATAATCCATCCAGTGGCTGGTATTCCACTTATCAAAGATCTTTGTCCAATGTAGATTTGATCAAAGAAATTGGATGATGTCATCAAATAAACTATCAACACCGATTTTGAGCAAAGATTAAAGACATTTAAAACAAAATGGCTGCAAGTAAGATTTCGTAGACAATTGCATGGCTTCACCCAAATTTTTTTTGTTTCGTTTTTTCCTTTTTTAATCAAAAATCAAAATCAAAATCAAAAAATGCTTTATTTTGTAGGTACACAGGGTACACTTAAAATAGTCAGATTTTACATTTTTAAAGCTACTGCTTGTTCAAAAGGCAATTTTCCCCTGAGAAGAACAAGCAAGAAACTCGAGAGGTCGCTCTTTTTAAAAAAAGGTTTTTATATTACAAAATTATTATTTTATATTATAATATTTCATTATTAATTGTGAAATAGCCTGGTTATGCGAACGGGCTGGTTATGTCCATGATTGTTTATCATCTAAATAATCTGATATTTTATAATATGCTTTCTTAATAAGTTTCTGTTTTATAGTATCTTTAAATTTATTGAAAGGAAGATTTTGTATATCAACAGGAACTTTATTGAAAAAGCGTATACATAACCCTTTGAATGAATTACTGACTTTGTGGAGGCGACTTATGTGACCTGCCAGTTTATCTTTATTTCTTGTATTGACATCATGTTTATCACTATTTTTCCTAAATGATGCTATATTTTTTTTGACATATATTAGATTTTCAAAAATGTACTGTGACGAAAAGGTTAGAATATTATACTCTTTAAATCTATCTCTAAGTGACACTGCAGGTCTCAATTGATAAATTGCGCGAACGGCTCGTTTTTGTAAAACAAAGATTGTATTGATATCCGCGGCATTTCCCCACAGCAAGATACCGTAAGACATCAGGCTATGGAAATAACTAAAATATACTAATCTAGCAGTATTTACGTCCGATATTTGTCTAATTTTTTTGACTGCATACGCTGCAGAGCTGAGCTTCTTCGCCAATTTATGGATATGAGGACCCCATTGTAATTTGGCGTCCAAAGTAATGCCCAAAAATACAGTGGACTCAACAAGGTCTAGAGTGACATTTTTTATCATTATATTTGTGGGCACCTCCCTGACATTAGGCAGTACAAATTTTACACATTTAGTTTTTTTCTCATTCAGTAACAAATTATTTGCCGTAAACCATTCTACTATTTGAGAAATAGCATTGTTCACGTCGTCATAATTTAATTTTAGTCTATTTACTTTAAACATTACAGAGGTATCGTCAGCAAACAATACTATTTCATGTTTATCGTTTACAAGGTTTGGCAAGTCATTTATGTAAACCAAAAACAAAAATGGTCCGAGAATGGAGCCTTGTGGGACGCCCATACAGACTGTCGACCCTGACGATGTATTACCACTGATATCAACCCTCTGAACTCGGTTACTCAAATAAGAATTCAGAAGGTCGAGAGCTCGGCCGGTTACACCATAATGACGTAATTTCCTGATTAAAGTGTCGTGATGAACGCAATCAAAGGCCTTGGACAAGTCGCAAAATACTCCTATTGCATCCCGCGCATCTTCCCAAGCCTCAAAAATATATTGTAAGAGCTCGACACCTGCATCGGTTGTCGAGCGGCCCCTTGTAAAACCGAATTGTTTATATGACATTAGATTGTTACTGTAAAAATAACTCGATATCTGATTTAATATAATTTTTTCAAAGATTTTGCTGAGAGTCGGTAGTATTGAAATAGGTCTAAAATTAGAGGGGTCTGATGTACTACCGGCTTTAAATAAAGGTATGCCTTTACTGTGCTTCATGAGATCAGGAAATATGCCATCATCAGTACATTTATTAAAGATATAAGCTAAGTGTGGTGAAATACAATCAATTACGGCACTAATAATTTTTACTGATAAACCGTGAAGGTCGGCAGTTTTTTTCTTGTCTAAAGAACGAAATGCTTTTAAGATGTCTATAGGACTTACATGATTAAATTTAAAATGGGAGTCACAAATCTCCACATTTTGTTTAAGTAGCGATTCATTCAAATAATAATCTAATGATAATAGCTGCACATAAAGTCGCTCCACGTTCCTCCATTTTCTCAGACTATACAAAATCTTGGACAAAGATATTGGACAAGTGGAATGGGCATCCTCAAATAAATTGGATCAAGATATTGGATAAGTGTAATGCCACCCTTACATAATATAAATGTCACGTTTCCCGTAGGGGTAGGCAGAAACCACAGACTTCCACTTGCTACGATCCTGATGGGATTGGTACCTAAAATCAACATTCTTTAGATCAACTTTCATTATATCAACACCAATAGTTCAACAGTGTAACAGGTCAACCATTTATTGTATCAATTATTTGTTATACTTATCAATGTTTCATTAGATCAACAGATTATTTTGTCAACAATTAACTACATCAACTGTTTATGAGTTCAAATAGGTGTAGGATTTTAGGTACGAATCCTGATCCTGACACACCTCTTTTGCTTCATTCACTCTCATAAGGTTGTTCATATCTGATATACATTCAAAAAGCTTTAAACCAAATTATAAATCATTCCTAAATAGCTTTAACTACGGTTAATTTTGAGAAATTAAAATTATCGTGAATTCTAGAAAACAAGCCTCATCGTCATCATGAATGAGGGCGCCGCTAATGACTTGAGTATGGTTTAGTAATAGGTAATAGCCTAACCCTCTTATTCTTAAAAATTTACAAGCGCTTTATAAGCCTGTTTTAGTTAAAGTATGTTTTGTCACTTTCTTTCATTACGACATTTCCTTATGAACGACAGAGACAAAACAAATTTTTTATGAACAAGACTGTAAAAGGCTTTTTGGCGGGAACTCGGCGAGTGAAGTAGCATTTTTCTTTAAAGGTCTTAAAATTTGTGCATTCTAACTTTTGAAGCTTAATAATGGCAGAATATTGTGCAGCAAACGTTAGTGTTGGTGTACAGGTGAAGGGAAGTGTAAATTAAAGTGCGTAACGGAGCTTTCGGGTTCCCACAAGAAGCCGCCAAAATCTTTTGTAAAGCATTCTGCCACTTTACTGAAGAATGACTTGACCGTGACTAGACTCTGTATACGACGAATTACTTATTTTGATTGAGACTGACCTATAAACTGAAGAAATAAGATAAATAAAAATTTTCACTCGAAACTGGCAGTAATGTCCCTCGACAATGAGGTTGACTGGTTGCCATCCTCAAAAATAAGAAGAAGAAGACTGTAAAACTTTGACATGTCATGAGCTTGATGTTTTTTATTTTTTGATCAAAAACTGTTCTCATTTTGAAATATTATACTGTACAGATTTTATGAGCATTTTGTTTAACCTAAAAAAAATTTCTTGACATGGGAGAGAGATCTCGGTCATATCAAAAACATATGTTGAATATATAATTAGTGTTCCTTCATTAGTTTATTATTATTTATTTATTTATATTTTGACAAACATTTACAATCACAAACATCTACAGGTAAAAAATTGCGTCTAGCGCATCTCCTCGAGGCGGCATAGAGCCCGACAGGCAAGCGGCGTTCCCTCGCTGAATAGCGATACTTATTCTCTGAGCTAGGAAGCCGCTTCATTGGTTAATGATAAATTTACCGTACTTAACATTTGATACGGCTATGAGAATTTACGGTGAAATCCTGTAAACTTTAAGAATTAATAGTATTGGTACATCTGAGTGCCTATTGTTACATAGGGAATAACAAAATTACTAATCACGGACGTCATTAAATATTATTAACTAATGATAAAATAAAACATGTCTCATACATTGTAAAGTGTCACAAACTTATGTATTGTGCTTGATGAGATACTATCACCTATTCTAAAATAAGCTTTAGAAGTATTCCCACAATAAGCAATGCAGATCTAAGGGTGTCAGAAGCTTCTAACTTCACTCGGCTGTAGTAAATTTGCCAAGTCAATTTTTATCGCCTTCCCGTTGTGCAATTGAGTTACCTACAATTTTGCATGCATTGATGACAATGCTCGACATTCCATTGCATAATAACAAATATGATTACCCACGCGATTTGATATGACATTTTTATACACAATATAACAGAAGAGATGAAATTTAACAAGTAAAAGAGAATGTGAATGTCAAAGGATATTATTAAAAAGCGATATTCGCAGTTCCATTTACCTACTTATCGTCACATGGAACATACATTATAGCGTCAAAATTTTATAACAAATTATATATTTGTCCCATTTACGTCCTTAGCTTCACGTGGAATACCAAGTATTGTAGCTTGAAAATACTATATAATGTTATTAGTTATTTACTTCATAATGTTCCCATTTGTCCCATTCATCTACTTAGCTTCACGTGTCATACGTATTAAGCTTCAAATTACTTCATAATGTTCCCATTTGTCCCATTTACCGACTTAGCTTCACGGTGAATATGTATTATATCTTCAAAATGCTTTATAATGTTCCCATTTGTCCCAATTACCTACTTAGCTTCACGTGAAATACACATTGTGTCCTTAAAATTCGATATTATGTTCACCACTCGTCCCATTTACCAACGTAGCTTCACGTGGAATACGTATTATATCTTCAAAATGCGATGTTCCAATTTGCCATTTACCGACTTAGCTTCACGTGGAATATGTATTTTAACTTTGGAATTAGTTATTTTATAATACCTATTATGGAGAGATAGTACTTAATTAGGAATCTAGGTACATAATGTTTACCGTCAAATTGTCACTCGGTATTGTACAAGCTTGTTTCATTGTTTGTTTAGCCATTCTGTTTAATACTCACTGTAGCCCTGGGATAGATAAGTTTGTGACACTTTAATCATATCATAGAAATAGTTCTTTAACATTGTAAAAATAGGAATCATAATATTCCATTTACGCTTTATACAGTTTATAGTTAGGGTTGCCAACCGTACTTTCAAATAGAGTATTGTGCTCTATTTCATCCAGGTATATTTTATAACCTAATACTTACTACTAAACTAACTAAAACTAATACGCAAAAATACTCTAATTACATTAACACCGACTCTTGGGTCGTTAAATTTTCTTAAAATAATGAAAATAACAAATTCACATACAAAGTACCGCACAAACAACAGAAAAATAAAATCTTTATTAACCCTCTCTAAATCACATAATATTTTATTTCTTTTAAAAAAAGTTGGCAACCCTATAATAGTCGGTGCGCAATAGTTTGATATTTACACATACACTCTTGTTTCTACACTAAAAGATAAAAAAGAGCTAAAAGTATTAATAAAACGATCAATATCATGTGAACTTATTTGATACTTGAGATACTCTTGCATAAACAGTTTCAAAATATAGAGAGCATTGATTTATATCCTATAGATATGTTCGCGCGAACAAATCTATTTCGCGCTTTTCTCAGTAGATAAAACAGCGGCATCTCTTAGATTCAACGCGAACTAATAAGACTGCTGAGAAAACCAGCACCGTTCACATCCAAAAATCTTTTTTGTTCTGTGCTCACAACCTATTATGCATCGGTCACTTATAAAGTAAAAATTGCAATATTGATTATAAATATGCGTTTTACGAGTACCTAATATATTATTATTAGGTATTATGTAAGATAGTCACAAGTTTTTTGGTCACTTTTTTGTGGTAACTGATGCATTTTTTAAAGCATGCATTTGATACCACAGTTCGCGAACAAAGTTAAGGGCGAGTCTATATGTCAATCAAAAATGAGATTGCTTTATTAATACAGCCGTAAGATATTACAGATTTAATTACCATTTTCAACGATCAAAGTATAGTGCACCGACTCTATAAGCTATTATATATATATATATATATACATATAAGCGTTCTTAACGTGATACATTATTTTAACAAATTTTATTAACACGGGGTCTGTAATAATGCGTCACGCATTAAGATCCACCACCATCATAATAACCCAAAACCACCTTTCTATAGAAGCTTATAAAACATTTTGCTATTTTCCCACCAGCTATTCCTAACCATAGACAAACGAAACAGGTCGCGCAGGTCATTGAGAGAGAATTTCATAGTCCCTGGAACAAAATGGTGTGGCGCTGGGCAATTGGCTGAAGAATATTTTGAATTGGGATCCAGTGTGCATGAAGACCGATGCTGTAGGTCACACGATAATTGTCGCGTCAACATCGGAGCTTTTAAAAGAAGATTTGGATATTTCAACTTTAGGCCTTACACAATCTCCCACTGCCGGTGCGATAGGAGGTTAGTTTTTTTTTTTTTTTTTGTGACAAAGGATCACGATCCCTATCGGTGTTTTTGGTCGTGACCTTTTATCGGATGTTCAATTCATGTAGTTTAGCTTCACGCTATTTATTATCAATGGGCCATGTTTGAATCACGTGGTCACGTTAGAGGGGAGTTGTGTACCATAGACAAGCACGCTTTAAGATAGTTTTTTGTACCATAAACTCACGCATTTTGTAACTGTATATAATTATGTACATAATGAATGCTTTGGTGGCGGGTTGTTTTGGATTAATAGTAATTATTGTGTATCGCCCGTGAACAAAACATGTAAGTACTTATCTACTTCGGTATCGCGAAAATTGTCATTTAGAAATTATAACTAAAATACAAGTTGGATGAAAAATGTGATTGGAAATTTTCGTAGATATTATTGAAATTTATTTGAAGAAGCGTAATGTTGGAACACGTTTGCTTTGGTAAGATTAATAGGTAATCGGTAAAAAAATTATAATAATTCTCGTAGTATGTTGATAACCTTGCCTCATTACGGTATTTAACCGCAGCGCAATGGTTTACTGCGACTTAGACGCATATCGCCTAGTTAGCGCCGATATCGTATACGCTTGCTTAATTATTAAAGGGGGTTCGTGCAATATCACAATAGACAAAGAGTCTCATTTATTGAACCCCCATCCTTAACTTAACTACTAGCCTCCAATATTACATGGCGACCCTACCAGGATAATGCCTGGAAGAAGAAAAGCAGCAACAATTAGTGGGATATTATCGGCGTTTTATAAAAGATTTCGCGAAGATAACTAAACCACTAACTAATTGTCTTAAAAAGTATAGAAAGATTGGAATAAACGAAGAATATGAAAACGCATTCCAAACTTGTAAAAACTTATTGATAAATGCCCGATTACTGCAATATCCCGATTTCTCTAAGCCGTTTATATTATCAACAGATGCATCAAATTTAGCTTTAGGAGCAGTTTTATCTCAAGAATATGTCAAAAGTGATAAACCAGTCGCTTATGCTAGCTGTACATTGACGGACACGGAAAATAAATGCGTCTAACAAGAAAAGAATAATGGAGAAACAAATTATAGAACAGATAAGTTTAGTTATTTATGCAAGAAGAGGACAAATAATTATAGAAGAAAGAAGAACCATCTTCAGCAACAAACAGGGACGGGGCGACAACGGGTCTTCCATAAAGAAACAAGACCGGAATGCATGTAATTGCATGAACAAGGCCCTTTAATAATTAATCAAGCGTATATCCGGTATATACCTTTTACCGTAAAGAAAAAATAGGGCATAGGTAAGTGAAATAGAAGGTATTGACAAAGGTAGTTATTTTTTTTAAACCTAATAAAGCGTTTTAATATAATTACATCATTAAATTAATTTTAAAAAACTTGGAGATAATATGAGTTCCATAATAAATTTCGCATAATAGGAACCCTACGAACATGAATCTCCGGCAGGCGAGGGCATCGATGATAGTTTTGAAAAAAAAAAAAACTACCTATGCCAATATCTGCCAGTATCTCTGAGGAATAAATTTCAAGAAATCAATATATTAACTTTGGCATCGTAATATATTTACGAAAACTTAATGTACGTAAGAAAGAATCTGTATTTGTTTAGGAAAAATTGTGAAATACACAATGTTAATACAAGATATAAAAATAAACTTGCTGTCCATAGCAGTCGCTTACACAAAGTCACTAAGTCATTCAAGGGACAATGTATACGCTTTTACAATAAGGTTCCGGTAGACATTCAAAATTTGCCTTTAAATAAATTTAAAACAACCATTAAACGGAAACTATGTGCCAAAGGCTATTATAAAATTTCTGACTATCTGGATGATAAGAATGCGTGGACATGAATTATCCAGTATATTTTATTCTTATTTTCTTTGTCGAATCATAAATTTTACAATTAGGTATCTCAAATTGTATTTGTATTGACTTATTTAAAAAGAGCAACCCTGGAGTTTCCTGCTCGTTCTTCTCTGGGGAGACTGCCTAGTGAATGAGCGATAACTGTATGTCATGACGATTTCAAATGTTATTCTTATAACTTACGAAATAAAAACATTTTTGATTTGATTTGATTTGAATAACTTCTATACCACTTACATAATGTGCCCTATTTTTTCCTTACGGTAAATAAACTCAGCCTGTATAATATCGTTAGAGGCTCTGACTAGGCGATATGCGTCTAAGTCGCAGTAAACTATTACGCTACGGTTAAACACCGAAATGAGGCAAGGTAAGGCATACTACGAGTACAATTCCGCCTAAAAGTCCATCTCATATATTGTAGACCCAGGTGCATAGAAAATTAGCATTGTTTTAAAAACTATGTTAGTACGTTTTAATGAAAAAAACGTTGGATACATGATCTGTCCCACATTACTTTATATACTTGCTCTTCAGGGAGGCTATATCAGTACGAGCCTCAGAAAACATACCTGACGCGCTACAAAAAACGTAGCAGCCCCAACAGTATCCTGATACCATTATTATAATGAATGCGCAGGGCGTCGATTCTCTGCGTACCTGTACACACATAATTGGGTATTTACCTACGAAATTGGAGTTTTTTTTCTTCGTTAATCATATGTAGCAATTCCTGCGATTTTCAAAGCTATATCCAAATTTGTTTTTCATTTGGAAAATGGAATATTATTTCAAGGTTTCATATGAAATATTTAATTTCTGGGCTAAATCACATAATAAAAAAAATATTAACAGAGCTCTTTTCATGTGCTTCCCATAATCATTTCTTAGATTCGCTGAAACTTTTATAAAGCGGTTACTTTTAAAAATTAACGCTGCCTATACTTAACTTAATGTTATCCGATAATACACACAAAGTTTAGCTGAATTTGGATTTGCCGTTCCTAAAAAAAATCAAAAATTTTTGTTTGGAAAAAACAGTCTTAATGAAATTCTTCATACAAAACGCCAATTTCATTAGTAAGGACCTAATATTTACACACATAATACTGTGATTAAATTCATACAAAAGTCACAGAGTGTAATACCGGCGGGTTCGGTGTAATTATAGGGGGGCAGCGGATCACATCACAGAGTACTTTTTATATGATCACATCTAGTGATACGAGCGTTTCGCGTCAATACGAGCAAATATTTTGAATTTTTTTGCAATAAATAAATGCAATAAGTAACAACAATTCGTTGTCCATTTTTTCTTTCGGCACCGCAGCACTCGGACAGTTCAGAAAAAGGCTGACGTAACAATCGGACGTGTATCGAGTAAATACGACCATAGCTGATCAGACAATCGGAAACCAAATCCGACGTATAATCCCGCCCTTACAGATAGACCAATTATTATCATAATCGACACCACTGACTCCGACCCATTCAGTTTTGATACAAACTTTCGGTTAGACGTTCAATATGCATATAAATCAGCAGGTGTCGCTTACGAGGTGTGATACTGATAACCCATTAAAATATTTTATCGTAAATAATTCTAAACGCATATAACTAGACTTTGCAATAAACGTTTAAGCCGTTTTGCGCTGATTTATAGGTGGAAAGTTGATCAGCTGACGACAGTATTGTCATAAACTGATGTAGGACTAAGGACTTGTAGGTACCTGTGATTATTACCTACTCAACATAAAATGGCCATAAAAGGTATTTAATACCCAATGGCTTCTTTGTAAGGGTAATGAAGTGTATAATGCCGCCTCTTTTGTTAGACATCTTGATTACGTTTATACACATACGATTAAGATCAAGAATGAATAAGTGAGTTCGAGGCGTCTGCCTGCCCTGGATTATGTTATATTGCTGTTACACTATTCTCATAATTATATGTATAAATAATAACTTACATTCGTATTACTGAAAGATAATCTCGTAAAATAGAATAGATGAGAAGAAACTAATAACGTGTGTTTCATGTGGATAGCCACATATTTATCGTTTACGTAACCGACTAATTATTCTAGACCCTTAAGTGCTCTGCAATATAGCAATAAAACAGTGATCTATGGATCATTCACAGATGCGTCTTGCCAACGATCTATCGAACTTTATGGCACACTTCGGATCTATGACGGATTTACAACGATTCTACCACATTTACGATTATTATATTAAATCATAAATAACGTTGGTGGTCCATTTCCTTTGCCTACGCGGTCAAGAAAACTATTAAAATAAAAGAGGTCATTACATTGAAGGCGTCGTTGTCATTAAACATTTAAAAAAAAGTGAAGATTAAAAAAATATTGACAGACCAAAGCGCGACGCCATGGAGCTTCTCCGAGTACCGGGCACCAAATGGTGTGGGAAAGGTTTTTCAGCGACTCGCTATTCACAACTTGGGGGATACACGAGGACAGACAGGTGCTGCAGAGTCCACGACTTGAGATGTCCATTCTGGATCAGCGGCATGGAGAAGAAGTACGGACTTTACAATTGGCGTGTCAATACACTCATGCATTGCCGGTGCGACGAAAGGTTTGTTTGCAGCTCAATGAAAATATTGTCGTTGTATTCGTATAGTCTGTGGGCGAATGATCTTGATGTAGCAATGAAAGAATCTGCTTAAATTTTATATTTTGCAGGATTTTTTACATTTAAGTTGATAATATATGAGAAATTATTTTTGGGTGTTATTTTTATTTATTATGGTATCTACGTATCTAGTACTTATATCTATATGTTGACTGATAATGAAATACATTCTTTCGGGGTTAAACTTAGGTCCGTATTTCAAAATGTTGCTCAATCGTAGATCTACGCTTGAGCATTGTTAGAAAGAGATGCCGCTATACAAGTTACATACAGCTGTTCCTTTTTAACTATCCTCAAGCGGAGATCTCTGCTTGAGTAACATTCTGAAATAGGGGCCTAAGGCTCAGTTCCAGTAAACTGTTCATTAATTTTATAATCGCGTATATATTAATGTAGGTGTTAAATCTTTGACAGTAATATTATTTAAAAGAATCATGGGTTCGTTACTTAGTAGAAAGCACCTACTCGAAAAGGTGTTAAATTTTTTTTAAAACTTCAATTTTCGTTTGAAAATTTAAAAAACCGGTTTTCGCATTTAAAAACCCTATACCTAATCCCTATCAAACAATAATATAATTATCAAAATCGGTTGACATTTGACGAAAACTTGGGTGAACCATTGATTTATATGCTATAGATAATAGATAATGGTCGATAGAACAAATCTTTTCCCGCTTTTCTTAGTAGATAAGACAGCGACATATCTTAGAATCCTCGAGAACTAATAGAACTGCAGAGAACAATGGCCACAACCTCCGCGCACAACTGAAAATTTTTGTCTGTGCTCACAACCTATAAAAGTGCAAGAAAAAATTAAAATATTGAGTAAACATAAGAGTTTTACGAATAATATATTATGTTTGTTAAACTTGCAAGTTTTTTGGTCACTCTGCTATGGTAAGTGATGCAATATTTTACAACATAAAGCAGCATTTGATACTGTGAAACTGTGAAAAGATTTGTTCGCGCGACCGTCTTTCAAATAAATCAATGATACAAACGAACATAGAACTTTAACCCAATCATAGGAATGTATCATATTACCGGTCGGCCTATATAGTTTTAGGATAAATGGTATATCTAATGTATTGTTCACAATCTGCATGTTATTGTTCACAGTATACCTATCGTACACGGTGGTGGTGTGGTGACAGCGTTTTATGTTCAATTTATGTGTGTGTTGCCATTGCACGGATTTTATGTGTTTAAGTTTGCATAGAGTTCTGTATTATTTTATGCGCTATATTCTAACGGAACTTGAAGTGTTTGTTAATAACCGTGTTATAATTTTAGCAAAATAAGCGTTCGAATCTCAAATTTTTATTATTTATTTTTAGGTACTTAATTACGGTAATAAGGATTTATCGTAACTTGGTATAGAAGAATTCACATCATAGAATTCTTAAATTCTAAGTATGAAAATATTTCGTGCCCAATTTGTACTATTAGGTGCCTAATAATAACATAATTATTTTCAAAGTACTTTCAGAGATATACGATAAAATTATTGGCAAGCTGGAGGAACATCTCCATTTAGATACCTTACGTATAGACTAATTCACAACATGGAATTCTTAAATTCTATATACGACAATATTTAGTGCCTAATTTGTACTATTAGGTGCCCGAATAACATAATCAGTTTCACGGTACTTTCAGGGATATTGGATAAAATTGTTAGAGCTGGACAAATATCTCCCCGTCACGCTCAGCAATTGTATCGAATATCTGTGAAAACACTGTGGCACTAATTATTTCCTTTGGGCACTCAATAGTACAAATTGGGCACTAAATAGTGGCATAATATAGAATTCAATAATTCCATTGTGTGAATTCTGGGGTGAAGGACATTTTAAAACACGTGAGAATGGTACGAAAGGACAAATCACTTCACGCATACCAAGCGCTCTTTTACCTCGAAACCCAAAAATGTCATCAAATAATTACCACGGTATATTAATAGAGTCATTTCTGGGACTGGCGGACCATCGCCTTGATGGTTGAAATAAAATATAATGTTAAAAAAAACTATAAAATAAATGGTTTATAAATGAAATAAATAGAAATAAAAGAACAGCGTCTCCCTGTCGTCGGAGATAGGAGCTCCGGATTTGGAACATAGAAAGGTATTGAGTAATCTTAATACGAACAAAATTATTTCCATTAACGTCACGAATCATTCCTGTTTTTTTTTTACGTGTGCTTTTGTACCTTTTCCTGCTTTCATGCTTAAAAGTCATGGTAAGGAATTTATTTTTGATAAATAATACTTTGGTATATAAATAAATATCTTTGGATATGCACACAATACCATCTAGTTTCACATTAAGCAACTATAGGCTTGTGTTGTGGATACCAGGTGGTTGATATACTACGTTTTTGTAAATAAATACTTATTATAAATGAAAACATCCATAACTCGGGTACACTGTCCGTATTCATCATACAATACATATGCCCCTAGCGGGATTCGAACCCGCGACCTTTTGGTATAGCACAGAGAGTTCCCTATATATTTTTATTATACACAACGGATTAGCGCTTTACCTAAATCGTAATCATAGCAAAGTGAAGATAAAGTCGATGGTGGACCGTATACTCCCCCGGAATTCCCAACTTATTTGTGACAGTGACTATCTTGTCAAATAGCCCGAACTAAAAGGAAGGGGTTATCACTTCGGGGGTTTCTTTTTTTTATGCACGACGGGTTCTTACTTGACCTCAATCACAACTGATGTTAAGTGAAGATGAGGTCGAAGGTGAAAGCGTACTGACCCGGAAACCCCAACACATTTGGGGGACTGGCTATCTTATCTCTGACAACCGGAACTCAACAATGCTATTAACATTGCTGTTTGGCGGCAGATTTAGATAAGATGGCGGTAGCTAGCCAGGCGGACATTTAAAATGCCCTACCACCAACCAACAATTTTTTTTATGTTTATTTAGCGATATCTGTGCTACTTTTATCAAATATATTATCGTTACTAATTCTTTCCAGGTTGCTCACATAAATTTTTGATTAAATATGCAGTCGGAAGATAGAGAAAGAAGAAGTTGGATGTTTGGCCAATTTTTGACGACTCAAATACGTGAATATATAAATAGGAGAATACTTTAATTAACCTACTTAAGCCTTTTGTTTAGAAAGTGATTTTCGATGTGGATGTAGAATGATGGAGCGTCCTGATATTCGAAGTTTAAATTGAATAGAATATCTTTATTTGCTTTAAATGCATCTTTTTTTAACGAAAGATAAACTATATCTTTCAAAATATTATATAAAACAATTGGCTATGTTGTTAGCCTATAATTTACCTATTTATACGATACCAGTCAATGGTAGATCCTTTTTTGTAATGGAGGGCCCTTCTAGGGGTATCAAATCACCTATTATTTATAATAATAGGGATGTGACTCCTGCTGAGACGAGGGACTTAGAGCAGTCTCGATTTTTAAACTAGGTAAAAAGACAAAGGAAAAGCCAAATCGACTTACAATATTTCATCAAAATATTCAGTGCTTTTCTGGCAAAGAACTAGAAATAGAGATGTTTTTAGAGAAACACAACACCATCGATATTGTATGTATTACTGAACATTGGCTAAAACAAACCGAAATGATTATCTCAAATGACAATTATTATTGTATTAGTTCATTCCATCGACAATTTAAGACACATGGAGGTTCCTTAATTTTAATTAAAAATAATTTAAAAGCGAAGGAACGCAAAGATGTTGTTGCACTTTCGATTGAATGTACTATTGAACTTTCATCTGTGGAGTTGGAGAATTACATTGTTATTTGCGTATACAGACCTCCTTATGTTTACAACTTTAATTTGTTTGAGTCGGTCATGGAAGATGTGCTAAAACTAGTAACTAGAGGGACAAAGTCAGTTATAGTCTGTGGTGATTTTAATGTAGATTTGCTGGAGCAGAAGTCGTTAACTACTCGAATAATAAGTTTATTTAAGTCTTTTAATTTAAACAACGTATTCCTAGAGCCTACTAGAATCACTGAATCTACAGCCACTTGCATAGATAACTTTTTCTGTAACTGTAATTTCATTGATCAGTCTATACTAAACTGTTTAAGGTCTGATCACTGTGGGCAACTTGTTGCTTTTCCGTTAATTAAGTTATCCAATCCCACAGTAGAATTCATTACTAGACCTATACCTGCAGAAAAAGTAGAAATATATAAAGAAGTTTTGCTAAATAAATTACCTTTACCTTCGTCTGAAACAATTGACTGTGATAAATTTTATACAGATTTCTTCAATGTTTTGAATAAAGAGTTTGAACAAATCTTTCAAATTAAAAAAGTTAAAAATACAAATAAATTTAAATTCAGTAACTGGGCCACGAAAGGGATTCGAATAAGTAGAGATAAGTTGTTTCAGCTCTATGAAGATAGGACAATTAGGCAGGGTGACCTAGAGTTCTGCGAATTTGTTAAAAATTATTCAAAAATATTTAAAAAAGTTTGTACTGCTGCTAAGTCCAGATACATTAGTAATATTGTAAATATTGCTGATAACAAGATTAAAGCAGTCTGGAAGGTTATAAATAGGGAAACGTCATGTGTTAAACCACGTGACAATGGATATTCAATTAAAATTAATAATAGACTTATCAATCGCGATATAGAAGTAGCTCAGCATTTTGAAAATTTTTTTGTAAATATTCCAGTCAAAACTACTGAAATACTAGATTCATCACCAAATCGTGCTAAATCATTGATGGTAACTAATGTAAAAAAATGCCACACTATTTTTAAATTTAGGTATGTTGACCCTCTCGAAGTTATAAAGGCTTTCAAAACGCTAAAGTTAAAAAAAGCTGAAGATGTCTGGGGCATGTCGGTAAAGCTGTTGAGTCATATTGTTACTACGATCGCTCCTTACTTAGCCTTAATTTTCAATGCGAGTATTGATCAAGGTGTCTTTCCTGAACTGATGAAACATAGTAAGGTTGTACCTCTCTTTAAATCAGGATGTAAAAACGATCTCAATAATTACAGGCCCATCTCCATTCTACCTGTACTTAGTAAAATTTTTGAGAAACTTATTCTGGGTCAAATACTGTGTCATTTCAATACAAATGGACTACTACATGATAAACAGTTTGGCTTTACTAACGGTCGCTCGACAACGGATGCTGGTGTAGCTCTAATTAAAAATATTTATAATGCCTGGGAAGATCGCAGCGATGCAATCGGTGTGTTTTGCGATCTTTCAAAGGCATTCGATTGTGTGGATCACAAAACGCTTTTATTTAAATTAGAACATTATGGGGTGCACGGCAAAGCCCTCGACTTATTAACTTCTTATTTAGAAAATAGAATTCAAAAAGTTCAAGTAAATCTGGAAAAATCTTCAGGATCTTTTGTGAAAATGGGAGTGCCTCAAGGATCAATTCTGGGTCCTTTTATGTTTTTAGTTTATATTAACGACTTGCCTTATTTAGTTCGGAACCTGGTTGATATTGTGTTGTTTGCTGATGACACTTCATTTATATTCAAAATAAAGAGAGGGTCGAATGATATTGACGATGTAAACGATACTCTTTCACAGGTTTCGAACTGGTTTACTGTGAATAATTTAGTCCTAAATGCTAAGAAAACCAAATGTATTAAGTTTTCCTTACCTAATGTAAGGCAGGGGGAAAACAACCTAAAGTTAAATAGTGAAGCATTGGAATTTGTTGAGAACACTGTTTTTCTTGGCATCACTTTGGACTCCACACTACAGTGGGGGTCGCATATTGAGACACTTGCGAGCAGGCTCAGTTCAGCTGCTTATGCTGTTCGTAAGATTAGACAACTTACTGACATTAAAACAGCGAGGCTCGTTTATTTTAGCTACTTTCATAGCATTATGTCTTATGGTATACCACTGTGGGGTAGGGCTGCAGATATTCAAACAATATTTGTTCTACAAAAAAGAGCAATCAGAGCAATATATAATTTACGCTGCCGTGATTCTCTAAGAGAACTGTTTAAAGAAATAAGTATTTTAACTGTTGCATCTCAATATATATATGACAGTATAATGTATGTACGCAAAAATATATGCCTATTTCGTAAACATTCTGATAATCATAATTTGAATACTAGAAACAAAAATAAAATTGAAATTCCACAATTTAGACTTAGCAAGGTTAGCACATCCTTTGTGGGACACAGCATACGCTTTTACAATAAAATACCAGAACATGTATTGAGTTTAACAGAGCAGAAATTTAAACGCCACATTAAAGAAACTCTGTGTAAGAAGGGTTATTACAGGATAGATGATTATTTAGGCGATAAGGAGGTCTGGTGTTAGCTGGTCGTTATGTTAATTGCTATTGTTTTGTAATATGTAATATTAAAATGTAATATTATTGTAAAGATGGAAACAAATTGAAAAGATGTGTTGTTGCGGAGTTTCTTGTCGCTTCTTCTCCCTAACCATAACACCTTGCGAAGCGATGTAGTTTAAAAAAAAATAATAACATGTTGACTTTCAATAAGTGATATTTTTGTATCCTACATTGAATAAAATATTTTTGATTTTGATTTTGATTTAATGTGGTTACATATCGTCGTTAATCTGACGAAGTGACCTAACTGACACTGAGCTAATTATTCAGGGCAAGCCTTTTGCGGTTTAATGTCGAACACTTTCAGCGACAGAGCGCTCATTTTAGCACTTAAATTGAAAAAAAATATATAATTATAATCTTCTAGGCAAGACCTTTCTGCTGACATGGAGACTGTATTATAAATTTGATCATTTATTTTGTTAAAAATATTTGAAACGGATACGCCACTTCGTAAGACTTTGTTTTTGATTTTAATAGGATGTCTTGTCACATACGACTGCGTTTACTTAGAAGAAATAAGTAAACAAAACACATTATCTTAAAAATCAACTTAGTTTATTTCAATAATATTGCAACACAAACTATAAACTGCTCTAAAGTGTCAAATGTTAAAACATTAATCATGTTTCTCAAGACAAACAATTACTAAGATAATAGATAATACATAGATAATAACAATTAATAGGAACTAATTAAAGCCTCTCTGTTCAGGTAGGAACTTTAGTGAACACAGTAACAGTGTATTTACTTATGAATAATTACTATAACATTAATAATTTACAGTGAGATCATAATCACATGTCTTATCTTTAAAAGAGGTTCAAGTAAAACCTAAAATTATTAATACCAACGTTTTAAACTAAATAACAAATTTAAACATTTAATCATAATCAAATGAGTATTTAACAAACATTTACTAGATAACTAAGTTTTTTATAGTTTCTATGTAAAAATTAGAGAACTGTAGTGAACACAGGTAACTGGGTATTAACTTAAGGATAGGTACTTTAATATTGTAAGGATCATCGTAACAGTGGCTCTAGAAAAATATTGATTAGGAACTAATAAAAGCTTATAAAAAGTATGCTTATAAGATCATGTTGGATTATTTTTAATTTTAATGGTTATTAAGACTATTAAGATGAAAGAATGCCATTATTAAATGGCAGTCTCTATAAAACACTAGATTATTTAAGATAGCGTTAAAGAGCTACAAGAAAAATATCCAAATTAGGATTCAATACCGATCAAAATAAACTTAAATTATCTTTCTGCTAAAAACGAACACAAAAATAAAATTCTTCTCTACAAAATAAAAATAACGATAAAAGAACTTGCATTAAACATAAACGCGAGCAACCGTTTTCAGTGTGGAAGAGATGTGTAAAATTCTACGTACTCAGCAATCCTGATGACAGGTGCATCACCACGTGTCAAAGAAATTAGATCCTCATATTTTTCTTTGGAAATTTTTGGACAACTCTGATTCAGACGACTAAGCTTCGATTGAAGAATAGATGAAACGTTCCTTTTTAATGTAATTGATCGAGAAGTTGCCTCAGTATGACTAGTTTTAAAGAATAGAGTAGAAGGTTCGCTTTTCGGTCATCTCTGTCCAGTTGACGTTATGTCCCAAATTATCTGTTCGCAAAGATAGAAGTTTTAAATCTGTTGACAGCTTTTTGAAATCTATGAAATCCGAATGTTCAAGAACTGTAACCTTGTATGGTTTCTTCTTTCTTGCTAGTTTAAATATCGGTACAAGCTGAGCTGGTGTAAAAATTACACCAGCTTTTTTAATGGCATAACCAATGGCGCTGTGAGCTGAATCACCTTCATTTTGGCCATGATTCGGCATAGAAAAATGTAATCGAATTTCTTCAATGTTGCTGGAATTATTAATCACATACATCATAGTGGCCGCTGTGATTGTATTGCGGTTCTGCCCGCTGCATCCATCAGCAAACAAATAAATTTTCTTCAATCCTGTGTCGTCGCTCTGTTTTAGAAACATGTATAAAGCTGTAGATATTTCTGAAGATCCCCTTCTACTCTGACCTTCGTGCCAGGTATAGCAATAGCAATCTCCAGTAGTCAAATCATAAATTGTAAAATTATATACAGACAAACGTCTCTTGTAAAAAAACTGCACTCTCATGACTAATCGGTAAACATATAACTTGTTGGACATCAAAAGTGGCGGCTTTTATACTTCCAGGTGTAGTCTTAGATTCTTCCTTGCATGTAGTTCTCCTATTGCGAAACGTTTCTTTTTCCATCTGATGTCTTTTATATTTTTCGTCAAGCTTAGCCTTCCTTTCTTCTTTGCTAGTTTTATATGTAACACATAGACTGCATTGATCCTTCTTGGGGCGATGAAATGAAAGATTTTTGGACCTGAATACTCTTTTGTATGTAGATAGACTAGGCTTTTCTGATATATCCCCTAATTCGTCCAAAAGCATATCATACATTTTGCTTATTGTTAAGTCAGGATGTAAGTATTCCCGAGAACTAGTTTGACGCAGGTGTGCGACTCTACTCTCGGGAATCGATCTATGTGCCTGTCGATTAAATCTCGTAGCTCTGCGTCTTTTTGTTTTAGGTATTCAACACGGCCACCACGGTGGTCCTTTTCAACTTCTCCAGTTTCTGTTAACTTTTTAGCAATCGCAGTCCTAAGTGATCGCTCAGTAATGTTCAGTGTATTTAGGAAAAACTGGCGGCAAACATGTGAACGTGTTTTTTCCACTGTCAAAAAGTACTTAAAAGTAGATTGTCTTCTAGAATTTTCTACCGATTTACGTTTGATCTCCAATTTTTCTATATGTCTTGCAACAAATTCACGTTGGCTGTTCAAGTCACCTTGGGCCCAAAAGTCTTTAAATATTTTTTACGGTATTCCTCGCTAAACTTGTGGCAATCCCGATTTTACCTAATGCAGTGTTCCATATTACATGTAGGACCTAGTTTTCGTGCACATTTTACTATTTTTCCATCTTGTGTTTTATATTCCAGTCCATGATCTTTCATACGCTTATTATATATTTTTTTATTATGTTTTGTCTTTTTTTTACTGTTTTCTCCTTCCCTTGGAGCCCCATCGACAGTAAAACCTTCTGGAACTTCAATACTAGCTACATTTTTGTCAACACTAGGTTTTGGAATGCCTGTAATATCAGAGATTAATAAGCTGGGTGAACTCATTTGATCTCGGCCATGATTTTCACATGAAGCATCGTGTAAAAAATGGTCGAAACAATTTAAGATATTGCATCTTACACAAGCGGCAAAGACTTCTTCATTGCATCCAATTACTTCGCAGTGCTCAGAATGTTGATTATTAAGTTCTGGTTCTTCAACGCCTGATTGTAAAATTGTTGGCTGTGGAGTTGGTGTTTCCGTGATTTGAATTCCAGTTAGTTCAATATTCATATCATCAATACAAATCGTTTCATCGCTATGTGGAGACAAAATCTTCGCTCTAGTAGAAGGCAATACATAATCAGGATCAAGGATCAAACAAACCACACTTAAAGCGAAAGCGAGTGCTAAAATAACGTGGTTCCAATGAGACGTAAATGAAATAGATTTGCACTAAATAAATTATTATTGTCCCAACTAAAAGACGTATTGACAATACGTCTCCGTCGATGAAATAATAACAAGTCCAGAAATTTCACTAATAGCCCTATGTGTAATACGTCTCTTAGTTAGATTACTTTTTCGCAAATAAGCACATACGTCGTCCTTAAGGTTGGAGCCAGCTAATGAACGGTAGAAGATATCAATTCGTCGATTAGACAGATCTATAGAGCGTCAAAAGTAGATAAACATGACATATTTATTGCAGTTACGTCAAAAATGTCAGTTAGGTCACTTCGTCAGATTAACGACGATATATTGGTGGAAATACGAAATTGTAGGTTTCTCACACTTAGTCTTTTCCAGACATGCAAATATGTTGTTGGATATAACTCAACAAAACTTATAATATATTTATAACTACTTAAATTTGTCTTTGTCTTGTCTAAAAAAATTGTCTTTAGTTTGGTCAGAAGCACGAAAAATATGGCGTTATATTTCTTTCCTTAATTATTTATCTAATTAACGATAAACTCTTTAAAAGCGGAAACATAACAGTAAATGAATTCGCAACAATTTTTTTTTTCTAACCATATTGATTACAAAATATATGATGTAATTGGGGTGTATCGGCTTTTCGGTATACAAAATATAACCTTATATAAAACTGTCTACTCCATGCAGTCCATGTTCCAAGCGACTATTAGAAAAAAATCGATAGTATCTCGCGTACCTCCTAATTGGGGCCCATAAATTACAACGCACGCCGCCGCTGCATGGCGATATCTGTCCGTCTGTCTGTTTGTTTGTGTCTATGCAGATAGCCGCGTTACTGATGGGTTTGCTTAAAAATTTATAGATGTTAGAGACAATTCATTTGTCATATTTTTGATTAATTTTACCTTTTTGTCATAGATGATGAAAATAGTGTTTGGTATTACTTAGAAGATACTCCATGCTTTTTTGTCACTGTTCTATCAAAAGTGGTGCAGTTTTTCACCAAACATGATTGTGAACGCAATAAGCGTGTACCTGAGTTCATATTCACAACTTCATCATCGGCCCATAAACATCCCACTGCAGGGATATAAGTCTTCCCTCGTGTAATGAGGGAGTATAGGCCATAGTCCACTACGCTGGCCTAATGCGAGTTTGGGACTTCACATGCCTTTAAATTTTATTTATCAGGCATGCAGGTTTCCTGACGGTGTTTTCTTTCACCGTTTAGGAGCAGTCGGATAAATGCACATAGGTAATTAAATGTATAATCTCATTGGTACAAGGCCTGCCTGGGAATCTAACCCGGACCTCCCAAATTTAATTAACCATTATTAATCCAATCTCAGCGATTAATATTTTAACCGCTGAGCCACCGGCGCTCACGACGCTATTGGTGGTTATAATAAATTTATAATATATAACAAATTTGGCACCAATGAGTCGGTGTCATTTTAATTAAGTATTGTCACGACCCGATCCATACTCAATAATACGAGAATGGCTATGAGGATAAGTAGTTTTCGTGGCGTGTCTTTCTGTTATTTTTTTTATAAAAAAACTTGAGCATATATATTTTTTTAAATCCATAGGCAACGTTCGATCAATTCTAAAATTGCTCTCCATTTGCAATAATGTAAAATCCTTGTACATCGCTAAAAATTGTCAAATAAACCAACTTTATTAAGGTTTCATTTTCTATCTCTGCAGTACACAATCAGATAACTTTTTTTTATATAGTTAAATTCTGTATTTAATTCAATCAAGTTAAGTATGTCGCGGTTCTGTGACACTTTCTGCTGGAGGTATTATGTATGGAATTGGGCGCCGTAGAAGATGAGGTTCAGGGTCGCAGGTTTCAGGCCCCTACCAGGGCTGCAGCCACTGATGAACGGTGAAGGACAGGAATAAGGTATAGGCACTTGTAAAACTGAATACTGTTATAATAATTTAAAGAAATAAAGGAAGAATGGAAATAATAGTCTAGCTCGCAAGCTGCGTCAAGACTAGACTAGATTTTGAAAATAATTTAGAATTCAGAATTTTGAATAATGTTCCAAAAAAGAAAACGCCAAAGAGATTACCGAAAAGAAGACGGAATTTAGGGGAGGTTGTACACCTCGTTACAATACCCCGCTCCGCCCTGGAAGGAGAAGCCTGAGATATAGAAACAAAGGCTTATCCTTCTAGAGAAAAAGCAAAGTATAAACTAAAATAATATAAAAACAATGAGGGTATAAAAACAAACAAACAAAAGTAATGAATGGTAGATGAGGGATGAGTGAAGTGAAAGAGTTAATGGAAAAATTTAGAAGGTGCAACTTATTTACATGGGAACGATCCAATCACACACACAAACAAACATTCATCCCATACAAACGTCTCTGGTACGTAAGCAGAACAGAGACCAGATAAAAAGAGTTCAAAATAATTATAAGAAATTGAACTCCAGAATCGTACCCCAAAAGTGGACAAAGAAATTATCCGAAATTGTAAAAAAGTGATAATTAAAAAAAAACATATCCGAAAGGCTTGTGAGAGACCCTCGTAGAAACTAAAATTAGACGCAAAGCGTAATACTAACAAAGTAAAACTAGTTAGATGGTAACAAGAAACTGTCACCAATATAAGTGTCATAGGCTTATTTAAAGAGTTGGTTACCGCTCTGAAATTCTTAATGAAAAGAATAAACGAGAAGAGCCATAGGCTATAATGAGTCCTTAAATACTCAAAATTAATAAAATTATGAAGGAGTATGAATATCTAAAGGGGTGAGTGAGATGCGAAAATATAATACAATATTTACAGGTGGAGAGTCGTATACGAGAAAAATAAGGTTAATGTCGAGAAGAAATTGGTTTTAGATCTCTGACATGCCAAGTACCTAAAGGCTTGCCAGAGGTGTCCGAAAGGTCGTAGATGAGAGGAGAACGTTTGCCAGTAATAAAACATTTGATAAATTTAGGAGCCAACTTTGCTGAATAGTATTTGTCTGCCGAACTAATGGTATGAAAACGTTTCCAAACCGTATCACCGACTTTGAATTCCAGATGCTGGTGATGTTTATTGTAATTTTGCGCAATGGAGTCATGTGATTGCCAGAGTCTTTTTTGAACTTCATCAAAAACGTTAGAAAGAAAACCTAAATTTTCAGCGAATTGATCTCTGGGAGCAAAGATTAATTCGTCCGAAGTGTCAGAGTTCCTGTATAAAGAACCACATGGAACGAGCTCGCGACCAAATGTAAGGAAAGCCGGAGTAAATTTAGTTGTCTCATTAACGGAAGAGTTAATAGCGAACTGGATGTGATTAATAAATTTGTCCCAGCAACGGTGATCGTCCTTAACGAATGTAGCGATAGCTGTTAAGATGGTCTTATTATAACGTTCTACCGGGTTAACTTGAGGACAATATCTAGGTGTATAGTGTATCCTCGGAATATTATACGATTTGAACAGTTCGGAAAGCTCTTGGCTAGTGAATTGAGGGCCATTATCGAGAATAATGGTTTCTGGAATGCCATACGACATAAAGACTAAGTGCTCAAGAATGTGTTTAATGATAGAAGCAGTAGCTCTTTTGATAGGAAACAGTAAACAATACTTAGAGAAGCAACAAGTAACAACGAAGATAAAGCGATTATGCTTGTGAGAAGCAGGCAAAGGACCAATCAGATCGATGGAAATACATTGAAAAGGCCTAGAACAATGTTTCGGCTTGCCCATCAGACCAATTTTTAATTGCGTTTGGTGTTTGTAAGCCAAACATGTTTCGCACTTAGATACAAAGTCAGAAACATCTTTGTACATTCCGGGCCAAAAGTAAATGAGCTTCAATCTATGGTAAGTTTTAAAGGTACCCAAGTGAGCAGAAGTGGAAGAGGAGTGATTCTCATTAATGATCGGAATCCTGTACTCCTTGGGGATGACCTCTTTCCAAGCATACTCAGAATGGTGGAGAGAGTTAACGCGAGCATATTTGTAGAGTTTGGAATTATGGATCGCATAATCGGGAGTGGAGTGAGGATTATGGGAACAATTGTGATAGATGTTGTTATACCAGACATCAGAAGTATTAGATGAATCAAAATTGATAACATCAACAGAAATATTACGGGATAACAAGTCAGGAATCAGGTGATCTTTGCCACGACGATGTCTAATTTCGAAATTAAAAGCTGACAGGCGAATACTCCAGCGGGCAAGACGACCGCTAGGGTTATCTAGATGTAGGAACCACTGAAGGGCCGAATGGTCGGTATAAATAATGAATTTCTGGCCATTGTCAAGGTAGCAACGCCAGTGCTCTAGAGCCAAAATAATGCTTAATAATTCCCTTTCAGTAATAGAATAATTACGCTGAGGACCAGAGAGAGATTTGCTCATGTAAGCAATGGGCTTTTCAATGCCATCGAAGTCTTGAGAGAGCATGGCCCCGATGCCATAACTTGATGCATCACAATGGACAGAAAATGGTTTTGAAAAATCCGGACAAGCAAGAACAGGAGCGGAGACTAATGTCTCTTTAATAGATTTAAAAGCCTTGTCCGCATCATCAGACCATTTGAACGGAGGTGATTTTTTGGAAGTGGAAGTGAGTTTTGTTAAGGGCGCAACCAAGGTACTGAAGTTGGGAACAAAACGCCTAAACCAACCTGCCGTGCCAAGGAATTTCTTGACCTCGCGAGGATTGGTGGGAGGAGGTATATCTAGAATTGCTTTCACCTTGGAGGGATCAGTGTGAAGGCCTTTACTGTCAATGACATAGCCGAGATATTTAAGCTCCTTTCTGAAAAATGAGCACTTAGGAAAATTAACGGTAATACCGGCTTTAGTAAGTTTGTCGAGAACTTTCAGGAGTAAAGAGATGTGCTCGTCAAATGTCTCACTAATGATGATGATGTCATCCAAATAAGAAAAAATGCGATTGTCAAGATTGTCAGATACGAAAAGAGTGTCCATAAATCTCTGTTGAGTTGCGGGTGCATTTGTTAGTCCGAAGGGCATGACTTTAAATTGATACATCCCTCGACCGGGAACATAAAAAGCAGTCTTGGGTCTGTCCGCAGGATTCAAAGGGATTTCCCAAAAAGCTTTAGCAATATCAATGGACGATAAAAATTTCGCGTTATTTAAATTATCTAAAATGTCAGAAATATAAGGGAGCTTATAAGCATCCTTACGAGTGATAGAATTTAGTTTGCGACTATCAACGCAAAAACGCCAAGCGCCATCCTTTTTAGGCGTCATGACTACGGGATTAAGCCATGGGCTTTCGCAAGGTTCAATGACGTCTAATTGTATCATATCGTCAACCTCTTTACATAATGCTTTTTGTTTCTCGGGAGAAAGACGATATGCCCGCTGCCTGATAGGAGCGTGGTCACCGGTGTCAATATTATGCTCAACCAAATGCGTACGTCCTAAGGGTTGAGTATCAGTGGAAATGTTCTGAAATTGCTTAATAAGCGAATCGCAGGTAATGCGTTGTACTAGAGAGAGAGAATCGTAATGAGTGACGTGAGAGTCAGTATTAATGAGAAAAGAAATATTGTTAGAGGAAGAGTCACGAGGAGTAATGTATTGAAGAATGTCGGGGAACAAATTAAAGGACTTCCAAAAGTCGATACCCAGAATTAGTGGTTGTTTTATGGAAGGAATGACGTGAGCTGTGATGAGCAAAATCTTATCCTTGAATTGGATTGGCAAGTCTATAGTGCCGATGGAATGGATAGTTTGTCCATTAGCAACCGAACCAGAAATGGTAGTAGAAGTATTAAGTATGAAGTTCTTACGTAATAATTGTTTATGAGAGTTGTCACCCAAAATAGTGATTGCACTACCACTATCCAGAAGACCGCAAAGAGTAATATTTTTGGTAATAACTTTTAGATAAGGCCTAGTGTCATTAGGTGGGGAATGATTAACAAAAGCACATGAAGTCTTGTACGACTTAAAGAATAATTTTATATTTTCCAACCAAAGTCTCCATTCTTCGGTGGAAGTTTTGGGAATATTTTTCTCGTATATTAGTTTTTTGGCTTAGCATCGATTGACTTTTGACAGGTAGGACACCTAGGAAAGGTTACGTCGAGCTTACCACAACGAAAACATACTATCTTTTTACTAGTGCACAACTCGAGCGAATGGGAATCCGTTCTACAGCGAGGACATGAGAAACGAGAGATTGAACTGATGTGGCCATAGGGAAAAGAAGGTATTGTAGGTTGTGCTTGAACAAAAGGCTGTGCAGATGTGGAAGGAACAAGAGGTTGGGTAGTGTGGGCGAAAGAAGGAGAAGAGTCAAAGGTATGAACACAACTTTCGTACCATTTACACGAGGTAAGTAGTTGGTCAATAGAGGTTAAGTCTGTCGGAAGTAATCGAGAACTGTAAATTGGACTTAAATTGCGACGGAGGTATTCAATCTTGACGGGTTCCGAAAGAGGTTTACGCAATTTAGAAAAAAGAGCATCCATAGAGGAGAAGAAAAAGATGACTCGCTCATTCTGTTTTTGTTTACGACCGTCTATGGTTTTCAGAAGTTTGTAATCATAGTCATGAATTTCGAAGTCTGCTGTAAATTGTTTTCTGAAAGAGGACCAGTCTGTTAAAATATTCTTTCTCGCTCTATACCAGTCTAAGGGTGCGCCAGATAAAAAATCGAAAATGTGGTTATGAAGACGTTTCTCGTCGATGTTTCGAGAAATAGCAAATTCCTCGACCTTTTGGATAAAGTCAAAGGGGCAAGAATCACCTTTAAAACTAAACTTTTTGATTCCGGTAGAACGGTTATCGACTATGTCGGAAAGCTTACTGGATAATAATTCCAGAAAAGGAGAATTTAAATCGGGAGTATGAGGGAGGGAAGAAGACGCAGAATAATAAGTAGAAGGTTGGGTTAAGTTGTTAAAAGATGTCTGAAGATTGGAGAGTTGCTCAGAAAGGGACTTGAAAGAATCCAATATGTTATTAGGTAGTTCTGTGGAAAGGTCAACACGGTCAAATCGATGAGATACGTGGGTTAAATAAGTGGCAATTTTGTCCTTATTAAGTGAACTGAGTATAGGCGAAGGTAGGCGAGAAGAAATGACGGTCAGGCATTTTTGTAGTTCCGCCAAATCTGTCTCAACTGGGTAGGGGCTTGAAGAAGAAGAAGGAAGATGGATGTTCGCGCAGAGAAGGGAACGTAAGTCTTCTGCTGTTGATGAGGAATCAAAAAGGATATCCCGAACTTTAAGCTCATAGATTAACTCAGGCTTGTTCAATAAAGCTGGGTCCATTTTGAATTCGCTCAGAATAATTGGAAGTAAAATGTATACCAAAAAAAGTAGAAAGTAGTTTATTTTGATCCGAAAAAATGAACGAAGTAGGTATTACTAAACGAGAGAAAAGGTGTCAGAAAAATTAAAGATACTTGACAGTAGCTCAGAACAATACTGTGTCAAAAGAAAAATGTATCAGAAAAAAAACTAAAGAGAAAGCCATAAACAAAAAAGAAAATATGTGTCAGAAAAATTTACAATTGACAAATTGGCTGACAAATTATGATGACCATTCAACAAAGTTATGTGTGAAATTGTATGAAAATGGATATAATTAAGAAATAACTCTCCCCTATTATTCAATCTAATTGTTTTCAGGCGGTATGGGACTTACCGTGAAAACAATTGATACAAAGCTAGGTAGTAGGAAACCTGCCTAAAATAAATAAAATATAATGAGAATGGAAAAGGTACTAAATGTTACATGAATGATGGCGAACGTGAAAAATAAAACGAATACACAATTCAAATTAGGTCAAAAGAGAGATCAAAATATGTAGGTACGTATGCCGATGGTGGCTTTTAGAATTTGGAAAAAAAAAATTGAAAAATGGTATACTTACAAATAAAATATAAAAACACTTTACAATATAAAAACACTGAACAAAACACTTAATGTCCTTAAATGTAGGTCTTGAGCTGAAGTCTGGCCGGAGAGAAGGTGAAGAAACGGAGGTGTAGAGATGATGACGGGAGAGATGTGGAAATACTGGATGACACGTAGAAAAATGTGGTGGGCTGCTACCTGGTAGGGAACGTTGAGGCGCCAATGTCGCGGTTCTGTGACACTTTCTGCTGGAGGTATTATGTATGGAATTGGGCGCCGTAGAAGATGAGGTTCAGGGTCGCAGGTTTCAGGCCCCTACCAGGGCTGCAGCCACTGATGAACGGTGAAGGACAGGAATAAGGTATAGGCACTTGTAAAACTGAATACTGTTATAATAATTTAAAGAAATAAAGGAAGAATGGAAATAATAGTCTAGCTCGCAAGCTGCGTCAAGACTAGACTAGATTTTGAAAATAATTTAGAATTCAGAATTTTGAATAATGTTCCAAAAAAGAAAACGCCAAAGAGATTACCGAAAAGAAGACGGAATTTAGGGGAGGTTGTACACCTCGTTACAAGTAGGTACATAAAAACACCTTTATAACTGAAAATACCTATATCTTATATAAAAAATACGCCGTCCAACTCGCTTCCGTGAGGCATAGTACCCTGGTACGCTAGCGCTAATGCCGCGCTGAATGCATAAGATCAACTGCTGAGCAAAGTAGGCATCAGCTCTCACATCTCCATCAGTCTAACGGATAAATACTTTACAATTTGTTTTGTGTCAGAAGACCAAGGGTCCAATGTCTCCACTGCAAGCGCCGTAAACTCGTGGTTTATAGAGATTGACGCATATTTACGACGCTTATGAGCTTGTTCAGCCGCGGTTCCAAATCATCAAAATCGGTTAATAATTGACGAAATATGAATTGAATTGAATACCTACATAAAAAAATTACACACTGACGAACAGAAAACCGGAGGAGGTTTTGAAGTCGCTTAAAAAGCCAGAAATATTCTTATAAAATCACAAAGTGGTAGGCCCACGAACACTATTTCTATAAAACGTAGATTTAAAGAAACTATCTTTTTTTTTATCCACAACGGGTTAGTACTTGACCTAAATCACACCTGATGTTAAGTGAAGAATGAGGCCGAAGGTGGAAGCGTACTGAGCCGGAAACCCCAACACATTTGTGGGACTGGCAATCTTATCTTTGACAATCGGAACACAACAATGCTACATTGCTGCTTGGCGGCAGATTTAGATAAGATAGTGGTAACTAGCCAAGCGGACATTTAAAATGCCCTACCACCAACCAAACCGAGTACTTAACCATGTACCCGCGATCGAACCCGCGACCTCCGAAACGTAAACCCAATGTTGTTGACATTGCGCCACGGAGGCGGTTTAAAACCCTACCATGAACACTGTTCTATAAAACGTAGATTTCTAGAAACAACATATAACAAAGTGGATGATGGTTTATACGAATGGATCCTATTTGCGAAATATGTGTAAATTTATGTTTACAATCAATAAATATTAGAAAATGAATCTGTGAACATACAAATAACGATGCTATTCGATTTCTCCCAGGCCAGGCCTATATAAAAGTCGTAAAATAATCTGCGGCTGTACGAGTATTACAGCCAGCTACGGGCGGCGCTTCGTTCTCCCATCATAAATGTATGTATGTGCGATGTAGCATAGACAAGTTTGGCTTTAGACAGACGTGATGCTAAAATACATAATGTGGAATGCAGCTATTATGATAATGTAAAAATATTGTGTTGAAATAGTACCCAAAATAGGGAGCGTTGGTGGCTCAGCGGTTAAGACACGGTCTTCCAATTTGATTCCCAGGTAGGCCATGTACTAACAAATAAATATCCTTAGACATACACACATCGCCATCTAGTTCGACAGTAAGCAACTATAGACTTGTATTGTGGATACCAGATAGTTGATATACTACATAAACACATTTTTTTTTTGTAAATAAATACTTATTATAAATGCAAACATCCATAACTCGGGTACACATGTCCGTATTCATCATACAAACATATGCCCCTAGCGGGATTCGAACCCGCAACCTGTTGGTGTAGTGGTCAGAGTTGCTAACCACTACACCAAACAGGTCGTCAAGAAAAAGTAACAAAATGGCCACTCGCGCCACGTAGTTATTCTAAATAGGTGTTTATATGTCGTCGATTGACCAAAAAAATATATCTTTATAATCAATGACGATCGGACGACCCAGCCTTTGCGTTGTCGGGATCATCCGATCGGAGATCGGACAAATCGATAAGCTTTATTTCCTGTACAATAAAAAAACACGTATTTTTTCCTGAATTGGTTAAAAAGTTCTTTAAAATAACCGACACGATGACGCTAGTAAAAGCACCTTCTCAAGTGGGTATCGGATCACGCGCAGTAGAGTTCCGTAGTCAGTAAGTATTTAAAAACCAAAAACCCGAAAGCATATTTTGTATTTTGCGGACGCCATGTTGAATTTTTTACCATAAAATGTATTCTATGATACTCCAGATATCGAGACGAATTTAACGAAACTTGTACTTTGAAATCGGTCAAGCCCTCAAGGCTACAGGAGGTAATATTGAAATCTACATACATACTCGAAAAACATTACCCTCTTTCCTTGGACAGTCGGGAAAAACACCTTTTCAATTGCGTGTAGGATAACGCGTAGTTTGCTTCTGTGGACTGTGTGTATATGAAGTTATCTTGCAGTGGTATTAAGTTATTTTTAATGGAGTTTCTATAAACTTCATACAAAACTAACAAATGTCATAAGTTGGTTGACTAAATTTTCCTTTTTTGTTATATTAGTATATTAGGTACTTTTATGTATACACCATTATACATATTGAACACATCAACACAGTCTAGGGATATTCAATATAATTATGTTTGATTTTAGGAAAAAATAGTAATCAAGAATTGAATTGAAAAAACCCAATTTTAAATAGACCCAAGTACCGACCAAGTGTGAATCGATCTTGCGCACCTAAGGTTTTGTATAACAATAACGTTTTGTTATTTTTTAGGATTCCGTATTCCGTTTTGGAAAAGCAAAAACTTTACAGGATCTCTTTGTTTTCTGTCCGTGGTTTAACACCCTTTTTCTCAGAAGCGGCTGAAGGTGTCAAGTTGAAATTAATATCGATTACTAAACTCTAGGGCTTCATACTGTTAAAAAGAATCGATTTTCTTTCGTATCTTATCTTTATACTAAAAGTCCCACTGATCATCAAAACCTATAGAGTACTTCCCGGTGTTCTACAATCTTCAAATTTTAAACAAACGGAGGTCTAGTGACTCAAGAGAAAATAATAAATATGAAACACATTAATTTCAAATCCCATATGCCTTTATCATGAGACAAACATTATATGCGATTAATAATCATTCGATCGTCTTGGTCACTAAACAATAAACACTTATTAAAGTAAGTCGATTTAAAAATTTGTCAACTTGACAACAAAAATTGTGTAAAAATTTTAGTTACTTGACTGTTTTCTTTTTATTTAGTCAGATTCATGGCACAGCAACACACAATATGCAAAAATTTCAACTAGCTATGAAAGATCCATTCGTCTGATAGATAAACATAGTAGCTATTGGGTACTTTACCTATGAAATTGGAGTTTTTTTTTCTTCGTTAATCATATGTACCAATTCCTGCGATTTTCAAAGCTATATCCAAAATTTGGAAAATGGAGTATTATTTCAAGGTTTCACATGAAATATTTTTTAATTTATGGGCTAAATTACATAATAAAAAAAATTTGAACAGAGCTTTTTTCATGTGCTTCCCATAATCATTTCTTAGACTCGCTGAAACTTTTATAAAGCGGTTACTTTTAAAAATTAACGCTGCATATACTTAATTTAATGTTATGCGATAATACACACAAAGTTTAGCTAAATTTGGATTTGCCGTTCTCAAAATAAAATCAAAAATGTTTGTATGGAGAAAACAGTCTTAATGAAATTCTTCATACAAAACGCCAATTTCATAGGTAAGGACCTAATTAATAGACTACGATTGGCCCCTTCGATTACGTAACCCTAAAAAGGCAATAAAGACATTTATAATTCGTGAAATACAAATACTAAATACAATAAACATGGTATAATAGCGTGTATATATATATATATAACAGAAACAATAAAATACTGTCCCTACCGATAGGTAAGACACCACCCCTATTGTTGTTGCCGCAGAAAAAGAAAAAAAAAGATTTTTCCACTCCGATTAACAAGGAAACTAGTTATCACTACGGCGACAAAGAAAGCACCTTTCCACCCCATATTTGACGCACGTAATTTATGTATTGTCAGACATGGTATTATGAACGTATTTAACCTCGTGTGGCGCATTATTCACACATTATAAATCCCACGGAGCGTGGTGATAACGGAACGCAGCCCATAATGGAAAGATGGCGGGATCGATGACAGTTCTGTGACAGCGGTTTTGGCGCGGAAAGTGCGAGGTGTTTTTATGGGCGTGGGCGTGGCGTTTAGAATAAAATAAAACAACTGAAATATCGGGGCTGGTTTTCGATAAATCCGTATGGAAGTAAACACGATAGTGTATTCTTACCTTGGATAGTGTAGTATGCCCAAATTAGTTATTGTGATCGATTTTTATGTTCTTTATTTGATCCATTTTGAAGTTCAATAACGGCATAATATTGTACGGCAAAAGTCAGTGATAGTGTATAAGTGAAGGGAAGTGTAAATTAAAGTGCGTAACGAAGCTTTCGGGTTCCCACAAGGAGCCGCCAAAATCTTCCGTAAAGCATTCTACCACTTTACTAAAGAATGACTTGACCGGGCTTAGATCCCTTTGCCTTGCCCGAAAGGAGTGAGTTAAAAAAAAATTTGCCGTTTTTGGGAAATAGCATGGATGTAGTAGTCAAAATCGAGTTTCCAATGTCCGTGTTGCAGGTGAAGTAATTAAAAAATCGTGCTTACCTCTTTCACAGACCTAAAATAATAGATTTCGTTACAAACATACATAACTACTGTTAAAGTAAATAAGAGCGTTTAAATTAGCAACGTATAGCAACTTTAGACAATCTGCGAAGATAATACCGGTGTCATTTTTCAAATTCCTGGGGTTAAATTACAACACAGAACTCTAATAGGCGCAGTTTCTTTGAAATGTTATCTATTTGCTAACGTTCGAAATACCACACCTCGCAAATGTCTTCCGCTTTTAAATTATTTTTAAAACAAGTATGAAATATAAAATTTCTCATAGCAAGTAATCGTCGACACCTGTTTAGTCTATAGTTTCCACGCCATTTCCCGCGCATTCAACCGCGCGCGCGATTTTCGAATTTCGAACGTCTCGTCGCAAAATGGAGTCTTGTCAACTTGTCTTCCAAATGGCCAGTTTGTGCAGAAAAGAGTGCGGAATCTTTTTGAATTTGTTTTTTTAATCAATCGTCCTTTTGTTGTGGCGATTGCATATTTTATTTACATACCATACGGAAAACCAAAGAGCAAAGATAACTGTTGGCTCAAATTTTTAAATTGCGATAGGTACGTGTTTGAAACGAAAAAAGATATTTTAATATCTTAAAAAAATTTTAGGGGTGTGTGTTTGTATTTTATTAAGTCAATTACCGTATATTATGTTTTAATAACTTATCACTTGAAAAAGTAAAATTTTTTACCTTAATATTAATTCTAAAATTACTGCTCATTCACAAAGCTGACTTGCCACAGAAGAAAAAGCAAGTAAACGTAGGTTGCAGGTTCGATTCCCAGTGGAGTACATATTTAGTGCTCGGTTTGGTTGGTGGTAGGTCGTTTTAAATGTCCGCTTGACTAGATACCACGATATTATCTAAACCCTGCCACCAAGCAGCAATGTTAATAGCATTGTTGTGTTCCGGTTGTCAGAGATAAGATAGCCAGTCCTCCAATTGTGTTGGGGTTTCAGGGTCACTACGCTTCCACCTTCGACCTCATCTTCACTTAACATCAGGTGTGATTGAGGTCAAGTACGAACCCGTCGTGGATAAAAAAAACACATTCACTTGCATACGTCCACATCTAACTTTCACAACAGTCAACAAGCCTCACAATTTCACCCACGGGAAGGGACGGGTTGGCTCTTTTCTTCTTACGTGCCGAAACCAGACAACATCGGTAAAAGATTTTAAGACCTCACTTCCATAGAAATCAATCAATCAATCAAATACTCTTTATTGCACAATTAACAAAAGCTACATGAAGAATACAGCGTACATCATTAATCGCACAAAAAGGCGGCCTTATCGCTAACAGCGATCTCTTCCAGGCAAACAAACAAAAAAAATGTTAATATTTTACGAGAAATATAATAAATAAATATCCTTGGACACAGCGCCATTTAGTTGCATACCTAGCAACTAGGCTTGTATTATGGATACCACATGGTCGATATACTACACAAATACAATTTTTTTGTAAATAAATATAAGTATACATTCCTTACTGAGGTTTGCTGGAAGAGATCTCCTATAGAGATAAGCTCGCCTTTTGTATATTTTAATATTCTCCTGTTTTTTTGTTTTGTTTGACGTGTATGCTTATATACAATAAAGTGTTAAATAAATAAATAAATAAAATACATCCATAACTCGGGTACAATGGTTCGTATTCATCATACAAACATCTACTAGCTAAACAAAACCTCTTCACGCCTATACGGCTGGACAGCTTTGGATGAAATTTTGGCGGGTAGCCAGATTAGGACCTGGATTAACATATAAGCAATTTTTTTTTTGCTGAACCGATTTTCATAAAATCTTCCACGCCATCAAATGGCCCAATGCGGGTTGGGAACTTCACATGCCTTAGAATTTTTATTTCTCAGGCATGCAGGTTGCCTCACGATGTTTTCCTTCACCGTTTATGAGTTTTCACACCTAGGCACGCGACTGGGTACATAAAATCAATCCGGCCTATCTGTTAGGTTAAATTCCCCCATGCAACGCCCTAAGGCGAGGTTCGAGCCCCTGCGGGCACCTTTGCAAACTTCGCATCTCGTGCTGTTGCATACAATTGTTGTTGTTGTTGCTGTTGTATGCAAGAGACAGACAGAGCGCTCCCGCGCTCGCCCACCCGCCCGGTGAAGCTGAAAAAGTCCTGCGACTGTCAGCAAACCATTCTGATCAAAAAAAAAAATATATAATGACATTCGTTCACGTGGAATATTTAATCAAAATCGGTTGCCTATTATGTTAATTCAGGACAGGCCAGATTTTTTTTGTAAATTTTAATAAATATCTAACAAAAATTAGAATAAATACCTATTTTTACCCGACTGCCCAAGGAAGGAGGGTAATGTTTTTCGAGTGTATATAAATATGTATATAAATAAATAATAATAAATAAATATTTCGGACACTTACACCAATATCACCTAGTCGCAAACTAAGGAAGCTTGTACTATGGGTACTAGATAACGGATAAACATACATAAATATTTATATAAACATCCATGACTCAGGAATAAATGTTTGTATTCATCACACAAACATTTACCCGTCGCGGGATTCGAACCCGCAACCGTTGGTTTCGCTGACAGGGTCACTATCCACTACACCAATCGGTCGTCAAATGTATGTATGTAGATTTCTAAGTTATCTCCTATAGGCTTGACTGATTTCCAAGTGTATAGTGTCGTTAGATTCGTCTTGATACCTGGAGTGCCATAGGATACAGTTTATGGTAAAAGATCCAACATGGCGTCCCGAAATACAATTTTTTTTGTTTTTTAGACTCGTATTGTTATTTAGAATTTTCTTTTCCTTAATAGTAACTCGTTCTCTGAGAGATCAAATCCGGTTCAGCTCGTAATTTAAATAAATTGAGTAGTAGTGTAAGTAGTAAAGGTATTTTTCTCTTGCGAAATAAATCAGAAATGCGGGCGAAAAATAAAAATACAATTGTTGAATTTGCGCTGACCAATACCTTGGTCTAACGATTGGAAAAAAAAGAAAACAAGCGGGAAAGTTGGCGTAGTGGTTAATTCTTTTTCGGGTACAGTGAGACGTAATCCTCCTTTGTTCTTACCCGCATTGATTCGGTATTTGGCGGCACTTGTACGTAACTAAGCCACTTATGGCTTACGCGGGTGGTTGGTAGTGTTGGGAATTTATCGATAGAGTATTGTCGATGATATTACATATAAAAATTCCACTCAATATAACACCCAATTTTAAAAAGTACTATTTACAAAGAAAGCAAAAAATTGAATTAAAGAGAATACAAAAGCGCTAAACAGACTGGAACACGTACTCTCCATAATAATGTTAAAATTGTCATGCCATATTCTCATTGCACGTATGTATGTCTATCCTATCGAACCTGTCTTGCTTCACATTTGCAGGGTCTTGCTGGAAGAAGTCTCTGCCTTTTGTACATCCTGTATCTAGTATCTATTTGACTTTTATGTGTACTCGTGTGCAATAAGTTATAAATAATAATAATACCATAAAACTTGTCTTTGGAAATGAGTAATGGTTTCACTGTGTGTTGTTTCTGGCATGTGATTGGTTAGCTCATTTCCGCTTGGCAATTTGATGGTTTCTAATAGTCAATCGATCATGCTAGAAATTATGAGGACGGTCACGTGGGGCTTGTACCTTCGAACAGAATGTGTAATGTCCGCAGCGCCAAGATTGCTATAAATACTATTGCACTTCGTTGTCATCTAGACGTGTTTTCGCTTATGTCCACCGAAGTGTTAGATTAAGAGGATCAAATACACACTGCTTATAAATTTTAATTCATCCGACTAGCTAACTATTACCATCTTTCGATTTACGCCAAATAGCTGTATTCTAGTATCGTCGGTATGTATCGGCCGGGTGGTGTTTAATATAACTCTTTTATTTAAGCGAGGTTTTCTGACTTCCATACTTTCCTTCATCTTCGTTAGTGTACTGGAACAAAACTGACAAAACGTACTACATTTAGAACCACTTTGGTGCATCTGTCTGTTTTTGATTATAATATGTAGCTAATTTTTAGCGCAATCCCTGGCTAATTCACCTACTGGTGGATTAGAATATCAAAAAACGCTAAATTTAAAAAGTCTGTCAAGTTGATGTTGATGACGACCTGTTTGGTATAGTGGTTAGAAACTGACTGCTTTACCAAGAGGTCGCGGGTTCGAATCCCGCTAGGGGCATATATTTGTATGATGAATACAGACATGTGTTCCCGAGTTATGGATGTTTTTCATTTATATATGTATTTATTTACGGAAAAAAAATGTATATATATAGTTTATCAACCATCTGGTATTCATAACACAAGCCTAGATGCTTACTGTGGACCTAGATGGCGCTGTGTGTATGTGTAAAGATATTTTATTATGATTTTATTTATTTTAAGTTATCGATACCTGTCACAAGTACGATTGCAGCACATCCCTAAACAGAAGCTTGACCAGAACTTTGCCAAATGAAGCGAGAGAGTGCGCGGCAAGCCCGTCGCGGAATGAACACAGAGTAGTGAACAAAACAAATCTTTTTGATAAATTATATTATTGAAAAATATTTCGATTATATATTCTATCCGTATTTGTAGCGTATGCCAAATCAAAAGGACATGAAGGAAAAGTATCTTATATAGGTATACTTATATTGGGTCTAATATTGGGTTTTTACCTATGAAATTGGAGTTTTTTTTCTTCGTTAATCATTATGTACCAATTCCTGCGATTTTCAAAGCTATATCCAAATTAGTTTTTTATTTGTAAAATGGAATATTATTTTAAGGTTTCACATGAAATATTTTTTAATTTCTGGGCTAAATCACATAGATAATAAAAAAAATGTGAACAGAGCTCTTTTCATGTGCTTCCCATAATCATTTCTTAGATTCGCTGAAATTTTTATAAAGCGGTTACTTTTAAAAATTAACGCTGCCTATACTTAATGTTATCCGATAATACACACAAAGTTTAGCTAAACTTAGGATTTGTCGTTCCCAAAAAAAAAAAACAAAAATGTTCGTATGGAGAAAACAGTCTTAATGAAATTCTTCATATAAAACGCCAATTTCATAGGTAAGGACCTAATGTAGATCTATATAAGCAAGCAGTTCTTCTCTTTAAAAATATACTGAGGTTTCTTTTTGGTTACATTTCTTAAGCGATTTCGAAAAAAGTTTTAGAATATGTACAGAGATATTTTCAACATTTGTGAATATTTATGCCACCAAAGCGGTTCAATGTAACTTTGGTGAAGATCTGATGGTGCTCCTGAGATAGAGAAAGGAACTGAAGTCTGTTATTTTGCCAATTTTGGCTTACAATTATCTTCCTTTTCAAAATAAGATGAGGTCCCCATTTGGTTACATTTGTTAAAACTATCTTCTTCAATTTATGATATTTAATGTGCAATTTCATTCAAGAAAAATTGTCATTGTTTTAATAAATTATTAACTTATTTAGCTACGTCCTTATACAATAGGAGACCCTCAGACGGTAGAGGTAAACCGTTACAGTACGTATGGAAAATAAAACCAAAGCCAACAGGTTTTAAAAAAAATAAAAGCAATTGTCTGCCTCTGCATGTAACATACTCTGTGACAAACTTAAGTGCATACAAAGAGTAAACCCCAAGGGCTCGTTAAGTGCGAATAGTAGAGCTTTGTCAGCCCACGGTAATCCGGCGTGGGCTGCCCGCTCCCACCATCAAAAATTCACTACAATACAAATACAATATACTTGTCCTATCGTTTCGTTTATGAGATATAACGACGTCAAACGACATCTAGAAATTTGTTAAGCGTATCGTCATTAGCATAAACGGACACCGTTAATCAAATAGTTTCTTCGTTAATCGCTAATCCGTTACTAAAAAAGTTAAAAAGCGTTATATTTCGAAAGATTTAACGCAAGTTATCGTTAACCCGTTAACACGTGATGAAAATTGCATCGTTGTGTATTGATCAAGTTAACAGGTTAGGAACAAAAAGACGTGTATAATTGGAGCATGTCATCGGGCATAATGTGGATATTCCCTTTCACAAGCATAATGTTGAAGTTCTCGTCTGAAAGCGAAGCTCGTATCGCCATTAAAATATCTTTGCCCGTTAAAAAAAACGACGTTTAACGATATCTTTTTGGTTAACAATAGGTACTGGATTAACGATTAACGGACTTGAGGAAATTTAAGGGAAATTAACGAGTCCGTTAATATTTTTTAAAATTAACTAACCATTCATATTTTTTAAAAGTGAATATGTTAGTCGAAATGTTAACTTCGTTAATTAACGATTAACGGATTAACGAATTAATGTCCATCTGTGGTCATTACGCATCCGATTTTCTTTTACAATTGATTATAATATTTAGATAAATTAAATGATATCAATAGTGATTTATTTTAATAGGTAAAAATTACACTTGGAAATTATAGACTTGAATGTTACTACGTATGGCCGGACGGGTTAAAACAACCGAAATTCTTCATTGGTTCTAAAACGGGAGCTTGGTACCAATAAGGGGAACTCCGACTTCATTTTTTTTTATGCACAACGGGCTGGTACTTGACCTCAAACACACCTGATGTTAAGTGAAGATAAGGCCGAAGGTGGAAGCGTACTGACCCGGATACCCCAACACTGTAATACTGTGGTAATTTTACTGTAATGCTGTATGTGAAAGACTGAATAAATAAATAAATAAATAAAATAAATAAATAAACACATTTGGGGACTGGCTATTAGAATTCATTGGCGGGCCGGTTTACGCAACTCGATGTCTAGCACCCGTATTAATAAAAAAATCTCAATACAAGTCTTGAGGCTGTATCACCCAGATGCGTCTTAAGAAGTTGAAGCTATCTCAAGCTCCGTGCTAATTTATAAACCAATCTTGAGGTCTCCTCAGCTGAGATCACTTCTAAAGTATTCGCCTCAGCGGTGAATGAATGATAGACTTGAGTTTTGTTTATTAATACGTGAAACTCGGCGCACCTCTCAAGTGAGTATCAACTGCTTGAGTATTCACGTGCGTTTCAGGTCTCAAGTTAGGTTTATTAATCAACACGTTTACTTGAGACCGATCACAAGACTGTTCTCAATCTTGAGAATGGTTTATTAATACGGGCCTAAGTAAGCTTTACAAGTTCCTTATTATAGTCGAAAGCTTATAAAATATAATTTCCGTTGAATATATTTTATGAAACTACAAACATAGTGGATTAGCGAGGCGCGACACGCACTTGGCCGGTTTTTGAAAAATTAATATCAAAATCAAACGGCCACTTCCAGCCTTGCAAGCAAACGCAGTTTTCGCAGTCATTTTATGAGGTAGAACGTCATAAAATGGCGGAAAACGATGGCGCATGGCGCCGGCTGTAAAATAGCCAGGTTAGAATCTAATGAAAATATTTAGTAAGGAAATTTTTATTTAATGTTTAAATTGCTATTTTATAGGCTATTAAAGATCTTCTTTATTTATTTTACTTTCACGCACTTATTAGCTCACCACTGAGGTTACATTACAATATTATTCTAATGTACTTAGTATGATTTACTGCACAAGAATAGAATACAATTTACATAAAAAAATTATTAAAAGAAAAAAAAACAGAGAAGACGGGGCGGTGGTTGTTCGTGCGCTTTTTGGATCCATTGCACATTTTTTCTTGTGTGCAATAAATGATAAATAAATAAATAAATAAATAAAATAGGTACATAAAAATA
Source organism: Oegoconia quadripuncta (assembly GCA_949316235.1). Taxonomy (NCBI): domain Eukaryota; kingdom Metazoa; phylum Arthropoda; class Insecta; order Lepidoptera; family Autostichidae; genus Oegoconia; species Oegoconia quadripuncta. The sequence goes on along the minus strand of OX438750.1, from coordinate 6,021,375 downwards.
TTTTTTTTGGGCATGTCGATGTATTTGTCTGTTATAGTTCTGGTGGTGTTAAATGAATATGTTTTCTGAAAAATTTTATCTGTGGACACTGTTTGTCAAAGAATTATTATTTTACCAATATGTTTCTTGTATTATGCTTTTGTGTTCTTAAAATAAAAAAATAAAAATAAAATAAAATATCATTTAGTTAGGTACCTACATACGGAGGCAGGTCCTCTCTACTGCCGAGGAAGGTCGCCGCGAGGCTTTAGTGGGTATCGGGTTGCCGTCCCCCAGGCGAGCGGTATGCTTAACGCATTACCCCGCGTAAAAAAAAGGTACACACGGAGGACAAAAGAATCTTACTATTTACAATAAATACAAATCGAAAATTTAAAAAAGAAACCCTATTATATCTTTCAAATACACCAAACAACTGTGTTAAAAGCTAAACATCTATGAAACTGCTTAGTCTCGCACGGTATTCCATACAAATTTAAAAGTCAACATTTTTCGAAATGAATAAACCGATGCTATAATTAAACTGCATAAGCTTAAAGCACGTACCTACATTGAACTAAAAAGTCAGTAGAGAATATTTTCGAAAAAGATACTTATTTTTAAATAGAACTACTAAATTAGAGCAATTTTAAGGTTCCATGGTAACAGAAAAAATGCAATATATTCTTTTAAATTCGATATTTTGAAAATGTTTTTCTACTAAATTTTTAGATCTATGTATCTTGCTTATATGTATAAAGTTTCATTAGCTCGGTCCATTCATTTCGAAAAAAATTCAGCAAAAGTGCGACGGTGGTGTCGTGGGTTTTGGGGCTACGTGGGGCTGATCGGGGTGTCCAAAGAAGCATCTCGATGAGGGCTACGAAATGCAAAAAAGAAACACAAAAAAAAATGTAAAAAATGCGATCGGATTTCTCCAGGTTACGGTCAGAAAAAAATCATATCTCGAAAAACGAAATAAAATATCGCAATATCGACTTTGGGCTACATTCAAAAAGTCATTGGAGGTGCGTATTACTGATGGGGTATTCAGAAGTTATATACAATGTGTCCCGGAGAGAAGTGACCAGCGGGCGTAGTTTGAAAATTTATACAAAATTATCGATAAATCATTTAAATTTAGAGACCTAACTGCTTTTGTTTTTTAAAAATTGTTAATTCTTTTTTTTTAATAGACATCTCTGACCTTCTGCACTATTTTAGTCATAATTTCTTTGTTTTTACGTCTTTCCCAATTCTTTTTTTTTAATTCAGTGCTGTTATTATTATTCATCAAATTAAGTTATGAAAATTATCCCAAAACAAATAAATAATTTATTAAAAAAGAAATAAACTTAAAATTCGACCAACAAAACTGTATTTCTTTAAGTTTAAAAATAAAAAAACGAAAAATGTCCCTATAACATCATGTTTTTTTTTAATTATTATGATACTACATGATATTCTCTAAAATATCCTCGAACAATGTTTTTAGTTATTTCAAATAAATGTGAACGTACGAGACATTGAAATTGACCTTTTATGCTCCAGTAACTAGATAGAGATAAGTTTAAAAAAATGAAAGTAATGTTTTAAGCAGTTTATTTGCACATTTAAGTGTTTTGTTATTACAATGAATCATTTTGATTTTAACATGATAGTTTAATAATAAATAAAAGATACTTAATTTGTTAAAATGGTTGTTTATTAAGAAAAATCAGGTAATTAATTAATTATGTTTTCAAAATGACCGTCGTCAGCGGTTATGCAGGCCAGGGCCCTAAATGACATCCTTAGTGTAGTTCGCCTTATTTCTGCATGATTCTGCGCTATTTCTGCGGCAGCAGCATCGATTCTCTGTTTCAGCTGGTCTCTTGAAATTATTGGCACAGCATAAACTTTTTGCTTCATGTAGCCCCAGAAATAATAATCAAGAGGCGTCAAGTCTGGTGACCTCGGGGCCATGCTACTGGACCGCCTCTGCCAATCCATCTTGGATAATTTTCATTGGCCTGGCCTGCATAACCGCTGACGGCGGTCATTTTGAAAACATAATTAATTAATTACCTGATTTTTCTTAATAAACAACCATTTTAACAAATTAAGTATCTTTTATTTATTATTAAACTATCATGTTAAAATCAAAATGATTCATTGTAATAACAAAACACTTAAATGTGCAAATAAACTGCTTAAAACATTACTTTCATTTTTTTAAACTTATCTCTATCTAGTTACTGGAGCATAAAAGGTCAATTACAATGTCTCGTACGTTCACATTTATTTGAAATAACATAAAACATTGTTCGAGGATATTTTAGAGAATATCATGTAGTATCATAATAATTAAAAAAAAACATGATGTTATAGGGACATTTTTCGTTTTTTTATTTTTAAACTTAAAGAAATACAGTTTTGTTGGTCGAATTTTAAGTTTATTTCTTTTTTAATAAATTATTTATTTGTTTTGGGATAATTTTCATAACTTAATTTGATGAATAATAATAACAGCACTGAATTAAAAAAAAAAGAATTGGGAAAGACGTAAAAACGAAGAAATTATGACTAAAATAGTGCAGAAGGTCAGACATGTCTATTAAAAAAAAAGGATTAACAATTTTTAAAAAAACAAAAGCAGTTAGGTCTCTAAATTTAAATGATTTATCGATAATTTTGTATAAATTTTCAAACTACGCCCGCTGGTCACTTCTCTCCGGGACACATTGTATATTTGCGACGAGTTTACGCGTAGAGAGCGCGTGAGCACGTAGTGACGGTGAATAAACGTTTTGGAACATGATTATGTTTTTAGACGAAGTAACTCTACTACCAACTTAGAAACTATATCAACTGTTAACCTAAGATTATACCTAAATAAAATACAGAATTATATTAATTAAAATATTTATAAATAACAAAAAAATTCCCAGTTCTTCCATGGTAGGCAGGCTCCCGAGTAGGCTGGCGGCATTGCCTCGTTGAATAGCGAGGCTCACCCTTTGCGCCAAATAGAGACCCAGCCTTCCGGTCGCGTGAGGCTTCGACCAAACGCTCCGATAAATAATACAGTTAATATATATACCGGATGAGTTTTTTTTACCGTAAGGAAGAATTAGGGCATATTAGGTAAGAGAAATGGAAGTTGGCATAGGTAGTTTATTTTTTTCTAAAGCGCACGCGCCAGCCCTAGATTGATATGCGTTTGGCGAAACCCTACGAGGTTTCTATCGTGCGAAATTCATTTGGAACTCTTATTTTCTCCAAATTTTCTTTATTTATTTAATTTAATGATGTAATCATGTGGAATAGGCTTCGAACGCAACCATCAAATGACACAATTAACGATTTATTTGATGATAATTTGAAAAAAAAAACTGCCTATGCCAACACCTTCTATTTCACTTACCTAATATGCCCTATTTTTTCTTACGTTATTAAAACTCATCCGGTATATGTAATTAATATGTTAAAAAAAATTAATCAGTTCAATAGCAGATTTATTGTCAATGTACCCGAAGGTCGTGGCAGACGCGAGATCTGTGAATTTTTATTATTAAAAATAAATAAAATAAAAAAATAAAACTTCTTTAATTCAGACTTTGGGTCCATATTTTGTTAGTAACAATTATTGGGACAAAATTATATTTTTGGATTTATTGATATTACATTTGCTATCTATTTGATATAAAAAAATGGTGTCCAAATGGCTCCAAAAATTTGACTATAATGAAACTGAAAGTCTTATGGATCCTCTCGCATAACATACGCACACACACTTACACGCATATGCACACACTCACGCACACACACACGCACACACACACACACACACACACACACACACACACACACACACACACACACACACGCACTCTCACACACACACACACACACTATTATAATATTATGTATAAATATATATATATACTTATATATTTACTTATATATATCAACATATATCTATTTTTTACTACTAACGCTAACAGGTTAGAAATTAATTACTTTAAAAATTAGCATAACTCTATAAAGTTTAAAAACATTAGTATTATTCTTGGTTAAGTTAGCACAATCAAGATTGTAGTACAAATGTCCGAGGGGTGGGAACCTGGTGATCTGTGCCACAGGTTCATCCTATTACAGACGCCAGATTCTCACAAATAACTTATGTCAACAAATGATTGTCAACCTCCATATTTAGTATAAACAAGTACGTTTTGTAATATTTGTGAGAATGAAAATAAATACATACTTTACTTTACTTTACTTTACTATCGTCTCTAATACCCAATCCCTTATGGATATTGCGAAAGTCCTTTAAGTTTTTATAGAAATGGGTTATGGGAGTCATATGGCACCATTAATTTGATGGCATTTTTAGTTCGAGACCAGATTGCGTTATCCCTGTTTTATAGTAGATTTTATTGTTTCGCCGACATTGTCAGCGTTTTGGTATGAAGTGATGGATATTAAAAATTGAGTCTAGAGGTAGCATCAAAATTAAATCAAAAATCGTTTATTTCCTTTACTGCATATTGACAATACAAGTTGTAGGATCCTCCTTTTAAGTTTAGTAAAGCCTGTAGTAGGAGGAACCACTCTTCCATATCACAGGTTAGCAAAGGTTTTTTTTTAACAAAACAATAATGTCTTATACACTTTTTAACCTAAGATTGGCATTCGTACAAATGTAATGTAGAAGCAATCTTGTAAAGGTTGATAATTGCCACCTAAAATTGGGTTAGATATGTGCGTGATGCCAGAATACACACAGTGGAATTCAGTTATATTGACAATGACAAAAAACTGTGCTCAAATACGGCCAAATAAGTCCAAAGCAAAAAAATTGTGCCACTGTAGTTTAAGAGTTATTCTATATTTTAAGTGAGCATTCTGGCGTCACGTGGCGTTGGAATCGAGACAGGATATTTATTTCTTTATTTTTTATGAAATGGCCCTGAAAGATTATCATCCGAATCTGGTTTTTAAATAACTTTTTGTTTTATCGTATATTTTATTGAAAATTGAAAAAAAAAAATATTCAAAGGGGTTGAAAAAAACGTAAAACAAACGCTATTTTGCTTGCGAAAATCTTAGAGATTTTAAATAATCTACACTTAAGTCTTATGATCAAAACTTGAATGTTACTTTTAAATTTTAAAAATCTGTAAAACAAGAACATAAAAATTGTTGCCCTAGACGTTCCCATACTAATTTTCATGTTACTACATTGTAATTAAAAAAAATGTCTTTACATTTCCAGGTTTCGCGCTTGTCTCAAACTGGCCGACACCTCAGTATCCAACATGGTAGGAAAATTATTCTTCAACGTGGTGCAAACTAAGTGCTTCGTCCTCAAGCCGGTCAAGGTTTGCACGAAGCGGTCTTGGTGGGGGAAGTGTCTGCGCAGGGGATACATGAAGCAGGCTTTTATGAGGGATAACTTGCCTTACTGAAAGAGGAATGAGGCATTTTTGAAGGTCAAGCTGCTGTTGAGGACTGAAGCGGAAAGTCCTAACACTTTGAACGCTGAAGGAATCCTTGAGCCGACAACTTGCTTATAAGAGAAAGGATCTGTGATTTTATTTTCACTCAATAGTTTTAAGTACAGAATAGTAGGGTATGTACTTTATATGTAGTTTCCTTTATTATTACTAAAGATTAGCAATCTCCGTGGTAGTAATTATTAAAAAAAAATCACACGACTAATAGGTACAGGGTCACAAATCAATGGCACATGACGGGAATGTATCATAAATATCATTGTTAGCAACTTTAACTAAGACATAAAAAATAAAAGACATCTTTTTATTTATAAATGAAATGAAATGTTTATTTGCTTAGATTTTGGGTACAGTCACCAACACAATTAAGGTCAGGTCTTTATTTATAAATATATTATTAGTCCAAAAGGATGTTATTCAAGTTTAACTGAAATTTATCTACCTATTATAATAATCAGCATAACAATAATTCTACCAAATGAAACGTTGTCATACAAAAATTTGCTAATCGTTAGTTGTCAAAATGAAACATCGGCGAAACGTTGGTTGGCAAGTGATAATCTGCCAAACAATTTTCGGCGAAAAGGCAGGTCACTTTTTTTTTGAACTTGAATTTTTGAACCATTGTCATAGGTTACCTAAGAACCACTCTCGCCTTAGTAACCATTTACCTTGTACAATATATCAATGAGGACCGCCTATAAAACCTAGGCCCTTATTAATAAGTCAATCTCAATACAAGTCTTGAGGCTGTAAAAACCGTGATGCGTCTTAAGCAGTTGACGCTATCTCAAGCTCCGTGCTAATTTATAAACCAATCTTGAGGTCTACTTATCTAAGATCATTTCTCAAGTATTCGCCTCAGCGGCGAATGAATGACAGTCTTGAGTTTCGTTTATAAATACGCGCACCTCTCAAGTGAGTACTGATTGAGTTGCTTTTCAGGTCTCAAGTTAGGTTTATTAATCAACACGTTTACTTGAGACCGGTCACAAGACTGTTCTCAATCTTAAGAATGGTTTATTAATACAGGCCCCTGAAGTCCTACAATAGATCCCAGTGATTATCAATCGTGCTTTTCGTCTAACTCAATGGGAATTGACTCCAACATTAGTTGTCAATTTTGACCAATAGTAGGGCTTGAAATATCAAATTCGGCGAATGGCAAGAGATGACAATGACCCATTGACGTTAGACAATGGCGGCCTTTTTTAAATACGGCATAAATCAAAAATATTTCTTTGACCTGCACTGGAAAAGCCTAAAGCTAATCTATCTAAAATATTATAAATGCGAATGTTAGGATGTTTGTTTGAAAGCTCAATCGCGGCGAAACGGATGAACAGATTTGGATGAAATCTAGTATAGGTAGAATATACCCTGGATTAGGAAATACGACATGTTTTATCCCAATAAAGTGAGTAGTTCCCGCGGGATAAACAAATTTCCGCGATAAAGTTATTCGCTGCCAGAAAGCTAGATAAATAACACCGAATTAGCCTTAATTACGGCTATTTTCGAGAATTTCAAATTAGTGATAAAAGCGACCACTTATTATATAATCGTGAATGTTGAAAAATAGCCGTTATCAATGCTATTTAGGTATCACTTATAACTTTTAGGCTTTTCTAGTGCAGGTCAGAGTGATTTATTATTTATTCTGTTTTTAAAAAGGAAATTTTAATTTATCCGATGAGGGTGCCACTGGTCAGAATAAACCCTCTTAATTTTCATATAAGATCATCAGAACTTGTATATAACATACATTTTATTATAATAAGTATAAATACATAATATAAAACAAGTGGTCAACACATCTCCGGTATTATTTATTTTTGTTATTAAATTTTATTTAATGTTTAAGATCGACGACGTTACGCGAATGAATTGTTTTTTAGAGTTATTCACTCCTGTTATTAATTAAAATCGAATCCTATAATGGGCTATGAAATATGTCTTTTTTATTTGTAAGAATAAGCTTAGGTTAAATGATATTCCATTGGGTATTCAGTGGATAGGTAAAAAAGGTACCAAGTTCTTTAGAAAGGACGAAATGAGTTTGTCACTGAATTGATATCTAAATACCTGTCAAGTCCTGACATACTACTTTTGCGTCTTCCACTCTCATCAAATGCTTCAAACACGCTCGTCGGTCAGTGGTTGACCGCACCTGACCTTTTGTGAGTGCGTCAGTCACTTCTATTCTATTCTTATATTTGCCATGGGGTTGGACATACGCCCAAAGGCACCTCGACCCAATCGGGATCTTTTGTGCACTTCCCCTGCTTTCGCTCTCTCCTACTGCCAATTTATTGACTTCATGAGCCTTATAACACAGGCTAGTGGGAAGAGCATGTAGTCGCCGGGTTCGGGATACGCCTTACCCAAGTGGCGCATACGCCTTGCGGCCACGGAATCGCAGTCACACAGAAGGTGCTTCATTGATTCCCTTTCTTTGTTGCATGCCCTGCAGGTTGAACTTTCAGCTAGGTCAGTCACTTGATTGACGTATGTTTTTCTTGGTCGACCTTTACTGACCCTACCATTCACGCTTTCGTTAAATATTTTAGGAAAAATATTTAACGAACGAAATTTAGGAAAAATAGTGATAAACATGATGTCAATACAACAAATAAAGATAAACTTGCAGGTCACATAAGTCGTCTCCGCAAAGTCAGTAATTCATTCAAAGGGTTATGTATACGCTTTTTCAATAAGGTTCCAGTTGATATACAAAATCTTCCACTCAATAAATTTAAAGATACTATAAAACAGAAACTTATTAACAAAGCATATTATAAAATATCAGACTATTTAGATGATAATCATCCCTGAACATAATCAGATCGTTCGCATGCCATGCTATTTCACAATTAATAATGAAATTTAAAAACCTTTTTGTAATATAAAAACCTTTATGTAAAATCAAAGCCTGATTTTAAAAGAGCAACCCTTCGAGTTTCTTGCTTGTTCTTCTCAGGGGAAAATTGTCTTTTGAACAAACAGTAGCTTTAAAAATGTAAAATCTGACCATTTTAAGTGTACCCTGTGTACCTACAAAATAAAGTATTTTTGGTTTGAATTGATTTATCATTGTTTAAAAAGAACATAATTAGAAAAATCATTTGTTAGTAAAAACTTGCCAAGCCAACGATAAAGTAAGACTAGTATATTTAATAAATTTTCTTTTTATGACGGCATCCACGGCGCACCATACAAAATTTCAAGTCCAAATTTTTCGAAATGAATAGACCGATTCCAATGAAACTTTATACGTATAAGCAGGATACATAGATCTAAAAAGTTACTAGAAAAAATTTACAAAATATCGAATTTAAAAGAATATATTGCATTTTTTCTGTTACTATGGAAAACTTAAAATCGCCCTAATTTAGTAGTTCTACTCTTTTTCGAAAATATTCTCTACTAACTTTATAGATCTATGTACGTGCTTTATACTTATAAAGTTTCATTAGAATCGGTTTATTGATTTCGAAAAATTTGGACTTGAAAGTTTGTACCGTGCGGAATAATCCATATAAAACATTGTGTACACAAACAACGGCAGAGAGGCATTTTCCTTCACCTCGTGCTGTCACCGCGCCGCTTTTCGTTTAACACGTTCATACAAAATTGAATAGTAAAAAACGCAACGTCAACCTGTAACTGTGCGGCGTTTTCCATACATTCGATCAGGTAATCTTTATTCACCACGGCTAACAAACTCATTTTCATTCTTGTACCGAACTTGACCCCTTTTTCACATTTATGCTTTTGGAAGGATATCGTTGGTGTATACTTAATTATTTATAACTTATAAGCAGTTTACTTATTAAATTACACTAACCAAATCGATCAGCCATCGACTGGACATAGCGATGTCGATCCATCATCGGGGCGTTTATCAATTCGCTTACAGACAGTTCGGTTGATCGCCTACTGATCGATGGACATGCACAAGTACGATCTATAGTGTTGTACGAGTCGCTATCATCGCAATCACGGACGATATACAACGAGGACTTGGCGCATTTTTCCTAAATTAGTACGTGTCGCAACTGCGCGGGAGTGAGGTGCGCGCTCTTAAGGCCGGGAATATACTCGTACGGTGTAGTGTTATTCCTCTATGCTCGTACGTACGATGGTGTTTCCGATTGTCTGATTAAATTATCGAATCGTATTCACTCGATATACGACCGATTCTTCCGTCAGACATTTTCTGATCTCAGTCGTTATCGAGCAATTATCCCAAGTGCTTGCATGCGGAGCAGAAATGGACGAATAATGAAATTACTTGTTACATATTGCATATACTTATTGCCATAAAGATTGAAAATTGATAATATTTGCTCGTGTTGGCGCGAAAAAAGAAAAAAAGGATGACAAAATCGTATCTACGCACCTAGGCGCTGTTTCCGACTCGGACGTCTGATCCGACTATCGGAATAGACGTGTATTGAGTGTTTAAACAAAACTATGGCCCGATTAATAAACCATTCTCAATACAAGTCTTGAGGCTGTATCACACGAGATGCGTCTTAAGCAGTTGACGCTATATCAAGGTCCGTGCTAATTTATAAACCAATTTTAACGTCTACTCAGCTGAGATCACTTTTCAAGTACCTATTCGCCTCAGCGGAGAATGAATGATAGTCTTGAGTTTCGTTTATTAATACGTGAAACTCGTCGCACCTCTCAAGTGAGTAACTGCTTGAGTATTCACGTGCGTTTCAGGTTTCAAGTTAGGTTTATTAATCAACACGTTTACTTGAGACCGGTCACAAGACTGTTCTCAATCTTGAGAATGGTTTATTAATACGGGCCTATGGCTCCAACGCCTTTCGTTATACTCAGACTATCGGAAGAAGAATCTGACATGTATATTCCCGGCCAAAGGCGGAGATTGGGGCGGGGCCTAATGCACCATCTAGCGGAGACTAGCAAAATGTGCTCCTCAAGCATGTCGCTCCGATACAATTGTAGTTCCGCTACTGCTCTCTAGATGAGCTAAATGTAGCAGATATTTGAAAATAAAATTACTTACGCGTGAAATGAGACTGAATCAATGGAATTACAGTGCTTCTCCGAATAACTTTTACATATCGAAATGCAACACTTAACGGACTCTAATGGTACGGATTTGTGAAAAAAATAATAAGTAAGAGGTTGTATATTTCTAGTTGGATCTTGTTGAAGTTTCGTAGCATTGACCGTGAAAATTAAATATTCTTTTAAAATTTTAATTATAAGTATTGACAATCGAATTATGTGAAAAGATACAGTAGTTAGTTTTTAAGTCGAGCTTATGGAGGGAAAGATTAGAATTAGATTAAAGTAGAAATGTGTTTTGACTGTATAATAAATAAATTAAGTTGTAAATAATCTAGGGAAGAAATACAATGTGGAATCGGTTGTCAGAAAAATAATATACTTATAAAATAAAATGTTAGAATAATATTTACTTCTACATACTTATCTAATGAAGAAAACTACTTTCCTTGGAGACCTTCATGACAATATCTTGAGGTGTAACCGTTACAAAATCGAACGAATTGCGCAGACTCTGTAAGCGATGGCAACGGACAGGCATGCCCTTCGTGACGTCATTGCACAATTGAAATCACACTGCACAGTCGCTGTCGACAGGTCTTCTTTTGTATATGGTCCATTATTGCGATTATCCTGAACTACTCCTACGCAAATGACGATTACAGCATCAATGCGACGTAGATCGTGCAAGTGCACCCTTAGGAAAATTATATAACACGCGTTCAGGACGCCGTTTCGGACGTTTTCGGCGCCAGTTTACACTCTATAAAAACACAGGCCCTATATTATCTGCTCCACTTGACGTATAATCAATCCACTGTGCCTCGATTTGATGAACGCGGCCTTTACACATTGATTTTGCGTGTTTGTATTAATGTTGATTACATTAAGCCCTGGCATACATTATGTTGTGAACAACGAAAGTCTGTAAGCGAACGTAAAGAAAATGGTGACCAAACATTTTTGTAAAGCTCGAGCGGTTTCCACTGTATTTCTAAAAAATAGCAGGTGTAATGCCTAAATAACAGGTCCGACGTAGACTATTTTACATGTTAAAAATACAGCTGAAAACGTTTTCAATTGATAAAGCGGTCCCGTGAGCGAGCGAATTTTGTCTATGAACTGGGGTCGAAATTATTGTGGCAACAATTACACTGACGATTACATTTTATTTGTTTTTAACCTGCTTTATGTACTACTCTGTGTAAAAAGTATCGGGAATATGTCAATAAAAAGACCCGCGTAAAAGAGGTCGTTCTAATTTTTTTACTGCATGTTGGTAGCACTGTACTGATTTAGCGCGCAAAATTTGAGCGGGATCTGTCATTTAATTTGTTTTAAACTACACTTTTTGTTGGTCATAGTTTTGAGTCCTCGGCGATTTTTACAATGGAAAATATTGTTGAACAAAGAGTGTGCCTTAAATTTTGTGTTTCAAATGATATTTCATGTGGTGAATCACTAAAAATGTTGCGAAATACCTACGGCGAATCGTGTATATCGAAAACAAGGGCTTATGAATGGCATAAGGCTTTTAAAGAAGGCCGAGAAGTAGTAGTAGACTTGCCTCGTTCTGGTAGACCTTCAACCGCTACGACCAAAGAAAACATCGACAGAATCAAGAAGCTAGTGCTCGAAAATCGACGTATGAGTCTGAGAGAGTTGGCTAGTGAGGTGAACATATCTTTTAAGTCTGTCCACAACATTCTCATTGACATTTTAGGCATGAAACGCGTCGCCGCTCGACTAGTTCCAAAAGAGCTCAATTTTGTTCAAAAAGCGCAGCGAAAGCATGTCGCTGAAGACATGGTTTCCCGAGCTTCTACGGATCCGACCTTTATGAAACGTATAATAACTGGCGACGAGACATGGGTTTATGAGTACGACATGCAAACAAGCCAACAGTCTTCAGAATGGCGTCTCGAAAACGAGCCGAAACCCAAAAAACCGCGGCAAAGTCGCTCCAAAATCAAGGTGATGCTGACAGTTTTTTTTGACTACCGTGGTGTGGTTCACTCCGAATTCCTTCCAGAGGGAGAAACAGTGAATAAAGAATATTATTTAGGCGTCATGAAGCGTTTGCGTGAGAGTATCCGCCGAAAACGTCCAGATTTGTGGCAACACAACTCATGGATGCTGCACCATGATAATGCACCATCACACACAGCCATTATAGTGAAAGAGTTTTTAGCGAAAAATTCAACAAAAGTTCTCGACCAAGCACCGTATTCACCTGATATGGCTCCGTCTGACTTTTTTTTATTTCCCAAGTTAAAATTACCACTTCGAGGAAAACGTTTTGAGTCGATAGAAGCCATAAAAGAAAATTCGCTGAATGAGCTAAAGGCCATACCGCAAATAGCCTATGAAAAATGTATGGAAGACTGGGTGAAGCGGTGGAGATGTTGTATTGCAAGCGATGGGGCCTACTTTGAAGGCGATAAAATAAATTTAGATGAATAATTTGTATTTTTTGTTTTATTGACAAATTCCCGATACTTAGTACACTGAATGTGTAAGGATTTCGTTCGATTCGTCTTTATTCTCAGAGTATAACAAATATTATGGTAAAAGCCTCATGCTATAAGCTGTCGGGTTTATTGGTTTTTTATATTGTTTTCTAAAGTAGCTATAGATTTAAAGGTCTGCACCAATATCGAAGATTAAATTCCAGCATTTATGTATAAGATGAAATCCAATATTCAATCTCTATGCCACAAAAATTCCGAACGCTGTCTGAATCTCACTAAAACTCTTTAGATTGAACGCCATGTCTGTCGATCGCCTTAGGTTTAACTCGGAAGTTCCTCTATTGACAATATTTTGTAGTTCGATATTGTGATTGTGTAGTCGTAGTTAACTTATCAGTAGGTAAGTACTTAAATTTAAAGTAGAATAATGGTGTAATAATTTCTAATAAACTCAGAGCAATAACTACTAAAGTATATTAAAAAAGTGGAGGTTATGGGTGTCACGATAGTGTGGACGCGACATCACTAGCCGACCAATCAGGGCGCGCATCCTACATCGCGCTAACGAAGTTTTCTCAACACTATGCAATATATACAAGCGCCACTAATGTCTATTGGACCGCGGTATTCGACTACCGATTGGTGTAGTGGATAGTGACCCTGTCAGCGAAACCAACGGTTGCGGGTTCGAATCCCGCGGATTATTCCAGAGTCATGGATGTTTATATAAATATTTATGTATGTTTATCCGTTATCTAGTATCCATAGTGTTACAAGCTTTGCTTAGTTTAGGACTAGATGATTGGTGTGAGTGTCCGATATATTTATTATTTATAATACCAATACAGCGGTGGAAGTTATTGCCTTTTCCTCCACACACGTCAATCGCTGATATCTATAATGAGGCTGATTGCTCTTGGGCGCACGCACACGTGAGGGTGAATCTCGGTGAGTTGTGATGAGATAGATCGATTTTCAAGCTAAATTCACCCTTATTTATTTGGCCCGTAAAGATCAGAGTTAATCGAAACCTTTAAGCAACTTACGTTGTTTTTAAATTGAAGAAAATAAGGAAATAGTAAAAAAAACACGCTAAAGTTCCACCTTCCACCTCATGGCTCCATCATCAGACCCTCGACACCAAGTGCAATTTATTTGACTCTTCAAAATGAATCATATGTGCCCAAACTCGAGGGGTTTACTAGTAGCCACTGAAGAGTTACACCATTCACCTCCTGGCTCCATCATCAGATCAGCTCCAAGATACCAAATTATAGTGTTGTCATCTGAACTACTATGAATACATACCAGATTTCATTTCGATACGACAAAAAACGATATCTTACGTAAAATACGGTATTTTACGGTAAAATATGGTAATAATCGGTAAAAAACCTTAATACTGCTAATAATGCCGCATTTTCCTGCGGGAACGCGATATTTTTTTGTTGTAGTCGTTTTTTTTTTTTTATGAACAACGTGTTAGCACTTGACCTCAATCACACCTGATGTTAAATGAAGATGAGGCCGAAGATGGAAGCGTACTGACCCGGAAACCCAAATATTTGGGGAACTGACTATCTTATCTCTGACAACCGTAACACTACCATTCTATTATTGTTGCTGTTGGGCGGCAGATTTAGATGGTGGTAGCTAGCCAGGCAGACATTTAAAATGCCCTACCACCAACCAAACCGAGTACTCCCTGCGATCGAAACCGCGACCTCCGATTCGTAAACCCTATGTTGTTTACATTGAGCCACGGAGGCGGTTATTAACTATGCTATTATTATTTTACCGTAAAATACCGTATTCTACGTAAGACATCGTTTTTAGTAGTTTACCGTAATTTATATAAAGTAACGTAAAATACCCGTATTTTACCAGCATTTTCGGTAATATTACATAATTTTCCATCGCTAGATGTGATCATGTAAAAAGTACCCTGTGATGTGATCCGCTGCCCCCACAGATTTGTATTACAAATCCCCCCTATATTACACCGAACCCCCTGTATTGCCCCCACAGATTTGTATTACAAATCCCCCCTATATTACACCGAACCCCCTGTATTGCCCCCACAGATTTGTATTACAAATCCCCCCTATATTACACCGAACCCCCTGTATTGCCCCCACAGATTTGTATTACAAATCCCCCCTATATTACACCGAACCCCCTGTATTGCCCCCACCGATTTGTATTACAAACCCCCCCTATATTACACCGAACCCCCTGTATTGCCCCCACAGATTTGTATTACAAATCCCCCCTATATTACACTGAACTCCCTGTATTGCCCCCACAGATTTGTATTACAAATCCCCCCTATATTACACCGAACCCCCTGTATTACACTCTGTGACTTTTGTATGAATTTATTCACTGTATTGTGTAAATACATAAGCAACATGTTGTGTAGATATCTTCTCGGCATTATGTATAAATAGAGGTATAAACAAAAGTATCATCATCAGCCCGTAAACATCCCACTGCAGGAATATAGGCGTATAATCACAGAGCGTCGGTGGCTCAGTGGTTAAGACACGGTGTCCCAATTTGGGAGGTCCTGGTTTGATTCCCAGGCAGGTCATGTACCAATGAGTATTAAATTTAATTAAGTACTTATGTGCATTTATCCGACTGCTCTTAAAACATCGTGAGGAAACATGCATGCCTGAGAAATAAAATTCAAAGGCATGTGAAGTCCCCAACCCGCATTGAGTCAGCGTGGCGGCCCATACTCCCTCATATACGAGGGAAAGCCTATATCCCTGCAGTTGGTTGTTTACGGGCTGATGATGAGAGGTATAAATGTTTCGAAATGTTAGTATTGTCGTACCGACTAGAATATTTGAGAATTCTTATTTTTGTTCTAAAAGTGTATTTAATAAAATTATTGTGTTTTCAAAATAAAATATTGTAAATAGCTTAGTATCTTTTTTTTTTTCAAAAACTGTTTCCGAGTCACACGGTTAGTTAGAAAAGGGGTATACCCACAGGGTGAATTTTTTAAGTGGGAATGGATGGCCGAATCCTAACGCTGCTGACATACATATCATTTTTGTTCTGCAGAAGCGTGCTATTCGTGCCATTTATAAATTAGAACCTAGAGTGTCTCTTAGAGATAAGTTTAAGGAAATTAATATCTTAACAATGACTTCTCAATACATTTATGAGAATTTGTTATATGCAATAAAAAATATAACCTTATTCGCTAAAAATTGTGATAGGCACAATGTTAATATACAAGGAATAAGAACCAGTTATCTGTTTATGTTAGCCGACTTCATAAAGTTAGTAAATCGTTCAAAGGGCAATGTATACGCTTTTATAATAAGGTTCCAGTAGACATTCAAAATTTGCCTTTAAATAAATTTAAAGCAATCATAAAACAGAAATTTTTAGCAAAAGGCTATTATAAACTCACTGACTATTTGAATGATAAGCAAGCATGGACATGGCTATCCTATTATTCATATAATTATGAAATCACAAATTGTAACCCATAATCTGTTTAAAAGAGCAACCCTAGAGTGTCTTGCTCGTTCTTCTCTGGGGAGACAGCTTTGTGAATGAGCCGTAAATTTAAATGTAATATTAATAGTGACGTTTTCAAGTGATAATTTTATCCTATGAAATAAAATATTTTGATTTGATTTGTACTCAAGGGAGTCTCGGGCCCGATTTTGATGAAAACTAAAGTGCATCATTGGATTTTTGAAAAAATAATATTCCTATCCAGGAATCGAACCCGTTGATTTTGAAAAAAAAACACATTCTGTATTATTACACCATTCGATAGTGTCGCTAATAAGGAACGAATTCTGGGAAGTAATGACATACGGCAAACTTAAGGAAAGTTCTAATTTCAAATATTTATTATCTCTTCGCGGTTCAAGTTCACAGTAAATGAAAAAAAATATGGACATGAACCGCTTGGCGACATTCTTCTTCTTCTTATTTTTGAGGATGGCAACCTCACTGTCGAGGGACATTACTGCCAGTTTCGAGTGAAAAATTTTATTTCTCTTATTTCTTCAGTTTATAAGTCAGTCTCATTCAAAACAAGTAATTCGTCGTATACAGAGTCTAGTCACGGTCAAGTCATTCTTCAGTAAAGTGGCAGAATGCTTTACAAAAGATTTTGGTGGCTTCTTGTGGGAACCCGAAAGCTCCGTTACGCACTTTAATTTACACTTCCTTTCACCTGTACACCAACGCTAACTTGAAAGGAACGTTTGCT
Source organism: Oegoconia quadripuncta (assembly GCA_949316235.1). Classification (NCBI taxonomy): domain Eukaryota; kingdom Metazoa; phylum Arthropoda; class Insecta; order Lepidoptera; family Autostichidae; genus Oegoconia; species Oegoconia quadripuncta. The sequence continues at coordinate 6,004,129 of OX438750.1, read as the reverse complement.
GCACAATATTCTGCCATTATTAAGCTTCAAAAGTTAGAATGCACAAATTATAAGAATTATAAAGAAAAATGCAACTTCACTCGCCGAGATCCCGCCAAAAAGCCATAAAAGTGATTCGCTGATGTCTGCAGTAAGTATTGTGCCAAACAGTCACCTGACATTCACTCTATTATTTTGTATGTCATGTCGATTCAATTATTTTAAAATTTCCTATAACTTATGAAATATTTTTTTTTTAATTCGAATTTTAAATCATTTGATTAGATCTTTAATATAACTTTATTATTATTAGGAGCCCATACTGTCCCACTGCTGGGTAAAGGCCTCCCTCCTCTCTCCACGGCTCTCTATCCCGGACCTCCTCCGACCAGTTGGTTAGGAACTTATCCAGCTCTACCCGCCATCTCCTTTTCGGTCTGCCGCGACACCTTGTTCCTAACGGTGGGCTCCAGGTGGTGGCGATTTTGGCCCCCATGTCGTCTGGCATGCGACAAACATGGCCCGCCCAGTCCCACTTCAGGCGGCCGTTGTGGCTACGTCAGCAATAAGAGTCTTAGGCCCGTATTAATAAATCAATCTCAACATGAGTCTTGAAGCTGTATGAACCGAGATACGTCTTAAGCAGTTGACGCTATCACAAGCTCCGTGCTAATTTACAAACCAATTTTGAGGTCTACTCAGCTGAGATCACTTCTCAAGTAAGCGGCGAATGAATGATAGTCTTGAATTTCGTTTATTAATACGCGCACCTCTCAAGTGAATACTGCTTGAGTATGCACGTGTCATGTCTCAACTTAGGTTTATTAATCAACACGTTTACTTGAAACCGGTCACAAGACTGTTCTCAATCTTGAGAATGGTTTATTTATTTATTTATTTTTTTTTTTTTGTCGATTCGAATGTACACCAACTAAACATATATTTTTTGGGTACATAATAAAGAACATAACTTAGAAAAAAGGAGCTAACTACCTACAGAAAAAAAAGGGAAAAAGAAAAACACGGGAGCAGACAAGAACACGTTCTCTATCTTTCAAAATTAAGAAAGGTAGAAAACGTGCTCGAGGTCCGTACCATAAGGAAGGGTACCCAAAAGACTGGCAGCATTACCTCGTTGGATAGCTATACTGATACGCTGTCCGAGATAGCTGCCAGCCTTTTTGTCCCCAGAGGTCTCAATCAAGCGCGAAGACAGATCCTGGAAGAATCTTCGCGCTTCCGGACCCCACGGGCCTAAGGTTTCCACACCAAAGGGCACAAATATGAAACCTGTACTCAGAGTTGCATATTTGCGACGTTTGGTGCTCTCAGCTGTAGCCGCAGCCGCTCCAGCGCAACCGGAAGTTACTTGCAAGTGGGACGGGGCTACGGTATCCACACAGTTGGCGTCCCAAACCAAAGTTTTGCCCTTCGCCCAAGGCACCAGGGTCATGCCATCGGGTCTCTTACCATCGTCGCGGGCCATCGCAGACGGCTCGAGGACGGCCGGAGCGTTAACTGTGGAAAGAGCCCGACGGATGATTTCATTCAAATTTGAATGGCGAGAGAAACGAATGGTTTATTAATAAGAGTCTTAGAGCGAAGTGTAGTGTTTCGGACGCAATCAGGAGGTTTTACTTTCAGTACACTGCGCTCCACGGCTCGCTAAATAAATAAATAATAATAAATATCCTTAGACATACACACAGCGCCATCTAGTTCCACAGTAAGCAACTATAGGCTTGTGTTGTGGATACCAGATGGTTGATATACTACCTACATAAATATACATTTTATTTTTGTAAATAAATACCTACTTATTATAAATGAAAACATCCATAACTCGGGTACACATGTCCGTATTCATCACACAAACATATGCCCCTAGCGGGATTCGAACTCGCAACCTTTTGGTATAGTGGTCAGAGTTGCTAACCACTACACCAAACAGGTCGTCATGTGCTATACTATTGCACTTCGTTGTCATCTAGACGTGTTTTCGCTTATGTTCACCGAAGTGTTAGATTAAGAGTTTAAAAATACACACTGCTTATAATAAATATACCATTGTTATGTATAAGTTCATTTATTTTCAATTATACATATATTTACACTGTCATCACGATTCCAATGCAAACTTACTGTTCACCGACCCATCACTTTCTTGAGACCCATTCCTTGAGATGCCTCCTCCAAACCACAAAACGGGACCGCTACTTCAACGCCACGTACTCGTATATGCAATACCATATCGAAACCCTACAGCATCATACACAGCCGTCCAGCGTTACCATCAAAGTTGCCTTCAATATGACTCATAATCTCTCACCAGACATGATCGTTTCACGGCAACTCCTCCCCCTCCTTCAGGATTCTAATATAAACTTCCTTCTCCTTCCCGGTCTGGTCGCCTCCAGCTGGATGTTTTGTCAGCAGATGCCTCCGCAGTCCTCGCAGTCGGGAGTACGCTGCCCCGCAGTGACGGCAGGTGTGAGACTGCGTACATTCATGAGCTGTCGCCACGTGCTCGTCCAAGCTCACCTTGTATCCGAACTTCTTCAGGCAGATTATACACTGAAATACAAAAGCAATTACTGGAATTACATAATCTTATTCCACCGTCGCCTCCCTTCCATCTTCGGACCACTATGCGTAGGGAGGGAGTCCACCCATATACAGTTAATATACCGAACATTCGCAATAAGAAGTTCGATTCTTCATCCATCATCCGAACAGTCAAGGCATGGAACTCCCTTCCGGCGTCAGTCTTTCCTGAATCCTACAACCTTGGGATCTTCAAGAGCAGAGTGAATAGGCATTTACTGGGATCGCGTGCTTCATCTTCGACCACATCGTCACTTTCCATCAGGTGAGATTGTAGTCAAACGCGAATCCAGTCAATTATAAAAAAAATTAATGATAATCAATCAGTCATCGTTGGCGTACAATTCGTTCTACTACCAAATGCGTTCACTCTGTGACTTTATAGCAATCCCACTAATTATACCTCTTCTACAGGAATCAGTCACTTTTCTGGGATAAATAGTTGGTACGGGTTGGTACTTGGCCTCAATCACACCTGATGTTAAGTGAAGATGAGGTCGAAGCTGGAAGCGTACTGACTCGGAAACCCCAACACATTTGGGGGACTGGCTATCTCATCTCTGTCAACCGGAACACAACAATGCTATTGACATTGCTGCTTGGCGGCAGATTTAGATAAGATAGTGGTACCTAGCCAGGCGGACATTTAACATGCCCTACCACCAACCAAACCGAGTACTTAAACATGTACCCCGCTGGGGATCGAACCCGCGACCTCCGAATCGTAAACCCAACACTGTTTACATTGACCCACGGAGGCGGTTGAACATGTTGAACAAAGGCACATGTGAGCCCATCACTTTTAAATCATGTATATCTAATCTATCTATAAAAAATCAAAAACAGGACGAAATAACTCAGTCATGAATTGATTGAAGTGCCCAGGCTAAGTTCTCAAAAAAATTATTACCTACGAGGAACCATTAGAGAACAAAAATACAATACAATGCAAATACACTTTGACGACCTGTTTGGTGTAGTGGTTAGCAACTCTGACCACTATACCAAAAGGTTGCGGGTTCGAATCCCGCTAGGGGCATATGTTTGTGTGATGAATATGGACATGTGTAATTAATCATCAACAGTAATTAATCAAAATCATGAAGTTTTAAAAAAAAAATATTCGTACTTTATGTGAGCCTCAAATGACACCCAGAAGTATATCACCATGTCCACCTCGCTCACCTCATAGTTCTTAAGCCCAAGGTGCAGCCGGCGATGCGTGCGCAGGTTGGAGCTGGAGATGCATCGCTGAGGGCACACGTCGCAGCTGTACGGCCGCTCGCCGGTGTGCTTCCTGAAATTTGGACCAATATTTCTATATACATTTTTTTTTATCCACAACGGGTAGCACTTGACCTCAATCACACCTGATGTTAAATGAAGATGAGGCCGAAGGTGGTAGCATACTGACCCGGAAACCACACTTTGGGGACAGGCTATCTTATCTCTGACAACCGGAACACAACAATGATATTAACATTGTTGTTTGGCGGCAGATTTAGATAAGGTGGTGGTAGCTAGCCAGGCGGACATTTAATTAGCCCTACCGCCAATCAAACCGAGTACTAACTATGTACCCCGCTGGGGATCGAACCCGCGACCTCCGAGACGTAAACCCAATGTTGTTTACATTGAGCCACGGAGGCGGTTAATACATAAATACATAGTTATGAAAATTATCCCAAATGGGGTGGTCAGAAATATCCCAAGCTTTTGGGTTCTCAACAATAAAAGTTTAAACTTTCCTAGAATTTGGAGCAGTACATCTACGTACAGTCAAACACAGAGAAACCTTTACAGCCCTGTATTATTCAAATTAAGTTTTCATAAAAACCCATGAACGTTTAAACTACTAAGTCTAACTAAGTCATTCATAGATAGATAAAGACTTTATTTGTTTATTTAATGTAACTGACGACCTTTGGTGTATTAGTTAGAAACAAAAGGTCGCAAGTTCGAATCCCGCTAGGGGCACATGTTTGATGAATACGGACATGTGTACCCGAGTTATGGCCGTTTAAAATAAAAGTATATATTTACAAAAAAAATATATTTTTTTTATATGAGAGGGCGGCAAACGAGCATGCGGGTCACCTGATGGAAAGCAATCACCGCCCCCCATGGACACCCGCAACACCAAAAGGGTCACAGATGCGTTGCCGGCCTTATTAAAAATGTATTCGTGTAATATATCAACCATCTAGTATCCACAACACAAGCCTATAGTTGCTTAGTGTAAAACTAGATGGCATTGTGTGTTTGTCTAAGGATTAAAAAATGCATAGGTACGAATAGGTACGAATGAAACTTTACCTGATATGAAGTGTGAGTGAGGATCGTTGGGTTGTTCTGAACCCGCAGTGGGGACAGACGTGCCGCTTCACGCCAAGATGAATTAATGTGTGCTTGTGGAGGTAGTCTTGCCGGGTGAAAACGCGACCGCAGCTCTGGTAAAAGCAAGTTATTGAAAGAGTTAGTGCCTAGTTACAAGGTACGAGCAATTTAAAAGGGCACTGATGAGTGAATGACATAAATATAAATAAATGTCATAAATAAATAATAACAATAATACAATATAAATAGATACCTATATATATTTTTGTTGCCATATACATACCTACCTAATTATAATATGACATGATAACATTATTAATATGACTTAAATGATTTAATACAACTTTTCCATCTTTGGTGTAGTTAAGTAATTAGTATAATACCTAGTATGTAGAAAAATTGTTTTGTATGCCAATGTGCCGATCACAGCGCTCTGTCAGTTTTCTATGTAACATCACTTTATTGTATTTTACCTGTGTATCACAAATAAATTATTTGATTGATTGATTGATTGATTGATTGATTGAGTAAAAGTGCCCACTTACAGCATGCTTACTTACGCTTAAGCTACCTTTATTTGGTTTTTAATACTGTACTGTAGTTACTATGTTTTGTAATACTACTGTATTAAGGGTTTAATATACATATATTACATATATAAATATAAAACCAAATAAAGGTAGCTTAAGCGTAAGTAAGCATGCTGTAAGTGGGCACTTTTACTAAAGTAACATGCAAGTTAAATCATTCAATCAATCAAGTACACTTTATTGCACAAAAAAGAAAAGAAAAGTGCATTGACTTTTCTTTTCTTTTTTTTTTTATGCACAACAGGTTGGTACTTCACCTAATCACACCTGATGTTAAGTGAAGATGAGGTCGAAGGTGGAAGCGTACTGACCCGGACACCCCAACACATTTGGGGGACTGGCTGTCTTATCTTTGACAACCGGATCACAACAATGTTATTAACATTGCTGCATGGCGGCAGATTTAGATAAGATGGTAGTAGCTAGCCAGGGGGACATTTAAAACTTCATAAATATAGCTTCAAAAACATTAATAATTGTACAACCAGGCGGTCTTATCGCTATTAAGCGATTTCTGCCAGACAACCTTTGGGTAGAGAAAAAAGTAGAACGGGATAAAAGCAAGTAGGTTGTGCACCAATGACTTAAAAAAATAATAAAATAATAGATAGGTACCAAACAATAGATATAAACATACATATGTTAGATATTATAGTTATATAGTTAAAATATGTAGATAGCATTTTAAATTATTGTTCCAATATATGGAAACAAAGACAGAAAGTATAAAAGTACAAAAAGTATGTGTGTATGGCACAAATGGGCCATAGCTCAGTGTCAGATTGCTTAAGAGCAAAACAATTTTTTGCAAATTGACGACCTGTTTGGTGAAGTGGTTAGAAACTCTGCTACTATACCAAATGGTCGCGGGTTCGAATCCCGCTAGGGGCATATGTTTGTATGATGAATACAGACATGTCATGTGTTCCCGAGTTATGGATGTTTTTCATTTATACATGTATAATTATTTACAAAAAAAAATGTATTTATGTAGTTTATCAACCATCTGGTATCCATAACACAAGCCTAGATGCTTACTGTGGACCTAGATGGCGGTGTGTGTTTGTACAAAGATATTTATTTATTTATTAATGACTTTCTGCTATTACCCTTACAGAGGGAGACGGGTTAGGCTGTAAATAAATAAAATGCTTCTATTATTAAATACACTTACTTCACAAACAAAATTCTTCTTTCCATCGTGCACTGCTTTATGATTTTTCAATTCATCCCTCGTTTTAAACTTCTTGGTGCATTTATCACATTCAAATAGATATTCTCGCAATTTGACCACTGCATTGTCTCTGTGGTCTCTCATATGGGCTTCTAATATACGTCTCTTTGGGAGGTACCGCTCACAGATAGAACACTTGTAGCCGTCTTTTAAGCCCTTACAGAAATTGATTTCGTGTGTCATCCGGGCTCTGCGGCTTTTAAATCTCTTTTCGCATCCAAAGCATGTGTACTCACCATTGCTTTCCACTCCGTGAGTCACTGAATTATGGACCGTAAGTGTGTCTATGTTGTTAAAATCAAATCGACAGATGTAGCAGTAAGTCGGTGTTCCTTTAATTTTGTTTCTCTTCTTTTTAACAATCTTATTTGTTTTCTCTGCAACGTCCGATTTATTAACCTCGTCAGAGCGTTGCGAATTTTTGTATTGGTTTTTCCCCTTCATAAGAACCTTATTTGTTTGCTCTATAATATTAGACTTGTTTACCGCAGCAAATTGTTGTAAATTGTCGTAGTTCTTTCTCTTCTTAGTAAGAACTTTATTTGTTGGGTCTACAATATCCAAATTATTTATCACACCAGAGCGCTGCATGCCTTTGCATTTCTTCTTTGTAAACACCTTCTTAGTGTGCTCTGTAATATGTAAATTATTCACCACATCACAGTGTTGCATGTTTTTGCATTTCTTCTTTGTAAAACTCTTTTTGGGTTGCTCTATAATATTTGAATTATTCGTGTCATTAGAATGTTGCAAAAAGCTGTCCAGAGAATCCGATTTTGTAAAATCTGTACTATAATCAACATGTTTCTCAATGTCTTCAACTTGTATATCTTGATCAGGATCCTCTGGACCTTGAATGACTTGAATTTCAATGACTTGAATGTCTTGTACATGAATATCTTGAACTTGAATGTCTTGAATTGGAATGTCTTGAATCTGTATGTCTTGAGATTGATTGTCTTGTTCTATTAAGTCTTGAGATTGAATGTCTTGATCTAACAAGGCGTGATATTGAAAGTCTTGCCCTTGAAAATCTTGGTCTAGAAAGTCTTGACCCTGAAAGTCCTGACTTTCAATGTCTTGATCTAGTACGTCTTGATCTGGTACGTCTTGGTATTGAATATCAGCAGTGGTTTCAACAGACTTCGGTAATTTAAAATCGAGTCTTTCGCGAAGACTCTTATCAGTGTCGTGACAAAACTTCTTGAAGTTCGCAAACTTCTCTATATTATCAAAACAGACTTCGCATGCTTTTTTCGGGTAACTATCTTCCGTAATTTTGATGCCGAGACAGTACTGTATCTTACCAGCTAGCTGGTCTTCAGTTATTGAGAATCCTGTAATAATTTGTATGTCAGCATTTTTACTCCAACACAGTCTGCAGACGTCGTCTTGGTTAAAGTATTCTTCGGTATACACTTCACTGTTTAACATTAGAACATCAAAGGATGTCATGATTGAAGGACAAATTACTAACAAATAACTTTGTAATCCAAAAACTTAAGCGGTTGAAAAAAATATTTAAAAATTATTATTCGTTTGTTTTGATTAATTTGTAACGGGGGGACGAGACGAGAGCAAAAGGGAACGGGGGGGAAATAAGCTGATTGAACTGAAGGATGGGCGGAACTTCTATCTGTCAGTGCCATGTCCTTTTTATGTCATTCTAAGCGGGTGCGTTCATGCACGCCGGCTAAATAACGACCTACACGAGTTATAGACAAAAAATAAGAACTTGATTTTATTTCCAAAATTTTCTTTTCATTTATTTATTTTTTGGAAGTTTTTGGTTGATGTTACTCAAACTGTGACAGAAAACAACCATCAAAAGCTTGCTAGATAAAATTAATCTGTGGTCAAAAGTGACGTCCGATTTTTATCTCGCTCCCAAGGTAGATTTTATACGGCCCAATCGAAATTTATACTTCCAGTGCTCCCTGAACGGGGCATTAAAGGTTAATAATATGATTTACAACGTTCCGACTTCAAAAAGGAGGAGATTCTCAATTCGGCCGACTGTATATTTTTTTTAATGTTTAACATTTTTAGTGTCTTTGTACAGTTGCCATTTCACTAAAATTTTGTAACTGGCGAGACTGATGCTGTCAAAGTCATGGATTTTGACATTCAACTAACATTTCTGGAGTAGGTGCTCTGAGTACTGAAACCTAAGTAGGTGTAATGTTATTCGGTAGGTAATTAGCCGGTGCGGTATGAACGCACCCTGGCCCTGACAAAAGGGCAAACTTATAGTTCAATGAAATGAACTGAATGGCAGCACCGTCGACTCAAAGAGTAGAATAATACAACCGTCGACTGACACTAAAAAATTAATGACAAACTTTTGCTGGATTTGTATCAAACTTAGTTAACATTCTGATAATCATAATTTGAATAGTAGAAACAAATAAAAATTTAAATTCCACAAATTTAGACTTAGCAAGGTTGCATATCTTTTGTGGGACACAGCATACGCTTTAATTTAAAATACAAACATAATATATTCAGCTTAACAGAGCAGAAATTAAAGAAACTCTATGTAAAAGGATTATTACAGGATAGATGATTATTCTTGTCGCTTCTTCTCCCTAACCATAGCACCTTGTGAAGCGATGTAATAAAAAAAATAACATGTTGACTTCAATATGTCGAGTAATCAAGTGTCACTAATAGTCATCTGCAGCTAAATGTACATCCTGATGATCTCGAACGATAGATCTATTAATAAATAATAATAATAATAAATATTTCGGACACTTACACCAATCCTAGTCCCAAACTAAGCAAAGCTTATGCTATGGATACTAGATAACGAATAAACATACATAATATTTATATAAACATCCAAGACTCGGGAATAAATGTTCGTATTCATCATACAAACATTTACCCATCGCGGGATTCGAACCCGCAACCGTTGGTTTCGCTGATAGGATCACTATCCACTACACCAATCGGTCGTCAAATTGCATTACTATTATACTGTTTAGTGTCGCGGGTTCGAATCCCGCTCGGGGCATATGTTTGTAGGTACGATGAATACGGACACATGTACCCGAGTTATGTATGTTTTCATTTATCCATGTATTTATTTACAAACAAAAAGTATTTGTATAGTTTAACCATTTGGTATCCATAATTACAAGCCCAGTTGCTTAGTGTGGAAGTAAATGGCGCTGTGTGTATCGTCGTCGTCATCCTCTTGCGGTCCCAATTTATTAAGAACACGTGTTATTATTCCTCTTTTTTTGAGTGTTTTTCGAGTGTATGCATGTATGTATGTCTGTTCCTTTGGCGCATCCTGTAACCTAAACAGCCTGCCCAATTTCGAAGTGCATGGTGTCGTTAGACTTATCTTGAACTCTAAGGATGTTGCTCAAACGTAGATCTGCGCTTGACCGTAGTTCGAGAGAGGTGTCGTAATACAAGTTACATAAAGCTGTTTCTTTTTAACTGTCCTCAAGCAGAGATCTCTGTTTTATGTAACTTGTATAACGGCATCTCTTTCTAACTATGCTCAAGAGCAGATCTACGGTTGAGCAACATTCTGAAGTACGGGCCTAAGTAAACCACTATGAAACCACCTTCGGTATGACTGTCGAACAATTTACAGCTGAATTCAAGTTATTCGTGCTCAGGAGTCACCAGTAAACAGGAATTACACTAACTAAATTTGTTTGCAGTAAAAAAAACTTTAAATTGGTTTTCCTTCCGAGGGTTAGCTGGAAGAAATCTCTTACAGAGATAAACTCGCCTTTTGTTTATTGTAATTTCTGTCCTATGTTTGTTCAATGTATATTTGTATACTTATACAATAAAGTGTTAAAAAAAAAATTGGTTTTCCTTCCGAGGGTGTGCTGGAAGAAATCTCTTACAGAGATAAACTGGCCTTTTGTGTATTGTTATTTCTGTCCTGTTTGTTCAATGTATATTTGTATACTTATGCAATAAAGTGTTAAAAATTTCACCCTTTTGATCGCCTCCGTGGCTCAATGCAAACAACATTGGGTTTACGATTCGGAGGTCACGGGTTCGATCCCCAGCGGGGTACATGTTTAAGTACTCGGTTTGGTTGGTTGTAAGGCATTTTAAATGTCCGCCTGGCTAGCTACCACCATCTAAATCTGCCGCCAAGCAGCAATGTTAATGACATTGTTGTGTTCCGGTTGTCAGAGATAAGATAGCCAGTCCCCCAAATGTATTGGGGTTTCCGGGTCAGTACGCTTCCACCTTTGACCTCATCTTCACTTAACATCAGGTGTGATTGAGGTCAAGTACGAACCCGTGTTGCATAAAAAATAAAAAACCCTGTATTGTTGTACCAACTATGTTACAAAGAAAAGAGCAAAGAGTTCTGTTAAGATTTTTAATGTCGCAATAGGAATAAAACATTAACTTCACTTAACTAACATTTTCTCATTTAAAAATCAACTTAACATTACAATTGATTCTATACACTATTTGAATAGTGTCCACAGTTTTCATCTGTTTAATAGATAATTCGTAGGCACTGAAATACTATGCTGAAAGGAACATGGCAGCCGAGTTCATAGGTCCAGCAAGCAATGATTTTTGTACCACTAGACATCATTCTTAATTTGGCTGTGACAGAATAGTGTAAACAGTCATGTTTCATGACCACCCTCGGGCTATAGAATAAGTGCTTTATTATTCGGTCAATATGTCAAACATTAAGCTATAGTCCTTTTGTATTACTACGGCACACATGATTTTGTTATCATTAATATGAATATAGGTAATTTGTTTTTTTGTACAGTTTGTGCTTATATGAGTAAAAGTATATGCTGTTATTTACGTCATGCTCTGGGGCGGGACCACCTTAACCTAGGTACATATAATAGGAAATAAAGAAATGTATATAATTGTAGTCTTAATTTAAAAAAATGTATATCTATAGTCTTGTTGTAAACATTAATTCAAATTGGGGCAGCCGAGAGCATACTCCCTAGCGGGCCCACCTAGAAGATTCCATTACTGTAGGTTTTTGAATTCGATTATGAGACCATAAAAATGTAAACAAATCTGCTATACTCAATTTTGTATTTAATTTGGTATAAAGCGATTTAAGACAAATTTAAAATATTAAAAATACTGTAAAGCAGAAACTTATTAACAAAGCATATGATAAAATACCAGACTATTTAGATGATAATCATTCCTGGACATAATCAAATTGTTTGCATGCCAGGCTATTTCACAATTAATGTATACGCTTTTATAATAAGGTTCCAGTAGACATTCAAAATTTGCCTTTAAATAGCTTTAAAACAACAGTTAAACAGAAACTATGTGCCAAAGGCTATTATAAAATTTCTGACTATCTGGATGATAAGAATGCGTGGACATGAACCGCTCGGCAATATCCAGTATATTCTATTCTTCTTTGTCGAATCATAAATTTAACAATTATTTCAAAATGTATTTGTATTGACTTATTTAAAAAGAGCAACCCCTGAGTTTCTTGCTCGTTCTTCTCTGGGGAGACTGCCTAGTGAATGAGCGATAACTGTATGTCATGACGATTACAAATGTTATTCTTATAACTTACGAAATAAAACATTTTTGATTTTGATTTGATATGATAATAATGAAATATAAAAACCTTTATGTAAAATCAAAGCCTGATTTTAAAAGAGCAACCCTTCGAGTTTCTTGATTGTTCTTCTCAGGGGAAAATTGCATTTTGAACAAGTAGTAGCTTAAAAAATGTAAAATTGACTATTTTAAGTGTACTCTGTGTACCTACAAAATAAAGCATTTTTGACTTTGACTATCCTTCCAGAACATTTATAGCGCCTAAAAGAAGGTTGTGATAGATTTAATCAATGGTTAACATAGCCAAATTACGAATAACAGCTAGTGGTTCAATAATCATCACTTGGGATCACACAATTTAAGATGTCAGTGAAGGAATCAGTCACATATGCAATAGTAACATCAAATCATGATTGGGAGAGAACTTTAAATGGGGTTGGCTCAAATCAACCAGGTTTTATATTCTATGTCTATTCCATACAAAATCCAAAAACATAGATAAAGTGTAGCATGAATCATTCATCGTAAATATTTTCATCAAACCTTATCAAAAAATTTTGTGATTTTTGTGTATAGAACATTTGTTTTTTAAGTAAAACTATTGGCAGCCGAATAGTATCACTTGAATACTAGAAAAAATAGTTTGCCATTTCATTTCTACGAGTCTTCACCAGCATCTTAAATAGTATATTTTACACTCAAATAGATCACAAAATTGTATGTATTTATTCTACGGCATTTCATAACACACGTAAGCATTTAATAAGAAATGTGACAATGTAAAACACCCGTATTTAAAAAAATATGAGAATTCTAATATCTTTCATATTCACCTTAAATCCTTAGTATATAAATCTTTTGGTCACAGTGTTGATAAAGGGGTATGACACAAGTTTTTCTTTTTGTGTCATGCTCCAATTATCTACATGTAAACCAATTTTTCTGCTTACTCAACAAACAGCCCGAGAAAGCTTCAAATACAATCATTCTTTCCTTAATATCATAACAGCATTCTTATAATTCTAGTCATATTCACAGGGACTGTTTAAAAATTAAAAAAAATTAAAAATCTAGTCCATTGTCACACACTATCTCTATTCTTCTTGTCGCTCATGGTCTTTGTCCTTCTTCTTCTTTTTTTTCTTTTCCTTACGTACAGAATCATCAGCAGTTGATACATTCCCTTCCATTGTGGAGTCACCGTCTACTGTTGACTCAAGATCTTTCTTCTTCTTTTTCTTCTTCTTCTCAGCTCTCAATTCTGTTGAATTATTGGCGTCATCAGCATTCGCTGTGCTCGCTGTCCTTTTCCTGCTGCCTTCCTCAGCTTCAATGTCACCATTTTCTGTCCCTTTCTTTCCTTTGTAGTCTACGTAACTGTTCAACCATTCTGATGGTGTGTTTTCATTCGGCTTTCCAAACTTGTCTAACTTTCCTTGCTGAATGAGCTGTTTCTTCTGTGATGCTTTAGGCCCCAATCCCCATTTTCTGGGATATGTGTCCCTTTCCATTATTACTCTTTTCAGTTTTGCAGCTACTCCGTGGTCACACGAAGCCATTGTGGAAGTAGTCATCAGTGCAACAGCTAAAGCCACAGCCTCTCCTTTAGTTGTAACAATAACAATTTCCTGGTCAATTTCAATACCATCTTCGTACCTTAAAATACCAGGTAACAAAACTTTTGCACCATAACAGACAGCATTAACAGCACTGTCTTTGATAAAAATTCTTTTATGACCTATAAGTAAGCCTTCCAAAGGTTTGATTACTCGACGTAAATAGATCTCATCTTTGTGGTTTTCGTATGCCCATTGGGCATCGAGAATATCATGCATCGTCACCATGCCTTCTTTCTCGCCCTGTATGCCAGAACGGACGCGACGGAGCTCTATCATCTGCCCTCCAACACCCAACATCAGTCCTAAATGTACACACATTGTACGAATGTATGAGCCCGCTTCACAGCTCACCCAAAACACACCAATGTTACGTTCCTGGTCAAAATCCAACAGCTTACTGTCATATACAGTACGGACACGCAGTTGTCGCTTAACAGCAGATATCAGCGGTGGTCGCTGGAATAAAGCACCACGTAGTTTCTCCAACCCTTGTGTCACCTTTTTAATGCCATCAACTGCAGAATGTAAGTTGAATACAGCCACGTACTCCTTACCAGCGTTCTGCTGAGACTTCACGAGTCTCGTAGCTCGATCTATACACACAATGAGGCATCCAGTGACCTTTGGATCGAGAGTGCCAGAGTGCCCAGTCTTTTCTACTTTCAGAATCCTTTTTATCCAGGATACGACTTCGTGGGAGCTTGGGTTGCTCGGTTTATCGACATTGATGAAGCCGGACTTGACATAGTCGACGATAGAGCGCTTTAGGGGCGAGTTTCCAAAAGGTAGCGGCGTGTAGTGGTTAGTGCGCACATTCAGCCGATCAAAATTTTTCAGTAACAATGGCCAATACGCCGTGTCCAGCTTAGTCACACTCTCCGAAGGCTCGATCTTGAAGTCCCCGAGCTTCTGGAACGTGCCCAGAGACACTGTATCCTTGTTTTTCTTCTTCTTTTTTTCGGAGAAAACCTCCGCGCCGGGTTGTAACACTTCGGTCATTTTTGAGCGAGTCCACCCGCCGTGCCTGAGGTAATTCGCACTGTAGTCTCTTGTCTTGGTAATGTTAAAAAAAAATAATTTGATGTCCTAATTTCTTATTTTACTCAAACACAATAAATTCCATTCAATCTACACGTGCAACAAAGCACGCATCGAAATGAGGTTATCAAAAAAAATATTATTTTTGTTTTATATTTCAGCGCGAGGGGGCGCTGATTAGTGCCGTCGTCGCAATGACGCCAACCAAACCAACAGATGAGTCAATTATTTTTTAAATGTTTATCGGGTATTTACACAATTTTGTCGGGATTTACACTATAATCCGTATGGATAAAACAAGTAGGTACGTACCAAACAAACGCCACAGGATAAGTTCGTTTGATTGTTGAATTAAAATAAATTATGGACGAAAATAAAGTTTGTGAACGCTGTAACATGTTAGCCAATCGCAGAAATTAAATGTCAAAAAAAAGTTTTGCTGTCACTACTGTCATTTTGTCAAAATAAATAAGCGTGCAGCGGCGCGGCTCTCATTGTATTCGATTTTTCCATTTTCCCATGAATTAAAAACATAGAACATTCACCATGGCAGGTGTATTATTCGAGGACATATTTAATGTGAAAGATATGGACCCCGAAGGGAAGAAGTTCGACCGAGTGAGCAGGTTACACTGCGAGTCGGAGTCGTTTAAGATGGACCTTATTTTAGACATAAATTCCTGGATTTACCCAATGGAGATCGGTGATAAGTTCCGCTTGGTGCTCGCGACGACGCTTCGAGAGAATGGGTACCCCGATGGAGGGGAGTGGAACCCTTTAGAAACAGAAGGAAATAGGGCTGATAGTTTTGAATATGTTATGTCAGGAAAAGTATACAGGTTAGTTATTATTGTCATTAAATCGTCTAAAATTTGATGAAATGAGACCCGGTCCATTGTAGGTTAAATATGGTACACAAGTTTAATCAAAATGTGGTGCAGCTACTGGAATCTTTCTTTGAACGCTTCAACAGAATGCCCTGTCTGATGCTAGAATAGTTTCAGAATTGAAATTAGGTGTTGAGAGTATTAGAATTGGTGAGCAATGAAGACAGATAATTATTAAATACACATTATTTATTATCAATTACATTTCACATAGGTGAAACACTTCAAAAGGACCTCGCAGTCAGTGATTGATTAAAAAGGAGAAATAAGGAGGAAAAAAGGATGATCTCAATGGAGAACATGCTCAAAAACACTTAGTCAAACTAATAATCTGCTTGGAGTCTGACTGATTGCAGATATAACCCAGAGAAAAATATAAATATTTATGTATATTCATCCTTTACCTAGTTTGGGGCTCGATAATTGGTGTAAGTATCCAAAATATTATTATTTCCAGGATAGAAGGCGATGAAGCAGCCATGGAGCCGGCCTCTCGACTTGCTGCATACGTCTCATTTGGAGGGCTGCTAATGCGGCTTCAAGGAGATGCCAATAACCTGCACGGGTTTGAAGTGGACCAGCACATGTACCTACTCATGAAAAAACTAGCATTCTAAGTGCTCAATCGTACAATTAATGATTGGCAAAAGGATTTTCATGCAGTGTTTACCAGCTGGTGGTAACCCTTTCCTCATTTATCATATTATGATAAGGAAAAACAGACATGGAACACTATAAATTAAAATAAAAGTGTTATTTCGTTCTTTTCAAATTGACACATTTAAGGGTGCTTTATGTACAGAAATGCCTGAGTAATTTACTAAGTTGAGCGGTGTACCTGGAGTTACTTCTTAGACCTACACTTGTAGGCAACACATACAAAAATTTTAATCTCTGGCTCACATTTTTTTTCATTGCACTCAATTGTCTTCTGTCCTATTGAATATTCTTCCTCCCGACATTGTTTGTCCCATGATCCACTGTTGTAACATTTATCAGGTGATAGCATAATGGAAGCACTCACGGTGCAGTCACATTAGCTATTCATTGTGGCATTTTTATACAAATGATGCAGTGCTTCGGATGGGACATTAAATAGTTCTGGTTGTTTTCAGTTAAAGGCAGTCATTAAGCTATGTTTGTGGCCTATAGGGATGGCTTAAAAATACTGACTGTCAGGTCAACGAATCCACCAATGAGAGCAGTCTGTGCCCCCACACTGGGGACATGTAAACATTTTAAACTGCTCAGCTGAGAGTAACAATGCTGCATTATTTTGGCTATAAATTATTCTGGGCAAATTCAAAGAATTTACAAAAATCAAAAGAATTGAACTGAGATCTAGACCCATCGTTTGGTACAGACTTCGTACTGGTCAAGCTCATTCAGCGTTTTAGCCATTCGTGTTCATTGGCAGGTTGGTTTCTGCAACTCAACGAATAAGTGCGCATATTTTGCATACGAGGTAAATAGTTAATACTGCCACCTAAGCTCCTGAAGGAAGCCGAGCTACTTTGGGATGTTGCCACAGACTGACTGACTCCGGCCCTCCAAAATGGGTGGCTCGATGTATGGCAACCTCCTCGCACTCCAAAAGCACGTGGGCAGATGATTCCTCATCCTCCATGCATGGTCTGCACAGGGGCTTGTCTGTGATACCTATATTGAACAGATGATTGTTGTAATGACCTGTTAGTGTACCCGTGATCAAACGCAGTTGCGCCTTGGAAAGGTACATTAGTTGGTGAGTTAAGTGCTCACTCCGTGCTGGAACTGCCACTCTGTTTGCCTGTGGTCTACCCTTAAGGTCCAGGCGTTTTAGCCATCTGGACTCTGGCAGTAATGATTGATGCAATTGCATGCATTGCCATAAAATAAAAAGTTGTATTGAATTCAAATAACGTGACATTCCCCTGCCACAGCCTGAATGTGTTAAGAAAAAACAAATTCCATGCGAGAACTACTGTTTGTGTATTTTTTTCTATTTGCAAAGGACATAAATAGCACATAGTTACATGATCTTTGTTATTTGATAATACAGTTGATTTTAGCTTGTATCATAAAATCCTTTTGGAATCATTGGTCATAGATTCATTCTAAGTTAGGTTCCGTATTTTGTAAGAATAAATTGTATATTCTCTATCGACTTGTTTTTTTGTTAGCTTATATTGTAGACCGACTTGTGTTGTGCCTTAAAGTAGGGGTCAGGTTCAGTAAGGTGTACAATAATTATATTTATCATGGAACTACATTATAAAGGCGAATTGTGCGTGTGTTTGTAGGTATGTATGCACGCCTAAACGGTTGGATGGATTTAGATGAAATTTTGATGGTAGATAGAATAGGACCCGGGTTAACATATAGGCTATTGTTTTTACTGGACCGATTTTGATAAAATGTAATACGCGAACGAAGTCACGGGCAACAGCTAGTCATCCATAATGTGCCACTGAACCGTAGAATGGTAACATTTACGGAAACTAACAAATACTGTGACTGTGTGTTGTCGCTCTGAAGAGACGTATGTGACTATCTTTACCGATTTTTTTCGCACAAGCACGTGGCCGGACAGCTCTGTTACAATACAATACAAATACACTTTATTGCACAACAGAAAAGAAAATACAGTTTCAGAAAAGTGGAAACAATAGAATGTACAATTTGGCGACCTTATCACTAAAAGCGATCTCTTCCACGCAACCTTTGGGTATAAGGACAGTTCATTTGAAATAGGTAGGTTGTGCGGTATTAAATGATGTACGTGATTTACTTTTACGTGATGGATGTAAGAAAAACAGGTTACAAATGACTACTTTGAAAATATTATCATTATGGCGTAGTATTGACGGATACGGTACGGATACTGATTGAGCCTGCCTTTGAAACAAACAGTTGCAGGTTCGAATCCCGCTGTCATGAATGTGAACATTTACACCTGAGCTATGTTTAGGTAAGTTCATAAATTAACTAACTATATTCACATAACATAAAACAATGTAAAAATTCATTGAAGTAGTACTTTATAGGAAGTGCCTTTCACAAAATATTATTTCGATAGCAAGACACATGTCTACTTGCTTTCGCATCTAGATATTTTAGTTACGTTACATATCTTTTGTAATAATTAATAACGCGGCGGGTCAGGGACCTCATTCGCACTACACACAAACCTTTACTGGTTTTCGTAGGCGTCTTATAGTGAAGACTGTTCAAATAATGTGCTATGGATAAATAAACCAAAAAAAAAAAAATATAACACAGGCTCTCCCTAGTTTGGAGCTAGATGATTCTTTACCATATAGGCACAGAACGGTCATTGTTAAACATACGTCTCCCACATAGATGTCCAGAGAAGTACAGAGCGACCGGTTCCTAGTGACCTGCATCTAGGTAATTACGAGTAAATTTTCCATGTTGTGCACTGCCATCTACCGTAAAATAGTCGCATATTATATTTTCTAAAACAGCGCCATCTATTATCAAGTAGAATTACTGACTCATGCACTGCAATCTATTGTTAAGTAGTTCAACTACAATAAATGCTGGTTACCAAAATTGTAATATCTATACTCAATAGAATACTTCTAAAATTTTAAAAAATGTACTGTGTGTACAGGTGAATTTGAATTCGTGTAATTCCCATTAACTGGTGACGCCACTCTTGATTACGAACAACTTTGCCCAAAAATTAAAAATAGACGAATTCGATCAAAAAATTTTCGAAGTGAAACATTCTGAAACCATCTTTCATCCGGTGACCCGCATGCTCGTTTGCCGCCCTCATATAAAAAAAAAATCTTTAGGATGTAAGTTCAACAATGTTCTAATTGGTGACTCAACGCGATTACGAACAACTTTCCACTAGGGACCATAGTCGAATTCAGCTGAAAATGGAATTTGTATAGGTAATCGAAAATTTATTGGTCGAATTCGACTATGGATCCTCGGGTAAAGTTGTTCGTAATCAGTGTGGAGTGATGTCACCAGAAAGCTGGAATTACATGAATTAAACACCCTATTTACTTTATTACACACTCATTTGAGTGCTCTGTTTTTTATTAATTGTTTGTATATGTACCGAAGAAGCGGTAAAACAGTTTCTTTCTTTTCGTTCGTCGTATACAGAGTCTATTCACGGTGAAGTCATTCTTCAGTACAATGGCAGAATGCTTTACGAAAGATTTTGACGCCTTCTTGTGGGACAACCCGAAAGCTTCGTTACGCACTATAATTTACACTTCCCTTCACTTGTACACCATCACTGCTTTTGCTGCTCAATATCTGCCATAAAGCTTCAAAACTCAGAATGCACAAAATTATAAGAAATAAAAACAAAAATGCAACATCACTGAGTTCCCGCCAAAAAGCCATGCACCCTATGAAATATCAAAGGCGGTGTCATCTCTTCGCTGACATGAAACCGCCAAATAGTCTTTTTCAATTCTATAAAATTTTCCTAAACGACGAAAATTTCGAATTTGGAACAGGCATTCCCAGACGCACGCGTGACTTGGCCCCGCGGCGCGCGACACGTGCCGCCGTAATGAGGGCTGACGTAACGTGTGTGCCACCCTTAATTGCCATTGTTTTTTGTTCGAAGCCCTTGTTAAAAGTTTTGGTGCGAAATATGTTTATAATTGGTTTTGTAGACAACGTGCATTTAGTGTAATATGATATAAAAATCAATAAGGGATGAAAATATGTGGTTGTTTTCGACATTTATTAACTATTTAAGTATTGAAGAACCAAAAAACCGAGACAAGACCAAAAGACAGCATGTTTAGTACTTTGCGGGATTTGTCATGTTGGATTTTTACCATAAAAAGTATCCTATTGACACTCTAGGGATCAAGACGAATCGACCTTTCACTTCAAAATCGGTCGAGTCGTTTAGGCTACAGGAGGTAACTTTTTTTTTATGTACAACGGTTTAGCCTCAATCACACCTGATGTTAAGTGAAGATGAGGCCGAAGGTGGTAGCGTACTGACCCGGAAACCCCGTCTTATTTGGGGGACTGGCTATCTTATCTCTGACAACCGGAACACAACAACAACCTGTTTAGCGGCAGATTTGGATAAGATGGTGGTAGCTAGCCAGGCGGACATTTTAAAATGCCCTACCACCAACCAAACCGAGTACTTAAACATGTACCCCGCTGTAACCCGCGACCTCCGAATTGTAAACCCAATGTTGTTTACATTGAGCCACGGAGGTGGTTAAAATTTAAATCTATACAGAGTGTTACAAAAATACTCGTAAATCTGAAAGTTTGTTAAAGGATCCCATTGTTTAGAATCTATTGACAATATATGAAAACATCATGACTTAATATTGTATAACGGTTTATAATTTTTAATAAAAACATTAAATAGACATTGTGGACCCGCAACAATTTCAATGGTTTTATTAAAAATAATTTTTAAAATGTCAATAGACTCTTGACAAGGGTTCCTCTAACACGCGTTCAGCTTTACGGGTATTTTTGTAACACCCTGTATACATACATTCCCTCGAAAAACGTAACCCTCGTAAAAATAATAGAAACCGTCTTGTAAATGGATGAAACTCAAGGAGCTGAAGCTGAAGAGCTTGTGACGAGGTGTTCAACCTCCACCACTTTCTTTTCGATACTCTATGACTTTTTACTTTTTTGGAATAGGATTCAAAATTCGAAATTCTAAATTGTTTTCTGAAAACAGTCGTTTTTCGGTACTGCTACGACGCGGATCTTTTTCCAGATGTTTATTCTTTTTCACCATAATTATAGTAATTCTCAAATAATATTGGTTTTGTACGTGCAATAATAGATTTAATATAAAAGTATGAGTGCTAATAAAACAATGAACTTCAGCCTGTTTTTTCACCGACATCCCCTGCACCAGACTGCATGCAGTCCAGTGCAAGTCTGCTGGACCAAAAGGCACGGATCTCACGGCCTTGTCTCACCTCTTACGACGCCCAACTCCATTCCTACTACAACAGTCGACATCCCAGGGTGAAACCTTACCACCCGTCGCAAGCTTTTGTATCCGCGTTACAAGTAAATCAGCAAACTGACAAAAGTCATAAAAAAAATACAAACTAATATCAAAATTAATATACTTATAAGCTATCCAGAAAAAGTTGGCTGGTGAAGCTGCCAGTCACCAACACGTCTCTTCCCGTGGGTGTCAAGTAATTTCTATAGACTTTCACTTTTCAACGGCGAACTCAAAAATCACAAAATGAAATCATCATCTGATTTAAGAGCCATGCTCTTGTCGGTGGAGATTTTTCCATATCTCTCGGCTCTCCGCCTTCCTCTTGACCTGATACGACACGACGTTCATCTTCTCTTTTATCTGCTGCATGTAGCTTATTCTCGGTCTTCCTCTTTTTCTTTTCCCCTCTATTCTTCCTTCTATTATGGTTCTAATGAAAATAATCATCGTGTAGTATAAGGTGTCCCAGCATTTTCCCTCTTAGGCTCCGCTGAAAACCATGTTTTTTACCTGTTATAGGTAGGTACGTAAATTTTATACTAATTAATACGACTGCAACTACATACTTTTATTAATGCAGCTTTACAATGATAATTACGTAACCAAAAAAGAGAAATAGCCTATAACCTATCTTCCCACGTGGCACCCCGGGGGGTGGCCCTCCCGAGGTGGGGTTCCAATTGGTTCAATTTATCGCATAATGGCGCCAGGGAAGTGCTAACGAGGTGCCAGTGATTGTTTAGTGTCTTATATACAGTCGCAGATTTAGTGGACATAATTTCTACTGGAAGCAGCCCTAAAAGCGTATATGCCATAGACGTATAGATAGTGGTAGACCCGACATTATTAATAAAGAATAAGAAAATTTTATTTGATCCATTAAGCGACACACATACATTCCAGTTAATTGATCGGATTGTATGTACACATACAAAACATAAAAATATGAAATATCAGTCTAAAATAAACAGTTTTACTTTTCGGTGTCGCAACCCTTTGCGAATCAATCAAATCTCAGTTACGTTGTAGTCGAGACGAAAAAACGACTACAACGCTGGTTTTCAGTGGAGCCTAAAGTAAGCCTAATTGTGTTCTATTGTTATCATCAAAAATTATTGGAAATTATTTTGCGCAATAAAGAGCATGTGTATTGTATTGTGAGATCACAGACGCTAATGTAGTTGTAGTTGTAAGTACATCCTTCTTTGATTTGAAATGTAAGTTTTAACCGGGGTACTTTTGCTTTATATGTATAGCATAACATAACTGTGTGTGTATCTGTAATGCCAATAAAGTTTTTATCTATCTATCTATCTATCTAATGGGACATACACAAATAATAAATACTTAAATCCCTGAATAGTTTACACATATATACTTATTTGACGACTTGTTTGGTGTAGTGGTTAGAAACTCTGCTACTATACCAAATGGTCGCGGGTTCGAATCCCGCTAGGGGCATATGTTTATACGATGAATACAGACATGGTGTTCGCGAGTTATGGATGTTTTTCATTTATACATGTAATAATTTACAAAAAAAAAATATTTGTGTAGTTTATCAACCATCTGTTATCCATAACACAAGCCTAGATGATTACCTACTGTGGACCTAGATGGTGCTGTGTGTTTGTGCAAAGATATATTTTTTTTTTTTTATATCCGCATGAATATTGCTGTTGAGTTTTGTTGTGGATCTCTGATTAGCACCAAAAGTATGATATCAATATAAATTTGATAAAGATCTCATGATGCTCGCCTGAGAATGGAACGTTAGTGAAGTCGGTTTTTTTACGTGATGCTAGCATCTAGATGTGTATTCTAGAATACACACAGTGGAATACAGCTATTTTGACAATGTCAAACAACTGTGCTGACATAATTAAGAGGGTAAGTGTTATTCAATATTATTAGTGATCATTTTGGCGTCACGTGTTGCTGGAATCCTCAATCAATCAATCAATCAAGTACACTTTAATTGCAACAAAAATTCAACAAGACACTTCATAAAAATAGCTTAAAAAATTGTACAACCAGGCGATCGCTATTAAGCGATATCTACCATTTCATTCATTTTCACAAGCAGAATCTTTTACCTATGTTTATAATTTATATCCAAAAAAAACTATGCATAAATGGGCCACTGAAATATACAAGCCCCATAAATGTTCTTCAAAAACAACAAAGTTATTTAGATGTCTTCATGAAAAGTGGCAGCGCTCACCATGGACTTTTTGTCGGCAGCACTTTTTTGTTCGCCGTGTGTGATACTGCATAGAATACTACTGGCTCTCCGCCCGCGGCTTCGCCTGCGTGGAATAAGTTTATCGCGGAAATTTGTTTATTGCACGGGAACTACTCACTTTATCGATATAAAAAATATCCTATAATTCAGGGTATATTGTACCTACGTACCAAATTTCATCCAAATCCGTTCATCCGTTTCGCTGTGATTGAGCAACAAACGTACATCCAAACTTTCGCATTTATGATATTAGTTAGATACATTCCATCTTCGCAAACAAAATTGGCCGATTTGGATTTTGTGTCCAGCCCACAACAAGTCCGTCACCTGACTGCGCTGCCAATTTTTACAAGTGCCCTATTTGGCACTATTTTTGACATTGTCGAAATAGCTGAATTCCACTTTGTGTATTTCTAGCATAACGTATAATCTACGTGTTGTTTTGTCAATTATTTATTAGCGGTTCATTATTTTATGGATTTTGTCCGGTCTGCTCGTAGTATAAGTCTGTGGTCCATGTCCGATATTCCCTCTGACCTTTTGACTAGAAAATCGATTCATCAATTGAAGTACCTACCTACGCAAGTGGTTGCAACATAATTGATCACTTTATAATTGGTTTATGGAATGAGCAAAACCGCCTCCGTGGCTCAATGTAAACAACATTGGGTTTACGATTCGGAGGTCGCGGGTTCGATCCCCAGCGGTGTACATGTTTAAGTACTCGGTTTGGTTGGTGGTAGGGCATTTTAAATGTCCGCCTGGCTAGCTACCACCATCTTATCTAAATCTGCCGCCAAGCAGCAATGTTAATAGTATTGTTGTGTTCCGGTTGTTAGAGATAAGATAGCTACCCCAAATGTGTTAGGGTTTCCGGGTCAGTACGCTTTCACCTTCGACCTCATCTTCACTTAACATCAGGTGTGATTGAGGTCAAGTACCAACCTGTTATGCATAAATAAAAAAAATGTGTTTATAACGGACTCCCAAAAACGAGGAGGTATGTGGTATTTTCGTCTGTTCGTATTTCCTTTAAGTATGGTCAATCATACATACATACGTATCACGACCTTTATCCCAATTGGGGTGGTCAGAGATATCCCAAACATTAGCGTTTGGGTGTTCCAAACATTGAAAGTTGCCGTTAAAACGTGCAAGTCTTAGAGGTTTTCGGTGGAAAGTCCCATAGTCGCCTTTTAGGTCATCCACGGGACCTAAAGCATGTATAGAAAAGGCAGAGTATTGGCAGAAAAGTGAATGACTTCGAAAAAGTGAAGGGAAATGTATATGTAAATATAAATAAGGTGACAGTGCTTTACGGAAGACGGAAAATATACCTACCTACAAATAATTTAATAAACTGAAGCTATTATATTATACTCGACACTGGCAGATATGTCGCCCAAATAGCTTACGATTGACAATACCAGTTTTCTAACTAACCCTATGGTCGACGGGAAGAAATCCCCCTATGTGATGATAAGTCCGCCGTTGTACTCAATTTATGTATCAATGCAAAATTATGCAAAATTGGTGTTGCGGGGTGTCCATGGGCGGCGGTGATTGCTTTCCATCAGGTGACCCGCATGCTCGTTTGCCGCCCTTTCATGTAAAAAAAAAAAAAAAAAAAAAAAAAAAAAAATGTATTGCCTTTTTTGTACAATAAAGCGTTTACAAACAAACAAACAAACCTAATCAGTAGGAGGTAAGTTTTTTCCTAGCTTTAAACACTAGTCCATTTTTAACCTCCTATAATCTTTAAACAGGCCGGGCATTGACCTTACTCCATGGCCGTTATTGCCGATTTAGGCGGAGACTATAATAAAGGAAAAATTACAATTAGGTACTTACCAAATAGGCTTCCAAATTCAAGTGACAATAAATGTTCTAATACTCACTGCTGCGTCGAATTGTAGTGCGTGATGTATTTTATGAGTTAATGTGTGGTAATAAGTGTGAGCAGCGAATAATGATGATAAATATTAATAAATTAGTATTTTAAGATAAAATTACGCGTTCGCGCCAAGAGCGGAAAATATGAAATAAAAAAAAATGAAAGGCAAAGGAAGGAAATTATATTCTTCCCTCTTTACAAGCATTCACAATAATTGTGCTAAGTATTGGCGCGTCTAATCTTAAAGGCCGTGATTTTTAGCACATGGATAAAGTACCTGTCAGTGATAGAATAAAAATATTTTCTAACAAATCGGTATCTTGCGAATCCAAATCCGTCCAGCCATATAGGCATGAAGAGGTAACAAACATATATACAGACACACAAACTTTCGTATTGATAATATTAGTTGGAATTAGGTGGGATAGGTATTCAGTAACAAAGCACTTATTAAAAAGCTTCTTTAACTGAGGTTGTCTGGAAGAAATCACTTTATCATTTATGTCAAAAGTTCTTTGTATTTTATTTTTGTGTGCAATAATGAATTTAATAATAATAATAATAAAAAAAATATATACTAATTAAAATACTACATTAAATACATATAACTACAATACAATAAAATTAATAAACTACATTAAAATTACCATTGTGAATTTCATTGCGTCGGAGAATATTCTTAGAACTCTTATAGGTAACTATTCTCAAAAAAATCGATCAATAACCTTGTTATATTTATGAAAAATTTCACCGAGCGGAGGCAAATATCACGATTTAATAAACTATTTTTAGGAGATCTTAGCATCTTTTACAACGCAATGAAGTTCACAGTGGTAACTTTAATTTAATATTGCAGGTTTTATTAACTAAATAAATATACTATACCTAAAGCAAGCTACTTATTTGTTAGAAAACATTTTTATTATATTAGTGATGGGTACTTTATAATCAGATAGCAAATTACATATTTTTACCGGACTACACAATCCAGTCGAGCAATGGAAGGGACAGGCTTTAATGAATAATGAAAAATGCAACATATCAAACGTTAATTTATAGAAGACTCGAGCTCAAAATGACTCCACGTCACCTAAATAAAATAATTTTTGATAAATAGAACGCGGCATTCGAATTATAAAATCACCTTGACACCTATTGGCTGCTAGCGGACCAATCACACGCCGCCGTTTGACGGAGGCGGGAAGAGGCAAACGTAATGCAAATGAGTTTTTTTTTAAACCCGTTTCGACGCGGTCTGTTTGCTGATGGCCAGTTGTTCATAAATTGTGATTTTATTGAGAGCTACGGTGTAATGTAAGCACCTTTATGATATTGACTGTTAGAATATGCCGCTTTTTGAATAATTTATGTAGTAGATAATATATCTAAAATTATCTAGGCACGTATGAAAAGAACTACGAGTGATTTGATAAACGTCACTTACAGCAAAAGGACACTAAGCCAAGATGCCAAGTACAATTGTTTTTGTACGCGTCTAAAGCCCTCGTTAATTAATTAATTCACAAGGTGGACGGACGAGCTGGTGAAAGTCGTGGGAAGTCGCTGGATACAGGACCTCGTCCAACCGGTCACCTGGAAATCTATGGGGGAGGCCTATGTCCAGCAGTGGACATGATGATGAGTTAATTAAGATTAAAGGCAGAGGTATCCCAAGGTTATTTGAATGATTCCAGTTCTTAGTAAGGTCGGTTCAAGTCCACAAAGCTCAGCTTGTGATCGGATATTTGAAGCACAAAAGACTGCGATGCCCACTTGCATTTACATAACTGGTTTTTATTTATATGTTTTTTACTAGCAGTATAATAAACTAGCAATGTATATCGAATTGTACTCCATCCGTATAGAGGAAGATATTCCTCTATAATGCGATAATGCGGGAACGACTACGGTAACGCTGTGGTCACATTACATATTGTTGTAGTACATTATTAAATATTACCTAAAATCGTTTTGATCGCCAGCCACATTTTGATGCAGATTCATGAACACTACAGCGCAGAGGTTATATTAGAACGTGTCAAAACTGCCTGGAGCAGTCGTTCCCGCATTATCGCACACCTCACAGCCGGGATTACCCCCCCTTGCCTCTCACTCCCGCCCTCCGATCCCTCTGGATGAGAGGGAGCGAAAGCTCGAGATGTCAGTCAACCGACAGAGACCGCGTCGCGACAACGCACCTTATTAAAAAAGCCTGTCATTGTCTATGATCTGATAGTTCTGATTTTGAATTTAGAAGTGCAGTGGTGGCGGAACGGTGTTTTTTTTTAAATTAGTTGTTGTGCCATTATGATTTTTTAATTTAATTTAAATTGGACTTTCTATAATTAATTACCAATAAATATCATCATATAAATATGAACAAATTTAAAGTGCACAAACTTAAGTGTCGACTAGCTGAATACAATGAAAGCATGATTCTCTGAAATGCTTTAACGGTTTGAAAAAAAAATGACACTTCAAAAAGTTTCAAGTGTTGTGATTTGAAAAAATAAAAAAAAAGGATAAATTTTCTGTTATCGTCTGAAGTGGCAATGTCCGGGGATGCTTTCGCCTCTTCGCTTCGGGCTGTTTCGATACTTACACGATTCTTTTAAGGTACCTTATTCTTACTTACATATTATTCTAGTTTATTATTTAATAGCATAAGGAACCTTGACGAGGCCGGATGCAGCCGCCGAGATGGCAGAAAAAAATCAAAATTAATGTCCGTATCACAGAATGTTACTCAAGCAGAGATCTCCGCTTGACGACAGTTAAAAAGGGAAATATGGGCCTCGGAGCGTTTATCCTACATGGCATTCCATACAAATTTTCAAGCCCAATTTGTTCGAAATGAATGGACCGATTCTAATGAAACTTTATATGTATATAAGCAGGATACATAGATCTAAAAAGTTAGTAGAAAGCATTTTCTAAATATGGAATCTAAAAGAATATATTGCATTTTTCTGTTTCTTAAGTATTAATTAAAATCGCTCTCATTTAGTAGTTCTACTCTTTTTCGAAAATATTTCCAACTAACTTTTTAGATATATGTATCTTACTTACACGTATTAAGTTTCATTACAATCAGTCCATTAATTTAGAAAAAATTGGATTTGAAAGTTTGTTTAAATAATGCTCTTAAAAAATATACGGCAAAGTTAAATTATCTAGTTATAAGTAGTTTGTAGGCTTAGTTTATGTATTTTTATCTTTACGTTATATAATAATTAGCAACTATAAAATACACCCGTATTGCTACTATTAGTACAAACCTCACCTACTGGTAGCTTGTATCTTTGCATGGAAGAGATCGCTGTTAGCGATAAAGCCGCCTTTTTTTGTGCGATTAATGATGTACGTTGTATTCTTCATGTAGCTTTTGTTAATTGTGCAATAAAGAGTATTTGATTGATTGCTTGATACGGACATCTGTCACATCCCCTCCGAAAACATTTTTCTTGCTTTCGGAGTCGAAACCTTAGGTCTTTGGGGGTCGGGCGCTCTTTAATTTTTCTTTATCATTTTAAAGCGCTTAGCTAATGTCACTGGTGAACCTAGAGCTGGCTGTTTCCTCACTCAACGCTTGAGTATCTACATCCAGCGAGGAAACGCTGTCGGCGTTTTGGGTACCTTGCCATGCGGGTTAAATTTTTTACAGTATTCTATCTTTTTTTTTAATACACAACAGGTTAGCACTTGACCTCAATCACGCCTGATGTTAAGTGAAGATGAGGCCGAAGGTAGAAGCGTACTGATCCGGAAACTCCATCTTATTTGGGGAACTGGCTATCTTATCTCTGACAACTGGAACACAGCAATGTTATTAACATTGCCGTTTGGCGGCAGATTTAGATAAGATGGTGGTAGCTATATAGGCGGACATTTAAAATATCCTACCACCAACTAAACCGAGTACTTAAACATGTACCCCGCTGGGGATCGAACCCGCGACCTCTGATTCGTAAACCCAATGTTGTTTACATTGAACATTGATTAACCATTTTAAGTGTACCTTGTGTACCTACAAAATGATGATTATTTTTCCTTTACTATACCCTAGGTACGGAAAGAGCGTAGGTGACTGCGGTCATCCAATTTGGTAGGTCCGGGTTCGATCCCAGGCAGGCCATGTGCCAATGAGTTTATAATTACTTATGTGCACTTATCAGACTGCTCTTAAAACGGTGAAGGAAAATATCGTGAGGAAACCTGGTGGCCTAAGAAATAAAAATTCTAAGGCATGTGAAGTCCCTAACCCGCTTTGGGCCAACGTGGTGGACTATTGCCCATACCCCCTCATTATACGAAGGAAGGCCTTTAACCCTGTATTGGGATGTTTAGAGATGATACTCCGCTGGAAATACCCATGCCTTGTTTTTGGCAAAACGACGTAATTAATGTAATGAACGCTATAGACCTAATGCGCTAGAGACAATGTAACTATACCCGCTATTAACTACAGGTGACTATTTTAAATGTGTACCCCACTGAGAATTGAAACCGCCATCTAGAGGTGAATTAGATCTAGGGTTACAAGATCAACTAATATTTTATATACTAAAATAATAACCTACCTTATACCCTCAACACTGAGAAGTGATCGCTGGAAAGGAAGAGTCTGGGCGTGGAGTCGCACTAATCTGTGTAGTGAAAGTCAAGCCCCAGAAAGGGGAGAATTGGCAATTAGGCAAAACAGAGAAGTTAAACAATTTGTCGAGAGTCAAGAAAATGTGCTATCGGGAAAGAGCCCTGCGCTAGTACCGGGCACATCTCTCATCGATTCGGCCCGTATAACCATGATGGTTGATGGGGCCATGGGAAGGTGGTGGGTTTGTCGTTATACCCAAAGGTTGACTGGAAGAGATCGCTTTTAGTGATAAGGTCGCCAAATTGTACTTTCTATTCTTACCACTTTTCTGAAACTGTGTTTTCTTTTCTGTTGTGCAATAAAGTGTATTTGTATTGTATCGTATCGTATCGTATCGTATCGTTAGGTATCGTATCGTATTGTATTGAATTGAATTGAAAGTTTGTGTGTGTATATATGTATGTTTATTACCTCTTCACGTCTAAACGGCTAGACAGATTTGGTTGCAATTTGGTTGGTAGACAGGTAGGACCTGGATTAAAATAATATTTTTACTTTTATCCCGGAAAAGTGACTGGTTCCTGTAGGAAAGGTATTATCAGTGGGATTGCTTTTGAGTAATAAAGTGGCGTCACTTTATGACTTACATATTTGGTAATAGAATGTATTCTATGCGGACGAAGACGCGGGACAGGGAGTTGTTTATATTGAGCCAGGGAGGCCGTATGATTGGGTGGCGGCCGTGATTGGATTACTATAAAAATTATACGTAGTTTGCATATCAGATGACTTTGAATGATACGACAGAGCTGATCATGCAGTCACGCGGTAGGTAATGAATGATGCATTTAGGGAATAGACAGAACAGCATAGAAGTCACTTTTACACTTTTTAACCGACTTCCAAAGGGAAGATGGTTTAAAATTCGACTGTATTTTTTTAATATTTTTTTATTTTATTTATAAAATAAACATACTATAAAACAGAAACTTATTAAGAAAGCATATTATAAAATATCACATTATTTAGATGATAAACATTCATTGACATACCAGCTCGTTCGCATAACCAGCCTATTTCACAATTAATAATAATAATATTATTAATAATAAATATTTCGCACACTTACACCAATCATCTAGTCCAAAACTAAGCAAAGTTTGTACTATGGATACTAGATAACGGATAAACATACATAAATATTTATACAAACATCCATGACTCGGGAACAAATGTTCGTATTCATCACACAAATATTTACCTTTAATAATAAATATTTACCTTTAATAATAAATATTATTGTGCCTTTTGTAATATAAAAACCTTTTTTTTTTTAAAGAGCAATCTCTCGAGTTTCTTGCTTGTTCTTCTCAGGGGAAAATTGCTTTTGAACAAGCAGTAGCTTTAAAAATGTAAACTTTGACTATATTATGTGTATCTACAAAATAAAGCATTTTTGATTTGATTTATAATACGACAGTGTTTATATTAAAAAAATATGTACAATTTATTCCTAATCCTTATAGCAGCTTACTAGCAACGCTCTCCTTGTGAATTCACTCAGAGCGTAACATAATATGTCTCTCTAGCGTTCATAATAAAATCGAATTCTTATGCCATCCATCCAAGCCCCTCTTTATTATGAAATCTCTCAGCATCACATCCCACACATAAGTAATTGCCTTCAGCTGATCTGATATCAAAAATTCTAAAATTTCATGCTGTATATAAGCTAGTGATTTTGGGTATTTCTTTCAAGCATACCAATGGGATTTGTTATAAAGTACATGCCCATTCCCATCAATGGTAACACTGAATGGAAATAGTGACATACCGGAGATTTGCATCGCTGTTTATGGGCGGATTTACCACATGCTGGGACGCGCTGGACAGGCAAGCACTAACCGCTCTCACACAATAGAGCGGGCTCAGGCATGACTGACTCAAGCTTGGCTAATCACGTGAATACATTTACAATAGCGGTCTCTCATTACGACGATCGCGTTGGCTCCAGTTATCTTTACAAACTTCAAACTTCAAGCATTTATTTCAACGTAAGACACATGATATCATTTGTTGAATGTCAATCTAAATCTATTGCAAATAAAAATAGCGCTTAAGCATTTTTTCGGTCAGTCAGTATGTCCAAGCTACCACCGCTTCTGAAAGGGAAATCATCTGTGGGACTTTTCCCATGAATTCCCACAAAATTGCGGCGCAAGAAACCCACAAGATATTGGGTCTTTACCTATGAAATTTTTTTTCTTTGTTGATCATATGTACCAATTCCTACGATTTTCAAAGCTATATCCAAATTTGTTTTTTATTTGGAAAATGGAATATTATTTCAAGGTTTCACATGAAATATTTTTTAATTTCTCGGCTAAATCACATAATAAAAAAAATTTGAACAGAGCTCTTTTCATGTGCTTCCCATAATCATTTCTTAGATTCGCTGAAACTTTTATAAAGCGGTTACTTTTAAAAATTAACGCTGCCTATACTTAACTTAATGTTATCCGATAATACACACAAAGTTTAGCTAAATTTGGATTTGCCGTTCCCAAAAAAAAAACAAAAATGTTTGTATGGAGAAAACAGTCTTAATGAAATTCTTCATACAAAACGCCAATTTCATAGGTAAGGACCTAATACAATCGACTATACTCTTGGAAAGGTACCGTCTATAATCATACATACAATTTATCTGTCAGATCTTCTTTGGATAAATAAATATACATACAGTGCCATATAGTTACACACTATAAGCAACTAGGCTTGTATTATGAATACCACGTGTGAAATGTGGTGGGGTTTCCGGGTCAGTACGCTTCCACCTTCAACTTCATCTTTATTCTCTTTCTATCTTTCTGTATTATAATTGTAATGAAATCGATCGGCATTTAATATAATTAAATTAAAAACTTAAAAAAAGGTGTTAAATGTGAGACTCGATCTCAAACTCAAAGCGCAGTCCGAATTGTCGGCCAAGAGAGTCTCACTGACCGACTGGATCCCCTGGCGTTGCGAAGAGACGTCGCGTCCCTGTGTATTCTCTATCGCATATTTCATGGGGAGTGTTCTGAAGAACTGTTCGAGCTAATACCCGCTGCTCAATTTAACCGATACACTTCTCGCCGAAAATTAAATTTCCATCCACATCACCTGGGTGAGTGGAAGTCTACCACTGTACGTTTCTCAAGAAACTTCTTACCTACCACGTACGACCACCCTGTGGAACGAACTTCCGGCAGCGGTATTCCCGAACGAGTACGACATTGGAACCTTCAAGAAACGAGCCTACACCTTCCTCAAAGGCCGGCAACGCATCTGTGACCCTTTTGGTGTTGCGGGTGTCCTTGGGCGGCGGTGATTGCTTTCCATCAGGTGACCCGCATGCTCGTTTGCCGCCCTCTCATATAAAAAAAAAAAAAAAAAGAAAAAAACTTCAGATGGCCTTATTAATGCGGCCCTTAGAGCTCTGACACACTGACGTTGTCGAAAGTGAATTCTCGGCGATAACGCCGCAAATGGTTAAGTAAGGATACACTTTGGTTGGTGGTAGGGCATTTTAAATGTCCGCCTAGCCTAGCTACCGTCATCTTATAGTGGTTCGGAACTGGTCATTATGATTCGTTTTGACGAGTCTTAATTACACTTGGTGTCGACGATCTGAATGTAGCCAGGAGATGGATGGTGGAAATGTAGTGTTATATTTAGTTTTTTGAACTACATTTTATTATTTTTACAAGCATTTACCTGCTCTATCAAACCTCTCCCGGTATCTAGCTGCTATACTAAAAGGTCGCGGGATCGAATCCCGCTAGGGGCATATGTATTGTATGATGAATACGGACATGTGCACCCGAGTTGTTGATGTTGTTCATTTTTATATGTATTTATTTACAAAAAAAATGTATTTGTGTAGTATATCCACTATCTGGTATTTTATTTTAACGACGACGGGTTCGTACTTGACCTCAATCATACCTGATGTTAAGTGAAGATAAGGTCGAAGGTGGAAGCGTACTGACCCGGAAACCCCAACACATTTGGGGGACTGGCTATCTTATCTCTGACAACCGGAACACAACATTGCTGCTCGGCGGCAGATTTAGATAAGATGGTGGTAGCTAGCCAAGCGGACATTTTAAAATGCCCTACCAACAACCAAGTACTTAAACATGTACCCCGCTGGGGATTGAACCCGCGACCTCCGAATCGTAAACCCAATGACGTTTACGTTGGGCCACGGACGCGGAGGAATGTCTGCAGATGCGAAGGCCCGGCGGATAACATCATTGAGTTCCGCATGACCGGCGCTTCTACAGCAAGAAATGCCGTGGTGCCCCAACTGATCCTCAGCATTGCCGCAGCGGCACTACTATTCTTAAATACTCAACAATATCTCAAGTATCAACTTAAAATCATCTTAATCTTGAGATCCTAAAATTTAAAGCAACTGTGACTTACAGACGGACAGACACGGATATGACGAAACTATTACGGTTGCCTGATAATGGTACATTGCTCGTCGAACTTCCGCCAAAAAGTCAATTATAGTGTTCCAAATTCAAAATTGAATGATTTGAACTTTTCATACAAAAGAATTCAACGAGGGTGTTTTACAAATATCACGTGTTGGCCTGAATTGCACTAAATATGCTTTATTGTTTATACAATGTATAGTACATTTTAAATGTCTTAGAGAAACTACAAATTAGGCGTCCTTTTCGCTAAGAGCATGAGGGAGCTACTGAACAGAATAAAGCCTCTTAACACGTTCACGGACACTGAATCAGACACAATAGAGGTTTTATTGTTATTACGTCTATAGGCGTTCACTGTCCGTCAACGTGTTAAGTAGGTTAACACGATTAATTGGTGGTAGCGCATTTTAAATGTCCGCCTGGCTAGCTACCACCATCTTATCTAAATCTGCCGCCAAACAGCAATGTTAATAGCATTGTTGTGTTCCGGTTGTCAGAGATAAGACAGCCAGTTCCCCAAATATTTGGGTTTCCGGGTGAGTACCCTTCCACCTTCGGCCTCATCTTCACTTAACATCAGGTGTGATTGAGGTCAAGTGCCCGTAACCCGTTGTACATAAAAAAAAACACGATTAATTTTGTAATTATAAGTATGAAAAACATTAATACTATATAAATGATAAAACACAATAATAATTAAATAATTATATGATAATGTCAACAATTCGGTAGTAGAGAACCCTGAATTTAAAACTAGAAGGCTCTGGACAATTATCTACAATATCTAATCAATCAATCAAATACGCTTTATTGTTTAAATAAGGAATGTACATTTAAATCTCTTATAGAAACCACAAATTAAAAACTACAACTAAAAATAAAAACTACAAATTTTATTGATAATACTCAACAGCATCATTATTACAATATTACACAAATCTATAAGCCAAAGTTATGCCAATGACAGATTATCATTTTTCATTACAATTCTTTTAAAAATAATTAAAAAAGACTATTTAGAAGAAGTCATATGGTCATACCAACTTAGGAAAGTGCTCAGGCTCACAAAAAAAACATGGTAGGTTAAGTATGACTATTCAAATTCAATCACTGCGGCTAGAGAGCTAACGACATAGAGTATGAAATGGAATCGAATTCGAATAAGTAATAAAAACTTAAAAATGGAACGCGCCATCCGTCGGGCCCGAGCAGGCGAAACGTCAAAACAGTTTCGAATTTCGAACGTAAAAATTTTAAACAACGCTTTGTTCCCGGTTATCGGC
Source organism: Oegoconia quadripuncta (assembly GCA_949316235.1). NCBI lineage: Eukaryota > Metazoa > Arthropoda > Insecta > Lepidoptera > Autostichidae > Oegoconia > Oegoconia quadripuncta. The sequence continues at coordinate 5,967,796 of OX438750.1, read as the reverse complement.
CCCAATACCGAACGTTCCAATATCAAATATAGCTTTTGTTCTTGGTTTTAAAATGTGACCGTTAATCAATTTTTAAACGGTGTCAGATTTGACATTTTTTTAAACACATTTATGTGACGTTTGTTTTATACATAATTTGACGAATGACCGTTGTATACAAGGAGTAACTATATTGCTGCAAAAGCCGGCTAAGTGCGTGTCGGGCCACGTGCTGTGTAGGATTCCGTACTTGCCCTTCCAGTATGCGGGCTTTGTTTGTTGACACAGTTCGACTATTACTCCCTACTTACCTGTAATAGTTTTCATTTTAACTTCATCATACTACTGCCGTGAATTTTTTGACGTGTCCGAAATCAACCGTGTACCTTTTTTAGTACACTTTACTAACTTTACGTTTTCATTTGACATAAATCGAAAAACTGTTTGAGATAACCTGTAATATTTGTGAACGACCTATTTTTATTTTATTTCGTTTCGTTTCATTTCATTTTTATATTTTATTTTATTTTGTTAATTTATTTATTGGTAAAACAGATTCCAATCGTACATGAGAAGAACTAGATGAGAAGGACTAAAAGTGGAGATGAATAGACTTATATTATTAAAAATAAAATATTTTTAGACACTTTTACAATATAATACAAATACACTTTATTGCACACTGCACTTTACCAAACTCAAAACAAAATGTTTATCAAGATTTATTTTGTCACTTTATCGGCGTGATTTTTTTTATGCACAATGTGTTGGTAATGACCTCAATCACACCTGATGTTAACCCCAACACATTTGGGGGACTGGCTATCTTATTTCTGACAACCGGAATATAACAATGCTATTTAATTAATGCTATTTGATTAACATGTATACCCATGCCAAATTACAGCTTTCTAGTACTAAGCGCCTCTATGCTAAGTCTCGGACAGACAGATAACATGGCGAAACTGTAAACTATAACTTGACAACGGAACCCTAAAAAAGCGACTTCCACGAAAATAGTGGTCTCCAACCCATTGGCAATACTTTTGGCTTTTCTCTAGTTATTTTTTTTTTAGAAATCGATCCACCTTACGACCTATGCAGTACCTAAGCTATTCAAATTTTTTAGGGCCCGCGAGAATTTTTCTGAGTCATACCCCCTCCTAGTAATAAATAAATAACAAAGGTAATTCACCACAAAGTTAATTTAACAAGTAATTAATTGATAATAAATTAGGTCAAACTGTGATGAAAAGATAGGGACTCAGTAGATTTGCTGATTTTCAGTCCCCCCCAAGTAAAGTAGTTGCTGCCACTAAGGAATTAATTACTATTACTCTATGAATAAATTTAAACATTAATTATATCTAAAATTTTAAAAAATCTATATCTAAAATCAACTCAAAAACAACTGCAAGTGATAAACCATAAAAAGCTAGACACGAGAAGGTACCGACGCCACCGCCTCCGTGGCTCAATGGGTCAACATTGGGTGTACGATTCGGAGGTCGCGAGTTCGATCCTCAGCGGGGTATATGTTTAAGTACTCGATTTGGTTGGTGGTAGGGCAATTTAAATGTCCGCCTGGCTAGCTACCACCATCTTATCTAAATCTGCCGCCAAGCAACAATGTTAATAGCATTGTTGTGTTCCGGTTGTCAGAGATAAGATAGCCAGACCCCCAAAGGTGTTGGGGCTTCCGGGTCAGTACGCTCAAGGTCAAGTACCAACACGTTGTGCATAAAAAAAAGAAATTCATTGGTCACATTAAATACGCAGTTAGAAATCCAAATATTCAAACTACAGGGTACATACGATCACTTTTATTATTTTCAATTTGGTGATCCGCGAAAAAAAAGATGATCAATTAGGGTTCCGTGGCCAAAAATAAAATGGAAACCACTGGTTCAGGTAATACGACAACAAATAAATAGACCCTTCTGTATGAACAAGTCTCTTTTGTATAAATAGCCCAGGCTAAAGCCATCATGCAACAAATTCTCCATTCAAATAAAGATTGATGTACTTTTTCTGTCCGTAAAAAGGCCTTCTAAAACGACAAACATTTTGAAAATAGAAACTCCTCCGCCGGGGGTGGGTGCTCGCACCTGATTGGAGGACTGGGGGGTGGCGGCGGTAATAGTCGGCCAATCGCACCGCTTCCCGCGTACGTGCCCTATCTACGTTGGCACCCCCGAGGTTTAAGGGCTCTAAGGTTGTGTTTGCGTTGCATTTTCATTGTTTGTCGATTTAATTGATGTTCGTTTTTTAAGGTGAGGGCTTGGAGTGAGGGCTTTTGAGTGGAGAAGTAACGTCGGGCGGATGTGTCTACATCTAAAACTAAACGTGCCGAGTTTTAGGCAGTCTTACACCATTTAAAATTATAAAAAAAAACGACCAAGTGCGTGTCGGGCCACGCGCAGTGTAGGGTTCCTTACTTGACCTTATGCGTAATATTATAAATGCGAAAATAGAATATACCCTGGAATAAGACATAGGATACTTTTTATCTCGATAAAGCGAGTATAGTTCCCGCGAGATAAAGAATTGAAATATATCCACGATAAAGCTATTCCACGCAGTCGAAGCTGCGGGCGGAATGCTAGTCTCTAATATTTTGTAACTACCTATCCAATGACACATCATACCATTTACGTGTAGGGGAGGTACACTAAAAACACTATTTATCAAGATTTACGTATTTTACCAGCCTGATAAGATTTTGATAAGAAGCCTTTGGGCTAAGCCTCGGACAGACAGACAGACAGATGAGCATTGCGAAACTGTAAGGATTCCTTATTGACCACGGAACCTTAAAGAAGACTGTAAAAATAATGAGCAAAATAAAAACTTAACCTCAATCACACCTGGTAGACCACTCTATAACGAAAATAGCTTGGGACGCCCGTAATTTCGGACTTTTTCTTTTGCAGTTTGCTGTGTCAATTATAACCCAATCGTCATTATTTTTTGTTGTATATAGTTGGACATCACAAGTTAGTACGGGACGCAAGGAACGTTTGAAGTTATGCAAATAAAGGATTTTTAGCAGAAGAAAAAGTTCGAAGTTACGGCCGTCCAAAGCTATTTTCCTTCGAGAGTAGACCCCCTGGCATCTCCACAATCATCTTCAGGATACTCGTCGTTCTCCCTCTCATCCATAATAGACGCAGACTTTTTCCGCATTATTGCGAAGTCAGTTAAACCCTAATCTGCAAACATCTCAGATGCAGAATAGGGGAATCCGAAAAGTGGCCTGAAGGTGTTATTGTATTAAGTATATGATTTTTTCTTTAAGTTTGAAGTTATTTTCGTTAGTGAGTTGACCCCCTGATGTTAAATGAGGATGAGACCAAAGGTGAAAGCCAGAAGCACGAAAGTCACATAACCCAAAGGATTAGTAAGCTGGAGTCCCAGGGCACATAGCTCGAAGAACTGCCGTTGAGGCATTCAATTTCTAGAGTACGAAGCACCGTCAAGCGTCCACTCGGTCGCGAGAAATCGCTGGAGTTGGTCTGGACATACTGGATTTTTTTTTTACCGTAAGGAAAATCGGGTTCCGTAAGGTTCCTCTCATGCGAAATTTATTTGGAACTCACATTTTCTCCAAGTTTTCTTTATTTATTTCACTTAATGATACAATTACATCTACAATGCGACCGTCAAATGACACAATTAACCCTTTAATCGATGACGGTGTATAAAAAAATTAAACTATTGATGCCAATACCTTCTATTTCACACCTAATTATGCGCAATTTTTTTCCTTACGGTAAAAAACTCATCCGTTATATAAGGAAGGCCTATGTTCAGCAGTGGACGAACTGTGGCTGATATGACGATGAAAATAATACTTTAAGAGATGATCTAGGCTCCTAAGTTAACATGCCTACTATGGCACAAAGTTATCGCAAAATGCAAGCAATCGTTTACCTAAAATGACTAATTGAAATGTTCATGTCTACATAACGACCTTGATCCCTTTATGTTAGACGACCGATTGACATTGATAATTCAGCTCATTATTTGGTTTAACGCTAACCACACTCAGCGGTATTTTACTTTATTGAGGTCAGTCGATTAACGCAACGGTAACAGAAATATCGTTTAGATTGGTTGTCAAACAAAGTTAAAAGTGTCATTTATTGAAGCTGTTTGTGATATAATAGAACTCCGTGGCTCAATATGAACAACAGGGTTTACGAATCGGAGATCGCTGGTTCGATACCCGGCGGGATACATATTTTAGTAGTCAGTGTGATTAATGGTAGCGCATTTTAAATGTCCGCTTGGCTATCTACCACCATCTTATCTAAGTTTGCCGCCAATGTTAATAGCATTGTAGTGTTCCTGTTAGCAAGAGATAAGATAGCCAGTCGCCCAAATAATATGCTTTCACCTTCGCCCTCATCTTCACTTAACATCAGGTGTGACTTAGTTCAAGAGCAAACCAGTTGTGGTTAAGAAAGTTTGATGAAAAAAAAATGAAAAATATATTTATTATTACAAAACAATATCCATAAATAATAAAACATAGATTAATACACGAGGAGAATCTTAAATATATGATGATAATAGATTCGGATAGGTAGTTCAGATAATCAAATTCATCATCGTCATCAGTCAAGAGCATACATTGTTGATCAAAAGCCTCCTCCATTGACATCTAAAGCGATCGGTTGGAAGAGGCCTGCAAATAGCGACTTCCTGCGCCCTTTTTCAGATCATCCATCTACCTTGTGGGTGGGACCCTTCATGTACCTAATTTGTTGTTGTTATTGTTAATAATAATGTCACTACAAGAAATAAAGATAAACTTACAGGTCACATAGGTCGCCTCCGCAAAGTCAGCAATTCATTCAAGGGGTTATGTATACGCTTTTTCAATAAGGTTCCTGTTGATATACAAAATTTCCTTTCAATTTTAAATATACTATAAAACAGAAACTTATTAAGAAAGCATTATTATAAAATATCGGATTATTTACATGATAAACATTCATAGACATAACCAGCCCATTCGCATAACCAGGCTATTTCACAATTAATAATGAAATATTATAATATAAAATAATAATTAATAATTTTGTAATATAAAAACCTTTTTTTTAAAGGAGCAACTTCTCGAGTTTCTTTCTTGTTCTTCTCACGTTTAAGTACGTACGTTTAAGTGTACCCTGTGTACCTACAAAATAAAGCATTTTTGATTTGATTTGATTTGTTAATTTTTTCATTACAAACTAAACGCTAGATTCGCGATAAATACTATTAGAGGATAAAGATGTCATGTTAGCTTAACTGCACATATTTAAAATTCAAACTCAAATCATTTATATAGTATTCCTAATTTTCCCGCTTCTACCTTCCACTACGCCGATGACGATTCATAAATAAAATAGTAAACGGAAAATTTCAGTCACCCAAAATCTTAATTGTTTAGACATTAGACATTAATATTGACAGCCCGTTGACACGTTTTATTAGTTAAGAAACGCTTCTATATCAACGTTGGTGACATTCCTAACTATGTAGACCTTGTCATCGAGATACATTGAAGCATTGCCACAGTATCTATGACACATACGTGTCAAGTGTAAAACCGACTCAATTTCAAAATTCTCTCAAATAATTTACAATTTGGTATATTACATACTTCCTGGGTATAACCATGCATCCATCGACGACCTGTTTGGTGTAGTGGTTAACTCTGACTGCTATATTAAAAGGTCGCGGGTTCGAATCCTATTTTTTTTTTATGCTCGACGGGTTTTTACTTGATTATTCACACCTGATGTTAAGTGAAGATGAGGTCGAAGGTGGAAGCGTACTGACCCGGAAACCCCAACATATTTGGGGGTCTGGCTATCTTATCTCTGACAACCGGAACACAACAATGCTATTAACATTGCTGTTTGGCAGCAGATTTAGATAAGATGGTGGTAACTAGCCAGGAGGACATTTAAAATGCGCTACCACCAACCAAACCGAGTACTTCATACCCCGCTGGGGATCGAACCCGCGACCTCCGAATCGCAAACCCAATGTTGTTTACATTGAGCTACGGAGGCGGTTTTCTCTTGAACTAAGTCATACCTGATGTTAAGTGAAGATGAGGGCGAAGGTGAAAGCATACTATTTGGGGGACTGGCTATATTATCTCTGACAACAGGAACACAACAATGGAAGCGTACTGACCCGGAAACCCCAACACATTTGGGGGACTGGCTATCTTATCTCTGGCAACCGGAACACAACAATGCTACAAACATTGCTGCTTGGCGACAAATTTAGATAAGATGGTGGTAGCTAGATAGGCGGACATTTAAAATGCCCTAACACCAATCAAACCGAGTACTTAAACATGTACCCCGCTGGGATCGAACCCGCGACCTCCGAATCGTAAACCCAATGTTGTTTACATTGAGCCACGGAGGCTGTTAAAATGTGTATGTCACTCTAGAGATCAAGACGAATCGAACGACACCTTCTAAAATCCGTCGAGCTGTTTACCTACAGGAGGTAACATAGAAATCTACATACATACACCGAAAAACATTACGCTTCTTTTGGGGGCTGTCGGGTAAAAAAAGATGGACTACTCTAAAGGTTAAGGCGTGTGTTTACAGAATTAACACTAACAAAACTTGTCTCTAAATACATAAAGATTATCATAATTAAACCGATCATCACGGCATTGGAACACGAGTGGTCTATTTACTTATCGCAAATCCGTAGGCACTCGAAAGCGCGCGTGCTTTGAGCAAATAACGATATAATCTCGAGCGATTATTGTCGCTCAATCCAAGAATAACATCGCTGTAGAATGGGGTTCGGCCGGTCGAGCAAACTGGAACTTTTCTTTAACATACTTCTTGGGTAATTGGTACAAGAGCCTTTTGTAGTTATCCTTAATTTTTTGTACATTATAAAATAAATAAATAAATATCCTTAGACATATACACAACGCCATCTACACACATCTACACAACACAAGCCTATACTTGCTTACTGTGGAACTAGTAAGCAAGTATAGGCTTGTGTTGTAGAACCAGATGGTTGATATACTACATACATACATTTTTGTAAATAAATACTTATTATAAATGAAAACATCCATAACTCGGGTACACATGTCCGTATTCATCACACAAACATATGTCCCTAGCGGGATTTGAACCCGCAACCTTTTGGTATAGTGGTCAGAGTTGCTAACCACTACACCAAACAGGTCGTCAAAAACATTATACAGGGTGAAATTTAATTCATGTAATTCCTGATTACTGATGACTCCACTCCTGATTACGATCAACTTTTTGACGACCTGTTTGGTGTAGTGGTTAGAAACTCTGCTGCTAAACCAAAAGGTCGCGGGTTCGAAACCCGCTAGGGGCATATGATGAATACGGACATGTGTACCCGAGTTATGGATGTTTTTCATTTATATATGTATTTATTTACAAAAAAAAATGTTTTTGTGTAGTGTATCAACCGTCTGGTATCCACAACACAAGCCTAGTTGCTTAGTGTGGAACTAGATGGCGCTGTCTGTATATGTCCAAAGAATTTTCCACTAGGAATCATAGCCGAAGTCAGCTGAAAATTGTTGGACTTCTATACTAAAGGCGGCTTGAGATTGGTTTACTTTGTAAGGCTAAGTTCGTCTTTGGCTAACAATGGACAAATTCGATCAACAAAGGGATTTTTTTTTATCCACAACGGGTTAGAACTTGACCTCAATCACAAGCATTGCCACAGTATCTATGACACATACGTGTCACGTGAAAAACCGACTCAATTTCAAAATTCTCTCAAATAATTTACAATTTCGTATATTGCGTACATCCTGGGAATAACCATGCATCCATCGACGACCTGTTGGTGTAGTGGTTAACTCTGACTACTATATTAAAAGGTCGCGGGTTTGAAACATATTTTTTTTTATGCTCGACGGGTTTTTACTTGACCTCAATCACACTTGATGTTAAGTGAAGATGAGGCCGAAGGTGGTAGCGTGTGACCCGGAAAACCAATCTTATTTGGGGGACTGGCTATCTTATCCCTGACAACCGGAACACAATAATGCTATTAACATTGCTGTTTGGCGGCAGATTTAGATAAGACTGTGGTAGCTAACCAGGTGGACATTTAATATGCCCTACCACCAACCAAACCGAGTACTAAATATGTTGTTATGTACATATAATGATAACTTCTTGCAAGGGCAAAAATTCAACTCGGATGGGGCAGTCCAAAGCGCCTTCAAAGATTTTATTGATTCCCGTCCGAATGATTTTTTTAGTAAAGGGATCAATGAACTACCTATGAGATGGCAAAAGTGCATAAATAGCAATGGTACATACTTTGATTAAATAAATATATTATATTTTGAAAAAATCGACTTTAGATTACTCCCTTACAAAACGCCAATTTCATATGTTAAGACCTAATAAATTGTTTTCTTAGCTTTCCAAAAAGGTATTATGTTGAAAAAATAACGAGTATCACAATGTTAAAAAAGATCTTTTACCTACTTAGTACGTGTTTAGTGGTAAAATTTATTAGAGAAAAATTTAAGAAAAATTCAAATTATTCGACAATCTGTGTTTGTAAGCCGCCCTCGTATGCCACCGACTTAGCTTAACGAGTGCCTTGAATACTATTTAACGTAGCCTCCAAAGCACGGAAACACTCGTATTAAAATGCCACAAGTGGTCACCCATCCAAACTGACCGCGCCAGACGTTGCTTAACTTCGCTAATCGAAAATCGTGTGCTTCTCCTAGCGATTCAACGTAATGATGAAAATAAAATAACAACGGAATTCAAATCCATATCTCAAACTAAAGCACAGGTATGATCCACCCAACACAGATTGAAAATAGAAATAAAAATCTGAGTTCCCCTTGAGGTCTTAACTTCACTAATCGAAAACGAATAGCGAATGCGACTGGTACTTCCACCTAGTTACAGGCAATATGTGAGCGATCAAATTACTAGCAGTAAATTACCAGTAAATGCTCTGTAAACTTAAAGACTGAAGCTACTCTGTGGTCCTTATTGCAGCTACAAACAGATAGACGGCTATACAAACGAACTATTACAGACAGGTATCGCGAATAGGCGGAGCTTGGCGGCACCACGCCCTCTCACGAAACAGATTACATATTAAAACGAGACGGCATCTTGTAATGTATTTATAAAATATTTCGGGATAATGGTCCTATCTTTAAAAAATAACACAGCTTCGGTTCAATGTACGAAGGTCGAGTGTTAGACCCGGCTCGTTAGTTGGTTTGGTTCTAGCAGTTGTAGGGTTCCATCGGTACAAAGACCTCGTAATAATGGATTCATACAACTTTATACTGTGGATGCGGCTACAACAGAAGTATGACATTTAAGAACTTTCCATCTATTTTTATTTATTTGGAAAACTAACAGCTGCAATAACTCGAATATAAGCTATTATAGGAAACAGAGAGCCAATTAGGTATTACGTGATTTCAAATTCACCCTTTATACATCACGACCTTGGGATAAAGGTGATTGGAGATATCCCAGACATAAGCGGTAATAGACCTCAATCAACCTGATGTTAAGTAAAGATGAGGTCGAAGGTGGAAGCGTACTGACCCGGAATCCCCAACACATTTGGGGGACTGGCTGTCTTATCTTATATATATTATTATATTATTATATATTATTATTAGGGGAATTTTATATATTATATATATTATATATTATTATTAGGGGAAAATTGCATTTTGAACAAGCAGTAGCTTAAAAAATGTAAAATTGACTATTTTAAGTGTACTCTGTGTACCTACAAAATAAAGCAACTTTGACTTTGACTTTATCTTTGACAACCGGAACACAACATTACTTAATATTGCTGCTTGGCGACAGATTTAGATAAGATGGTGGTAGCTAGCCAGGCGGACATTTAAAATTCCACCAACCAAACCGAGTACTTAAACATGTATCCCGCTGGGGATCGAACCCGCGACCTCCGAATTGTAAACCCAATGTTGTTTACATTGAGCCACGGAGGCGGTGGCGGTATTGGTGGGTATACCAAACACTATTTTTTTATTTTTTTTAATATTTCGGACTCTTACACCAATCACCTAGTCCCAAACTAAACAAAGCTTGTACTATGGATACTAGATAACGGATAAACATACATAAATATTTATATAAACATCCATGACTCAGGAATAAATGTTCATATTCATCACACAAACATTTACCCGTCGCGGGAACCCGCAACCGTTGGTTTCGCTGACAGGGTCACTATCCACTACATCAATCGGTCGTCAAATTTCACATTCCTATAGTACGTGACAACTTTTTCATATTCTGAAAAAAAAAATTAAACTACCTATGCCAATAACATCCATTTCACTTACCTAATGTGCCCTAAATTCCTCACGGTAAAAAAACTCACCGGTATATCGGTAAAAATAATTGTGCGTTTAATAGTACAACGCAAATACCAGACGTAAAATTAACTTTATACCTATACGGTCCACTACTCTACAAAAGGGCTTTAGAAAGTTTGTCAAAGTCAAAAAATATTTATTTCGTAGGATAAAGATTATCACTTGAAAACGTCACATTTTTTATCTTAATATTAAAATTATTGACATTATTACTCATTCGCAAAGCAGATAATGTCTGTTTTATGATGGTTTTGAATTTATTTAAAGGTAAATTTTGAATGTCCACTGGAACCTTATTATAAAAGCGCCCTTTTTTATTCCCCGTTATACACTCTCTAACCGCTTATAGGGTTGGCTGGAAGAGATCTCTCTTAGAGATAAGCTCACCTTTGTATCTTTGTATCTGACAAATGTATCTTTTGTGTTTATTTGCAATAAAGAATGGAATGGAATAAAGCGTATACATTGCCCCTTAAATGACTTAGTGACTTTGTGTAAACGGTTGATATGAACAGCAAGTTTATTTTTATATCTGGTATTAACACTTATCACTATTTTTCTTAAACGATTCTATATTTTTCCTTACATACATTAAGTTTTCGTAAATATATTGCGATGCTAATGTTAATATATTAATTTCTTTAAATTTATTCAAGAGACACTCTGGGGCCCAGTTTGTAAATCGCGCGAACCGCTCGTTTCTGCAGAACAAAGATACAATTTATGTCCGCGGCATTTCCCCACAACAGAATGCCGTAGGTCAGTATGCTATGGAAATAACTGAAATAGACCAGCCTCGCGGTATCCACATTTGTTAAATAACGTGTTTTTTTAATCGCAAACACTTGTCTTACAATTTGTCAATGGTAATATGAAACCCTCAGGGCACAAATCCTATTCGCACTTGACTGCTATTTTTCTGAATTGCAAATGAAATAATGAACGTGTGGAAACTCAAAACGAGATTGATTTCAAAAAGTTTGTATTATATTTAAAGACTGGGATACAATAGGTGATTAAACTCCAATAATAGCTTACAAAATGCTAAATATTATGCAAATGTCCATTAGCACCTCTAACACGCTTCTCGAACAATTAGAGAAACAAAATATTTATTTTAAGCTCGCCGCGCGATCGTTTCCTTTTCTCGGACCACAGACAATATAGAAACCATCACATTAGCGACGTATTTTTTTTACAAATTGCACTTTACTACCTTGACTTATAAAGTATAATGCCATTTGTAACAAGCGAGAAAATTTACACTATTCTACAGAAACAAAGTTGCTATTGCTTGTTTAAAACTTATATTTCATTCAATATTAGTTCCTAAATTGTTTGCGGTAGAGGTTAATAGTGTTGTTAGGTGGGTTGTAAATAGATTGCTTGGTGCGGTACGTGACAGGACAATGGAAGGGCCGGCAGTGGGTTGTTTTTAGAGTATAATGATCCGTTCCCACGCGCGGTTGTGGGCCATTTCGGGTGTTTTAATGAATGACTTTTGTATGTAATTGTAGTTCTGTTAGCGGGTGGGCGGGAAAATATGAATGCAAAATGTCGGTGTGAAATTTTTCAAATTCTTGGGGACATTCAATCTTTTTTTTCATAAAAGGATTAAAGCGCTTGATGTAGTTCGATTACCTATTTATACAAGTGACGAAAGTAGTTTATGACCATATGTGTAACAAATAAATCTCTTTCGTGCTTTTCTTAGTAGAAAAACAGCGCCATCTCTTAGAATCCTCCAGAACTACAATACAATAGAAATACACTTTATTGCACAACAGAAAATGAAAAACAGTTTCAGAAAAGTGGTAAGAATTAGAATGTACAATTGGCGACCTTATCACTAAAATCTCTTTCAACCTTTGGGTATAATGACAGTACATTTGAAATATAGGTAGGTTGTGCGGTCAGAGGTGTGACTTATCTAAGATACAAGTATCTGAAATACAGATACAAGATGCAAGATACGTATTTTCATTTTGTATCTAAAATACTTTTTAAAAAATCATTTTGTATCTTGTATTTAAATATATTTTGTTTGGTATCTTAGTATTTTATAAATACTTTTTCTGATAAAATACTTTTAGTAATATATTAGTAGAAATATATAAAATAAATGCGTAAATTGAGCATGTCATTATTAGTCCAACATCACATTGGTAGATGGCGACTCTTTCTTTGCACTGCACTGGCCTGTATCTATACAAGATGTGGCAAATGCACAAGTCGTGCGAGCCAAACAATTAAAAAAAAAAAACTGAAATGTAATTTCATTTGAGAAGATGACCGCCTTTTTGTATATATTACATTACATTAAGTTATTTACGAATAATTCGTAAATAACTTAATGTTAAGTTATTTACATACGTAAATAACATTAAGTTATTTACGAATAAATCGTGTTATGTTATGTAATGTGTGTGTTATGTTATCGTGTTATGCTCGTGTTATGTCAATTAAGAAAAATAAACTTAGAATTCATTAAAATAAAATCTTGTTTTCTTACAAAAGTATTTGTATCTTAAGAAGTATTTAGAAGATACGTATTTGGTATTTAGTATTTCAGATACTATTCTCGAAAGTATTTTGTATCTGGTATCTGAAATACTTTATTTAAAAGTATCTTGCATTTTGTATTGCAGATACTTTGTACAGGGTATTTTGTACATCTCTGTGTGCGGTATTAAATAGGGATGCAGATACAAACTACGTGAATAAATTTCATATATTTACATACACATACATACATAGATCAATAGACAAATATACCTACTTAAACATAACATCTATAAAATACAACAAAATACAAACGTAAATATATAGGTGTACTTAAATATTTATTGATATATAAAATAATAATAATAAACGACAACAGGATTGTGCTAAGGTATATAGAGAGAAGATAAGAAAGGAGCACAGATTAAAGCACCCGGAAATGCTCTTTGACGGCGATTTTGAAAGCATTCAAAAGCTCGTCTGATGGTCTAATAAGACTGCTGAGAATAACTGGCCGAAACTACCGCGTACATCTAAAATTTGTTATAGCCTGTGTTCACAATATATAAATCGGTCACATAAAGGTGCAAGAAAAAATTACAATATTGATTATAAATATGAGTTTTACGAGTAAAAAATAAAAAATAAAAATGGTTATTGCGTTCCTCACAATGCTATATTGCAATTCGGCAAGAAAACAACCCTATAAAACCCCTTTATCGCATTAAAATTGTTTTTATGCTTTAATGAACAATAACAAATTAAATAAATTTAGATTTGTACAGTAAATTTATATAGGTAACTTTCAATTGATAGTATATATTATCGATATTGAATGTTCTTCATACAAAAAATATTGAATGAAGTATGTACCCTGTCCATAAGAAAACTTATGTCCATACCCCTAATGTCTATATAAAGTACATAACTAAAGTTGTAACCATAAAAATCGAATCGTAGATCCAGAGGTCCCATGACATAATAACATCCGCCCCCAAACCATAAATTAATCTCCCCAATACACGTCGTATTATTTAAATCGAACACAACACTAAATAATAAATCAGCATGGAACAAAAAGGTTGTATACAATCAGCTTTACGATATTGTCTGTGGTACGTGACGGGGAAAGCACTGGCCGAATTACGCAGCGATTCGATGACGATAAAATTTTGCCTCCAGCTTGTCTATGGACGATTTGTTTTGGCGGGGAGATTATGTATGAATGCCCTGAATGCCTATATTTGTATTGATTTTCGAAATACGAAAACAGCTTTTCTCTTCATGTTTATAAGCAACTTATCTACTATTTTCTTAATTATTCATTTGCTAAAGGTTAAAATTTAAATGGCTTCCTATCCGCCTTCGACGTAATGTGCACATTTTATCCCTTCTAAAGAAGGATTACCGCGGGTCTTTTGCCCCTGAGGTGCCCTGAGTACCTTCAGGCCCGTTTTACCATATTACCTTCGCCTTCTCGTCCCAGGGGTACATGTGTGGCCAAAACTTTACATTACCTACTTGACTTCCAACCTCTGGAAATCTGGAAATCTGGATTCATTTATCGATTAAAATAATTATCGTTTATAGAACTTTAAACTAGAATTAAAAAGTACCAAAGATACTAGTTTTATTTTATTTTATTAAATAGGTATATAAGTGTACAAACAATTAATATAAACACCGCATGCGTCAGATAGATTACATAAATATAATTACATAAAAGACACAACGGTGTCAAACACATAACACTTCTTGTTTTTCATCGGGGGTTAAAATACCTACCTATTAGTTGGGCGGTGTGATACCTTGATATCTATTTCAAGTTTTTCCTAATGACTTTTTTACATGCATCTGCATGCAGATTGAATACATGATTCCTAAATTTCTTATCAGACTGTATAAACTGATTCTGGCAAATAAATAATTTCTTCTTTTCTTTCTTTATAACAAGGAACTTAAAAGAAAAATAAAACAAATGTAAAAATTAAGCGCGCGAGGCACTATCGGTACCCTACCGCTACCAGCGTTTCCTCCTTACTTATTGAAGTTAATTAACACATAGACTAAAAAGAAAACAAATATGAGAAGGAGGTTTACAATTAGCCGCGTATTGGGTATTCATTCATCCTCTTTTGTTATTTATTTTCCTTAGACTCTTATATCGTATAAAGTCGCTATCCGCGTCTTACTCTAAACTACGCTATTTTCCCGTGCGAAGCAGGGGTGGATCGCCTAATTACGAAACAATTTTAAAATTTTTTCGGTTGTTGGCCCCGGCGGTTTTGTTTCATGTTTTATTTGTATCTTTACTTTAAATACAGGGAAATAAGATTCAAAAACCATTTTAAATGATTCCTGCTACCTAAATACACGCAGACTTTGTTCCTAGCTTAAATCTCAAGTGTCATAAATTGACATGTTATCGTCATCGATCGGCAAACAGACAAAGGAAACTAGTTATTCAGCCTCACGTAGGGGCTGAAGGGTCGGACATCTTCTATTGTTCCGTTGTCTCTGCTTATTGCTCTTTAACGATCAACACGTAAGTAAACGATTATTTTAATATTATGTTACATTATTTTCCCATCGCAATAGCAAAAATATTATTATGACAACGTCCATTACTAAACCTATTTTACATAATACTTACAGGTTTTATTAATAGATTGTACAAGCTCAAAGTCTTACTGAACTAAAAAGTATTATTTAAAAAATAATGCAACAAAATGTGATAGATAAGTCACATACAGCAATCGACGTTCTATTTGTAAGCTCATTTGAAACATATCTTTTTATTTTTATTATAGGTTAGGTAAGATACTGATATAGTTACAACCTGCAAGTGGTAAAGAAAATTTACGTAAACATTATCAGTATTGAGGCCAACTAACTACAATGTCCGCTGTATACTTAGTGATCTTTTAGCATTGCAGCCGCGACAGAACGGCACCGCTGACACGGCGGAACTTTGACATTGCTAAAACAAGGAAGTTGCAGTTTGGAAAAATCATGAACTCGATTTAATATTGTTAATTTTTATTCACAAAAGATGGTGATCAGTTGCCGCGCGAGCGACGATGCGCGCGCTTTTCCGTGCCTACCATAGACATTTACCGTTTTTCTTTTCAATTCGTGTTCCGTTTTTGAAAAATGCTTCAGTGTTTGGAAGTGCGTGATTTTTTTGTGAAATAGGACTGTGTTTTGTTTTATCTGTTGCGTTCTGTTTTACTCAACATGAAGGTGAAAGTATCAGGTAAAGATATTAATTTTATAGAAGTGATATTTTTCATGTTTTTCATCTGTACATCGCCCATATACTTTCCACAGATCCGTACGTAAGCCATTACTCTAACACAGTTAAACACAGTTGTTGTTTGTTAGTAGGTAATACTTTTGTGTATTTTTGTGTGTGTTTTATTTTATAATGTATGGACGTCAAATGCTTTCTTTCTTCTCTCTTACTTTCTAAACGATTTTCATAAAACATTAATTAAAAAGTTACAAATCGAATCAGCTGGGTGCTACAGACAGACTCACAGACAGACTTAAGCTTGAACTTTACCCCTCTTTTTTGCGAAGTAAATGTGACTCATATTTTAAAGCCTCCATTTTAACCTATATAAAAACCAACATAATTTACATTACGTTATGCTAATTTTTGTTCCGTAGTTTCTAACGTCGGGTTCTTTTCCAAAAAATAAATAAATATTTACATTGTTGCTTCCTACTTTTACGTTTGTATTATTAAAACGGTCTCAAAATTGAGATCGACTTAAGTTGACGCCTGAGATATTTTGTGTATAATAACATTATTAAATTGACAATAGAATTTTCTTTAAATCCCCGAGGAATTAAACATAGTCTCAATAATAAAAAAATTGTTTATTTCATTCTCAAGTTTGCTTAAACTTTACAGTGGACGGTGTTTTCTGGTAAGGATTAAAATATATTTATATTAGAAAACACTGCTCTTCAATGCGTACAAAGTTGGTATGAGAATTTAAAAATAACTTATTCTATATTTTCAAAATAACAAAATAATACAAAGGAAACAGAAATATGACAAATACCACTAAAAATTACGGCGTGTATGGCAATGTACATATGAGTGTGTATGTGTGGATGTATATATTGTATGTGTATATGTGTGTATGTAAATCATCCATAAAAATCTTGTGATAAAATGTTAATATTTTCATCATATATGTCTAAGAACCTTTCCCCTAGTTGAACCTTGACTTTAAAGAAGACTACACACGACGTTGTTAAACACATGCCATCCTCCTTTCTTCGTCGGGGGTTAAACATAGTTTTGAGAATTAAACTCGAAATCTTGAGACCGCTTTAATACGACCCTTAACATTATTATTATCTCGCACAATATTCCATACCCAATTTCAATTCCAAATTTTTCCAAATGAATAAACCGATTCTAATGAAATTTTATAAGCATAAAGCACGTACATAGATCTAAAAAGTTAGTAGAGAATATTTTAAAGAGTAGAACTACTAAGTTAGAGCGATTTTACTATCTTGTATCTATGTATCCTACTTATATTTATAAATTTCATTATAATCGGTCTATTCTTTTCGAAAACTTTTCACTGGAATACCATGTGTGATAAGCCCTAATAACTATATACCTATAAGTAAGTACCTATATTAACTTCTGACTATTATATAGACGATATCAGTACCTATACTTAGTATTGCAACAGTTTATAATAAGAACAAAGAATAATTAATCTTGTCAAGGACAAAGACAAGTTCTTTTGTTCATATGGCCACACGACGAGTGAAACGACGAAATCATAGAATCAGTGGGCCGCAAACTCCAACCATAAAGAAAAATAAAACTCATTGCATAGGTATACAGGGCGTCCCAAAGTTATGGGACATGAAGGGGAAGTACCTTAAATATTGTAGATAGTGAATTTTGCTCAAAGAAGACTTTATGTTATTTTTAAAAGTTAGTAATTCTGCATTCATAGATTTTCTAAAAATTACTTGCTTCGGCTGGGAATCGAACCGACTTAAATGTGAAAAAAAAAACACCCTACTTTTATGATGCCAATCGAAAGAATAGCTAAAAAATAATAACTCTGCCTAAGTAACATAGTATTTTAAAAGAAAGGAACAACATAAAATGATTGAGTCAAATTTCAAGAAAGTTATTTATTGCCGACGACGTTCGAAAAGTAGCGATATTATCATTCCAAAGATAGCATTGATTATTCGTAAATAAGTACCCACTTCATAAAATAGGTACTAACATAGTTTTCCTTATTATAAGTGCACGTGTAGATGAAATGATAACAAGAGGGATCACATTTTGAGCATTTAATTAATTAATTTACAAAAAAATACCTACTTAATTGACTACGGCAGTTTCATGTATGTTTTTTATTTGATTAAAATGATTAATTTCACGTTGTTCCTTTCTTTTAAAATACTATGTTACTTAGGCAGAGTTATTATTTTTTAGCTATTCTTTCGATTGGCATCATAAAAGTAGGGTGTTTTTTTTTTCACATTTGAGTCGGTTCGATTCCCAGCCGAAGCAAATAATTTTTAGAAAATCTATGAATGCAGAATTACTAACTTTTAAAAATAACATAAAGTCTTCTTTGAGCAAAATTCACTATCTACGATATTTAAGGTACTTCCCCTTCATGTCCCATAACTTTGGGACGCCCTGTATAGTGATACCGAAATGGACGGTAAATGTTTATTTACTTATTTAGTACTTAATTAAAAGTAAAAATATAGAAAAATTAATTACAATCTTTTTCCAGATATTTGACATCTTTTGTCTTTTAATAAATTTTCTATTTGAGGATTTCTACAAACACAACCGAATTTTACCGATCGTTCCCTGCGCTTGCTCCGCCGGGAGAGCATCGTTAGCGCGCTTTTTGAATTGAAAAATATTATTGAGACACTCTCGCGGGCCGCATCAGGAATCTGTTCTTAAAATTGGATCGGTCGCAGAAAAACGTGGAAAGGGCCGCATGTTTGACATCCTTGCTTTACAGCATATTGTATTTTGAAAGAAAGGAAGAAAAACTACTTACTTAGTAATAAACCTATCCTCCCGCCCTTCACCTCGGGGAGAAATGTGTGAAATTTGTACTACCCAATGTCAGGGCGGTGCCCCCAAATATAATGATAAAAAATACTACTTTAGATCTCGTAGTATTGTACTGTACTGTATTTTTGGGCAGTAAATTAGACGCCAAAATGCAATGGGGTCCTCATATACATAAACTGGCGAAAAGGCTCAGCTCTGCAGCGTACGCAGTCAAAAAAATTCGACAAATATCAGATGTAAATACTGCTACATTAGTATATTTTAGTTATTTTCACAGCCTGATGTCTTACGGTATCTTGCTGTGAGGAAATGCCACGGATATAAATACAATCTTTGTTTTACATAAACGAGCCGTTGGCGTAGTTTATCAACTGAGACCTGCAGTGTCACTTAGAGATAGGTTTAACCGCCTAACTTTAACCGCCTCCGTGGCTCAATGTAAACAACACTGAGTTTACGATTCGGAGGTCGCGGGTTCGATCCCCAGCGGGGTACATGTTTAAGTACTCGGTTTGGTTGGTGGTAGGGCATATTAAAATGTCCGCCTGGCTAGCTACCACCATCTTATCTAAATCTGCCGCCAAGCAGCAATGTTAATAGCATTGTTGTGTTCCGGTTGTCAGAGATAAGATAGCCAGTCCCCCAAATGTGTTGGGGTTTCCGGGTTAGTACGCTTCCACCTTCGACCTCATCTTCACTTAACAACAGGTGTGATTGAGGTCAAGTACGAACCCGTCGTGCATAAAAAAAAAAACAAAAAAGGTTTAAAGTGTATACCTAACATTCTAATCTTTTCGTCAAATCTAATGTATGTCAAAAAAAATATAACATCATTTAGGAAAAATAGTGATAAACATAATGTCTTTCACATAAAGCATTACAGTAAAATTACCAATGCACTGTACGGTTACTTAGGTAGTACAAGATAAACTTGCAGGTCACATAAGTCGCTTCCTCAAAGTCAGTAATTCATTCAAAGGGTTATGTATACGGTTTTTCAATAAGGTTCCAGTTGATATACAAAATCTTTTTAAAATACAATTCCTTGAAATTTTCTCGATAGAAAAGAAATCCGTCCGTAGAAAGTTCCGCCTGAAAGTATTAATAAATGACTGACATTACTAATGTTTCACGAAACTTTAATTTACTTTGGTAATTAAACTAAATAAGTACATGATGATTACATGTTTTATATTTTATAATAAGAAACAGAATGACAGGTATAGACTTATGGACCTATCGCGCCTCGATTTTTATTTTTAACCAGCTCTCCGCCCGCGGCTTCGCCTGCTTTGAATAACTTTATCGCGGTATGTTTAATTTGTTTATCCGGCAGGAATTATTTTATCGGAATCAAATCAAAATATTTTATTTCATAGGATAAAATTATCACTTGAAAACGTCACTATAATATTAATATTACATTTAAATTTACTGCTCATTCACAAAGCTGACTCCCCAGAGAAGAACAAGCAAGAAACTCTATGGGGTGCTCTTTTAAACAGATTATGGGTTACAATTTGTGATTTGATAATTATTATATGAATAATAAGACAGCTATGTCCATGCTTGCTTATCATTCGAATAACCTTTGTTAAATAAAAAATATCCTTTGTTTTATTTAATCCAGTGTACGTTTGTACTAAATTCCATATGTTCCTCTGTTTCGCCGTGATTGAGCAACAATCATCGTCACTTGCCATCAGATGAGATTGTGGTCAAACGCGAATACAAAACATCCAAACTTTCACATTTATCATATTAGTTAAAATTACTATGAAATAACTACATTTCGAAAACCAAAACACCAAGCAGAATGATATTTGTATGTGAAATAAAAGCTTTATCCATCTATACATATACTTAGGAATATCTTCGTACATTTCCCATAGCGTATATAACATATGGAACCCTAACGGGAAAGTGCTCCGAGTTATGGAACCAGTTTAAAAAATGCAATCACCTGCTTATTGACTCGTCAAATACTGGCCGGCAGACGGTAGCCATCTTGACCATAAACAAACATTATAAAATGGCCGACCGATATGGAACCGCCTTTCCGAGAACTCAAGGGGAACTCAGATTTTTATTTCTATTTTCAATCTGTGTTGAAAATCATAGGTGGATCATACCTGTGCTTCAGTTTGATATATGGATTTGAATTCCATTGTTACTTTGTTTTCATCATTACGTTCAATCGCTAGGAGAAACACACGATTTTCTATTAGCGAAGTTAAGCAATGTCTGGCGCGGTCAGTCCTTGGATGGGTGACCACTGGTGGCATTTTAATACGAGTGTTTTAGTGCTTCGGAGGGCACGTTAAATAGGCGGTCTCGGTTGTTTTCCATTGAAAGCAGTCGGTGACCTATTTATTTATGTTATTTAATAGGCTTACCAACAATTTTTACATCTGACAATAGCATTAAGATATAATACAAGTTTTGCTACTATTTAATACCTATATAGCTCGACCTGTTTGGTGTAGTGGTTAGAAACTCTGCTGCTATACCGAAAGGTCGCGGGTTCGAATCCCGCTAGGGACATACGTCTGTATGATGAATACAGACATGTGTTCCCGACTTATGGATGTTTTTCATTTATATATGTAATTATTTACAAAAAAAAAGTATTTGTGTAGTTTATCAATCATCTGGTATCTATAAACACAAGCCTAGTTGCTTAGTGTGGAACTAGATGGCGCTGTGTGTATGTGCGAAGATATTTATTATTATTATTATTTATAGCTGTTTTTGGGTAAGCCATTTATAGGGGCGGCTTAAAATGACCACTATACTGGCACAAATCCGCCAATCCGCACTGGGCCTGCGTGGTGGTAGCTGTGCCCCAATATTAGAGTAAAGCTGTTGATGCTTAGGTTGAATTTAGTAAGTTATTAATGTGTAAAGTTCCGGTAGACATTTAAAATTTGCTTCTAATATATTCAGAAATGAGCAAGAGGCTGTTATAAAAAGTCTTACTATTTAGTTGACAAGTATTTCATGCTAAAAGTGTCCCACAAAAGATGTGCTAATCTTACATACATAACGTCACGCCTGTTTCCCGTAGGGGTAGACAGAGACTACTTCCACTTGCTACGATCATAATCATACCTCTTTTGCTTCATTCACTCTCATAAGGTTGTTCATACATGCTCGTCGGTTTAAGGTACTCTTGACTTGGCCTTTCTTTAAGACGTCCACGATTTGATTATAGTACGTTCGCCGTGGTTTTCCCCTACCAACACTACCATCCACATTCGCTTCGTATATCTCTAACGACCTGTTTGGTGTAGTGGTTAGCAACTCTGACCACTATACCAAAAGGTTGCGGGTTTGAATCCCGCTAGGGTCATATGTTTGTGTGATGAATACGGACATGTGTACTCGAATTATGGATGTTTTCATTTATAATAAGTATTTATGTTCCAAAAAATAAAAATGTATTTATGTAGTATATCAACCATCTGGTATCCGCAACACAAGCCTATAGTTGCTTAAAGTGGAACTAGATGGCACTGTGTGTATGTCAAGGATATTTATTATTATTATTATTATTATTATTATCTCTTTCGTAAGTCTTTTTTCGTTTCATCCTCATGTCCAAACCATAGCATACCTTTTTCAATTTTTGTCACTACGTCTTCATTGACACTGCTTAACTCTCTAATTACACTATTCCTGATTCTATCTTTCAAAGTCACCCCATTCATATTTCTAAATGATCTCATTTCCACTGCATTAATTCTACTTTCATTGTTCTTCTGCCATACCCAGTATTCACTCCCGTAAGTCAGTGTCAGAACCAGCACCCCGCCATGAACAGCCAGACGAGCTATTTTGGCCACATTCTTCATAAAGGCATGCAGTGCTCCATTCACCTGATTGCCGGCATTCACTCTTCTTCGATGTCCTTTTCACACTTTCCATCCCTTGTAAACAATGAACCCAAATACAGCAAAATCACGCACTTGCTCCACTTTTTCTCCATCTATCAAAATACTGCAATCCGTCATACATATACAATCTAGCCGAGTCTAAATTGTGGAATTTAAATTTTATTTTTATTTCATTCAAATTATGATTATCAGAAAGTTTGCGAATACATACATTATATTGTCATACATTATTGAGATGCAACAGTTAAATCATTCTTTTCGTATGGGAAATCAGGATTCCAGCAACACATGACGCGAAAATCGTGAAGTAAACCAATCTATCTATTATTATAATGCGAAAGTTCGGATGTTTGTTTGTTTTTCAAATGCACAATGGGTTGACTTGACCTTACACAAGTTGGAAGCTTACTGACCCGGTAACCCCATATTAATTGGGGGACTGGCTATCGTATCTCTGACAACCGGAACACAACAATGCAATTTGTGTGCAATAAAGAATTTAATAATAATAATAATAATAATGCTATTAACATTTTGGCGACAGGTTTATATAAGATGGTGCTAGCTAGCCAGGCGGACATTTAAAATGCCCTACCACCAACCAAATCGAGTACTAAACATCGAGATCGAACCCGCGACCTCCAATACGTAACCCCTATGTTATTTTAGCCACGGAGGCGGTTTAGTGTATTATTGTTAACTTTTACATACAATTTATAAACAGGAACTTACAATCAATAACACTTTGGCATACGTGATATAATTACTATGGATCTTGTTAAAATTAGTAGCATAACATAACAATGATGTCGATTCGGATGTACACCAACTAAACTAAAACCAGCTTTAAAGTAGTACTGTCTCTTTCTCCCTGGAACAGTACGATACGACGGCGCCACTCCAAAACTGGTTTTAGTTTAGTTGGTGTACATCCGAATCGACACCATTGACGCAGCCAATGAAAAGTTGACAGTTTTCCGTTTTCAAAATCCGAATGTTCATTCAACATTTCATTTGCAGTCCGGTTACCACGTCATAAACCGATCCGTCACACACTAAACTGTGGCATGCGTAAGCGCAACGCATGCCACTCGCTCGAACTTAGTAACACTTCCCAATCCCAACTAATGGCAGATTCGTGACTACTCGAATGCATTCCACTGCAATAAATACAAATATAGTTCCAAACACAACAAATAAAATAGAAAAAAGTACCAAAAAGGACCCGCCATTTTGGATCGCGCGTGTCACTCTTGCGCACGTTCGGGTTACAAAATCTTTATAGATCGCTTTGGTGCGTGATGTTACACGGATAGTCTCGAGTGATTCGTCGATTTCGGGCTTTTTTTTGGGAGCTCTAAACAAATTATGGTCTATGATCTATTTGTGGGAGGCCTTTTTATTGCAGTTGGGCTTAATTGTTTGACTTTTAAGGCTGCATAATTTCGCGGCGGCTTATTTGTAAAGCTTATGCATACAAATAAATATAAATAAATAAAATAATAAATAATAAACGTCTTAAATAATAAACGTCTTTGCACAAACACACAGCGCCATCTAGGTCCACATCTAGATCCAAGCATCTAGGCTTGTGTTATGGATACCAGATGTTGATAAACTACACAAATATTTTTTTTTTTGTAAATAAATACATATATAAATGAAAAACATCCATAACTCGGGAACACATGTCTGTATTCATCATACAAACATATGCCCCTAACGGGATTCGAACCCGCGACCATTTGGTATAGTAGCAGAGTTTCTAACCACTACACCAAACTGATCGTCAAATATTCTACTAGCTTTGCTCCAGCGATTTCATCCGCGTGGATATTGAAATAAATAATTATATATAACTGTTATATTTAGATAACTAATTCGCTAAGCTTCTGTTTTCGTAAGTATACTCTCTATCTACTTTTAAGTTTCGCAAGATCTGATTTTTCCTGGTCCGTGCGAATTTTTCAAAATCCGAGTAATTTCAAATTCTGCAGCGATCTTGGTTTTGCCGTTCCCGTGATAATTTCCCGCGGAAATTTCGGGAAATCCATTCTTAAGTTGACGTCTCTTCCAAACCAAACCGTCTTCATCCTTTTCATGGTCGGGTAGAAATCTATATAGCTATAAAGGTCACTCTCTCACTGACTAAACACCAAAACTCAAAAAATACTTAACGTATGAAGCTGAAATTTTCCAAGTATAGGTGTATAGTCAGTGAGTGCAGTGACCTTTATAGGTATATAGATTTCTACCCGATTTCGAATAAGAATAAGAATCGTTTATTTGACCCATTTAGCGACACACATATTATTATTACATGAAATATGAAAATATACACAGTGAAATTGGGACCGAGTGAGATAAAAGTAGTACACAAAACAGTTTCCTGTAATAGGATAGGTACTGCTATCTCATAATGCAGTTTACAAAATACAATACAATAAAAATACTTAAGCAATGTTTCACTTACAGACTAAAGTCCTTAAAAATGAAGATGGTTTTACCCCGTAGATATTGCAAAGAAAATTCAAAATTTTATCTACATAACTTCTGCAAAAACATCAAATTCTTGAGGACCAGAATTTGGCCACGCGGACAGCATAGTCTGTGGCATCGTAGATATCTTGTAGCGTACAAGTGTCGGGACACGCATGGCAGCATAGAAGATGCCCCATAGTTTGTGGAGTGATACCGCTTAGCACCGGCACAATTTTTTCGAATATTACAAGCTGAATAAATGCTTGCAAAAATAATAAAATGTAGTTTTTTTTTTATTATTTATTGTTTATTGTCGTTTTTTTTTTGCGGTAGAATATTTATTTGACACCAAGAAAACCTTATAATTATTTACATAGGCATAAAAAATTAAAACTATAAGGCAAAGATGTCATCCAGAGCTCCCGATTGCGGTATGGACCCTAACACACTGGCTGCATGTAAATGTAGTTTAAAAAACTAAATAAGACGCTCCAATCATCGTCGACACCAAGTGTCAATTGGACTCGTCAAAACGAATCATATGAGCCCAAACCATGGACTTATAATAAGTCCATGGCCCAAACTCCGAGGGGTTTATGTAGCCATTGAAGAGTTTCACCATCCACCTTTAGATCAGCTCCAAGATACCAAATTATTTGTCATCAGAATCACATATACATACAAAGTTCCATTTCGATACGACAATTAGAAGTAAGTTTAAATTAACTTACGAGATTTGATGACATTGTTAGTTACAAGTGAAGCTAATAAAAGCGTGTTAAAAGGATTTCTATTGTTTGCCCGAAAATATAGGCACTAAATTGCCCGAACTTCATTTGCCCGAATATTTTGTTTACCATAAAAATATGTAAATAAATAAATAAGTAAATAAAAGGTATTTATTCATCACAAAAAAGAAAAAAACACAAGCATACATAGAATCGAGAACCACAGTATTGTGATGAATGGGTAGGGACTCAGCAGTGTTACTGATTTTCAGTCCCCCCCTGTAGAGTAGTTGCTGCCACCAAAGACAGTATGGGCGACTTTCCGATGGCTAACGATTTTATTATATACATTTTTGTGTTTAAGCTTAGGCGTGGCTGTGGATAACGTAGAAATTAAATTAATGATACCATTTGCCTCACAACACAGGTACAATCATGAACAGTATATGAATATTTGCACGTGTCGGTCTTATTGCTACGTATAGAAATCAAATACGCAATGTGACATACTCTTGTTTGCCCGTACATTAGATTCCATAATAATACGAGTGCCATACGTATTATAAATATTCATTTTATTAAATATATATATATTTTTTTTATATTTCGGACACTTACACCAATCATCTAGTCCCAAACTAAGCAAAATTATTTAACATAATATTCCAACGCCATACAAATTTAACCTAACGCCTTTGTCCTAAAAAGCTCGCTTCGCTCGCTCGGCTCGTGCGTTCTTCATGTTCTAACCTAACCTAAACCTATTTATGGTTTAGTTTAAACCGATTATATGATTTTTTTCTAGAAGCAATTTCGATGGCAAATGATGTAATGGCATGTGATAATTACGGCTTACAATGATGATAACAAATGATGTTATTGAAATTGACTTTATGGGAAACAAAGTTTCTTGCATCTGACTTATATATTGGTTCTTTACCTATGAAATTGGAGTTTTTTTTCTTCGTTAATCATATGTACCAATTCCTGCGATTTTCAAA
Organism: Oegoconia quadripuncta; assembly: GCA_949316235.1. NCBI lineage: Eukaryota > Metazoa > Arthropoda > Insecta > Lepidoptera > Autostichidae > Oegoconia > Oegoconia quadripuncta. The sequence goes on along the minus strand of OX438750.1, from coordinate 5,940,677 downwards.
GCTATATCCAAATTTGTTTTTTTTTTGGAAAATGGAATATTATTTCAAGATTGAAACCTTGAAACCAGTAATTAAACTATATTCTATATAATATATAAACTTTCACGTGAACATGAAATATTTTTTAATTACTGGGCTAAATCACATAATAAAAAAAATGCTCTTCTCATGTGCTTCCCATAATCATTTCTTAGATTCGCTGAAACTTTTATAAAGCTGTTACGTTTAAAAATTAACACTGCCTATACTTAACTTAATGTTATCCGATAATACACACAAAGTTTAGCTAAATTTGGATTTGCCGTTCCCAAAAAAAAAACAAAAATGTTTGTATGGAGAAAACAGTCTTAATTAAATTCTTCGTACAAAACGCCAATTTCATAGGTAAGGACCTAATAGTAAACAATGAGTATGACATATAAAATTATGAGAAACAATTGTCTGCTGACCATTATAGCAGATAAAATTCTGGCAAGTGAGTGTAAACGGTGTTAAAAATTATCCGGTGTTTTTTTATCATATTTCACCATTTTCACAAATGGCAACCCTAGTGCAGCTACTAAGGAAAGTGCTGCCAAAACAAGCCCTACATTGTATCAGGCTGTTTGCAACAAATTAGTTGACTAGTTCGCACCGGCTACGTGCCTCTAGGACTCTCTCCGGAGCCCTATTTACGTTCAACCTCACGTAGAGCGGGCCGCATATCGATTTCGTTACATAGTTGACCGATGACACATCGTTACCATATTTCCAACCGATATGTGTATAGGAAATATGCAAAATCTGCGAGTTTCTTACGTTTCTTCGTATTTATGCGATTATCTTATGCAATTACTGGTAACTCTTAGGTACATGATTTGGAAACAATATTGGTGTCGATTCGGATGTACACCAACTAAACTAAACTAAACTAAAACCAGTTATAAAGTAGTACTGTCTCTTTCTCCCTAGAACAGTACGATGCGACGGCACCACTCCAAAATTGGTTTTAGTTTAGTTTAGTTTAGTTGGTGTACATCCGAATCGACACCATTAGCAACTTAAATTAGAGACTAGAGTTAACTCGTATTAATAACAATATTCTCTAAAAAAATCTCTAAAGTTTTTGCATTTAAAGTAAAGCATTTGTTTTTTTTTTTTCATATTACGTTACTTTTCGGTTTTCTGCGCGACACTTGCTCACAAAATTAAATACTACATATTTCGTTATTTTTGAAGAACTATTTATGGGCACTACTATTAAACTAAGCAAACGTTAATATAACAAAACAAAATTAAAATTTCTAATTAATTAATTAAATAAAGAGTGACCATTCTTTATTTTTTTAGAAAATTGTTTTAGGAGATCTTAGCATCTTTTACAACGCAATGAAGTTCACAGTGGTAACTTTAATTTAATATTGTAGGTTTTATTAACTAAATACCTATACTATAGTTAAAGCAAGCTACAGAATTGTTAGAAAACATTTTTATTCGAATACTGATTGGTGCTCCTATCCATCTACAAAAAATCAGGAGCTTTAAGATTACAGCAAGTTACACCACAATTTACTGGACTATATCACGTATTGGGTCTTTACCTATGAAATTGGAGTTTTTTTCTTCGTAAATCATATGTACCAATTCCTGCGATTTTCAAAGCTACATCCAAATTTGTTTTTTATTTGGAAAATGGACTATTATTTCAAGCTTTCACATGAAATACTTTTTTAATTTCTGGGCTAAATCACATAATAAAAAAAAATTAAACAGAGCTCTTTTCATGTGCTTCCCATAATCATTTCTTAGATTCGCTGAACTTTTATAAAGCGGTTACTTTTAAAAATTAACGCTGGCTATACTTAACTTAATGTTATCCGATTATACACACAAAGTTTAGCTAAATTTGGATTTGCCGTTCCCAAAAAAAAATCAACAATGTTTGTATGGAGAAAACAGTCTTAATGAAATTCTTCTTACTAAACGCCAATTTCATAGGTAAGGACCTAATATATCAACTATCTTAACCGTTCCCTCGCAAATAAACAAAGCCCCTAATTTTTTAATCGTCTCGCCGAGAGCAAAGGTGTACAAACATCTAGTAAATTACAGGAAAAGACGATTCATCAATTGGGTCCTTTTTAGTTGGGCTACACTATGTTCCGGTCGGGCTTTAAGGATTAGCGCGTTTAAGAGCTACAAGAATTATGGCGTTAGGGGTGGTAAGCCGTACTCGCAACGTTTCGAACATCTGGCTTGTTTAACTAAATGAGGGTTTCTATTAAGAAATCGGTAAGTGTTTACATGGTCGTAAACATGAGACATAGTAGGAGAGAGGTTTAGCAGTGGACACAGAATACGAAGACGGTCCTGTTTGACCTTGGCTAGGATCTACATGGATATACTAAATATCCTCAGACAGATCCTGCTCAAAAAAAAAATACACACAGCGCTATCTAGTTCCACAGTAAGCAACTATAGGCTTGTGTTGTGGATACCAGATGGTTAATATACTACATAAATACATTTTTTTGTTGTAAATAAATACTTATTATAAATGACAACATCCATAACTCGGGTACAAATGTCTGTATTCATCACACAAACATATGCCCCTAGCGGAATTCGAATCCGCGACCTTTTGGTATAGTGGTCAGAGTTTCTAACCATGCACTACATCAAACAGGTCGTCAAACTAATATTATAAACAAGATGTTCGCTCTAGTGTGGACTACCTTTATCGTGGATATGTTTATTTTGTTTGTCACACACAAATTACTCACTTTGTTGGGATCAAAAATATCCTATGTCTTAATTCAGGGTACGTTCTACCTATATACAAAATTCCATTTAAATCCGTTCGTCCGTTTCTCCGTGACTGACCGACAAACAAACATCTAAACTGTCGCATTTATAATATTACTAGCTGCCCGCCCGCGACCTCGTCCGCGCGGAAGATTTTACCGAAAGCGGTTCTGTAAAAAAAATGCCTAATATGTTAATTCAATCCTAATCTGTCTACCAATCAAATTTCATCCAAATCAGTCTAGCCGTCAAGAGGTAACATACATACACAAACCCGTCTAGTCGTTTAAGCGTGAAGAGGTAACATACATACACACAAACTTTCGCCTTTATAATATTATAGTTTGGATAGTTAGATTGGATGCGAAAGGATGAACGGTGGATGAATTTTGGTGTATAGATAGAACATATCCGGGATTAAAACATTGGACAAAAATATCCTAATGTACTCACGAGTAGTTCCCGCGGGATAAACAACACGCATTCTTGGTCGCACTCACAGCGGGCGCTGTCTTGTTCTCTTCTCTTTATCACGGCTGCCTATCAGCATTATATTAACCAGGATGTCCAAATCCGACCACACGTTTGTCCTAGAGCCACCACAAACCTTCTTTTTCAATCCTTTAGTGTTCAAGCAGCCATGATGTGGAATAAACTGCCAAAATTAATTCAGGACAGCCCTTCAATTGCAATATTTAAGAAAAGGCTAAAAGAGCATTACCTCTCCCATCTTTCGTGATATTAGTATGTGTATGTAGGTTTATAGTATATATATATATATTTAAATATGTTATGTATACATTTCGCAGTAGGTATATGTAATATATTTAGTGTAAGTTTATTATTCAGTTATCTTTTCTTTTTTTATTTGTTTTATTATTCGTTATAGGATTTTTTCTTTTGCACACAATATACTGCTAAACCCCAAATTTACTAAGTTTCCTATTTCAATGCTCAGGTTGGCTGGAAGAGATCTCTTAAAGAGATAAGTCCACCTTTGTACGTGACCTATTGTTTGTAGGTACTCTGTTATTGTAATATTTTGGTGCAATAAAGAATGTTATTGAAATACATCCGTACAAAAACTGGACACAACAAAACACCCATCGTTTTTCGTCGGGCGTTAAACAAATGTACAATCGCCTACAGCTAAAGGTATCTTATCAATACACCTTGTTCCCTAACACGCTAGCTCTTTTGCATTAATTATTTTGCTGAAGGCAACACAAGCCATCGGTACCAAAACTTTACGTTCAGAAAACACTACCCATGGCCTATTTTACCTTGAACGACAATAATGGGTGTAAATGCCACATCGAAGCTCATGGCATCGAACACGTTACATCGATAGCTTATGAAATCGATAGCTTATTAAATCGATAGTTCACCACATCGAAAGCTTATGAAATCGAGCGTTCATGACATCGAAGGCTTATGAACTCGATAATTCATAATATCGAAAGCTTATAAATGCCATAGGTCTAGCTCGCGTACAATCCGCAACGAAATTCAGTATACAGTAAAGAATGAATGGAATGAGTCATTCCCTATTCAAGGGAAACCCTGTTGAGTTGTAGAAATTTTGGCATTCTGACTCCTTTTCCCACGTATTATGCGAATAGAGAATTGTCTGTGGTATAAAGAGAATATTACGTTTTTCTATATATATTCAGTCCTATGACTGAATCACGCTAGGCACATACATACGTCACCAGCATTGTACTATTACAATACAATACAACAGTATCAATTGGTAATTAAGCTAGTAATAAGCTAGCTACCTAAGGTAGGTAGGTAGGTGGAGGATACCTATCATGTGCTGATGGAATGTGTCCGTAACGAGGATTATAGAAAAGAAGTAGTTATAAACAATAATATACGGGTATTAGGTGGTTGCAATAGGTCTCTGTACACCCTGCGTCTCAACCAGCCAAAAATATGTATAATTTCTATAAAATTGCTGTGCGACGGAGGAATTAGCCGTCTAGTACATAAGTAAGCTGTACCAACGGAGCGGCATAGTCGCTTTCGACTAAGCTCCTTAAAATAAGATTAAAAAAAGTAGGTACATTTAGTTGAATCTCATTCATTAAGAAGGTTTATTATCCCCACGGTATAAACGTAAACAAAACGATATCCTTATTCCATACAAACTTTTAAGTCCAAATTTTTCATAACGAATAAACTAATTCTAATGAAAATTTATACGGATAAAGCACGAACATAGGTCTAACAAGTTCAGCGAAGCGTGATTCAGTCATAGTACAATGCTGGTGACGTATGTATGTTTTAAGTTGTGGAATTCTGCTTGTTGATGTAAATGGCTATCATTTGGTCATTAAGCTAGTAATAAGTAAGTACATTTAGTTGAATTTCATGCATTAAGTAGGTTTATTATCCCCACGGTATTCCATTAAAACTTTCAAGTTCAAATTTTTCGAAACGAATAAACTAATTCTAATGAAACTTTATACGGATAAAGCAAGAACATAGATCTAACAAGTTAGTAGAGAACACTGTCGAAAAAGAGTATGGACTCGCTAAGAAAAAATAAGAAACAGTACCTAGCCATTAGCAAAGAAAAATCGAATTGCTAATTTGCTCCATTTTGGTAATCGGTTAATGAATAAGTCATATGAAACTGTACACAACATTGTAGACATTTATATAATAGCTGGCTTTCCGTCCGCGTGGATCTCGAAGTAAAATATAAACTAGCTTGTCGCCCGCGGCTTCGTCTGCGTGGAATAACTTTTTAATTTATTTATCCCGAGATAAATACTACCTACGTACCTACTTTTACGTAAAAATATCCTATTTTGGATTCAGGGCATGTTCGATCTGTATACCAAGTTTCTTCGCAATCCGTTCCGTCTAACAATATAATAAATGCAAAAATTTGGATATTTGTTGCTTCACGGCGAAACGGATGAACGGATTTGGATGAAATCCGTGATTGAACAACAAACAAACGTGCAAACTTTCGCATTTATAATATTAGTTGGATTAGAAAAGAGAAGGAATGCCAGTCCGTGAATCAGATTTTACTATAAGCAATTTAACAAATGAAACGTAAACAAAACGATATCCTTAGTCAGTTCCCATGGTTCAATAATGCAAATTACCTTTCGATTGTACGCAAAATGACATCAGAATAACTCTACAGGTGTCCTACTATGTGTACAAAAAACGCCTGCGTAAACAAAACACAGTAAAATCTGCCAAAGACACGTGCGTCCCTTGCGGCTAGAGACAATGGTATTTTAAGCGTTCCGCCTTTGCCTGTAAAAAAAAAACAATGCCATAGATATTGACTTTTGGCGCGAAACATTTATTGACTTATCCGTCAGTTGTCACTGTCATATTCCCACGATATCGTTCTCAACTCCTTTACAAGCAATTGACTGCGATTTCTCTAGCGTTGCATTGATTGTCTTCCCTTTTGTAATACGAGAACGCAAGACATTCATAGATTTTTCCAGATTTATATCTAATTTATTTATTTAAATAAACCAAATCATCTGTGTTTAACCGTAAATCTGTGTTCGCCGTGATTAAGCAACAAATAAACATTCAAACTTTCGCATTTATATATTAGATAGATTTTACAATAGAGGACGCAATGAAAGATAATAAGAAAAACAAATTTAAGAAAGAGTTTAAATAATAAAGGGCCCTGGAATAAATACTTTTACGTCATTTCTACACAGTAATGTTTATTTATTTACTTTTCAGAAGATTTACAGATGTTCGTTCTGTTTGATTTCATTCATAAGTAGATAGGTATCTATGTAGAATTCTATGTTACCTCTTGTAACAGTTGACAGATTTGAAGTGCAAGGTGTCGTTCGTTTCGTCTTCATCCCTGAAGTGTCATATGATACATTTTATGATAAAAAATCCAAAATGGCGCCTGCAAAATAGGTGCATAATATTTTCGGTTTTCAATGTCGGGTTTCTTAAATAGTTAATTTATTTAAATAAATATAGATCTGTACTCGTAATGTTCGACGACCTGTTTGGTGTAGTGGTTAGCAACTCTGACCACTATACTAAAAGGTTGCGGGTTCGAATCCCGCTAGGGGCATATGTTTGTGTGATGAATACGGACATGTGTACCCGAGTTATGGATGTTTTCATTTATAATAAGAATTTATTTACAAAAAAAAATGTAAGTATTTATGTAGTCTTTCAACCATCTGGTATCCACAACACAAGCCTATAAAGCTAGTGGTAGTTTAAAAACAAATGACGTTCATAAGTGCATATTATATTGCCTACATGAATAAATGATTTTCATTTCATTTCATTTCATTATAGTTGCTTACTGTGGAACTAGATGGCGCTGTGTATATGTATAAGGATATTTATTATTATTATTATATAATGTACAAAAGAACGGACTTTGGTTAAACAATCTACCTTCTTAAATAATCTTTTGCGGGTTGAGATCCAGTATTGAGGTGTTTGAATGATATTTACTACATTTCCAAAGGACGGATTAGGGCAGCTTAAAATTAAAAACGAAAGTGACATCTGTGACGACTTAGCTGTGTGTGCCAATAGGATTTTATTTCCGGCATTGTCTCGGGTTTTACCGAACTCAAGGGAAGAATATTAAGGCCCGTATTAATAAATCAATCTCAATAGAAGTCTTGAGGCTGTATCAACCGAGATGCGTCTTAAGCAGTTGACGCTGTCTCAAGCCCCGTGCTAATTTATAAACCAATCTTGAGGTCTATTCAGCTGAGATCACTTCTCAAGTATCCGCCTCAGCGGCGAATGAATGAAAGTCTTGAGTTTCGTTTATTAATACGCGCACCTCTCAAATGAGCACTGTTTGAGTATGCACGTGCTTTTATTAATCAACACGTTTACTTGAGAACGGTCACAAGACTGTTCTCAATCTTGAATATGGTTTATTAATACGGGCCTATGTATTTCCCGACAAACATTTTACTTTTTTTTTTTCGTTTTTTTTATGATTGACTGGATTCGCGTTTGACCACAATCTCACCTGATGGGAAGTGACGATGTGGTCGAAGATTTTCTAATGCGTCAAAGTTGGATGTGAACATAGACTTGTACATTACTGCGTATGAACCGGGTCGTTCAAACATTCAAAATGGCACCCTTCAGTGGTGTTAAAACGGGAGTTTAGAACCAATGGGATATCAATCGCACACCGACTTCATTCGCGAACTGTCGTATCAAATGCTGATTTATGTTGTAATGCATTTTTGGTTGGTGGTAGGGCATTTTAAATGTCCGCCTGGCTAGCTACCACCATCTTATCTAAATCTGCCGCCAAGCAGCAATGTTATAGCATTGTTCTGGTCCGGTTGTCAGAGATAAGATAGCCAGTCCCCCAAATGTGTTGGGGTTTCCGGGTCAGTACGCTTCCACCTTCGACATCATCTTCACCTAACATCAGGTGTGATTGAGGTCAAGTACCAACCCGTCGTGCATAAAAAAAACATAAATATGCCAAATTTCATCTCAATCAGAATCTACAAGGAAGTGTTGAAAAATGCTTTGCAAATTTTGAAACGGACCACTTACTTCGAACATTGGAAACTAAATAAAAGCTTATAAAAATGTAAGATTTTTAATTTATACTCTCTATTATGAAATAAAATCTTTTGATTATAGAATACTAGCTTCCCGCCCGCGACTTCGTCCGCGTAGGAGATTTATCAAAATCGGTTCAGCAAAAAAATAGCCTATTATGTTAATCCAGTTCCTAATTTGTCTACCAACCAAATTTCATCCAAATCCGTCCAGCGGTATAGGCGTGGAGAGGTAACAAACATACATACATACATGTATGTTTTATAATATTCGTATTTATAATACTATAGTTGGGATAATGTCCTAGGATACCGTCCGCGGCTTCGCCTGCGTGGAATAATTTTTTGAGGAAATTTGTTTATCCCGCGGGAACTACTGACTTTATTGGTATGAAAAATATCGTATATTGTAATCCAGGGTTTGTTCTACCTATATACCAAATTTCATACAAATACGCTCATCAGTTTCACTGTGATGTAGCAACAAAGAAACATCCAAACTTTCGCATATAGTATTGGTTAGATGATACGCATTAGAAATAGAAAAATTGGTTGCGCACAATCAACTGAGCGCAAACAACAGCAGCGCCCGCGCACGTGTGCTAAGCCATCGGATCCGGGCCAGCCCGGTGGTCCCCATGCCTCACTCGAGATCTTGAGGGTTGAGTCTCCCCTAATCACCATTAAACCGTTATTGTTTTAGGGGGTTATTGTAGAGGTGTATTTGTGTAGCTAAATTTATATTAGTTATCTTGTTAACCTCTAAAGAAAAACGGGTGTTGTGTTTAACATGTGTATGTGTGTAATGTTGTTTACATTGAGCCACGGAGGCGGTTCGTGTAAGTTCGGTGATAATGCAACATTATGTTACCTGGAGCTGATCTAATGGTATCATTACCATCACCCTGTTCCATTTCCTACACCGGGATGGATGTATTCCCGGTGTAGGGACTGGAACTCCCTGATGGCAAATGCCAAGATAGTCGAATTTCGGCTAGTTTATTTGGTTGCCATGACCAACCCGCCCTTTTTTTTTATGCACAACGTGTTGATACTTGACCTCAATCACACCTGATGTTATGTGAAGATGAGGTCGAAGGTGGAAGCGTACTGACCCGGAAACCCCAACACATTTGGGGGACTGGCTATCTTATCTCTGACAACCGGAACACGACAATGCTATTAACATTGCTGCTTGGCGACAGATTTAGATAAGATCGTGGTAGCTAGCCAGGCGGACATTTAAAATGCCCTACCACCAACCAAACCGAGTATTAAATATGTACCCGATCGAACCCGCGATCTCCGAATCATAAACCGTTGTTTACATTAAGTCACGGAGGCGGTTCGTGTAAATTCGGTGTCAATGCAACATTATGGTACCTGGAGCTGGTCTAATGGTATCATTACCATCACCCTGTTCCAATCCCTAGACTGGAATGTATTCCCGGTGTAGGGACTGGAACTCCCTGATGGCAAATGCCAACATAGTCGAATTTGGGCTAGTTTATTGTGTTGCCACGACCACTATCCATTTCATTATCCATCATCATCCATTTCACATGATGACGCTTTTTTAATAAGGTTCCTGTTGATATACAAAATCTTCCTTTCAATAAAAAAGATACTATAAAACAGAAACTTATTAGAAAGCATATTATAAAATATCAGATTATTTAGATGATAAACATTCATGGACATGAACAGCCCGTTCGCGTAACCAGGCTATTTCACAATTATAAATGAAATATTATAATATAAAATAATAATTAATAATTTTGTAACATGAAAACCTTTTTTTTTTAAAGAGCCACCTCTCGAGTTTCTTGCTTGTTCTACTCAGGGCAAAATTGGCTTTTGAACAAGCATAGTAGCTTAAAAAATGTAAAATCTGACTATTTCTACAAAATAAAGCATTTTTTGATTTTGATTTGATTTGACGAGTTTAGCCAAGTCGGTCTACAGGGGCGACTTAAAAACACTGACTGTCGGGTGGTCACTAGTCTGACCAAATGCACCAATACACGCTGGGCTCGCCTGATGGATTATGGCCCATTACCATCTCCCAATGAGAAGAGGCTCTACCTCAACAGTAGAGACGTGTAAAGCTGGTGATGATGATATACAACAAATACCACTTAATATTAGGTCCTTACCTATGAAATTGGCGTTTTGTATGAAGAATTTCATTAAGACTGTTTTGTCCATACAAACATTTTTGATTTTTTTTTTTGGGAACGGCATTTAGCTAAACTTTGTGTGTATTATCGGATAACATCAAGCGAAGTATAGGCAGCGTTAATTTTTAAAAGTTACCGCTTTATAAAAGTTTCAGCGAATCTAAGAAATGATTATGGGTAGCACATGAAAAGAGCTCTGTTCAATTTTTTTTTATTATGTGATTTAGGCCAGAAATTAAAAAATATTTCATGTGAAACCTTGAAATAATATTCCATTTTCCAAATAAAAAACAAATTTGGATATAGCTTTGAAAATCGCAGGAATTGGTACATATGATTAACGAAAAAAAGAAACTCCAATTTCATAGGTAAAGACCCAATATTTTCGACCAAAATGTGCGGTGAAATGAATATCGATAATTTGTTTTAACATTAATAACTGACGCAAATGGAACTGGTTCTCACGGCTGGGATAAAAGGAGATCGAAAACAAAAGAGCTGACACTTTATTGTGAATGACGACACCTCGAGGAGTCTGTTATGACTGGTCATTACTTTAATTTATGCTAGGCATGAATAGTGAGGGTCGTGTAATTTTTTTTAATGATTGACGAATGACAATATGACCGTCATCATCTGAACAAACTAATATTTGGTCCTTACCTATGAAATTGGCGTTTTGTATGAAGCATTTCATTAAGACTGTTTTCTCCATACAAACATTATTGATTTCTTTTTTTGGGAACGGCAAATCCAAATTTAGCTAAACTTTGTGTGTATTATCGGATAACATTAAGTTAAGTATAGGCAGCGTTAATTTTTAAATGTAACCGTTTTATAAAAGTTTCAGCAAATCTAAGAAATGATTATGGGAAGCACATGAAAAGAGCTCTGTTCAATTTTTTTTATTATGTGATTTAGCCCTGAAATTAAAAAATATTTTATGTGAAACCTTAAAATAATATTCCTATTTCCAAATAATAAACAAATTTGGATATAGCTTTGAAAATTGCAGGAATTGGTACATTTGATTAACGAGGAAAAAATCTCCAATTTCATAGGTAAAGACCCAATATATTTGTAACATAAAACAATTTATGTTAGAAATATACAGGGTGAATTTGAATTCGTGTAATTCGCATTATCTGGTGACGCCACTCGTGATTACGAACAACTTTCCCCAAGGTAGGTACCGCAGTCGAATTCGATCAAAATACGTTAGTTATGGAAGTCCAACTATTTTCGGCAGAATTCGGCTATGGTTCATAGTGGAAAGTTGTCACCAGTAAACAGGACTTACACATTTAAAAACATTTAAATATTAGGCATTTAAAAATTAGGCATTTAAAAAAGAACAAGACCCGCGAGGCAAGGTACCCAAAACTTAGCTTAGCCGCCTCCGTGACTCAATGTGAACAACAACGAGTACATGTTTAGTACTCGGTTTGGTTGATGGTAGGTTATTTTAAACGTCCGCCTGGCTAGTTACCACCATCTTATCTAACTCTGCCTCCAAGCAGTAATGTTAATAGCATTGTTGATAAGATGGCCAGTCCCCCAAATAAGATGGGGTTTCCGGGTGATTGAGGTCAAGTGCTATCTCGTTGAGCACAAAAAAAGAAGATGAGTAATTAAACGTTGAAACAGCCAGCTCTCCGAACTTTAGTGACATAATATGCGATTTGAAATATTAAAAAAATATTGTAGAGCGCCCGATCCCTAAGGACTTGAAAATCTAATATATGTCAAAATAAATATAGCATCATTTGGGGAAAATAATGATAAACATGATGTCAATACAAGAAGTAAAGATAAACTTGTTGGTCACATAAAGCAAGTCAGTAATTCGTTCAAAGGGTTATGTATTCTACGCTTTTTAAATAATTCATTTTCAACACTCATTCCTTATTTTATCCATCCTCGTCACTCCACGCATCCCTCTCAACATTTCCACGCCAATTTTCTTTCTTTCGTCTTCTTCATATCCACATTTTATTTTATTTTATTGAGAGAACCAACAGCTGTTTTACAAATTATCACTTAAACTAAAAAACTGAAAGCCAATGCGTCACAGATTGTAGAAAAATGTAACTTGGCTACTTATTTGTTTTTCTACGGTAACTGTTCGGTAACGGTAACGGTTCCTGCGATACGGTTCTAGGACTAGTGGAGGAGACAGAGGTTAAGTAATATACTTAGTAATATGCCAGGGCAACATTTGTTTAAATATTATACTACCTATGGTAAAAAAATTGTGAGTTCTATAGTGTTTAATGGCATAATAATGAAGATTTCAATAAAAGATTTCATTTCAATTAGAGGTTTCCACTGATAGAACCTACTTAAACTTAAATAAAAATAAAAAAACTGTACTTTGCAATCACGGTTGGAAAAATTAATCTAATTATAAACACCTGCTGAAACTATATACTTTTGTCCAGCCTTACTTTCATTTCTAATTTGATTTTCTCAGTGCACTCTTTGTGATTGTGATCGCATCTCAGTCTCAATACAATTTTTTTTTAAACTGTTTTAATTTGCTACAAATTCTTAAGCGTCAACTTAATGTCATTTCAATCTTGAAAACGGTTTATTTAAACGTCCCGTACACTTATATATTTAGGTGACTGTCGTTAACTGGATAAGAGACGTTGTTCTTATCCTTAAAACCGTAACTTTAACGAAATGAGCCCAACTTATCTAAAACAAAATCAAAAGATCGTCCGAATAATTTAACGACCGAACTCGCCTCAACATCCTCAAGTCTCAAAACCCGAATCGTTATTATTTCGGCGCGTCAAATTGCACAGTCCGTTTCCCATTCATCCCAAGATGGCCGCTGATATGTAAATTCGCATTGACGCTTGTCATTTTATTGATTCTGGTCTTTTGAACACAGATAATATAATATTAAGATGTGTGACCACGCATAATGAGTGTTCGTTGTACTGTACGCGTGGTTGGTAGGGATTTAATGACTTGTTTGAATGGATGTCAAATGTTATCGGATTTTATTGGTACTTATCTTACCATCATGGCTTTGTGTCGATTCATATAAACTGTCAGCTTGTCTATTGTGTTTTATTTTCAAATTGATGCTAATTTTACACACTTTTAATGTGTCTGTAGGCGGGCTTTACGCTGAGATCGCCGGGTCTGGACCTACCAATGCGACAATAGGCAAAATGTAGAGCCTTGTGGTACAGCATGTTTGTTAGAAAAGTGAAAAAAGAAGCTACAATGCTTCTGAATGTCTGCGACTTTGCAGGTTCTCGAGCCACTCTACTCCTTAAATGGAATTATGCAAACAGACAAAAGGAAAAGTCCGCCTTCGACTTACGGTCAAAATGTTATACATTCATATGCTCACACCTGTTTCCCGTTGGGGTAGGCAGAGACTATTGATTTCCATTTGCAATGTTCAATAAACTTAAAACTTACCTACATGCCACCACAGTTTACTTATGCCGAAAATCAAATGCGAGTGTTTGTTTTTTATGGACACTTTTGTTTGAAATTTGACTAAACACTCAAGTATTAATACGATAAAGTATCCTTTTATTCATTATCAATAAGGAATGTTTGCAGACCGTTATGCAACGTTATCGTGTTTATCAAGTTACACAAAACAAATCAATCGTCCCGTCGAAATCTGTCAAATATCTATACGGGCTCCTTTGACGACAATTTGTAAGGAGCCTTTGTTGTACCTGTCGTTACTTTTTTCCCTCGTTTTTTTTTCGGAAACGGACGTAGGAAACGAAGGTGTATCTAGCCAGTACGTATTTGAACCTGTTCGTGTAAGGTGTAACTCAGTTTTTTTAGACTTGCGTATTACAGACGCGTGCGACCACCGTGCGACGATTAAAATATAATTTATTTTTAATTTTGTAAATTGAGGTAATTAGTGTAAAGTTGTGAAGCCATATTAATTTCATTTAATTTAATTTAATTTAAATTTATAATGAAATATCCATGTAGAAAAGTTTTTAAAAAGTTAATTACAGTTTTCGACATGGATCACTTATGTAAGTACCTACGACACAGATCTGTCTATGTAGAGTAAAAAAACTATCACAAAAAAAAATAGACTACAAACTCATTTACAGTAATTTAATAAAATTGGTTCTTATCTGTAAAGGCTTTCTCACATTACTATATTTGATTAAGTTTACACAGGTGTAATATGTGTTTTCTATTATTTTTTAAATATTGGGTCTTTACCTATGAAATTGAAGTTTTTTTTCTTCGTGAATCATATGTACCAATTCCTACGATTTTCAAAGCTATATCCAAATTTGTTTTTTATTTGGAAAATTGAATATTGTTTCAAGGTTTCATATGAAATATTTTTTAATTCTGAGCTAAATCACATTAAAAAAAAATTAACAGAGCTCTTTTCATGTGCTTCCCATAATCATTTCTTAGATTCGCTGATACTTTCATAAAGCGGTTACTTTCAAAAATTAACGCTGCCTACACTTAACTTAATGTTATCCGATAATACACACAAAGTTTAGCTAAATTTGTATTTGCCGTTCCCAAAAAAAATCAAAAATGTTTGTATGGAGAAAACAGTCTTAATTAAATTCTTCATACAAAATGCCAATTTTATAGGTAAGGCCCTAATATAATTTGTGCTCCTGACCTGTCACGTAGAAATCTAAATAAGTAAAAACTTGTTAATCGACTTTAGAAATTAATTTTACTATGCACTTAGTTTAAGAAGCTGTAAGATTTCCAAACGCAAAAAATAGTAAAACTCAAGCTATTTAAAGCATTTTGTCAAATATTTTATACAAGTAGTATATGGCAGCTTTACTCAAAAATCATAGCAATCATAATCATAATCATAGCATACATGCATCTGAGATGTTCGCAGATTAGGGTTTAACTGACTTCGCAATAATGCGGAAAAAAAATTGCGTCTTTTATGGATGAGAGGGAGAACGACGAGTATCCTGAAGATGATTGCGGAGATGCTCTACTCTCTAAGGAAAATAGCTTCGGACGGCCGTAACACAAACTTTTTCTTTTGTAAAAATCCTTTATTTGCATAACTTCAGACGTTCCTTGCGTCCCGTTCTAACTTGTGATATCCAATACAACAAAAGTAAAATAATGGCGATTGGTTTATAATTGACACGGCAAACTGCAAAAGAAAAAGTCCGAATTACCAGGTGTGATTGAGGTTAAGTTTTTATTTTGCACATTATTTGTACAGTCTTCTTTGAGGTTCCGTGGTCAATAAGAAATCCTTACAGTTTCGCAATGCTCGTCTGTCTGTCTGTCTCTCCGAGGCTTAGCCCAAAGGCTCTTATCACGCTTGTAAAACACGTAAATCTTGATAAATAGTTTTTTAAGTGTACACGTAAATAGTATGGTGTGTCATTGGATAATTAGTTATAAAATATTAGAGACTAGCATTCCGCATTAGCATGGAATAGCTATAACGTGGATATATTTCATTTGTTCGTCCCGCGGGAACTACTTTCATATGTCTTATTCCAGGGTATATTCTTCTTTCGCATTTATAATATTACGCAAGGACAAGTAAGGAACCCTACACTGCGCGTGGCCCGACACGCAATTATATATTCATTTGTGCGTCAATATATCTACAATAGATAGATATGTATTTAAATATTAGTTAAGAAAGTACTACAATTATATTAAGTAAAAAATAGATGTTTATGGGTAGTTGATATGGAGAGTTGTTAATATTAAGTAGTACAGTGGCACCACTCTGCCTTTCGTCTCCACAGTATACCAGCGTCGTGGTTGCTCCAACCCGACACATGCTGAGTGGAGACCTTTTTGGATTTAGTATAGGTATTGTAAACTTATGTATATAATACTCTTTAAACAGAAATCCAAATAAATACTTTTCTTTCTTTCTTTCACTTGGTCTTGTTTTCGTCCGAAGCTACTTTCGTTAGAGAGTAGAACGTCAGATAGTGTCAGGTTCATCTGACACACGTGCACCAAGTGTTACTAGGCTGGATTATTAGCCTGCTGGGCGGAGTGACCATAAAGTTTATATAACTAGACATTAAACGCTTGCTCACATGCACAACACTACTCACGCTAACGCAGATCCCACGAACACATACACACACACATATACTACTCGCATTCACCCACAAACACACACACACTAGTCTATATTTTATTTTATATTGCACTAATCTAATAATCATGTAATACATGTCAAAAATAGTAATGACGAGCGGAGTCCAGCGCAGAAATGAATACAACTTTTTATTTATTAATTTTTTTTTTTGGTAAAATTTAATTATATTTGCAAAGTTTGCGTGGGTATTAGTAATTTCTATGGACTTCGTATTCTGATTTTTTTTTTTATATACACTGCTGTGGAAAGAATCTTTAACCCCAAGATCCAATTCGCAATTTTTTTTTCTTTCTCTTTTTTAGTTCTCATTTATTTTTAATTCTCATACCCAACTATGTACTCATTGAAGAGCGGCGTTTCCTAATACAATTATATTCATACTTACCAGGAAACTCCGTCCACTGTACCTACTGTAAACAAACTTTGACAATGAAATGAACTATTTTTATTTATTTTATTATTTATTTATATATATACACTTTTCTTTTTAGTTAGGTTTATTAGATTGTGAAAGTTGATGAATATTAAAACTATATCATTAGTCTCTCATCCAATTGTTTAAACAACATCCGATACATTATGGCCGACACTAAAAATATAAATGATTGCCATATGTTGTATTTACCGTCGCTTCAGTAGAGAGGCAATTCTTACAAGTACCTATGTTTCTGTAAGCCGACAAGGTCATTTGTAAGTATTAAGATTGGTGAACTGAATTATTCATATTCTGGATGTTGTTTTCGCGCCACGGCGCTCTCGCTTGGCGCGAATCTTTGTTTTTTTTTCGTTCAAGAGGCAAAGGTGCACGCTTTTGGAGAGCCATTGCGTTCCATTATAAATATGCATGGAATCTCGTTAGCGTTGCTAATAGGAATATTTTTGAATGCATAATTTTTATATCGTTAACTCTAGAGGTAGGTTGGGAATACTGCAGAAGTTGTCCAAGTAATAATATGTAACGCTTTGTACATATGTTACTGATGTAATATCCCATCTAAAATTAGAAATGCGAACTTTGTATGTTTGTTACCTCTTCATGCCTAAACGGCTGGTCAGAAATGGTTGAAATTTGGTTGGTAAACAGATTAGGACCTGGATTAATATATAGGCTATGATCCCTGTAGGATATGTAGGTATTAGTATTGGGATTGCTTTTGAGTCACAGAGTGACGCACAGTATAATAAATTCGCGGGTGACAGCTAGTATAGTTATTAGAATATTATTATTATTTTAGTTTATATTAGTTTAAACTCTCCAAGGAGGTAAAATTTTGCACGGGCCTAAGCCAAGTGTATAAATCTACGTTATGTCAATTTAACGAGAGGAATTTCCTTACTAGTCTGCATGTGTTTAAGATTGTTGCTTTTTGTAGTAGTGTGGCTATGGATGGATGAATGTCTAATGTGTTGAGGCTGGTGAGTAGTGTCTTGGGTATTACGCTGGTGGTAGAAAAGATGATTGGGATGATTTTGACTGTATCGACCTTCCACTGAGTTTTCACTTCAATTTGGAGATCCATGTACTTAGCCATCTTTTCGGTGTGCGTATGTTGCAGATTATGCGTATTGCATACTGCAATGTCTATGAGATGTACTGTTTTCTGGCGTTTGTTAAATATTGATATGTCCGGTCTATTAAAGTGTATAGTTTTATGTGTGATTATTATTATTTCAAATTCTTATTTTCTCCTCTTTTGAGGGTATTACCTTATCATGCGGGCCGTAGCCAAGCATGATAAGGGATAACAGGGTTATGTTACGCGATTGTCGGTTTTGGTTGCAGACGTTAAAAATTTCCTAGCAATGCGGCATGTATTTAGAATTATGGCTTTTTGCAATGTTTCTATAATATGAGTTGGGATATGAAGGGTATTGAGGCTGTTGCATAAGGTTTTACGAATTACACCTGTCGTGGATATTACAATGGGAACTATATGAACTATGTGTGCTTGTCATTGGCGCCTAAGTGCTATGTCTAAGTCTTGGTATTTGGCTAATTTCTCGTTAATTGTGGATTGAATGTTGTGTGTGTTTGGGATCGCTGTGTCAATCAGTTATATGGTTTTATTGCTTTTATCAAAAAATTTAATATCGGGTCTATTGTAATGAATTGTTCTGTCGGTTATTAGTGTTCGATCCCAGTATAGTTTGTATAGTTTATTTTCGTGTACTATGGATGGGGTGTATTTATAATATGGTACTTTTTTGTGGATGAATTTGTATTTGTGAGCTAAATTTTGGCGTATTTATAGCAGTCACTATGTTATTATTATTATTATTATAGTATTATTATTTAGTGCAGTATTGTTTAGTAGAATTATATTTGCAAAAACTTTGTTATGACAATAAACGATTTATTTCTTTCTCTGGGTTCTAAATTAAGACATTTTATGTGGCAATGGTGATTTTTAACTGACTGGAAAATAGGAGGAAGTTCTAATTCGCCTGTATTTATATTTTTTTATGCATATCACCCAATTTTTGTCGATTCAATTATTATCTCTGTTCGCAAGCGTTTTACGTTGCGTATAAATTACAAGAGTATTTTACCAAATCACAGTCATTATTCGAATTTTCAATGAATTTATTTATAGAGAATCAATCTCTTTAAGACTATGACCATATCATCAAGATAGCCATTGTAATAGCCTCCGTGGATCACTGTAAACAGGGTATAAGGGTTGACGAAAAGGTCGCGGGTTCGATCCTCAGCGGCTGTTTGGTTAGTGGTAGGGCATTTTAAACATCCGCCTGGGTAGCTGCCACTATCTCATCTAAATCTGCCGCCAAACAGCAATGTTAATAGCATTGTTGTGTTTCGGTTGTCAGAGATAAGATAGCCAGTCCCCCAAATATGTTGGGGTTTCCGGGTCAGTACGCATTCACCTTCGGCTCGATCTTCACTTAAAATCAGGTGTGATTGAGGTCAAGTACCCTACCCGCGACCTCCGAATCGTAAACCCAATGTTGTTTACATTGAGCCACGGAGGCGGCTATAATTATTATAAATTCTTTAATATAATATAATAAAGCTAATTATGAATACTATATAAATTCTGGAAAATAACCCTAATGAATTAAAAATAAAGTATTTTATGACCCAATTTTTTTATTATTATTGTTCTCGTAGTAAAAATTATTCCGTATGCTACAGACAATCCCTTTTGATTATTATAATATAAAATGATAACCCGTTTCCCACCTACAGCTTGCCACAAGGAGTCCGCACGGCATCAGCCGCTCGACGCGGCTGCCATTATGAAGGAAAAGAGTAAGAACGCTGCCAGATCACGGAGAGAGAAAGAGAACGCCGAGTTTCTGGAGCTAGCCAAACTGCTGCCGCTGCCGTCCGCGATCACGTCACAGCTGGACAAGGCTTCGGTGATACGACTGACGACCAGCTACTTGAAGATGCGACAGGTTTTTCCAGATGGTAAATTCTAATTCAAAATATTTATTTTCATTCAAGCATAACAATCTTCATTCATTCATTCATATATTTATTGCATTACACATGTCATAGTTACAATACATAGGTAAGTACTAACATACACATGTACCTTGTCAAGCATGGCAATATGGAGGAAATCCCATATCTATGTTATTAATGTCGTTTCAATTACCAATAGTTATAATTTTTGTGAAGCTACATATGCATGTTGTAACTTATAAGAATAACAATAAGAAAACTTTATTTGATCTATTTAGCGACACTTATACAATACATTTAATTGTTACCTATGTACTATATATAACAACATAGAAATGTGGAACTTAATATAAGTAGGTATGCATTGGCTAGCCGCAAATTGGCATCAAATAAGGTAATAAATTATTATACATATATTATAATTATAATAAATAATAATAATATATATGGTATGGTATACATACGAATGCGGCAGAAACCCCTAGCAGCAGACCATTGTCTGGAGAGTAGCTCGTGCGTGAAGCGTGAGAAGAATACTCCTAACATACGAATGACGAACACAGACCAATCTTGTACACAATTGTGAGAGTATCCTGTTAAGCTTCTTAAAATTTGTGTCAGGATACTCTGCTCTCCATTCTTGTACTTTTTAGATAAGATTTTTACTTTATGCGTAATTGAAATTGAAATACCTGGATTAGTTTGGTTAGTGCTTATGTGAGTTGTAAATATAATATGAGAGGTTACTTGGTCAGATATTTGTTTGTGTGCGTGCGGGTAAAGTAATATGACTTATTTAAAAATAGGAACCCCTGAGTTTCTTGCTCGTTCTTCTCTGGGGAGACTGCCTAGTGAATGAGCGATAACTATATATGATGACGGTTTCAAATGTTATTCTTATAACTTACGAAATTTAACCGCCTCCGTGGCTCAATGTAAACATCATTGGGTTTACGATTCGGAGGTCGCGGGTTCGATCCCCAGCGGGGTACATGTTTAAGTACTCGGTTTGGTTGGTGGTAGGGCATTTTAAATATCCGCCTGGCTAGCTACCACCATCTTATCTAACTCTGCCGCCAAACAGCAATGTTATTAGCATTGTTGTGTTCCGGTTGTCAAAGGTAAGATAGCCAGTCCCCCTATGGATGTTGGGGTTTCCGGGTCAGTACGCTTCCACCTTCGACCTCATCTTCACTTCACACAGGTGTGATTGAGGTCAAGTACAAACCCATTGTGCATAAAAAAAAAAACATTTTTGATTTGATTTGTTTTCATATGCTTTACGTCCCCGCTATGCAATTTGGACTTAACATACCTGTATTACTTGAGGTGTTACTTCAGATAGTTCGTTTAAGGTACAGTTTTTATTTTCATTTATTTATATGTAATGTATATTCATTTATTTATGTATATTTCTTCTTACTTATTATATATACTCATCTTGATTATTTGTATAATTGCAGCCTACTTTCTACAAAGCTTTGTGTATATCAGATGTTTCTGTCAACAACAAATTGGAGTTTATATTATTCGTTAATCATATGTACCAATTCCTGCGATTTTCAAGGCTATATTCAAATTGGTTTTTTATTTGGAAAATGGAATAGATATTATTTCAAGGTTTCACATGAAATATTTTTCAATTTCTGGGCTAAATCACATAATAAATGAAATTTGAACAGAGCTCTTTTAATGTGCTTCCCATAATCATTTCTTAGATTCGCTGAAACTTTTATAAAGCGGTTATTTTTAAAAATTAACGCTGCCTATACTTAACTTAATGCTATCCCATAATACACACAAAGTTTAGCTAAATTTTGATTTGCCGTTCCCAAAAAAAAAATCAAAAATGTTTTATTTGGAGAAAACAGTCTAATGAAATTCTTCATACAAAACGCCAATTTCATAGGTAAGGACCTAATATTTAATTAGTGGATAACCGTTTTGGCTGTATGAGAAGTAACTATTTGTTGTAAATTAATGTGATGTTAGCTGTTGTTATCCCAAATAAAATTAAAAAAAAATTGGCCAAACGAAACACTTATAGAATCACCGCTGTGTCTGTCTGTCTTCCATCGTTATATAGGACGGCGTAGGACGTCCATCCACTGACAAGGTGGCCAGATGACCTGATGAAGGTCGCGGGAAATCGATAGATGCAGGCCGCTTCTAACCAGTCACTCTGGAATTCTATGGGGGAGGCCTATCTTCACTTTTTTTTTATGCACGACGGGTTCGTACTTGACCTCAATCATACCTGATGTTAAGTGATGATGAGGTCGAAGGTGGAAGCGTACTGACCCGGAAACCCCAACACATTTGGGGGACTGGCTATCTTATCTCTGACAACCGGAACACAACAATGCTATTGACTTTGCTGCTTGGCGGCAGATTTAGATAAGATGGTGGTAGCTAGCCAGCAGGACATTTAATATGCCCTACCACCAACCAAACCGAGTAATTAAACATGTACCCCGCTTGGGGATCGAACCCGCGACCTCCTAATCGTAAACCCAATGTTGTTTACATTGAGCCACGGAGCCATTAAAAGATATTGAACTAATTATGACCGTGACGCACCAGGTCTGGGAGACGCGTGGGGCGCCGCGCCTCCTCCTCCCCAGCCTCGGGAGCTATCGATACGGGAGCTGGGATCCCATCTACTCCAGACCCTCGACGGCTTCATATTCGTGGTCGCTCCAGACGGGAAGATCATGTATATAAGCGAAACTGCCTCCGTTCACCTTGGGTTAAGTCAGGTAAGGTATTATTACATCTCCTGTTATCAGGAGGTGCAGATTTTGTTTCTATATATATAAATAAATAATAAATAAATATTTCGGACACTTACACCAATCATCTAGTCCCAAACTAAGCAAAGCTTGTGCTATGGATACTAGATAACGGATAAACATACATAAATATTTATATAAACATCCATGACTCGGGAATAAATGTTCGTATTCATCACACAAACATTTACCCCTCGCGGGATTCGAACTCGCAACCGTTGGTTTCGCTGACAGGGTCACTATCCACTACACCAACCGGTCGTCAAATACATTATATAGTCACATGCTTTATCCCAAATGGAATGGTTAAGAGAAATCTCATACATAAACGCTTGGGTATTCCAATAATGCTTGGAACAACATCCACGGTTTGCCTTTCGAAATATAGAGAAATGCACACGCGATGTTAACAGCTGTAAATATATCGATGTTCTGTATAGGTACTGAAAAGTACCACCCACAAGATTACGACACCCAAGGAAAGGGACTGGTTGGTTATCTTTTAAACTCTGAAATTTCACGGCACTCTTCCTAAATATAATTTACATATAAATACCTCATTTTAAGGGCAAGGGGATGCGAAAGACGATTCTGAAATACAGTTTTTAGGAAGAGGCTAAGAAACCTCAGTAACTTTAATACAGGCTAAGGACAGGTTTCTATGAAGAACAATTTACATGTACAGTTAATTCCATAATTAATCACACATGGCCATCTATTTAAGAGGCTTTATTCCGTCCAGTGGCGTTGGAAAAAATAAGATTTATTTTTAAATACAGAATAAATCAAAAAAATCGGTCTGACCTGCACTCGAGAATTATAAATAATTATTTTTATTGACGACCTGTTTGGTGTAGTGGTTAGCAACTCGGACCACTATACCAAAAGGTTGCGGGTTCGAATCCCCCTAGGGGCATATGTTTGTGTGAAGAATACGGACATTGTACCCGAGTTATGGATGTTTTCATTTATAATAAGTATTTATTTACAAAAAAAATGTATTTATGTAGTATATCAACCATCTGGTATCCACAACAACAAGCCTATAGTTGCTTACTGTGGAACTAGATGGCGCTGTGTGTATGTAAGGATATTTATTATTATTATTATTATATTATTATATAAATTATACATATTTTTGGCTGCTAGAGACGCAGGGTGAGCTAGAGCCCTATTGCAACCACCTAATACCCGTATATTAGGTCTTTACCTATGAAATTGCCGTTTTGTGTGAAAAAATTTAAATGAATTTTTTTCATGTGTTTTTTATTTGTTTTAATCGAAAGTAATCATCCATGCAATCAATGCATCTTTACCAACGCAGTGGCAGTTTATTGATGCCCTTCTTAAAGAAATCAGCTGGACGGGAGGCAACAAATTCTTCAAAGGCATTTTGTACTGCCTCTCGGGTATTGAATTTTTTTCCTGCCAAGAAGTTATCCAAATTCTGGAAAAAGTAGTAGTCTGTAGGCGCAAGGTCTGGTGAGTAGGGCGGATGACGGAGAGCTTCCAACCCCAGTTCATGCAACTTGGAGACCGTCTGCTGTGCAGTATGAGGTCGCGCGTTGTCGTGCAGGAGCAGCGGAGAGGGGCGATTGACCAATGCTGATTGGAAATGTGCCAGCTTCGCCGTCATTGTGTTCAGTTCTTCACAGTACACATCTGCAGTAATGCTCATCCCGTTTGGTAAGAAGCTGTGATGAATCACACCGGCGCTAGACCACCAAACAGTGACCATCACTTTTCTAGAGGTAAGTTTTCGTTTAGGGCATTGTTTAGGTGCTGAACCAGGATCCAACCAACTTGCTGAGCGCTTGCGGTTATCAAACAGAATCCATTTTTCATCGCAGGTAACAATGCAGTACAAAATTCCTTCATTTGTGTGTCTGTTGAGCATTGCAAGGCACGTCTCGACGCCTACTTCGCGCTGGCGATCATTGAGTTCGTGGGGCACCCATTTGTCAAGCTTTTTTACCTTGCCAATTTGACGCAAATGGACCAATATTGTTTTGACGCTAACGTCGAAAGCTGCTGCTAATTCAACCGTAGATTGTGTATCATCAGCTTCCACAATCGCCTTTAATACGTCATTGTCGACCAAAGTCTTCAGACGACTGCGAGGTTCATTTTTCAGGTCGAAATTCCCAGAACGGAAGCGAGCAAACCAATAACAGGTGGTGCGTTGGTTTGTAGTGTTAGCTCCGTAAACGTCGTTGATGTTGCGTGCCGCTTGTGCCGCGTTGCTGCCACGACGGTACTCATATTCCATAATTACTCGAATTTTTAACGTACCCATGATGACGAAAAATATTGAAATGCGATGAAAATGTAGCACTAATCAATAAACAAATGACTACTTTTGGAAAAAAATCCATGTTTTTAAAATAAAATTAATTTGAAATTAGAATTCTCAGCCAAACCAAACTTATTTTGATTTGAAATGGCCAGTACTGCAGAACGGCAATTTCATAGGTAAAGACCTATTATTATTGTTTATAACAACTTCTCTTCTATAATCCTCGTTACGGACACATTTCATCAGCACATGATAGGTATCCTCCACCACATCATACTCGGTACAGTTCGGAGATGGGACTTTTCCCATCATGTGAGCGAACTTATTTAATGGAATGTGTCCGGAACGGAGTCTAAAGGCTATAACAATATCCTGTCGATCCAGTGAGCAGTTGTCAATCCAGGGGCAACTCATAGGCTCCATTTGTATAGTCTTGTACCAAATTCCTTTTTCTTGAGCTCTTTTATTAAAATACTCCTTACAAAGATCAGAGCATTTCTGTTTGTTATTTGTACCTAAACAATACGGGTTATTTTCTAGAATTCATGATTCTAAAAAACAGGGGCCGTTTTTATGAAATTCTCGAAAATAACCATAATTAAATAAGGTATTATTTATAATTAGCTTTATGGCTTTTCGAGTGCAGATCAGAGCCATTTGCCGTAAGGAAAAAATTGGAAATTTATTTGGAACTCATATTTTCTTAAATTTTTCTTTTATTTATTTAATTTAATGATGTTATTTGTGGAATAGGCTACATACGCGACCGTTTTATGACAGAAGCTTTATTCAATTATGGCTTTGAAAAGAATAATAAATAAACTACCTACATTATGACAACCTTCTATTTCACTTACCTAATACTTTTCGTTACAGTTAAAAATCTCGTCCGGTATTTTTACTATTTTTTTATTTTTTTATCATTAGGGAAATCAGCAGCTTAATCTTAACAAGTATTGCTTACATATTTCAGTGTATTTTTACAATGCAAAAGCCTTCATAGATTTCCACGCACGACTATTCAATAGAAAAAAGAATACATGAACAAAATAAAAATTTCTTATAACTATGTTTTATTCTAATTTGCGTGCCGTTGTACCTGTGTATGCGTGTGTACATAAAAAGAAAACTTAATTTATCCAATGAGGGCGCCATTGGACGGATTAAGCCCTCTTAAGTTATACCGTCTATGCAATTCTCTAAAACGATAGTCCACAATAGGGTGATTTTGGAGAACTGCGGTTAATATAGCCCGAATAAGCATCACGTTACCCTATCTATATCTATTTCTTAGGCCGTACACGTTTGATCAATCCCTCGCTTCATGTTCTCGTTTATGTTCCCAGGTGGAGTTGACAGGCAACTCGATTTACGAGTACATACACCAAGCCGACCATGAGGAGATGAACGCGGTCCTCAGCTTACAGCACCCCCATTCATACCTCGGACACCAATACTCTACCCTCGGGTAAGACAACCTCCCCCTCTAACCGCCTCCGTGGCTCAATGTAAACAACGTTGGGTTTAAATTATTGTATATATGTGAATCCTATGCGGTGGCCCATGAGCTCAGATAAAACGCGAAAAAAAGCGAGTTTATGGTGTTCCGGGCGGGTATTAAGTGTTGTCAAAATGTACCACCTATCGCTCTGAACGGTACTCCTCTCAAACGAGTATCGCAATGTAAGTATCTGGGCCATTGGGTCACTGAGAACCTTCGTGATAATGTAGATATAGAGAGGGAGCGCAGGGCGCTGTCCGTCCGATGCAACATGTTGGCCCGCAGATTTTCTCGCTGTACCGTTCATGTTAAGGCGACGCTTTTTAAAGCATATTATTATTGTCAGTCATTCATTTTACACGAGCAATCTGTGGGTTAATTATACGCAGAGGACGCATAGTGCGCTGCGCGATGTTTAATAACGGGTTCAGAATGCTGATGGGGCTGCCGCGTTTCTGTAGCGCATCAGGAATGTTTACCGACGCGCATATAGACGGTCTCCACGCCATCATCAGCAAACGTAGCGCGTCGATTTAGAAGCGCGTGCGCGGCAGCTCCAACACCATCCTGAGCACGCTGGCGGACAGGTGGGATTCCGTGATGCTGCGGCACTGGATACGCTTGCACACATCCAAATAGTGCTGATTGTGCCGCAGCAGTCGTATGGTCGCTTCTGTTCACAGTTATTATAGAATTAAGTTAACTTACTACTATATATTTTTAAGTTACTAACCAAAATATGGGTCTATTTAATCTAATTGTTGACATAAATGTTGTACGTAGTTTATTGTATGTAATATTAATGAATGAATGCAAATGTAACGTTTCGGAATTTTATGACAGTTTTATGGATTTTTTTAATGCGCAATGTAATTACTTTATTTTATTTTACTTTAATTTATAGTTCCTAATTATTTTGACCTTGTATGCCTACGGGCGGAACACAGCGGTAATAATTTAATGTAACATCCTTAATCCTGTGATTCACAATAAATGATATTGATTGATTGATTCTAATCCTGAATTAAACGATTTTTATTTATTTATTGTATGTACGATTCGGACGTCGCGGGTTCGATCTCCAGCGGGGTACATGTTTAAGTACTCAGTTTGGTTGGTGGTAGATCATTTTAAATGTCCGCCTGGCTAGCTACCACCATCTTATCTAAATCTGCCGCCAAGCAGCAATGTTAATAGCATTGTTGTGTTCCGGTTGGTGTGTTGGGGTTTCCGGGTCAGTACGCTTCCACCTTCGACCATCTTGAATCTTCTTGAAACAGGTTAGTATAGTAGTTTTGTCTGGTTACTCATTTAACATATTGTACAGATACCCGGTGGGCGGATCGTGGAGCCCATCAGTGGACATCGAGTGTGAACGCGCCTTCTTTATCCGGATGAAATGTGTGCTGGCGAAAAGGAACGCAGGTCTTACAACATCTGGATATAAGGTAATATATTAACAATGACAATAATGTCCAGGAGAAGCATTAATAAGTCATTCGAATCAAAACGATGATCTTTGTGTGTCCAGTCTATGTTCAGGTGTATCTCAGGTATGCGTAGTCCGATTTAGGTGCGGTATAAAAAATAAAAATATGAAAAATTAAATGTTTTATTTTATATTTTTTTGTTGTTAACATACATGCAGCCATTATCATAAAAATAATACATAATTTTAAATTTTAAATTGGTACACAATATAATGGAGGCTATTTAATTGTTTAATATCAATTCAGTCCATGTTACTGTTATTAGCGGATCTAATTTATTCTGCTGTTTATAGAAATCACACAGCATATTTGAAAATTTATTAACATTTGTACAATATTTATAAACAATATTTATTGATGGATTATTATTATAATTTTTTATTTGATTGTAATTGTTTAGGCATTTAAATCTATTTTTTTATTATGAATTCTATTCTGCATGCCAGTTCCTGGTAAAATGTGTGATACTTTATTTTATAATTAACAACCTTGTGTACCTACCACATTTATAAATAAAGATAAAGATTATTCTATTCTATTCTGTTCTGTTGTTCTGTTCTATTCTAATAATTATACAATTTATTATAAAAAAAAAATCACAAATAATAAACTAGCCCCAAGTCCCTGGTTGGTGGAATGGTACCCAGAAGGCTAGCCGCGTTGCCTGGCTGTATAGCAAGGCTGATTCTTTGACCACCATTCTTTCTTTCTGCTGTTTATTAAATTTCACCACTATTTTAACAATACTACCATATTTGTATGCCAATTTTTTTTTTCTCCGTTTATTTTAATGAGGGTTTCTTCAATAAAGAAGATGTCACCCTCATAGTGATACAGAATAACTTAACCTCTACGCTTAATACCTACATCAACTAAATTATAGAATGTCCTAGCTGCTCCCGATGTGGGGGCAGCTAAAACGCTGTTACACATTCCCCTTTCGCCATTAAAGTTAATTTTGATGAAAAATTGTTGCCTCTCGAGTTCATTCCGGACACACTCAATCATGATTAACCGCCTCCGTGGCTCAATGTAAACAACGTTGGGTTTACGATTCGGAGGTCGCGGGTTCGATCCCCAGCGGGGTACATGTTTTAAGTACTCGGTTTGGTTGGTGGTAGGGCATTTTAGATGCCCGCCTGGCTAGCTACCACCATCTTATCTAAATCTGCCGCCAAGCAGCAATGTTAATAGCATTGTTGTGTTCCGGTTGTCAGAGATAAGATAGCCAGTCCCCCAAATGTGTTGGTGTTTCCGGGTCAGTACGCTTCCACCTTCGACCTCATCTTCACTTAACATCAGGTGTGATTGAGGTCAACTACAAAACCGTCGTGCATAAAAAAAAAAATGATGTGGTAAACATGTTCTACAATTTCACATTCATTGCAGTTAGGTGATGTGGACTTTGCCATGAGGAAGCTGAAACTGTTTAATGGAATGTGTCCGGAGCCAAGCCTAAGGGCAGTAATAATTTGGGAGCTGCTCATATTCCTACCCTCAAATCAGGGGAATCTATACAGCGTGGGTTGAATCGTCCTGTACCAGATTCCCCTCGTCAGTGACCTTTCATCAAAGTATTCTTGCCAACATTTCGTGCTCTGTTCTTTCGCCAGGTGAATCAGATCTGAGAAATGACGTAAGTAGCTAACCGGGATACCATTTGTAGTAGCTTCTTTCGCCATCAAGTCTACCCGTTCATTGCCAACTAGACCAATATGAGCAGGTACCCACTGTACAAACACAATTATAAGATGGAATTTAAATATAAGCTAAAACAAATGTAAAAAATTGGGGCCGCGAGGCAAGGTACCCAAAACGCTGGCGGCGT
This sequence comes from Oegoconia quadripuncta, assembly GCA_949316235.1. Taxonomy (NCBI): domain Eukaryota; kingdom Metazoa; phylum Arthropoda; class Insecta; order Lepidoptera; family Autostichidae; genus Oegoconia; species Oegoconia quadripuncta. The sequence goes on along the minus strand of OX438750.1, from coordinate 5,910,673 downwards.
TTCCTCGTTGTATGCAGATACTTAAGCGTTGGGCGAGGAAACAACCAGCTCTCGGGTCATTTAAGTTAATGTATCATAACAACCTGTACACCTGTGTATCACAACAATGATTGATTGATTGTATTTTTTATATTAAAGACTAAACAAGAAGACGCATTGTAGCTATATTTGATGAAAATAGCGTGCTTCATCTTTCACCACAACGTCACTTTCATCTCACCACACGGTGAGATTGTGGTCAATCGCGTATCCAGTTAATCATAAAAAAATGATTAAGTCATTTCGAATATATTTAGCTTTGAACGCAGTATTTTGGTATATTTCAATGATATCATAGTCTTTCGAGGGTTTTCAATTTTTTTTAAATATTTAAGATTAAACTCTATCCTCCTGCTGTCCTGCCTGTGAATCGTACCCGGACCTCCCAAATTGGGAGACTTATATTACAGATTTGTAATTTTCGTACTCATCAGCCGGTGTGAAAGTAGCTCCATTTTCCCAGAAGCTGACAGCTACAGTGTTCTGTATGTCACAGCTACCCTCTTTCCGGAGTTTCGAAAATCAAAAACATCAGCATTAGTATGCTACGTGCCCCTAATCGTGCATACAACCCCTTAGCAATTTTCAATAAAACAATCCCTGATCCCCAACCATTCGCCAGACCGTCTGTAATGGTAATTCACACTTGCATTTGTTTAATTGGCACACGTCGCGCGAATTTGTAGTCGGAGGGTTGAGTTTTTCTTTGTATGCTGTGCAAAGGATATACAGGGTGGGTCAAACAATTGCGTCATTTAAAAAAAATTGTGACAAACATGATGTTACTACAAGAAATAAAGATAAACTTGCAGGTCACATAAGTCGCCTCCGCGAAGTTGAATGAATTCATTCAAAGGGTTATATACGCTCTTTCAATAAGGTTCTTGTTGATAATACAAAATTTCTCTTTCATTAAATTTAAAGATACTGTAAAACAAACAATTATTAAGAAAGCATTATTATAAAATATCAGACTATTTGGATGATAATCATCGCTGGACATAACCAGCTCGTTCGCATGCCAGGCTATTTCACAATTAATAATGAAATACTTATAATAAGAAAATAGAGATAATTATGATTTTCTGTGTTACAATGTTACTAAGATTCACGGTACTTTTCCTCTTTGGACCGTCGCTGTAGTTTTGACTCGCCCTGTTGCATAGTTACATATTATAAATAAATAAATAATAAATATCCTTAGACATACACACAGCGCCATCTAGTTCCACAGTAAGCAACTATGGGCGTGTGTTGTGGATACCAGAAGGTTGATATACTACATAAATACATTTTTTTTTTGTAAATAAATACTTATTATTATAAATGAAAACATCCATAACTCGGGTACACATGTTCGTATTCATCACACAAACATATGCCCCTAGCGGGATTCGTACCCGCAACCTTTTGGTATAGTGGTCAGAGTTGGTAACCACCACACCAAACAGGTCGTCATAGCTTTTTTTTTTATATATATGAGAGGGTGGCAACATAGTAACACTTTCCCGAGATTGTACAAGTCCTCGGCTAAACATAGTCCTCAAGTCGATAATAACTTGGCCATGTATGCACTAAGCTTAATATATCCTTTAGCTGGGAAACGATACGGCCCGAGAAGAAATGTGTTTCTTCTATTTTCGAATTAGGAGCAGTCGTTGCAATTTCTCAATTCGTTCATTTGTCTCTCATATGTATAAAAAAAAACTACGACGATGTTTGGTGTAGTGGTTAACAACTCTGACCACTATACCAAAAGGTTGCGGGTTCGAATCCCGCTTGGGGCATATGTTTGTGTGATGAATACGGACATGTGTACCCGAGTTATGGATGTTTTCATTTATAATAAGTATTTATTTACAAAAAAATGTATTTATGTTATCAACCATCTGGTATCCACAACACAAGCCTAAAGTTGCTTGCTGTGGAACTAGATGGCGCTGTGTGTATGTCTAAGGATATTTATTATATTTATTATAAAAAAGGTATTTGGTATAGAACTATCCAAGGTCAGCCTCTTCGGGTACCTTGGTTTGATGAAGTTAAGCTAAGTAGGCGATTAATTAAGTTATCTGTTAGACTACGTTCCGGGCACTATCCATCAAACAAGTTTGGATATCTGATGAAAAGAACTGACACTCCTAACTGTGAAGTCTGTGGAGTAGTTGAGGATGTCCAACACCTGTTGATGGAATGTGCTAGAAACCGAAATGAAAGAGATACACTGATGAGACAATTAAAGCTGAGTCAATACGCTGTAGGTTTGGCTCAATCAATTTTGGGTACACCTGGATCAATAGCGGCCAGATTATTATATAATATGTTTGTATCTTCTCATCAGTGAATCTTGGTCAGGGTACGATGGGACTGTCATGTCTAGAAGGACTCAAGTTCCTAAATTAAATAAAGATTCCATAAGGACGACAACTATTATTCCTCAGGTGATCCACTGTTCAGGGTACCTCCGAGCGCGGCGCTTCGGTGAGGGCTCGGCACCCCTCGGCCTGGTGGCGGTGGGGCACTCCCTCCCCCCCTCCGCAGTGACGGAGCTGAAGCTGCACTCCAACATGTTCATGTTCCGAGCATCGCTGGATATGAGGCTTATCTTCCTTGACGCGAGGTATGTTCATACACGGTTATTGCGTTTTAATGTGTTACTGTTAGCACAAGACATGAAACCTTGTTAAGGTTCACTTTGAGTACGAGTGTTAAATTTCGTGTAAGTACCCAAACATTACGCGGTCGCGGGTTCGAATCCCGCTAGGGGCATATGTTTGTATGATGAATACAGACATGTGTTCGCGAGTTATAACACAAGCCTAGATGTTTACTGTGGACCTAGATGGCGCTGTGTGTTTGTGCAGACATTTATTATTATTATTATATGTATTACTAAAAATCCATGTTCCATGCCTTGGCTGTTCGGATGATGAATGAAGAGTCGAACTTTTTAGTGCCAATGTTCGGTATATTAACTATATACGGGTGGAATCCCTCCCCACGCCTAGTAGTCCGACGGTGGAATAAGATTATGTAATTCCAACGCACACTCACCGAAATGCATCCTGTAAAAAACTGAGAGACAGGCGACTTTGCGACGGTGTTCAAGGCTCTGCAATTTAGCCGTCATCGAATTATCACTTAAAAGTGTCATGGCACGTCGTTGGTTGATTAAGTTGGTACTTAATCAAGAGTGCAGTCATCAGCCAAAAATTGTTGGACTTCCATACTAAAGGTGGTTTCAGACTTGTTTACTTTGTATGGGTGATCGAACATTTTTTTATCTAAATCGTCTATAGTTCTTTGGGGATAGTTGTTCGTAATCAAGCGTGGCGTCACCAATTAATGGGAATTAAACGAATTCAAATTCGCCCTGTATAGACAACTACACTGTATAGACAATAGAGGTAGATTGTATATAGAGGTCACCAACCTCGGGCAAAAAATGTGGACTTCGACCCGATCTCAAATGTCAAACAAAAACCGTCTCAAATTTTAAATCCCGCCTAAATATAATCGACATTAAACATTGAACAATAAAATATAAAATAATTTGGCGCGAGTTAATAAAATCAGCCGAAACGACCGCGACGCGACGCGGGGAGAAAGGATTTCACACCCCCATGCTGCTAACATGTCGATGATTAACTTATCGATACAAATGTGTCGACTATGCTATTTATTTTATAATAGTCACAACAAATATTGTCTAATAGACTGAAGTTTGAAGTTTGAAGTTAATTAATAAACCAATCTCAATACAAATCTTGAGGCTGTATCACCCGAGATGCGTCTTATGAAGTTGACGCTATCTCAAGCTCCGTTTATAAACCAATTTTGAGGTCTAGTACTCAGCTGAGATCACTTCTCAAGTATTCGCCTCAGCGGCGAATGAATGATAGTCTTGAGTTTACGTGAAACTCTGCGCACGTGTCAAGTAAGGTTACGCTCCGACGCGGCCCGTTTGGTGTGAATCGTACTTTACAAGACTATGCCTATACTGTGTAGTACGAGTAAATACTTATTTATTATGCAACTATTATTTACCCGAGGCTTCGCCCACGTGGAAGTATTTTTTAATTGAATATTTAAAGTAATAAATACAATAATCCCAATTCCCTACGCATTTCCATTTGTTATCAACATACTACATTAGCTCTCGTGTTCATCACACTGGAAGAAAGCTGGTGATACCCGCTTACAGGCTCAATGATACTAAAATTGGTAGTGATGTTTAGCACAGATTCAATTACCGATTTTCTTATAGAAAACATTAAATATAAAAAAAAAAAAAAAATTATTGTTTTATCGATAGCTAAGTTCAAAATAGGGAGACAGCCCATCCCTATAACACCGAAAATTAGAAATTAATACCTAATTACGTACCTTATTTAGTTACTCATATAAAATAGTACATTTACTAAATAAACATGGAATTTTGCTTATTTGTAAATACCTGTTTAAAGCCTATTTTGGCACGAGCCTCCGTAACGGGACTTTTAGTGTCAGAACCTAGATTTTGCGTACAAAGCCGCGCTAATATACCTACTTAGTCTTAACAAATTGTTGTACGTTGCGCATGCGCCCGACCCTATATACGATATTGGTTGCTAATAATTTATATAGCGTTCCGAGAAACGCGGCGAGTTGGGATCGCTAACGAACAACAATATGGTCGCGAGCCCTTCGGAACGTTCTCCATTGCGCTTGCCGTGCCGGAAAATCAAAATGCTTATTTAAAGAGTGAGCGATTTATAGATTATTTATAGAGTTCTGCTCTGCTGCTCTCTTCTCGTTATTGTAGCAAAAGTCGACATAAGGAACGTAACAGCAGTTGGGGGAGACTTAAAAACCAGCAACACTGCTGAGTCCCTACCCATTCATCACAATACTGTGGTTCTCAATTCTCATGTACGCTTGTGTTTTTTGTGATGAATAAATACCTAAATAAATAAATATAGATGTGTTTTGGTTGGTGGTAGGGCATTTTAAATGTCCGCCTGGCTAGCTACCACCATCTTATCTAAATCTGCCGCCAAGCAGCAATATTAATAGCATTGTTGTGTTCCGGTTGTCAAAGATAAGGTAGCCAGTCCCCCAAATGTGTTGGGGTTTCCGGGTCAATACGCTTCCACCTTGGACCTCATCTTCACTTAACATCAGGTGTGTTTGAGGTCAAGTACAAACCCGTTGTGCATAAAAAAAAACCTTTTATATATACCAGTGACGGCCTGCAGTGTCATTGGTCGGTTCTCAAAATTTAGCGATCGCCAACCTGCCTGTGGCTAATCGCTACCCAAGTACGACAAATGAAAACTTTGGAGAGTGATGATGCAATTTTCTTTATATTGCCTGTAATTTTTGAATGTTCGTATTTTTTTTTTTAATCTTATTTATTTTATAAGCCATACATCATAATGTATATATGGAATGTTCGTATTTAATAACGACAGAATATTGCAGGAATGTTCCCTCAATCATGTTCCTTGGAAAACAAATCTTTCTAAGCTCACCTTTTCATATTTCTGTCTGTGCGATAATAAACCAGCTCTTATAAGCTCAGCATATAGCAGAGTCGTTTCCCTTTCGCTGCTGCGACACTCAATCAATCAATCAATCAATTTATTGCTTTCACATGGGTTTTTACGTAATATTAGTATCACATGTGTACCCCTTAGGGTGTAGCAATAGAGAGAGACCGAGGCTCCATTGTTGCATGCAAATTTTTATTGGGTCATGGTCGAACAATAGCACTTATCTGAGTGTTCTGTTATTTTATTAATTCTTTGTATATGTATCGAAGTAGCGATATAAACAATTTCTTTCTTTTTGTTTGTGTTTCTTAATAATTTATTAAAAAAGCAGTCGTTACGTGTCGGCGGCAGTGGAAAAGCGCACCGCACAAGTTCACCGTTTATTGGTTCACGGCAATCAGTGGCACGTAAACCATGCCCAGGCTCGACCTTAACAATACGCGGCCGGTTCGCAGAAGTGTACACAACTATACGCACCTATCGTTGCACGGACGCAGTGGTTTAAAGTGCGTGCAATTCGAAACTTCGATGAGAATTTCAATATAAAAAAATACGAGAAACTAATAAATAAATATTGTTGGACATTCATAGAGCGCCATCTAGTTCGATATTAAGCACTAGGCTTGTATTATTGTTACCAGGGGATATTGTTTACAACGGTTTTACTGTTCGAACGGAACGTTTTTGGTTTTGGTTTAGCTTTCGTTTAGCTGATGTAAAAAAATGGTATTGCGCTATTTTTTGTGAACGATTATATTGTTGACGCTACCAAAGTAAAACCAAACCCAAAATGTTTAGAGCAAACCAGGAGAATAAAAAAAAAAACTAGTTTTACTTTCCGTTCAAATTATTAGCGCGATACGAAATGCGCTTAACGTAACGTTTTTGGTTTTTTTTCCACAACGGGTTGGTACTTGACCTCAATCACACCTGATGTTTAAGTGAAGATGAGGGCGAAGGTGGAAGCGTACTGACCCGGAAACCCCAACACATTTGGGGGACTGGCTATCTTATCTCTGACAACCGGAACACAACAATGCTATTAACATTGCTGTTTGGCGGCAGATTTAGATAAGATGGTAGCTAGCCAGGCGCACATTTAAAATGCCCTACCACCAACCAAACCGAGTACTTAAATTTGTACTCCGCTGGGGATCGAACCCGCGACCTCCGAATCGTAAACCCAATGTTGTTTACATTGAGCCACGGAGGCGGTTTAGCTTTGGTATTATCGTTCAAACTTAACGCTATCGGCTCCCAGATTTCGGTCGCAAATTACTCAATTTAAACAAACTCTACCTTTAAAGCGCTCCTTGCCCGTGGTACCTACAATTAGCATGTCTCCTCTTATCCTAGAAAACAGAAGTCAAGCCCAAGAAACGTGAGCTTAAAAAAAAACATTATCCGTCCTCTTTTGTCTGCTGTCCGCTTGAAATAGATAATCCGCGGTCCCTAAACAAAAGGTTGTATCTAAACTTGTCACCAAATAAAGGCATCGAGTTATCGTCGTCAGGTCGGGTTACGACCATCTGTCGCTCAGGTGTTCCTTTTGCATATCTAAACTTAAATAGCGTTAATGTTTTGTAATTTAATAGGTTTTAGTGTTGACTAGAAGGTTGACTAGTTATTCTTGGGAAGCATGCTGGCCATTTTGTAGAAAACTATTCTAGGAGCGATTCCGTAGTTAGTAGGTATTATACGTTCTTCTTTTCGAGTCGAGGCAAGTTTCAAATTTTATTGGACCAAAACTTAGCCACTCTAACAGCACTCTCTGTGGCGTTAAGGAGGTCGTCAAAGGTGCAGCTGTCAGGACACGCGGAGCAAGACAATACGTGATCCATTGTCTGTGGAGAGACCCCGCACTCGCATCGATCATTCCCGCCATCGGAGAAGCTCCACCTGCACAGATTATCTTTGCTGCGGCCAACCTGAGTCCGAAGCCGATTTAAGGATTTCCATGTTGGCCATGGCAAATCGTGTCCAGGAGGAAGAGACTCCTCGAGCGAGAGAAAATGAAGAAGATTATACGTTTTTGGTCCAAATAATCTACTCTCTAAAGAGAAATTCAAAACATTCATACATACATAACGTCACGACCTTTATCCCAAATGGGGTGGTCAGTGATAACCCAAACATGAGAGTTTTGGGTGTTCACCTTTCGAAATATACAGTGCACACGCGACTGGTGTTGAGCCCATCGCCGTTAAAATGCAAATCTATAGATGGTTTTTGGTGGAAAGTCTCTTAGTCGCCTTTTACGACACCCACGGGAAGAGATGGGTTGGTTCCATTCTTTTTTCCCCATGAGCTACGAGAAATTTTTAGTTTTTCCAAAACAAAATTAACAGACATAGACATATATTTATATGTATACCTATAGCAACAACAATATTAATAAAAATAACAAAATTACCACAATGTACAGAAACAGATTTTGAAATGCGGTGAGTGCGGTGTGATGTCAAAAATGGACTCCATCTCAGCATATGCTGTAGCAATTGTTACAGCGCTGGTTTTCAGAGGAGCCCAACGTCAAGAGCCTCCGACGCGACGCGGAAAGTTGTACTAGTTGTGCAAATCCATCCACATAACTAAATATAACAGTTGCATATAGATACAATTAAACATTATTTATTATAAATACTGAATATTTATACAGGAAATTTTTTCTCGACAAGGACTATATAATTTGCATTATATAGTCCTTGTCGAGACCCAATCAGGTACGTAGGAATCCCAAAACCCACGACACCAGGGCGATGTCGCACTTTCCCTGAAAATCGGACATTTTTAACTTCCGAAAAACTCGTCACCCATCCTGCACATAGCCCCTGTGATTTCTGTATTTTCCCCAAAATCAAAGATTTGATGAGTGGTTTCACTTTTACCAACTCCGAAGAGGCAGTGATAGCGTTCAATCAGCAGTATCAGCACATAGAAAATATGCCTTGAGATCTGTGGTCCTCCTGTTTTAGAAAATGGTTCGATCGCATGAAAAAATGTTTAAAATGTAAAGGAGAGGACATAATATTTTGGTTATAACATGTGGTTTTTTCAAAGTTACGCAAAACTTTTAGTATACACGTAAACCGCAGCGCCAAAAAAGCATTTTCATTGTTAAAACACACACGGAGTCGCGAGCGGAGGCTAGTTAGTCACTTAAGTTACTAAGAATTTATAAGTTATGTATTGCTGACTTTATGTTCCACCAACTTGCTTAGACATGCGGAAATCACTGACTGCGAATATTATCACGTAAGTAGGTATCTTAGCTATAATAAAATTTATATGTATATGACAATTTGTATACACGTCATTGTAATGATTCAATTAGGTATATGCATCACACCTTTCTGTGAATACCTTTGACGACCTCTTTGGTGTAGTGGTTGAAAATTCTGACTACTATACCAAAAGGTCGGTGTTCCCAAGTTATGGATGTTTTCAGATTCATTTATTTATATAAAAAAAATGTATTTGTGTAGTTTATCAACCATCTGGTATCCATAATACAAGCCTAGTTGCTTAGTGTGGAACTAGATGGCGCTGTGTGTATGTGCAAAGATATTAAACATTAAACCTGATATGTGCATCACATATTTGCTAAAAGCTAGGAGCTGAGGAAACAATGGACGTAGGTAGGTGTACACCCCAGCTAATGATGCGTGCGCCACTTTAGTAGGACCCCCCGTCTATCGTCTCTGTAATTGGCAGTTGTTTGCAGTGCCTATAGTATCGGATATCCTTCAGATAATCCCAATTGTGCACTTCCGGAACCTAAGAGGTTTTTTTTCTTTATAAGGGTTCCGTATCCTAAATGCTAAAACGGAGGCCGTATAATTTTGTCACGACCATTCGTCCTTATATTAGGTAGGTCCTTACCTATGAAATTGGCGTTTCGTATGAAGAATTTCATTAAGACTGTTTTCTCCATACAAACGTTTTTTTTTTTTGGGAACGTCAAATCCAAATTTAGCTAAACTTTGTGTGTATAATTGTAAAAATAAAGGCCCTAAATTATAGTAAGTAATAGAAGTAAAGAAGAGAAAATAAATAAATGTAGACTATCTATCACCATCACCCATTAATGCGAACAATAACTACATATTATACGTATATTTCTTTTCTGAGGGCATTAGGGCAGTATGAGTAATTAATTAGCTAAACCTCAAAAATATCAAAGTACAACCAGCCACCCCTCAAGTGCCTTTGTCGCCCTGATAGAGTCCGCCCCTTCTATAAAACAATATGCCTCTCTTTATAGCAGTTAATTGACGGAAGTGCTCAATTTTTTAGTGTCAACAGTTTTTTCGGACGAAAAGCGCTGACATGAGGGGTGGGGGCGAACAATGGACTCGCTAGCATTTTGCTTACAATGAGATCGATTCGCTTTCATCATGTGTGGTTGGCTTATATTCCGCTATGAGACTCTCACGGTAGATAGATAGATAGATTGATAAATCGTTTATTTGTTACTCCAATCACACACATACATAAAGTTTAAAGATTATTTCTTAAAAAGAACTTAAAAAGTAAGTACTATATAGGTACAGAACAACTAAAGCATATAAGTACGACCCTTGAAGTCGTTGGACGTCGAAAGTTTTCTGTAATATTGAATCCTATATGAATATCCTATTGATTTGAATGATAAGCAAGGATGGACATAGCTGTCTTATTATTCATATAATTATTAAATCGCAACCCATAATCTGTTTAAAAGAGCAACCCTAGAGTTTCGTTCTTCTCTGGGGAGTCAGCTTTGTGAATGAGCAGTAAATTTTAAATTTAAATGTAATATTAATATTAATAGTGACGTTTTCAAGTGATAATTTTATCCTATGGAATAGAATATTTTGATTTGATTTGAATTCCGTGATGATAGGTTTGTCTGGAAGAGATCGCTGTTAGCGATAAGGCCGCCTAATTTGTAGTTTCTATAAGATATTTAAATGTACCTTCCTTATTTAAACAATAAAGCGTATTTGATTGATTGATTGATGACATTCTTTATATTACCAAATACCTCTAACGTTAACAACATTATTTGTCACCATAACAGGGTCGCGTCGCTGACTGGCTACGAACCCCAGGACCTCATCGAGAAGACCCTGTACCATTACATCCACGGCACTGACGTGTTACACATGAGATACTCACATTGTACATGTAAGTTATTTATTTCTTTTACTTTGTACTAAACGCTTTAACGTTTGACATCAACCACTCATGTTAAGAGGCCAAAGATGAAAGCGCGCTCACCAGGGATCAACTTATATAAGGGACTCTATCTTATCTCAAGCAGCCGAATCTAACAATCTCAGACTCAGAAAAGACTAACTACTGTGTACTGCACTGGGAATTAACCTGCGGCGTCGGTTCTGTAACCTTGTATTGTTTACGTTCAGTCACTGAAGCGTTTGAAATAACGGCTCATTATAATGCAAAGCTATTATACATATATTCATATTCATTTATTCGTATATCATAATGTCACGACCTTTATCCCAATACCCCGTCTGAGGTATCCCAAACATTAGCGTTTGGGTGTTCCAATCATTTATTTATAATAGTACAACCACATCACATATATTTTAATTCTAATTTAAGTGACAATTACGGTGTACATTATTGAATATAGAATGCAGTGTACACTTATAATAGGCTGATACACATATTATGTGACCAATATGTGAACTACCAAAATAATGTTTTAGTGTATAAGCTGTTAGTGTACCTAAATAAATAAATAAATAAAGAAAGAAAGAAAGAAAGAAAAAATTCTTTATTGTACACAGCTTAAAAATATACACAGTGATATTATTTTAACAGGTGTACAAATAAATATTGAGATCAAACGAATCATTAGAGTTTAATACTTGAAACAATACGTACATCTAATGTAATATGTTTACAGAAATACAAACGTGTCAGGGGGTAAGCCCATCGCCGTTAAAACATGCAAACCTATATATGTTTTTTGGTGAAAAACCCCTTAGTCGCCTTTTACGACACTCGCGGAAAGAAATGAGATGATCTTTTCCTTTTATGTTCCTTTTACAATACAATACAATACAAATACACTTTATTGCACAACAGATAAGAAAATACAGTTTCAGAAAAGTGGTAAGAATAGAATGTACAATTTGGCGACCTTATCACTAAAAGCGATCTCTTCCAGGCAACCTTTGGGTATAAGGACAGTACATTTGAAATAGGTGGGTTGTGCGGTATTAAATAGGGATGCAGATACAAACTACGTGAATAAATTTCATATATTTACATACACATACATACATAGATCAATAGACAAATATACCTACTTAAACATAACATTTATAAAATAGCAACAAAATACAAACGTAAATATATAGGTGTACTAAATAAATATTTATTGATATATAAAATAATAATAATAAGCGACAACAAGATTGTGCTAAGGTATAGAGAGAAGCTAAGAAGAGAACACAGATTAAAGCCCCAGGAAATGCTTCTTGACGGCGACTTTGAAAACATTCAAAGTTTGAGCTCGTCTGATGGACTCGGGTAGGGAGTTCCAGAGTTCCTTTTACGTTGATGATATAAATCATTCTGCGTGGAATAACTTTATCGCGGATGTGTTTAATTTGTTTATCCCCCGGGAACTACTCACTTTATCGGGATAAAAATATCCTATGTAATCCAGGATATGTTCTAGTAATATACCAAATTTAATCCAAATAGGTCCAGCCGTTTCGCGGTGATAGAGTAATAAACAAACAAACATCCCAACTGTCGCTTTTAAAATATTATTAAGTATTAGGTCCTTACCTATGAAATTGACGTTTTGTATGAAGAATTTCATTAAGACTGTTTTCTCCATACAAACATTATTGATTTTTTTTTTTGGGAACGGCAAATCCAAATTTAGCGAAACTTTGTGTGTATTATCGGATAACATTAAGTTAAGTATAGGCAGTGTTAATTTTTAAAAGTAACCGCTTTATAAAAGTTTCAGCGAATCTAAGAAATGATTTTGGGAAGCACATGAAAACAGCTCTGTTCAAATTTTTTTTATTATGTGATTTAGCCCAGTAATTAAAAAATATTTCATGTGAAACCTTGATATAATATTCCATTTTCCAAATAAAAAACAAGTTTAGATATAGCTTTGAAAATCGCAGGAATTGGTACATTATGATTAACGAAGAAAAAAAACTCCAATTTCATAGGTAAAGACCCAATATTAAGTATTTTTGTAACACCATCTAAAATTCAACACATATTGAATATTTTTTTATTGTTGATTTTCGTTTGCACAGTGCTAACGAAGGGGCAAGTGACGTCACGATACTATCGGTTCCTCACCAAGTCCGGCGGGTGGGTCTGGATGCAGAGCTACGCCACGATAGTCCACAATTCACGATCGTCAAGGCCGCACTGTATCGTTTCTGTCAACTATGTGCTCAGGTAAGTTATATTCTGTGCATTCGTCTTTTAACTGCGGAAGAACTGAGATCTGTATAAGGTTGCGCTTATGGCATTAGCTTTTACTTCTTTCACTCTCATAAGGTTGCGCTTATGGCATTAGCTTTTACTACTTACTTCATAATCAGTCCTCAGATCAATAAATAAAATACCGCATATTATGGCAAAATTACCAGTACATCAGCTGGACTTGCACTATAGACTATTCCACCAGATCACACAGTGAACTCTTATTGTTGCAGTGATATTGAAGAGAAGCATCTACTGCTAAACATCGACCAGGGCCCCCCTAAAAGTGAGGTGCCGACCCCACACGCGCCTCCCACCACCACTCCCCCCCAGCTGCCCCACGTCAGGCACACAGACAAGATCAACCACATCATCAACGAGAGCGACTTCAGTACTGACTCCAGCGGCGGCTATAACTACCCAGAGTACACTTTACCTGTAATACCATCATACGAGTCCCAGGAGGAATACCAACCCCAAAACGGTTCATACCAGGAGTTATTCTACAACGAAAGCTATTCAGAGCCAAACGAAATGTTGCCAAATTATGGGTACCCCCAAAATCAAAGGCCGTTCTCGGCCAGTTCGTCATCTTGTAGCTCAATAGAGAGTTCCGAGGTGAATCAATACAATTATACGAATCTAATATCGTTCTATGGCCACCAGAATCAGAACGGGCGGCCGGTTGAAGGCAATTTTGGTGGGAATTTTGGCAAGATGACGCCGAGTCCGTCGGTGCAGGAGGGGGGGTACACGAGTGTAATAGTTGACAATACGCAACAGTTTCATCATCACGGGGGCGGAGTCAACGAGTTTGTACATTGATAGCAAGTAAGAGGCTACGACCAAATTGAGGAATTAATTTGAAAATGAGATATTGGCGTTCGTTTCAAAACCGAACGAGGCGAACGACTTGTGGAGTCGTCTATATATTTTTAAATTGTGATTTCAAATAGAGTTTTGAATTTCCAAATGTGCTTTAGTAATTGGTTATTGATATATGTAAATAAACATTATTAATAAAGTACTGAATCGCCAAAAATTGGTAAAACAGCCGACGTCAGTAAGGTTTCGTATCTCCTGAATGCAGCAACAAATCTCCATCTTTATACAAAGTTAGTTATTGTATACTTGAAATTAGTATGATAAAATCACGTATGGAATCGATTCGGGCAATAAAAATATAGGGTTATTATTCGTTTCCTTAATTATTTATCTAAATAAGAATGATAAACACCAAACACAACAGTAACTGAATTCGCAACTGTTCAGTATAGACCCTCGCCTGACGCGGTCGGCACGTTTATATAAAGACTGGCGTCATCTATAGGCGAACCCGTGAACCCAACACTAATCAATCTATTCACTTCAATAGGTACAAGTGTACCTTTCTGACGGGTTCCAAGACAATCCGATAGATGGCGCAAATCTAAATGTATATATACTGGTGCGCGGCCAGTTTTTCGCTCTCATACAATCGCTGCAACATCCAAAAATAAACCCTCGATCACCACGCAGCTGCCGTTTATCTTCTCCCAACAGCAACAAAATACATGATCTAATTGGGGTTTATCGACTTTTTGGTACACAAAATATAACCTTGTATGGCAACACCGTGGTAGTATTCATTTTGAAAAAGAATTATGCATTTCCATATCTCGGTGTACACGGTGTGTTAACATAAAAAATACAAACGCCCCGAATTGAGAACTTCTTCCTTTTTGAAGTCGGTTAAAAATTATCGAATCTATTCATAGATTTATAGTTTCGAAAACGTTTAGAAACTACGTGATGTTCTACACGACTGTATAAGAAGTCACTTGTTTGTATAATTTAAAATCACAGCAAGTACGAAGCCACCGATCTCTTCTCTAAATTCCAACACCAAGATTCATTAATAAGCTAGTTATTTTTAAACGTTATTCGGACAGTATGCAGTCAGTTATTTTATTATAACGTTATTCTTAAATGCCCCTACATCACTGCTTGCCTTCATTTTGCAATGTACCAACATTGTACAGACTTTGTAAATAGAATTTTGTATATAAAATAAATAATTATTTATATAGTCTAGATTGCGTAAAGAATTGTACAAGTATTAAAATATATAATGAAATAATATGCTTTAAAAATATGTAACAAATATAATTATCGAAGTAGTTACTCCTTATATTACCTAACAAATTAATAATCGCATTAAAAAATATCCCTAAATCTAATTATCTTACGTAGTTCACTACTTAAACTCCATCCCACTTCTGCTGCATCAATTACAAATGTACCCACTATTAGCCCGACTTTTTTACTTTTAATCGACCTGTCTCTTCCCATGGGTGTTGTAAAAGGTGACTAAGGGACTTTCCACCAAAACACATCTATAGATTTGCTGGTGGCTGGTGGCTCAGCGTTTAAGACGCGGTCTCCCAATTTGAGAGGTCCGGGTGCGATCCCCAGGCAGGCCATGAACCAATGAGTTTTTAATTTAATTATGTGCATTTATCCGACTGCTCTTGAACGGTGAAGGAAAACATCGTGAGGAAACCTGCATGCCTGAGAAATAAAAATTCAAAGGCATATGTGAAGTCCCCAACCCGCATTGGGCCAGCGTGGTGGACTATGGCCCATACTCCCTCATTATACGAGGGAAGGGCTATATCCCTGCAGTGGGATGTTTACGGGCTGATGATGAATGGTGATATGCTCATCTCCTATCACGTGTGCATTTCTGTATATTTTGAATGTGGATGTTGTTTCAAGCACCTAACACCCCATTGGGATGAAGGTCGTGATATTATGTATACATATATTATACGACCAGTTTTGTAATAATTTGAATTACATCTCTAAGTAGTTACAAATTAAATACCTACGATATCAAAAATCGTACAAACGAAATGGCTTAATAGATTTCACTGATAGCAACTAAATCATTTAGATTCCCATTGGAGAAGCTTGTATTGAAAAAAATGTATTACGCCCGCACTAACTTCTTTTTCTTCATGGGATTTTCAATTCTTTTTTGTATATTGTTCCAAATTGTTACCTACAACCTTATTTAACTAAACTACTATTCAAATACGTAGAGGCTTTAGGGTTCAACACTACAATCGATTCCCATACAAAATTAAATTGACCAGCAGTAGCATAGCATAGATAGACCACATAGCAGTCGTATATCAGCGTTTTAACAGAACGTATGATGAAATATATCGCGCGTGAACCTGCCCCCGTAGCGTAGTTTGCCGCGCGCAACGACCGAGTGAGAGTGGGACAGTTGTATATTCGTCCAAGCGAATGAGCAGGACGTTTATCGCGACTGTGATGCTTCTAGTGATGCCACTCTTACAGCATGGGTATGACCACACGCGATATAGTTCACACGTTATATCGCGCGCATCTGTCTAATTGCTGCTGTATGACTGTTATGTCGCTATTTTCTTATTACCGCCATAAAATGTGTAAACTATATGGCAACTATATACCACTGCTGAACTGTAAAGCCCCTATTACAAAATAATACTCAATCTCCGCTTGAGGACAGTTAAAAAGGGACAGGTTTATCTATTTTGTATAGCAGCATCTCTTTCTATCTATGCTTAAGCTCAGATCTACGCTTGAGCAACATTCTGAAATACGCGCCTAAATTCACTAGATTATTAATTTATTTCTCTGTTTAAAAATACTTTATTGTGTGAAGTTTGCCTGAATTTTAACTCTTTCAACAAAAAGCTTTTATTTTTGTTACTATATTAAAAACATTATTAGCGCCACCTGTTGACGAATTCCATGAGAAAACTTTAGTTTTTAAATTACAAAGGGTACTTGTTGAAAGATTTCACATTCACGAAAATATGACACCATACAAAGTATTTTTTTTAAGTAAAGTCTGTTACAATAATGTAGTTAATTTAGGCCCGTATTACTCAAGTTAATGCTACTCAAGCAGACATCTCCGCTTGAGGACAGTTAAAAAGGGGCAGCTTTATGTAACTTGTTTAGCGGCATCTCAACAACATTCTGAAGTAGATCAACATTCTGAAATGCCGGCCTAAAGTTCTGGTGGATTTAAATTTTATATGGGAATCGGTAGTAATGTTTAACCTTAACGGCCATGATATCAAAGTAATAGACAATAAATAGTATTACTTCACTATGTAATTGTGTAAATAGTATACTTATAATGTTAATAAGAAATATAAGGCTGGTGCCTATGTAATTTGTATTAAGTAAGTACATATATTGTAGAGACCTATAGCGTTTTTAAAGAGGTACCTTATGAAATGAAAATCAGCGGTGTACCACTTAAATAAATAATTATATATCACATAATCAAAGCATTAACATGAAAAAACAAGAATGTCAAGCTTTAATTGATTTCGATTCCAATATTTTAAAGCTGTAGACAATAAAAGTCCCACATAAAATGCATATAACCTTGACTTATAAATAAAAAAACACTTGTAATTGAGACCTAGTGTACTCGCACGAGAACATAAAAAAGCTCAAGTTTGACCACAGTTTTTTCAAAAAATCGGAAAAATAATAACTTGGTTCCCTAGAACAGATCTTAGATATATAAATTATGTAAAAGAAAAATATATAATTAAAATTTAATAATGATAGAACTAGATGTACCACGTGCGATAATGGTGAGTGGCAGGGCTCATTGTTTACCTCACACTGTTCAGTATGCCCGCCTATCACTCTACCGCCGCCAATCACTTAGATTTGATTTTGAATTTGATTCACTACCGATAATAACGCATTAAATTAAGAAAATGTAGTCACGTTCCGTTTTAAAATTTTTATAATCCTATGTACTCAAGCGAGGCCGTGGGGTCTCAAGAGGTTAATGTACTGCAAATAGTTTTGTATTACTCAGATTATCCACGCTCATTAAAACTGATCACGGTGGACACCGAAAATCGTTTTAAATTTTTATCTCAGCGGAACAAACCTGTTTGTAGTACATTAAAATATCGTAATCTAAGGCCCGTATTAATAAACCATTCTCAAGATTGAGAACAGTCTTGTGATCGGTCTCAAGTAAACGTGTTGATTAATAAACCTAACTTGAGACCTGAAAAGCATGTGCATACTCAAGCATTACTCACTTGAGACGTGCGCCGAGTGTCACGTATTAATAAAACTCAAGACTATCCATTCATTCGCCACTGAGGCGAATTCTTGAGAAGTGATCTTAGTTGAGTAGACCTCAAGATTGGTTAATAAATTAGCATGTAGCTTGAGATAGCGTCAACTGCTTAAGACGCATCTCGGGTGATACAGCCTCAAGACTTCGTTTGAGATTGGTTTATTAATACGGGCCTTAATCAACTAAAGCTTGACACTCTTATTTTTCTCAGTTACGCCTTTGTTTATGAGATACCTATACAACTAGTAACAGAATTAACGCAAAACCTCATACACCCCAAATGATTTATAATTTAATAAATCTATCTGCATAACTATTCAAATAATTTAAGGAATATCTTAAAAGTTACTAGCATTTTATCGCAAGTTATCGTGTCCACATCATTTGATTAATAATTCTACAAAGTTTACTACCAGTTGTCAGTTACCCACTCGTGGAAAAACCATCTGTCACCATACAGTTATTGGCGGGAAACAGTTGCAAAAGAAAAACGAAGAAAGAAGATTGGTAGCAAAAGCAATTTATTTAAAATAATAAGGGCGTGGTCGTATCAAACACACAGACTTTAGAACAACTCTAGAATTGATCTCAATTTAATTAAAATTTTTGAAATTACTACCTATATTTTAACATAGTGCAATCGGCTCTACTTCCGATTCTGAACAAACTAATTTCTGGTTTTGCGTTAATTCTGTTACGTTGTATAATTATTTACTTGAGTCGCAGCGCCTTCCACTGTCATTTCGTGGGGTGTCCCCATAATGGTATCGTTTTACTTATGACTACTCGTACTTCGACCTTCTACAACACTTATATATCCATATAAACCGGGATATACTGTAGGTTAATGAAAATACAATATTTGTTACGAGCCTTAGATCTCAATTGACATTGAACTTGAGAAGACACTTGAGATCAAGTTCGATATCACCTCAAATACTTTAAGGGCCTGTTTCATCTAATAAATCTCCAATACAATTGTCAAATTTAAATAATTCTTTCCTAAGTAGGTACTGTTAATAAATTGACAGTTCAAGCACAGACTACTAATAAGTTCAAGTGGCTGTTTTTTTCACGTGGCTGATATTAACAAAGTGAGTGAGTTTACCTTATTTAAACAAGTTGAGCTTAGAGCAGTGACTGAACAATGGTTACAAAATGTTGTAAGAACATATTTTCGTGTCAGTAACTTTTGCCGATAATATAACATTTTGAACGATTTAGACGAGAGTCATATCATAACGTTAGTATTGGTTAACTATTACAACAACCTAAATGCGGAGACTAATTCTAATTAATTGCCGATTGAAGGAAAGGAGATTTGAATTTACAGAACTAAGCCTCGAAGCAATGTTATACCGAATTAGTCTCTGCATTTGGGATGGTGTAATTGGCCCTTAAAGCCACTTATTAGCATCAAGATATCTTCTTAAACGATCAAACCATCTCCGAGTAGACAGTGGTATACAAAATGAATTAATGCTTACAAAGAATAGATTTTATTTTGCAAGATCGAGGCTTAGACAAATGGATATATTCATTTGTTGTAGTTTGTAATTGATTTATTCATTCACTTTTCTGGTCATACTGTGAATGATCCTAAATGGTGCTCTTTTTGAGATAAGTAATTTAGGTACTTATTTCCGCCTATTTTATTGTTTCATTATTATTTTATAGTAGAGAGACATAATAGAAGATATTAACAATAACATACTTACTATATATTTTTGAGTTTGAACGCTAATAAATTTGTCGTTTAGCTCGTTTGCGTTCCATCGCTAAAGGTACCACGTAAGCGCCCTAGAAGTAAAGATAAGCGAATAATGGACGTATCGAGTTGTCATTATTTACTCCTAGCGCGCTTGCGTGGTACCAAATTTTTACGTGGGTCGGTTGCTGGTCACTACTTTGAGGCAGGGTGCGCGAAAAGCTAGCGACGGTGTTGCCACGTTGTCTAACTTTATTTTAAACAATTTCTTTATTTTCCCAAACAAATTCGCATTAGCATTTGATACCTGTTTGGTGTAGTGGTTAGAAGCTCTGACTTCTATATTAAAAGGTCGCGGATTCGATCCCGCTAGGGGCACAAATTTGTATGATGAATACAGACATGTGTTCCCGAGTTATGGAAGTTTTTCACTTATGTATTTATTTACAAAAAAAAATATGTATTTGTGTAGTTTATCAACCATCTGGTATCTATAATACAAGCCTATAGTTGCTTAGTGTGGATCTAGATGGCGCTGTGTGTATATGCCAAGATATTTATTTACATTACTATGCAATTGTGCGTATCTGCAGCTGCACGTATCATACGAATATTCGGCATTATTGGCAGCGTTGTCTCAACGTCCGTAAATCTACCCATTACTTGGTTCTTATCTACTTAGCTTGAACTTAAAAAAATAATAATAATAATAGTTTACATGATGAAACCTGTAACTTGCCTTATTTTTTGCATTCGTACTTTGTAATATTTATACACATCTGTAACGCTGTTGGTTTCTTTAATAAATAAATAAGAATTTATTCATATTAGCAGACATTTCAAAAACTGGTCAAAAACATAGGCTGAGTTTCATGTTCCACTTTTTTAGAATTATGTAGAATGACATTGTTTTTGATTTGCTAGTGAAATGCAACCACAGAGTTGTTAGTTCTAAATGAACAGAAAGGGCACCTATTATGGACATTATTTAGTTTATAACTTACATTATTTGTATGTTTAAATATCTACCTTAAACTAGTACTAGTACTTAGCTATATTCGGCGAATGAAGAACAAACAAATTGTGATATCCCAAACATATTATTTATATTATTATTAAATAATTAGTAAAGTGCATATTTCAACGAGGTTTAATTTCATCCTAATCCTATTTCCATTCCATTTTGAAAATTTTAGGAAAATGGTATAAATAATAAATAAATCAAAATCATTTAATTCAGAATTAGACCCATATTTTGGTTAGTAACTTAAATTACACTATTCTATAAAAACTGTGAACAGAAGGGAACAGACAAAGGGGAAGGGAAGATACGACTGCTGCGGCACAATCAGCACTATTTGGATGTGTGCAAGCGTATCCAGTGCCGCAGCATCACGGAATCCCACCTGTCCGCCAGCGTGCTCAGGATGGTGTTGGAGCTGCCGCACATGCGCTTCAAAATAGAGCAAAAGGAAAATCCCTTTGTCCGCCTTTCTAGGGTCGTATTAATAAAGCAATTTCAAAATTGATGTCGAGATTTGAACATTTGAATCGACTTGAATCTTGAGATTGATCTCAATTCAATTTTTTTGATACTATTTAAATACACAACAGCATCTCAAGTGACTACTTCAGTTTGTTTCAATCTTGAGATGGAAAATGAAGTAATACGAGTCTACGTGAGTTTCGTAAACAGCTACAAGGAACGTTAACCTAATAGGTAGATCGATTTTTACAAGCCAATTTCAGCCGTATTTATTATGTATGAGGTCAAGATCAGAATTAATCAATATCTTTATCAAAGTAAAAAAAGCTTTATTTTGTAGTTATACAGGGTACACTTAAAATAGTCAATTTTAGATTTTTTAAGCTACTGCTTGTTTAAAAGGCAATTTTCCCCTGAGAAGAACAAGCAAGAAACTCCGAGGGGTTGCTCTTTTTAAGCAAATTAAGTCCTACATGAACATGTCTGGGAACACGAACATTTAAAATCCATTTTTATCTGCAGTGCCATCTGTTATTACTGCAGGTGTATTATCCTTTGGCGATACGGTCATCTATTGTCGAGTAGCGAAACTAAATAAAAGCTCTGTTACAACGCCATCTATCTTATCGCATCTTTGACATGGATTGTCAGTCAGGAATAAAAATAAAATTAATTTGACACTGGCAAAATTCATAAGAGTTGCCACTAAACAAACTGGAACTGGAAGTATGACGATGCATAAATATGTACCATATCGTCATCCCTCCCCGACGTTTTGATTAAATAATAATTTTGTATCTACATATTCCATAATAGTCCAGTAAGGAAAGGATACACTTTTAACTTCCTAAAGGCCGTGATTTTTTGCACCTACCTGTCAGTGATAGAGTAAAAAAAATCTAACAAATCGGTATTTTGCGGCGGAGCATATACTTAGAGCTCCTGTCAGTATTTTCAAAAAAATCGATCAGTAACTATTTTATATTTATGAAAAATTTCACGGAGGGCTAAAATCACTACTCAAAAAAATTTTTTTAGAAAATATAAAGCAGACATTGATTATATTTTTAGAAAATTCTTTTAGGAGGTCTTAGCATGTTCTAGAACGCAATGAAGTTCACAGTAGTGGTAACTTTGACGAAAAGACGACCTTTTATATGTCTAAGGATATATTATTTATATATATTATTTATTAACTTTAATTCAATAATGTTGGTTACATAAAGCAAGCTACTTAGTTGTTAGGAAATATTTTTATTCTATCACTGATGGGTGCTCTATGCTTCTACAAAAAATCAGGAACTAAGATTATAGGAAGTTACACCAGATATATTACGTATTTTTACTGGACTAAAATATTCTAAGGTCAAAAGGCATATAAAATATTAAAATACATATAGGTCTAGGTACATAGAATATTATGGTCTATAGGTATAGGGTAACACAGCGCGCTATAGACAGGGTTCTAAGGCCTTCTAATTAATAAACCAATCTCAATACAAGTCTTGAGGCTGTATGACCCGAGATGCGTCTTAAGAAGTTGACGCTATCTCAAGCTCCGTGCTAATTAATCAACCAATCAGGTCTACTCACCTAAGATCACTTCTCAAGTATTCGCCTCAGCGGCGAATGAATCATAGTCTTGAGTTCCGTTAATTATTACGTGAAACGATCAAGTGAGTACTGCTTGAGTAAGCGTCCGCGTTTCAGGTCTCAAGTTAGGTTTATTAATCAACACGTTTACTTGAGACCGGTCACAACACTGTTCTCAATCTTGAGAACGGGCCTAAATGTGCAAAGAGTTTAAAAAATTGGAGAACAATAAAAAATGTCACATCAACCACGCATGTCAATCAAAATCACCTGCTAACCTCCAGACACATACAATCTTAATACAATAGTAATATTTACTTCTTAATAAACAGCAAATCATCAATTCTCTTCTATTAAATATGTAGTCACTAAAAGAAATGGCTATTACAGCCGACCAAGTGATACGGAACCCGGACTTCAACCGAGCCCACAGTTTGTTCGACTTCACAATAAAGAAGTTGACCGGAGAAATATTTAAGTTGGACGCTTACACAGGGCTGGTGTGTATTTTGGTGAACGTGGCTTCCAAGTCGGCGTTCACTGCTGGTAACTACAAGCTGCTGAATGGTCTATATGATAAATACTACGATAGAGGTAAGATGATGATGGTCCCGAACGATTTCGGCCATGGCGACCACTTTGCCTCCTAAAGGTCATTAGACCCACCCGGCACCGCCTCGTCGTACGGCGTCCACTCGTTGTATACAGGTGATCCATGGGTGGACGCCGCGTTATCACCAATAAACGTCGCGCGGTCAACCAGTGGACCCCGCGTGGTCAACGAGTGGACGTCGCTTGGTCTATGAATTTTCGAGTAGTCTGTTAACAATTGGCACTTGGTCTACACGTGAAATCATTCGCGGGCAGCGCGCGGTCCACTTGGGACCCGCGCGTTGGCAATGCGCAGTCAACGCAAGGTAAGCATGCGAGCAACGAGTTGTCACAGAGTGGTCCACTCGCCGACCGCGCGTGGAGGGCTTACGACTAAGGCGATCCGGTGACGCTACGGAGTTGATGTAGTGAGCGCATACCCATATAAGTCCATATAAAGAATACTAACCGCACGAGGCGAGGCGGTGCGGAGTGGGCGCCGGGTGGCTCTAATATGACCTTTATTCTCCTTTAGATTACAGCTTGGTCGTGCATATAGATCGTAAATATAAAATGTCAACTCTGGCCTCGCGGCGCAAATGCAGTGATTTCATGTTTTTATACAAACTCATTAATTCGCACATTGACTCGCCCTCTCTTTTGTCCTTATTAAACTTCAAAAACCTCTACAGATCCCGTAAACCGTCTCCCAGACTGTTTATTCGTCAAGTGTATAGAAATAATACTTCTTTTTATAACCCCGTAGTCAGAATGTGCCGCTTGTACAATGAAACTGTGGCTGAGTATTCTTCTTGGACATTTTTGTATACGATTTACTTACGTTTAGAAGACAAGCAAAGCTGATATTTTGTAATTAAGTTTGGCTAAGTTAATTTTGTAACTCAACTTTAGAACGATTACTTCTTTCTTATTTCATCACCGATAATGAATGTCTCTTAGATTGATTGTTACACTGCTAGCATGATATTAATATTTCATTCTGTGCATACATACCCAAAGTTATAGTCAAGTTTTATAAGTTCTATATATACCTATTCGGCCTTTTTATACTGTAACTGGTTAGAAACTCTGCTGCTATACCAAAAGGTCGCGGGTTCGAATCCCGCTAGGGGCACATGTTTGTATGATGGATACGGGCATTTGTACCCGAGTTATGGATGTTTTTCATTTATATATGTATTCATATACAAAAAAAAATGTATTTATCTAGTGTATCAACCACCTGGTATCCACAATACAAGCCTAGTTGCTTAGTGTGGTATCGTATTAGGTACTAAACGCGAAACAAGTTTTTAATAAAAAAAAAAAAAAAAGATGGCGCTGTGTGTATGTGCAAAGATATTTATTATTATTTATTTTGTAACTCAACTTTAGAACGATTAATTACGTTTTTCTTACTTCATCATCATCACCGATAATGAATGTTTGTTAGATTGATTGTTACACTGCTAGCATGATATTAATATTTCATTCTGTGCATACATACCCAGTTATAGTCTAATTTTATAAGTTCAATGTATACCTATTCGGCCTTATTCTGTATGCCCAATAAAATAAATAAGTAAATCGGTTTGGCGCTGGTGCGCTCGAAGATGGCTAACATAGCCGATCTTTGCGGTGAACTCCTGGTGCGCAATGTGGAAACGTAGGCACACCTACGTAGTGATAATGAATAGCAGCGGGTAGGCGGGTGTTCAGCTCGTCACGTTTAGCGTGGAGGTCAGCTTTACGCTGCTCCTCGAAATCGCTTACCCTGAGCCATTCAGGACGTTGTGCTGCCAAACCTTCCCATCGAGATTCCTCTATGTTGCATCTTTTCATATTTCGATTCTGAACATCCTTATACCGATTGACGACCGAGTAGTGTAGTGGATAGTGACCCTATCAGCGAAACCAACGGTTGCGGGTTCGAATCCCGCGAGGGGTAAATGTTTGTTCACACAAACATGAATACGAACATTTATTCTCGAGTCTTGGATGTTTATATAAATATTTAAGTATGTTTATCCGTTATCTAGTATCCATAGCACAAGCTTTGCTTAGTTTGGGACTAGATGATTGGTGTAAGTGTCCGAAATATTTATTTATTTATATTTGAGAAGTTGACCGCCATGCTTTCGCTTGCCCTCTTCTAGTTCAGAATAGAAGATCCACTTTATCATCTGCCATGCGTGATACGTGACCACACCACCGAAGCTGCCAACGCATAAGTAGGCTATAACTAAGGTTAACCGTGTTCATCAACAATAAATCGATCTTGAGATAGAGATCACGTCTGTCTCAATACTACTTTTTTTGATTCTGTTTTAATATCTTTACATGTGGGAACTTGGAATTGGCATTTTTATATACAATGTTCATATGATATCTTATGTATTAGCTGTAAGTTCTCCTAAAAGCAAATAAATAAATAAAAATATACAACAGATTCTCAAGCATCAACTTAAGTCGTCGCATAATTTTCGTCGATTGCATCGTCTACCCTTAATCGCAATCGCAACAGAATCGCGAACTCGGCTTTCTCCGGTCGCCATCTGAATGACCACTTAAAAACATCACAGGCCTCCGAATCCTGGCGTTCCCATGCAACCAGTTCAATAATGAGGAGCCAGGCTCCGCGGAAGAGATCCTCGCGTTCATGCAGGAGAACGGCGTCAAGTTCGACGTCTTCGAGAAGTTCAACGTGAATGGGGAAGAGGCATCGCCCGTTTGGAAGTACTTGAAGGTGAGACAAGAACTTTCATGGAATAGGTAGAATATAATTTATTTCATTTGAGTAGTGTACATTAATTAAGTGTTATTACAATAAGATCCTCTCTAAATCAGTCATAAAAGTGTCGGTGGCTCAGCGATTAAGACGCGGTTTCCCTTGTGAGGTCCGGGTTCGATTCCCAGGCAGGCCATATACCAATTAGTTATTTTAATTACTTATGTGCATTTATCCGACGGATCTTAAACGGTGAAGGACAACATCGTGAGGAAATCCGCATGCCAGAGAAATAAAAATTGAAAAGCATATGAAGTCCCAAACCCGCATTAGGCCAGCCTGGTGGACTATGGCCCATACTCCCTCATATACGAGGGAAGGTCTGCACTAGGACTGGGACGTTCACTACGGCAAGGGAATTAGACCCATGCCCATGACTGAGTTTATCACAGAACTCAATTATCTCCAGGATTTTGCTCTGCGGCTAATTTTGGACAAAAAGTTGATGGATCTAGCTCGTTCTTATATCTTATATTTCAGCTCAACGTGTCCCTCGGCACGGGCAAAGGCAGCGTAATCAAGACGAACTTCACAAAGTTCATAGTGGGCAAGGCTGGTGCCCCACAGCAGCGCTTCGGGCCAGAAGCGGACTATGCAGACCTAATAAAGGCAATAGAATCCTATTTGTGAAATACAAATTTACAAAAACTGATTAAATCTGAGGCAGCCTGTCGTTTTTCTTTTCATCTCTATTTATGAGCTTAGTTGTTAAAGCGCTTATTATTCTAATTAGGAAATCGAAAACTAGGAAGCGCTTTAATAAAGCTTTAATAAGGATGGTCTAATGACCATCCTAAATGCAAGACTAATTCGGCATACATTGATTGGAGGCTCGGTTCTGTTAATTCAAATATCGTTAAAATTAAATAATAAGGAAATAATTGCAATGCCTCGCGGCCCCAATTTTTTTCTAGTTTATATTTAAATTCCGTCTGTTTATTTGTTAAAGTTTTTAAATAAATAAATTATATCCTTTAATAAGGAAAATAATAGGGTATATTAGGTATGAAATAGAAGGGAGGTAGTTTAATTTTTTTTTGTTTTTCAAAACCAAAATCGAATAAAGCGTGTATCATTTGACGGTCGCGTTTATAGCCTAATCCTCATAATTAGTAATTACATCATCACACAAATGGCCGAAGGTGGAAGCGTACTGACCCGGAAACCCCATCTTATAAATTAAATTCAAAAAACTTGATGACAGTAGTTCTAAATAAATTTCACATGATAGGAACCCTGCGATTCCCGCCAGTCGCATATAAATCTCCGAGCGTGGGTCGACGATGGTTTTGACAAATAAAAAATTAAACTACCAATACCTACTATTTCACTTACCTAATATGCCCTATTTTTTTCATTACAGTAAAAAAACTCACCGATATAAGACTAGGCTGTATGGGCTCAGATCCCTTTTCCAACATGGTTGGAGATTAAACCAAAAAAAATGTCTACGGTCAGAGGAATGAAGGAATGATGGGTTAACAATAAGAGTGTGGTATTATAACTGATCAACACATTTAATCTTAGGCGGTTAGTCGAGCTCGAACTCTATGAGGTCCGCTAGCGCCGCTGCGGCCGCGTCGCTGTCACTGCTGTGGCCGTCGTTCGCCTGCGCCTACGCAACAACAGAATAGATTTATTTTATACATCTAACAAGCGTCGGTTAAGACGCGGTCTCTCAAATTGGGAGGTCAGAGTTCGATTACCAGGCAGGCCATGTGCCAATGAGTTTTCAAATTTAATTTAATCACTTATGTGCATTTTATCCGACTGTTCTTAAACGGTGAAGGAAAACTTTTTATTTATTTATTTACATAGAATCAACGGCATTATTACAAATTCTTATACAGAAAACTAATACCAAACTTATGCCAATTAAAGATGCTTATTATGTTACTGACAATGGTTACCCTTAAAATTTAATGAGTAATGTTTTAATTAAATTACAATAAAATTACAATAAAATTGGTACTTATTAATTAATAATATTATTATATAAATATCAATAAAAATCAAATCAAATCCTCACTGATATACGATAAGCCAAATGAAAATGTCAAAATTATAGATCTATAAATATGTACAAAATATATTATAATATATAAGAATAAATATCCGCCATATTATATATTATAGTATGTATTAACAATTCAAGTATTTTTCCATAAAACTCCTATGACACTCTGGGAACCAAGACCAATCTGACGATACTTCAACAATTAATGAAATCGCTAGGTTACCGATAACTTACAAATCTATTTATACATACAAATTAAATCCGTCTACTCCCACCTGTCCTGTTGAATAGTTCTGTCGGCAGAACTACTGGGATTTTTTTTACCATTAGTTCTGTTCACAGAACAAATGGGAATTGAATTCCTAGTAGTTCTGTTCACGAACAAACTACTTCTCCATGCAGTTTCCTATCAATTATCAAGTACTGGCCACTTGAGTTAGGTATCTATTCTTTTTTTGTTTTGTAGGTACACAAGGTACACTTAAAATAGTCAGATTTTACATTTTTTAAGCTACTGCTTTTCAAAAGGCAATTTTCCCTTGAGAAGAACAAGCAAGAGCTCTTTAAAACAAAAAAAGATTTTTATATTACAAAATTATTAATTATTATTTTATATTATAATATTTCATTATTAATTGTGAAATAGCCTGGTTATGCGAACGGGCTGTTTATGTCCATGAATGTTTATCATATAAATAATTTAATATTTCATAATATGATTTCTTAATAAGTTTATGTTTTATAGTATCTTTAAATTTATTGAAAGGAAGATTTTGTATATCAACAGGAACCTTATTTAAGAATTATTACAAAATTACATACACCTGAAAACAGTACCCTACATTATGTGGGAGTCGGGGGAAAAAGTATTGAGTATAATTACCCAAAGTATACTAACCCGTCGCCTCGTGCGCACGCGTCTCCTCGGCCTAGCGCCCTCGTCCCCGGAGTCTTGTGAGGACTCGCCCGTACTACCACCTTCTGCTAGGCCCATCACCGCGTTGCGGAGCAGGTTCGAAGCCACTGGGGGGTTAGATAACCAATATTAAAATTAGTTTACCACGCACGCTACCTACATATCATGTGCATAATGCTTTCTAACCCAAAGGTTGCGTGGAAGAGATCACTTTTAGTGACAAGGCCGCCAAATTGTACTATCCCCCTTTTTATTTATCGGTGTGTTATGCGTTGATGAAGAAGGCTACCACAGATAAAAGTGCCAATAGTATATTTATTTATTATAACATACATTATGCTCACGCCGCACGCCTGTTTCCACTTTCAACGATCCTGACATTATTTTTTTTCTTCCACTCTCATTAAATGCTTCATACACGCTCGTCGGTTAGTGATTGTCGCACCTAACCTTTTGTGAGTACGTCAGTCACTTGATTGACATACGTCCTCCTTGGTCGACCTTCATCGACCCTTCCATTCACGCTTTTATACTCATAACTCATTTATTTTTTCCATAGGCGTCTTCCGCGCACTTGGACATGTCCATTACAATATAATAAATTAATTTTAAAGGTATACCAAATTAAATGTAAAGGCGAAAGTACATTAATTATTAACTAATATGTGGATACAAATAAAAGGATTATAAAATAATTTAGAGTAATGTAGCTGCTGTAAAGAGGCATTGTCAGTCTGCATAATAAGTAGCTGCTGTAACGTCAATTTCCTTAAGGCTAATTAATAGCTGTTGTAAATGGGCATTGTCAATTTCCTTAAGGGTAATAGCTGCTGTAAATGGGCATTGTCAATGGGCTTTCGTTATATATTCCTTTCGATAATATATAAAAATGTGTGTAAATTCCAATGACTCACAATCATCGTCGTTATCTGATCCGGAGTCCGATCCGTCATCATTCTCCGACCCTCCAGCTAACTCCTCCTCCTCGTCTTCCTCCTGAGAGAGAAATACATGTTTTATATCAAACACATCATATATTTTACCGCCTCCGTGGCTCAATATAAACAACATTCGGTTTACGATTCGTAGGTCGCGGGTTCGATCCCCAGCGGGGTACATGTTTAAGTACTCGGTTTGGTTGGTGGTAGGGCATTTTAAAATGTCCGCCTGGCTAGCTACCACCATCTTATCTAAATCTGCCGCCAATCAGCAATGTTAATAGCATTGTTGTGTTCCGGTTGTCAGAGATAAGATAGCCAGTCCCCTAAATGTGTTGGGGTTTCCGGGTCAGTACCCTTCCACCTTCGACCTCATCTTCATTTAACATCAGCTGTGATTGAGGTCAAGTACGAACCCATCGTGCATAAAAATAAATATCAAGCAACAATTTAAACATATTTATATTATTTGCAAGGCATGGACAGTTGAATTGGATTATTTTGTTTGCATGAATATGGTACACATAAAGTTATTAAAATTATCAAACATATCCTGCCAAATACGGCGTGCAAACAAAATGTTAATTACAATTTGAAATTAATACATGACAACTTAAATATAAAAAAATAAAACACAAGGAAATAAAAGAAATGTCATTGCAGTTTAAGTATGAATCTTTTCATTTGTGCAATAAAGCGTATACTCAGGGTCACTCACTGCGTCATCGTCGTGGTCACGCCTCCGCCCCACGTCGTACACCTTCACGCAGGACTCCTGCATCTGGTCGAAGTCGCCCATGTTCTCCACGAGGGAGATCTGCGTGCCCCACGCGCAGACACCCAGCGCATATATATTCCGTTTCACATCTATCGTTGCTGCAGTACAAAAAGATAATGTGTCCAAGAAACAGAAACTTCTCACATAGTTCACACTGCCAACATTGCGTTGCACAGCGTAGAGCTTTTAATTTCTTGTGATGTCTTTTAGTTGTTAAAATAATGACGGGTGACTACACCGAATCAATATTCTCCTTTAAAACCAACATAAAGACATATTAATAGTCGTTCTAATACATGAAACTGTGTGCAATAATTTTATTTTAATTATAATTTTATTACGGTCTTATAGTTTTAAGCTTACTACCAACTATTTATTATTTCTATTTTATATACATATTAGCGTCATTGCATAGCTGCGGTTTCACACACTGCAGGTGCCACGGAAGATCAGCGCTGCAAGAGCAAGAGCAACCGCTACTGTGGCTTATGCTGAGTGGTAACCTTTTTGGATAACCAATGTTCCTATGTTTAGTTACCACCATTTGTACTAACTTTTACTATTAATGTTATCAAAATAAATAACTTCCTTTCTTGCTTCTTCTTTCTTTCGATTGTAGTCGGTCAGTCTCAAAATAGGAATACCTTGTCTTATAGGAATCATGTAACGAATTCTAGCTAGGCGCCATTACCATGTTATAATGAAAATACACATAAGTGGGATACATACGGCTAAAAGTTAGTACATTTTTGAAATATTCTCTGATACAATATTGAAAACTTTTAATGGCTCTAATTTAGTTTCAAGAGTTTTTCGAAAACGTTTCCTACGCAGAACCGCCAATAAGCCTTTATTGTTACGGGTCCATTTTTCGAATGATGCGACAGGAAAATAATTATCTAAGTAAGTTGAACATTATACCGTAATATGCACCTCATTTTGGTGCTCTTTGGGATAGAAAAGATCGCGTATGTCTTCAAAACTTTTTTAGGTTCAGAACGTCAATTAGAGAAAGATCGCGGATTGCTTCAAGAGTTCTTGTGGTTGAGAACGTCAATTTTCAAATTGTCAACAGTTTTAAAACGACCACAATAACTGACAAATATCATCATCAGCCCGTGAACATCCCACTGCAGGGATATGGGCCTTCCCTAGTATATGACAAATATGCTCTTATGCTAATAAATTCTTATTCATTTCACCACTGCCACCTCACTCACCTATACTAGAGTAGTCGTAAGGGTCGAGGGTTTTAAAGCTGGTGTCGAATTGGCTGCGCTCCTCCGAGTCCTGGTCAGAGCACACCGCGTACAAGGCAGTGCATGTCGGATTGAAGAGCACCTGACACACAAACAAATATGCTTAGTAATAAATGTCATTAGAGCATGATTCTTAGATAATGAAGATGAATAAATGTCATATAAAAATTAAAAATATACTTTAGTATTATGACGACCTGTTAGGTGCAGTGGTTAGACTCCCGAATTGCTATACTAAAAGGTCGCGGGTTAAGGTAAGATTTCAGAACATTCCTGTTGAGTTTTAATCCATTTTTAACACAATAAAGGTTTCCATCTATTGGAACGTGCCTCGTAAGACAAGGAGAGAACGTCCGTGACGTTCATGCTTCTATCTCTCTCTAATTAATATATCGAACAGCTGTATGGCTGCCCATATTACAATAAAATTCATTCTGCAAGATTCAAGGTATTTTTTCTCCACCAAGACCTGCATTTCAACTGTTTACTTGACACCGGTCACAAGACTGTTCTCAATCTTGAGAATGGTTTATTAATACGAGCCTTAGTTTAGTTAAGTTGGTGCACATCCGAATCGACACCATTACCACGTATTTCACTTACCTAATATGCCCCATTTTTTTCCTTACGGTAAAAAAACTCATCCGGTATAAACATTCACAGGATGCGAAACTAGTCTTTTAAATCAGACAAAGTCAGTTTTTCTAAAAATCTGAATCAACAAAATCATTTTTTTAGACTATCAACTAGTTTCGACACCTGCATCCATGACTCGGGATTAAACAATAAGGTCTCACCTCTGATTTGTCTAATGTTGGAACCGTTCTAAGTAGATGGAATGTTCTTAAATCCCATACTTCTGTATTCGATATTACCTGGAAAAAAAATAATTGCAATTCAAATTTCTTTTATGGCACTTCATTGGCCAGTATTTTCCTCTAATCTACCTGAGCGAATAATAATAATAATTGATGAGAACGGACAAACTGACTTACGATTTTAAAATAAACCATTATACCAATATACCATTTACTTGGTTAATGTCCGTAAATGGTATGGTAATACCAGCTCATGCTGAGAAAAAGAAATTAAAAAATAATAATAATAAATAATAATTATTATTGATCACTGCCATGAATAATAAATCCCTCAACACTTGGCTAAGGTTGTGGATACCAGATGGTTGATAAACTACACAAATACATTTTTTTTTTGTAAATAAATACATGTATAAATGAAAAACATCCATAACTCGGGAACACATGTCTGTATTCATCATACAAACATATGCCCTTAGCGGGATTCGAACCCGCGACCATTTGGTATAGTAGCAGAGTTTCTAACCACTACACCAAACAGGTCGTTTAGAACAGATTAAAAGTTTAATGCCTGAAACAATATCCAAGGTTCACATTTCGAAATATACAGAAATGTACACGTGACAGGGGGTGGGCCTATTTTTTGATGAAAAGTCCCATAGTCGCCTTTTACGACACCCACGGGAAGAGACGGGTTGGTATTCTTTATCACGTGCCGAAATCACACAGAACTACTCATAATAAATATGTAATCACCTCTAATCCGTTAGGATGAAATACTCCGCTATGTGTTTGGTTTAATTTGTCGAATTTATGTATTTCTTTACCCGTATTTACGTCCCATAAAACGCCGTCTGAAATATAAATCAATTATTTGTTAGTTTCTAATTTCCTGTCAAAGAATAATCACAATTAATAATAATAAAAATAATATAAATATTTCGGACACTTACACCAACCATCTAGTCCCAAACTAAGCAAAGCTTGTGCTATGGATACTAGGTAACGGATAAACATACATAAATATTCATATATACATCCATGACTTGACGACCTGTTTGGTGTAGTGGTTAGAAACTCTGACCACTATACCAAATGGTCGCGAGTTCGAAACCCGCTAGGGGCATATGTTTATATGATGAATACGGACATGTGTACCAGAGTTATGGATGTTTTCATTTATAATAAGTATTTATTTACAAAAAAATATATATATTTATGTAGTATATCAACCATCTGGTATCCACAACACAAGCCTATAGTTGCTTAAAATGGAACTAGATAGTATTGTGTGTATGCCCAAGAATATTTATTTATTTATGACTCGGGAATAAATGCTCGTATTCATCCCACAAACGCGGGATTCGAACCCGCAACCGTTGGTTTCAGCGGTTAAGATGCAAGTCGGCCATGTACCAATGAATTAATTACTTATGTGCATTTATCCGATGCTCTTAAACGGTGAAGGAAAACATCGTGAGGAAACCTGCATGCCTGAAAAATAAAAATTCAAAGGCATGTGAAGTCCCCAACCCACATTGCGCCAGCGTGGTGGACTACGGCCCATACTCCTTCATATATGAGGGAAGGCCTATATCCCCTGCAGTTACAGGCTGATGATGAATTAAAGCTGTGTACATCTTAGTTTGTCAATCTCAAGTATATAGAGACCGTATAGTGAATATTTTACTTGTTAAAATAGAGGTTTTGTGGATTCTCTTGCCTCCATATCCCTCAAAAGAGTTGTGGCCAAAGCTAAGTCAGAGCACATCTGAGACAGCGAAGTGAAAACACTTACCTGACAATACCAACTCATCAGTGGGATTGAAGGTGGCGCGGTTCTTGGCGTACTGGTTGCTGATGGTGGGAGTGAGGGTCATCAGCTCACGGCCGGTGCGCGTGTCGAAGATCGTCGCCGTCTCGCCTTTCGTCCCGATTATCCGGTCGTCGGTCATCTTTGAGAATTCAACGTACTCCTCGTTGTCTAATTGGAATCTGAAATTCAACTAATATTATAAAAGCGTAATTTTGGTTGTTTGTTCGTTTTTCATGAACACATTCCACATATGCTGTCGAGATGCTTTTCAAACGAGCTCCAGTATGGTGGAACAGACTGATGAATCCCTTCGAAACTCTAGACTTGACTGTGAGGAGAAAGAAGTCTTGCTTATTCTTGTTGTGATACACGTAATACTCACAATTGCTCGAACTCCTTCATATTCCATAGTGCGGAGAGAGGCCGCCACGTCGTGGTGGCGGACGCCAGTAATAGTAACCCATCTCTGCTCGCCTGTAATACACACATTAAATAAACAAAATGTCCACCTGGCCGATTCAAATAATCATTATTACTCCGCTTGTATTGACATACTTACTCCAACCAGTGAACTAAACATGTACTCCGTTGCGAATCGGTCCGCAACCGATTTTGTAAACCTTACGAGGGTTTAAAATGCTTAAAACACGACAATGCTATTAACATTGCTGCTTGGCGGCAGATTTAGATAAGATGGTGGTAGCTAGCCAGGCGGACATTTAAAATGCCCTACTACCAACCAAACAGAGTACTTAAAACATGTACCCCGCTGGGGATCGAACCCCATCCACGACCTCCGCTGTGTCCAGATCGAAGCCTATGTGCTAAGACAATATTATTTCTATTTTTTTTTTGCAATCGTGATCGGCAAACCAGCGCAGTCTCTATCACTACAAACTTTAATCGACGCCAACGCGTGCTGTCTGTCTGGATTAAACCGGTTAATAAGTATTTAGATAACGCTCTCATTTCTAAAATCCGGTAACCTTCATTTACCGGTATTTTCGAAACCGTTTACACGCCCCGTGTGGGTGTCATAAGCATACCAATATATTTTTAGCTTTTACAATTGTATATAGATAGACATACCTGCATGTGGTATATGTAGGACTCGTGCACTTGATATGAATTCTCCTCGACTCCACTGAATAGGTTGAATATTCTGATGTCGCCTGCCGATGTCGCCGCCAGGAGCTGCTGTTGGGTTGGCTGGAAAATCAATGATATTTCTTTAAAAAATGTGCATACAAGTGCAGTAACGGACTGTACAGACATCATCATCAGCCCGCAAACATCCCACTGCAGGGATATAGGCCTTCCCTCGTATATGAGGGAGTATGGGCCATAGTCCGCCACGCTGGCCCAATGCGGGCTGGGGACTTCACATGCCTTAGAATTTTTATTTCTCAGGCATGCAAGTTTCCTCACGATGTATTCCATCACCGTTCAAGAGCAGTCAGATAAGCACGTAATTAAATTTAAAAACTCATTGGTATATGGCCTGCCTGGCAATCGAACCCGGACCTCCCAAATTGGGAAACCGCGTCTTAACCGTTGAGCCACCGACCATAAAGACATCAGTCTGACACAATTGCTATTCCCAACTGGGCCCACTTGGTGGATTATGACCCATACTCAGTGGCGTGCCCTCCACACAGGCAGAAAAGCAGTTCCTACCCTAGCTACCCTACCTTATCCTCAGAAAGGCAGTGCGTGCCTACTCTAACAAATTGTAAGCTTCCTCGATATGCACTGTCAAG
Organism: Oegoconia quadripuncta; assembly: GCA_949316235.1. NCBI lineage: Eukaryota > Metazoa > Arthropoda > Insecta > Lepidoptera > Autostichidae > Oegoconia > Oegoconia quadripuncta. The sequence continues at coordinate 5,874,001 of OX438750.1, read as the reverse complement.
ACAGCTGATTCATACTGATGTGAACAAAACTATTCAAAATAGTTGCGCGATTATATCTTTTTGAAATTATAAGAGTAATTGTTAACTTTTACATTTAATAGCAAATTTTATCATTCTGCCTACCCTTTGGCAAAACGCTGTGCACGCCACTGCCCATACCCTCTCACAGGGTATGCTGTGATTCGAATATGAACACTAGTTTATCAAGAACCTTACACGTCCCCACTGCTGGGGCACAGCCTCCTGTCCTGGGAGACGGTATGGGCCATAACCACGCAGGCCCAGTACGGATTTGTGTCAGACTAGTGGTCACCTGACAGTCAGTGTTTCTAAGCCACCCCTGTAGGCCACCGACTTGGCTTAACGGTTGCTTTCATTTGAAATCATTAAACTTTTAACCTTTTCATTTTGGGATATCTCTGACCATCCCATTTGGGATAAAGGTCGTGACTATATGAAAAAATATTATGTATGTAATTTATCAGCTTGTTCCGACCATGACACTTCAAATTTCGAATTAAACTAGTTAGCACTTGACTTCAATCACACCTGAAGTCAAGTGTAAGATGTTAAGTGAAGCTGAGGCCGAAGGTAGAAGCGTACTGACTCGGAAACCCAAATATTTGGGGAACTGGCTAATTTATCTCTGACAACCGGAACACAACAGTGCTATTAACTATGTGCTTAATTACGTACTATTCTATTTAATTAGTGTAAATTCAAATGTGGGTATATATTATATGTATTATTTTTTATATAAGATAAGATAAAATTTATTTCAGTATAAAAATTAACCTAAATACATGACTTATTCTATAGTAACATAGTCCAATTAATATACACCGTGTAACGGTTAAGTGTAGTCATATTTTAAGGGCTTGTTCTACCCATCAATACGAACAACTTTTACTATGGGGGCAACTTCGAAATCGCGAAAAAAAAATCAGCTGTTCCATAGAAAATTTCAATAACCTCCCGATGCAATGTATGAAACAGCTGATTTTTTTTTCGCGATTTCGAAGTTGCCCCCATAGTAAAAGTTGTTCGTATTGATGGGTAGAACAAGCCCTTAAAATATGACTACACTTAACCGTTACACCCTGTATATTATGTTACCTAAACTAAGTAAATGTTTACTTGTGTAGCAACACGATTGCTAAAACAAAAATAATGAGACCTATACTTACACTTAAATTAAATAAACAATAAAACATTTCCTATTTACTCTTAAATAACCTTACTTTACATTTACCTATCTACTCACTTACTCCGAATGCGTGATTATCTTACAATTAGGACCTAAGCTACTACTATATATATTATGTATGTTTGTATGTATTTATATGGGTGATTTGTTTATTTTATTAAAATTAGTTTACCGTGCACGCTACCTACATGTGATGTGCATAATGCTTCCTAACCCAGGAACACTAACCTGGAAGAGATCGCTTTTAGTGATAAGGCCGCCAAATTGTACCATCCCCTTTTTCTTATTTTTTTATGCTTCTTATTGTTGTACAATAAAGAATATTTTGTTTGTTTGTATTAACATTGCCGCTTGGCGGCAGATTTAGATAAGACGGTGGTAGCTAGCCAGGCGGACATTTAAAATGCCCTACCACCAACCAAACCGAGTACTTAAACACGTAACCCCGCTGGGGATCGAACCCGCGACCTCCGAATCGTAAACCCAATGTTGTTTACATTGAGCCACGGAGGCGGTTAAAAGATATTGAACGAATTATCAAGTCTGGGAGACGCGTGGGGCGCCGCGCCTCCCCCCCCCCCCCCCCCCCCCCCGCCTCGGGAGCTATCGATACGGGAGCCGGGCTCCCATCTACTCCAGACCCTCGACGGTTTCATATTCGTGGTAGCCAGTATGATGGTGTATTTAAAAATCAAAAGATCAGACTGTAGTCTCCACTCACGTGGAACATTGTGTGTGTGAAGTAGGCGTCGTCGTCCTGCAGCCGCAGCGTGCGGACGGGAGCGAAGTGGGAGTGAGCGAGCCGAGCGAGAGCCCGACGGCCGCCCGAGGCGAGCCCGAGCTCCCGCCGGGACACGCGCGCCGACACGTTCACACTCGCCGACGAACCGAACACGGACGCCGCGCCGCGACGCTCCGGACATTTGTGGGGCCTACACAACAAATACAAATAGGGCTACAAACTGCGACTGTCAAATAACTAGAATAAGAAGAAATAAAAGAAGTTTATTTGACCCATTCAGCGACACACATATTATTTTTAGATAAAGTGTGAAAATATATACAGTGAGTTTGGGACCGAGTGAGATAAAAGTATAGTACATAAAACAGTTTCATGTGTTAGAATAGCTACTCCTATCTCATAATGTAGTTTACAGTATTCAATAAAAATAGCTAAGCAGTTTCTCTTATAGACTAAAGTTCTTAAAAATTAATTTTCGGTGTCGCAAAGTGGTATCAAAGAAGGTCTCCTTCTCAGCATAAGTTGCAGTCTAGAAGTTAGACTACAACTAATTTTAAGCCTTAAAAACACTGTTATGTGGCCACTAGTCTGACACAAATCCTGCTTGGTGGATTATGGCCCATACCCTCTCCTGCTGTCCCCCAACAGTGGGTATGTGTAAGGCTGTTGATAATGATACAATGCAACTGTTTCTTTTTTTATGCACGACGGGTTAGCACTTGACCTCAATCACACTTGATGTTAAGTGAAGATGAGGCTGAAGGTGGTAGCGTACGACCAGGAAACCCCATCTTATTTGTGGGACTGGCTATCTTATCTCTGACAACCGGAACACAGCAATGCTATTAACATTGCTGTTTGGCGGCAGATTTAGATAAGATGATGGTAGCTAGCCAGGCGGACATTTAATATGCCGACCAACCAAACCGAGCACTAAATATGTACCCAGCTGGGAATCGAACCCGCGACCTCCGAAACGTAAACCCGATGTTGTTTACATTGAGCCACGGAAACGGTTAGGTTTGTAGCCAATTCCACATAATTACATCATTAAATTAAATAAATGAAGAAAATTTGGAGAAAATATGAGTTCCAAATAAATTTCGAATGATGGGAACCCTACAAATCATGCCAGTCGCATATCAATATCAGGCCGCAAAGGGCTTTTTGAAAAAAAAAAAACTACCTATGCCAATTGCAAATGCCATTTCACTTATCTAATTTTTTTTTTCCTTACGGTAAAAAAACTCAACCGGTATAATAGTGTATTAAGTGCATAGTGATTTCACCACACAATGTTGGCTCAATGTTGTTTACATTGAGCCCACATTGTGTGGTGAGATCACGGAGGGTCATCCGGTATATTTTCGAAACTTACACCAATCATCTAGTCCCAAACTAACCAAAGCTTGTTCTATGGATACTAGATAACGGATACATAAAAATGCGCGCCAACGGACAACAATAACAGGTACCAACTGGAACAGGTTGAACTGCGGACAGGTCACCACTGGGTTCTTGCACAGCGCATGTTGGTTGTACAGGTACTCGGTGATGATGGTGTGCAATGTGACCCGGTGCTGGCTCTGCGTGGAGTCAGGTACAGCGCTCAGCTGCTTCTGCAGCGAGCGTTTGTGTTCCGGGACCGTGGGAACTGGCACAGTGGTTAACGGCTGGTTTTGTACTTTTCTGTTGAAAGTTTGTCTGATAGAAATTGTTTGTCTTAATAGCGAAAAGACCGCTTGGTTGTACAATTTTTTGAAGCTATAGTTATGAAGTAAATAGTGCAATAAATAATAAATATCTTTGCACATACACACAGCGCCATCTAGGTCTACAGTAATCATCTAGGCTTGTGTTATGGATACCAGATGGTTGATAAACTACACAAATACATTTTTTTTTGTAAATAAATACATGTATAAATGAAAAACATCCATAACTCGTGAACACATGTCTGTATTCATCATACAAACATATGCCCCTAGCGGGATTCGAACCCGCGACCTTTTGGTATAGTAGCAGAGTTTCTAACCACTACACCAGACAGGTCGTCCTTATTTTACTAGATTGATAAAATATGACACATGTGAAGCACTCGTAGAGCAGATCTCGCTTCGTCTCTCCTCCCGCTATAAGTTCTATACGTAATTTCATAGAAGCACTATGAGGAGGCAATCCAATAGTGGTGAAATAGAAATCAAGGCAAATTAACTTGATTTTACTGTACGAGTAAGTAGGTACATGACGACGGTATTTGATATGGTAGGGATTAATTTAGCTGTTATTATTATTTTGGTATTTATTTAAATCTGATACTGAAATTTATTTAGCAAAAGAGGGCAGTCCGCGCAATATATAATCTGCGTCGATGGGACTCTCTTCGGGACAGGTTCAAAGAAATTAATACTTTAACTATTTCTGCATTTCCAAAAAATAGTGATAAGCATAACTTAAGTTTGAGATATAAGGACAAATTGGCCACCCCTATGTTCGGACTGAGCAAAGTTAATACATCATTTACGGGACACTGTATATTTTATAAATTTATACCTGAGAATATCATTAATCTAAATGAAAAACAATTTAAAAACCAGGTCAAAACGACAATAACAAACAAAGGTTATTACAAAATTAGTGACTACCTGAATGACAAAAATGCTTGGTATACTTCGTCCAGCTCCCAAAAATTATAAAATTGTATTAGTTGTTTAGTTTTATATACATAAAAAAAAGAATAACGATCCTGTGGGTTTCTTGCGCCGCTTCTTTTCCCACAGATGATTTCCCTTTCCGAAGCGGTGGTAGCTTGGACATACTGACTGACCGAAAAATGCTTAAGCCCTATTTTTATTTCCAACAGATTTAAGTTGACATTCAACAAATGATATCATGTATCTTACGTTGAAATAAATGCTTGAAGTTTGAAGTCTGGTAGTGCACGAGTGCACTTAAGAGGCAGCCGCGACTCCACTTAAATATAATAATTATACAAACAAATTTCACTCTCAACTAACTCTACTTGCCTTAGTTTAATAACAGATGGCATTGGACTGTCTTCCGTGCTCATGTTTAGGTGATTGGAGTCGATACTGTCGCGTTGCAGCGATCCACTGCTACTCGTACGAGACACCGATAGCCGCGGCTGTAGGGGAACAAGCAATTTATATAATAAATATAAATATTTCCAACACTAACACCACTCATCTAGTCCCAAATTAAGCCCCGCTTGTACTATGGATACCCGATAACGCATGGACATACATAAACATCCATGACTCGAGAATAAATGGTCGTATTAATCACACTAACATTTACCACTAGCGGGATTCGAACCCGCTACTGTTGGGTTCTTTGCAAGATCACTATCCACTACACCAATCTGTCGCTGTCGTTGTATGTTAAACATGTATCATAGTTAGATATAAATTATACGTAGAGCATACCTTTAGTATAAATTTTATTGTATAATTTAATCATCCTTTATATTAGCCCAGGGAAAATACGGTTTTACCTCGGAAAAACGAATAACCGCGATTTCTTTAAAACATTTAATAAAGTGTTGTAAATGTAGTAACAATTGCTAAAAATTAAGCATTTTTAAGAAACGCAAGTGCTAAGTAACTAAATAAGCTAAAGTTGAAAAATGTGTTTCTTTAAAAAAAAATGCTCAATTTCTTTTAAAGAAATATCCATCATTTCTTTGAATTCAAAACATTTAGGGAAATTATCGTTACAAAATATTAGTTCTCATTTTTATTTCTTAAGCAATGCAGCTCGACGACATTTTCTGCTAAAACATAAGAATGCCCAACTATAACATGCTTAGTTTTTTATCCATCAATAACTTAACCGTGTTTAACAAAAGTCTACCTATTTAAATATCAGTTAGTATTTATTGTTATTAAGATACAAATTAAAAATAGGGTTTTCTAAAAAATCTAGACTAAGCAAGTAAGGCTTAATTATTCAAAATTACATCTCTAATATACCTCTATAAGATAGCAATTATATAAGTCGGTTCTGAATTATGTCTAACTAAGTGAAGTTTTTACCGTATTTACCCTGGGGTATATGTAATCACACACATAAAAAAATCACAAATACACTTTTACTGCCTGCCCACCTTCCCAAGGAAGGAGGGTAATGTTTTTCGAGTGACGCTCAAATTAAGTATTATTGCCATCTCCGTCTCGTCGCAAAAATATGAATTTATCTATCCCTTTTCAATTATTTTTAACTAGAGATCGTGAATTGAGCACGCTGATGGAATACGGGCCAATCGATTTTGAGATTGAGATCGCGTCTCAGTCTCAATACAATTTTTTCTGATACTGTTTTAATATGTAACAGATTCTCAAGCGTCTGAATGTAGAGAACGGTTTATTAATACGGGCCAAGTCCCAGTAATTTTAAGTACCTACCCTTTTTTACCTGACTGCCCAAAGGAGGGTAATGTTTTTCGAGTGTATGTATGTATGTAGATTTCTGTGTTACCTCCTGTAACCTAAACGGCCTGACCGATTTCGAAGTGCATGGTGTCGTTAGATTCGTCTTGATCCCTGGAGTGTCATAGGATACATTTTATGGTGAAAAATGCAACATGGCGCCCGCGTAATACAAAATATGCTATCGGGGTTTTGTTTTTTAAACTCGTATTGTTTTGTAAATGAATACATATTGTTACAATTACGATAAGTCATTACGATAAGATAGATTAAGATACAGCTAATTACAATTTCCATCCACATCACCTGGATGAGTGGAAGTCTACCACTGTACGTTTCTCAAGAAACTTCTTACCTACCACGTACGACCACCCTGTGGAACGGACTTCCTGCAGCGGTATTCCCGAACGAGTACGACATTGGAACCTTCAAGAAACGAGCCTACACCTACCTCAAAGGCCGGCAACGCATCTGTGACCCTTTTGGTGTTGCGGGTGTCCATGGGCGGCGGTGATTGCTTTCCATCAGGTGACCCGCATGCTCGTTTGCCGCCCTCTCATATAAAAAAAAAAGTGGACTGTAAAATGCAAAAATGAAATTTCGACTGATGAGAAACACTCACCTTCAAGTTGCTCTGCCCTTTTGTTGAGCAGGAGTCTGCTCTAGAGGTAGAAGGCTGCCGTGATAACCTTTTTTTTTGCTCGAACCTACCGCGGTAACAAGTATAGCGACTACCTTCTGTCTGCTGTTATAACACTGCAAGGATGGTGCTCCCCTCAATCGACAGGACGTGACGAGATTTTAATTATATGTTTCACATCGATATTAATAGTATAATTTTATGAAGATCAGGTTTACAGAGTACTCACTTTCTTGACTGACAATGTTGCCAGAGCGACAAAACTATATATTACCATAACACATATATAAATCATCCATAAGAGAATTGAAATGATACGATTGTGTGACTCACGCGGATGGGTGTGGAGGGGGTGTAGACGGGAGGCGGCGGGGGGGCGGGCGCGGTGACGGCCGGCGGCGGAAGGCCCGCCTCCCGCTGCAGGGTGGCCGCACTCTCCGCGAGGCCGCGGGCCGCCAGGTGGGACGCCACCAGCTGCAGCAGCTGCCTCTCGTTGTAGTTTATACGGGTCTGAGCTACCACGTTCGCCTGGTCATGGTAAGAGTTCACTTGATATTGGTTGTATGTAGTAAAGTGGAGCAAAGAATGCAACCATGAAGGATCTTAGAACTGGCAATGTTGTACTGTTGGGCTCGTATTATATCATTGAATTGATAAAAGTACCAACCACAAGAAGTAATGTTTGTAAAAGTTGGGTATTTCTTTTTTTTTGTTTCATTATTGTATAGCAGCAAATATTTAATGTTTATTGAAAGATGTTTGTTTATAATGTGTGCGTAAATAAAAAAAAACTGTTGTTACTATAGTCAGGGGCAGGCTGAAAATCAGTGCTGTGTGGCTGCGCCGCCAGCGTACGCTGAGTCTGTTCCCACCACACACGCGCGCATATCTTTTTTATTTTATTTATTATTATCTTTTGCAAAATACCTTCTTTTTTTTTGAAAACTAAGGACCGTATTGACCTGGCAGTCTCAGGATTGAGATCGAGTCTTACTCTCAATAATATATTATAATATTTGATGCTGTTCAAATTCAGATTAGACGGAAGAAATAGAATAATCTCAAGTATCATTCTAAAAATTTTTCTCAGCCTTGGAATAGTTTTATTAGTACGAGCCTTCTTTAATGTCTTGTTACACTTATATACAGCTTATATTTATATGTGTGTGGAAAATTAATGGTATTAGTATACATATAATAAGAATCTTCAATTGGCATAAGTTTAGTATTAGTTTTCTGTATAACAATTTGTATTAATTGATTCTATGTAAGCGTTGGTGGCTCAACGGTTGAGACGCGGTCTCCCAATTTGGGAGGTCGGGGTTCGATTCTCAGGCAGGCCATGTACCAATGAGTTTTTAAATTTAATTACTTATGTGCATTTATCCGACTGCTCTTAAACGGTGAAGGAAAACATTGTGAGGAAACCTGCAAGAAATAAAAATTCAAAGGCCTGTGAAGTCCTCAACCCGCATTGGGCCAGCGTGGTAGACATGGCCCATACTCCCTCATTATACGAGGGAAGGGCTATATCCCTGCAGTAAGATGTTTATGGGCTGTTGATGATGATTCTATGTAAATAAATATATTTAACAAACATAGTTGCTCTAACACAGCGGTAATGAGGAGTGGAGTCACCTATTAAATTTCAACCTGCATAGGTATCAAAAATAAACCCTGCTACGATACAGGAATAAAATTGCATGCACATAATAAGTAGACAAGAACTAATTGTTTTAAGAGGGCTTATTCCGTCCAGTGGCGCTCTCATTGGATTGGAAGACTTCTTTTTATAGTTTTTTTTTTATTCATTCATTCGTTTTTAAATTGGTGATAGATTTTTGGCGGTTAAATAATAATAGCTACCCTATGAATATTAGCAAGCGATGTCTCGAACTCCGCGCCCATGTGCTTACTCTTCCCGGAGACCCGCTCTAGCAACTCCAGCGCGTACTTCTGGAACATAACGTGCTCCTGCCGCTTCTCTTGAAGTATCGGATCTCTCATTAGAACTGAAACAAACGCATTAGTCAGTCACTTTGAATCACAGAAGACTACCAGGGCCTCATGATGATGAGGCTTTTTTGTTTTGTTGAGTTTACCTCCATGGCTCAAGGTGAACAGCATAGGGTTTACGGAACGGAGGTCGCGGGTTCTATCCCCGGCGGGGTACATGTTTAAGTGCTCGGTTTGGTTGGTGGTAGGGCATTTTAAATGTTCGCCTGGCCAGCTACTACCATCTTATCTAAATCTGCCGCCAAACAGAAATGTTAATAGCATTGTTCTGTTCCGGTTGTCAGAGATAAGATAGCCATTCCTCCAAATAAGATGGGGTTTCAGGGTCAGTACGCTTCGGCCTCATTCACTTAACATCAAGCACAAAACCCGAAAGACGACCACTGCTAGACAAATGCCCCCTTTACAGATCTCCACAACAATCGGATGTGCACTGCCCGCAGCCAGCGGCTTTGTTTATCCCGTGGGAACTACTCACTTTAACGGGATAAAAATATCCTGTCTTAATTCAGGGTACGTTCTACTTATATACCAAATTTCATCCAAATCCGTTCATCCGCTTCGCCGTGATTGAGAAACAAACAAACAAAGAAATATCCAAACTATCGCATTTACGTACAACATTTAATTACAACTAATCGCATTTACGTATAGGTACAACATACCTATAACTATATCATATTAGTTAGATATAATATAGTTATAGGTATGATGTACGTTTTTTATACAATCTTATTTCTGTAATATCTTTATTGTACACAAAATTGTTACAGAAATATGCATTGTATATAAAATGTACAAAGGCGAGCTTAACTCCGATAGAGTTTTCTACCAGCAAACCTTAGAGATACATAGTGTTTATTAGATTGGGCAGAAAATAGTGTACACAACAATTGAAAATTATTTTATAAAAAAAATAATAATAATAATAATATATATAAATAAATATACCACATAACCTATCCAATATACGTATACATGTAATGGTGTGTACAATAAAAATACCTTGTATTTGCGATGTGGTGAAGAGCGGCAGCTTGGATATGATCTGCCGGACAGTGGGACACCGCGCCAGGCCGGCTAGGGCTCTACACGCGAGCCCCCGAAGCCTGTCCGCGTCCGTTATCGGGGACTTCACCATCATTAGAGATAGAAGCACCTGACGGGATGAATACAATACAAATATACTTTATTGAAACAACAGTGTGCGAAGTGCGAGTTTTGTCTCGTTTTTAACTTTACCATCGCGTTCGCGTTTACGCAACAAGTATCTATGAAAAAAATAGTTTTGCAAACTATCCGCTAGAGGCGCTGCACATTTCTTCATACAAACTATGACACAAATCGTCGCGTAAACGTGAACGCGGTAGTAAAGTTAAGTCGAAACAAAACTCACACTCCGCCCTCTGAATAGAAAATACAATTACATAAAATGGTAAGAGTAGAACGTACAACAGTGGGTACGTATAAAGCTGTTGATAATGATACAATGCAACTGTGTGAAAAGTAGTAAATTATATTCGAAACGGCTGAACTGATTTTCATCAAATATGGCTAAGAAGCTCTCGCGTGGTTTAATCTTGAATATGAACTTTTTATAATTATTATGTATTTATAAGATTTCTTATAGGTATAAGAAGGCGCAGGGATGGAGTAAACCCTCTTAAAGCATAGGTAGTAGATTATGTGTCGTTAATAAGTTGAAAATTTTTAAAGCCTTTTATACCTTACGTATACACTTATTTTTAAATATTGTCAAATAGTTGTATAAATAAATGCCATTCTTTATATTTTCAGATACCATAATTAGGTATAGTAAGCCGTTATAAAATGCAGATATTGTCAATGTTGTCGCGTCTTACTGGATGTGCCTTTTGTACTACATTTTGTAAGAATAACACCAAGCAGAATGATTGTTGCGTCGAATATTTTTGTATGTGTTTCTGTAACATGCAAATAAACGCTTTATTTATCTATCTATGTCTTTAGTGACTAAAATACCTCCAATCCTCGCTGGAAGGTACACTCTAAATGTATGATGGACCTACAAAAAATCTCGGTTATAAATATAGAGGTATTATTGATGGTGCCTCTAATGTTTTTGAGTTGTGTGGACACCCTACTAGAGAACGAGAACGGCCTGTTTTCGCTATCTCCCTCGTCTCGTTTTTTTTTTTTTGGTACAAGTACTCAATCCTGTTTGACTAAAATGTTTTACTTTAAAGAAAATTTAAACTTTTTGTAGCTTAAGAGGGCTTAATCCGACCAGTGAAAACGAGACGAGGGAGACAGCGATAACAGGCCGTTTGTCCTTCTGGCCACTGGACAGGAGAAACCTTCTTAAATGTCGACGACCTTTATGTGGACAGGCCTGAGAGGCAAAATACGACTGGCTTAATATGCCGCTAACATGTCAAATGACGCCGACATGAACAGTGGGCCTAACTCACCATAATTCCGTTGTTGGTTCGTACGCTCTCCCACACCTTCTGTATGACGTCCTCGTACGACTTGAGAGCGGTTTTCTTTTTACTGGAGCCAGTTATTGAGAACCGCGTTGTCGACGTGCCGGTCTGCAACAATAAAATATTTTCTTTGACAATTATACCGGATGAATTTTACCGTAACAAAAAGAACAGAAAAAAAATATACAAAATTTAGGTAAGCAGTAAATGGTTCTAATTTGACTTGCAAAATTTGAACGGAAAGACATATTTTAAGTGAAATAAAAGCTTGTAAAAATATAGACAAATTAATAATTTATGACAACTATTGCAATATTCTCTACTCCTTTGCAATTGCAATAACCGCCTCCGTGGCTCAATTTAAACAACATTGGGTTTACGATTCGGACGTGGCGGGTTCCATCCCCAGCGGGGTACATGTTTAAGTACTCGGTTTGGTTGGTGGTAGGGCATTTTAAATGTCCGCCTGGCTAGCTACCACCATCTTATCTAAATCTGCCGCCAAGCAGCAATGTCAATAGCATTGTTGTGTTCCGGTTGACAGAGATAAGATAGCCAGTCTCCAAAATGCGTTGGGGTTTTCGGGTCGGTACGCTTCCACCTTCGACCTCATCTTCACTTAACATCAAGTGTGACTGAGGCCAAGTACTAAACCGTTGTGAATAAAAAAAAATGATTATCTGGTGGATAATCTTCAATACCGGATGAGTTTTTTTACCGTAAGCAAAAAAATAGGGCATATTAGGTAAGTGAAATAGCAGTTATTGGCATAGGTAGTTCATTTTTTTTTTCAAAACCATCATCGACGCCCTCGCCGGCCGGAGATTGATATAAGACTGGCGGGATTCATAGGGTTCATCTTTTCTCCATGTTTATTTAATTTTATTAATTTTTTAATTAATTATGTGGAATACCCTAGAAACGCGACCGTCAAATGACAAAATGCTTTATTCGATTATGGTTTTGAAAAACAAAAATTAAGCTACATTTGCCAATACCTTCTACTGTCTTTATGCAACAAGCGACGGTAACTCGCCTGCTCTGTGTGCGACAGTAAACCAGCGCTGAGCTCTTATAAGCTCAGCATATAGCTGAGTCGTTTCCCTTTCGCTGCTGCGACACTTATCTGAGTGTTCTGTTATTTCATTAATTGTTTGTATATGCGAATAAACAGTTCCGTAACACTTACTCTTTGCACAGGTGCGCACACGCAGTTCACAAGTACGTTCAATGCCGCTTTCTGCACCTCCGGCTCCGGTACAATTTCGCCGTCCGCCGCTCCTGTGCGACAGAGACACATACGCATGACCTTTAGGCTGAGAATACATGTGTCACATATTTCTATCAAATGGTCGGATACAAAATCTGACGTATATTCCCAACCTTTTTTCATACACGCAAAAGTTATACTAGACGTAGATCAATCTTTACGAATAATATCAGGTAATTTAAAATAAATATCTTTGCACATACACACAGCGCCATCTAGTCCCACACTAAGCAACTAGGCTTGTATTATAGATATCAGATTGTTGATAAACTACACAAATACATTTTTTTTGTAAATAAATACACATATAAATGAAAAACATCCATAACTGTATTCATCGTCAACACAATGTCTGTATTCATCGTACAAATATATGCCCCTAGCAGGATTCGAATCCGCGACCTTTTGGTATAGCAGCAGATTTTCTAACCACTACATGGGACAAGTATTTTCGGAAAAAAATGTTAACCGGTAGGTGCCGGTAGCCCTACTACCTTCAATTGAAAACAATCGCTTATTGGCACATATATCAGACCTGTTTATACTTGAACCTGTTTGTTATGTGAGTTGTAATATATGTGTTGTTGGTGAGTCTTATTAAATAAATAAATCTGGCTTAAACAGTCACGTTAAAGTGCGCAAACGTGAGAGTAGTGAGAGACGACGTTTCAGTGCCATAAGTAACACAAAACTAACTGACCGAGCACTATATTGACGCCGGTGGTGAGGTCCGCGTCCCGCATGTCAATTTTCTCTGTAAGTAATAGCTGTACGCGCGGCGCCACACAACATACTGAAACGACGTCCAGCGCCGAACGGACAGTCTCCGATCTGAAACATATAATATGATCGTCATCATTAACAATTACACATTCCTCACTGTTGGAGGAAGACATTTTTCCTTTTGCGATTCTTTCTTGTCCGATTTATAAATAAATATAAATATTTCGGACACTCACACCAATCATCCAGTCCCAAACTAAGCAAAGATTGTGCTATGAATACTTGGTAACGGATAAACATATATAAATGTTTATATAAACATCCAAGACTCGGGGATAAATGTTCGTATTCATCACACAAACATTTACCCCCTCGCGGGATTCGAACCCGCAACCGTTGGTTTCGCTGATAGGGTCACTATCCACTACACCAATCGGTCGTCAATTTGAGGCAGTTGTTTCATATCTGGTTGAATCTGGTATATGTACCGCGAGAGCAAATAATGTACAAGAGTGATAATACATGTTATTGAATTATATAATGTATTTCTATTTGTGAGGACCTGTAATTGGCTCTCTGTTTCCTATAATAGTTTCTATTAGTGTTATTGTAGCTGTTGGTTTTCCGAATAAATAAAAAATATTCAAGATTAAATCACGGGAAAGTTTCTTAGCCATATTTGATGAAAATCAGTTCAGCCGTTTCGAATATAATTTATACTTTTCACACAGTTACATTGTATCATTACAGCCTCCTCTCCCTGGGAGAAGGTATGGGCCATAATCTACCAGGCATGCCCAATTCACGGCGGATTTATGTCAGGGAGACCCCCTAATGAAAATAGCTTCGGATGGCTGTAACTTCGGACTTTTTCTATTGCAGTTTGCCGTGTCAATTAAAAAATCAATCGTCATTATTTTACTTTTGTTGTATATAGTTGGATATCACAAGTTAGTACGGGACGCAAGGAACGTCTGAAGTTATGCAAATAAAGGATTCTTAGCAGAACAAAAAGTTCGAAGTTACGGCCGTCCGAAGCTATTTTCATTAGAGAGTAGATAGACCCCCAGACTAGTGACCACATGACGTCAGTATTTACAGGCGACCGCCATAGCTTTTTTTTATGCACAACGGGTTAGCTCTTGACCTCAATCACATCTGATGTTAAGTGAAAATGAGGCCGAAGGTGGAAGCGTATTGACCCGGAAACCCAAATATTTGGGTTACTGGCTATCTTGTCTCTGACAACCGGTAGGGCTGGTAGGGCATTTCAAATGTCCGCCTGGTTAGCTACCACGACCTCATCTAAGTCTGCCGTTGTTGATAGCATTGTTATGTTCCGGTTGTCAGAGATAAGATAGACAGTCCCCCAAATGGTTTCTTGGTCAGTACGTTTCCACCTTCGCCCTCATCTTCACTTAACATCAGGTCTGATTAAGGCCAAGTGCTAACCCGTTGTACATAAAAGAAAAACTCCTCGGTATGTTCAAAATGTTGATTCTAACATAGAAGGCTAACATTAACCTAACCAATATATACCAATAGTATACCCAACTCGCTCGCTCGCTACAAAGGTATACTATTCTGTACTATTCGGTCATTGTATGGTTCGTGATGTCGAAATGTCTGGATTAGTATGGTAGAACTACTCACAGAATATTTCGACATCACGAACCATACAATTACAGTAAGAGATATTTGTAGACCGACCACGTGTAAAAAATTTAGCGATGTTTTCTGTATCTTAGTAAACATTAAACATGATAGGATCTAGTTGCCGTAATTGTTCTTTTTATTCCCGAAATTTCCACGGGAACGGAAAACGGGGCGGACAAAGTCGCGGGCGGAATTTGGAAAATTCCGGTTAAAACTTCTATTTATTTGAGATCCACGCGGGCGAAGTCGCGGGGTGAAAGTTAGCTATATGAATAAATGGTTGTGTGCCTATCAGCTGTCAGTCTGTACACGGAGTCCACATGTCACTTTATCAACAATAATACCTGCCGTTGAAATTCCATTCGTACGCGTACCCCACCACCTGCAACAGCAGCGACACCCCCCCAAGTTCCACCAGCTCGTCGACCGGAGACCAGCGCGACCAGGCAACGCTCTGGAGCAGCTCGATCTGATCCTGGATCTCCTCTGGCGACGATTTTGACGCCTGCGTGGAGGTATTGCCAACGGTTACCATTGATTTTTTTATGTAAAAGTTCATGAGCTACTTGTGTAATTTATGTAAGCAACTGTTCAAATAAATAAAATTAAATAATTCGGACACTTACACGTATTATTCCTCTATGCTTACACCAATCATCTAGTCCCATACTAAGCGTCTAGAGGCTACCCTCTACAATGTGTTTGTATCTACTAGACGGAGATTGGTATCCACTTAGATCCCTTAATATTAGTTTAAGACTTAGAATTTTTGTATTTGACGACCTGTTTGGTGTGGTTTTTAAAATCCCTGAAAGCTACACTAAACGGACGTTATGTGCCCATTCCCACTTCAACTTATTAATTGGTTATGTCAGTCACTTTTGTCACGTTCGCGTTTGAATCTCGGTCAGTACCCAGAGAATCAATAACTTACTTTATAAGGCGGTGGCTCTGGTACATTGTCTCCTTGCTGTCTGGCCACTTGAGCGGCGCGCAACCTCAAGTGGGCTTCCAGATATCTGAAATGTCAAAACAAAAATGACATTATCATTAACACTTCATTGCAGACAAGTATACATATATATTTAAGAAACATTTTGTTTACAAATTTGTACAACTTTAATAAATTTAACATTGCTGTCATCAACTATTTCTACATATTATATTCCTGATATTTAAACTGTAACTTCTTCGACCACATCTGATACTACTTCATGTATATAACAGACAGATTGCGTTGTTTATTTTAGTTTAGTTATTCCTTTAGTTTTGTACTTAGTACTGAGTTGTTAGTAATTTATGGATAATGCTGCTGGTTTTGCAATCATCTATACTTGTTTGTTAATCATGTAAGTTATACACAGTGTAAAACTGTATATTGTCCCTAATTTAAAAAAAAAAGAAAAAAAACAGGACAGTGGTTTAGTTGCTCTAGCACAGCGGTTCTCAAACTCTTTTGGCGACGGAACCCTTGGTATTGTTTGTATATGTGGCTGTTGCAGGTCTTCGGAGACATGTATCCCTGCGACCGTTGCCGACCTATGTGATCACCACATAATTGGACTTGAAATTTGTATGGAATGCCGTGTGAGATAAACCCTCTTAAAAGGACCTTAATATTTAATCTCAGAGATTGACACAAACGCAACCGTTAATTGACACAACGATATAATCGATGATTGTTTTGAAAGAAAAAAAAAATCTACATATGCCAATATCTTCTATTTCACTTACCCAACATGCCCTATTTATTTCCTAACTAGCCCAGGGTAAATACGGTTTGATCTCGGAAAAACGATTAAGCGCAATTTTCTTGAAACATTTAATAAAGTGTTGTAATTAAATAACAATTGCTAAAAATTAAACATTTGTAAGAAAGGCAAGTACTAGTAACTAAATAAGCTAAAGAAGAAAAATGTGTTTTTTTTTAAATATGCTCAATTGATGTGTATTTCTTTAAATTTAAAACATTTAGAGAAATTATCTTTACAAAATATTAGTTCTCATTTTTTCTCATTTTCAGGTAAAACACATGAATGACTAACTATAACATGATTAGTTTTTTATCCATCAAATAAGTTAACTGTGTTTAACAAAACTCTACCTAATTAAATATCAGTTAGTATTTATTGTTATTAAGATACAAATTAAGAATATGTTTTTCTAAAAAAATGTAGACTAAGCGGTTGTTTCTTTTAGGCTTAATTATTTAATATTACATCTCTAATATACCTCTATAAGATAGCAATTAGATAAGTCGGTTCTCAACTATGTCTAGCTAAGCAAAATTTTTACCGTATTTTCCTTGAGCTAAACGGTAGAAAAACTCATCCGATATAACATTTATAACGTACCGCCTAAGGGCGACGCACACATGCCGCACGATCTGTCGCGCGGCACACGTCTCGTCCTCCGACACGCGCGACTCCTCCTCATCGGAACTCAGTATCGGCAGCGTTGATATCACGTTATATAACTTTCTGAGGCCGTCCTGGAATACAGATGATTTTTTTTTTAATCGGAACACCTATAGCTGAAAAGGTGTATACATGTTAGCCGAAACGTGCGTATTATGTATCGGAAACAAGTCGTGATTGTCTAGGTTCAAAGGTACGGTGTTTTTTTTTATATTAATATAAAAAAAAGGAGTACATCGAAAGCAATATAATTAGGTCCTTACCTATGACATTGGGGTTTTGTATGAAGAATTTCATTAAGACTGTTTTCTCCATACAAACATTGTTGAAATTTTTTTGGGAACCGCAAACCCTAATTTAGCTAAACTTTGTGTGTATTATCGGATAACATTACGTTAAGTATAGGTAGTGTTCATTTTTAAAAGTAACCGCTTTATAAAAGTTTCTGCGAATCTAAGAAATAATATGGGAAGGTCATGAAAAGAGCAGTGTTCAAGTTTTTTTTATTATGTGATTTAGCTCAGATATTAAAAAATACTTCATGTGAAACCTTGAAAATATATTCTATTTTCCAAATAAAAAAACAAATTTGGAAATAGCTATAGAATCGTAGGAGTTGGTACATATGATTAACGAAGCAAAAAATCTCCAATTTCATAGGTAAAGACCTAATATAACGAAAGCGTGAATGGAAGGGTCAGTAAAGGTCGACCAAGAAGGACGTACGTCAATCAAGTGACTGACGTCACAAAAGGTCAGGTGCAGTCAACCACTAGCCAACGAGCGTGTATGAAGCATTTGATGAGAGTGGAAGATGCATAAGTAGTGTCAGTATCGATATGCTCACGCCTGTTTCTCGTTGGGGTAGGCAGAAACTATTGATACGACCTGTTTGGTTTAGTGGTTAACAACTTCTTCAAGCTTCGCACTCTCAACCTCATAGCCGACGAGGTAGACATATTCTGTTGCGCCTTGAGTGAATTCACAAGGATAGCCTTACAAGTCATATGTTATAGGGAAGGGATATAAATTGTATATATTTTTAATAGATGCACGCACTATCGAATTAGGTACCAAACCTGTAATGATAGAAGTAAGATGGAAAATAAATAAATAAATAAAACTCTGACCACTATACCAAAAGGTTGCGGGTTCGAATCCCGCTAGGGGCATATCTTTGTGTGATGAATACGTACATGGTGTACCCGAGTTATGGAGTTTTCATTTATAATAAGTAATTACAAAAAAAAATGTATTTATGTAGTATATCAACCATCTGGTATCCACAGCACAAGCCTACAGTTGCTTACTGTGGAACTAGATGGCGCTGTGTGTATGTCTAAGGATATTAAAGGATATTTATTTATTTATTTATTGATAACCACTTGCAACGATTACTACTACTTTTGCTAATTCCACTGTCATCAAATACTTCATTAACGCCCGTCGGTTAGTAGTTGACCACACCCGACCTTTTGTGGGTACGTCAGTCACTTGATTGACGTACGTCATTTAATTTATATTACTGTGGATGGATTAATATGGAGATGGCCGTATGAATACTCGTACATACCTGGTTATCGAACTCCTCTAATATAACTCTGAACTGAAAGGACAATCCAAAGAACATAGTCGCGTGACATCGGCCCGAGTCATGGGAACACTCCAATAGCCACAGCGCGTATCTGAAAACAAAGTCAAAAATGTTACATTTTGTAGGTACACAGAGTACACTTAAAATAGTCAATTTTACATTTTTTAAGCTACTGCTTGTTCAAAATGCAATTTTCCCTTGAGAAGAACAAGCAAGAAACTCGAAGGGTTGCTCTTTTAAAATCAGGCTTTGATTTTACTTAAAGGTTTTTATATTACAAACAGGTTTTTAAATTTCATTATTAATTGTGAAATAGCCTGGCATGCGAACGATCTGATTATGTCCAGAGACGATTATCAACTAAATAGTCTGATATTTTATAATATGCTTTAATCTTAAACTTGACAATTTAGGATAAACATTGACAACAAAGCCTGTAGGATTGGGCTAGCTAGGCCTATCCACAGTGAAGTTATTATTAAAGTTCCAGTTGCTAACTACACTCCGTTCCATTTTAAATAAATAATTCGGACACTTACACCAATCATCTAGTCCCAAACTAATCAAAGCTTGTACTATGGATACTAAATAACGTACATAAATAATTATATAAACATCCATGACTCGGGAATAAATGTTCGTATTCATTACACAAACATTGTTTACTAAATGTAAAACTAAACAGATTAAATACTAATATCAAAATTCCTTTCCATGTTTAAACCACCTCGCAATATTACAAAAATATTAAGTCAGCTCCATGTCAGTTCTGGCAGATAGCAGTTCCATGTATCTACATAGTGTTACTTTTGTATTCTACGCCCGGTCACGCATGACTGACGCTAACTCCAGCGTGATGTGAGCGCGCGCTCTGTGGGCTGCTCATACTTAGCGGAGCTCTGTATTTACTGTATATATTTTATGTAAATTTTCTCATGTAAATGAATTGTAATTATTCTTTTGAGAAATAAATTTCATTACTCTCAACATTTACCCATCGCGGGATTCGAACCCGCAACCGTTGATTTCGCTGACAGGGTCACTATACACTACACCAATCAGTCGTCGTCCGTCCGAATCGTGGGATTTGAAAGTTAGTATGGAATACCGATAATGGTATGGAATGCAATAAGACATTTGTGAGCATTAGGTTCCATACATATCGCCTTCAAAGCGTTCGATACCCTATTTGAAGGGTTCCTTCCCGCCCGCTTTAAACTTATTTTATTCTACAAGATACATTTATTCTACCATTGAAATCGCTAGTGTAAAACTTGACCTTTAAGTCGACCAATCATCGCTCTTCACCCCACGCTAAAAATTGGCGACTCCAAATCTAGCTATGTAAATAAAGTTCATATGCGCTCTCAATTGGGTTAGTTGGCTACAAGCATGTGCATTTTCGCCCTTATCGCGGCGAAAGAGGAATTACAATACCTTACCTCAGGGTGGTCAGAAATATCCCAAACATTAGTGTTCGGGTGTTTCAAACTAAGACGTAAATGCTTGAAACAAAATCCATGGTTCACTTTGCCGTGAAAATTTGCAAATCTAGATAGTTTTTGGTGGAAAGTCACTTAGTCGCCTTTTACCATTATTATGTTTTAGAAAGAAAGAAAGAGACTGTTTATTCGCCACTTCGACACATATACAACAATTGTTAGGCAAATAACAGAACACTCAGATAAGTGTCGCAGCAGCGAAAGGGAAACGACTCAGCTATATGCTGAGCTTATAAGAGCTCAGCGCTGGTTTACTGTCGTACCCAGAGCAGACGAGTTACCGTCGCTAGTTGCATAAAGACAGGACATTCCTGTCAAAGGAATAAAAATGTGCTATGTAAATTAAATAAATACATCAAGATACTTGTTTTAGCATTATTATCTCAAAATATTCATGTGCATGCCCATTGTAAGCCGAATAAATGTTTTCTTTCTTTCTTAAGACAACCTACGGGAAGAGATAGATAGATAGATAGATAAAAAGTTTATTGCATAAACTGGCACACATACAAAAGAGAAACAAAACAAAATACTACTTTAACAAATAAGAAACAAACATTCATGAAAGTCTGCACTATTTTATTGATTCTCATAAAAAACTGTAATAAATATAATAATAAAATAAATTAATGTAACGTAGCGGAATGGGCTCGTGCTAAGTACCTCGGATTTTTGTATTTTCACTTTCCTATGTTGCTGTAACTTAAGTCTATGGAAGAGCGGGGGCTCCTGGTACAGGTATTTATTTACTTAATAGGGGTCCTCAACAACTAATTACTGTCGTGAATTAATGTTACGCAATAAATCATTTTCATTTTTCATGAAAACAACAAGAGACATACAATTTAACAAATACAAACAGCCCTTCAAGACTTGCCGATTCATTATATGTGGGCATGTGTGCCACAGTCACGCAACAAGATCATAGCTCAGTGTAGTAAAATGCTCAATATTATTATTATTATATTATTATAGACGAGCAGCATTACTGCCAGTATGTCTATGTCACATTGTTCATTATGCTGAGATTCAGTCAATATTTAAGTCATCACTAGTTTTTTTTTTAAATTTATCCAATCTATTCTTGAACGAATTCACTGATTGAATATACACTAGTTTAATCTTTAATAAAACCACATTCAAAACATGCCACGCATTATTAAGATATACAACACCATCAAGCAAATAGCACGCGTCGTTTTTCATCGAGGGTTAAAAATCATCAAAATTGTACAAACTTGACTAGATCGGCTAGCGTCTTCCTCGGCAGCAGGCAGACACGTTCCATCGCATCCTCACAGTACGCGAGGTAGTACAGACATATGGATACACCGGTCGCTGCTACCGACGGCCGTGGCACTTCGAGGAATTTCTGTGGGGAATTGGAGAATTTATGAAATTCATTTCATTTCATAAATGAAATATTGGGTCTTTACCCATGAAATTGGAGTTTTTTTTCTTCGTTAATCATATGTTTTGCATACCTATAAGATAACACTTTTTGATTTCAATATGCAGAACTTTCAGATGTACTTAACAATTAGGAAATTATTTGTGTTAACCCACTTAATTACTCGTATTGAATTCAGTGATGATAGGTTTGCCTGGAAGAGATCGCTGTTAGCCTCATTTGTAGTTTCTATAAGATATTTAAATGTACCTTCTTTATTTAAACAATAAAACGTATTGAATTAATTGATGTACCAATTCCTGCGATTTTCAAAGCTATATCCCAATTTGTTTTTTATTTGGAAAATAGAATATTATTTTAAGGTTTCACATGAAATATTTTTTAAATTCTGGGCTAAATCACATAATAAAAAGAAAGAACAGAACTCTTTTCATGTGCTTCCCATAATCATTTCTTAGATTCGCGGAAACTTTTATAAAGCGGTTACTTTTAAAAATTAACGCTGCCTATACTTAACTTAATGTTATCCGATAATACACACAAAGTTTAGCTAAATTTGGATTTGCCGTTCCCAAAAAAGAAATCAGAAATGTTTGTATGGAGAAAACAGTTTTAATGAAATTCTTCATACAAAACTCCAATTTCATAGGTAAGGACCTAATATTTATTATATGGTCCAACAATTGATCTTTAAAAATACAGTGCGTTCGCATATTCTGCCATTTATGGCGTGCAAATATCATCGTCTAACAGCATAATATTAAATATAGCAAATTATTAAACAAGATAAATTAGTATGAATTATTAAGATAAATTAATTAATTTCAATGTCAGAAAATATGCAATAAAAAGAAAAATAAATTATTTGTCGCTCAGAAATTCCGATACTGAATAATAACCTTTCTCTAGAAAATATGTAAAGACCTGCTTTTTAAATATTTTACCATGTTTATTTTTGAATTCACTAGGTAAATGATTATAAGTCAGACTGCCATAAAGTACACGCTTTTACTAAAAACTTGTAGTTTTTGTACTGGGACATACAATTTGTCTCATAACCACTTCTACATCTTTTATTAATTTGTGTTGCATTTTGTTTTTAATTCTTGACATTTGTGCATTCTGAGTTTTGAAGCTTAATAAGGGCAGAATAATGTGCAACAAATCAGTGATGGTGTACAAGGGAAATGTAAATTAAAGTACGTAACGAAGTTTCGGGTTCCCACAAGCCGCCAAAATCGTTCGTAAAGCCACTTTACTGAAGAATGACTTAAGGTCTTAGCATATGTGACGGGTAATTTCTCGAACGGGACGGGTATAGTTCCTAACGTGAAAGTGGTTTTAAAACATGCGTACAGTGACGGTGTTCAACGATAGTCGTGCTAGTGCTGCAACCATATTTCAGCACAAAATGTTCGATTTTACTTTTGAAGAACTAGCAATGGTTGCCGTAGCATTAGATGAAGAAGATGCCATAACGATGTTTTTTCTATTGCCGTCCCGTTCCGCCCGTGTTTCTCGCCACGTGTATTTTATTGCTATGTTTTTAAAAGCAACGATGTCAAAAAATCGTCCCGTTCCGTCCGGCACGAGAATAAACACGTCACGTATGCTAAGACCTTTAACCGTGATTAGACTTTGTATACGCCAAGAATACGACGAATGACTTGTTTTGGCTGAGACTGACTTCACTAAAGTGAAGAAATAAGAGAAAAAGACATGGCTGTTTGGTCTTAGATCCCTTTGCCTAATCCGAGAGGAGTAAATTAAAACAAAAAAAAGGTTACGACAATTTATAGTAAATGTTTTTTTTTTCGCTTCACTAGTTTCTTAGTGTGGAACTAGATGGCGCTGTGTGTATGCAAAGATACTTATTTAATAATTTATATCACATAAAATGAAAAACCCCAGGAGAACTAAATTTAATATCATCAAACGGTATTAAAAATCTCAGATAATGTAATGTTTTCTGTACTGAAGTGTGTACTCAGTGTGTTCACACCTATATTTTACGCTATTGCGATAGTAAAAAGAAGCCTTACCAAAAAGGTTGGTTTCAAATGTTTCAATTAATCTATCACCCCCTCCATAGAACACCTATTATTTATTATTATTATTAGTACCTTCCTTATTTAAACAATAAAGCGTATTTGATTGATTGATAGAATAAGTACTGTACCTGAAGACCGCCCATATTGATGAAATCTATGGAGAACTTCTTGTGGCAGAGCAGAGCGGCGAGGTACTTGAGTGCTTCGAACGCGAGCCGCGAGTCACGTGACTCGCGCACGTTCAGGTACCCCAGTATGAGGCCCAGGGCGTTCTGCTCGAACACGTGCGATAGGAACTAAGGGGGGAAAGGGAGAACATTAAAATTTAGTAAGGCGAAGAAAAAGCAGATGATGATGTGAGTTGCTTAGTTTAAGAGATGATAAGTTAAGTCCTCGTGCTTGTTTGTGTATGGTGAATAGGATTTGATCTTTTGGCGAAGCATTGCAGCACAGCTTTTGAATGGCTGAAAAGCGTGATCAATTGAAAAAAATACAAATCGGTCGGAAATTGCTTCCCTGAACTAGTAGTTAAGGATGTAAAGCGGTAAAATTACCCCGGTAAAAAACGATATCTTACGTAAAACTTTTCTGAAACTGTATTTTCTTATCTGTTGTGCAAATAAAGTGTATTTGTATAAAAAACGGGTTTTTTACTGTAAAATATGGTAATATTCGGTAAAAAAAAACGTATTAAACTACTACTAAAAAAATATCGCGTTCCCGCAGGAAAATGCGGCGGCAGCATTGTGTTTTCACTTCATAAAAGTTCCGGGTCCATGCAACAAATGGCGCTAAGATTTCGTACTATAATTTTTACAAACAAGTTAATTAGTGTTAATTAGTGTTAATTAAGTTACATCTTCGAATAACTCGTTTTCGAGTAGTCTGCCGGACAAAACCCAGTCAATTAATCATCGGTTGCTCAGTCGCCCACCGACAGCGGAACGGCAAGACCGCATATGCCGCACAATATGGCGAACTGCACTAATCGGCAACGTCGCATAATAATTTTGAAACGATACGCGCGTGGGATTTAGAACAAATTAAAATTTTAAACGTCATAAGTCGCCGGTAATATTACCGTAATTTATCTAAATGACAGTAAAATACCCGTATTTTACCAGCATTTTGGTAAAATGAAGTAGTTTTGCATCCCTACTCGTAGTCCAGTAAAAATACACGAAATTGTTGTGGTGGAAAAGTGTCTGATTTTTTTTGTAGGACGATAGAGTACCCATATGAAGGGGCAGCTGTGTTTGATCACGGGTACACTAACAGGTCACGGACATTACAACAAACATCTGTTCAATATAGTTATTCGTTAGTCGATATTTGTCCTCGGTTAAATTTTTCATAAATAGAATAGAAGAAGTTATTGATCGATCTTTCTGAAAATAGTTACATGAGTTCTAAGTTTCTAAGTATATTCTACGACGCAATGAAATTCACAGTCGTAATTTTAATCTAATAATCTATATTTTATTACTAAATACCTATACTATAACTAAAGCAAGCTACCGATTTGTTAGGAAGTTAAAAGTGTATCCTTACTGGGCTATCGGACTTCCATTGTTCGAAAACTTCGGCATTTTCTTATGTTATGTAATATATAAGATTATGTGACATAGGAAACTACAGATTAATATTTTTTGTAATATTTTAAAACTACTTATGCAACCTAAGTAAGCAACTGTTCGTTCTGCCAATAAAATTAAACGACAGAAAACTACTGGCTACTACAACCCTGTCTGCGAAACCAATTCGAATCCCGCGAGGGTTAAATTTTTGTGTGATGAATACGAACATTTATTCCGAGCTTTGCTTTGGGACTAGATGATTAGTGTAAATGTCGGATATAAATTCAATTAAAAAACAAAAAAAAATATTCAATTGAAAATTAAAAATTAAAAAATAGGCGAGAAATAAACTATTAGTATCCCTTAAAAGTTAAAGTGACAAATTTCTCGATGCTTTGGCGTTACAGCACTGCATATTTCAGCGTCGGATGATAAATGAAAACTAATTGCAAAAGTACATTCAAAAATGATATCTAAATTCAGAACAGTAATAATCACCTCCTGATATTCCCCCATCGGAGTAAGGTACCTAAGTATCAACATCTGTTTGGTAGCGTCCGTCGGTGGATGGATCTGTATATTGCCTGGAAAGGAAAATAATGCACTTTATTTAATTAAAAACATGAAATACCGCAAGAGATGTGCGGAAAAAATACTTTAAATGCACCGAACATTCGCACAGCGATTTGGTACTTCATTCATCGCAGACTCCCAAGGTATGGAATAGGTTACCTATGACTTTGGTCTCCATCTCGGCCCAGGAGTTGGCGGCAGTCTCGTTACCTATGACGTTGGGCTCCGTCTCGGCCCAGGAGGAGTTGACGGTAGTCGTTACCTATGATGTTGGTCTCCAGCTCGGCCTACGTGTTGGCGGCAGTAGCGTTACCTATGACATTGGTCTCCATTTCGACCCAGGAATTGGCGGCAGTCTCGTTACCTATGACGTTGGTCTCCGTCTCGGCCCAGGAGGAGTTGACGGTAGTCGTTACCTATGATGTTGGTCTCCAGCTCGGCCTACGTGTTGGCGGCAGTAGCGTTTCCTATGACATTGGTCTCCATCTCGGCCCAGGAGTTGGCGGCAGTCGCGTTACCTATGACGTAGGTCTCCATTCCGATCCAAGAGTTAGTGACAATATCGTTACCTGTACACGTAGGTCTCCATTCCGGCTCAGGAGTTGGCCGCAATTTCGTTACCTATGACGTTGGTCTCCATCTCGGCCTACGAATTGGCGGCAGTCTCGTTACCTATAACGTTAGTTTCCATCTCGGCCCAGGAAGAGTTGACGGCAGTCTCATTACCTATATACCGTAGATATCCATCTCGGCCCAGGAGTTGGCGGCAGTCTCGTTACCTATGACGTCGGTCTCCATATCGGTCCGGGAGTTGGCGGCAGTCTCGTTACCTATGAAGTTGATCTCCATCTCGGCCCGGGAGTTGGCGGCAGTCTCGTTACCTATGACGTTGGTCTACATCTCGGCCCGGGAGTGGTGGCAGTCTCGTTACCTATGACGTTGGTCTCCATCTCGGCCCGGGAGTTGGCTGCAGTCTCGTTACCTATGACGTTGGTCTCCATTTGGGCCCAAGGGGTATTATGGGAGATATTTCGTGAGAAAGCCATTTTGTGTATTTTCAATACGTAGACAGAGAATTCTACGTCTACTGTCTAAGAATTTTATTGCTGTCTTAATTTTTACTGCTCAATGTACCCAGAATCTTGTATATATTGATCGCGCTCATGTGCATCATTCTTTGTTACCTTTAGATTGAAAACTTTTACTCGAACAGCATTATATAATACTAGTTTTCATTCGTGGCTTCGCCTGCATGGAATAACCACGGAAGTAGAAGAAACTACTCACTTCTTTACCCAAAAATATCAAATTTCAGCCAAAAGCATTCATCCATGACTGAGCAACAAACATTCAAGCTTTCGCATTTATAATTATGTAATACTAGCTTTCAGACCGCGGCTTCGCCTGCGTTCAAAAATTCAATTCAAATTCAAAAAGTTTTTATTCTCTCTCACAAAAGTATACAGATATAAACAATAGGTCCTTAATCTACGAGATATGCTACATGTAAGTACAAAACTTTGTGAGAGACTGGTGTCCGTACTAGGAAACCTGTGTGACAGATCACCAGCCTCTCACCCTCTGGAATGGAACGGCCTTATGTTGCGAGATAGGATGTATGCGTGTGAGTGTGAGTGTGTGTGATTACATATGTGCGTATGTGTGTGATTGTATATGTGCGTGTGTGTGTGTGGGCGTATAAAGAAAGTGTGTTATTAGCGCAAATTAAGAAGTTGTATAACGTAAGATGCGTTGTATAGCTTAATCGCGGAAATTTGCCAACTACTCACTTTATCAGGATAAAAAATATTTATTTGTTTCGCCGTTATTGAACACCAAACAAATAAACGGACATCAAAACTTTCGTGTTTATAATATTAGTTTATAATAGTAGTAGAGGCTCCTGCGTCACAGGCTCTGTCAGCGGGTCCCACAGGTAATGCGTCTCATTTTGGTTACTGTTAAGGCCTTAGCATACGTGACGTGTTTATTCTCGTGCCGGACGGAACGGGACGATTTTTTGACATCGTTGCATTTAAAAACATAGCAATAAAATACACGTGGCGAGAAACACGGGCGGAACGGGACGGCAATAGAAAAAACATCGTTATGGCATCTTCTTCATCTAATGCTACGGCAACCATTGCTAGTTCTTCAAAAGTAAAATCGAACATTTTGTGCTGAAATATGGTTGCAGCACTAGCACGACTATCGTTGAACACCGTCACTGTACGTATGTTTTAAAACCACTTTCACGTTAGGAACTATACCTGTCCCGTCTCGGTTCCGTCCGAGAAATTACCCGTCACGTATGCTAAGACCTTTAGTTGTAGGATTGTAGAAGCATATTATATTAAGTAGATTGGATCCATAGCTTGGGCATCACAAATCGAAATAGTTTATTATAATTTTAACGTCTATAGAATATGAAATCGAAAATTGCAATAATTTCTTAATTTCTCATTAATTTATCAATTTATTCTATAATAATAATAAATTTGGTTCAATAACTTAATTAGGTACATATATTTTATTAATTGAATCCAATATGTTACGGGAATAATCTTACACAATATTCTTTTACCAATAACGTTAGTTTTAATTTGATAACACGAAACACATTTCAACATTCCATTTGTCCCACGACCAACCCTCGGGTTTCAGCAGAATACCAGTGTTTTGCCCGCCCAGGGTAAATCCATACACTGAGCTGTAGCCTTTTTGTATACTGCGGCACACACATAATATTTGTTTGTTTCTGTACTTGTGTTTTATTGTTTTAGTTGTATTTTTCACATGTAAAATTTGTTATGTGGATGCAAACAAATGCTTATCTATCTATCTATCTATATCGATTTATGTATAACTCTTATGTGAAATTCAATAAATAAAATTACTATTAAAAATTACTTATTTTGGGTCCGAGATACATCGCGAGTGTCCGGAATTCGCCACCCTAAGGTAGCATTCTGTCTACAGATCCAAAATACAAAAAAAAAAGAAAAATATTACGAAAAATCCCGATGGCATAGTAGTTTTTCGCGGGCGCCATGTTGGATTTTTTACCATAAACTATGACACTCGGGGATCAAGACGAATCGAGCAACATTTGACACTTCAAAATCGGCCGATTAGACCACAGGAAGCAACTTAGAAATATATTTACGTGTATACATACACTCGAAAAACATTACCCTCCTTTTCGGAGCAGTTGGGTAAGTCTTTTCAATCAATAAAGTATACTTTAATGCACAACAATTACATTTGTTAAACAAAGTTTACAGAAATAAAATAAATATTATTACACAGCGCCAACTAGTTCCAAACTAAGCAACTAGGCCTGTATCGTGGATACCAGAAGGGCAATTCTCGTAATATCGCGTATTACAATTACAGTCAAAATTCAGTTCGGATCCAGTCTCGATCTCCTAAATGTCAAATACGTCATTCTCGTACTACAACGTAAAGATTCGTAATGTAATTATATCGAAATGTGATCGAAAGTTGAACAAAGCTCTCACTATTAATTGTTCAGTATTGCCCAGCTGAAGTGATATAAGTAGTTTTTTGACAAATGTGAAAGAGAATAAATAGAAGGAAGCAAGCGCATATTTGACGAACTATCAATTTTTTTAATCTCGAACTTGATGTTAAAAGCTTTGTTCAACTTTCGATCACATTTCGATATAAGCACATTACAAACCTTTACGTTGTAGTACGAGAATGACGTATTTGACATTTGGAGACCGAGACTAGATCCGAACTGAATTTTGACTGTAATTGTATTAAGAGATATTACGAGAATTGCCCTTCTGATGGTTGACACACACACTACACTACACTACACAAATACATTTTATTTATTTTTTGTAAATAAATATATATATAAATGAAAACAGCCATAACTCGGGTACACGTGTTCATATTCATCACACAAACATAAGCCCTCAGCGGGATTCGAACCCGCGACCTTTTAGAATAGCAGTCATTTTTAACCACTACACCAAAATATAGAAATGTAGAACTAGGCGGTCTCATCAAGACAACCTTTTCAATCGAGATGTCCGAATTCGCACAAAATATTTTACATGTAAGATATATTGGAGGAGGTCTCGTTACCTATGACGTAGGTCTCCATCTCAGCCCAGGAGGAGTTGGAGGAGGTCTCGTGCAATGGCGGCGCGGCAAGGGGCGCGGGGGCGGCGGGAGGGGGCCGCGGGGGCGGGGACATCATGCCCCAGTGCTCGGGGGACGAAGCCGCGTTCGCTGTCGGACGAAATACCCTTTTAAATAACTGTCCTCCAACATCTGGCCAAGGGCGACTCGGAAAAGTAACAATGTTCCGTGTTAAATAAAATAATCATTCAAGACTTACATTTCTATGTTAGAAACGTATGAGTGAGTTATGTTACCGGATGAGTTTTTTTACCGTAAGGAAAAAATAGGGCATTTTTTTTTTAATGCACAACGGATTGGTACTTGACCTCAATCACACCTGATGTTAAGTGAAGATGAGGTCGAAGGTGGAAGCGTAATGACCCGGAAACCCCAACACATTTGAGGGACTGGCTATCTTATCTCTGACAACCGGAACACAACAATGCTATTAACATTGCTGCTTGGCGGCAGATTTAGATAAGATGGTGGTAGCTAGCCATGCGGACATTTAAAATGCCCTACCACCAACCAAACCGAGCACTAAATATGTACCCCACTGGGGATCTAACCCGCGACCTCCGAAACGTAAACCCAATGTTTAGATTGAGCCACGGAGGCGGTTCAAAACAACCTTATGAGAGTGAATGAAACAAAAGAGGTGTCAGAATCGTAGCAAGTGGAAGTTTTTTTTTATGATTGACTGGATTCGCGTTTGACCACAATCTCACCTGATGGAAAGTGACGATGTGGTCGAAGATAAAGCACGCGATCCCAGTAAATGCCTATTCACTCTGCTCTTGAAGATCCCAAGGTTGTAGGATTCAGGAAAGACTGGCGCCAGATTTAGATAAGATGGTGGTAGCTAGCCAGGCGGACATTTAAAATGCCCTACCACCAACCAAACCGAGTACTTAAACATGTATGCTGGGGATCGAACCCGCGACCCCCGAATCGTAAACCCAATGTTGCTTACATTGAGCCACGGAGGCGGCAAATGAGTTAAGTGAAATAGAGATTATTGGCATAGGTACTTTTTTTTTTTTTTTTTTTCAAAACTATACAGTCACGTGTTTGCCGGAGATTGATATGGGCCTGGCGGAGTTCGTAGGGTTCCTATCATGCGAAATTTGTTTGGAACTCATATTTTCTCCAAGTTTTTTTTTTTTTTATGCACGACGGGTTCGTACTTGACCACAATCACACCTGATGTTAAGTGAAGATGAGGTCGAAGGTGGAAGCGCACTGACCCGGAAGCCCCAACACATTTGGGGGACTAAACCAAATATTTAATTAATTCAATGATGAATTATGTGGAATAAGCTACCAACGCGACCTTCAAATGACACGAAGCCTACCTAATATGCTGTATTTTTTTTTACGGTAAAAAAACTCATCCGGTATAATATGCCCCACTCTACGTCCTTCTAAATTAGTAAAATACCACCTTTTATTCGATAGTTAAAGTAGTATTCACAGCTTATACTTACAGTTGTGGTTCTTGACTGGGGTCTCGGGGTCCTTGGGAGGCAGTAGCGGGGTCTCGTCTATCACCATCTCACTCCCCCCGCCCTCGTCCTGATCTGAGCATGCAGTATTGCACCCTAATAAAGAAAATAAATATAAATATCCTTGGACATCGCCATCTAGTTCCACAGCAACTAGCCTTGTTTTATGAATATAAGATGTATGTATTCATAATACAAAGATGTATTATAATATAATATACATTTTTTTTAAACATCCATAATTCCTGGACACGAGTCAATATTAAAGAGATTCGAACCCGCGACCTTGTAGTATAGCAAGCACGGAAACACTCGTACTAAAATAGCGCTAGCTACACATTACACAATAATCCAAAATCCTTGCATAGCGATTGCGAGACTTGTTCTAAATTTGACTTGGTTAAAAAAGTTGCTAAGAAAGGGACATCTCTATCTCGCCGCCAAATATGCGTTTACTTACCCCTTTTTAACTAGTTTTAGGTAAACTTATGTATGGTTCTGTAAATACAAGCCTAAAAGCTACTAAAAACTATGTTTAGGCTACAAACAACATTCAATAGTGTCGATTCGGATGTACATCAACTAAACTAGACTAAACTAAAACCAGTTTTAAAGTAGTACTGTCTCTTTCTCCTTGGAACAGTACGATGCGACGGCACCACTCCAAAACTGGTTTTAGCTTAGTTTAGTTGGTGTACAATATACATCCGAATCGACACCATTATCTATTTCGTACCTTTTTTTTCAGGTGTGGGTCCGTTGCACTTGATGTCGTTGCTACGCTTCTTGTCGAAACGCGCGAAGTGCCGCGTCTGGTTCGGCGGTGTCACTGAGTTCTGACCCGTTGGTGGCTACGTGAAGTCAAATCAAAAATGTTTTATTTCGTAAGTTATAAGAATAACATTTGAAATCGTCATGACATACAGTTATCGCTCATTCACTAGGCAGTCTCCCCAGAGAAGAACGAGCAAGAAACTCAGGGGTTGCTCTTTTTAAATAAGTCAATACAAATACAATTTGAAATAATTGTTAAATTTATGATTCGACAAAGAAAAATAAGAATAAAATATACTGGATATTGCCGAGCGGTTCATGTCCACGCATTCTTATCATCCAGATAGTCAGAAATTTTTTAATAGCACATAGTTTCCGTTTAATGGTTGTTTTAAATTTATTTAAAGGCAAATTTTGAATGTCAACCGGAACCTTATTATAAAAGCGTATACATTGTCCCTTGAATGACTTAGTGACTTTGTGAAAGCGACGTGTGTCCCTTGAATGACTTAGTGACTTTGTGAAAGCGACGTGTGTCTCTTGAATGAATTAGTGACTTTGTGTAAGCGACTTGTGTCCCTTAAATGACTTAGTGACTTTGTGTAAGCGACTGCTATGGACAGCAGTTTCAAGAGATTAGTAAGACCATCATCATCATTACATATTTGTAGATCTATAATTTTGACATTTTCATTTGGTTTATATAACTGAATTTCTTTCGTTAGACTTTTAATACTATGCAATTTAGACTTATTAACATAACGACTCATATATCACTGAGGATTGTTATATTTCAATGCTTTCAAAGTCGCCGTCAAAGACCATTTCCTGGCGCTTTAATCTGTGCTCCTTTCTTATCTTCTCTCTATACCTTAGCACAATCCTGTTGTCGATTTTTTTTTTGGGAACGGCAAATCCAAATTTAGATAAACTTTGTGTGTATTATCGGATAACATTAAGTTAAGTATAGGCAGCGTTAATTTTTAAAAGTAAGCGCTTTATAATAGTTTCAGCGAATCGAAGAAATGATTATGGGAAGCACATGAAAAGAGCTCTGTTCAAATTTTTTTTTATTATGTGATTTAGCTCAGAAATTAAAAAATATTTCATGTGAAACCTTGAAATAATATTCCATTTTCCAAATAAAAAACAAATTTGGATATAGCTTTACAAATCGCAGGAATTGATAGATATGATTAACGAACAAAAAAAAACTCCAATTTCATAGGTAAAGACCCAATATTATTATTTTATATATCAATAAATATTTACGCGTAAAAATTGAGGGTGCATTTACAGAGCGAATTAACGACATCGCTTCTTTACTCGACTATGACGAAACAAAAGGAGGGTAATGTAGTTTCCAGCTCCTATTACATGAGAATGAGAGAGAAAATAAAATGAAAAGCTCTTTATTTCATAGCACACAAAGTATGACTTGAAATCGTAAACATTTTTAAATTTAAACTTACTGCTCATTCACAAACGCTGTAATCCCTGGAGAAGAAGGAGCAAGAAACTCTAGGGTTGCTCTTTTAAGTCATAATTCTATTACGATATGAATAAATATTATTCAGTAAAGTGTCAGAACGCTCTACGGAAGATTTTGGCGGTTTCTTGTGGGAACCCGAAAGAAATAGTGATAATAACGTTGTCAATACAAGAAATAAAAATAAGCAGCTCACATAAGTCGTCTCCGCCAAGTTCACTTTTCATTCAAAGGTTATGTATACTTTCATTCAAAGGGTTATGTATACACACTTTTCAAATAAGGTTCCTATTGATATACAAAATCTTCCTTTCAATAAATAAATTTGAAAAATAAATAAATTGGAAAACTCCCGCAATGGGAAAGACATTGCGCGATTTACATGTCACATTAATAATAATAAATATAAATAAATAAATATCCTTAGACATACACACAGCGCCATCTAGTTCCACAGTAAGCAACTATAGGCTTGTATTGTGGATACCAGATGGTTGATATACTACATAAATATTTTTTTTTTTGTAAATAAATACTTTTTATAAATGAAAACATCCATAACTCGGGTACACATGTCCGTATTCATCACACAAACATATGAGCCTAGCGGAATTCGAATCCGCAACCTTTTGGTATAGCGGTCAGAGTTGCTAACCACTACACCAAACAGGTCGCCGAATTTTCGTTTGTTTCAATAGTTACCTTATCCTCCTGATTCTTCGTCCTCAATACATGTAGCCTCCTTAGCATTAGTGGTACTAACATTGCATTTAAATCCCTGTAACAATACAATAAGCTTTAAAGTTATTTGCGACTGTAAAATACAAGTTTTTCACTCGCAACGCGTATGTTTGGGATAACTCTGACCACTCCATTTGGTCTTGAAGTTATGTATGTACTAAAATTCCCATTTTACACCTAGCTTAAAGTATCTTAGATAAATTTTAAAAAATAGAAAACCTCTAAGGCCCGTATTTATAAACCATTCTAAAGATTGAGTACAGTCTTGTGACTGGTGTCAAGTAAACGTGTTGATTAATAAACCTAACTTGAGACCTGACAAGCACGTGCACACTCAAGCAAGAGGTGCGCGTTTTAATAAACGAAATTCAAGATTATCACATTCATTCGCCGCTGAGGCGTATACTTAAGAAGTGATCTCAGCTGAGTAAACCTCAAGATTGGTTTATAAATTAGCACGGAGCTTCAACGTCAACTCTTAAGACGCATCTCGGGTGATACAGCCTCAAGACTTGTATTGAGATTGGTTTATTAATACGGGCCTAAGAAACTAATGATTATACAGGGTTAGTCGGAAAGGGGGTACTAAGCCGAAAGTTGGTTATAGTGTCATCGATAAGTGTTTTATTGCCAATTAGATAAATGGGGAAAACGCATATTTTTGTTTCCATACAAAGTTATTAAATAGTTTAATTTAAGAAAATTTGGACAACCCTATAATTCATGAATGAAAAGAGACAAAATAATCGACGCCCAAAATGACGCGGACCCCGCCCATTTTGCCCTGCGTGTGCGTCGGGTCCGTCAAACGCGCCGCCGTCTGTTGACACGGGCCGCCCGCCCTTTGACACGCGCCGCCCGCCCTTTGTCGGGCACCGACATAGCGTGTGCCGTCGGAAGTTACCGAAATGTGGATTACGTGTATGGCGGGATTATGGGTGACCAGAGCCCCATACATTCCATCAAATTTTCATGAAGTTCATAAGTGCATAACCAGTTCCACCTCAAACTATCGAAATTTTGTATTGTCGGCAAAATATTAAATTATTCCAGAAATCCCCACTGAATCATCCAGGTAAACAAAGCAACTGTGTTAAATGTTTTCAAACACGTCGGCCCAACAAAGCCACAGGCAGACATAGGCTTCAAGGTTATTACATATTTTTTATGTAACGGGGCTTAAAAACTACTTTTAGTTTGAAATCTAAGTTTACCTACCTAAAGATTTTAATCGTTTTAGCTGTTACTGGATACGCATTTTCTACCACCATCTTATCTAAAACTGCCACCACGCAGTAATGTTTAATAGCATTGTTGTGTTCCGGTTGTCAGAGATAAGATAGCCAGTCCCCCAAATGTGTTGGGGTTTCCGGGTCAGTACGTTTCCACCTTCGACCTCATTTTCACTTAACATCAAGTGTGATTGAGGGCAAGTACAAACCCGTTTTGCATAAAAAAAATACGCGTTTTCGAACCTTACTGTAGCTAGGTACCTAACCTAGGTTTTTAACAAGAATGATGGTTTAATTTTTAATGAAACAACTAACCTTTTCTGATGATGACGTTGTTATTCCGTACGTAACACAAACACGCGCTGCATTTGTGTCCACATAGCCACACTATTACATTAAACACAAGTTGAAGCACTCTTTGTAATCAAGCTTCTCGAGCTTCCGTAAGTACCTACGTGATCACGTCTTCCTACACAATTCATATCGTAGTATTTTTGATTGGTGTACTCCACCGGCATATCGTGAATTATTAACAATAACAACTAATACCTACCAAACAAATACAATTAATAGCGACAACAACTAATAACAAAGAAAATCTCTAACGATAATAAATAACAAATAACGACGAACTAGGACGACTCGCGAAAATAATCGACTGCTTGCACGGAAGTGGTAGAAGCGACTGGCTTTAATTTAGGTATTTTTTATTTCTTCGTATTTTATAGGGATTTCGGCGAATTCGGATTCGAATGCACTTGCCGAAAGGCAGGGCGTGGCTTGCGCATGCGTGTGTGTGTGTGTCAAGTCAAGACTGTGTAATGTGCGCAAACGCAGAGGGGTTAGTAGGTAGCAATACGTAAACATGTTTCGATTTTTTTAAATTCAGAATGACATTAATTACCAATTAGTTTTAGTAGCATTTCATTGACGTGGACATTTTACATGGATTTCCAGCTGCTTAGTGGTATGTGGAAGTTCCAAAGTATGATTTATTAACCGATTTCGAAAAAGAAGGTTTTAAATTCGACCGTTTGTGACTCGATATCTTCGTAAATTTTTACCCGATTAAAAAAATATTTCTTGGTTGAGAAGGGTAAATCGCCAATGATCCACTCCAGAGTAGAAGATGGAACCTTTCTGAAATCGAATGTTTTGTCAATTTTTTTTCTTACTTTTGCGTTCAAACCTACTTATGGAATCTTAATTTAGGCCCAGCATTAATTATGAAATCCTAAAAGAAATACTGAAGGAATAAGTTTTTTTTTTGGTTACCAGCTTACCAAGCCTCACGGAGGGTGTAGGCTGTAGGCAAAATATCGTAATAGTGAAAATTTTCAAACTCTATGTTAACCATTTTTATGAATGAAACACAGCTGATTAGGGCTACTTGGTAGTATTTTGTTATGACATGTTTAAAGGGCATTTTCTCGAAATGTATTGAGTTTTGAGGAAAGTTGTAGAACAAACGTTGTTCGTTATAACGGGTACTTTTACAGCCTTTCGGCTTAGTACCCCCTTTCCGACTAGCATTGTATTATCATCCAGATATGCAAAGCAACTGTATTACAAGCTAAATCGAAATCAGCTTGCGAAAACAAATACAGACTCAAACACCCCTTTTTTTGTATCGGTGGTTATAGAATGGGTCTTAACTATAACACTTCACTAGCTATAAGGCTTCATGTGTGTGATAAATCTGAAGGAAGAAGCAATCTCCAATACCCCAAGTACACACTTTATCAGCACTTTGTGATTAACTTCACTCTGCATGCCACCAATGCCTGAAGTTAGTAACGATACCTGAGTTGCGTTGCTAACTTCACTCTTTTAGTGGGTGACATGAAGTTAGTTGTGCCGTACTAAACCTCCATAAGAATAAGAATAGCTTATTATGAACGCTACAACACGATGCAAAAACAAAGAAGTAGTAAATTATAGCTAAAATAGAAATACAATTATGAAGAAGATCCCAACAATGCTGTCACGTGTTGCGGCGTGCGCTCATGCTGCGACGAATCACAGCGTTGGTTTTCAGTGCCCCCAAATGGTGGTGATGAGCATACACTGTAGCCCCCCAGTTTACTATTCGTTGATAACTTAATGATATGGGCAACCTGAAGTTAGTAGCGATCTCCTGAACCTCCGTAGTGGCGGTAATCACACTACTAGATGTACCGACATCTGGTACAGTATGGGCTCTGGCTTTGTTGCTAACTTCACTGTGGGTGGGGCAGATATACCTGAAATTAGTAGCAATCTCTTGCACCTCCATGGCAGCGGCAAGCAGTCCAGTGGCGTAACACTGCAACGGTTCCGGCGAATTGGTCGCCCAGTTCACTAGACGGTGGATAAGCGCTTCGTTGTCCTAGAAATAGACATGATTATTTTGCCTCATCTACAATCACGCACATCAGTCGCAAAAGATTCGCTCCTTATAGAAACAATTTTATATTTAGTTAAAACGTCGAGTTTAAGGTATTAATTAAATTAAATTCTTTATTAATATTTTAGTTACAAATATACTCGTACATAGTATGTAACTATTCATTTATCTATTTATATAAGGCCTAACAAAATTAACCCGACAAACGTTGCAGAGTGTATGTATTAGGTACATCCTATACATACACTCTGCAACGTTTTACGAAAAAAATAAAACATTAAAGTTAACAGACTTTATTCAAAAAATAAAATTTAGAAATGTAAATTTTGTGAATTGGACCTTAATGGCCGCGCGCTCTAAGTACTTTGCCACAACACACAAACACGACGGCGATACGACTTAAAACACTAAATCTCTGGAGACATGCTAGGGTACCGCACACCGAAATCCTCGAGGAGGTAGTAGGTAGGGAACCGCTCATAGAAGCGGTGACTGACAGGATACCCAAGCAATTCGTATTTGACAAGAAATATAAGATACAACTCCATGAAGATCCTTGGGAGGGGCTTAACCCCAGAGAACTGAGAATCTTCACGGATGGATCCAAAACAAGGTCAGGCACTGGCTCTGGAACGTTCTCAGAGGACCTAAACATACACATCTCTACACCATTAGGTGCCCACAACACAGTATTCCAGGCAGAGTGTATGGGCATCATAATGGCCACAGCTGCGATCGCATCAAGGAAGGTAAAGGACTACCCCATCCGTATCCTCTCTGATAGCCGATCAGTCCTACA
The DNA here is from genome assembly GCA_949316235.1 of Oegoconia quadripuncta. Classification (NCBI taxonomy): domain Eukaryota; kingdom Metazoa; phylum Arthropoda; class Insecta; order Lepidoptera; family Autostichidae; genus Oegoconia; species Oegoconia quadripuncta. The sequence continues at coordinate 5,834,625 of OX438750.1, read as the reverse complement.
AGCCCTAGAAAGCTGCACTACAACGTCGGGGCTAATATACGAATGTCACCGAGCGCTGTCAGAGGTATGTACAGATTGTCATATTACCCTACAGTGGATCAAGGGGCACAGCAACTCACGTGGCAACGACGCAGCAGACGAGCTGGCGAGAAGGGGCTCGGGGATGGAGAGGGTGGGACCCGAGCCCGTCCTGCCTCTGCCACTTAGCTGGCTGCGAAACAAGCTACGACAAATCACAAAGGTAGACCACCAACAATACTGGTCAAACTTAAACACATGCAAGCAAGCCAGAGAGGCCCTCCCGACGATCAGTAACAGGTTGTCACGGAAGCTGTTACAGCTAAAGAGGCCCCAGCTCAGAATGCTCATCGGAGCTATAACTGGCCATGCACTATTAAACAAACACTTGTTTACTCTAGGTGTTACAGACAGCCCCCTGTGCAGAGCGTGCATGGAGGCAGAAGAAACAGCCGCACACGTCATCCTAGGATGTCCAGGTGTGGCAGCTTACAGGGCACAGTACCTCGGGACACCGGGGTCGCTTCCAGAAGTCGTCGGCAACGTCAAGGGTCTGCTAGGCTTCCTGGAGGAACTGGGTTGGCAAGAGTAGTGTCGGCAACCCATCACGCAAAATAGGCGCAAACTGCGTCGAGTTGCGGAAATTAAGCCCGCTAAAACCTATAACCTATAACCTAACACACAAACACGTGCCGCGGTTTCTTTGAAGACGCCTAAAGGCGACCACTCGCCGCTCGCCGCCGGCGCTTGCCCCGGCGCCGCCGCGACGTGCTGTAATTGGTTGTGTCCTGTGCCCCGCCACCCACAAGTCTCTTTGGCGTCTTCCATATCAATGGAACGTTGCCTGTTTTTTCTCATTGATCAAACAAGGTACAATCGAAATGAAGAAGTCTGTTAATGTGTATTTTCATTTGTGACTTACATTTAATTATTTTACTTGGAAACAAAATTTTTAAGGCTAGTTTTTTTAATGAATATATTATTTTATTGTCATGTACGTGCAATTGCCAAAGTTTGTCGGGTTAATTTTGTTAGACCCTATATTTGTACGGGCTTTGCCCATAATTGGCTTTCATAAATCATCTGTCATGGGGAGAGGAGAATTCTGCTCTGCAGTGACATGAGCTAATATTGTAAATCCATCCGAGTAAGGGATATCTGGAACAAATTAGTACACTTTCTTCCTACTACCTTTAAATGTTAAAAGTTTCTCTGTAATTGTATGTGGTGAATACAAGAAAAAGAACAACTGTATTGACCTGGAAGACAACGCTCATCTCCAGCCCCGGCATCAAGTCGAGTGTAAGCCGGCACGCAGCCACGTTCAGCTTGTGTACGTCGCGGCCCGTGATGTTCTGCCGCGAGTAGTATGTGTCACGTACGTAGTCGTTCACAAGCTGAATAAAAAATGTGAAATCTATTTTAGTCACATGAATATTATGAACTGCTATGCATGCTATGCTATGGCTTGCACTATCAGTCCTTGGATGGGTGACCACTAGTGGCATTTTAATACAAGTGTTTCTATTCTTCGGAGGGCATGTTAAATAGTCGGTCCCGGTTGTTTTCAATTGAAGGCAGTCAAAATCAAATATTTATTTTTTAGGAACACACAGTACACTTAAAATAGTCAATTTTACATTTTTTAAGCTACTGCTTGTTCAAAATGCAATTTTCCCTTGAGAAGAACAAGCAAGAAACTCGAAGGGTTGCTCTTTTAAAATCAGGCTTTGATTTTACGTAAAGGTTTTTATATTACAAACAGGTTTTTAAATTTCATTATTAATTGTGAAATAGCCTGGCATGCGAACGAATTGATTATGTCCAGGGATGATTATCATCTAGTCATGAAGCCATGCCAATGGCTTGCAGGCCCGCTTAAAAACAAATGGCCAATAATCTAATACAAGTCTACCAATCTGCACTGGGCATGTGTGGCGGATTAACTCCCAATGAGAGCGTCATGGAGCGCGCATGCCCCCCTTGACGCAGCAGACACCCTAAGGCCCGTATTAATAAACCAATTTCAATACAAGTCTTGAGGCCATATCACCCGAATTGCGTCTTAAGAAGTCCACGCTATCTCAAGCTCCGTGCTAATTTATAAACCAATCTGGAGGTCTACTCAGCTGAGACCACTTCTCAAGTATTCGCCTCAGCGACGAATGAATGACCTCTCAAGTGCGTACTGCTTGAGTATGCACGTGCTTTTCAGGTCTCAAGTTAGGTTTATTAATCAACATGTTTACTTGAGACCGGTCACAAGACTTTTCTCAATCCTGGGCATGGTTTATGAATAATATACGTTACGTATATTAATGTCTTTATTTTTAATAACGTACGTAAGTTTATTAAAAATAAAGACAGATACCACATGAGAAAATGGCTAGTTAACACCCAGACAAGAAACATTCTCATGTTCCACAATAAATGTTCATTTGATGACCGATAGGTGTTGTGGATAGTAGGATAGTAGTAGTCAGCGAAAGCAATGGATGCAGGTTCAAATTCTGCGAGGGGTAAATGTTTGTGTGACGAATATGAACATTTATTCCCAAGTCATGGATGTTTATGTAATATTTATGTATATTTATCCGTATGTGAGTAGCCATAGTACAAGTTTTGTTTAGTTTGGGAGCAGATGTTTGGTGTAAGTGTGCGATATAATTATTCATTATTTATTTATTCATCAATGGTGTCGATTCGGATGTACACCAACTAAACTAAAACCACTTTTAGAGTACTACTCTCTTTCTCCCTGGAACAGTACAATACGACGGCATCACTGCAAAATTGGTTTGAGTTTAGTTTACTTGGTGTACATCCGAATCGACACCATTATCTCAGTAATCTTACCTTAGTCATAAAATTGTCCTTTTTAAACATAACTTTGAGTGCATGCCCAAGGGCACACTCAGGGTCCGTACGTGATGGATGCCTCTCATCAAAAGGATCTGGGTCCTTTTTCATAAAGTTCTCTGTTTCTGCTTCTATTATCTCTGCAATTCTGAAAATTTTAAGCAATTTACATTGCAATCTATGGAGTGATAGTGTTTAAGGATCTCCAAACAGTTTACCACAATGAATGATATAATTATTTTAAACTTGTATGCCTACGGGCGGAACACAGCGGTATTAATTTAATGTAACATCCTTAATCCTGTTTTTTTTGTGATTAACTGCATATGTTTGACCACAATCTAACCTGATGGAAAGTGACAAAGTAAAAATGAATCCTTAATCCTATGATTCACAATAAATGCTACTGGTGTCGATTCGGATGTACACCAACTAAACTAAAACCAGTTTTAAAGTAGTACTGTCACTTTATCCCTGGAGCAGTACGATGCGACTGCACCACTCCAAAACTCGTTTTAGTTTAGTTGGTGTACATTCGAATCGACACCATTGATTGATTGAAATTTTTCCAAAATACTTGTCTCATTTAAGGTACCTGTTTTCAGTTGACTGAAGTTACCACACTTATTGTTAGGATAATGACAAAATTAAGGGATATAAAAACTGTTTTTGGTATCTCCCATGGAAAGTGCGGAAAATTGTTCCATTGGAGAGACTTAAACATCCAGAGTAGACATTTAGGTGATAGTAATATGATTGCATGTGTGTGTTGGTTAAACAGCAAATTAACCAGAATTTGAGCCCTAGTTTTCTTATTTGCAATTCCACCATCTAATTAGGGCAAAGCCAGTAAATTACATAATGCTGACCTCTATTGAAGGTCAAACAAAGGTGAAACATATACTCACCTGCACATTTAGTGGAAAAAAAATTGATAAAAAAAAATTAAATTATTTAATGAAAATATACTGTAAAATTTCAACAGTAAACATTACATTTTTCTTATTAGAATAAAAAATAAAAACGGTCAAAAAGTAGTGCTGCTCCATAATAAATAGTATACTATTGGAATAATATATATCAAAATGTAACAGACTTCAGTAAAAAAAGACTTGATTATTTTAGCAAACAAACTGAAACCAAGTGTGACTTACATTGGATTTAACGTTTAAAAAAATTAATGTGTACAAGTTTGGTCATGGCACGATGACCAGATAAAGGTCACGTAATATAGCTAGAGTAATAAAACCTATTATCAATAATAACAATCATTAATAATAATTGATATCATTGTTTAAATGGTTCAAATGTAATAACAGTGTTGACAGATTTTTCTAAGTGGGGCTCCGCCTACAATTCAAATATAATGATGGTGCAGAGGGTACAAAATAATATCCTGAAACAAATATCCAATGCACCATGGTTTATTAAGAACACAGAGATCCACCACTACCTGGAAATTAACACAGTGAGCGAGGAGATCAAAGCCTACTCCAAAGCATACAAAACCCGGCTGACAGACCATCCCAACAAGCTAGCAGTCCAGTTGACTATACCTGATAGCCTAAGACGAATAATCCTGGACAACCTATGAATGGAAATACGAGTAGCTATATCCATTGGGGTATGCACTCTCCCGACAAAGCCCTCAGAACAAATCTGCTCATAGTCACCGACTGATCGCAGGATAAGCTCAACAAAAAAAAAAAAAGATTTTTCTAAGTAATTCTTCTCTGTGTCACACAGACATTGCACAACTGTGTGAAAATGTTTAAATGCGAAATGTGAATGCAATCAGCCTATCAGAGATTATGTATTGCCCAAATGAAACCTTTTGTATAGAGCATGTTCATAATGCTCCATATGGCTATGATCTATTTTAGACATTTTAGAAGTATGTTTACAAAAACAAAATTATACATATGATATAGTAAGATTTTAGATTTAATGATATGCATTTATAAATTGTTGTCTGTATATTATTGTCTTCCATGAAAATTAGATTCATAATTAAGTTTCCAACGGAGTAATTCCAAATGGAGCAAAAAATCTGACACTTTAGTAACTTGTCCTTCATTGATTAAAATATGGACAGATAAGACCTATAAATTCTTTAATTATCCAATAAACATCAAAAAGTAAGTTTCCAACGAGAGTTTTAAGAAGTTTCTCACGTAAAATAAACTACGAAAATTGAGAAGCAACTACATTGCTTGCTGCTTCAAATTATTAGGAAATAGCGAATACAAACTACGCAATGCATATAAAGTTTATTTTTAGAGCCACATGCCGGGCAAGTTGACAATGTGCTGGATTTTGACGTTTCACGCCAAACATACCTACCTCGTCAGTGTCTGTATCGGATCATAGTTGGGCAATAAGTGCTGTTCCTCCCATTGCTTTAGAAGCTCAGTCACCTCTTGAGCTGGCCCGGAATCCATTATATTCATTTAATTAAACAGAAAACTGATTTATAACCTCACTATCACAAATGTCACTTATATGGGCCAACTTACGAGGCACACGGATAAACAGACAGTTTACAATTAATCTATCAACTACATAATATTGTATTTTATAAAAATATTAAATTTAATAAGATTTACTGAACAAATCAAGCGTATTGTCTTTCTGCCGCGCACTCTATCCAACAACAATTTTTTCTTTTTTTTTTTTTAGTTTTATTTTCTCCTCTAGGAGAAGGCAAAGGGATCTAGCCCATAACAGCCAAGTCTTATTTATCTTATTTCTTCATTTTGTAAGTCAGTCTCAGTCAAAACAAGTCATTCGTCGTATACTTGGCGTATACAGAGTCTAGTCACGGTCAAGTCATTCTTCAGTAAAGTGGCAGAATGCTTTACAAAAGATTTTGGCGGCTTCTTGTGGGAACCCGAAAGCTCCGTTACGCACTTTAATTTACACTTCCCTTCACTTGTACACCATCACTAACGTTTGCTGCACAATATTCTGCCATTATTAAGCTTCAAAAGTCAGAATGCACAAATTATAAGAACTATAAAGAAAAATGCTACTTCACTCGCCGAGTTCCCGCCAAAAAGCCTTTTTCTTTTTTTAATTGAATGACTGTTGATGGGTGTTACCAGGTGACATAAATAAATGAATATGACATGATTCCATTTCCTTTTTGATAAAAGGTCGAGTAACTTACTTTTAAAAATCGACTCCTACAACTTTGTACCTATCGCTGGTAATGCTGATGGCTATGACTCCACGGGGTGCTCTCAAGGAGTTTTGGACGACAGGAGTATTGGGGATGCCGAGTTTTCGTTCGATTATGTTAACCGTTATCAAATGATAAGCAGGTTCCTACACTTCGTGAACTCAAATCATTGGTCCAAGTTCCTACTAATATCACCTACCTCCGACAAAGCCGCTATGGTTTGCCAGGCGTAGTGGTTTGTTTCGGCGACTATTCGTTGAATAATGCTGATGGGCCAAAACATTAAAAATATATCTACGGGGTCTTGACTTGTAAAAACAGGTCCTGGCGAACGGGTATAGGTCTCTTCCACACCCTGGAAGGTGGAGAAGTCAGATGACCATTCGTGGTGGTCGTCCACGCCTCCTTGAAATACGGCATCGCCTACGCCACCATCGTAGGGTGCGTCGCCCGCCTCGAGCACCCCTTCCTCCTGCAGTTTCTCCAGCTGCCGGACCACTTCTCGCAGCCGCTGCGTATCATCCCCTACGGCGTATACGCCGTCGCCCTTGTCATCGTCTTCGTCTCCGCCTTCCACTACGCTGTCAGAATCGTCACGATAAGTAATGACGTGCCGTTCTGGCAACGTAGGACAACGACGACAACGAGGCGTCGTTGTCCTACGTAAACGAAATAAAAACCCATGCGGTGGTAAATCGGCAAATATAAATAAAATATTCGCTCATCATACAAGCAGGAACAAAATCCATTCAAAACTTTCCAAGATTAGCTCATACATACACACAGATGGAGAAAAGGGACTAAAGTCCCATAGTATAAATACTATGGTTCGTTTTTTCTTACATGTCCTAAAACGTAAACAAAGAGAGAAGGACTTATTATTGAATTTTGTAGGAAAAAAAGGAAATTTTAGTTTTAAACCTATAAATTCTAGTATAAAATTACTAACAACCACTGAAATATTTTTGTACTAACTGTTGTTTTTATTATATTACTGGAAATTAATAAAAAGGCAAGAAAGATTGTTTACATTTTAATGGCAGAATATTGTGCAGCAAACGTTAGTGATGGTGTACAAGTGAAGGGAAGTGTAAATTAAAGTGCGTAACGGAGCTTTCGGGTTCCCACAAGAAGCCGCCAAAATCTTTTGTAAAGCATTCTGCCACTTTACTGAAGAATGACTTGACCGTGACTAAACTCTGTATGCGCCAAGTATACGACGAATTACTTGTTTTGACTGAGACTGACTTACAAACTAAAGAAATAAGATAAATAAGACATGGCTGTTATGGGCTAGATCCCTTTGCCTTCTCCTAGAGGAGAAAATAAAACTAAAAAAAAAAAACTACTTGTCTTGCCCAAAGAGTATACAAAACCTTGCCGGCGGCGGTCAAATGTGAATTATTTTATTATTGAAATTGAAATAAACTTGTTCTTTCTATATAAAGATGTCTCTAAACGGCACACAACAATCGCGGGATATTTATGAGAGAAAGTTGAGGTTGCGCGAGCTGCATGAAGAATTACTTGCGATTGGTAAATAGCAACAAATACACTTTTGTATATTTCGATATTTTTTACACTATTACTTAAACTTAAGGCCTTAATAATTTTTAACTGGAGTGGCCTGAAGGGTACACTGTGACCGAACTAATCTGGTCAGAGTCGATAAAGAGGCGCAAAAAAATATTGTAAATTTGTCCACTACAGAGTATTTGTATTGAATCTATTATCATTTTCTTTGCTTGCTTATCTGCAGGCTGACGTTGACCGAATTACGTCGTCAAACACGATGGAACCTTAAAACCCCCAAATGTGAAATATTCCTAATCTATACTAGTCTAAAATAATTATTATTATTATAGACCAGCATCATTATTTGAGTCATCATTAGCTATTAAAAATTATTTATCCTATCTATTCTTGAATGAATTCACTGATTGGACGGACACAACCTCTCCAGCAGCTTATTCCAGGCCTGGACCACTCGGTTGCTCTCGAAAGTGATGGGCGACATTGATGTCAGCATGAGTGCGGCTTAATTGCAGAGAGTGTTGTATGTCTTAATTATACTTGATGAAAATGTTGCAGCTGAAGAAACCAGCAATAAGCAGCGGATACAGAGGACCGAGCAAGTTGTGCACGAGGTAGACCTGCTCCTGACGGAGAGTAGTGTCAGTGACAGAGTCAAACATCCAGGTATGTTGTATGTCAAGTCGAGATCATATATAAGGTCTAACAAAATTAACCTGACAAATGTTGCAGAGGGTATGTATAGGATGTACCTATTATGAAAAAAAAAATTAAAACATTAAAGTTAACAGATTTTATTCAAAAAATTAAATTTAGAAATGTAAATTTTGTGGGTTGGACATTAATGGCCGCACGCTCTAAGTACTTTGCCACAACACACAAACACGTGCCACGGTATCTTTGAAGACGCCGAAAGACGAACACTCGCCGCTCGCCGTCGGCGCTTGCCCTGGCGCCGCCGCGACTTGCTGTGATTGATTGCGCCCTGTGCTCGGCCACCCGCCACCCCCTTTAGCGTCTTCCATATCAATAGACTATTGCCTGTTTTTTCTCATTGATAAAACAAGGTACAATCAAAATGAAGTAAGTCTGTTTATGTGTATTTTCATTTGCACTTTCATTTAATTTTTTTACTCAGAAACAAAATTTTTAAGGCTAGTTTTTTTAATGAATATATTATTTTATTGTCATGTACGTGCAATTGCCAAAGTTTGTTGGGTTACTTTTGTTAGACCTTTGTATATACGCGTTTGACCACAATCTTACCTGATGGAAAGTGACAATGTGGCTGAAGATAAAGGATAGGTTAAGTGACCCGCACAAAGGGCGTAACACTTTCAGTATCGGCTGACCCTGAGATACGAGTAGCTATGATAAAACATGTATTCAACCAGGGCTTTAAGGTTTATCCTGGATTTTAGAAAAGGTTTTGCTCCAACTGCGTTCAAATTGAAACTGCCACCTAAAACCCTAATACTTTGACCGCCGTCCATTTTAGCAATAAAATCTACCTGTACGCTGGCCTTTTTAGCCGTTTTTGAGAATAATAATAATAATAATAATAAAGCTTTTTATTTCCTTAAATTGTTACATTTTATGGTTTTATATTGTTTTTCATTTTTTTTTTTTTTTCAAAAAATTTGAGAATAATATGTAGAATAAAAACTATAATAGGAACTTACTTATTTTTTTTAATATTTGAATAACTTATGTAATATAAATATAAACAATAAAACATAAAATGTTTGAATATTATTTATTAAAAAAAAAACCCTTTGTCCATAAAAAAAATGTCTCGCAGGTGAGGCGTACTTGGACTCGCGTGTACTCCGCGCGGCGAGCGAGTCCGCGGTTCGGTGCTCGGAAGCTATCAGCGGCAATATCAACACTTACGACAGGCACGAGCTCGCCAAGCATATTGTAAGTTTGTTTTTGTACTCCTGTATGTATCGTGTTAATTATAATAATAAATAAATAAGTATCCTTCCCCCATGGGAAGATGATCTGCCACAAGGATGGAGAAGATTTGCCAAGGACCGTCAAAAATGGCGTGATATGGAGGAGGCCTATGTCTATACTTATTATAAATGAAAACATCCATAACTCGGGTACACGTGTCCGTATTGATCACACAAACATATGCCCCTAGCGGTATTCGATCCCGCTACCTTTTGGTATAGTGGTCAGAGTTGCTAACCACTACACCGTACGTGTTGCTAATACACAAAGCGGAATTATTTTGATATTGTCAAAAAATTGTTCTAATACAATACAAATTACTGCACAACAAAAAAGACAACTACAGATAGTGGTAGGAGTAGAATGTAATACAATGGTTTCTTCTTGTTCCATCGTGAAGTACAGCTATTCCGATGTTATTAGTTTACATTAGATTAGAACATTCGCACTAAGAAGTTCGATTCTTCATTCATCATCCGAACAGCCAAGGCATGGAACTCCCTTCCGGCTTTACTGAATCCTACAACCTTGGGATCTTTAAGAGCAGAGTGAATAGGCATTTACTGGGATCGCGTGCTTCATCTTCGATCACATCGTCACTTTCCATCAGGTAAGACTGTGGTCAAACGCGAAAAAAAAAAAAAAGAATTAAAACACAGGCACGATTCAGTATTTATCATTCATTATTAGAACGTTTTTTTTGTTAAACCTAATGTATTGTTCGTTCACCCATCAGCGCGAGAACCCTGAACACTGGGAGTTCCCGTTACCCCTCGAGGTCCCCGCACTGTGGTACCTTCATGGCACTTTCGCCCCAACGCCGCCTGAGCAGCGTCCCCGCCCCCCGCGGCGCCGCGTGGAGAGACAACAGCTGGCGCAGCTGCAGGCGCCGAAGAGTGTGGACAAGTTAGTGCCGTGACGTCCGTAATGCTAGTCCTCCGTGCGTGGCTCAATGTAACCAACATAGGGTTTACGATGCGGTCGCGGGTTCGTTCCCCAGCGGGTACATGTTTAGTACTCGGATTGGTTGGGCATTTTAAATGTCCGCCTGACTTGCTACCACCATTTTATCTAAGTATACCGCCAAACAGCAATGTTAATAGCATTGTTATATTCCGGTAGTCAAAGATAAGATAGCCAGTCCGCCAAATAAGATGGGATTTTCCGGTCAGTACGCTGTCATCTTCGGCCTCGTCTTCGCTTAATATCAGGTGTGAATGAGGGCCATCAGCGAAACCGCGTACTAAATATGTACCCTGCTAGCATTCGGACCCGCGACCTCCGTTTTGTACCCTTTGTGGCGTCACAAATCCTCTCCAACATACACATTATATGTATACATGCTCATTATTGTCACCCATTAGTCTTATTGGTGGTAGGGCATTTTAAATGTCCGCATGGCTAACTACCACCATCTTATCTAAATCTGCCGCCAAGCAACAATGTTAATAGCATTGTTGTGTTCCGGTTGTCAGACATAAGATAGCCAGTTCCCCCAAATATGTTGGGGTTTTCGGGTCAGTACGCTTCCACCTTCGACCTCATCTTCACTTAACATCAGGTGTGATTGAGGTCCAAGTACTAACTATTGTTTTTTTTAAACTACCCACAGACTGGACAAGACTGAAGAGGGCTCACAAATGGTGATAAAAGTGAAACACTTCTTAAAGGAGGCTTACCGACGCGGAGGCGAGCGGCCCCTAAGCTACTTCCACGTCGTCCTGGACCCTGACAGCTTCAGCAGCACAGTCGAGAACATATACCACGTGTCGTTCCTAGCTCGCGACGGCAACGTGGCTATACGCCTCGGTAAATGACTGGATGAGTGTGCCACTAGAAATTGACTGTTTTTTAGGTTTACTTACCCTTTACTTATCATCAGCCTCTTGCCCGGGTCCCAATTTATTTGGGATCGGAGCTGTACGTCTGTTTCTTCCAATCTTCTATATCAGCAGTTACCTCCTCATTCACGCCCTTTCGTTCATATCACCCCTCACTCAAGCCATCCATCTTTTCCGTGACGTTACTTTGGACACCAAATTACAATGGGGTCCTCATATCCATAAATTGGCGAAGAAGCTCAGCTCTGCAGCGTATGCAGTCAAAAAAATTTTACAAATATTGGACGTAAATACTGCTAGATTAGTATATTTTAGTTGTTTCCATAGCCTAATGTCTTACGGTATCTTGCTGTCGGGAAATACCGCTGATATAAATACAATCTTTGTTTTACAAAAACGAGCCGATCGCGCAATTTATCAATTGAGACCTGCAGTGTCACTTAGAGACAGATTTAAAGATTATAATATTCTAACCTTTTCGTCACAGTACATTATTGAAAATTAATGTCAAAACAAATATAGCATCATTTAGGAAACATTGTGATAAACATGATGTCAATACAAGAAATAAAGATAAACTTGCAGGTCACATAAGTCGCCTCCACAAAGTCAGTAATTCGAATGAATTCCGCCCTATGAATATAGGGCTAGGTATACGCTTTTGCAATAAGGTTCATGTTGATATACAAAATTTTCCTTTTAATTTTAAAGATACTATAAAACAGAAACTTATTGAGAAAGCATATTATAAAATATCAGATTATTTAGATGTTATACATAACCAGCCCGTTCGCATAACCAGGCTATTTCACAATTAATAATGAAATTTTATAATATAAAAACCATTTAAAAAAAAAAAAAAGAAGCAACCTCTCGAGTTTCTTGCTTGTTCTTCTCAGGGGAAAATTGCCTTTTGAACAAGCAGTAGCTTTAGAAATGTTAAATCTGACTATTTTAAGTGTACCCTGTGTACCTACAAAATAAAGCATTTTTGATTTGATTCGATTCGTGGTCTTCCTCTCCAACCATCAACATCCATATTCATCACTCTCTTAGTAACATAAGTTTCATCCCTCCTCATAACATGTCCATACCAACAGCTAAAGCTGAAAGGTTTCCTTATTTCAACCGTCTCAACATTCTCATCACTGCTGCATGCAATTTTTTTTCATCCGTCTTCATGACCCTACGCCGATCCATACATTACTTTATGTAAGTGTTGAAAATATTTATTTGTAAATATGTTCTACAGACGCGGAGACCGGACTTCCCTTCATAACTCCCGTTTCTTCTAAGACTAAGCAGCCGCGAGACGACATCTCCGATGAGAACCAGTTCATCGTGTCCATCGACATGGACAGATGGCAGGTGAGTGCTTACTTGATACTTCAATCAATAAATAAATAAATAATGTTGAAAAATATCCATAACTCGGGAACGCATACATACATACATACAGTACACATACGTGTTAATCATACAAACATATACCCCTAGCGGGATTCGACCCGCGACTTTTGGTATAGCAGTCAGAGTTTCTAACCAGTACCACAGATTACTAATAAGTTACTACCAGTACACCAACCAAGTCAATCAAATACTCTTTGTTTGTAAATGATTTATTATTTATCGAAAGCGGGTTTGGTTTGTTTCGACATGTAAAAGGAATAGAACAGCCGTATATATATTTGACCCAATAAACGACACACAAAGTAACAAGATACAACTTATATATAAATTAACATTTCAAATAATTTTTTTACAGACCCAAGTAAATAATTTCATGGTAAATGAAAAACACAAAGGAAAATAGACTTCGATTCCTTAGACATATTTTCAGGTGTCGCAAAGTGGTGCCAAAAAGGTCTCCATCTCAGCATGAGTTGTGACTACCTAATAACTACAACGCTGATTTTCAGAGGAGCCTCGCATGACGCACGGACGTCAACCAACACAGACATTAAATACATGAAATATTGAAAGTTTAGTTTTCCATACATTAATAATAAAAAAAGATAAAGTAACATACATACAGACATACACATACACAAACTGTCGAATTATAATATTAGTTGGGATTGGGATTTAGAAACGCCCAATACCAAATTATCTTGGTGAACAAACCAACTCTACTCCTTTTCGAAAATATTGTCTAGTAACTTTTTAAGTCTATGTACGTGCTTTATGCTTATAAAGTTTAATTGGAATCGGTTTTCAATTGATTACTTGTTAAATTAACTTTGTGGTGAATAAATACCTTTTATTTATTTATTTAATGAGGGTAGGTAAAAATTATTCTTATTTTGTTTTCCAGGAATTGATAGAAGCCTTCGACATACGAAAACCGATGATGGTCCTGAAGCGCACCTGACAATTCATATTCCAGTTATATTAACTGCTATTGTACCTTATTATTGTTGCGATAAATAAATGTTGATTTTATAATAAAACAAAAAGAATACGCCTTTTTACAAGATTTTATTTATATTGCAATGTTCGTAAGTTGTCCGTCACAAGTGACCGCTCTTGTCCGGCCTTATGTCCAGCAGTGGATATCCTGAGCGACATGATGGTGATGACAGTTAGTTGTCACATTTTCCCGAGGCCCCATCGGGACATTTGTTCGTATGACAAAAATAAACCAAAAACGCATACTCTCTAATTAAAAATATTTATTATTATTTAGACGGTAGACCAAGGAAAGACTACATCAGCCAGATAAAGGAGAAAGTACATGTCGGGTCGTATAAAGATGTCAAAGAGAGGGCAGAAAAAAGAAAGGAATTGCGGTTATTCCACTAACAAGAGCGTGCAACGAGGTGTACAACCTCTTCTAAATTCTGTCTTCTTTTGCGGTAATCTCTTTGGCGTTTTCTTTTTTGGAACATTATTCAAAATTCTGAATTCTAAATTATTTTCAAAAACTAGGCAGTCTTGACGCAACTTTCGAACTGGAACTATTCTTTTCATTCTTTCTTTTATTTCTTTTCTTTAAATTATTACATCATTTACAAGTATTTCAGTGCCTATACCTTCTTCCTGACCTTCCTGACCTTCTTCACCGTTCATCAGTGGCTGCAGTCCTGGTAGGGGCCTGAAACCGACGACCCTGAACCTCATTATCTCATACGGCGCCCATTTCCTAAGTCTTACCTACAGCAGTTGAGCGCCCGCCGTACCGCCACAAGCGTAGCTTTAAATTAGAAGAAAGAAGAGAGTATGCGATTCCCCTTATCCTGCTCGACGGCCGATACACCACGGCGACCTTACGAGGACAGAGGCGAACTTATGAGGACAGAGGCGAACTTATGAGGACAAAGGCGAACTTCACGAGCTTTAATAGATTTGCACACGCGTGACATGGGAGGCGAGCTCGACTCGAAATCGAAGAAGATGATTAACACATTGGTGTTAATCATATCCCATCATTGGATGGGACCGGCTTCCGGAGAGCAAAGCAGCCGTATCTGTACTGTCAAGCCCCAGAATGGGGAGAATTGGCCATAGGGACAAGGACAAAGAGGTAAACAATTTGTCGAGTCATACAAATGTCCACCGGGAAAGAGCCCCGAGCAGTACCGGGCACATCTCCCAATGATTCAGTCCGTATAACCCGTTGATGGGAAGGTGGAGGGTTTATCCTGCTCGATACGCGACCCTCGCCCAAAATTCATAACCAACGATTCGTCGTGTTCTGTGTTCTCGTCGGCACATCGATACCATTCCCGACACGTGATGGAATGGCAAATCTATCCTATGCAGTAGGGCCAACCGCCTCCGTGGCTCAATGTAAATAACATTGGGTTTATGATTCGGAGGTCGCGGGTTCGATCCCAGCGGAGTACATGCTTAAGTACTCGGTTTGGTTGGTGGTAGGGCATTTTAAATGTCCGCCTGGCTAGCTACCACCATCTTATCTAAATCTGCCGCCAAGCAGCAATGTAATAGCATTGTTGTGTTCCGGTTGTCTGAGATAAGATAGCCAGTCCTCCAAATATGTTGGGGTTTCCGGGTCAGTACGCTTCCACCTTCGACCTCATCTTCACTTAACATCAGGTGTGATTGAGGTTAAGTACCCACCCGTTGTGCATAAAAAAAAGGGCAAGGCAAGGTCGTCGAGCGAAATATAACAACATTTGAATGCTCAAAATATATTCATATAACATAACCAACGTCATTAGACTCTCGTAACTCGCATTGCAACAACTATAATTAGGTAAATACAGTTTTAAATACTAAACACACCCCCGCAACGTTTACGTACCGTCAAAGAATTTGAATAGCACCAAAGGGTATACAAAACTTATGGAGAATATACCTATCACTTCAAAGATTTGTTTTTCTTTTTTAATTGCCAATAATTCTAATTGTATGCTTTCATAAATTAAATTAGGATCGCCACTATATTAGGAAGTACTATATAAGGACGATTTCGTCCCAGCACGGCCACAGCTGCATCTCAGTAATCAGAATTTTATACTAAAATGTGATTGCACACGGATTTAGTAATTTCTTTTTGATCTTTAATTACTTCCTAATTTAGTGGTGTTCGCGGTGAACTTTCAGCTTGTGCTAATGGTAAAATTAATTACTAAATCTTAGGGTAATCAGATTTACGATATGTATTATGTATGACGGTCGGTGTAGTGGATAGTGACCCTATCAGCAAAACCAACGGTTGCGGGTTCGAATCCCGCGAGGGGTAAATGTTTGTGTGGTGAATACGAACATTTATTCCCGAGTCTTGGATGTTTATATAAATATTTATGTATGTTTATCCGTTATCTAGTATCCATAGCACAAGCTTTGCTTAGTTTGGGACTAGATGATTGGTTTAAGTGTCCCAAAAATTTACTATTATTACAATTAATGAGATAAATCTGTGGCGCTGTTGGGACGACGTCGTCCTAGCCGCCGGACCCCCTCTTTATTTCCGGAGCCTGTGAAGTGACAAGCAAGACGATTTTTACACGATTTGTAAGAATCTTGACTAAAATGTATAGAATAGGATACATTTGTTTGTCGACCATGACACAAGTCATTTAACCTACATTATACACATACAATATAGAATACTGGGTTGGTATATACAGTTAAAACTAATAAAAGCAGACGTGACCCATATCAGGGGCAACGAAATGGTCTAGACTCAGCATGTGCTGTGGGTAGAAACCCTCAGCGCTGTTCATTCTGCCAGAACCATTGAGATACTCGTATGTGCGCATCTCAGGGCACGTAGTCTAATTTACATACAAATCGGAGCCCGTGGCGCTGCTGGGATGATGCACACACTTTTGCATTCTAAAATAAGTATGAAAGAGATATACGTGCATTTTTACTTTTCTTTTTTTAGAGTCTTTTGACAGAGAAATGTTGGGTGCGCGGGAATGGGGTCCAGCAGTCGTACCATGTCAAATTCCTGACTTCTAAGGCTGGGAATATACCTCACATTTTTCCATCAGATAGTCTGATCCGACCATCGGAAAGCGTTGAAGGCGTTATGTTGTTTGAACATACACTATATGTATACAGTATGCTTATACAGTCGAAAACAGCGCCGAGGAGTTTACGAATTTATTACCGATTCTTTCTTCTTTCGCGTCAACACGAGCAAATATTTTCAATGCAATAATGGTTTGGACATGTGGAGGATGAATGAAAGAAGACTAACGAAAGAAATATACGATGCGAATGTCGATGGTAATGTTGCAGGGGAAGACCACGGCGAATGTACCATGATCAAATAGGGGACGTCTTAAAGAAAGGCCAAGTCAAGAGTACCCTAAACCGCCGAGCATGTATGAACAACCTTATGAGAGTGAATGACGCAAAAGAGGTGTCAGCATCATAGCAAGTGGAAGTTTATGGTCGCCTATGCCTACGGCAAGCGTGATTTTATGTATGTATGTTTTTGCAATAAGTAACACTAAAATCGTCGTCCATTTTTATTTCTGCTCCGCATGCAAGCACTCGGGATAATAGCTCGAGAACGACTGAGTTCAGAAAAGTCTGACGTAACAATCGGACGTGTATGTGAATACGATCAGATAGTCTGCCCTTGGAGTATCGTCATCGATAACGTTGACCAATGAGAAACCGTTAAATTGCCGAGCGAACGATGAGCCAACCAATCACATGTCAGAACGTAACCGATGACGATAACGATGAAATTATGTAATAGAACGATACCGATGAAGTTACGTAATCTAAGGGCTGATCAGACAATCGGAAATATAATCGGACATATATTCCCAGCGTAAATGTGTGACTAAAAGGGTGTCCATAAATCGTTTTCCTTCGCTTTTACTGCTAAAAAAAAACGAAAGTTTCCCTTATTGTGATTGAATTATGCTTAACTCCAATTCTTTGACCGTACGTAGAAGATGGTCGTCGTTATATGGTACGACAACACTCAATTAATGAATACATACATCATAATTTGATCGGATATTTATAATATAATACAAACAAATACATTTTTAAAGCTTTTTACAATGATTACAACACAATGTTAATTATATTTATGAAATAATTTCATGATTGACATTGTAACACTATTAATTACAAATAAGTCTGAATATGAATTAAATTTAAGTGTCGTGTGTCTATAGCAAGTTGCTCTACAGATGCCAGATTTATTTTCAAATACTTCGATACCAGATTGACTTTCAAATAAATGCTAGATTGACTTTCAAATAGATGACAGATTGACTGTCAAATAGATGCCAGATTGGCTTTCGAATAGATGTCAGATTAACTTTCAAATAGATGCCAGATTGACTTTTAAATAGATGACAGATTGACTGTCAAATAGATGCCAGATTGATTTTCAAATAGATGCCAGATTAACTTTCAAATAGATGGCAGATTGACTTTCGAATGGATGACAGATTGACTGTCAAATAGATGCCAGATTGACTTTCAAATAGATGCCAGATTAACTTTCAAATAGATGGCAGATTGACTTTCGAATAGATGCCAGATTGACTGTCAAATAGATGCCAGATTGACTTTCAAATAGATGCCAAATTAACTTTCAAATAGATAGCAGATTGACTTTCAAATATATACCAGATCACAGACTTACAAATATTTGCACATTATATTTATCCTAGTTAGTAATAATAAGACTTCTAACTGCACTTCGACAAACATGTCGACATGACATTGCTTTTTGTGACATTAGGGAACTTACGGAGCAAAAACAAAGAGGCGGCGGTCTAAAAATCTTACTAATGAGCACGGTGTCAGAGGATGGGGACGCGACGCAGGGGCCAAGGTATCCATATCTTCGTGGCGCCATCTATTGTTAAATAGGAACTTTGTACAATGTGCAATTCTTTAGACGTGAAATATAACCTGAGTGATAGAATTTGAGATTCATTTGTCATAAACACGGGGGAAAAATACAATACTGAATTGAATCGTTTTGCAGATATTTTCAGCATATTTTTTTTATCGATCTGAGGCAACCACATGTTCTTGTGAAGCGATCCAGTCATAATAATGGTTAAGCCACGTCCATTACGATGACGTCACCAGCTCATTTAGAATCCTGGGACGGTCTTATACACAACATCCTCTTGGTTTTTGCAAAGTAATTTCAACAATATTGTACACTAGTAAACGCTATAGCGACACCGTGAAACTCGGAAACCACGCGACTTCGACAATATTCTTTATCATCGTGACCTTACTTGTGCTAACAAGAATGGCTGGTTGCCTGTGGCGTTGCTCTGTGAGAATTTAAGAATTTATTTATTTATCTTATAAGACGCACCAACCGCACACATATTACAACTCACATAACAAACAGGTTCAACTTTAGCTATTTCCACAGCTTGATGTCATATGGCATATTGTTGTGGGGAAACGCTGCTGACATACATATCATTTTTGTTCTGCAGAAGCGTGCTATTCCTGCCATTTATAAATTAGGACCTAGAGTGTTTCTTAAAGATAAGTTTAAGGAAATTAATGTCTTAACAATGACTTCTCAATACATTTATGAAAATTTGTTATATGCAAAAAAAAATATAACCTTATTCGCTAAAAATAGTGATATGCACAATGTTAATACAAGGAATAAGAACCAGTTATCCGTTTATGTTAGCCGACTTCATAAAGTTAGTAAATCGTTCAAAGGGCAATTTATACACTTTTATAATAAGGTTCCAGTAGACAACAAGTATAAACAGGTCTGATATATGTGCCAATAATAGGCGTGTACAACATTCAAAAGATATACACAGCTCTAAACATAATTAAGTTATTATATACTGAATTTAGTACGAAGTTGCTTTTTTCGTTTGAAAATTCTTTATAAGGTAAGGAATTTTTTGAGTGAAGAGGTTCGTGTTACTCTGTGTGAATCTCTGATTTTGTCAAGGCTTAATTATGGGGATCTTGTTTATGGGCCGCGTCTGTACTCAAAAACTCATCGTTTGTTACAGCGAGTGCAAAATGCGTGTTGTCGTTTCTGTTATAACATCCCACCTACACATATCTCACCATACTTAAACGACACATCGACCCTTAATATAGCATCACGGAGGCAATTACACCTTGCTTGCCTGGTGTTCGACGTTCTAAAGTTTAAAGAACCAGAATATTTATATTCTAAGTTAAGGTTCTCACCTTTTCATGACAGGTATAGTACTAGGCCAAGTCGCTTTCTATTGGCGGGCTATTGTCATAAGACCGTGGCATTTACAGGAAGTTTTCGTTACCAAGCCACAAAATGTTGGAATAACATACCTCCTCCTATAAGAATACTGAGATCTAAACCAACATTTAAATCCAAATGTAGATGTTTTTTGATGGAAAAGCAGAAGATTGGTATTCCAGACCGCTACCTTTCCACTGTCTTCCTATCATGACAATAATATATGAAGCAGTAGGGGGCTGTAGATTGGATCCATAGCTTGGGCATCACAAATCGAAATATTATAATTTTAACGTCTATAGAATATGAAATCGAAAATTGCAATAATTTCTTAATTTTTCATTAATTATCAATTTATTCTATAATAATAATAAATTTGGTTCAATAACTTAATTAGGTACATATATTTTATTAATTGAATCCAATATGTTACGGGAATAATCTTACACAATATTCTTTTACCAATAACGTTAGTTTTAATTTGATAACACCAAACACATTTCAACATTCCATTTGTCCCACGACCAACCCTCAGGTTTCAGCAGAATACCAGTGTTTTGCCCGCCTCGGGCAAATCCATACACTGAGCTGTAACCTTTTTGTATACTGCGGCACACACATAATATTTGTTTGTTTCTATACTTGTGTTTTTATTGTTTTAGTTGTATTTTTCATATGTAAAATTTATTATGTGTGTGTACATGGATGCAAATAAATGCTTATCTATCTATCTATCTATCTATCTTATTACAAGTCTATTAACGATTACAAAAAACTAAATTAATTTAATTGAAAACAGCACAACGATCTAGAAATGTTGCTTCCGCAACTTCTTCTCTTGAACACACCTAATAAATCGTGAAAGATAAGTAGGTAGTCTGTGGGATCTCACTATTCAAATGGTTAAATTCACCACACAATCTCGGGATTGGAGAATGACGTAGAACATTTGTTCTAGATGTAGGGATATGCAGTAGTCTAGTAATGGGAGTTCTGGGCAAATTGTAAGGAATCGAAAATTTTATTCTATTATGTAAGAATTGCTATATAGCACTTGTATTGACAGTAAATCCTCATTAAAGATGTGGCCTATGGCACTGAAGTGAAGTTTTTTATGAGGCCTAATATAGTTAACACTTTAGTGTCCGACTTTGAATCTCATAAGATAGTCCAGGATCATCCAAGGAGTGATGGAGAAGGCTATACTCGCTGTTTCACTACGAGATCGAATCAGGTGAGATTTTTTTTAATGCACGACGGGTTCGTACTTGACCTCAATCACACCTGATGTTAAGTGAAGATGAGGTCGAAGGTGGAAGCGTACTGACCCGGAAACCCCAACACATTTGGGGGACTGGCTATCTTATCTCTGACAACCGGAACACAACAATGCTATTAACATTGCTGCTTGGCGGCAGATTTATATAAGACGGTGGTAGCTAGCCAGGCGGACATTTTAAAATGCCCTACCACCAACCAAAAAAGAGATACACGTAACAGAACGAAACTCTTCGCAAGCCAGTGAAGCTGATGACCGTTCGTCCGTAAACACATTCTTAATTTTTATTTATGGATTATAAAAGATTTGTATTAACACGTTAACTGCGGGGACGCAGACACAATTGAAAATCAGTAGGCAATCACCGGTGACCGCACGATCCGGAAGACATCGACGTGTAGGTAAAATAGGTAGCAATTTAAAAATAGCCCATTTGTGGTACAGATACACATACAACTCTATTATAAGTTATTATATATATATATATTTAAATTATGTTATGTATATATTTCGCAGTAGGTATATGTAATATATTTAGTGTAAGTTTATTATTCAGTTATCTTTTCTTTTTTTATTTGTTTTATTATTCGTTATAGGATTTTTTCTTTTGCACACAATTTACTGCTAAACCCCAAATTTACTAAGTTTCCTATTACAATGCTCAGGTTGGCTGGAAGAGATCTCTTAAAGAGATAAGTCCACCTTTGTACGTGACCTATTGTTTGTACTCTGTTATTGTAATGTTTTGGTGCAATAAAGAATAAGTTGTAACAGTTGTACTTAATTTTAGTTTTTATTTTTATTACTGTGAAATAAGGCTACATTTTGTAAGAATAACACCAAGCAGAATGATTGTTGCGTCGAATATTTTTGTATGTGTTTCTGTAATATGCAAATAAACGCTTTATCTATCTATCTATCTATCAATTATAATTAGCAAATTGTTGCAAATATGTGGTGAATAAACATGATATGATACTACTTTGACAGTACTGTAGATCATTATCGAAGTTTCATGGTGTCCAAGTATCGCGATGAGGCAACAGTGTCATGCATGAGCAATGTCAGTTTGTCGACATTCAGCTTTGATATCTTAGTAATAAGGTAATTGAAGAAGCCAGAATAAGAAAGACCCATTTACAGCAAACAGAGAGGGCGGAGTGTGAGTTTTGTTTGGACTTAACTTTACTACCGCGTTCATGTTTACGTGACGATTTGTATGGAGGAATGTGCAGCGCCTCTAGCTGATAATTTGCAAAACGATTTTTTTCATAGGGACTTCTTTCGTAAACGCGAACGCGCTGGTAAAGTTAAAAACGAGACAAAACTCGTACTTCGCACACAGATTTCAAATATTACAACTATGGAGGAATGAAAATCGTTTCATGATATGTCGATTGGGTCTTTCTCATTGTGTCCTTTCAACCAAAGACTACAATGTATATACGGAGATAGACGGGTATGTTGGCGTTTGCAAGCGACTCGGGTTCACAGCGCCATCTATCCGCAATGATGTGTAACTAACCTCGTCAAGGTCATGAAACCTAGCCGTACCTACCTAAACCTGGCAACTTGATAGTTACTTCAGAGATTTATTTTCAATGAAACATTGAAATTTCAATTGTTTCATCAAAATTTCAATGCTGTCATCGAAAATAAACCTCCGAAGTAACTACACATATAATCTAGTTAGGTATCGGTATACAATAAAACACGATTTAACACACAAATTTTATTTAAGAAAAGCAAACAATAACTATCATCATATATAACCGTGGGAATAAAATTAATACCAAACAAAAACATAAGGAAAAAGACAAAAATACACTTGGGAGTCCTGTCTCAGAGTCCTATCTCACATACAATCTCGACTAAAGGTGGAGCAACCAAAACCCGTCCCGAAGGCTACACCGTGACCCTAAACTCACACCATTAGGAGCAAATGCACATCACAATCACCAAATCACACGGGAAATACTTTAAATTTTCAGAGAAAATGGAAAGTGAAAAAAATGCGCGTACACATCCAACGACAGCCGACATTTTTCTCAATGTTGCCAAATCATCATTACTTTACGTGTTTTACTTTCACAAAACCTAATGCTATCTCAAATATGAAAATTTAATAACTAGGCAAGAAAAAAATCACCTTAAATATACTTAGGTACATATAGTTTATTTGTTTTTGAGAAAATATAGACTTTAAATATTTTACATGGTAATCATGGTATAAACAAGTTATGACATATGGCGGCTAGGTGGCGCTAGTCTCTATTGGGACGGGAGTATTTGTTCTAAGAGACCACAGCATGCTTTCAACTGACAAAGGTACACGAGTTCACGTATGACACATAATTTGCACTTTAAATCAAGTGAGGAAGAGTTACGTTACACCGGTGAGTTTTTTTACCGTATATAGAAAAAAATAGGGCATATTAGGTAAGTGAAAGTAGCTTATATTTTTTTTTTCAAAACCATTATCGACGTCCGCGCCCGGCCGGAGATTGAAATGCTACTGGCAGGATTCGCAGGGTTTCTATCATGACAAATTTATTTAGAAATCATAATTTCTCCAACTTCTTTTATAATTTTATTATGTAATTATGTGGAATCGGCTACAAACGCGTCCGTCAAATGACAGCTTTATTCGATGATGGTTTAAAAAAAATGAAACTACCTATGTCAATACAGCCCTATTTTTTTCCTTACGATAAAAAAAGTCACTCGGTATAAAAATAAATATAATACAGCACCTATTACAACGTACTTTTTTAATGGTTTAGATATCTACATAAATTCTATAGGCATGCTGTTCTGCATCCGCTCCATATTCAAGAGGCACTGAACACAAATCATCCAAAAAAAAAAACAAAAATTACAATTTTTCCGCGGGACCTCAGCAGCCGTTCCATGTAAAAAAAAAATTGCGCTCGATCGTTTATAACTTGTCGCTTCGCTTGCATAAGCGCTTTAGAAGGATAAAAGGATAAACGACTAATGGATCGTGATTTCTAGGGCGCTTACTGCTTAAAATTTACGTGGTGTCGAACCATGCTTTCTTTTTTTTTTTTTTTTAATATAAGAGGGCGGCAAACGAGCATGCGGGTCACCTGATGGAAAGCAATCACCGCCGCCCATGGCAACGGCTTTTTGGCGGGAACTCGGCGAGTGAAGTAGCATTTTTCTTTCTAAGTCTTAAAATTTGTGCATTCTAACTTTTGAAGCTTAATAATGGCAGAATATTGTGCAGCAAACGTTAGTGTTGGTGTACAGGTGAAGGGAAGTGTAAATTAAAGTGCGTAACGGAGCTTTCGGGTTCCCACAAGAAGCCGCCAAAATCTTTTGTAAAGCATTCTGCCACTTTACTGAAGAATGACTTGACCGTGACTAGACTCTGTATACGACGAATTACTTGTTTTGATTGAGACTGACCTATAAACTGAAGAAATAAGATAAATAAAAATTTTCACTCGAAACTGGCAGTAATGTCCCTCGACAATGAGGTTGACTGGTTGCCATCCTCAAAAATAAGAAGAAGAAGAAGACACCCGCAACACCAAAAGGGTCACAGATGCGTTGCCGGCCTTTGAGGAAGGTGTAGGCTCGTTTCTGTGTATGCTGATGGAAGTACGGTAAATTTAATATATCTACAGGTTGAAATTGAATTCGTGTAATTCCCATTAACTGGTGACGTCACTCTTGATTACGAACACATTTTCCCCAAGGAACCATATTCGAATTCGATCAAAAAATTTGCAATTACCCATACAAAGTAAACCATTCTTTTTTTTTATGCACTACGGGTTCGTACTTGACCTCAATCACACCTGATCTTAAGTGAAAATGAGGTCGAAGGTGGAAGCGTACTGACCCGGAAACCCCAACACATTTGGGGGACTGGCTATCTTATCTCTGACAACCGGAACACAACAATGCTTTTAACATTGCTGCTTGCCTGCAGATTTAGATAAGATGGTGGTAGCTAGCCGGGCGGATATTTTAAAATGTCCTACCACCGACCAAACCGAGTACTTAAACATGTACCCCGCTGGGGATCGAACCCGCGACCTCCGAATCGTAAACCCAATGTTGTTTACATTGAGCCACGGAGTCGGTTAAGCCACCATTAGTATGAAAGTCCAACAATTTACTGTGAAAGTTCAATTTCGTATTTGATTGATTTGATTAAAGGTGCTTTCAGAATGGTTTACTTTGTATGGGTAATCGATTTTTTTTTATTTTACCATGTAACTATATGGCGAGGAAACAGGACAGCAGCTGATATTATTCCTTCTTTCGGCGAATAGCGACTGCATCAATATTAACAGTCTTGTGTCAAGCACATAGTGACTAGAAAATGATCAGTTAAAAACTATTGGAGTTGAAAAGTTTACAAAACTAAAATGGGAATATATGTATGTTGTAAAACCTAAAAAAAATATATGTAAGCTTGAAAATTCTATTTCAAGTAAACCTGCCATGATTGCAGAGACACTCAACTGTTTTGTTAGGGAGCCCTGCCTTTATTTAGTACGGCCGTGCGGTTGATCTATTCAGGAAACCCCGGCGCATTGACAAAGCAGTAAAGCCGCTCGTCTTCCAGGGCGTACGTATGTAAGCCGATATCCGCTTTGGATGTAGCTATCTCTGGTGTCTTGCGGCGTAATGGCCCACATTTGAGGCATGAAGTAGGAATTTGAGAACAACTTCTCAGAAGAGGTGGAGGAAGATGCGTCAACCTTGTCTTTGCGCCTTCTCTTCTTACCTGGGGCTGAAGTGGGAGTCTGAAGATTCGTCCTCCGAAGTTGATTGCTTGTACTAATTGGCGAGGATCACGCTCGGATTGAGCAATTTGTCGGATTGGACAAAGGCCGCGTCATACACAACGGCCATTTTAACTATTTCGTGAGGCGAAACAGCGCGTGGTAAAAAATTTACGCGAAAGGCACTACAATGCCACAGGCACACTCCTATTTGAGTCAGGGTTTAAAAATAGAATCAGTTGATAAGGGGCCTAATTCTCTCGCATTTGAGAGTTCACTGTCGATAGACATCAATAGGTTTGTCACTTGTGAGGGGGGGGCCGGGCTGGAGCCGCTTATGCGTTCCCAGGTCCTCCCTACTGCCGAAGAAGGTCGCCGGGGGTTTTAATGGATATCCGACAGGGAGGGAAGTCCCACATAACCGTCTCGCCGTCCCCCAAGCGAGCGGTAGGCGTCATTCGTTTCCCCGTGTCAAAAACGTTACTATTAGGGAGCTCAATAGAAGGTTAATTACGTCGAACATGTATTGGTACTGGATGGGGGTAGTCGCGTGAGATGTTTTTCTTTTTTTTTTGTTATTGACCCATTTTACTATGTAAAATGTAAGTTAGGTTATATTTCTTTTCTATTTTTATTGTTCTTTCTGTCAGCTTGTTTTTAGCAATTTTGTTATTATATCTAATATGGATTTTTACAATGTGAAATAAAGCTTTATTATTATTATTATTATTAAAAAAAAAGGTTTGTCACTTTTGCACACGCATAAATGTGTGAAAGAGATAGAGGTGCAAATGACGGTGAAATGTTGAGTGAGCGAGAATCGGATTTCAGTACTTCTATGTACACATTTACAAAGTTACACAGATATTTTTCTTAAATTTTCGGGTTGCCTATATCCCATTTAAGTCGATGATATGCCTATGGAGGCTTAAGTAAAAATAAACGTAAACTAATGTAGGTGGAAAAATTTGCCTCACCGAAAAGTGACACCGATTTATGCATAAAGTTGTGATCTGAGTGTCTAAAGAATTGACCTGCGGACGCTTCTCGGTGAAACAAAAAGATATCCAGAATAATAACACAATATACATCATGACGTCATTAAACGATATGTAAAAGAATCTCATCAAATAATACGTGGATTATAGTAGATGTAAAATATAATGCAAGAGCCAAGTTAATAGCTCATACATAAACAAGCGGCAAATTCATCTATACACATTTTATTCCTATCACGTGGAAGCACATCTTAGAGCTCCAATCGCACGCACACATGCATCAATCACGTCTCGTCATTGACTCTGTATGTAAATTGCGATTCGGCATGCCGAGAGCACAGAAACGAGCCATCTTATGATGCCTTGCGTACTGCGATCAGCTTCCAAAAATTATATAAAATTATATAATAAAAAAGAACAATGATCCTGTAGGTTTCTTGCGGGCTTCTTTTCCCACAGATGATTTCCCTTTCCGAAGCGGTAGACTGACAGAATGCTTAAGCCCTATTATTATTTCCAATTGATTTAATTTGACATTCAACAAATGATATCATGTATGGTGAAATAAATGCTCGATGTTTGAAGACCTATGGTCAGAACTACGTGGTCTCCTGAACCTCCATAAGAAGTTCCAGGATCACCCAAGGAGTGATGGAGAGGATGATGATGAGTGTAGATCAGAGCAATATTTTTGATTAACGCTGCATTTAAAAAGAAATGTTAATTTATCCAATGAGGTCGCTACTGAACGGATTAAGTACTCTTAATATAGTCACAGCAATTTGGAATATTATTAAAATTATTCATTATTAAAACAAATGAAGACTAGAAGATTTTCAATAAATAGTGAACGCGTCGCGTAATCAACACATACCACTCCTATGCGCTCCCCGAGGAGCGTAAAATCCGTGCCGTCCTTCGTGGCGTCCCGCACGAACTCCCCAACGAGGCCATACTCGATGACCTCATCCTGCAAGGTTTCCCCGTTGAGGCTGTGCACAAAATGCACAGCCGCACGGGTAAAACATACCCACTAGCCCTAGCCATCCTCACCAATGTCCCCAACGCTAGGGACATCTTCAAAGGAGAACTCACCATCTGTGGGCTCTCCAAAATAAAAATAGAGCCCCCGCACAAACGCGGTCACCCCGGTCAGTGCCACCGCTGCCAGCTCTATGGCCACGCAGCGGCAAACTGTTCCGCCAACCCTAGGTGCGTAAAGTGCCTAGAGCCACATAGCACAAAAGAGTGCACACGCACACGTGACGATGAGACTCCTCCATCGTGCGTGCTATGTGGACAATCCGGCCATACGGCCAACTACCGCGGTTGCCCGCGTGCTCCCCGCCCCCGCCCCACTCAAAAGGCTCCTAAAGCCTCCACCCAAGCAGGTCACAAACCTTCACCACCCCCGGTGACACTCCCTCACTTCCCACCCCTTAAGCCCCCTCAGGTCTCAAACCCCTGGGGTCCTAAAACCCCAGCCCCCTCCTCAGTCCTCCGCCCTCAGGCTCCTCCAGCCACCCCACGCCCAAATCAACCAAAGCCTCACCCAGGTGGCAGTATGCCCTCCCTGGCTGAGGACATGCAGACAGTCTACGCTGCAATCAGCGGTATTGATATCGGAGAGATATCAATACTCGCCCGCAAGCTACGCGCTTCACGCACAGCCCAAGAACGACTCCTTGCCCTAGTAGAACACCATCACCTACTAAACTCCATTTAAGTACAATGTCCCAAACATAAACACTCCCACCCAATAAACTCACATCTGATCTGGCTTGCCTCCTGGCGGCCACAGATGAGTCAGGGGCACCCCTGACTCATCATCATCGACTCTCGATTAGCTCTAGGCTCTTCTAAGTGATGCTCTTCTAGCAGAGCACCACTAGCGCCCCTCCCCTCCCCAGGTAAGGGGTCGCTTCCGATGACGGGATAAAAGCCTCACGGCTAGTCCCTACCTCCAAGGCGGAGTTTTAGTGGGTAGGCACACTCTGTGAGTCCCACATAACTTGCACAGCCGGCTGTGCTCGTAAGCTTAGAGCCTTCTCCGCCTCCCTCCTTCGTTCCTCCGGAGGGTGCCTTTGCATGGGCGCAAAAAAAAAAAAAAAAAAAAAAAAAAAAAGTAATCAACACTTGAAATGAGAGTTAAATCAAAGAAAGGCAGTCGGAGCGAAAATGTCCGGATCCAACCCATGATCCGCTTATTCATACTTATTATCCATGTAATATGATTATAAAATATTTACTTTATTTATGCAAAAGTACTGCAATCAGTTAAAAGTACTGTAGTCAGTTAAAAGTACTGCAATGAGTTAAACCACATTGTAGTTAAATAAAATGTCATTGAACTTATTATTCCGATAAAACCACAGGCTATAAAAAGTAACAAACCAAACATTAATACAGGGTGAAATTTAAGTCCCGGGCGAGGCAAGCGAGTTTAAAAAAATCTTTGAATGCAGTTTTGTTTCTATTTAAAAATAAAGGAATGTCTCCTTTACGTAAAATGAGCCAGCTTAAGGATTTAAGGTAGTTTCCCTCCAGGGCCCGACTTATCTTTCCACACTGTATATCGGAAACAGTGTTTTTTAACCCATATTATGTTTGGTCAGCTACTATTTATATATTCTGTTGATAAAACAGTTCTTTTAATTAAATTTTTAACAACCGTCTATCCTTCCCATTACTTAACTCTCAAACACCGTACTTCTGTACATTAGGTAAGTAGAAAACTGTGATCGCTTCATATAACCACACAATCGATACCATCACATTAAAGGTCATAGGTCATTAGAGCCACCCGGCACCCGCTCCGCACCGCCTCGTCGTACGGTGTCCACTCGTTGTATACAGGTGATCCACGGGTGGACGCCGCGTTATCACTAATAAACGTCGCGCGGTCAACCAGCGGACCTAGTGTCGTCAACCGTGGACCCCGCGTGGTCAACGAGTGGACGTCGCTTGGTCTACGAATTTTCGAGCAGTCTGAATCGTCCTCGCGTGAATCATTCGCGGGCAGCGCGCGGTCCACTCGGGACCCGCGCGTTGGCAATGCGCAGTCAACGCAAGGTAAGCATACGAGCAACGAGTTGTCACCGAGTGGTCCACTCGCCGTCCGCGCGTGTAGGGCTTACGACTAAGGCGATCCGGTGACGCTACGGAGTTGATGTAGTGAGCGCATACCCATATAAGTCCATATAAAGAATACTAACCGCACGAGGCGAGGCGGTGCGGAGTGAATGCCGGGTGGCTCTAATGAGCTATGACCTACCACCTTAAATCTCACTCCTGATATGGAATGTATATAAAACAAATTTCATTATTTTGACGTTAGAGATCCTAAATTTAATTAAATAGATTAGTTAAGTATAAACTATAATAACACTATTTTACACAAACTTTATTTTTTCGGTACTTTTTTAGTAATAAAAATTGAAGATGGATGGATCTAGTTTGCGCGAATGTGTTAAAAAAATATATATTATTATTTTTTTAGGCACGACGTGTTCGTACTTGACCTCAATCACACCTGACGTTAAGTGAAGATGAGGTCGATGGTGGAAGCGTACTGACCCGGAAACCCCAACACATTTGGGGGACTGGCTATCTTATCTCTGAGAACCGGAACACAACAATGCTATTAACATTGCTGCTTGGCGGCAGATTTAGATAAGACGATGGTAGCTAGCCAGGCGGACATTTAAAAATCTCTACCACCAACCAAACCGAGTACTTAAACATGTACCCCACTGGGGATCGAACCCGCGACCTCCGAATCGTAAACCCAATGTTGTTTACATTTTGCCACGGCGGCTGTTAAAATATATATTATATTATATTTCGACATTATTTGTTGCATGAAAACACAAAAGTGGCAAAACAATCCCAACATATAAATTTAAACCTATTCCATTCACGCAAATATTATTAATTAATCAAAATAAATAAGTGTAAATAATACAATATAACGGAACACATTTTCTACTTATCATCTGGTATCGACAACACAAGCTTATAGTTGCTTAAATAAAATAATAGAAAACTAAAGCTAAAAATAACACCTAAATAACTTCAAGTGCGATTATTCTCGTGAATTTAAAACTATTGATCAAACCGCCCCTTTTTGGGCTCCTCGAGTGGTCTAAACGATTTTTTTTTATTTATTCTATATTTAAATAAAAACTTGATTTATCCAATGAGGGCGCCGCTGGACGGCGTAAACCCTTTTAAGTTTAACCTTCTTAAGGTTAAACATGTTTTTTTTTATTTACACCACAGACTATTGTCCGTGCCCTTATTAGTTTATTTTCTTGTTTATCGGTCTTGTTGCGTATTATTTATCGGTTAAACATAGCGGGGAGTTCTTTCGCACTAGCGTTCGTCGAAGTATTCTTGTTGATTTTCAGTTACGGCACAGAATTACTATAGTACTAACATAGTTACGGACTCGTTAGTACGTTAGTATGTACTCGTTAGTACGTTAGTATGTACTCGTTAGTACGTTAGTATGTACTCGTTAGTACGTTAGTATGTACTCGTTAGTACGTTAGTACGTACTCGTTGGTACGTTGGCAGATGACCTTCGCCTGTTATTATGGGTCTATGCGCTGTGTGGTCAATGAATAACAATGAAATATGGATAATATGCTATGGTATAATACGTCTTCACCTCAAGTGAAGATTAGTTCATCGTTCCACTAGAATTAGGTACTTGAATAAAATAAATAAATAAATCTCTTTGCACAAACACACAGCGCCATCTATGTCCACAGTAAGCATCTAAAGGCTAGTGTTATGGATACCAGATGGTTGATAAATTACACAAATATTTATTTTTTTAAATAATTTTAAATAATTTTAGAAATTGAACGATTGCAAATAGCTTCAATTTAATTTGTTTCAATTGTGATTCACATTTCATTTGGCATAATATACCCATTATTTTGACTTTTGTAGTATGCTTTAACACCATCATCAACAACCTTATATCCCCAATGTTGGGACAGTTTCCTCTCTCTAGGAGAGTCAGGGCCATAATCGACCATACGAGGTCAAGGCGGACTGGCGTATTTTTAACTCCCAACGAAAAACGACGAGTGTTATGTGTAGGGCGTTGTGTATGTCTGTGCGGACGTATCTCAGTATTGTGTGGTACTATTTGAGAGTTTTTTTTTGGGATGGCGCTGTTTTATCTACAAAGAAAACGCGAAAAAGATTTGTTCGCGCGACCATATCTACATAATAAAAATCAATAGCTGCAGTACTTTGTTCAGCTGCATTCTACCCACATAACCTCGTCCACAAAATACAGGCTGTATACTTAAATATTAATTTTAATCTATTTAGATTCGGAGCTCGCCTTCTGCTCTTTTAGTCTTGCTATCTCCTCACCCAGTGTGTCCATGTTTTCCTGTGAATTAACCAAACAGTTAAGGTGATTCGACATATATGTAATTCAGATTAGTGTCACTAGATGGAGTTGTTTAGAATAAAAAATAAAACAATCTTTTTTGAATAAAAATCTAATCTATGAGAAGAAGCCTTCAATTCATTTAGAAGACTTTATGATTTTTTCATTTACTGTTCTCAATTAAACGTTTGAGAAAAATACATAGTGAACTTGATGGTAGAAAACTCTATCGGAGTTAAACTCGCCTTTATACATTTTCTATACAATGCATATTTCTGTAACAGCTGTGTGTACAATAAAGATATTAAGATATACTGGATGAGTTTTTTTTACGTAAGGAAAAAATAGGGCGTGCTATACGCTCTATAAAACATTAACAATTTCACCGAGAGCAAATATCATGAGATCATGACTCAATAAACAAGTTTTAGAAAATGTAGAGTTGTATTTGATTAATTTTTTAGAAAATTGTTTTAGGAGATCTTAGCATCTTCTACAATACAATGAAGTTCATAGTGGTAACTTTAATTTAATATTGTAGCTTTTAAACTAATTAGTAATTATAATTACCTATATTTATATTTATATTATATTATCCTGGGACCTGACGAAAACTATACTAGCGAAAAAGCTTGCTTCTGCAGCGTATGCAGTCAAAAAAATCTGAAATTTAACAGACGTTCACACCGTTAGCTATTTCCACAGCTTGATGTCATATGGCATATTGTTGTGGGGAAACGCTGCTGACATACATATCATTTTTGTTCTGCAGAAGCGTGCTATTCGTGCCATTCATAAATTAGGATCTAGAGTGTCTCTTAGAGATAGTTTAAAGAAATTAATATCTTAATAATGACTTCTCAATACATTTATGAGAATTTGTTATATGCAAAAAAAATATAACCTTATTCGCTAAAAATAGTGATAGGCACAATGTTAATACAAGGAATAAGAACCAGTTATCCGTTTATGTTAGCCGACTTCACAAAGTTAGTAAATCGTTCAAAGGGCAATGTATACGCTTTTATAATAAGGTTCCAGTAGACATTCATTGGCTTTAAATAAATTTAAAGCAATTATAAAACAGAAATTATTAGCAAAAGGCTATTAAAATAAAATCACTGACTATTTGAATGATAAGCAAGCATGGACATAGCTATCGTATTATTCATATAATTATGAAATCACAAATTGTAACCCATAATCTGTTTAAAAGAGCAACCCTAGAGTGTCTTGCTCGTTCTTCTCTGGGGAGTCAGCTTTGTGAATGAGCCGTAAATTTAAATGATAATTTCATGACGTTTTCAAGTGATAATTTTATCCTATGAAATAAAATATTTTGATTTGATTTGATTTTAACGCAAGCTACAGAATGGTTAGAACACATTTTTATTCTCTTACTGATGGATACTCTATCCTTCTACAAAAATTCAGAAACTTTAAGATTATAGGAAGTTACACAACATGACCTATTTTTACTGGATTACCATTTTGTTACGTATGTATTTTCTCTTAACCTGAAGTGTTAGAAGTCTATGTGTGTTTTTTTTATATAAGAGGGCGGTAAACGAGCATGCGGGTCACCTGATGGAAAGCAATCACCGCCGCCCATGGACACACGCAACACCAAAAGGGTCACAGATGCGTTGCCGGCCTTTGAGGAAGGTGTAGGCTCGTTTCTTGAAGGTTCCAATTTCGTGTGTGGTCTTTTGTTCCTACCTTTAGCGTGATGTTCTTCAGCAGAGCGTCTTCCAGCACCGCCTGTAATCTCTTGTTCATCTCGAGTGACAGGTCTAAAGTCATCCCTGCTGGGTCGCCGCCCCATACTGCCGCCATTGCACCGCCCCCGAGCCTTGCTATCTCCTTCTGTTATATAGAACGTTTTGCTGTAGTCTTCTCTTTCAATATGAGATGAATCATAATAACCACTGTATTAAAAAACATGATAATTATACGGGCGTGATGCTAGAATACACATAGTGGACTTCAGCTATTTTGACAATGCCAAAAAATTATGCTGAAATAGTGCCCGAATGGGAAAAATAGTGCCACTCCAGTTTAAGAGTTATTCAATATTTTAAGTGAGCATTTTGGTGTCACGTGTTGCTGGAATCCTCATGCTCATACACAGAGATAAATAAATAAATATCTTTGCACATACACACAGCGCCATCTATAGGTCCACAGTAAGCATCTAGGCTTGTGTTATGGATACTAGATGATAAACTACACAAATACATTTTTTTTTTGTAAAAAAATACATGTAAAAATGAAAAACATCCATAACTCGGGAATACATATCTGTATTCATCATACAAACATATGCCCCTAGCGGAATTCGAACCCGCAACCTTCTAGTATAGTAGCAGAGTTTATAACCACTACACCAAACAGGTCGTCGAAGAGATAATTTACTTATGATTATAATTTATATCCAAAAAATCTGTGCATAAATAGTGCCCCCGAAATATACAAGTCCCATAAATTAGTGCTTCGAAAACAAGGAAGTTATTTAAATATCTTCATGAAAAGGAGCAGCTCAGACGACAGACTTTTTGTGTGTTGCCAATTCAATTCAATTTGTTTATTTCATTCTCACAGATAAAGTTACAATAACAAGAGTTAAATTCAAAGAGAATCTGGTGTCCGAAAAAGGATATCCCTGTGTTACAGATCACCAGGTTCCACCCCGCGGACAGAGTTTGTATTAATAATGACTGATATGTCCTACGTGACATAAATCTGTGACAAAAATTTGTTCTGTGTGTGTTATTGCATAGTGTACGAGCACGCTGTACATTATTTTTATGCCGACTGTACGCCCGCATTTCCATGTGTACACATTAATTTTAGTGCAATAAAGACGCTCGTCAGTGACGGATGTACAGTGGTTTTCCTAATACAATTTCCCGCGCTGACTAACATTAAGTAACGTATATTAAATTACATACAGTTTAACGTGTTTAGGATAAGCCCCAAGACATAGAATACTATACATTCCATCGTCATTTGGATTTTTTTACTGGCCTACAAAAAGACCGTCATTTGCGCTGCCCCATTTCACAAAGACTTCGCAGGTTTTGAATCACAATTTATGAGACTTATATATTTTATGCACTATTTATGCACATTTATTTGGAATATTAATCACAGGTAAAGCGGTCTCTGCCAATGAGAACGAGGATTGGAGCAACACGTGAAGCCAGAATGCTCAATTAATAACGCTTAAACTACAGTGGCACTATTTTTTTCCCTTTGAGCACTATTTCAACACAGTTTTTATAATTGTCAAAATAGCTGAATACCATTTTATGTATTCTAGCATCACGCATATGATAATTATTGGAACCTCTAGCGCGAAACTCACATGTATAGAGTAAACACAAATAAACACTTGTAATTGTTTTTTTTTCACAAGTTTAATTGACACTTGTTAAGTGAAGATGAGGTAATAAAAATTTAACATTAAAATGTTTAAAAAACACAATTTTCATAGACGTATAACAAAACAAATAAAAGCATTATTTTACCTTCGTCAACCTCCTCTTTGGCTGATAGCAGCGTTAGAAAAAATAAAAACAAATGTTAAGGTGATACGACATAAATGTAATTCAAAGTGGAGTCAATAGATGGCGTTGTTTTGAAATTTAAACAACAAATTATTATTTTAAGAAGAACCGTTTCACAGCGCTCTGAGAGATGCCTGGAGGCAAACTATACGCTTTATAAAAGTAGCTTACCTTGTGTGTGTTAACTATGCTGAAAAGCCATGGCATCTGCAGGCAGAGACCATAGTATGCTGAATTTAGGCCTCCAGTTAGCTGGTTAACTGCGACTGGAGCGACTCCTGGCGGACACTAATCGCTCCATGTAGGTGTCTTACCTTGTGTGCGCCACCATGCTGCGAGGTCAATGCACCTGCAGGAAGTAAGCACAGCATATACTTCAGCAGGACTTCGCCCTCAGTTTACTGGTCAGCTGCCGTGAATGCTTCCCTAGGAACCAGCAGCGCTCTAATGGCACCTGTAATGGAAATACACACTATATAAAAGTAGCTTACCTTATGTGCGTCACTATGCTCTGAGGTCACTGCACCTGCAGCCAGAGAGCATAGCTTATGCCTCAGCATGACTTCACCCTCACTTTACTAATCAGCTGCCGTGTATGCTTCTCTAGGAACTAGCACCGTATCGAGCGACTCCCGACGGGACATTAATCGCTCTATGTAGGTGTTTTTACCTTGTGTATGCCACTATGCTGTGAGGCCGCGGCACCTACAGGCAGAGAGGACAGCATATCCGTCAGCAGGACTTCGCCCTTCAGTTTACTGGTCAGCTGCCGTAGATGCTTCCCTAGGAACTAGCAGCGCTCTGAACGACCCCGGAGTCGCAATACACACTCTACAAAAGTAGCTTACCTTATGTGCGTCACTATCAAGCACCTGCAGCCAGAGAGCATGGATTAAGTCTCAGCAGGACTTCGCCTTGAGTTCACTGGTCAGATGTCATATACATTTCTAGTATCTAGTAGCGCTCTGACCAACACCATAGGAGTGAGAGTGGGATAGTTGTATACTTCGTCCAAGCGAATTAATTCACGACAGTAATTAGTTGTTGAGGACCCCTATTATGTAAATAAATACCTGTACCAGGAGCCCCCGCTCTTCCATAGACTTAAGTTACAGCAACATAGGAAAGTGAAAATACAAAAATCCGAGGTACTTAGCACCAGCCCATTCCGATACGTTACATTAATTTATTTTATTATTATATTTATTACAATTTTTTATGACAATCAATAAAATAGTGCAGAGACTCGTTGCAAGTCAATGGAGCTATAAAACTTTTGTACACTCTAAACACAATTTTTACAATTAAAATGTAAGCGAATGAGCAGGACCAATATTATTTTGGGCGATATAAACGTTTATCGCGCCTATCATGTTACTAGTGCTGGAGGTATACTATACGCACATATACACACATACAAAAGTTTCTTACCTTGTGTGCATCACTGTGCTGTGAGGCCACAGCACCTGCAGGTAGAGAGCTTAGCATATGCCTCAGCAGGCGTGACTTGGCCCTCAGCTCGCTCGTCAGCTGCCGCGAGTGCTCCTCAAGGAACTCGCAGCGTTCTGAACGACGCGCGGCGGCTCGCTGGAGGGAGACTATGCGCTCTATTAAAGCTTGGCGATCTGGTTCGCGGACCTGCGACAAATCACTATTATAAGTTTTATATATACCTATTCGGCCTTGTTATACTGTAACTTGTTCTGTATGCCCAATAAAATAAATAAATAAATAGTTAACCTCTCTTCGTGTCAAAATTCAAGATTATAGATTTCCTAAAAGATTGCGTGTTCGAATCCCGTTAGGGGCATATGTTTGTGTGATGAATACGGACATGTGTACCCGAGTTATGGATGTTTTCATTTATAATAAGTATTTATTTACAAAAGAAATATGTATTTATGTAGTATACTCAACCATCTGGTATTCACAACACAAGCCTATAGTTGCTTACTGTAGAACTAGATGGCGTTGTGTGTATGTCTAAGGATATTTTTTATTATTATTATTTATAAATCACTGGGAAAAGGGATTCTTACACGC
Source organism: Oegoconia quadripuncta (assembly GCA_949316235.1). Lineage (NCBI taxonomy): Eukaryota > Metazoa > Arthropoda > Insecta > Lepidoptera > Autostichidae > Oegoconia > Oegoconia quadripuncta. Next base: position 5,796,504 of record OX438750.1, on the reverse strand, counting down.
GTGATGCTAAAATTCACACAGTGGAATTCAGCTATTTTGACAATGTCAAAAATCTGTGCTGAAATAGTAGTTTTTAATTTAATGTTTTATTGATGTATGTTTTCTAATGTCTTACATTTTACAAAATTAGGATTCGAATTAAGTACTAATGAATCAATTAAAGAAAAATGTGGTCATCCACTGACAATATGTGCGAGTGATGTCTCTGTATTTTAGGGCATTTGGTACTAATCTGTGCCTTAGTTTAGTTTAATTTTCCCGTGTTATACCGCGTGTTGTCATACATAGTAATATGTCAAACTTTATAATTGGCTTAATAAGTATGTAATTTAATCTTAAGTAATATATAAGGATATGCTGTAAAGTTTGTTGAAAATAAATAAATAAATATCAATATCACTTTCAGTATCGGTGTCACCTACACTACCTTACCTATGCCAATACCTTCTATTTCCTTTACCTAATATGCCCTATTTTTTCCTTACAGTAAAAAAAACTCATCCGGTTTAAAATTTATCACAGCACACGCTTTCCTAAGGACTAATTAAGTACGAATGAGTGAACCCTAAGAGCAATTATAAACTGATTGTGATCATTCACATTGCTCAATCGATCAATCAAATACTCTTTATTGATGTCGATTCGGTTGTACGTAAACTATAACCAATTTTAAAGTAGGCCTGTCTGTCTTCTGGAACAATATAACGCGACATCACCAGTCCAAATCTGGTTTTAGTTTAGTTCGTGAGCAACCGAATCGACACCATTGTACAATTAACAAAAACTACACAAAGATTACAGCGTATATCATTAATAGCACTCTCATTATTCACAAGGTATAGGTATACCAGGATATAATTATATGTACTACTAGAATTGTGTCACAAGATTGACATCAGCTTTGTACAAGAATCGGAAAATCCGATTCCCATCGTAAATCGGTAGCGAAAATACCGGTTTTTAGAATAACACCGGTTCTACGTACACTAGTGCTACATTAATAAGAATGACACTGAAATACAAACATATTTATAATCAAATTATAAAATTAAAGTTAAATTCAAACCTTAGAGCATATCTTATCAAAGACACTTGGATGCTTTATCTGAAAATGCAAAAATAAATGTCCTTGGCAAATGAGCATTCAATATTAGTCGGACAAAGGGAAAAGCACGGCTTCACTGCCACAGGATTGAGATGAGACTACTTGGAGGAGGCCTATGTTCAGCAGTGGCGTCTTGTGGCTGATATGATGATGATCAGGCTTGTGGCAAATAAATTTGAAAAAACTGACCATTTTTATCACTAATAGAAATTCTCGACATTGATCTTTCTCTTAAAGGCGGTTGTAATCGACACAGATACGGCGTGGGACAGGTGTGGATCGAGAAATGACACGGAAAAGAAAGAAAGAAAAATTTATTTAAAGACAACTTTACAGATATACTTGCACGAATACCACGCGTGGAACCTCGATTAAGAGCTATGGGCCAAGGCTTTTTGGCGGGATCTCGACGAGTGAAGTTGCATTTTTTTTTTATAATTCTTATATTTTGTGCATTCTGACTTTTAAAGCTTAATAATGGCAGAATATTGTGCAGCAATCGTTAGTGGTGGTGTACAGGTGAAAGCGGAAAGTTCCCACAAGAAGCCGCCAAAATCTTTTGTAAAGCATTCTGCCACTTTACTGAAGAATAACTTGATGACTAGACTCTGTATACGCCAAGTATACGACGAATTACTTGTTTTGACTGAGACTGACTAATAAATTGAAGAAATAAGAGAAATAAGACATGGCTGTATGGGCTTAGATCCCTTTGCCTTCTCCGAAAGGTGTGAATAAACGAAAAAAAAAGCTATGGGCCAACTCATGGACTTATTATTTAAACAGGACTGAGTACTCGCCGCTGAAAAACGAGCCGAGCAGGATGTGTAACGTAGAGGCCGTTTGTCTCTGTCTAACAGGGTGACCACAATATATTTGTTACTTGGGACAAATGTTGTAATAAAATATTTATCAAAAAACTTTGGCATTTTGACATTAGCCGGCGTGAGCCATTTATTTCGCATTTCGTCATTTTTTGGGAAACTGCAATAATAGTACAACAGTCAGGACCCTAATCAATCACACATATTTCACATATTTCGACTCATTTCAAGAATTCATGGGCATCCTACTTCTTTGATTTACAAAAATATTATTTTTAGCTTACCTGTGGAAAGATATGTTGCAACCACCATAGGATTCACTTGGGCAAGTATAAACGCAACACTTTTTCACCATTTTACTCCTTTTACTTGTTATAATATAACAAATACTTTAAAAAACTTTTAATGCAAAGAAAATTCAAAATCACACCGAACCGCCATGACATGACATGCTTTTCAGGGTTACCATAAAAATAACAAAATCGAAATAAAAATGTATGTTTTCTGTTTGATTTAAGAATATATGAAAAGAAATTAATGCGAATGTTATTTGTTTATTTATAATTGTTAAAATAATATAAAAATATAAGTGTTTCAATGGAATTTTTGAGTAGCCAAAACTGTTGATCATAATCATTTTTTTTGCTGGCAAGATGTAAGAACGAGACACACGGCCTCCGTTATTTCTATCTCTCTCGGCTCGGATTTGCCTTTGTGTATGGTGCATCCAATTTAATACCTTATTGCGTTGACATAGTGATCATTTTCCTAAATGATTCTTTTGATAGTTATCAGTCCTGTTTAAATAATAAGTCCATGGGGCCAACTACAGAGATGTCAGTGTACAAATACTGGATGAGTTTGTTACCGTAAGAAAAAAAAATAGAGCACATTAGGTAAGTGAAATAGAAGTAATTGGCATAGGTAATAGGTAGTGTAATTATTTTTTCAAACACGCATTGATATGCGACTGGCATGATTCTTAGGATTCCTATCATGCGAAATTTATTTAATTTAATTATGTAATTACGTAGAATAGGATACAAACGCGACCGTTAAATTACACAATTAATACTTTATTCTATGATAGTTTTGAAAAACAAAAATTAAACTACCTATGCCAACACCTTTTATTTCACTTACCCAATATGCCCTATTTTTTTTCCTTACAGTAAAAAAAACTCATCCGTTATATATTTGTGCAAGTGTTAGTTTTATTGATAATTATGGAGGTAAGTATATTATTAATCTACCTATTATTTTTGGAAAATATTAATTAAAGGTGGGTATTGAAATTGACTTGAAATATTGATTAAATTTGCATGTTTTATAATTAGCTTTTAGGCTTCTCGAGTGCAGGTCAGAGCGATTTTATTTATTCTGTATTTCAATACAAATCTTAATTTATCTAATAAGGGCGCCACTGGACGGAATAAACCTTTTTAAGTCATTAACCTCTCCAACCATTAACAAAACACCTCTATGGACGCTAGTCTGCATTAAACAAATGTTATTTGTGTATTTTAGTTTACATACAAAATAAGACAATTGAATTGAGAATTTGCTCCTATTTTAAAGGTGGTATATTTTTTTACGTTTTTTTTAGTTTAGGCGAAAATAAATGTATAAAAAAAGAACCTGTATGTCGGGCAGTCCGTCCGAGTGTCCGTTCTGCAGCCGCTCATCCACGGGCGCGCTCTCCCCGCTGCTCAACGACGACACTGAGCCTGCAGAAGTTCAGATATAACGCACATTCATATATATAACAATAAGTAAGCCTACATACATAAAACCATTCAGGGAGTGGGTAGTCAATAATAAATATCATTGGATATACACAAAGCGCCATTAATTCCACACTAAGGCCCGTATTTCAGAATGTTGCTAAAGCGTAGATTTGCGCTTTATTTAATATTATAATATTTCATTATCAATTGTGAAATAGCCTGGTTATGCGAACGGGCTGGTTATGTCCATGAATATTTATCATCTAAATAATCTGATATTTTATAATATGCTTTCTTAATAAGTTTCTGTATTATGGTATATTTAAATTTATTGCAAGGAAGATTTTGTATATCAATAGGAACCTTATTGAAAAAGCGTATACATAGCCCTTTGAATGAATTACTGACTTTGCGGAGGCGACTTATGTGACCTGCAAGTTTATCTTTATTTCTTGTATTGCCATCATGTTTATCACTATTTTTCCTAAATGATGCTATATATTTTTTGATATATATTAGATTTTCTATGTAACATGTAAAGACTCGCCTGTTCGAGTGGATGCGGCATCGGGCGGCGGCAGCTTCGCCTCAAGCTGTTCACACCGCTTCAGTGACCGCTGCAGCTCGCGGTTCAGCTCCTGGACAATTGGAATAGGTTTTTATTTTACAAAGAGACACAATAATATTTCATTATTAATTGTGAAAATAGTGTGGCATGCGAACGAGCTCAATCTTATTCCACCATCGCCATTTGATCTTCGAACTACTAGGCGTGGGGAGGAATTCCACCCGTATGTAGTTAACATACCGAACATTCGCACTAAGCGGTTCGACTCGTCATTCGTAATGCGAACAGGCATGGAACTCCCTTCCGGCGTCAGACTTTCCTGAATCCTACAACCTTGTGATCTCAAGAGTAGGGTGAATAGGCGTCTATTGATATCGCGTACTTCATCTTCGGTCACATCGTCACTTTCCACCACGTGAGATTGTGGTCAAACGTGTATCCAGTTAATCATAAAACGAGCTGGTTATGTCCAGGGATGACTATCATCTAAATAGTCTGATGTTTCATAATATGCTTTCTTAATAAGTTTCAATTTTATAGTAGATTTTGTAAATCAACAGGAACTTTATTGAAAAAAAAACTGAGTTACTCAGGTTTTTCTTTATAATGTGAACCCTTAACTTTGATGTTCATAAATTTATCTTGTCTTTATCATGTCTGTCATAATTTTTCTTAAATGAGCCAATATAAGTAAATAAATAATATGTTTGTATGATGAGTATAGACATTGTGTTTCCGAGTTATGGATGTTTTTCATTTATATATGTATTTATTTACAAAAAAAAATGTATTTGTGTAGTATATCAACCATCTGGTATCCACAACACAAGCCTATAGTTGCTTAACACTAGATGGCGTTGGAAAGAAAAGCTTGTAATAACTATTTAAGTATTTAAAAACCAAAAAACCCGAGAGCTTATTTTGTATTTTGCGGACGCCATGTTGGATTTTTTACCATGAAATATATCCTATGACACTCCGGGTACCAAGACGAATCTATCGACACCATGCACTTCGAAATAGGTCAAACCGTTTAGGCTACAGGATGCGGCAAAGGAACGGACATACATACACTCGAAAAACATTACCCTCCTTCCTTGGGCAGTCGGGTAAATATGGATATAATAATAATAATAAAATAATTTATTCGCAGCCAATAAAGCTATAGTAGGTAGGTACAAGCGTAAAATTGTAAATAATACTATTAAAATTAAAATTAAAAGTTGTCTCAGTAACTCAGTCAGCCTATTTATAGATATCTATATAAGTATTTGATATATTATACATGTATATTATATATATTATACGTAGGTATTTATTAATATGTATTTTAGTATATAGGCCTTTATATTATGTATTTATTGTGTTTAATATCTATATATTTTTTGTCTTATAAAATAATCCTATATTCAAACCATTATTGCTATAAATCTCAATGTTTTATCTTTTGTCAATTGTGTTCCTATAACAGTGATGTTTTGTTAATGTATTGCTCTATATTTGTAAGTGTCGCTCTTTGTCTGCAATAAAAAACTTTAATTTCATTTTTCCTTCCTTCTCTTACAGAAATAAGCTCGCCTTTCGTGTATTGTAATTTCTGTCCTATGTTTGTTCAATGTATGTTTGTATACTTATAAGTGTTAAATAAATAAATAAATAAAATTCCGTCAGTCCAATGTTGGTGTCAAAGTGGTATACTTCACATATTTATCACTTTCGGAGCTGAAGAACTAGAAGCATGTTAACAAACCTTTATGGCACTGGAGTGTTTCTTCTTGAGTACCCCATTCTCCCCCTTCTCCCACTCTAACTTCTTGTTTCCGTCCGCTACTTCTTCTGTTAGCTCGGCTACCTGAGAAGACATTGACTTAGTTACTTAACAGTAAAAAATGCAATAGTATAGTACAGAGCGTCGGTGGCTCAGCGATTAAGACGCGGTCTCCCAATTTGGGAGGTCCGGGTTCGATTCACAGTCGGGCCATGTACCAATGAGTTTTGAAAATTTAGTTTAATTACTCATGTGCATTTATCTGACTGCTTGCGGAGGAAGTTTAAAGACAGACTAGCATCGCTTCGTAATGTGTATAGTCAGAGAGAAGAAACGACGCAAGCAACTCTCTGGCACACAATTTTGAGTGTGGTCTAGGTAATTAGTGATAGTGAGAGGGCCAGGACGACCGTAGGCTTAGGCTAGACTTGTTAGTTTGCATATCAATTCAAATATTATAGAATGTGTTCTGACGTCCCCAGCATTGACACTTGTGACTGTGAGGCTTCTCCTGTTTTGTTTAGTTTCCTTGTATTACTTTGATTATATGTTTATTTACGCATCTTCCGCTCTTTTTCCTTTTATACTGAGAGACCTGAGAGACCACAGAAGACAGGCGACGGTCATACAGCGGAGAAATTATAAGATTCATAATAACAACATGGCCATACCTATTTTATTTATAATAAGTATTTATTTAGAAAAAAATGTATTTATGTAGTATATCAACCATCTGGAATTCACAACACAAGCCTATAGTTGCTTACCGTGGAACTAGATGGCGTTGTGTGTATGTCTAAGGATATTATATTATATTATATTATATTATATTATATTATATTATATTATATTATATTATATTATATTATATTATATTATATTATATTATATTATATTATATTATATTATATTATATTATATTATATTATATTATATTATATTATATTATATTATATTATATTATATTATATTATATTATATTATATTATATTATATTATATTATATTATATTATATTATATTATATTATATTATATTATATTATATTATATTATATTATATTATATTATATTATATTATATTATATTATATTATATTATATTATATTATATTATATTATATTATATTATATTATATTATATTATATTATATTATATTATATTATATTATATTATATTATATTATATTATATTATATTATATTATATTATATTATATTATATTATATTATATTATATTATATTATATTATATTATATTATATTATATTATATTATATTATATATATACCTACAAATACGAAAGTTAAAATATGTTGGAATAATAAATTATAAATGCAATAATGCAATTAATACTGTGTGTACTCTGAAGACTGGTCCCCCCAGTCTAGTAAGACTCACTCTTTATACAGGCTGCGGTGGAAAACATGTACCGTTTCATCAACTAGCTTCCACCGGCGGCTGCGCTCGCATGTGACGTCACCATAACACCAGTGACGTCACGTTGGATAACACACTCAACCCGCGTACCTTCCTTGCCAGCACTCGGTTCTCCTTATTCCGTCTGTCGGTTTCATCGGCCAGAGCAGCTTGTAGTCTCGCGCATTCGCTCTCCAGTGACGTCACTTGCTCCCGGAGTGACGCGTTGTCCAGAGACAGAGCTTGTGCCTGTTGATATATAAAATAGACTATAAACACAATGGACAATAATGAAAATAGATAATACAATAGATAATAGAAAATACAATACAAATACTCTTTATTCGTCTTATCACTAAAAGCGGTCTCTTCCAGACAACCCACAGCTATGGAACATTTGTAGGTAGAAAAGGGTGCACGATACTACCAACTAAAGAAATAATTATAGATAAGTATGCATAAATATAAAAACAATATCATATTAATAGACTTACTTAATAATATAAATATATATATAAATACTTAATATATAGAAAAAAGTCAGAGACCTAACTTTTTGACTTGAAGTTGTTTGCATATGTGCTCTTGCCGTTCCGCTGTTGAGCAAGCGGCGATCAGTTGATATGGTTTTGTCCGGCAGACTACAAGCGCATGAGTAATTACAATGTTTATTCGAAAACTACCTAGTTCGTGAAAATTATGACCCGAAATCTTAGCGCCATCTGTTGTATGGACTCGGAACTTTTATGAAGTGAAAACAAAATGCTGCCGGCTCATTTTTCTGCGGGAACGCGATATACATTTTTTACCGAATACCCTAAAATGCCGTATTTTACCGTAGGAGCATCGGTGGCTGCTAACCCAGCGGTTAAGACGCGGTCTCCCAATTTGGGAGGTCCGTTCGATTCCCAGGCAGGCCATGTACCAATGAGTTTTTAAATTTAATTTAATTACTTATGTGCATTTATCCGACTGCTCTTAAACGGCGAAGGAAAACTACGTGGTGGACTATGGCCCATACTTCCTCACATACGAAGGAAGGCCTATATCCTTGCAGTGGGATGTTTACGAGCTGATAAAGATGATGCAGCAGTATCGGATACGGCCACCGGAGTAGTGTAAATCGGATGTCAATCGAATTTTGTGACGTCATGCATCATCACATCAGCCACCGGCGCCTGCTCTTATGATGCGTGCGTGATGATGAGTTATTTCTGAGCAAACAAATGGCATGTATTTATTAATTTTATATAAATTTGTGTGTGTTATGTAGTCAATAATATATTATATGTTTAAATGCCTTCAAGAAACGAGCCTACACCTTCCTCAAAGGCCGGCAACGCATCTGTGACCCTTTTGGTGTTGCGGGTGTCCATGGGCGGCAGTGATTGCTTTCCATCAGGTGACCCTCATGCTCGTTTGCCGCCCTCTCATATAAAAAAAAAAAGTGCAGTTAAATGATCTAGTTACAGTTTGTAGGCTTAGTTTATGTATTTTTATCTTTACATTATTATAATAATTACCAACTATAAAATACACCCGTATTGTTACTATTAGTGCAAACCTCACCTACTGGTAGCTTGTATCTTTACCCTAAGGTTTGCATGGAAGAGATCGCTGTTAGCGATAAGGCCGCCTGTTTGTGCGATTCGTGTAGCTTTTGTTAATTGTGTAATAAAGAGTATTTGATTGATTGATTGATTGATGACCGTATTTAACGTAAGATATCGTTTTTTACCGGGGTAATCTATAACCATTTATCTATGCATTTAAATACATGTAATCTCCTCTAAAGATTGCATAAGTTAGACATATTGGCCGGATAAAACTAGTGCATTGTTTACTTAGGTACGTAAATATTAACCTTTTGCCTCATTGTTAACTGTTTGTAATAGGTGCTTTGCCTGTCAAATAATTATTATTGTTTATGTTCGTTTCTCTTAGGCTTAGACACTGAGATGTATACAATTGTTTATTCCATTATTAATAAAGAACTTTACAAAACAAAAAAAAAACCGGGGTAATTGTACCGCTTTCCATCCATAGGTAAACCCATAGCTCCATGGTAGGTGACGCACCTTGGCCTCATGGTCGGTGGTGCAGGCCCGCTGGGCCACGTGCTGGGCGGTGAGCCGGGCCGCGTGCTCCAGGGCCGCGGCCTCGCGACGGGCGCAAGTCTCGGCTCGAGCTCGCTCCCGACTCAGGCACTCCTCGGCCTGGGACGCTCGCTCGCTCTCCCTGACACAAACATCATGCAGGTTAGGAAGGTCGACGCAAACAAGGGGGTAGTTGAAATCTTTTGGGACATGTTAAGTATTCAATATTGGCATTGGGGATGGGACGTCTGCAGGCTACAGACGGATGGTCGGTCCACTCCGACTCAGACACTCCTCAGCCTGGGAAGCTCGCTCGCTCTCCCTGGCACAAACGTCATGCAGGTTAAGAAGGTCGACGCAAACATGGGCGTAGTTGAAATTGTTGAGTGGCAATAATTATATTTTATAGTCTGTGGTAGCTTCCCTCCATTTTGGTATCTGTCAAATGGGACAATGTTACTTAGTCTACTAATTTACTGTGGCTGCTTAAATAATAAAGAAGACTTGATTAACTGCGCTGTTGCTCTTGGTTTATTCATCAAGTCCTAACAGAAATCGTTTGGGACATGTTAAGTATTCAATATTGGTATTGGGGATGGGACGTCTGCAGGCTACAGACGGTTGGTCGGTCCACTCCGACTCGAGACACTCCTCAGCTTGGGACGCTCGCTCGATTTCCCTGGCACAAACATCATGCAGGTTAGGAAGGTCGACGCAAACATGGGGGTAGTTGAAATCGTTTGGGACATGTTAAGTATTCAATAGGGGTGATGGGAAGGAGTATTGGGGATTGATTGAGGTCAAGTACCAACCCGTTATGCATAAAAAAAAATTTACTTCATTAATTGTATAAAGAAAAACCACAAATTATTCATCAAACTCCTCTCAGGCTTGCCCTACTCCGAAACCCTAAGTACGCCACTGGATAAATAAATATCTTTGCACATACACACAGCGCCATCCAGTTCCACACTAAGCAACTAGGCTTGTATTATGGATACCAGTTGGTTGATAAACTACACAAATACATTTATATATAAAAAACATCCATAACTCGGGCACACATGTCCGTATTCATCATACAAACATATGCCCCTGGGATTTGAACCGGCGACCTTTTGGTATAGCCGTCAGCGTTACTAACCACTACACAAAACAGGTCGTCAGGTCGGATACGACTAGCACAGGGCAGTGATTTTAGATGTGATTTAGATAGACATTAAAAAAAAATCGGACACTTACACCAATCATCTAGTTCCAAACTAAGCAAAGCTTGTACTATGGATACTAGATAACGGATAAACATACATAAATATTTATATAAACATCCATGACTTTGGAATAAATGTTCGTATTCATCACACAAACATTTACCAGTCGCAGGATTCGAACCCGCATCCGTTGGTTTCGCTGACAGGTTCACTATCCACTACACCAACCGGTCGTCAAACATTGGTATGTCTATCTCTTTCACACTTATAAGGGTGAGCAAAAGCGACAAACCTATGGATATCTACAGACAGAAAGATAGCCAGCCCCCCAAATGTGTTGGGGTTTCCGGGTCAGTACGCTTCCACCTTCGACCTCATCTTCACTTAACATCAGGTGTGATTGAGGTCAAGTACCAACCCGTTTAGAATAAAAAAAAAAAGACAGTGAAATGTAGAATGGGGGAGAATCGGAGGCCAGGACCGTGAGAATTGGCGTAACAGACAGCCTACACCCAGCAGTGACTGCCTGATTATTAACTATTGCCAGTTCCCACTGTATAAGCATAAAGAAGTCACCTCTGCAGCTGGGCGCTCAGGGTGTCTGCCAGAGCAGCCTGGGCTCGCAGCGCGGCCAGCTCCGCCGCCTCCTCCTCCAGTCGAAGATTCGCCACCTTCAGCAACTCCACCTAAACACGGGCATCATTTAGGGTTAAATTCATAGAACACACCTCAAACTTATCTTTTGACAATAATGTTAATTAAACCCCTGATCTCCACACTATAAATTAAGTGACATGCTCAATACGCCACGGAATAGTCTAGTAGATAATAATAAATAAATATCCTTAGACATACACACATCGCCATCTACTTCCACAGTAAGCAACTTTAGGCTTGTGTTGTGGATACCAGATGGTTGATATACCGCCTCCGTGGCTCAATGTAAACAATATTGGGTTTACGATTCGGAGGTCGCGGGTTGGATCCCCAGCGGGGTACATGTTTAAGTACTCGGTTTGGTTGGTGGTAGGGCATTTTAAATATCCGCCTGGCTAGCTACCACCATCTTATTTAAAGCTACCGCCAAGCAGCAATGTCAATAGCATTTTTGTGTTCCGGTTGTCAGAGATAAGATAGCCAGTCCCCCAAATGTGTTGGGGTTTCCGGGTCAGTACGCTTCCAGCTTCGACCTCATCTTCACTTAACATCAGATGTGATTGAGGTCAAGTAAAACCCGTTGTGCATAAAAAAATCACAAAAATTACAGTGACAGACAGTTGAACGGAGTGAAGTCAGCAACAGGAACTTTAATAATAACTTCACTATGGATGTCGGTGCGTGGGTGGTTGGGCGGGTTATTTAAAGTGGCCTAGCTAGCCCAATCCTACAGGCTTTGTGGTCAATGTTTATCCTAAATTGTCAAGTTCAAGATTAAAGCATATTATAAAATATCAGACTATTTAGTTGATAATCATCCCTGGACATAATCAGATCGTTCGCATGCCAGGCTATTTCACAATTAATAATGAAATTTAAAAACCTGTTTGTAATATAAAAACCTTTATGTAAATCAAAGCCTGATTTTAAAAGAGCAACCCTTCGAGTTTCTTGCTTGTTCTTCTCGAGGGAAAATTGCATTTTGAACAAGCAGTACCTTAAAAAATTTAAAATGTACTATGTAAAATTGACTATTTTAAGTGTACTCTGTGTACCTACATAATAAAGCAATTTTGACTTTGACTTTGAAATACCTCTGCAGTGGAAGTCGCAAGGGCGGAGGTAGCGCTGTCCCGCTCCCGCCTGCAGGTATCCAGGTTCGCTGTAGTGGATGTCAACCTCCTCTCCAGCTCCTCCCTCTCGTGCCGGCAGAGGATGAGGGCTGCTTGACTCTCTTTGAGATCCGCCTCTGTAACAGGTATGGGCAATGACATAACAAAAAAACGCCAGAGTAACGGTTAGATCCAATAAAATTTGAAACTTTACTCGAAAAGAAGAAGATACTTTCTCGTTTTCACATGGCTTCCCTCCTACGCTTTCCTACTACTCCGACCACGGAATTTCACAATTATTCCTTCTCCATGAATGCAGTCAGATTATGGAATGCACTTCCCACTGATATCCCACGCCCTTGCGACTTCAATTACCCAATTGTTTCGCCCTCGCCGAGTCGGTTGCGTTGGCCGCTGCAGTCTCTCTGGCCGCTTCCAGCTCTGCGACCTGCTGAGACAGCTTATCTGCCTTTTCTGAACTTTCCTGAAATATAATTCGAGACATACAGTGACAAGAATGACAAATTATACTCGTACAACCTTCCATTCTGTTTCTAAAGGCTTCCTTCCCTTCCACACTGTTGGGGTATAGCCTCATCCCACTGAGAGGGTTGGGCTCCAATTATGATTGCCTATTTTAAAATACGAATTTGTGGATAATCATTTTAAATGCGGGATTCAAGTAAATTTTTTTTTACAAAATACGAAAAGGCAATGTTTTTTTGCAAATTAGTATAAATAAATAAATATTTGGGACACTTATACCAATCATCTAGTCCCAAACTAAGCAAAACTTGTGCTATGGATACTAGATAACGGATAAACATACATAAATATTTATATAAACATCCATGACTCGGGAATAAATGTTCGTATTCATCACACAAACATTTACCCCTCGCGGGATTCGAACCCGCAACCGTTGGTTTCGCTGACAGGGTCACTATCCACTACACCAAGCGGTCGTCAAAGAAGAAGAAAGTATAAGAAGTAAAATCACTTGCAAATCTTAAATACATACATACGTTATATCACGACATTTATTCCAAATGGGGTGGTCAGAGATATCCCAAACATTAGTGTTTGGGTGTTCAAAACATTAAGAGTTTAATACTTGAACAGCATCCATCCATACTAAATATATAGAAATGTACACGTGACACGGGGTAACCATGTTGCCGTTAAAACGTGCAAATCTATAGAGGGTTTTTGGTGGAAAGTCCCTTAGTCGCCTCTTACGACATCCACGGAAAGTGACGGGTTGGTTCTATTCTTTTCACATGCTAACACCACACAGCACAAATCATAAATATTGCACCCTGAGTGGTACGTATCTACCACGAATGCCATTACTTCCAAATAGTTACTATATTAATAATATACTTAAGTACACGGTCTCTCAAACTAAACCCAAATGGACCCGAATTCTAAGCTTTTCGATACTCGATATTCGACTCGGTATGGGAAACTTTCAAATTTAGAATACACATCTATAGTATTGAAGGTAGAGTATCTAAAGGCTTAGAATACGGGGGTTGATGTAGAATAGACAAAATCTAACTTTTTTCTGGAATAAAATGTTAATCCGAAACTCTTACGGTAGCACTTGAGTTCTCGTGAGACGATAGGTTAAACGCCCTAAAAACTGTATGTCAAAATTTTCGTGTCGGGCACGAGTGTTCATAGTAAGTTATCCGTAACAACAAACGTCAAACTCCGATTTCGTTCCGTTGACCGTACCGTAGTATTTTCGTGGTAGGAAACAGCCCGAAAATACGGAGTTCGTTCGGATTTCGTGTGTTCATAGTAGACCCCCAGAAACGGAAAGTACCACATATAGTGCAATGGTTGACAAGCTTAGCTACTCGTACATCCACCATGGGGACCCAGGGGTGAGGTTTTTAAGCATAGCATCATGACATCGTTTGTCGCGCGAGACTTAGAAGTGAGAGTGGGATAGTTGTATATTTCGTTCAAGCGAATGAGCAGGACAAATATTATCTCGAGCGACGTAAACGTTTATCGCGCCTGTCATGCTACGGGTCTGGGATTCTATTATATAATGTCATCGGTTACGTTCTGACATTTATGATTGGTTGGCTCATCGCACGCTCGGCAATTTGACGGTTTCTCATTGGTCGACGTAATCTAAGGGCTGGTTACCTTATAAGCGTCCATCTCCATCCTCAGCTTGCTCTGCGTCCACTTGAGCCGCCCCTCGAGCTCGCGCATATCTTCGCGCGCCTTCGCCATTTCGCGTTCGTTGGTTAGCAGCTCATGACACTGGTGCGAGGATTCACAATATTTATTTACTACAACAGCTTAATTTATGATAACGACGTTGACGATCTGTTTGGTGTAGTGTTTAGCATCTCTGACCACTATACCAAAAGGTTGCGGGTTCGAATTCCGCTACAGGCATATGTTTGTGTGATGAATATGGACATGTGTACCTGAGTTATGGATGTTTTCATTAATAATAAATAATTATTTACAAAAGAAAAAGTATTTATGTAGTATATCGACAATCTGGTATCCTCAACACAAGCCTATAGTTGCTTACTGTGGAATTAGATGGCGCTGTGTGTAAGTCTAAGGATATTTATTTATATATCCCTAGATATAGGATACATTTTATGGTACAAAATCCAACACAGCGCCTAATACATAATGCTGTCGGGAATTTTGGTTTTTAAATAGTTACTTATATTTAATCTTCATTAATAAATAAATAATAATAAATATCCTTACACATAACACACAACGCCATCTAGTTCCACAGTAAGCAACTATAGGCTTGTGTTGTGGATACCTGATGGTTGATATACTACATAATTACATATTTTTTTTGTAAATAAATACTTATCATAAATGAAAACATCCATAACTCGGGTACACATGTCCGTATTCATCACACAAACGTATGCCCCTAGCGGGATTCGAACCTACAACCTTTTGGTATAGTGGTCAGAGTTGCTAACCACTACACCAAACAGGTCGTCGTTCATTTCGTCGTCGTCATTCATTTGGCATAGATTTTAGCTCACACTTAGTTTCAATCTCTTTTATTCACTCACCTTGTCATCATACAGTTGGCAAATCCTTTGCTTCTCACTATGTGCTGACTTGAGCTTGTTATTCAATAATTCCATCTCATTGGTGGCGGCTCGTTCCGCACAGGCTGCCTTGTCAGCTACCCGTCGCGCCTCGATCGCCGCGCACTCTACACTCGCGTAGCGCATAACGGCAGCATCTTTCTCTCTTTCAGCTTGTTCCGTGCGTTTGCTCATCTGTTTAAAATATTAAGTATATATTGCGGTGTGGGGCCTTGGAGAGACACAAAATATGAACACACAAGTTGCTCTGACGATGGTCGTTAATTGTCTAATTAACTTACTGACTAAAAGATGGGTATAGTGTATAGACTACCTTACGTATGTTCGGGGAAAGGTGATTTATACACTACAATATCGTCATTGTAGCATCATCATTCCAAACCAACCGGCGAAACCAACGGTTGCGGGTTCGAATCCCGCGACGGGTAAATGTTTGTGTGATGGATGAATATGAACATTTATTCCTGAGTCATGGATGTTTTTATAAATATTTATGTATGTTTATCCGTAGTACAAGCTTTGCTTAGTTTGGGACTAGATGATTGGTGTGAGTGTCCGAAATATTTATTTATTTATTTATTATTTATCATCATCATCATCACTGCTGAACATAGATCTCTTAAATAGGTTTCCAAAGTGACCGGTAGGAAGGGATCCACTTCCAACGATTTCCTGCGACTTTCATGACCTTGTGAGTGGACGTAACTTAGGATAATTTTATTACCTACTTATGTATAAAGAAATTGGAACTGTCAGAAATATAATGACATACACAATGTAAATGTATGTATGTATGTATGTATGTATGCATGTATGTATGTGTATGTATGTAAATGTATGAAATTTATTCACGTAGTTTGTATCTGCATCCCTATTTAATACCGCACAACCTACCTATTTAAAATGTACTGTCCTTATACCCAAAGGTTGCCTCGAAGAGATCGCTTTTAGTGATAAGGTCGCCAAATTGTACATTCTATTCTTACCACTTTTCTGAAACTGTATTTTCTTTTCTGTTGTGCAATAAAGTGTATTTGTATTGTATTGCATTGTAAATACAAAGACATAAAAACTTGAAAAAATTACAGACAGCCAGCCAGTAGGATTGATACAGCTTTAATAAAATGATCTCATGATTTACATCGTTTTTACCGTTCTGCCCAAGGAAGGAGGGTAATGTTTTTCGAGTGTATATCTACAGATTTCTATGTTACCTCCTGCAACCTAAACGGCCTGACCAATTTCGAAGTGCATGGTGTCGTTAGATTCGTCTTGATCCCAGGAGTATCATAGTATACTTTTTATGGTGGAAAATCCAACATGGCGCCCGCGAAATACAAAATATGCTGTCGGGTTTTTTTACCCGATTACAGGGAATTATTTTATTATTAGCATTGTTGTGTTCCAGTTTTCACAGATAAGTTAGCCAGTCTCCCAAATAAGGTGGGGTTTCCAGGTCAGTGCTCGAATACAATTACATGAAAGCGAACAAGATCACTCGGGCATCCATGAAGTCCGGATTTATACGGATGGCTCCAAAACCTGTAACGGTAGTGGAGCGGGTGTGTTCTCGTATGATCTAAATATTAATCTATCACTAGCATTAGGAAAGCATAGCTCTATTTTTCAATGTGAATGCATTGCTATTACTAATGCAGCCAATGCGGTCCTTCAGAAAGGGATATCTGATTACAATATCAGAATACTCTCTGACAGTATGGCCGTACTCCGAGCACTAGAGACCTTTACCTCTGGGCTGATACAAGAATGTCACCTTGCCCTGGAATGTGCCTCGGTATTAAATCGAGTAACATTACAATGGATAAAGGGGCATAGCGGCTCACTGGGTAATGATGCTGCAGACGAACTAGCCAGGCGGGGCTCGGAGAGCCCAGCCATAGGCCCTGCACCATTTCTGCCCATTCCTTACAGTCAGTTAAGGACATGGATGCGTAAAATTACCCAGGACAAACACAATACCCTATGGACTAATATCACCAGCTGTAGACAGTCAAAGGAGGCGGTATCTTCTCTATCGCCTACACTAACACGACGCCTACTCAGCCTTAACCGTCAGGACCTTAAAGTGGTTGTTGGCGTGGTTACTGGCCACTGCCCCCTGAACAAACACTTGTATACAATGAGCTTTACCGACAGCCCTATATGCAGGGGCTGTCTTAATGCTGAGGAAACAGCCGCCCACGTTATCCTGGAGTGCGAGGGAGTGGCATCACAACGGGTACAAATCCTCAAATCGCCGAGGTCGCTCCGAGAGGCCTGTGAACGTCCCAGGAGACTTCTGTGCTTCTGGAAGGAGCTGGGCTGGCTGAGCTAGCTGGCATTCCCACGCATAATGGACCGAATAGGAGTCTAAATGCGGAAAAGGGAGCCCACCATCAAGTATCAAGTATCAAGTACCAGGTCAGTGCTATTTCACCTTCGGCCTCATCTTCACTTAACATCACGTGTGATTGAGGTCAAGAGCTAACTCATTGTGCATAAAAAAATATTCATCACACAAACATTTACCCCTAGCAGGATTTGAATATTAAAGCATAAGTTTACAGAACATTTTCGAAACACCTATTTAAAAAAACAATCTCTGGAACTATGGTAATGGTTCTAAATTAGTTTTAATGTTTTCTACTAGCTTTTTAATCTAAAGTGTAGGTTATTTTATTTTATTTTATTATGAATAACATCTATTAATATTGAGTCTTTACCTATGAAATTGGAGTTTTTTTTCTTCGTTAATCATATGTACCAATTCCTTTTTGTACAAATGTACCAATTTTCAAACCTATATCCAAATTTGTTTTTTATATGGAAAATGGAATATTATTTCGAGGTTTCATGTGAAATATTTTTTAATTTCTGGGCTAAATCACATAATAAAAAAAATTTGAACAGAGCTCTTTTCATGTGCTTCCCATTATCATTTCTTAGATTCGCTGAAACTTTTATAAAGCGGTTACTTTTAAAAATTAACGCTGCCTATACTTAACTTTATGTTATCTGATAATACACACAAAGTTTGGTTAAATTTGGATTTACTGTTCCCAAAAAAAAATCAAAAATGTTTGTATGATTGTCTTAATGAAATTCTTCACACAAAACGCCAATTTCATAGGTAAGGACCTAATATATATTTATTTACCAAATCTAATTTCAATTCCAAATCCTTCAAAGTGTGTTCCTTGGCATTTAGCTCATCAAATTGTTGCTTTACTTTTTCTCTCATAGAAGCATTTTCTCTTCGTTGTTCAGCTAGAACTCTCTCCAAAGTCCCTACTTGTGGTCTATAAATATCTCTCTTCGAATCACTCTCCACTCCTTCAGACTCTTCTATTGAATTTCTTTCAAGATCATCTAAATTTATATCATGTTTTTCAATGCAATTTATTTCATTAGCTTTATCAGGTACTTCATTTTCAAATATGTCATCCATAAGCTTGCCATTAGGAATGGGTTTGACCAAGTTTTTAGGTGATGGTTTTTGCACGGCCACTCTGTGACTGTATGCATTCTTGAGGCTCCCACTAACAGACGAGAAAATCCCATGGACATTCTTAACAATACTGCCTAGATCTTGCGATAGTAATTCCTTTGGTAACCGTGCATATCTGACGTCAAGTGTCTGTGACATTTCTACATTCTTAAGTGGCATATCAGTGATCTTCTGTGTGGCGCTGGCTATATTCTTTTGGGTAGTAAACTCCGATAGTATTTTGTCTGTGTTAAGTTCTTTACTACTTGAAATTAAACTTGTTACTAATTGATTTTGGTTAATCGTTGATACGTTTTCAACACTCCTGCTATATGGTGACTTACACATACTCACATTATCCTTAGTTGAAGATATTTGCTGCTCATTTAGACTGATAGTTGATGCAGCCAAGTTTCTTTTGTTATTGAGTTCGGATTCAGAAATGCAAAAATTTTCTCTATCTTTCCCGACTTCAAACACATCATTACCTTGCAAATCGTTATTAGAATCTGTTGTAGAGTTATCTGAATCCTGCTTTAAGTCTATAATGGGATTTTCAACCAACAATTCATGTAGATTCAAATTATCTATGGTAATAGTTTTAATACTGGTATCAGTGGTGATGAAGTCAGATTTATTTAAAGATAGATCAGTCGAACTTAATAAATTTTCTGTGGCATCATTATCATCGGGGGAAATTGTTATAGGAGGAGATAAAGGCGAGTTACTTCGCTCACTTAAGCAATTAGTAAGTTTCTCAGGGACCACTTCGAGGCAATTTATGGCGGCGTCTGAGGGTAATATACTCGAGCCACATGACGTTGGAGTTGCAGAAGAACATGAATCAACAGACTCTACACCGGAATCACAACTTATTTCATTTTTATGATCGTTTCCTTTCTCCAAAGGGTCAACGTCGACACAATCAATATGGGTCGGCTTTTCATCCGTCTCTGTAGACATTGTAGCAATTTACACTACACGTTTATAGTCCAAAGTTATTGGAATGATTCTTGTGAAGTTGGAAGCCATTAATTTATTATAATACCAATTTTATGAAGGAAAATAAACACCGATGTAGTTTTGAAGTTTCCGTGGTCGATTTTTGACAGAAAAAGTATTTTTGAGGAGGCAGATATGCGTTTTGCGTGCCATAAGTTTTTAGAAATCGGTTTACTATGACAATACAACTTGGTACGGTAATTTATTTACTGTAGCCAAATTGTTTCTATTACTTTAATTTCGATGCACAAAGTGTGTATGATCCAGGATATTTTTTCAATTTCTTATTACATTTTTTTAATTCCATTGTAAAGAACCTTTTCTTGCAAGTAAATGTTACCAGTCTAAATATTACGTTATGGATAGTAGAAAGAAGCACAGTAGCACGGCGTGCATCGTTGTTTAATTTTTCTGTTCCCTGTGCCAATTTTCAGTATCAAAGATACCAGACATATAGAAAATAAATGAAGATAAGGTGTAATCCATTTCATCACTTTCAAAATAACTCAAATAAGTAGGATGGATAAGGTAGGGATGTCCGCTATCCTAGGTCACTTAATTCAGATTTATTTTTCTGGACAATAAATACTTATTGACCTATACATACACTACATTTTTTTACTTAGTGAATGAGAAATGTCTTTGCACAAACACACAGCGCCATCTAGGTCCACAGTAAGCATCTAGGCATGTGTTATGGATACTAGATGGTTGATAAACTACACAAATACATATTTTTTTGTAAATAAATACCTGTATAAATGAAAAACATCCATAACTCGGGAGCACATGTTTGTATTCATCATACAAACATATGCCCCTAGCGGGATTCGAACCCGCGACCATTTGGTGTAGTAGCAGAGTTTCTAACCACTACACCAAACAGGTATGGTTCTTATTTAATTCAATATTTACAAGTCTTAGCTACAAGTAGCAAAAAGAAATAATGTCCCGGTATATGTATGGACGCTAACCAACAAAATCATCTTCCTGCCTCTAAAAAATAAATACGCCAATAATAAATTCAACTCAAAGGGTCTACAGCATAGATGCCAGCAATGAAACGCCATCTAGCGTCTGTGTTGTTTTGCTTGAGGTTATTGTTCTGGGATCAGTGACTCTCTAGTCAAAAGCATTTTGTAGAAAGTTTTTTAATACGCAGTTGGCAACATTCAGACAAAACGTCATGCTTGTCTGAATGTCATTCATTTTCAAATGGAACTGCTAAAGTAGGTCGTGAGTATTGATTTTTTCCTAATTTCGTCAAACAAAGACGATATTGTACCATCCAGTGCTACAAAATTGATGTCTACACGATCACCCTGAACAATCATCGTCAAAATGCCTGTGAGTATCTATCATTCTTAGCTCGTCATGTGATCCCCGGAAATCACCCAATTCGATGTCGTAATTTGCGTTTTCCATTCTGCAACCATATTTTTCTAGTACAATCCGCATAGCAACAGTAATGTTTCGTCATTTTGAAGTTTGATTTACCCTGAAATTGGAGAATTGGTTCTTTTTCGTTATCTTTTCCTGCTTATGAGTCATAGGTTACGTCGAAATAATTTTGTTCAGGGTCGCGCGACGCCAGTACCACGACATCTGCTAACTACGCATACAACGAGGGCCTTGATAATACCTACTGTGCTACTTAGATATTTTCAGCTAACTTGCTGGTTTTGCAACATGTGCCATTTGGTTATGTTATTTTCCGTTGGGGATAATCGAAATGCTTTCATTAGCACGCGATTTTGCACATGTATAGATATACGTGTACCATTGTAAGTACCTACCCATATAACGCTAATGCGTATTTGACTCGTTCGCTCTTCAGTTACCTAACTATATTTCCTATTTATGACTATTTTCACTCCATTTTACTTGCACTTCTTTTAGGAAACTAACTACATAGGTACTTTTATTTTCAGACAGCCCAATAAATTTTATTTCGTTCAGCATTATGCCAAAAATCTGGTTAAATGCCAAAAAGTCATCTCATTCTATAAATAGTAAAGTAAATTACAATTAAATATATGCAAGTTATTGGTGTGTCTATAGACACTAGAAACCTAATGACTCATTCCTTGTTGATATATTGATTTAAAAGTCTTGTTGAAAAATAATTAGATCATCAACTAACATTAGTTACAAACTCATAACTTCTTGAGATATTAAATTAAAAATCTTGTTGAAAAATAATTAGATAATCAACTAAAGACAGACACTGTTATTTATTGTTAGATAGTATGGTACAGCACAGCTCTTAAATTGAAGAGGTATAGTAGAACAAACACAATACAAAAGTAGTTTTTGTAATACTGATTCTTCTATTATAAAGAAAGATAAATTTATTAACAACTTAAGGGTTCACAGAAGAGGAGAAACCTAAGTACCTAAAACCTAACCTAGATTAGGTTATCCTGTGTTGTAGGTGGCTTCACCTTGGATTACACCAACATTAGTAAGTATCAAAGTAAAAAACACAAAAAACAATTTTACAATAATTTGATAAAGTTAGAGAAGTTACTAACTTAGCTAAATAATTAAAAAAAAAATCTTTTTATGATGACTTTTGCCCTTGGGAACACTTTTTATAACTACAAAATTAAAAGTAATCCCCAAAACAAACGATAATCTTGGCTTAAATTGCTCTTTTAAAGTTCAGGTTAAAACACATCTGTACATAATGTTACAATGAATTATTTACCTTGAGCTCTCACCTTGAGCATTAGTTCATTCAATGGAGCTAACGCAAACTAAAATAGAATGGAACATAGTTGGCCTTATTGAATATTCCGTTTGTCTCACTGGACTTGTATGTCTCTTTTTGGAGTCTAAACTACACATTTGGTGTACCATGTTACTACAAGAGGGTTTGTTATAGTTGAAATTTGACATAATTGTATTTAAAATCATTATTCAGTGTATCATATCTAGAAACTTCCATAAAAGATAGGCAGATACCAAACTTTTGGGCTGTTTTAATGAAGCCATATCAAGATTGTCTTCTCAATACCTATATTTTTTATCCTGATAATTTTTATGGTGTTTACACAACAGTGTCAGAAGTACATCTCACTCTCGAGATCCTTATGTTACATGATGGTAGAACTAACCCAGATGGACATCTACAAACAAACAAAATATTCTTTATTGTACAACAATAAGAAACATAAGAAAAAGGCGATAGTACAGTTTGGCGGCCTTATCACTAAAAGCGATCTCTTCTAGGCAACCTTTAGGTTAGGAAGCATTACGCACATGATATGTAGGTAGTGTGCGTGGTAAACTAATTTTAATAAAATAAATAAATCACCCATATAAATACATAAGTTAATTGAATACATACAAACATACATACATAATATATATAAAAAATAATACATATAATATATACCCATAATCTAAGACCATCCTTGTCTCACATGAGCAGTCAAACTAATATTATTAACAGAAATATAATGCGAAAACGTCTTAACGAAACCGATGAATTAGGTACAGAGGTTGATTATGCCCCGGAATAACATATAGGAATAATATATACAGTTTCATTGTGGAATTGTAAGTAATTTGCTTGTAATGATACCGCTTCGAGTTTATCTCCAGAGGCTTAGGTCTATATTAGAGTACATATTCATGTCATGCTCTCTATTTAAAGTTAGCTTGAGCTGCAAACACTCAAAATAGTATGGCGCAATTTTAACACAGATCTCTTTACTTGAAAATTTCTCATGCTGTTGAACCGATTGTAACATTCATAAATCGCGAACCATTCGAGCGAGTATTTACTCGGTCATTTGACCTGTAGTCAATTGGCACAGAACTGAAAATTCCGCCACTCTTACAGCACGCGTTGTCGCGTCGTGACGTAAAGGCGGGTCTGGAGCTAATACGAGTCGCGTACGTCTGAACGCGCACTAACGGTTCGAGAATAAATTGAGTGCTTATGTCTAATTTAAACAATTGAGTAATTGTCAAACAATGCTTGCGACTTTGTAGGTTCGATAATCGGGCCGAATTTTATTTCGCGACTTTTTGTTAAATATTCTGTAGGTTTCATTTCTGGCCAACAAAAAAAAATCAGTCGCCGATTGTAGGACGTGGGCCGAGGCCTTAGTCTTCCGTCCCTAACCCACACACACAAGATTTAATAAGTTTGATTTACACAGAGACATGCGAGACGTGGCGGACGTTATTAGGTCAAGCATTGCTCTGATGTATGATGTCTTCTCGCCCCGTTTGCGTCGCTTCTTTAACCGCGTTTCAGGGCATTTACAGCGTGAGCTGGCAATGTCGCTATGGTTACCATATCATTACCTACTTTTTACATTTATGGTAGCATTTTGGATCCTAGTTGCGGAGGCGTAATATCTTAAAATTAATTAAATGTAACCGCACTGTAAATTCCTAAATTGTCCTTGTTAATTTGCCAAGGACGCTGAGCTATCGGCGTCAACGGTTGAAAATGTCCGGGTGGTCGTCCGCGTCCGTCCGATGGACCAGCGCGAGAAGTTGGACAGTGCTTGCAACTGCGTGTCCGTGGACGGCGTCAACAACACGGTCGCAGTCGCGAGGAGTAACGTGATTCCGCCCGAGCCCGCACGCGTGTATGGCTACGACGCCGTGTTCGACTCCAACACTAGTCAGGTAATGGTTGTCCACCTCATTATGTGTTCGTCTATATGTATTTTCGTCAATTGTAAACCGATTTTGATGTGCAGGATGGTTCTATATAAAATTAGTTAAAATCTGATGATGCACTCTGAAGATAGAGAATGGTACCTCACCGAAGTCGATTGTTTTGGCTATTTTTGGTGATTCAATTGAAAAGTTGGTTCTTTTGTCACAAAACATATAACAATTTTCATTATTAATTATGTCACTTGTAAATAAACATGAAAGTGAAATTGTTTTTTATCAAATATTTGCGGTACAACTATGCGAACAATCGGAAATCGTGGTCGTCTATTAAGGCGTTGGTGTCGCGTACAGAAACCCAAATGTGCTTTTTGGAAACTGCTGTAGAAGGTGTTCTATTCAGGAGTAGAAGAAAGTTTACATACGCATTACTCGCGCATCGTTCCTCTCGACTGGCGCTGTTCCACGCATCAGTCTTGTCGAATGGTGGGTGAGTGGTGTGTGCTATCATCAATCAAGATTTCTACGAAGACCTCAAGATTGTGTGAAGTTGGATTTACCCGTGTCCCGATTCCCAAAAGTTTTCCTGTGATATCCTATTAATTTGCCTATCCTTATCCATCATTGATAACTTGACCTTTGATTATCATCCATGTATGATCTTTAGACTGGACATATGTGTACTCCCTGGTCATGCTATGCCAATTACAACCATATTGTAACTACCTTACAGTATATACCTTCACATTGACTCACTATACAATACGTGGATAATTTAAAAAAATTAACTCTTCCATTCCCATTTCTTGAAAAACAGAACTTAATCCTTACTGACTTTTTAAACAGTCAAACCCATCTCCCCCATCCTCTTTACAGTCGTGTTCATTCAACGAGTTGACGTAACGTTCTTAATGTAATTTGCGTTACGTCGGAGAGCGATCTCCGCGCGCCGCAAGACATTATGTGACTTAATGCTCTGTGCATGGGGAATGTTACGCCAGAAATCAACGGGCTTTCTACAACTATGCGACTACTATCTTATCCCCATACCCTTTCCTGTGGATCAAGACTTAATTCTATGACGGATACCTACATTATATACGTAATAAATGTAAATTTCAGTGCATTGGTTTGTAATAATATTAGTTATTGTGCATTTTTGTCTGTCAGTGTGATTCATCGACCACATAACCAAGATTAAATTACCTCTTCGGAAAGGGAAATCTTCCGTGGACACCCACAACAGTGTGGCATTGTGTATGTCTCCAATCTTTGTCTGGAAATATCTCAATTATGCGGGGTCCGATTTGAGTGCTTTCTTTGTTCAATTTAAGGTTAATTATGGGAAAAGTTGTAGAGCATGTTTGATAAAAATTGGTTAAGCCATTTAGATGATATTTAACTTTTAAATACTTTACTGTATACTTGGGTCATATTATTAAGAATACTCGGGGGTTTTCTACATTTTCAATATGTTTATAAAAATATTTGATTCTAAGAACCTGCAACAAAAAAAATGCTAGGAGTACACCTCATCACCTAGTCTAGACATCCGAGATTCTCTAACTCATCTTGAACAAATGGAATCTGCATGTGATTACTTGCACAATGGAAAGTCGTCCCTCTCACAATCCTTTCCTACATTCAGCAGTGTATGCAAAACTGCTGTTTCATAGAAGTTTCGTTCTTTAAATATTATATCGAAATATGTATTATTAATTGTATCTAAGTTACAAGTTTTGTTTATCTTGATTTTTAATTAAGTAATGCTGTTGTGCTATGGATCTCAGTTAATATTCAATATGTACATATTTGATTATTTTGTGCAGAACGTTAAGAGAGTTTATCCCGCACGATACCCCATACAAATTATCAAGTCCAAATTTTTCGAAGTGAATAAACCGATTGTAATTCATTACTATTTACAATTATACATTTAAGGTTTCAACCTTAAATGTATAAGTAGGTTACATAGATCTAAAAATATAGGTATATTTTTAAAATATCGAATTAAAAAAATATATTACAAGTTTTCTGTTACTCTGGAGATTTCAATACTCTTTCTCGAAATGTTCTCTACTAACTTTTTAGATCTTTGTACGTGCTTTGTGTATAAAGTTTCATTAGAATCGGTTTATTCGTTACGATTTTGGATTTGACAGTTTGTATTTTGTATGGAATATCGTACGAGATAAACTCTCTTGAGGCAAATTACAGATTTCATTATAACCACTAAATACATTCACAACAAAGGTCAGTACATTATTATATGTAATCAAACACTGATAATTATTTTATATGTTAACCTACTTTACATGTATATAGGCCTACACATTATCAATATAACATCTTGTTGTAATAATAAGACACGACAGAACAGATTATTCATTATTTGTTTTTACCCAAAACAGCACGCTGCGGTCGGAGGACCCAAAAAAAACTGAATTACTTTAATAAATTTAATTACAAAAATACTAAGGGCTTCAATCTTGCCACCAATTCGAAGTATGAATATGGTATGTATCAATAATGGAAATGTACCGTCGCCGTCGACACATCACGTGTCGCAGCGGCATCGCCTTAAGCATGGTTGGATGTATCGGGGTTATTGCTGGATCGGCGGTCTTCCTTATGTCGCTATACGTAACTGCCGACTGTCCTAAGAAAACGGATATGTTTTGATAACTCTAGGTCCATTTTTAATAATAAAGATAAACTTGCAGGTCACATAAGTCGCCTCCGCAAAGTCAATAATTCATTCAAAGGGTTATGTATACGCTTTTTCAATAAGGTTCCAGTTGATATACAAAACCTTCCTCTCAATAAATTATCACTTAATTAGAAACTTATTTATTAACAAAGCATATTATAAAATATCAGACTATTTAGATGATAATCATCCCTGGACGTAATCAGATCGTTCACTTGCCAGGCTATTTCACAATTAATAATGAAACCTTTTTGTAATATAAAAAACCTTTATGTAAAATCAAAGCCTGATTTTAAAAAAGCAACCCTTCGAGTTTCTTGGTTGTTCTTCTCTGGGGAAAATTGTATTTTGAACAAGCTGTAACTTAAAAAATGTAAAATTGACTATTTTAAGTGTACTCTGTGTACCTACAAAATAAAGCATTTTTGACTTTGACTTTAACCGACTCCGAAAGATTAGGAGGTACTATGTACATCTGTATTGCTTTTTTATGTATGTTCAACCATAACATTGTATTTTTTAACGCTTTTATTAGCATCATAAGCACTAACAAATCTTGGAAGTAAATTTTTACCTGCTCTTACTTGTATCAAATTGAAACTTGGTATGTATGTATGTAGTTCAGACGGCAATATTACAATTTGGTATCTTGGAGGTTATCTGAACCCCTCGAGTTTGGACTCATATGATTCGTTTAGACGAGTCCAATACATTGCACTTGGGGGGTCGAGGGTCTGATGATGAGCCAGGAAACTCTAGTGAGTTTTTTTTTATAGTTTGATAGGTTTTATCACCAGGGCGGTCCCATAATATAATATTTTTGTTAAAACTGGATGATGCACTTCGGTAATAGTGGAACCTTACTGGAGTAGGTATGGTGTTTTGCCAATTTTAGCAGTTCAATTATATAAGGTCTAACAAAATTAACCCGACGAACGTTGCAGAGTGTATGTATAGGATGTACCTATTACGAAAAAAATAAAAAGTAAAAAGTTATCAGATTTTATTCAAAAAATATAATTTAGAAATGTAAATTTTGTGAGTTGGACCTTAATGGCTGCGCGCTCTAAGTACTTTGCCACAACACACAAACACGTGCCGCGGTATCTTTGAAGACGCCGAAAGGCGACCACTTGCCGCTCGCCGCCGGCGCTTGCCCCGGCGCCGCCGCCGCGACGCGCTGTGATTGGTTGCGTCCTGTGCCCCGCCACCCGCAAGCTTCTTTGGCGTCTTCCATATCAATGGAACGTTGCCTGTTTTTTGTCATTGATAAAACAAGGTACAATCGAAATGAAGTAAGTCTGTTAAGTGTATTTTGATTTACACTTGCATTTAAATTTTTTACTCGGAAACGAAAAACTAATTTTAATGAATATATTATTTTATTGTCATGTACGTGCAATTGCCAAAGTTTGTCGGGTTAATTTTGTTAGACCCTATATGATAAAAAAATCCAATATGGCGCTCTCGCCAAAAACAAAAAGCCTGTGGGGTTTTTTTTATGATTGTTTAATATTTCGCACTAAGAAGTTCGTCTCTTCATTCATAATGCGAACAGCCAAAGCACGGAACTCCCTTCCGGCGTCAGTCTTTCCTGAATCCTACTTAAGATCTTCAAAAGTACAGTTTTTCAGGTGAGGCTCTATAGTCTCACCTGAAAAGCGTTTGACTATTCAAACGCTTATGCAGTTAATCATGAAAAAAGTCTTTAAAAAGATCAGATAAAAAAAAGTTTATTTTTATAACTTAAATTTTTCTTTCAAAGCGCTTAGGTGATGTCACTGGTGACCCGAGAGCTGGCTGTTTCCTCGCTCAACACAAGTATCTGCATCCAGCGAGGAAACGCTGCCAGCGTTTTGGGTACCTTGCCCAGTATTATTCATATTTAACCGGTTTTAAATTAATTTTTATACTTTGTTTTAAGATACAGTCCCGCCTGTTTCCCGTAGAGGTAGGCAGAGACCATATTTGCTACGATCCTGACACACCTCTTTTGCTTCATTCACTGTCATAAAATATCTTGTATTTCTATATTATGTATTTCACGAATTTTTGTCAACAATTGCAATATTTCGCATACACTTATTACGTGAGAACTGTGACATCTCGCATGAAATATATTTGCTATTTTCGATCTGTAGTTCGAGATTGATACTCTGGGTCCATATCTATAAATTTTATACCAAAATTTCTATGTATAGACTTGCATGTTTAAAACAGCGATGGTTTACCCCCCGTCATGTAGAAAGGTGAATCGTGTATCTTCTTCCAAGCATAAAATTTATGTTTGGAACACTCATACGCTTTTGTTTGGGATATTTCTGACCCCATTTGGGATAAAAGTCGTGACTTTATATATGTATGTAATTACAATATGTTATTTATCAAACAAACTATTCTAAATATGTCGAATTGGCGAATAAACAGTTTGCCATTTTTTTCGGTAGTGAAATCGCGTTTACAATATAATCGGTTTAAAAGCAAGGTTTAATTAGGTTATGGAGTCCTCTATGTAATATAATATATTAAAATATTCAGGAATATGGTTTGTGGCATAGGGGTCTTGGTAGCACTTTGTCTCTAATTTTATGTAATGTTCATATATACATATATATATATATTATATATTATCTAAATATCTTATATATGATTATATAATCATTTAATATAAGTTATTATTGATATCTATTCTTATTTGCTCTTATAATAATTATTTAGGTATATACCTACCTTATGTAGGTTCATAAGTAAAATTTTTTTAAATTCTACTACTTTAAAACAATATAGGTACATAATGTTTTATATGTTTTGATCTTATATAATTAAGTTATAGTATGACTTTTCACAAAACTCTCCAAATATTGTAATTTTGTGGAGAACTTTTTGGCCTATTATTTTTGTAATTACCTTAAGCATAATTTATATCATGTGATGCTGTTGTTTTCCCGAATAAACTAAAATAAAATAAAATAAAAATAAAATGCGCAAATCTTCATTCACGCAAGCTATGTGACGTCACGCACAGGTGACGCCATTTTGACGTGCCCACTCACAGTAATACTCCAGTAAGGATACACTTTTATCTTCCTATAATTTTAAAGGCCGTGAATTTTGCACATGTATAGAATAAATATGTTTTCTAATAAATCGGTAGCTTGCTTTAGATATAGTATAAGTATTTAGTAATAGAACATGGACTATATCATTTAAAATTACCAGTGAATTTCATTGTGTCGGAAAATATAGTTAGAATTCCTGTAACTATTTTCAAAAAATCGATCAATTCAATAAACTTCTTCAATATTTATGAAAATTTCATCGAGGGCAAATGCCGGATGAGTTTTTTTACCGTAAGGAAAAAAATAGGGCATATTAGGTAAGTGAAATAGAAATTATTGGCACAGGTAGTTTAATTATGTTTTTAAGAAAGCACGCCCCGCCCGATATAGATATGCGACTGGCATGATTCTTAGGGTTCCTATCATGCGAAATTTATTTGGAACTCATATTTTCTCCCAGTTTTCTTTATTTATTTAATTTAATGATGTAATTATGTCGAATAGGCTACAAACGCGACCGTCAAATGACACAATAAACGCTTTGTTCTATGATAGTTTTGAAAATTTCACCTTAAATTTCACTTACCTACCTAATACGCCCTATTTTTTTCCTTACGTTATAAACCTCATCCGGTATACGTATATCACGACTCAATTAATAATGTTTATAAAATATCAAGTAGCCATTAATTAATTTTTTTAGACAATTGTTTTAGGAGATCTTAGCATGTACTACAACGAAATGAAGTTCGCCGCCTCCTTGGCTCAATGTAAACAACATTGGGTTTACGATTCGGAGGTCGCGGGTTCGATCCCCAGCGGGGTACATGTTTAAGTACTCGGTTTGGTTGGTGGTAGGGCATTTTAAAATGTCCGCCTGGCTAGCTACCACCAACTTATCTAAATTTACCGCCAAGCATAGTTGTGTTCCGGTTGTCAGAGATAAGGTAGCCAGTCCCCCAAATGTGTTGGGGTTTCCGGGTCAGTACGCTTCCACCTTCGACCTCATCTTCACTTAACATCAGATGTGATTGAGGTCAAGTACAAAGCCGTTGTGCATAAAAAAAAAGTTCACAATGGAAACTTTAATCTAATATTGTAGGTTTATTACTACATACCTATACCATAGCTAAAGCAAGCTACAAAATTGTTAGAAACGATGTTTATTCTATTACTGATGGGAACTCTATCCTTCTCCAAAAAAATCGGGAATTTAAGATTATAGCAAGTTACACCACAAAATGGCGTACATATTTTAACTCGTGTCTTTTTGTGAAAGCCAATTTTAAATATTTTAATAAGCGTAGTGAGACTAGTGATGAGATGACATACAAGAGCACAATACTGTAACCTATTGTATAAACCTCCTTGCCGCAAATACGTTTATGAAAATAATGTTTATAATATATGTATAATATTTTATAACAATCTGCCTGACGAAATAAAATTAGTTAATGACAAAATGTTTAAAATTCGATTGATACAATGGCTTCAGGCAAAGTGTTTCTATGATATTAAGGAATATTTAAATTATCAGAATGCTATGTAAAGTGTCACAAATCATATTTTGCACATCTGCATGCAGATGAATACATGATTCCTAAATTTCTTATCAGACCTTGTAAACTGTATTCTGGCAAATAAATAATATCTTTTTTTCTTTCTTTGTTATAATATAATATTAGTTTACAGTAGTTGACTATCTTGAAACTGATGTTATTGACGATATACTGAAAATTTAGAACACCCTCGAAAGACTTATGATATTATTGGGTCTTTACCTATGAAATTGGAGTTGTTTTTCTTCGTTAATCATATGTCCCAATTCCTGCTATATTCAAGGCTATATCCAAATTTGTTTTTTATTTGGAAAATGGAATATTATTTCAAGGTTTCACATGAAATATTTTTTAATTTCTGGGCTAAATCACATAATAAAAAAAATTTTAACAGAGCTCTTTTCATGTGCTTCCCGTAATCATTTCTTAGATTCGCTGAAACTTATATACAGCGGTTACTTTTAAAAATTATCGCTGCCTATACTTAACTTTATGTTATCCGATAATACACACAAAGTTTAGCTAAATTTGGATTTGTCGTTCCCAAAAAAAAATCAAAAATGTTTGTATGGAGAAAACAGTCATAATGAAATTCTTCATACAAAACGCCAATTTCACAGGTAAGGATAGGTCCTAATATATAAATACATCAAACAACTGCGATAATATCTTTCGCAATAGTTTAAACGATTTTCATCCAATATTTTATTTATACACGCTAAATGAGGAGAGCTCTATAGCAAAGGGTGTATGGTCTAAAAGCAGGCAGGCTCGACCACCTAGGAATCCTTTGATGGCCTTGGCCTGTCTAAGGAAATTATAGTACATGCGTTTAGGTTGCGTTCTGGTCACATTCCATTGAACAAATTTTATCATCTGATGGGCAGAGTGGACTCTCCATTGTGCGAGTCTTGTAACAAAGAAGATTTATTCCAGTTTTTGTTGGAGTGTGGGCAGAACGCAGCTTATAGACTACAGTATCTCGAAGGCAGAGGGCAAAGATTTTTTTTTATGATTGAGTGAATTCGCGTTTGACCACAATCTCACCTGATGGAAAGTGACGATGTGATCGAAGATGAAGCACGCGATCCCTGTAAATGCCTGTTCACACTGCTCTTGAAGATCCCAAGGTTGTAGGATTCAGGAAAGACTGACGCCGGAAGGGAGTTCCATGCCTTGGCTGTTCGGATGATGAATGAAGAATCTAACTTCTTAGTGCGAATATTTTAACTACTTATATGGTGAGCATCAGAATGACTGCCCAAAGTGACAGATTAGTTTTAAAATATTACTAAGATTCAATACCTATTTGGTACTATTTAATACCTTTGTTAAGATATTTGGTACCTAAGTAATAACTAAGAAAATCAATTAAACAAATGGCCAGTCATTCTGATGTCTGAATGACCACCCACATTTAGAATCTCCACGAAAAAGGCTACGAAATTTAATTTTGCCTATATACAAATTTAGTACCTATTTAGTACCTAAATATATATTTTTTCTAGATTATCAAAACAACAAATAAAAAAAATATTAGCAAAAAATTTTTTATTGACATTTTATAAAAATATAAAAAAGGAACATTAATCTTTTCTTGCATATAAAATGCAATGTGCGTAGAAACTTTTACAGCTTTTTGTTATTCTGGTAGACAAATCGTCAAAACATTGCCATTTTGTGCCCCTGCGGCAATGGGATTTATAATGTCCAATACTATTGAAACTGGGTGCAGGAACAAATTCAATAACAGACAAGAGTTTATATTCAGTATCTTTTAACGTCATATTTACAACTCAATTATGCACATAATAAAAAATATAATAAAGGAACTCTATTCACTTCTCTATTCTATAACACACTTTGCAGGTAAAGACACTATTATTTCGAACACATGTGCATTTGACTCGGTCTCACAAACGCTTGCTGTCGGAATGGTAGAAAATTATAAATTCAGCAGAACTTTATGCGATACTGATGATGAGTACTTATTTTAAATTCATAAAAATGATTGCTGCCAATGATAATACAGCAGATATACAGGGCGTCCCAAAGTTATGGGACATGAAGGGGAAGTACCTTAAATATCGTAGATAGTGAATTTTGCTCAAAGAAGACTTTATGTTATTTTTAAAAGTTAGTAATTCTGCATTCATAGATTTTCTAAAAATTATTTGCTTCGGCTGGGAATCGAACCGACTCAAATGTGAAAAAAAAAACACCCTACTTTTATGATGCCAATCGAAAGAATAGCTAAAAAATAATAACTCTGCCTAAGTAACATAGTATTTTAAAAGAAAGGAACAACGTGAAATTAATCATAAATATCTTAAAAAGTATGCATTCAAACAAACGCTGTCATAAACTGTTCCATTTTCAAATTATAAATTATTTATTTTTGTTTTTAATTTGCCTTCTGTCTAGCTTACAGAGGACGTATTGAAATACAAGTTTTATCATTTCATCTACACGTGCACTTATAATAAGGAAAACTATGTTAGTACCTATTTTATGAAGTGGGTACTTATTTACGAATAATCAATGCTATCTTTGGAATGATAATATCGCTACTTTTCGAACGTCGTCGGCAATAAATAACTTTCTTGAAATTTGACTCAATCATTTTATGTTGTTCCTTTCTTTTAAAATACTATGTTACTTAGGCAGAGTTATTATTTTTTAGCTATTCTTTCGATTGGCATCATAAAAGTAGGGTGTTTTTTTTTTCACATTTAAGTCGGTTCGATTCCCAGCCGAAGCAAGTAATTTTTAGAAAATCTATGGATGCAGAATTACTAACTTTTAAAAATAACATAAAGTCTTCTTTGAGCAAAATTCACTATCTACAATATTTAAGGTACTTCCCCTTCATGTCCCATAACTTTGGGACGCCCTGTATACAAACTACGTGGAGAGATTTTGGAAACATATTTTGATACAAATATTGACAACAATGGGATGACTTTCGTAACATGTGAATGCAATGTTGCATATATATTTGAGAGAATTTTGATTGATAAAAATATATATAGCGCTGACATTCAAGAGTCGTGTTCAAATATCGACTGCCTAACAAACAAAGTAAAAAGAAAATGTGCATTCTTGCCTCTTGATTTTAGTAAACACACCTTAAGCGAGTCTGCCGAATCGACAATAATGTCTGAAAACAACATGTCAACTTGCAGAAAGTTTAATTGCAATGGCACAAAAACTGTTGATTATAGTTTAAAAGATATCATGATTTTTGAACCCGAGTCTGATAAAAAAATATTTCTTTCTGAATTACCAAGAAATATGACGTTAAAAGATACTGAATATAAACTCTTGTCTGTTATTGAATTTGTTCCTGCACCCAGTTTCAATAGTATTGGACATTATAAATCCCATTGCCGCAGGGGCACAAAATGGCAATGTTTTGACGATTTGTCTACCAGAATAACAAAAAGCTGGAAAAGTTTCTACGCACATTGCATTTTATATGCAAGAAAAGATTAATGTTCCTTTTTTATATTTTTATAAAATGTCAATAAAACATTTTTTGCTCATATTTTTTTTTATTTGTTGTTTTGATAATCTAGAAAAAATATATATTTAGGTACTAAATAGGTACTAAATTTGTATATAGGCAAAATTAAATTTCGTAGCCTTTTTAGTGGAGATTCTAAATGTGGGTGGTCATTCAGACATCAGAATGACTGGCCATTTGTTTAATTGATTTTCTTAGTTATTACTTAGGTACCAAATATCTTAACAAAGGTATTAAATAGTACCAAATAGGTATTGAATCTTAGTAATATTTTAAAACTGATCTGTCACTTTGGGCAGTCATTCTGATGCTCACCTTATATGCGGGTGCAATCCCTGCCCATGCCTAGTGGTCCGAAGATGGCAAAGACATTGTATAATTTTGTAATTAACTGTTTGAAGCTAAGGAATGGGCATAGTTTAGTAGTCTACCTCACCAAAATTGTTCCCACCCATGAGGCTGGCATAAGTTGAATGCACTTCCAAGCCTCTTAAAAAATATATATATATATATATATATATAAACTCAATATTAACCGCACTGTATGAGAGTTTATTGATGAACAGTCTCCTCTCACTGGCAGTTCTCTGTTGTAGTTGTCTTGGTTGGTATTGTATCAATTCATTTCGAATAGGCATCAGGATGAAAATGTACTGTCCAGAATTGGGTCACGCAAAATCGATATGTAGTCTCTGCCAAGAGCCGTTAGGAGTTTCTCAGCGATGTCTCTACTTTTGGCGGAGCCTTCGATGGCTAATATATACTCTTATATATATAATGTTCTCTTGGCGTATGTCAGGCAAAAGACCTGACATTATCTAACAAGATGTATTATCAATAATATTACGAATATAAGAAAAATGATGCTTCGTCGTTACATCTCGAAATTTAAGTTCAGCAATTAGAGGCGTTAGACGAATCCATGATGACGTCTCTAAACGCTGGGATCGGATGTTATCGGAAGGTCTGAATAAGGACCAAATCAAAACAATTACAGATAAATTGTTGATACCGAAAAAGTGACCGTGCCAGACATTGCTTAACTTCGCTAATCGAAAACGTATAGCGAATGCGACTGCGCCACGGTATCGAGAATTTTAATTACCCGACTTCTATAGGTCAGTCTTATCAAGATGGAGCCATAAAGATTTAATGAGAAACGTTGATTACAATTTTTAAGTAAATTATAGAATCAAAGTTCAAAAAGTGTTTGTAAACGCTTTATTGTACTTCATATGATACATACATTTATAAATTAAATAAATTTCACTTAAAATTAAGTACAAAAGCGGACTTTTCCCATAAAGGGATCTCTTTCAGTCAACCTTGGTATATGTCATAGAACAATTTTTGGATATAGATATTGCATTTCAAGCAAAAGTATGATGAATACTTTAAACCTATCTCTAAGTGACACTGCAGGTCTCAATTGATAAATTGCGCGAGCGGCTCGTTTTTTGTAAAACAAAGATTGTATTTATATCCGCGGCATTTCCCCACAGCAAGATACCGTAAGACATCAAGCTGTGGAAATAACTAAAATATACTAATCTAGCAGTATTTACGTCTGATATTTGTCGAATTTTTTTGACTGCGTACGTTGCAGAGCTGAGCAGATATTGCATTGCAAGCAAAAGTATGATTTTAGTTCAGTCCCGTCCATGGCTCTTCGTGTACGGTTTGTTGGCTTAAAAGCATGCTAATTCCGGCAGGAGCATGCTTATTGCTAGTAAATGTATCAGTTCAAGAGCATGCTCATTTTAAGCATACTCAAAATCATACTTTGTAGAGTCTTATTAAAGAGCATGTCTATTCTGTACCTTAACAAAGAGGCTACGAGCTCCGTGAATAGCGCCGTGGGTGCCATGTTGTACTCACTCTATCACATGACACACGAGATCGCCGCGCAAACTCGCGGCGAGCGCGAAAGGAAATACACGATCAATAATAAATGACAACCAAGTACTCACGAATCCCGCCAACGATTTCGCTTTAAATCAACAGCAAGCGCAGATAAAAATAAATAAGTTATTGTTATCCATATGCGTAACAGTATCAGTATTTAAGAGATCAAACTCACCGCATGGTATAGGTGTATATAACATTATAATGAAGCTGAAAACATGATATAGGTGTATACAACATTATAATGAAGCTGAAAACATGATATTGGTGTATACAACATTATAATGAAGCTGAAAACATGATATAGGTGTATACAACATTATAATGAAGCTGAAAACTTGATATAGGTCTATATAACATTATACTGAAGCTGAAAACATGATATTGGTGTATATAACATTATAATGAAGTTGAAAACATGATATAGATGTATATAACATTATAATGAAGCTGAAAACATGATATAGATGTATATAACATTATAATGAAGCTGAAAACCACTAACGGTGTAGATTTTGATGGAATTTGCACTAGATTCATAGAAAATTCATTTGACTAGAGCAAGTGTTTCAAATAAAAATAACTATTCAAAGTTAATACGCGGTAATCTCAATACAAATTGCTTTCATTAAAAAAATACTCCAAAAGGCCCAAACACATTTCATCCGTTTTACTCAACCAAGCCCCCGTAGCATGATAAACGCGATAAACGTAGGTAGAATAGTTACAAAACACATAGCATTGCTGAGCCACTTTGCTACATAATATTATTACAGGCACTTTTCCAAAGAAATAAAAAACCAGCGTAGTCCTACTACTGCGTAAAAAGACGATAAGTAGAATATGAAGAGTTTTCTGGTTATTGTATTCATTTCGCTTTGAACTGGTTTGAAAATCGCCAGCGTGGTAACACCCTGAGGGCTTGACCCCAATAATAGTGGGGTCGATCTTCGCACACTATATTTAGTGAGAATACTGTGATATCTTGTTTGAAATATAATTGGTGTTTTCCGTCTGTAGGTCGAGAATGATAAAATGGATCAATCTATTATACCAATTGTAATTATCCCTTCTGTGGTGTCAATAGGCTTAGTTGAATTGATATGACGCACTCGTGGTTTTAGTGTTTTTAAGGCAGAAAATACACTCAGGGTTGAACCATAAATATAGATATAGATAGATATTTCAGACACTTAGACCAATCATCTAGTCCCAAACTAAGCAAAGCTTGTAGGTACTATGGATACTAGATAACGGATAAACTTACATAAATATTTATATAAACATCCATGACTCAGGAATAAATGTTCATATTCATCACACAAACATTTACCCATCGCCGGATTCGAACCCGCAACCGTTGGTTTCGCTGACAGGGTCATTATCCACTACACCAATAACTATAAAATACCAAAATGATTTGCATGTTTCAACAGCGATGGTGTACCCTCTGTCATGTATGCATCTGCAAATATTTAGAAGGGCGAATCGTGGTTCTTCTTTCAAGGATTAAACATATGTAAACTCAAACAACAAAAGGTTTGGAATATCTCTGACCACCCCATTTGGGGTAAAAGTCGTTACATTATGTATGAAATGAAAATTAGAAAACCCTCAAGAAACTATGAAATAACATACAACTTTTTAAAAGTTAAATACCCTCGAAATAGCTGGACCGATTTCCATCAAACATGGCTATGTATCTTTTCGAAATTAAAAAACCATTGTCAAATCGTTTCAACCATTTTCAGGCTAGAATCATAGTCATAGGTTTCAAACTTACAACACCTCTATTTTAGGTCGGTAGTTAAATAACACATACGTATTACATCAGATACACAAAGTCAGATACGTACTTAAATAACGTCATATAAGTACGCATGACATCAGATAAGCATAATGTCATAAGTACGATGCGCGTCTAATGGCAGATATTTTATCAAAGGTCTTTGCAAAGTCCAGCGCTAATGTTTACTTCGAAAACGCAACCAAAACTCGACCAACTTACATTTTGGCTAGATGCTCTTGGGAGTTGACCATCTATTATCAGAATTGTCTCTTTTATTTATCTGGGGTGATGTACCGCCCGCACGACGGGGTATTAGGGTAGGAAAATGTTTCCGCGCCCAGAGTTTCCAGATATGTTCCGATGGTCTCACATCTCTCACGACGAACAAAATGAACCTTCAAGAAACGAGCCTACACCTTCCTAAGACCGGCAACGCATCTGTGACCCTTTTGGTGTTGCTTGCTTTTCATCAGGTGACCCGCATGCTCGTTTGCCGCCCTCTCATATTAAAAAAAAAATGTAAAAGACTAAATGCTTCTTCACAATCCAAGGGTTATTTTGATGGCTGGTGGCTGTCTTGATTGACCTTACCAGCCTTTCTGACGTTTCACCCGTAAAAGGAGCTGTGGGAGGTTTAAATCGCGACGAAATTGTTCCACTTTAATTCCACAGAATTCGCGACGAAGTTATTCCACAGAATACCAGCGTCGTGGTTGCTCCAACCCGACACATGCTGAGTGGAGACCTTTTTGAATTTAGTGTATTGTAAACTTATGTATAAAATACTTTCTTTCTTTCATTGGCAGCGTAGGTTTTTACTGCTTCCTCATACAAGTCTCTTAAAAGTCTTTTCTGTCAGTCAAAGGCTATTCCGTAATGGGACCAGTGAGATTGTTTTGTAATTTCAACAATATCGTTATCGATTACGTTCTGACGTGTGCTTGGTTGGCTCACTCGGCAATATGACGTTTTTGTCATTAGAGATTGACATCGATGACGTTACGAAACACCACGCTTGACCTCGCTCGGAGTGCTACGGCGAGCGATCAAGCGTTGCAGAGTCATCATTGAAAAATCTGTATATGGGCTGTGTACTACTTCTAAATGAACAGTGAACAAGGGACAAGTATAAAGCGCCCGGAATAACGCTTACGGCCAATGGAAACCTGCACGTATATAGGTCAGGTCACCCATCGGTGGGTTCCAGAGATGCGCAAGTCTTAAGCAACAGCTTCGTAAATAGACGATTCAGTAATTCTGAAGCATTTCATTTTGCTCGTGAGAGATTTTGTTTACGCGAGCTGAACTTCGATGCTAGTGGTCGATAAGAAGCTTAGTTAAGATCCAATATAATGGGTCCTTTTACGTTGGCATAACATCTTACGCTCGGTTGATTCTTCCACCCAATCTAACTAACTTATTTTCATCCAAGATTGGAGACAGGTTATACATATAGACAGCTCTTTCGTGACAGGTAATGGCTCTCGGTT
Organism: Oegoconia quadripuncta; assembly: GCA_949316235.1. Taxonomy (NCBI): domain Eukaryota; kingdom Metazoa; phylum Arthropoda; class Insecta; order Lepidoptera; family Autostichidae; genus Oegoconia; species Oegoconia quadripuncta. The sequence goes on along the minus strand of OX438750.1, from coordinate 5,755,737 downwards.
CGAGAGACGGAAAATATCATTTGGCTGACTTTTGCGTAGGATGGATAGGTATCTCCGCGGTCTGTTTGAAAATTGTGAGCTCGCCCCGTATTGATCCGACTCGAAGGTCCAATTACGTAGACGGTCAGCGGGAATAGGGGAATAATAAGCTGGTTTTATCGGGAGACGTGGATGTTGTTACACACAAAGACAACGATGGCGAGACAGAACACTGTTATTCAAATTTTGATATTATTCCAATAAACTTTGTATAACCAGTATTGTAAATCTCCCCCTTTTGTAATGTTGTCATTCGAGATGTTAAAGTTCCCAAGATGTTCTTCTCGTGTGAGATTATATCTCTAGTGTCTGAAAATTCATTAAAAATCATTAAAAATTTGGCGTTTAGCTTGCTTGCGTTCGATAGTTAATCGCTTTCTCTCGCAGGGCACTAGCTGAAAATCAGTGTCTTACCGCTATAGATAAGGATCCACACTGAGCGATGTCCCATTTGTGGTACAGATACACATACAACTCTATTATAAGTTGTTTAATTTTAGTTTTTATTTTTATTACTGTGAAATAAGGCTACATTTTGTAAGAATAACACTAAGCAGAATGATTGTTGCGTCGAATATTTTTGTATGTGTTTCTGTAATATGCAAGTAAACGCTTTATCTACACTATCCCTTGTTCTTGTTCCAAATTAAGTTAGTAGGTAAGACGCGGCAATTTCTTTTATCCTCTGCGTAATATGACGTCGTAAATAAGAAGAACCCCTTTGCATTAATCGCTTCGCAAAGAACAGGGATAAGGGTGCTCTAAAAAATTAGGAAGCTAAACCTTCTGAACTAAGTCTTTTGTCTCCTGAAATTTAAGCTTAATAGTTCAGTAAGGATACGCTTTTAACTTAACTTAATCTTAAAGGTCGTGATTTTTTGCACATGGGTAAGAGTCCTGTCAGTGATAGAATATAAATGTTTTCTAATAAATCGGTAGCTTACTTTCGATATAGTGTTACTATTTAGTAAGTAGTAGTGTCTCTTAGAGATAAGTTTAAGGAAATTAATATTTTAACAATGGCATCTCAATACATTTATGAGTATTTGTTATATGCAAAAAAAAAATTAACCATATTCGCTAAAAATAGTGATATGCACAATGTTAATACAAGGAATAAGAACCAGTTATCTGTTTATGTTAGCCGACTTCACAAAGTTAGTAAATCCTTCAAAGGGCAATGTATACGCTTTTATAATAAGGTTCCAGTAGACATTCAAAATTTGCCTTTAAATAAATTTAAAGCAATCATAAAACACAAATTATTAGCAAAAGGCTATTTGAATGAGAAGCAAGAGAATAGGTGTTTTATTATTCATATAATTATCAAATCACAAATTGAAACCCATAATCTGTTTAAAAGAGCAACCCTAGAGTTTCTTGCTCATTCTTCTCTGGGGAGTCAGCTTTGTGAATGAGCCGTAAATTTAAATGTAATATTAAGGGGGAGAGCCTGGCAATCTGAAAAACAGGTTTATTTTCCTAGTTCACAAGTGAAATAGTATATTTGGGCCTGAATTTTGTAATAATGCTGTTATTTAGATATTTTCTTACTATTTACCTTGTGTGTGAAACAATAAAGATTATTATTATTATTAAAGTGACGTTTTCAAGTGATAATTTTATCCTATGAAATAAAATATTTTGATTTGTACTAAAACATAGACTATTATGATTAAAATTACCACTTGTGAATTTTTTGCGTCGGAGAATATCCTTACAATTCGTGTAACTTTTTCCAAAAAAAATCGATCAAAATATCACGACTCAATAAACTATTTTTAGAAAATATGAGGTGGCCATTGATTAATTTTTTAGAAAATTGTTTTAGGAGATCTTAGCATCTTATACAACGCAATGAAATTCACAGCGGTAACTTTAAATTAATGTTGTAGGTTTTATAACTAAATACCTATACTATACCTAAATCGAGCTACATAATTGTTGGAAAACATTTTTATTGTATTGCTGCTGGGTACTCTCTCCTACAAAAAATCAGGAGCTTTACCTTTAGGAGGCGGAAGTAATACCACAAAGTACTGGAGTAAATACAATACAATATATAAAAAGTTTTTATTTTCTCTCACAAAAATGTAGGGACAATATTTAACAATAGCTGCTTAAAATTATGACATATATAAAATCTCCCAAGTTTATAAAATCATAACGGGATATTCGCGTACATTCTCAACACAAAACTTTAGAAGCCGACCCCATCGAAACGCGGACCCCTGTCTGTTAGTTTCGTAATGAATGCATGCAAATATTGTACACACATACCTAACTATAGTAACCATAGTATTAAGTACATCCCCAGTGTTCATAATCATGCAGCCGCCAATCAATAGGGTGCACCGCGCATCCAGGTCGCGCTGGCCCGCCCGTCTGGGCCGTTGCCGAGGCTACGGGGGTGTGGGAAGGGGCAGGGGTGCTGGATCGGGTGTGAATACCGTGCGTTTACATGACTCAAAATCTTGATAGATATTTTGTTCGAACGTTGTGTTACGTTATGGAGACGGTATACTTGCAACTGGTCGCGTTTCCTTTGCTAATAAGATACATATATTTTGAATGTCGAGTCAAGAAAAAATAAAAAAAATATATCAGTATCTATAAAAAGAAATTAAAAACCGGTCAAGTGCGTGTCGGTCCACGCGTAGGGTTTCGTTCCTTCCCTCACAATATGCATATTTAGAAGTGTAGATATTTTGTTCGAATTGCTATAGGTATTATGGAGACGGTATACCTGCAACTGGTCGCGATTCCTTTGCTAATAGGGTACCTATAAATTCCTCTAAATTGTGAATTAATTAACTAGAAAATTAATTTAATCAAGAAGGACATGCTAATTGTGTAAATTGATTTGTATTTTTATTGTTTAATGGAGGACAGGCTAATTATAAAATTGCATGCTATTGTATATGGCTGATTTAGGTGATACAATTTATACTATTTTACCAACTATATTACTTACCTTAATCAATGCAAATAAATGTATTCTATTATATATTTACCGGAACACAACAATGCTATTAACATTGTTGCTTGGCGGCAGATTTAGATAAGATGGTGGTAGCTAGCCAGGCGGACATTTAAAATGCCCTACCACCAACCATACCGAGTACTTAAACATGTACCCCGCTGGGGATCGAACGCTGTGTGTAGGTATGTCTAAGGATATTTATTTATTATTATCTACTAGACTATTCCGTGACGTATTGAGCATGTCACTTAATTTGTAGTAACTTTTAAGTGTGTTCTATGAATTTAACCCTAAATGACGCCCGTGTTTAAAATGCCGTTCCACCAACCAAACCGAGTACTTAGACATGTACCCCGCTGGGGATCGAACCCGCGACCTCCGAATCGTAAAGCCAATGTTTTTTACATTGAGCCACGGAGGCGGTTAAAGATACTTAAAACAGAAATTTATTAAGCAAGCATGTTATAAAATATCAGACTATTTAGATGATAAACATCCGTAGACATAACCAGCTCGTTCGCATGCCAGGCTACTTCACAATTAATAATAAAATTTAAAAATCTATTTGTAATATTGGGTCTTTACCTATGAAATTGGAGTTTTTTTTCTTCGTTAATCATATTTACCAATTCCTGCGATTTTCAAAGCTATATCCAAATGTGTTTTTTATTTGGAAAGTGGAATGTTATTTCAAGGTTTCACATGAAATATTTTTTTAAGTTCTGGGCTAAATCACATAATAAAAAGAAATAAGAACAGAGCTCTTTTCATGTGCTTCCCATAATCATTTCTTAGATTCGCTGAAACTTTTATAAAGCGGTTACTTTTAAAAATTAACACTGCCTATACTTAACTTAATGTTATCCGATAATACACACAAAGTTTAGCTAAATTTGGATTAGCCGTTCCCAAAAAAATATCAAAAATGTTTGTATGGAGAAAACAGTCTTAATGAAATTCTTCATACAAAACGGCAATTTCATAGGTAAGGACCTAATGTAAGAACCTGTTTTTAAAAGAGCAACCCCTCGAGTTTCTTGCTCGTTCTTCTCAGGGGAAACTTGCATGTTTCCCTTTTCAATATATACTTATAGTTCAGTAAAAATACGTAATTTTTGTGGTGTAACTTCCTATATCTTAAAAGTTCCTGATTTTTTGTAGAAGGATAGAGTAAAGTACCCATCAGTATTATAATAAAAATCCACACAAGAGCATAGCTCTGAAATTCAAAGTCAAAGTCAAAAAATATTTCGTAGGATAAAGATTAATATTAAAATTAATAACATTATTGCTCATTCCCAAAGCAGATTTCCCAGAGAAGAACGAGCAAGAAACTCAAGGGTTGCTCTTTTAAATAAGTTTGGGTTACAATTATATTATATTGTATAATTAGACTGAATATCGCCGAGCGGTCTATGTCCATGCTTGCTTATCATCCAGATAGTCAGAAATTTTATAATAGCCTTTGATAAATAATGTCTATTTTATGATGGTTTTGAATTTATTTAAAGGTAAATTTTGAATGTCCACTGGAACCTTATTATAAAGGCGTATACATTGCCCCTTAAATGACTTAGTGACCTTGTGTAAACAGCTGACATGAACAGCAAGTTTATTTTTATATCTGGTATTAACATTATGTATATCACTATTTTTCTTAAACGATTCTATATTTTTTCTTACATACATTAAGTTTTCCTAAATATATTGCGATGCTAATGTTAATATATTAATTTCTTTAATTGAAGAGAGAGAACTTGTAGCTTAAACTACCCTTTGTTCCCTAACACGCTAGCTCTTTTGCATTAATTATTTCGTTCAAGAGAAAACAAGCCATGGTTATCCATATTTTACATTCTGACAACACTACCCACGGCTAGTTTTGCCTTGACCGACATAATTAATGTAATGAATGCCATAGAAACACTCGTGCCGCATTCGCTGTTCGCTTTCGAGGCGTTTTAATACAATTTTTTCCGTACTGTCGGTCATATTGTTTTCAATCAAAAACATTGTGACCGACATAATGTCAATACAAGGAGCAAAAATCAATTAGCTGTACCTCTTAGTAGACTTAGTAAAGTTAGTAAGTCATTCAGAGGTCAATGTGTGCGCTTCTACAACAAGGTTCCCATGGATATACGGAATCTTCCGCTTAATAAATTTAAACTTATTATAAAACAAAAATTATGTAAAATGGGATATTACAAAATTTCAAACTACATTAATGATAGTAATCCATGGGATTAAACGGCTCCTCTACACGATATATAAAAATTGTTGTAACCTTTCTAGATGGTAAATGACTGATTGAAAAGAGACAAACCCTCTGAGTTTCTCGCTAGCTCTTCTCAGTAGTGATCGCGTTCCGAGCTAGTGGTAGTTTAAAAAACAAATGACGTTCATAAATGCATATTGTATTGCCTACCCTACATGAATAAATAAATGATTTTCATTTCAATTGAAGGCATTCGTTAGACCAAGTCGGTGGCCTGCAGGGCAGGTTAAAATAGTGACTGTTAGGTGGCCACTAATCTGACACAAATTTCTGATCTGACCGCACTGGGCCCACGTGGTTGATTATGGCCTGTAACCTCTCCTAGTGAGAGGAGGCTGTGCCCCAACAATGGGTACGTGTATGACTGATGATGATACTAATAGATCCAGCGCGCTAGGGAATAAGAGAGTATCCTTTTGGCTGTAGGTGACTTGTTAAACGCAATGGAACAGTGTGCGAGATTTATTTTTTGAAGGCAGCTAGTAACAGCATATTTTGTATTTTGCGTATCCCATGTTGGATTTTTTGACCATAAAATGTAACCTGTGACCAAGACGAATCTAACGATACGATGCACTTCGAAATCTGTCAATCCGGACTACAGAATGCGCCAAAGGAACAGACATATACATACACTCGAAAAACATTACTCTCCTACCTTGAGCAGTCAGGTAAAAAGACCACATTTATTATTATTTATTACACCAAATTAGTCTCTGTGTACTTAATTAGATTACCTACAAATAGGATAGTGTAATAACAGCTTTCATCGTCATCAGCCCGTAAACATTCCACTGCAGGCATAGACCTTCCCTCGTATATTGAGGGAGTATGGGCCATAGTCCACCACGCTGGACTTCACATGTCTTTCATAAGAGCTTTAGAGTGGTACTATCCTGTCTTATAATTCTGGAATGAGACAACATGGTTTTAAAACCTATTTACTCTTATTTAGTTTAGAGAATTCATATCAGAATACCAATATTTGAATATGATGGCGTATTTAAAGTACACCTGTAAGAGGGGACCAACGGTCGTTTTGCATTGGCAAGGGGAGCCGCGCCTGTGTTACCGGCCGGCCTTGAGAGCTCTATTGATGCTCCAGAAAGACCCCTTGTCGTATACTACAATCGTAATGCAACATGTAAATGTATACATGCCATAATTTGAATTTGTGTAGTTTGGTGTAGTGGTTAGCAACTCTTACCACTATACCAAAAGGTTGCGGATTCGAATCCCGCTAGGGGCATATGTTTGTGTGATGAATACGGACATTGTACCCGAACCAAAAAAAATGTATTTATGTAGTATATTAACCATCTGGTATCCACAACACAAGCCTATTGTTGTTTACTGTGGAACTAGATGGCGCTGTGTGTATGTCTAAGGATATTTATTATAATTTTGGCAACTAAAGTAATAAAGCTTTAAATTGTATCTTAATATTTTTATTGTACACAAAATTGTTACAGAAATATGCATTGTATATAAAATCGTATCGATAGAAACCAATTGAAAAGATGACGTTGTTGCGGAGTTTCTTGTCGCTTCTTCTCCCTAACCGTAACACCTTGTGAAGCGATGTAGTTTTAAAAAAAATAACATGTTTACTTTCAATAAGTGATATTTTTGTATCCTACATTGAATGAAATATTTTTGATTTAGATTTTTTTGAAAGGATAGTTAATAATTTAACCGATACACTTCTCGCCGAAAATTAAATTTCCATCCACATCACATGGATGAGTGGAAGTCTACCACTGTACGTTTCTCAAGAAACTTCTTACCACGTACAACCACCCTGTGGAACGGACTTCCGGCAGCGGAATTCCCGAACGAGTACGACATTGGAACCTTCAAGAAACGAGCCTACACCTTCCTCAAAGGCCGGCAACGCACCTTTTGGTGTTGCGGGTGTCCATATGGGCGGCGGTGATTGCTTTCCATCAGGTGACCCGCATGCTCGTTTGCCGCCCTCTCATGTAAAAAAAAAAAAAAAAAATGAAACATATGAGAACCTCCTCCTTGTTGAAGTCGTTCAAAAAGATTTAATTTCATAGGATAAAAGTATCTTAAGACATTTTCAAACTCAAACCATTTATGTATGACATTCCTTATGTTTTGTTTTGATGACATTATAGTGTACCTTATGAAGGCACTGCAACATGAGAGAGTAGCATGCACTAATTTAAATATATACATAATATTCTTAATACATTATTTACCAGCTAGATATTTAACCTATTATATTATCATATATGTATTTTGACCTTTGTATTTTTATTTTTTTTTATATTTTGGACACTTACACCAATCATCTAGTCCCAAACTAAGCAAAGCGTGTGCTATGGATACAAGATAAACGGATAAACATACATAAATATTTATATAAACATCCAAAACTCGGGAATAAATGTTCGTATTCATCCCACAAACATTTACCCCTCGCGGGATTCGAACCCGCAACCGTTGGTTTCGCTGTTAGGGTCACTATCCACTACACCAATCGGTCGTCCAATTATATTATTATTTTTCTTTTAAATTATTTATTAATATGATATTATATATATCTATTTATATTATTTCATCTCTAAAATATTCGGTCATGTAATCATTTATTGTGTAATAGCGTTTTTTAATTAATAGTTGTTTTAATAATCTTTCTTATCTTTCGCTTAGCTAGCTTATTGAATATTCTAGATGACATTGATAGTGTGCCCGACGAATGCATTTTTAGGTTAGACTATGGTGGAACCTATAGATTTTTTCGAGAGGGTCTTAGTGAATATGGCATCTTCAAGTCTTCCCGTTTGTTTAGGCAATGAAGTTATTTAGATGTGTTTGTTAAAATTGTTGGACTTCCATACTAAAGGTGGTTTCAGAATGATTTACTTTGAGTAGGTAATCGAAAATCTCTACTCTATTTATAAATAGGAATTACTCGAATTAAATTTCACACTGCATTTTATACGATACAAAAATTTCAAGGTGCATAGTCCGGGTCCCCTTGTCATGAACTCTGCAGATTGTGACCAAAGCATGAAACTTGGTGCGGGTGTAGCCTAGGTCAAATTAAATAAATAAATAATAAATATCTTTGCACATACACACAGCGCCATCTAGTTCCACACTAAGCAACTAGGCTTGTATTATGGATACCAGAGGGTTGATAAACTACACAAATACTTTTTTTTTTGTAAATAAATACATAAATAAATGAAATAATCCATAACTCGGGAATGAATACAAACTTATGCCCCTAGCGGGATTCGAACCCGCGACCTTTTGGTATAGCAGTCAGAATTTTTAACCACTACACCAAATAGGTCGTCTAATTGAGCAGATTAAGCCCTGGTTACTTTAGTAACTTATTAGTAATCTGTGGCCCTGGCCCCTCCAGATCCGGCTACGGCTGGGGGAGGGGGGGGTCGCTAAAGTACGTTCACGCTGCTCCGCAAAATATTTATTATTTTTATTTTATTTTGAAAGAGATCGTATAACGTTCAAGTTTGATAGGTACTGGTGAGTTTTAATGCTTGTCAGTTAGATTAATTTTTGAATTCGTTGTCACTTGAAATGTCTCTAGGCTCATGTTTTGATAAATATTATAACTTAATTATTTAAATCATTTTGGCTTTGCGGCACCCGTCTTTCACTTCGAAAAAATACTCTGCCCAGCTATATATATATATATATATATATATATATATATATATATATATATATATATATATATACATATTTGCGGCATTGCTTAGCTGCGGTTTCACACATTGCAGGTGCCACGGAAGATCAGCGCTGCAAGAGCAACCGCTACTGTGGCTTATGCTGAGTGGTAGCCTTTTTTGATAACCAATGTTCCTGCGTTTAGTTACCACCATTTGTACTAACTTTGTTATCAAAATAAATAACTTTCTTCTACCTATCTTTCTTTCAAAGAAAAATTTCAAACGCCTCGAGATTACACAATACATATTTTTACAACTTAATTATATTGCGTACTAGCTTTACGCCCGCGACATAAATAGAAATTAAACGCGGAATCCCGTTTCTCGGTCCCGTGATAATTTCCCTTTCGAATTGTACATAATCGTATTTTAGGAGTAACGCAGCGATCTCGGCACCTGTAAAAATTTAAGTGGAAATATTAAATAGAAAATTTAACACGCCAATTTTTTCCTGTTTCCCTTAGGTATTTTCAATAATTCCCGTGGAAACCCGTGAAGATTCCCGTATTACCCGTTCCCGTGGGAATTTCACAAAATCCTTTCTTAGCATACTTCTCCTACCTATAAACTACATCAGCTTTTCTTCATTCATTCAGCTTCATAGGTCAAGTACTTACTTTTAGAGTAAACCAGGCTATTTCACAATTAATAATGAAATATTATAACATAAAATAATAATTAATAATTTTGCAAAATAAAAACCTTTTTTTTTTTAAAGAGCGACCTCTCGAGTTTCTTGCTTGTTCTTCTCAGGGGAAAATTGCCTTTTGAACAAGCAGTAGCTTTAAAAATGAAAAATCTGACTATTTTAAGTGTACCCTGTGTACCTACAAAATAAAGCATTTTTTGATTTTGATTTGATTTTGAAACAAATTAAAAGCAATAATAACTCTTAATAGTAATATTTTTGTATGTGTTTCTGTAATATGCAAATAAACGCTTTATCTATCTATCTATCTATGTGTGTGACTGGAGAAACAAAATAAATAATTTATCATTTCGCAACAACAGCATTCGGGAAGTGGACGAAAAGTATCTACACATATGAGTTGAGAGGCGTTGCCGGCGCACATCGGGGTCAGGCGACCTCGCCCAACTGGTGACCCAGTGGCCTGGTTGCCCGCCATCATCCGTCGCAACACGAATCCGGGCTGAATTAAAATTATACGGCACAGCCAACTTATGTAGGCCAAGCTATAAATGGGAATGCTCGACAGAGAACTAGGTGGGTACTTGGGATGGTACACTGAGAAACTCCTCTATTTAATGCCGGTTATCTGACAACAAACTGAGTTATCTTGTGCAATTTATAACTGATAAACGTTTGTAGCTTTTTAAATGTTATGTGTTGTCAGAGAACGTATCTCAGTGATTTGTGGTCCGATTTGTGGGCGGGTTTTTATATAAAAGACTAAATGAGACATGTTCTTAGTCTTGATGAAAATGTTAAGCGTTTCGAATATATTTATCTCACCATGAAGAAATAGGTACAATCAGGTAAAGAAAAACATGACCCCCCACGTACATACAGTCATATATATGAGTGGTGGGTCACATTTCTCTGCAGCTGACTGTAGGTACATCGATTTAATAATAATCATTTAATCCACTACCATATTGAAATTGTACAACAATTAAACAACTATACAGTACTTATTTATTTATTTATTTATATAGAAATCACACAGCATGTAATTACATTTAAAAATATTTCTTAAAATTTCTAAAGCCAAATTTATAGAGATTTCTAATTTGCAATTTGAATATTAACTGGTATTCAACTAAGTTTGATAGTAAATAAGATAAAAACTAAGGCATTGCTTTACATCATTTGTGTGTATGTGTGAGTGGGAGAGTGTAGAAATGTGGATGGAGTGTAATAGACAAATACCTTTGAATGGAAACAATTTTAAAACGAAACGAAAACTCATGCATTTGGGCGCGCAAGGTCCAACCTCTTTACAACCTCAACTACTGAAGTCTTAAATTTAGTGAATTTAACATTAAAAATATCAACTTCCAAGAAATATTTATTATATTCTTGCATGCACCGCAGCAAAACAGAAACTTAACCTATGTCATTCATTAATTACCTACACTAGGGCCCGTATTAATAAACCTTTCTCAAGATTGAGAATAGTTTAGTGACAGGTCTCAAGTAAACGTGTTGATTAATAAACCTTACTTGAGACCTGAAATGCACGTGCATATTCAAGCAGTACTCACTTGAGACGTGCGCCGAGTTTCACGTATTAATAAACGAAACTCAAAACTATCACTCATTCGCCGCTGAGGCGAATACTTGCGACGTGATCTCAGTAGACCTCAAGATTGGTTTATAAATTAGCACGGAGCTTGAGATAGTATCAACTTCTTAAGACGCATCTCGGGTGATACAGCCTCAAGACTTGTATTGAGATTGGTTTGTTAATACGGGCCTAGGACAACCTGTATCGTAGGTAACTAATACCTTCCTGATGTACAATTTCTGTTTCAGTAAGAGCATGTTATCTAAATTCTTTAATTAATCAATCAATCAAATACTCTTTATGGCACAATTAACAAAAGTTACACGAAGAATACAGCGTACATAATTAATCGCACAAAAAGGCGGCCGTATCGCTAACAGCGATCTCTTCCAGGCAAACCAGTAGTAGTTAATCGTTCTGTATGGCCGATATTCTGTATAATGATAGGAATTTCTTTGTGAGAGACTGGTGTCTGAAAAATGACAATTTTACTCTTTCATTAATTAACATCAAATTGCAAATTAAATTAATAATATAGAATGTCAAAACGTTATACTATCTAATTACTAAATTTCAAATTAAAATAAGTATTACAAATCATTGTCGTAGTATCGTGCACCCTACCTGTTTTTCTACCTACAAATGTCTCATAGCTGTGATGTGATAAGACCGCCTAATTGTGTTCTATTGTTATCATGAAAAATTATTGTAAATTATTTTGCGCAATAAAGAGTATTTGTATTGTATTGTCAATGAAATATTCCTGTATAGTGTAATAACATTTTTGGACCAATATCGCAATTTGACTTGTTGCCATCAATTATGACTGTGCGGTAATACTCGCGATGATATCGCACCTTATAGCAAACGCACTCACCCTGTTTCACAACTAGGGCTGGTAATATTCGCCCAATTTTACTATTCAAATATTACGAATAGTTCAATCGCTACTATTCGAATTATTCGAATAGGACGAAGTTTTCGAATATTTTCTATCTAAAAAACAAAATAAGTAAATATAGCACATAATTCGTAGATTTTATAAAGTTCACAGACATCAAAGTAACATCGATTGATTTGTAAAGAAAAAACTAGGTTTTTCTAAAATGATTATTAGCTTTAATAAATAATCAGACTATTTTTGACCAGGAAAACACATAATATTTTAGTAACAAATAATATAATGTAAGTTGTCAGTAGCGAGAATTCAATTTGGCGTTATTTTGTTCAATTCACGGTTATATTTAGTTTATTATTAAAGTTTAGTTAATATTCGAAAATTCGAAAAATTCGAATGAATATTCGAATAATACGAATATTCGAATACCAAGCCCTAATCACAACTATCGCAATCAATGCAGACAAAATGCAGCATCGATATAGTCGCAATGCAGTTGTAGGAGTGGCCTCGTTTCGCCTCGGCTCTTCCTTCCCCCGCTATCGCTCAACATCGCATGTTTGTACCGATAAAGTGCGACTGCATTGATGCTGCCGTGCGATAAAAGTCTCACTAGTTCAATTAACTGAACAAACCCTTTGTTGCCCATGGCCCCTGTCCCTGGAAGGTACCACGGGAATTATTTTACCCGTGGTCCCTGAATTTTGTATAAGCCAACTAATTTAAAAACGTATAATAAATTAACTGTATATTAATAAAGAAAACAATAAAATAAAACATAAGTACCTACATATACCATAGTCCCTGGAAAAAAGGATATTCTCTCATATTATGTAAATATGTAATGCTGACCACTAAAGATACTCATAACAAAGGAGCTATTTATTATTTTCCTTGTTACGTTAATTTAACACATAGATGTCATTATTGTTTGCATTTGTAATAGAAATTGCAATACAAACGAGAAAAAAAGTTTCTTTATTAACGTGATCGTACCTACAACTACCCACTACCACTCGTAGCGCAGTCGTATTTTTGTATAAATAAAAAAAAAATAACAAACTTATACACTAATCTCGCAAGATTGGTCTTTCTCTTCCGTGAGATCTCGGCTTCGCCAAAGTCTAGCGAGATTGCATTCCTCAAGTTACAAGTACAACTTATATAATCATCGAAATAAACTATCGCCGAAGTAATCGTATATCCTGTAATAATATCCCTTTTTATATGATTGATTTGTTTTTATTGATATTGATATAATAATATTGTTAATTAATAATGTAATAGTACCAATTTTATTCTAATTATATTGTAATTTAATTAAAACATTATCCATTCAATTTTAAGGGTAATCATTGTCAGCAACATAATAAGAATCTTTAATTGGCATAAGTTTGGTATTAGTTTTCTGTATAAGAATTTGTAGATAATAATGCTGTTGATTCTATGTAAATAAATAAAATAAAATAAAAATACACAGAGTTTCTTTAACATGACGTTCAAATTTTATGGTAAATAGAGTGAACTACCCACTAGCTAGACCTATAAGTCGTCAATTTTTTAAATAAAAAGCACCATTTTCTTTTTTTTTCTAGATGGACATCTACGTCCAAACGGCGAGCCCTATAGTCGAGCAAGTATTGAAGGGTTACAATGGCACCATATTCGCTTATGGGCAGACAGGCACCGGCAAGACCTATACTATGGCAGGCAGCAACTCCGCGCCAGAGTTACGCGGGATCATACCGAACTCGTTTGCACATATCTTCAGCCACATAGCCAAGGCGAACGATGACGAGAAGTGAGTGATATCGAAAGATATAACAGAATAAATGCCGTAACAATAAATCGATCTTGAGATTGAGATCGCTTCTCAGTCTCAATACTATTTCTTTTTTTGATAGATAGATAAGCATTTATTTGCATCCATGTACACACACATAACAAATTTTACATATGACTAAATACAACTAAAACAATAAAACACAAGTACAGAAACAACAAATATTATGTGTGTGCCGCAGTATACAAAAAGGCTATACAGCTCAGTGTATGGATTTGCCCGAGGCGGGCAAAACACTGGTATTCTGCTGAAACCTGAGGTTTGGTCTGGGACAAACGGAATTTTGAAATGTGTTTGATGTTATCAAATTAAAACTAACGTTATTGGTAAATGAATATTGTGCAAGATTATTCGCGTAACATGATACTGTTTTAATATGCAACAGATTTTCAAGCGTCAACTTAAGGTCATCTCAATCTTGAGAACGGTTTATTATTACGAGCCTTTTTTTTATTTCTTTTATTTACGCGGGGAAGTGCGTTGTACATACCGCTCGCCTGGGGGACTGCGAGACGGTTATGTGGCACTCCTCTCCCTACTGGGAGGGATACCCACCAAAACCCCGCGGCTACCTTCCTCGGCAGTAGGGAGGACCTGGGAACGCATAAGCGGCTCCAGGCCCCCCTAGACCTGCCCCCCCCCCTCACTAGGGGAGGCCCGTTCCCGGAGATCAGCGAGCGGTATGAGGCCTGATGCGACGGCAACCCCCTGTTTTAATACGAGCCTAAGGACCGTATTACAGAATATTACACAAGCAGAGATAGCCACTTGATGACAGTTAAAAAGGGACAGCTTTATTTTATTTTTATTTATTTAACACTTTATTGCATATATAAGTATACAAACATACATTAAACAAACATAGGACAGAAATTACAATACACAAAAGGCGAGCTTATCTCTGTAAGAGATTTCTTCCAGCAAACCCTCGGAAGGAAAAATGAAATTAAAATATTTTATTGCAGACAAAGAGCGATACTTACAAATATAGAACAAAACATTAACAAAAGATCACTGTCATAGGAACACAATTGACAAAAGATAAAACATTGAGATTTATAGCAATAATGGTTTGAATATAAAATTATTTTATAAGACAAAAAATATATAGATATTAAACACAATATATACATAATATAAAGGCCTACATACTAAAATACATATTAATAAATACCTACGTATAATATATATAATATATCAAACACATCAAATACTTATATAGATATCTATAAATAGGCTGACTGAGTTACTGAGACAACTTTATATAACTTGTATAGCAGTATCTCTGTCTAACTATGCTCAAGCGCTGATCTACGCTTAACATGCTGAAATACGGGCCTAAGAATAATTGCTTGATAGTTTTTTATTATGCACGACGGAAACCCCAACACATTTGGAGCATAGGCTATCTTATCTCTGACAACCGGAACACAACAATGCTATTAACATTGCTGTTTGGCGGCAGATTTAGATAAGATGGTGGTAGCTAGCCAGGCGGACATTTAAAATGCCCTACCACCAACCAAACAGAGTACTTAAACATGTACCCCGTTGGGGATCGAACCCGCGACCTCCGAATCGTAAATGCAATGTTGTTTACATTGAGCCACGGAGGTGGTTAAAATAGCTACTTACTATAGTTGCAAACTGTGTAGTCACTATAAACGACCAGCTCCATAGCGACAGCGTACCAAGGAATGTATTGTTATAGCATTATAATATATAACTAATATTAATACAACAGAACTAATAATGTAAGTATAACAACGCTAGCAAAAAGAAACAAAGCATATGAAATTGGAGTGTTTTTTTTTCTTCGTTAATCATATGTACGATCGAAAAGAGGTCCGCCTGATCACCTTAAAGTACATTTTCAATTTAAGCGGTCGTACGCCGCTGCCGGCCGGCTACGCCCCCGACCAATAGGAGAATACACGCAGCGAGGTATTTGTTGGTATGCGTAAGAGTACTCTGTGTTTGCCTAAAAACGAAAAACTTGTAGGTAATTGTTTCTTATATTATTATGGTGCGGCTTTAAGTTTTTTGATGTCATGCGCAGCGTAATAAAATGTAGGGAAGAAAGAACACACTCTCATTGGTAAAATCATAATTGTTTATTAAATAATACCTTACATACTGTTTATCTAGTCTAATAATAATAAATAAATATTTTGGGCATTTATACCAATCATCTAATCTCAAACTAGGCAAAGTCACTATGGATAGTAGATAACGGATAAACATACACAAATATTTATATAAACATCCATGGAAACATCCATGGGAATAAATGTTCGTATTCATTTCATTCACGAGATTGAAACCCTCGACGGTTGGGTTCGAAGGCAGGGTCACAAGGGACTGCACCAATCGATCGTCATTAAATGAATGTAAACAAATATAAACACTATAAGTAAGTTTTAATTAGAAGATCATCTTTTCATGAATGTTCTAATGGCGTGTGTATCCCAATTTAAAACATTTTACTTTTAACTAATGTCTATTATCTCATAAAATATCTATAACCTCTAGAACAGAAAAAAAAATAACAAAATCAGATTTTTTTGGTTTCTCGAACCGTAAATATAATGTCAATTTGTAAATATACTTCTACATTAAAAATATATTAACGTTTAGACGGACGCGGGCACCGATCGGTGCCAAAAAAAATTTTATACCGACAACACTCGCGGACACCGATCGGTGCCCACGGACACCCGACTTTCAACTCTCAATTGTAATGATTATAGAGTTCCAATTCCTTTGGACTGTGTTTGAACTTGTTCTCTATTAAATTCCGCATCCAATAATGTGCGCCATGTCACAGTATTACAATATCTTCCTTGTCACAGTATTACAATAGGGAGTTTGTAATACTGTGGCCATGTTATGTTAGCTATGATATTTAGTCTGGTATTTGCGAAAATAATTTTTTCTCTTTGGGTGGGAGTATAGGCATAGAATTCCAACTACTGTTTTTTATTAGAACGGGCTTAGAAACCTGCCATAGAGCTTCCAATTCTCATAACAATTTATTGAATTACCCGTTTCTTAAGAAAAACATGAAATAAATCTGTGCTTTCCGTAAAAATACCAATTATATCGTGGATATAGGGATACCTACATATTACAACTCGTAACATTTTTCTGATTTTTTGTTTATAGCTGTAGTAGTGTTCATTCATTATCTCTAAATATATAAAGGAAGAAACTGACTGACTGACTGACTGACTGACTGACATATCAACGCACAGGCCAAACCGCTGGGTCTAGAGTTTCCAAATTTGGCACGTAGGTTCCTTACGAGGTCTAGGGGAGCACTAAGAAAGGATTTTTCAAAATTCACCCTTTAAGGGGGTGAAACAGGGGTGGGAAGTTTGTATGAAGAAACAGTATAACTTGGACATTTCGACTATTTTCGACTCGAAACTTCGCAAGAGTACTCCTAGGAACAAATAAGCTAATACGTGTTTTGAGATTTTTCGAAAAACAACCCCCTGGGTTGTGAAATGGGGGTTAAAACCGTAAAATCGATATTGGTGTCGTTATTTAGGTTTTATGGGATGTTGATTTTGAAAATGACATTTATTTTAAGCCAACCCTCTAGGGGTGAGATAGGGGTGGGGGATGATACCAAAAAAGTCTATATTGGTGTCGTTATTTAGGTTTTTTGGGACGTTGATTGCGAAAATGACATTTATTTTGAAGCTAACCCCTTGGGGTTAGAGAATGCGATAAGGGTGAGTTGAGATTTTTCGAAAAACAGCCCCCTGGGGTGTGAAATGGGGGTTGAAACCATAAAATCGATATTGGTGTCGTTATTTAGGTTTTTTGGGATGTTGATTATGAAAATGACATTTATTTTAAGCCAACCCTCTAGGGGTGAGATAGAGGTGGGGGATGATACCAAAAAAGTCTATATTGGTGTCGTTATTTAGGTTTTTTGGGACGTTGATTGCGAAAATGACATTTATTT
This sequence comes from Oegoconia quadripuncta, assembly GCA_949316235.1. Classification (NCBI taxonomy): domain Eukaryota; kingdom Metazoa; phylum Arthropoda; class Insecta; order Lepidoptera; family Autostichidae; genus Oegoconia; species Oegoconia quadripuncta. Next base: position 5,737,743 of record OX438750.1, on the reverse strand, counting down.
TGAAGCTAACCCCTTACGGGTTGCGATAGTGGTAGGGGTTAAAATCACAAATTCAAATTGGTGTCGAAGTCGAAGAGTCAAAGTCGAAGGCTCAAAGTCGAAGACTCAAAGTCGAAGGCTCAAAGTCAAAGGCTCAAAGACGAAGGCTCAAATTCGAAGGCTCAAAGTCGAAGGCTGAAAGTCGAAGGCTCAAAGTCGAAGGCTAAAAGTCGAAGACTCAAAGTCGAAGACTCAAAGTCGAAAGCTCAAAGTCGAAGGCTCAAAGTCGAAGGCTTAAAATCGAAGGCTCAAAGACGAAGGCTCAAAGTCGAAGGCTCAAAGTCGAAGACTCAAAGTCGAAGACTCAAAGTCGAAAAGTAAAATTCATAGTCAAAGTCATGTCAAAGTCATAGTCAAAATTATAGTCAAAGTCATAGTCATAGGCAAAGTCATAGTCAAAGTCATAGTCAAAGCCAAAGTCAATGTCAAAGTCATAGTCAAAGTCATAGTCATAGTCAAAGTCAAAGTCGTAGTCAATGTCATAGTCGAAGTCATAGTAAAAGTCATAGTTAAAGTTTTAGTCAAAGTCATAGTCATAGTCAAAGGGGTGAATAGAATTTCCAAATTTGGCACGTAGGTTCCTTACGAGGTCTAGGGGAGCACTAAGAAAGGATTTTTCAAAATTCACCCTTTAAGGGGGTGAAACAGGAGTGGGAAGTTTGTATGAAGAAACAGTATAACTTGGACATTTCGACTATTTTCGAATCGAAACTTCGCAAGAGTACTCCTAGGAACAAATAAGCTAATACGTGTTTTGAGATTTTTCGAATTCAACCCCCTGGGTTGTGAAATGGGGGGGTTAAAACCATAAAATCGATATTGGTGTCGTTATTTAGGTTTTATGGGATGTTGATTATGAAAATGACATTTATTTTAAGTTAACCCTCTAGGGTTGAGATAGGGGTGGGGGTTGATATCAAAAAAGTCAATATTGGTGTCATTATTTAGGTTTTTTGGGACGTTGATTACGAAAATGCCATTTGTTTTGAAGCTAACCCCTTGGGGTTAGAGAATGAGATAAGGGTGAGTTGAACACTTTGAACCCACCGGGTATGCCATATCACAGACTTTTACTACGTGTGGGTGCACCTGTTATGTTATTGAGAAATTTAAAGCCACCCAAACTTTGTAACGGTACTAGGTTGCAAGTCAAGGCTTTGCACCGGAACGTAGTAGAGGCCACTATTTTAACAGGACCTGCTCAGGGAGAAACAGTGTTTGTACCGCGTATTCCATTAATACCAAATGATCTTCCCTTTGAATTCAAAAGGCTTCAGTTTCCACTAAAGGTCTGTTTTGCCATGACAATAAATAAGTCGCAGGGGCAAACTCTCAAATTCGCCGGAGTAGACCTACGACAGGACTGTTTCTCTCACGGTCAGTTCTATGTGGCATGCCCCCGTGTAAGTTCACCTCAAAGTTTGGTTCTATTGGCTACCACCTTCAAACATGGCAAAAAATGTTGTTTATAAGGAAGTACTTTAATAAATATAAACTACTTACTTTAATAAATATAAAGTACTTTAATAAATAGAAAGGTCTTTTAATGGATCCATGTCTTAATTCATTTACCTGGCAAAACATCAACATGGTTCCACATACCTGTTATCTGCCCAGGGTCTTTTCCTTTTTGAGATAAACTCTACATGGTAATTGTTCTGCTGAATGTATTCCCGTGGGAAAGTAATAAAGTGTTGATTCATGTAGTCTACGCGGACGAAGTCGCGGGCAGCTGCTAGTATCCATATATTTCCCGTAGCTATTGCTTTTCACAGATTACAAATACACCCAGTAGAAGAGTATCTATAAACGTTTTTAACACCGCAGGTATCTTCGCAAATATGACAGGCGCGCCGAGATACTTGACCCTTAGAATTTTTGCGTGGGAACGGGCGACAGAGAGGTTAAATAAAAAAATCTGCAAAATATTCTAGAGGCTTTTATATACAGTAGTGGACTAGAATAAACTGATGATGAAAATTTTTATAACCAAAAGTTAAAACATAGCAGTGGCGTGCACAGCGTTTTGTCACAGGGAAGGCACAATGATGAAATTTGGTGTTTAATGAGATAAAATACTACACAAAATGATAATTTACTCCTATTGTAGTAATTCTCGCAACTGTTTAGAATATTTCTGTCCACATTAGTATCAACCAGTTGTCCCGACAATGCATTTAGAGGAAAGCTAACAATTTGCTAGGGTTGGCTCTGCTTTTCTGTCTGTATGGAGGGCACGCCACTGAGGCATAGTCATCTCATATTTTGTAGCCGGCGGCTCTAGAATTTAGACTTAATTACTTTATTTAGTAGCGGAATATCACACCTTCAGTGAGCTGTCTTCCGGCCAGATAACTTAAAACGCTCAGAAACGATCGGGAATCGATCCTTGAACCGACTTCGCAGACGAGGTGCATACAGAAATATAATTTAATAACATGTCTTACAATAACGAAAATAATAGTGTCAGTTTAGCCTTACAGAATAATAATAAATTTTACCTATATTTAAAAAAAATCCATAGAATTCACACAATCATTTTCATGAAAACGGCTGAACTATCAAAAGTTATTTCGAACAAAAAAAATACATTGAAATCGGTTCATTTATTCTAGAGCTACAATGCCAGACAGAGATACAAATATTACTATTTAGTTGCGGCACCAGCTGCGTCTATCACAGCATCACAACGGTTTCGCATAGAAGCCACAAGAATTTCGCATAAATCTGAACCTCTAATAGAGTCCCAAACTTGGTCACAATGAGTGATGAGTGCTTCTTTAGTTCGCTCATTTCTGTTGTCCCATCTTTGCACCATCATGCCCCATAAATTTTCAATGGGATTGAGGTCTGGGGAACGAGAGGGCCATGGTACTGACCGAATTTCAGGATTTGCTTGTATCCAATCCTGAACAACCCGCGCACGGTGTATGGGACAATTGTCTTGGAAAAAATGAAATTCTGGAACTTCGTCGCGTGGATATACTGTGCGTACTGAAGGAACCATCGTATCCTCCAACAATTGTCTATAGGTGAGACCATTTGACCTTCCTGGAATGTAGGCAAGTTCTCCGGGACCTCCGGCACTCATCCACCCCCACATATTTACAGTTATTCTGCCAGATTCATGGTTTGGAAGAATATTTTGAGGTTCATAGCGAGTGTTTATCACACGCCATAAATGTCGACGTCCATGTTGGCTTGATTTAAAACATTTTTCATCGGAAAATATGGCGTGTGTAAAATCGAAGTCCCTGTAACTTCTAGCGAAACGCACTCTTGCTAATTTTTGTTCTTCCGTTAGAGCGATTTTCTTTGCCGGTTTTCTGTGATGAACACCAGCACGATGTAATGCTTTTCGTATGGTTTGCATTGAGCAATCGAACTCCTCTGCAAATTGTCTAGTTGGAGTAAATGGTTGCTCTCGGTAGGTATCCAACATTCGCTCCAACTGTGGCCCTTGTATTAATCTCAGCGGTTGTCGACGGGGTCGATCGTTGAGGTGGCCTTCGCTTTCAAATCTTTGCACCCAAAGGCGGGGACCGTATTTCGCTGCAAAAAATTAACGAGTAGGTAAATTACTTTTGAACTCTGAATGAGTCATAAAAGTCGACACAATATAACTATAAATCTGACTTAACAATTTTAAACTGTTTTAGTGAATACAAAAGGGACCATAAAACTTTGCAGGTGCGCTATCTTTTAAATCTTTTTAGCACAGGACGGGCACGCAACAAGTCATTTTATCTACTGCGTTGAAAGATAAAATTATGTAAGCATAATTATTAACCAATGCAGTGAAGATGCTATTGGAATTATTTTTATATTTTTTTTATTTTAATTTATAAATGATTATTTTATATCATCATCATATCATTTTATTTATTTATTTATTTATTTAACACTTTATTGCATACACAGAAAACAATTACAGTGATACTTAAGAGTAAGATATACAAAAGGCGATCTTATCTTCGCGCGTGTTTTACTTTATCGCGGAAATTTGTTTGTCCCGCGCGTGTTAAACATCCAAACTTTCGCATTTATGATATTGGTTAGATAAATGTAGTAAATGAATACTAAAAACAAATCGTCACTTTTCTATGTATTTTTTAAAATAAATAATACATATTTCGGACACATACCTACACCAATCATCTAGTCCCAAACTAAGCAAAGCTTGTACTATAAATACCAGATAACGAATAAACATACATAAATATTTATATAAACATCCATGACTCGGGAATAAATGTTCGTGTTAATCACACAAACATTTACCCCTCGCTGGATTCGCAACCGCAACCGTTGTTTTCGCTGACAGGTCACTATCCACTACACCAATCGGTCGTCATAATTTATTTGGATCGACCATTTATCTTCCATCACACATGATATTATAATTGCGAAAGTTTTATTTATTTTATTTTTTATTTTATTTATTCTTACAGAATCAACAGCATAAATTATACAATATTTAAATAGTTATTTTTGTTTGTCCTTCTTTCTCGTCAAAATAGAGTCAATCGACGAGATGTTTTGCGCAGAGATCTATGGCCGAAGAGTGACATGGTTACTTTAGATTACATCATATAACAAGCGTATCGAAGCTACTTTCAATAAGTATAGTGCTTCAATATTTTAAATATTTTTAACATGCCTACATAACTGACATTAATAGTAATTTCAATTTGAGATCCTAACTAGTCTATACGTTTTTCACCTTAACATCCTAATCATAATGTCGGTTAGCATTTTTTAGATACTTCCACATGGATTGTAAAGTAATGAACGGAATGCAAAGGTTAATCCGACCATTTGACAATAGCTAATTTACTTCTGTAGAAATATTAATCGAAAATCTTAAAAATAAAGAAATGATGAATAAACAATGTGAATTGAATAGTGTGATATAAAATCTTCTTTTTTAATTATTCTACTTTCTTCGATAAAATAAAAAAAACCTTGAGAAAACACTCACCGACATTTCAAGTTCATTAGCAATTTGGCTGATGTTGAGTCCCTCTCGGTGCAAAATAATTATTTCATTTCGTTCTTCCAAATATAAATTGCGTGACGTCGCCATTCCAAAATACGCCGGTTCACAAGCAATTAAATAGTCCAGTAGGCAAGCACAGGTTAACAGATAGGCAATCAAAGTATAGTCCAATAAACGAGCGTAAGTCAACAGGTTAGAAATCAAACAGTCCGATATACAAGCACAGGTCAACAGAATCTGTTATTATACACAAATAAAATGGCGCAATAGCTCGGCATCAACTACAAGCAAGTGTAACAAACTTACTGAGACTTATTTTTTAACTAATCTCCTTCCGGCTTCAATAATTGCACGCGCACACACAGTTACAAATACTTCACACATAGTCGCGCTGCAGTATGTATAAACAAAATGCAGTTACCGTGTAACTGTGTGTCCGTTGTCAGTAATTGGCAGACAAAAAAGGGGGCGTGGTTTACTTAGAAACGTCGTGCAACGGAATATTTTTGTAAGTGATCAGGCGGCAAGTATCTCGATCGTACCAATTCCTGTAATTTTCAAAGCTATATCCAAATTTGTTTTTTATTTGGAAAATGGAATATTATTTCAAGATTTCACATGAAATATTTTTTAATTTCTGGGCTAAATCACATAATAAAAGAAATTTGAACAGAGCTCTTTTTATGTGCTTCCCATAATCATTTCTTAGATTCTTTTATTAAGCGGTTACATTTAAAAATTAACGCTGCCTATACATGAGTAATGTTATCCGATAATACACACAAAGTTTAGCTAAATTTGGATTTGTCGTTCCCCAAAAAAAAAAAACAAAAATGTTTGTATGGAGAAAACAGTCTTAATGAAATTCTTCATACAAAACGCCAATTTCATAGGTAAGGACCCAATATTTAAAAACCCGACAGAATATTTTGTATTTTGCGGACGCCATGTTGATTATTTTACCATAAAATGTATCTTATAACACTCCGAGTACCAAGACGAATCTAACGACACCATTCACTTCGTAGAGCGTCGGTGGCTTAGCGGTTAAGACGCAATGTATCAATGATATTTAATTTAATTACGAAAACATCGTAAGGAAACCTGCATGCATTTCATTCAAGGGCATGTGAAGTACCAAACCCGCATTGGGCGTGGTGGACTATGGCCCATACTCCCTCATTATACGAGGAAAGGCCTATATCCCTGCAGTGGGATTGTGCCGTATAGGCACCTTTTTATAGTAATATTCTATACTTTGTACTTTTATGTTTTTTTACCTTTTGCCTGTCTTTTTGACGATTTGATTTATTGTTTTGTCTTGGCTTTTGGGCCAGTTGTTACAGTGGAGTAAATATTATTTTCACCACCCTAAGAAGCCTCTTCTTACGGGCTGATAATGATGATTCACTTCGAAATCAGTCATACCGTTTAGGCTACAGGATGCGCCAATGGAACGGACATACATACACTCGAAAAAAATTCTTTCCTTTGGTCATACTTATGTGTCTAGTTCTAACCCCCCTCTTTTTGCGTCTGGGGTTAAAAAAGGAACAAACTAATATGTCAGGAGATATTAAAGTAGGTATAATAGGATGAGGAAAATCGGCTTGGACAAGTACATACGTCATACATAGAAAATCTATTTTAAGAGGCAGCTGAAGAATACACGGTGAAATTTAATTCGTGTTTTTTTTTTATGATTGACTGGATTCGCGTTTGACCACAATCTCATCTGATGGAAAGTGACGATGTGATCGAAGATGAAGCACGCGATCCCAGTAAATGCCTATTCACTCTGCTCTTGAAGATCCCAAGGTTGTAGGCTTCAGGAAAGACTGACGCCGGAAGGGAGTTCCATGCCTTGGCTGTTCGGATGCTAAATGAAGAATCGAACTTAGTGCGAATGTTCGGTATATTAACTCTTATATACGGGTGGAATCCCTCCCCACGCCTAGTGGTCCGAAGATGGAAGGGTGACGGTGGAATAAGATTATGTAATTCCAACGCACACCCCCCGAAATGCATCCTGTAAAAACTGAGAGACAGGCGACTTTGCGACGGTGTTCAAAGCTCTGCAATTTAGCAGTCATCGAATTATCACCTATGAGTCTCATGGCACGTCGTTCCACAGAATCGAGTGCAGCTAGTTAGTACTTGGCTGAACCATGCCAGAGGTGACAGCAGTATTCCATGCACGAGCGGACCTGAGCCTGGTAAAGCACCAAAAGTTGTTTTGGTGTGATTACTGTTTGACCTTTTCCCAGTACTTTCTTGACAGAGTAGTATATTTGATGCTCTTTTGTCATTGGCAGGTTCTTGGTGTGTGTGACGTACCTCGAGATATATAACGAGGAGGTACGAGACCTACTCGGCAACAACCCGCACCAGAGCCTCGAGGTTAAGGAGCGCCCCGACATCGGCGTCTTTGTCAAGGACCTCACAGGTACTAATTACGCGGTTGCCGCCGCTTACTATGATTGTGTACGCCCTGTGCCCCGCCAGCCCCTTTGGCGTCTTCCATATGAACGTCGCCTTTTTTTTCTCACTGATAAAATAAGGTACAATCGAAATGAAGTAAGCTGTTAATTTGTATTTTCATTTGCACTTACATTTAATTTTTTTACGCGGAAACAAAATTTTGATGGCTAGTTTTTTTAATACGTGTACGTGCAATTGCCAAAGATTGTCGGGTTAATTTTGTTAGACCGTATACATATTTGAAATAAATAATTTTGACATGTTCATACAGGCTATGTAGTCCACAACGCGGACGAACTAGAGAAAATAATGGCAGTTGGCAACAGGAGTAGGCATATCGGAGCGACAGCGATGAACACGGAGAGCTCTCGGTCGCACGCCATCTTCTCCATCACGGTTGAGAGCAGCAAGCGCGGCGCCGACGGCAAGACGCATGTCAAGATGGGCAAACTTCATTTAGTCGACTTAGCGGTAAGATATACCGGATGATTTTTTTTACTGTAAGGTTGGTTGGTGGTAGGGCATTTTAAATGTCCGCCTGGCTAGCTACCACCATCATATCTAAATCTACCGCCAAATAGCAATGTTAATAGCATAGTTGTGTTCCGGTTGTCAGAGATAAGATAGCCAGTTCCCCAAATATTTGGGTTTCCGGGTCAGTACGCTTCCACCTCCGGCCTCATCTTCACTTAACATCAGGTGTGATTGAGGTCAACCGCTAACCCGTTGAGCATAAAAAAAAATTGGGAAGAATTGGAAGAGATCGCTGTTAGCGATAAGGCCGCCTTTTTGTGCTATTAATGATGTACGCTGTATTCTTAATGTAGCTTTTGTTAATTGTGCAATATGATACTGGTGTGTTGACCGAAATGAAATATTTATTCACAAGAATATGGTCCAACAATTGATCTTTAAATATAATACAGCGCGTTCGCATATTCTGCCATTTATGGCGTGCAAATATTAGGTCCTTACCTATGGAATTAACGTTTTGTATGAAGAATTTCATTAAGACTGTTTTCTCCATACAAACATTTTTGAAATCTTTTTGGGAACGGCAAATCCAAATTTAGCTAAACTTAGTGTGTATTATCGGACAACGTTAGGTTAAGTATAGGCTGTGTTAATTTTTAAAAATAACCGCTTTATAAAAGTTTCAGCGTATCTAAGAAATAATATGGGAAGCACATGAATGGAGCTGTGTTCAAGTTTTTTTTTATTATGTGATTTAGCCCAGATATTAAGAAATACTTCATGTGAAACCTTGAAAATATATTCCATTTTCCAAATAAAAATCAAATTTGGAAATAGCAATAGAATCGTAGAAGTTGGTACATATGATTAACGATGAAAAAATCTCCAATTTCATAGGTAAAGACCCAATATCATCGTCTTGTAGCAATTAAATATATGGTAAATTATTAAACAAGTGAAATTAGTATTAATTATTAACGATAAATTAATTAATATCTCTTCGATACCGGTAACTAGTCTGTGGGTTGTGTGGTTATGAACCAATAACTTGCCCCCAGGGTTCCGAACGTCAAAGCAAGACTCAAGCCACCGGCACCAGGCTAAAGGAGGCGACGAAGATCAACCAATCCCTCTCGGTGCTTGGCAACGTGATATCAGCTCTAGTGGACGGCAAGTCCACTCACATCCCGTACAGGAACTCGAAGCTGACGCGGCTTCTTCAGGACTCACTCGGCGGGAACTCCAAGACTGTCATGGTGAGGGGCTGTTTTAGATCGTCTTACTTTAATATTTTAAATGCAAAAATTTACATGTTTTTTGTTGCTCATTCATGGGATCAATTCAATCACTTAGTTTGGGACTAGATGATTGGTGTAAGTGTCGGAAATATTAAAAAAAAAAAAAAAAAAAAAAAAAATCACCCGAGATGGGACACGACCGGAGGTTGATCTGGCAGCCGGATGAGCAAGCCGTAATAGTACAGCCAAGCCCCAGAAAGGGGAGAATATGGCCATAGGGACAAGGGCAGAGAACTTAAAAAAATTGTAGAGAGTCAAGAAGTGTGATACCGGGAAAGAGCCCCGAGCAAGTACCGGACGCATCTCTCATCGATTCGGCCCGTATAACCAAGATGGTTGATAGGGCCATGGGAAGGTGGAGGGTTTGTTGCCCATTCATGGTGAAACCGCCTCCGTGGCTCAATGTAAACAACATTGAGTTTACGATTCGGTGGTCGCGGGTTCGATTGCCAGCGGGGTACATGTTTAAGTACTCGATTTGGTTGGTGGTAGGGCATTTTAAATGTCCGCCTGGCTAGTTACCGCCATCTTATCCTAAATCTGCCGCCAAGCAGCAATGTTAATAGCAGTGTCCGGTTGTCAAAGATAAGATAGCCAGCCCTCCAAATGTGTTGGGATTTTCGGGGTCAGTACGCTTCCACCTTCGACCTCATATTTAACATCAGGTGTGATTGAGGTCAAGTACCAACACGTTATGCATAAAAAAAACGAACGGATTTTGATTGAAATTTGAAATGTAGGTAGAACATAACCAGGACTTTTTATCCCGATAAAGTACTCACTATAATTTTATCCCGATAAACTATACCGCGGGATAAACAGTTAAACATATCCGCGCGTTTTTGGTTTTTAAATACTTAATTATTTCGTTTCTTGTTTTACATTATGTAGATTATAAAATTATTATAATCATACAGATTGCGACCATCGGCCCAGCTGACTCCAACTATGTGGAGACTATCAGCACTCTAAGATACGCGAACCGCGCCAAGAATATAGAAAACAAGACGCATGTGAACAGCGAGCCAGGCGACGCTCTGCTCACCAGGTTTCAGCTTGAGATCGACCAGCTCAAGAAGCAGCTTGAAGAGAGCACCAACGGTGAGTAGTGACATCTTTGACACTGCACATGATGTAGAACAAAAACGTATTTAAGGAGCCATCAGCTCAAGAAGCAGTTAGTATCACCGTGGAGTTGTGACCTTCGTGATACTGCACAGGGTGTACAACAAGCCACATAAATAGTGAACCTGGGGAGGCGCTACTCCCCACGTTCCAGTTTGAGATAAATTAACTCAAGAAGCAACTTAAAGTGAGCATCAACGGTAATTCGTGACATTCACGACACTGTACAGGGTGGAGAACAAGACACGTGAATAGCGAGCTAGGGGAGGTGCTACTTACTAAATTACAGCTTGAGATCGACCATCTAAGCGGGAGCACCAACGGTGAGTCGCGATATTATTCACCCTCGCTTTTTTTATATACATGGTTATGTTCTACCTACATACCAAATGGGATTAAACGGCTCCTCTACACGATATATAAAATTGTTGTAACCTTTCTTGATTGTAAATGATTGACTGAAAAGAGACAAACCCTCTGAGTTTCTCGCTAGCTCTTCTCAGTAGTGGTCGCGTTCCGAGCTAGTGGTAGTTTAAAAAACAAATGACGTTCATAAGTGCATATTGTATTGCCTACATGAATAAATCATTTTCATTCCATTTCATTTCATGGGGCACACTAAAAGTTTTGCACTTCTAACTAATCGGAACTATTTGAATTTAGAATGTTATATTTTTTGAAACGACTTGCAACCTTCTTAGTAATAAAAAAAAAAGTGGCGGGAAATCATTTGTCAATTGTTTTTTGTCACACATCAAAGTTCTACATACGCAACGAAAATGGAATTAAGTTGAAAAGATTTTAGAGCGATGATTTTTTTATCAACGAAAAGGCGGAATGTAGAGAAATGTGGAAAGGACTCCACCGACAAAAGCTCTTAAATAGAAGAAGAAGAGGGAATCTCATGCTATTTATTTAGTAATGACAGTATTTAAAGAAAGGCCGCCTAATTTATAGTTTCTATGTATAAGATATTTAAATGAACCTTCCTTATTTAATCAATAAAACTTATTTGATTTATTGATTAAAATAATTGTTTCGTAATTTTGTGTGCTGTGTAAGTGAAGCATTCGTGTTGCAGTTTTATTCGCTATTAGTTTTCTATTGGCGACATTAAGCAAGCGTCTGATGCTGTCAATCCTTGGATGGGTGACCACTAACGACATCTTACGTTAAATAGTACAGAGATGGCTTGAAAACACAATCAGGTGTTGTGTTCCGGTTGTCAGAAATAAGATAGCCGGTCCACCAAATATGTTGGGGTTTCCGGGTCAGTACGGTTCCACGTTCGACCTCATCTTCACTTAACATCAGGTGTAATTGTGGTTAAGTACCAACCCGGGGTGAATAAAAGAAAATCATTGGTCACATTAAATACGCAGTTACGATACAAAATATTTGTATTATCATGTCAGAAATGCAAATATTCAAACTACAGGGTACATACAATTTGGAGGTCCGCGAAAAAAAAATGATCAATTAGGGTTCCGTGGCCAAAACAAAATGGGAACCACTGGTTCAGGTAATACGACGACAAATAAATAGACCCTTCTGTATGAACAAGTCTCTTTTGTATAAATAGCCCAGACTAAAGCCATCATGCAACAAATTCTCCATTCAAATAAAGATTGATGTACTTTTTCTGTCCGTAAAAAGGCCTTCTAAAACGACAAACATATTGAAAATAGAAACTCCTCCGCCGGGGGTGGGTGCTCGCACCTGATTGGATGACTGGGGGGTGGCGGCGGTAATAGTCGGCCAAAAAATCGTTGTGCATTAAAAAAAAAAGGTGGCCACTAGTGTGACACTCCGCTAATCCTCATTTGGCCCTCATACTTGATTATGGCCTACACAGAGGAAGCTGTGAAAATGTTTATATTTTGTTTTGCTTTCCTGTAGAACTGGAGGAAGAAGGCGAGGAAGAAGAAGGCAGTGAGGAGCTCACCGATGAGACACTCACAGACCCCGAACTGGACGCGGACCTCGACCCTGAGGAGAAGAAGCAGCGCAGACGGATGCGACGTGAGCAGAAGGTAGATTAGCGTTTACACGAAAATGAAGGATAATTAACGTAACTAAATAATCTTTTATACCCAAACCTAATGTTTGGGATGTCTCTGACCACCTTATTTGGGATAAAGGGATTTTATATACGTATCATCTCAGCTCGTAAACGTCTCACTGCAGGAATATAGGCCTTCCCTCGTATAATGAGGGCGTATGGGCTATAGTCCACCACGCTGGCCCAATGCGGGTTGGGGACTTCATACGCCTGTGAATTTTAATTCTCAGGCATGCAGGTTACCTCAAGATGTTTTCCTTCACCGTTTAAGAGAGCAATCGGATAAATGCACATAAGTAATTAAATTTAAAAATTCATTGGTACATGGCGTGCCTGGGAATCGAACCCGGACGCTCTTAATATATATGTATAGTCATTGGGAATTAACCTATGTCCTTCTCTAAATTTTACCATTTTAACGGCGATGGACTTCACCTCCTCACATGTGCGCATTTCTGTATATTTCAAAAGGAGAACCGTGGATGTTGTTTTTAGCTTAATCTTTTAATGATTGGAACACCCACTCTGGCCACCCTGGGATAAAAATAGATAGATAGATAGATAAATCGTTAATAAACGACATACATTCATAATTAAGATTCAATAATAAGAAAAATAAAACGGATCACTAGGTGCTCAACATAATTTGGTGTGAATACATAAAGTCACGGATTCTCAAATTCTAGGTGCTCAGCATAAAGGTCGTGACTTTGTTCTCTTGTCCCAACCTGTATCTTCACGTGGAAGTCGTCAAAGGCGTCTATGGGACTTTCCCAGCAAAAAATATCTATGCACGTTTCAACGGCGATGGGCTTACTCTGTATTCCTTAGTTTGCCGTATGTCATTACTTTCCAGAATTCGTTCCTTATTAGCGACACTATCGAATCCTGTAATAATACAGTGTGTGGTTTTTTTTTTTCAAAATCAACGGGTTCGATTCCTGGGATATTGGTTTTTCAAAAATCCAATGATGCAGTTTTACCCTCTTATTAATAAAAATTTACAAACGCTTTATAGGCCTGTTTTAGTTAAAATATGTTTTGTCACTTTCTTTCATTGCAACATTTATTTATTTATTTTATCATTTATTGCACACAAGAAAAAAACATACAGATACAACATAATAGAGACGACACAACAGGTTCTGCTTATTTCTACAATGAAATTTCTTCCAGCAGACCTACAACATTTCCTTATGAACGACAGAGACAAAACATACTTTAACTAAAACAGGCTTATAAAGCCGCGTTTGTAAATTATTATGAATTAGACGGATAGTTTTCATCAAAATCGGGCCGAGACTCCTTTGGAGTACTTTACGATATTCCTCATACTTTCGGATTTGGCCATAAACGCCCAATTGCAAGATTGACTCTGTATATGGCATGAATGGTGAAAGTTTTGGAACACCCAAACCCATAAGTTTGGGAAATCACTGATCTGATTATTTATTATTGTAATTCCACAGGAGAAACTGAACCGTGAAAAGGCTCACCAGGCGCGCAAAGTGCTCGAGGAGAAGAGAGCTGAGCTCCAGAGGACAAAGTTAGTAATACTCATGGTCGTTTTCAACTACCGCCCCCCAGGATATTTCACGATAATGAAATGGGAAAACCTATTGTAAACCGTCAACCTATAAGTTTAAGTGACAATTGTTTTGAGGCTAAGTTTGTTGACGAGTTCGCAGCAAATCGCCTAATATAATCTTTGAGCTTTTTGGTTTGACGGATGCATATGATGATGATTTTTTCTTTTCTTTTTTTATGCGCGACAGGTTCGTACTTTACCTGAATTCTTTATATTTATATTTCCTGCAAATATCAGCCACAAGACGTCCACTTCTGAACAGAGATCTCTTCCATAGAGTTCCATATAGGACATTAAACTTTACTATAATAATAAAATAATAAATTTACTATTATCTAATATGCTGATCTTATAAAGTCGTAAATACCAGCCACCACTGTGTTGGGATCGTATTACTGTCACATAAATCCTATAGATTAGATTAGATTTATTTAGTTCACTTTTACAATATTAAGTCACACATACAATTCCGTAAATTTATGATTTTTAAAGTAAAAGTGATTGTCAAAAATAAAACAATAACTATACACATACATTACATTACTAGATTATTTGTTAAGTCACAAAATGAACAAAATAAGATAGAAATTTAGCATCTACATATATACAGGAAACAACAAGAGGAGCTCAAGGATAAGCTGCAACGTCTGGAGTCTAAGGTCCTCGTCGGCGGCGAGAATCTTCTAGACAAGGCGGATGCCCAGCGAAGATTGTTGGAGCAGGCCACCAGGGAACTGGACCAACGCCGCCTCATAGAGCTGCAACTGCAGGAGCACTTGCAGAAGAAAGAGGTACGTTCTTCTTCATACCGCCATAGAACCTTCTGGACAGGAGTGCCATCAGGAAACTGTACCAGCAGCGGCTTCCCGTTGACTTGGAACTGGAGGGGTACATGCAGAAGGAGCTACATTCTTTAAAGCTTCTTCATTCATAGAATCTTCTAAATAAGACAGATGCTCAGCGGGCATTGCTCGAGCAAGCGACCAGGAACTAGCTTCTTGCACTTGTAGAAGAAAGAAATACGTCATTTGAAGTATAAGACTTCAACCGTAGATGCCCAATGAAGTCTGCTGGTGGATCCACACCATCACACTAGATGGTTAGCTGTAGGAATAGAGAAGAGGATAATGATCCTCCCATGATGATTACCCCAGCCGACCTCGTGGAAACCTGGTGAAATATATCTGTCGGAGATGGGTTCGGGTGGGCGTTGCTAACGACCGGGACGGTGCCAGTCGCGTGGTAAAGGGTGGCTCGGGCAATAGCGATATTATTGCAAGCTACTATAGGCGATTCAGACAACGTTATTCACATTCGATTATGATCATGGAACCTGAGATGTTTACCATTTGCACGCCCTCATGCCATACAACTTGGCCCCCGCGTGCAGTCTGTGGAATTCAACCGGACCTGGTATTCAATTCCTCCTTGCCCAAATCCCATGATCAACTTCTTACTAACTAACGACTCACCGGATTCTTCCAAGCGTCGGTGATAATGGTAATCAAATCGCTGACAGTCGTAGATGTGTTCAGTGGAGCTTCGACTCCTTTGAAGGCTCGTAGCAAAGTCCCTGTCATTTTCGATGTGCGGACCTTATATTAACGTCGTCACCGTGCCGTTTCCGGCGATACCAGCGCCACCAGGTTTACTTCCCATTAACCGCGTATTATGATAGTCAGTTGACCGTTTGAATAATGAATTCTATCGCTAATTTATCTCTATCTGCGACATATCTAAAAATAAAAATAAAATAGTTTATTATGTTTAATACTAAATTGCAGGCGGAGAGACTCGATCTAGAAGAGCGCTATTCCAGTCTCCAAGAAGAGAACCAAGCCAAGACCCGCAAACTGAAGCGAGCCGTTCAACTGCTGAACTCTGCTAAGGCCGAGTTGGCTGACCAACAGCGCGAGCAGCAGAGAGAGATGGAGGGCATACTGGATAGTGTACGCGCGTTGAAAAGAGAGATACAACTCGCCGATCTTGTATTGGACTCGTATATACCCAAAGAGTATCAGGTGGGTGGAGCTTTTTTAATAATAATTACCTGTATGGTCCTATGCAATTGCCTGTCATATAGCTATTCCAAAGATTTCCTATACTGTTGAAATATAGTTTGATGAAATCGATTGTAAGGCATGCCGGGCTTCTCATGGCGTGCCTAGAGTTTCAGAATAGAGCAAGCCAGAGTAATATTTGATGAATGTTTTGTGGTTTTTACACAATTAATGACGTTAAATACATCTTGTTGCCTTTCTGTTCAATTTGTAGGGTCATATGCAATTCCTGTATAAAGATTAATAAAGTTAGAAGTTCTTGAACGAGTATTTTATTAAGGCAAAGGCTTTTGTGCTTATATCAATGTACCGCTGCTAGGTACTGGCATTGAGAATTCCGCTTTCATAGCCAATTATGAAATGAAATAAAAATTACGAAAACGGACCAAAGGGAGTGTAATTGTGTTTATTGTTCCAGTCGCTGATAGATCAGTACGTGCACTGGAACGAGCAGCTGGGCGAGTGGCAAGTGAAGTGCGTTGCTTACACCGGCAACAACATGAGCACGCCCCATCACCACAACCAGACCCATCACCACCACAAACATGTAAGTGATGGCTGCTTTGGTACTGTAAGGATTCACCTCGTGCGTGTGAAGGTCTCCAAATTGATATGGACGTAGCTTTCTTTAGTGAAAAATTATTTATTATTATTTTATTTCCTTATACCGGATGAGTTTTTTTACGGTAAGGAAAAAAATAGAGCGTATTAGGTAAGTGAAATAGAAGTTATTGGCGTAGATAGTTTAATTTTTTTTTTCCAAAACGCACGTGCCGGATTTAGATTGACATGCGCGTACTGGCGGGATTTGTAGGGTTCCTATCATACGAAATTTATTTAGAATAAATATTTATATGATAAACAAATCCAATATGGCACTCTCGCCAAAAACTAAATGCTGTCCGGGTTTTTTTGATTTTTAAATATTTCGCACTAAAGAAGTTCGTCTTTTCATTCATAATGCGAACAGCCAAAGCATTGAACTCCCTTCCGGCGTCAGTCTTTCCTGAATCCTACAACCTTGGGATCTTTAAGATCAGAGTGAATAGGCATTTACTGGGATCGCGTGCTTCATCTTCGATCACATCGTCACTTTCTATCGGGTGAGATTGTGGTCAAAAGCGAATACAGTCAATCATAAAAAAAAAAAAATTCATTATGTAATTATGTGGACTAGGCTACAAATATTTATTTATTTATTATTTACTTATTCGTTTCTTTACGCTACGTCCCTGTTCAAATCGGAGACCGTCACACGCTCGAAGTCTTACCCTTATAGTACTCTGTATACCTACAAAACAAACAATTTTTGACTCTGACCATAGAGACGCTGCTCGCCAAAATATCGAGAAATTGCTCACTTCAGGTTTCATTAGTCGCGTTAGGTAAGCACTCGTGGAGCAATCGCATTCGCTATTCGTTTTCGATTAGCGAAGTTAAGCAATGTCCAGCTCGGTCAGTCCTTGGATGGGTGACCACTAGTGACATTTTAATACGAGTGTTTCAATTGAAGGCAGTCGGATGCCCACAGGGGCGGCTTAAGAACACTGACTGTCAGCACTAGTCTGACACAAAACCACCGCACTGCTCAGTGAGACAGCACCGCGTGGTGGATTTTGACCCACACTACAGTCAAAGTCAAGTGCAATAAAGTAATAATAATAAATGTTTTAATTTTCTTTTATGCGCAACGGGTTAGCACTTAACCTCAATCACACCTGATGTAAAGTGAAGATGTCCCAGATATTTGGGAAACTAGCTATCTTATCTCTAACAACTGGAACACAACAATACTATTAACATTGCTGTTTGGTGGCAGATTTAGATATGATGTTGGTAACTAGCCAGGCGCGCATTTAAAATGCCCTACCACCAACCAAACCGAGTACTAAACATGTACCCCGCTGGTGATCGAACCCGCGACCTCCGATTAGTAAACCCCATGTTTCAATAAACATTCATTGTTTATGTCATGGAAGAGCTAGGACTCCTGGTGCAGGTATTTATTTACTTAATTGGGGTTTTCATCAATTTGACGAACCTTGACGACCTGTTTGGTGTAGTGGTTAGCAACTCTGGCCACTATACCAAAAGGTTGCGGGTTCGAATCCCGCTAGGGGCATATGTTTGTGTGATGAATACGGACATGTGTACCTGAGTTATGGATGTTTTAATTTATAATAAGTATTTATTTACAAAGAAAAATGTATTTATGTAGTATATCAACCATGTGGTATCCACAACACAAGCCCATAGTTGCTTATTGTGGAACTAGATGGCGATGTGTGTATGTCTAAGGATATATATATATTTTTAAATACTGTATTGTAAACTATGATTTAAGAATAAGAATAAGAAAACTTTATTTGATCCATTTAGCGACACTTATAAAATACATTTAATTGTTACCCATACTATTATAACACAATTTAAAAATGTGGAACTTAATATAAGTAGGTATGCATTGGCTAGTTTTCGGTGTCGCAAAGTGGCATCAAATCAGGTCCCCAACTCGGCATTTGTTTTAGTCGAGAGAAGAAGAACGACTACAACGCTGGTTTTCAGTGAAGCCTATGGCGAGATCACGGACGCTCATGGGACACACACAAATAATGAGTACCTAAGTACCTGCATATTTCATACACATTTCGTTTGGTATCCAACAGATGGAGCCCCCGGACCTGTCCGACCGCTACATGTCGTATGCGACGGCCGGCGCCCGGCCCGCCACCCGCGTGGCCCGCCCGCACACCTCGGCCGTGCCCCGGCCCCAGACAGCTGCCCATCGGCAGCGGCAGTAGAACACAAACTAGGCCCGTACTACGGGCTATCAACAATCAACAAGTTAAGATGGTTCATCCCACACATCATTCCATACACATTCAGTCCGTAGATTATGTAACTCCATCGGTATCGTCTTTGACCAATAAGGAACCGTCAAATTGGCGAGAGAACGGTGAGCCGACCAATCTCATACATACATAATGTCACGCCTATTTCCCGTAAGGGTAGGCAGAGACCACAGACTTCCACTTGCTACGATCCTGACACACCTCTTCTGCTTCCTTCACTCTCATAAGGTTGTTCATACATGCTCGTCGGTTTAGGGTACTCTTGACCAATCACATGTCTTATTTTATTTCTTGGTACACAAAATAGGGGAATCACCAGTTGAGGACAACTCATTATAAAATCTACACATCTTAACCATGGGATTATAATATGATGTGTTGTCTTTATAGGCATTTAATAAAAATGTTTTGGGGTTACGAAATCTATGGTTAATGTTGAGGTTAAGCAAAGAGAGCAATGAAGAAGAATCCAAATACGAATGTAGAATTTTATGCAAATAAATTAAATCTTGCTGTTTGCGTCTAATGTAGAGAGGTATAGTTTTAAACATTTTCAATCGATCCTCATATGTCAGAACGTAACTAATGACGATAGCAATGAGATTATGTAATGGAGCCCCAGCAGCGGGAGCGCAATCTCGCGGGATCTGAAAAATCAATCTCGCGAGACATCGTCATTTACGAGATCTCGCGCGGCTAGTGTATGTTTGTTATGTTATTTAATTTGTTTAATTTTAATTAATTAAAATTGTAGTCAAACGCGAAACCAATTTTTAATTAAAAAAAAAAATTACTCAAAAATAGGATATTTAATAGAATAATTAAACCGCCAAACATTGGTAAAACAACAGACTTCAGTCAGGTTCCACTTTCTGAATGTAAATTCTTGACTCTTAGTCCACGAAATTACTATATGTCTATAATATGTGAGGATTTCCCTCAATTCCTCATAGATCTCACCATTAGAACAGGATTATGATGAACATGGGACCACCCTGGATGTATGTCCTACTAGCTTTCCATCCGGGACTTCGTCCGCGTGGAAGATTTCATCGAAATCGGTTCAGCAAAAAAAAATCCTATATTGTTAATCGTCCTTGTCTACCCACCAAGTTTCATCCAAATCCGTCCAGCCGTATAGGCGTGAAAAGGTAACAAACATACATACAGGCATACACACACACAAACTTTCGCATTTAATATTAGTTGGGATTAAATAAAAAAAAATCCGAATCCGTTTATAAATGACTGAGTTCTGAGGTAACAAACAAAAAAATAATTATAACTTTTATGTATTTTTTAATAATCATTTAATACGTAACAACTGTAGTATTCCTCAAAATTATTAAAGTAGCTTCGTAAAAAGCATAAAATGTCTAATGTATCGTCCGATAGACGGCTTTTAATTTTGTCGGCTCCCAAGATCTGAAAGATCAATCTCCCGAAATGTCGTCATTTATGAGATCTCGCGAGATTAGTGAATATATTTGTTATTTTTTTATAATTGGCACAAAAACATGAATATATTAATAGAAAAATAATCATTAAATTGTGTCAATCAAAAGTTTTTATGGAATACCGTGCGGGATGAATGCTCTTAACAATATTTTATTTATTGTCATAGATAAAATTTACACTTGAAATAATCCACTCTTTTAAGAGTGAATTACAGTGACTAGTTTTCATATACACTACATTCAAATAATAAAAGTTTTATTTCGTCATTTATAAAAATAATACCAGAATACGTCATGACGTACAATTATTTTTATTTTCTACCTAATCGTGCCAAACGGCTGAAAGGGTAATGACGCGACATAGATTTGTATTCTGTATACGACGAATTACTTGCTTTGACTGAGACTGACTTATAAACTGAAGAAATAAGATAAATAAGACATGGCTGTATGGGCTTAGATCCCTTTGCGTTCTCCGAGAGGAGTGAATATAACGAAAAAAAAAACACCGCCCTCGGTAGCTTGCTTTAGTTATAGTATACCTAAAAATTACGTATTTCTACTGTACTATTAGGTCCTTACCTATGAAATTAACGTTTTGTATGAAGAATTTCATTAAGACTGTTTTCTCCATACAAACATTTTTGATTTTTTTTTAGGAACGGCAAATACAAATTTAGCTAAAATTTGCATGTAGTAAGTACTACCTACGTACAACTGGAATGAGGTGTGTAAAGAAGTTTTGGGCCTTCCACCTCATTCCAGTTGTACGTAGTACTTACTATTTCCATGGATAATACACACAAATTTTAGCTAAATTTGTATTTATATAAAAAATCAAAAATGTTTGTATGGAGAAAACAGTCTTAATGAAATTCTTCATACAAAACGTCAATTTCATGGTAAGGACCTAATAGTACAGTAGAAATACGTAATTTTTAGGTTAGGTTAGGTAATTCGTCGTATACTTGGCGTATACAGAATACAAATCTATGTCGCGTCATTACCCTTTCAGCCGTTTGCCACGATTAGGTAGAAAATAAAAATAATTGTACGTCATGACGTATTCTGGTATTATTTTTATAAATCACGAAATAAAACTTTTATTATTTGAATGTACTCACCTATTGTATTGTAACTATGACATGTGTAATAAAATATATGAATTATGAATTAATTTATGGACTGTATTTTTTATTTAGTTTTTAGTAATCTCTAACTTGACTAGTCTCATTCCAGTGATTTGTTTTATACTTATTTTACTATTGTATAAGCTCAGTATTATATTTTAATTCATGCACAACTTTAAATTCAGCTGTGAAATTAGTGAAATATTTTTTTTAATACAACAATTTGTATATTTCTTTAGTTTTATTTCCGATGCTTGTTACACATTTTTTTTATGATTAACTGGATACCCGTTTGACCACAATCTCACCTGATGGAAAGTAAGGATGGGGCCGAAGATGAAGCACGCGATCTCAGTAGATACCTATTCACCCTGATCTTGAAGATCCCAAGGTTGTAGGATTCTGGAAAGACTGACGTCTGAAGGGAGGTCCATGTCATAGGCCCGTATTAATAAACCATTCTCAACATTGAGAACAGTCTTGTGACCGGTCTCAAGTAAACGTGTTGATTAATAAATATAATAATAAATAATAAATAGACATACACACAGCGCCATCTAGTTCCACAGTAAGCAACTATATGCTTGTGTTGTGGATACCAGATGGTTGATATAATACATAAATACATTTTTTTTGTAAATAAATACTTATTATAAATGAAAACGTCCATAACTCGGGTACACATGTCCGTATTCATCACACAAACATATGCCCCGAGCGGGATTCGAACCCGCAACCTTTTGGTATAGTGGTCAGAGTTGCTAACCATTACACCAAACAGGTCGTCGATTAATAAACCGAACTTGAGACCTGAAGAGCACGTGCATACTCAAGCAGTACTCACTTGAGAGGTGCGCGTATTTATAAACGAAACTCAAGACTATCATTCATTCGCCGCTGAAGCGAATACTTGCGAAGTGATCGCAGCTGAATAGACCTCAAGATTGGTTTATAAATTAGCACGGTGCTTGAGATAGCGTCAATTGCTTAAGACGCGTCTCGGTTGATACAACCTCAAGACTTGTATTCAGATTAGTTTATTTGTAGCCACAGAAAGCTGTTAATTTTATATCATTCAATAGTTATAAACATTTTCAAAATCTAGGAGAAAATTATTTAAATGCGACAGAATAATGACGTCGGCGAGCTGCGCAGGATCCCACATTGGGTTTACGTTTCAGAGGTCGCGGGTTCGATCCCCAGCGGGATACATATTTAAGTACTCGGTTTGGTTGGTGGAAGGGCATTTTAAATGTCTGCCTGGCTAGCTACCACCATCTTATCTAAATTTATCTAAATTTGCCCACTAAGCAGCAATGTTAATAGCATTGTTGTGTTCCGGTTGTCAGAGATAAGATAGCCAGTCCCAATGTGTTGGGGTTTCCGGCGGCACGGGGTAAGCGCGGGGCGTCCCGCATTGGTCGGCAGTACTCGTCCGCTACTTCTTCTGTTTCACCCCCTCAAATACCTAAGTCGTCTACTCACGGCCTACTCACTGCACCTTACACGATGACTGCTGAGAAACCCTTTCGCGTTCAGACACAATTTGTGGCTGAACACCAGTGCGCATGAAGTCTGTGCGGCGGAAGCCACCTCGCGCTTCTCGGGAGTGTTACGCCAGTGCGCGAAACACTCCAGAGGACCTCGCGCTCATTAATGGAGAATAATGCAAATGTTCGGTATGTTAATTACATAAAGATGGAGTCCTTCCGACGCCTAGTAGTCCGAAGATGGATTGGCGATGGTGAAATAAGATTATGTAATTAAAACGCAAACACACAGAAATGCATCCTGTAAAAAACTGAGAGAGAGACAGGCCACCTTGCAATGGTGTTCGGTCTTTGCAATTTATGAGTCTTTTGGCACGTCATTCCACAGGCCATATACCCGCCTTCATACGCCGTCGGCTATAAGTCGGCATAAGCTAGGATCACAGAGTACTTTGTATATACGGAGATAGAGACCTATCTCGTAGACTTTGAGTGATATAGCAAATGTGGCGCCATCTGTTATCTTTGGCTCTAAGTACAAAATAACAAAACATAGCTATAGCTATATTGTATACAACCTACTTTTATGGCTACCTAATAAAGTTTTCAATTTATACAATTTACTACAAAGAGTAGGTAGTACACATGTACAGTGATAAGTTTGTGTAGTAAATTGTAAACTCCTTGAAGTAAATTGCATAAATTGTTTACAATAAGGAAAATTGTAGAAAAGATAAAAATAAAACTCGTGTTCAATATTTTTCAAGTTTTCTTTTTTTTCCACGATTTTAATTGAACATTTTTTGCCTGATTTTGATTACTATCATGTACATCGTCAATGTTTCGCTTCCCTTTTATAATGTTATTGATATCTTTACAATAATTATGTAAAAAGAATTTTATCGTAATGTTACAAATGTAATCTATTAATTTAGCCCTATGCGTAAAGCAAACAAAAATACTTAAATCTAGATTCGCTTCGCATATGGTTTTTACATACTCCTTTATGTTGGGTTTGTTAGGACAATCTTTTATAATGACATTGAATATGTCCTGGATTTCCGAAATTAATTTAATTAATCCCTCACTTGGATGACACAACCAACCACGACCAAACTCCCTAGATCGAATGTAGTCATTGCTACCAGTGTGATCGACCAGTCTAGTTTTGCAAGCATCGCAATTTTTAAAAACATTTTTTTTTGAATTGCGCAATATGTACCCTGTTACATATGCTAGAGGAGCAAAAATTCTCGGTTTTAATTTTTTTTGCTCCAGGGGAGCAAAGTGTATAAATAAATGGTCCATGTTTAATTCATGGATGCTTGTTGGTTGGGTCTGGTTAGTTTTGCTGGAGTCTGTTACACAAAAAGCATATAAATTTTCTGTAAAATCCTCTTCACAATTAGCACCAGTTGCATAACTACTCGTTATATTATTAATAAGCAGCGTTGCAAAAGTCGATTCAAAGGCAGCTGCACTGGGGTTAATATTTCGACTGCCGTGGCTGCGGACAGAACCAAAAAAATTCTCTAGAGGATCCTGATTCAGATGGCGCATCCATAGAGAGTTAATATTGTACTTTTTCCTCAGTAAATCTATTAAAATTTCAGCGCTCTCTATCGTCCACAACCAATTGGTAAGTGAGGGCACCCTTTCTTCCTTTCCCTTATTATTTATGAATTTCATATTTCGTAAAATTGGTTTTAATTCAGTCCACAATTTAATGTGTATGGAGTTTGCTCGTACTGCAGTCAAATAAGGCTTGCCATGCTTGTTTTTTTTTGCGTAACTGCCATTAAATGAATCAAACAGCTTATCAAATATTAGGAGAAGGTCAGCTGTTTCTCTGCATTCCTCGGGTAAAACACCTTTGTCTGAAAATAAATTTAACAAATTTAATAAACAAGAAACCAATTAAAAAAGTATAGAAAGTATAGCCCATATACGTCTTAATTAAGGGTATAGGCTTCCTCTCACAAGGAGCGTGCTACACGTCTCTGCATTCCAAAAAGGTGTAATCAGGTGCTTTCACATTCTATAGTTTAAAAAGTCAAAGGTTATATGGCTGTGTGGTTTCCGCTAATACGCCTGCTCGGCGTGGCGATTAAGGCAAAAGCTCCCATGGAAAGCATGCAAATCGCGTTCCATAGTGGACTTTTGTAGGCTGATGATGATGATAAAACTTATCTTTTATTCTTCTTATCTGTTGTGCAATAAAGTGTATTTGTATTGTATTGTATTGTATAAAATCAACCAATTTCCTCCCGTGGATTTCGTATAAGACAACGACTGTTAGTGGCGAGTAAGGCAAATCGCAAAAAGAATTTAAAAGGAAGACAGGGCCCTGGTGGATCTGCTATTCCTGGCTGTAGTAGCGGTCATGGTAATGGCGGTGCAATAAGGATGTCGGCTGCTACTTCCAACTGGTCGATCTAGAAAACTATGGGGGACATACTGTGACTTATATGATGAATTTCAGATAGGATTATGGTTCAGTGGGGGCCTCATATTGAGAAACTAGCGAAAAAGCTTGCTCCTGCTGCGTATGCAGTCAAAAAAATCAGAAATTTAACAGACGTTCTTACCGCAAGACTGGTTTACTTTAGCTATTTCCACAGTTTGATGTCATATGGCATATTGTTGTGGGGAAACGCTGCTGACATACATATGATTTTTGTTCTGCAGAAGCGTGCTATTCGTGCCATTTATAAATTAGGACCTAAAGAGTCTCTTAGAGATAAGTTTAAGCAAATTAATATCTTAACAATGGCATCTCAATACATTTATGAGAATTTGTTATATGCAAAAAAAATATAACCTTATTCGCTAAAAATAGTGATAGGCACAATGTTAATACAAGGAATAAGAACCAGTTATCTATTTATGTTAGCCGACTTCACAAAGTTAGTAAATCCTTCAAAGGGCGATGTATACGCTTTTATAATAAGGTTCCAGTAGACATTCAAAATATGCCTTTAAATAAATTTAAAGCAATCATAAAACAGCAATTATTAACAAAAGGCTATTATAAAATCACTGACTATTTGAATGATAAGCAAGCATGGACATAGCTCTCTTATTATTCATATAATTATCAAATCACAAATTGTAACCCATAATCTGTTTAAAAGAGCAACCCTACAATTTCTTGCTCGTTCTTCTCTGGGGAGTCAGCTTTGTGAATGAGCAGTAAATTTAAACTATAATGTAATATTAATATTAATAGTGACGTTTTCAAGTGATAATTTTATCCTATGAAATAAAATATTTTGATTGATTGATTGAAGTCTCACCTGACAAATAGCCCATATTGGATGACACAGTTTGGCTAAAAACTTGACTGGCAAACTTTACTTTCATTTTCCCAATTTTGTTTCGCACAATATGGTTTTCTGTTAATTTAGGCATGAGCCTGATGCCTTTATATGCCGGATTTTCTGCATACAACAGTTCCAGATGACTCCATTTGGCTGTGTAAGTTTTGCCATTGATTTGGTATTTAAGGTCCTTCGTGAGTAGATTGTTCCTGATACCCTTTAATAAGTGGGGTGGGTCATAAAAGATAATTGTGCCGTATAGGCACCTTTTTATAATAATATTGTATACTTTTTACTTTTATGTTTTTTTACCTTTATGCTGTCTTTTTGACGATTTGCTTGATTGTTTTTGCTCTTGGCTTTTGGGCCAGCTGTAACAGTGGAATAAATATTTTCACCACCCTCAGAACCCTATTCTATCATTATACAGTCCACAAAATCACAATAATGATATTTTGATTATTTACTTTAAACATGTTTTTAGGTACTGGCTCTCCTCTTCTTAAACATGTTATCCGACATTCCTCAATTAAGCTTTTCATTGCTTTTTGATTATTTGACCCTTGATCACAAACAGTGCAGAGTACGTTGATACCCGCCTCTTGCAACTTTGATATAGTTGCTTTTATTAATTTTGATAGTTCAGGCGCTTTGGTAGCACCTGCACAAAATGAATATGCAACAGGTTGTTTATAATTTTTTATCAGCCCTCTTATCATCAGGACCAGGGCATGGTCAGCATACGTTTTTGTTGCATCTTGGCCATCAGTCACAAATCCTTTTAAAGTGTCCTGTTTCTCATTGTATGTCAAATTTGTTTGTAACGATATTTCGTCAAAAAGTAAAACACACAACTTTTCTTCCTTTTTCATTTTTTCAGCTTTTTTCTTCAGCTGTACAAATATTTTTTCATTCATTCCAGGCTTTAGATTAGCCATTTGTACAAGTTTAATGAGCGTTTGTGGTGCGGGCAATACAAATATTTTCCGTAGAAAACGATAAGCTTTTGGACTTCTTTTTAAAATGGATAAAGCTATAATTTTTTCTTTCAAATTGAAGCGCCTTCCCTTTTCTTTTTTCTTAGCTTCTCTAAATTGCAACAGTGTTAATATTTTCCCTGCACTTGTAAAATTTTCTGTCACTTTCGTAAAAGAAGGATTATTGACTAAATTTTTGGCCATTTTTAATTCCTTCGCTTGTCTCCTTGTTCGACTAAGACATTTGTTTAATTTTACTTTGAGAATAGCTAACTTTTTCGTCACCATGTGTTCAAATTTAGACATTTTTACACGTTTAGTGATAAGAGCAGGAACTCTTGTTTTACCTGAAAAGGTGATATTGTTAATGTAATAATATATACTAGATAATATATGGCTATAGTTGCGACAATTTTATTGGACCATTGTAGGCATTATTGTTTTACTAAATCTGTCGTTTTGATATTTGATAAAGTTTAATTATTATTTTAAAAAGGTTTTATAAACTATGTATTATACATTATTATAGGTGATTGCACCAGTACAATGCAGGGGCGGGTCATTAGTCATGAATGTGTAAAGCATTAGAAAGAAAAATTTATTTCTCATGACACAAACAATTAGGTACAAGTATTACACAGTCGAGACATGTGTCTCGACAAAAAGTAACAAATTATGGTGATTATCCTGTATTAGCTTATATCGATCTGTATCACAGGATGCTTTTAAGATTTGCATAAATACTATTAACAATTTGTGCTAATTTAGAGAGCAAACATTAAAAATTTCATGTAGATCAAGAAAGGTGGGTAAAAAATCTAAAAAAAATCTTAAGAAAAAATTTAATGTGTGTGTATAGAATACTTATTAATGTTAATGAATAGTCATCGAAATTGTATAGGCTCAGAGTAAACAAATTACTTCAGCTAGCTAGACTAATTGAGTTCATAAAGGGCATGCATACCATCAATGTTCAAATTCTTCGCTGTCTCACATTGCTTTTCACCATCAACAAGCTCAGTCACAGGTCGTGGGTCCATAGACCTACTGGGTTGATTCAAGGGATCTGTTGAATAAAATAAACAATCATTACTATTCAATGTAGTAATAAAAATGTTTCATTCTTGATGTGATAGTCATAGGCTTATTCCAAGCCTATATTGTAACATGTAAATGGTTGTGCTTTCACACACACATGATCTTCATTAGGATTAGATTTAGACTGTGGAAGTAATTTATATGCAGTGGCCATTCGATTTAGTCTCCTTTTTGTCCTTTCGCTACAATCCAAATACAAGAGTCCTCAGATAGTTATCAGCCAGTGAATAATGTGAGACAAAAGATAAACAATCATCAACAGCCTTGCACGTCCCCACTCACACGACTCGTCTCAATGGGATGGTATGGGCCATAAACCACCACGCGGGCCTAGTGCGGATTGGTGGATTTGTGTCAAACTAGTGACCACCTGACAGACGGTGTTTTTAAGTCACCGACTTGGCTTAACAAGTGCCATCAATTGAAAACAACCAGGACTGACTATTTAACATGACCTCCGAAGCATGGAAACACCTGTATCAAAATGTCACTAGTATGGTCACCCAACTCCTTGGATGGACTGACCGTGCTAGACATACTACGCTAATCGAAAACGAATAGCGAATGCAACTGCTCCACCAGTGCTTCAGATACACATTGCAGTCATTCAGACTTACCTACTAGAAATTTACCTCTTCTTAGGCTTAGACACTAAGGCGTATACAATTGTTTATTTCATTATTTATAAAGAATTTTACAAACAAACCTTTAGGATCCATATGTATTGATTGGGTAGAGGTCCCCGCCATAACATCTATACACTCTCCTGAAGATTTTTGAGGTGGTGGCATATGTGTGGTATTGGACGATTGTATGGGGTTAGGCACATTCTGAATTTCACATAATGGTAGTATATGGAACCTTGGGATTGTTCTAAAATCTGTAAAATTATTACAAGTATTATTATTTCAGTATTCTGATACCAATAACAGCTTAGTAAGTCATTAGTATCTACTAAACATTTTGATTTTGGCACTAAGAAACTACAAGATAATAATTTGTCATTGTGATTAAACATTTCATTCACTTACCTGGTATATGAAGGGTTGGAATAGCTATATTGCTAATCCTGTTATTGCGCAGTTGATATTTTAATTCAAAATGTGAATGGCACACTCTGCGTTGTTTGAAAATATAACTGTCTGACAAACCGATAATATCGCCACCAATGCTTAGAACCCATCTTCTGAACCTTTCAGGATCCTTCTCTGGGTTAGGGAACCCATGTAAAACTTTGTGCGATTCTGTAATATGAAGTAGATAAATGCGTATATGGTTATGCCTGGAGTGCAACTTGTAATATATTTGACTTAATATTAAGATAGGATATACTTACGCCCACTGTCTACGCAGCCAGGAACACAGCAAGTTTTACTTTTGTTAGGCATGATAACCAAAAAAAGAAACGAAAATAACTTACAAATAAAACAGAAATTGTAACAGAAAACTTAACGAAAACAATCAACTTAACAAAAAACATAAACTCAACAAGAAATAACAATGAAAGCACCGGGAAAGGCGGAAAAACTTGAAAAAGCCGGGAAAACAAGGTTACTCGAACTTTCAGATTTTTTCCAAGATTATTTTTTTTTTAATTCACTCATCTCGGTGAAGGCAAAGAGATCTTAGCCCATAACGCCATGTCTCATTTTTTTTCAGTAAGTGCGAGACGA
The DNA here is from genome assembly GCA_949316235.1 of Oegoconia quadripuncta. NCBI lineage: Eukaryota > Metazoa > Arthropoda > Insecta > Lepidoptera > Autostichidae > Oegoconia > Oegoconia quadripuncta. Next base: position 5,707,620 of record OX438750.1, on the reverse strand, counting down.
AGCTTTCGTGTTCCCACAAGAAGCCGCCAAAATCTTTCGTAAAACAGTCTGCCACTTTACTGAAGAATAACTTGGCTTTATACGCCAAGTACCTATACTACGAATGACTTAATTGTTTTGACTGACGTGCAACAACTTTTACATTTCCCTTCACTTGCACACCATCACTGACTTTTGTTACGCAATTATTCTGCCATGCTTCAAAACTCAGAATGCACAAATTTCTAGAAATAAAAACAAAAATGCAACATACTATAACGTTTAATTTTTACGACCTGGCTTCGACCTTACTTTGTAATCTAGTAAGACTGCTTTGGCTCAATATGCTGATTCGAGCTATGACTTGGCTTCGGCCTGGACAAACTTTAACTTAATTTGACATGGAAAAGTATTTTTACGGAAATTACAGTATATTTCATGTTTTTCAAAAACGAGTAATTATATAAATTGTAATGAGAATTGGATGCTCTATGACAGGTTTCTAAGCCTGTTCTAATAAAAAAAAGTAGTTGGAGTTCTACGCCTATACTCCCAGCCAAAAAGAAAAAATATGTGAAAGGGTCCCTCACGATTAATGCTACTAATTTAAGAATGTACCCTAAACCATCTAATGTTGTTATTAATTGTTGGCTACTTCATTTTGGAGCGTGACATTAGCAGCGACATCTATTTACATTTGCTGTAACAACTACTAGTTTTAATGCTACTAAATTAAAAATCACTATGCTAGAACCTTTATATTCCAGCTGATAGGCCTATCATTCTGGTACGGATTGTATTACAATTTTGTCCACAGAATTTCTTCTAAGATTGTATAGTGTGGCTAGGATCAACAGTGGTACTCGACGCGGTGTGTGTGATAGACGGTGTCCTACGTAACTATTGCTAAATCTGTTCCCCAAGCTAATTAAAAGAAAGAAATAGGGAAAGAAATAGACTAGTGACCATCTGACAGTCGGTGTTTTTAAGCAGCCTCTGTGGTCCACCGACTTGGTTTAACGACTACCTTCAATTGAAAACGATGTCTGGCGCGATCAGTCCTTGGTTGGGTGACCACCAGTGGAATTTTAATACATTTAATACATATTTTGCACAACCTGCCTGTTCTATAAAGTTATACTCCTACTCCCAAAGGTTGCCTGGAAGAGATCGCTTTTAGTGATAAGGCCGCCTAATTGTACTCTTATCAGTATTGTGTTTTGTAAAATGTATGTTCTCCTTTTATTATTATTATTATTAAATTCTTTATTGCACACAAAAATAAAATACAAAGAACATTTAACATAGATGATGAAGTGTACAAAGGCGGTCTTATCGCTGATAGCGATTTCTTCCAGACAACCTCAGCTAAAGACGCTTTTTTAATAAGTAGTTGGATAGTGCAAAGTAAAAGCTGAATAACTTAAATATCAGTAGGTACATAGACGATACATAGAAAATACATTGATATAGTGGAATACATACAAAGATAAACACATACTAAAATAAACAAACCATATACCTAAATAAGTACAATTATAAAAAATGTTCTCCTTTTGTACAATAAAGTGTATTTGTATTGTAATACGAGTGTTTCCATGCTTCGGAGCGCACGTTAAATAGTCGGTCCCGGCCGCCAGATATTGCTTAACCTCGCTAACCGCAAACGAGTAGCGAATGCGGCTGCGCCACGAGTGATTTTCTTTGCAATATAAGATGAGGGTATCGTTTTAGTTGCAGCTGACTGTACATAGGTGTGTAACAATTATATAGCAACAAACATTGTGATTATGAACGTCACCCTAAAATCGTAATTAAAAAAAGAAAATATATGAAAAGCCACATAGATTTTGAACGCAAAATAAATACAACAAAGACTTTTGAAGCATCTTTATTTTGATTTTTTTTTTGAAAATTACCTTTGAAGATGACTCTAATTGGAGCAATATTGCAGAAAGTGAAATCGACAGATTCCTTGCGGTACCCTTCGCCGCCGCCTGAGTTGGAAGAGGAACGGCCGCACTGCAAGAGGAAACCTAATCAAGTAAGATGTCTACCGTCTTTACATTAGAAGTGGTAGTGCTAACTGGTCGGAATTTACTAACCACTGTAAGGCCCGTATTAATAAATCGTACTTGAGATTGAGATCGCCTCTCAGTCTCAAGACCATTTTTTTTAATATTCAACATTTTTTTTTAATGCACGACGGGTTCGTTCTTGTGCTCAATCATACCTGATGTTAAGTGAAGATGAGGTCGAAGGTGGAAGCATACTGACCCGGAAACCCCAACACATTTGGGGGACTGGCTATCTTATCTCTGACAACCAGAACACAACAATGCTATTAACATTGCTGCTTGGCGGCAGATTTAGATAAGATGGTGGTAGCTATCCAGGCGGATGTTTAAAATGCCCTACCACCAACCAAACCGAGTACTTAAACATGTACCCCGCTGGGGATCGAACCCGCGACCTCCGAATCGTAAACCCAACGTTGTTTACATTGAGCCACAAACAGATTCTTAAGCGTCACCTTAAGGCCATGCCAATCTTGAGGACGGTTTATTAATACGGGCCTTAGAGTGACATCTCGAGGTGAATTATCCTCTAGAATTGAATGATGATGCCAATGATTACTTATGTGAGGGCGAGTATAGGAATTTACCTGAAGAAGTTAGCAGTACACTGAGGAGTGATCAGTACAGAACTAGAAGTGGCAGAGGGGTTAAGGTACCAAGTTGCTTAAGTAATTATGATTGTGTTTAGAGTATGTATAAGGGTAAAAACGGAGATGTAAGGCCCGTATTAATCCATTCTCAAGATTGAGAACAGTTTTGGGATAGGTAAACGTGTTGATTAATAAACCTAACTTGAGACCTGAAAAGCACGTGCATACCCAAGCAGTACTCACTTGAGAGGTGTGCGTATTAATAAAAGAAACTCAAGACTATCATTAATTCGCCGCTGAGGCGAATACTAGTGAAGTGATCTTAGCTGAGTAGAACTCAAGACTGGTTTATAAATTAGCACGTAGCTTGAGATAGCGTCAACTGCTTAAGACGCATCTCGGTTGATACTCAACACTTGTATTAAGATTGGTTTATCAATACGGGCCTAAGAGTGAGATCTCTAGAGAAGTGATACAACTCTATGGTGAGTCTCAAGTCTCAGGACAACTCGTCACTTTTGGCCTCATCTTCACTTAACATCAGAGGACCAATCGCGCTATTTTACAACGGTTTTACCTTTCGAACGGAACGTTTTTGGTTTTGGTTTAGCTTTGTTTAGCTGATGTAAAAAAATGATATTGCGCTATTTTTTGTGAACGATTATATCGTTGACGCTACCGAAGTAAAACCATCCCAAAAATGTTTACCTACCACGAGTATTAAAAAACATCAATCATACAAGTACACTTTATTGCACAAAAATTCTACAATGCACTTCGTAAATGTAGCTTCAATAAAAAAAAAATTGTACAACCAGGCGGTCTTTTTTTTATGATTGATTGGATTCGCGTTTGACCACAATCTCACCTAATGGAAAGTGACGATGTGGTCAAAGATGAAGCACGCGATCCCAGTAAATGCCTATTCACTCTACTCTTGAAGATCCCAAGGTATTGTATATGTAGGATTCAGGAAAGACTGACGCCGGAAGGGAGTTCCATGCCTTGGCTGTTCGGATGATGAATGAAGAATCGAACTTCTTAGTGCGAATGTTCGGTATATCAACTCGGGTGGAATCCCTCCCCACGCCTAGTGATCCGAAGATGGAAAGGTGACGATGGAATAAGATTACGTTATTCCAACGCACACTTATCGCTTTTCGCTATTAAGCGATTTCTACCAGACAACCTTTGGGTAGGGGAAAAAAGTAGAACGGGATAAAAGCAAGTAGGTAAAACTTGTTTAATTTCCGTTCAGATGGTCAGCGCGATACGAAATGTGCTTAACGTAACGTTTCTGGTATAGCTTTGGTAATACCGTTCAAATTTAGCGCGATCGGCCCGCTGGTGTGTTTGAGGTCAAGTGCTAAATCGTTGTACTTAAAAGAAGTACTATGTTAGAATAAGAATAAGAATCGTTTATTTGACCCATTTAGCGACACACATATTATTTTTACATGAAATGTGAAAATATACACAGTGAAATTGGGACCGAGTGATATAAAAGTAGTACACAAAACAGTCATGTAATAGGATAGGTACTCCTATCTCATAATGTATTTTACAGTATACAATAAAAATACCTAAGCAGTTTCACTTATAGACTAAAGTCCTTAAAAATTAATTTTCGGTGTCGCAAAGTGGTATCAAAGAAGGTCTCCTTCTCAGCATAAGTTGCAGTCTAGAAGTTAGAATACAACGCTGGTTTTCAGTGGAGCCTAAGGTGAAAACACGGACGCCGATCGGACACTGACGGTAAGTTTAAAACAGTTTTTCTTTTTTTTTATTAATATTTATATGTTATTCCAGTACTCCAAAGTGCCTGCCAAAGTGGACACGTCACCGCCTACGTTCGACGCCCACAGATTGGGCTTGCACTTACCGTCGTGGGCGCTGCGGCAGAAAAACATACAGGCGGATAACCTTGCGCTTGTCATTGCTATTAAGAAAATGCACTTTTCCCGTGTAAGTATATAGAATAGAATGGGATGGATTTGGGACAGAATCGAATAGAATGAAATACGTTTATTCGTCGAGCAAGACAAGAACTTAAACTACATTACAATACAATCATCAAATCAAATCAAAATATTTTATTTCGGATAATTCCATATTAGGTTAGTAAGTCTTAGTTTATGTTAGTAATACAGCAATAATAACAATAATAAATATAAATGTCAAAAATCAAATGTCAACTAGAAGTACCTACTAAAAGCGCTGTCCAGTGACTAGCAATAGGACACTCCTTTTTGCCTACCACCACCCTCAGGATATTGTTGGTGCTGCCGCACACTCTACTCATCAACGAGACCACTTTCTTACGCATAATCGCGTGGAATCCGTCGGTGCGGGCCTCGGCGAACATGCCAGAGGCGCTACAGAAGCGCGGCAGCCCCAACAATAACCTGAAAGCGTTATTGTACTGGACACGCAAGGCGGCGTAGGTCTTCTGCGTATATCTCACCCACAGACTGCTCGTGTAGAATGATTGACAGAACGCCTTGAAAAGGGTAATTTTAATTTGGTCTGTACATCGAGCAAATCTACGTACGAGCATATTACTTCTGACCGACAACGCCCTACGCTCCCTTTCAACGTCCAGTAAGACAATACAATACAAATACTCTTTATTGCGCAAAATAATTTACAATAATTTTTGATGATAACAATAGAACACAATTAGGCGGTCTTATCACTAAAAGTGATCTCGTCCAGACAACCCACAGCCATGGGACATTTGTAGGTAGAAAAACAGGTAGGGTACACGATACTACCAACTAAAGAAATAATTATAGATAAGTATGCATATATTATACTACAGTGCACATTTTTTTTTTCCTTTGTGAACTCAAATAGCACTATTTTAGATTATTTTTTTACAGAGAACAACATTATCAAAATAGCTGAATTTCACTTCGTGTATTTTAGCTCACGTACGTCTAAATTTACAATACAGCCATTATGCATACAGGGTAGAGTGGACAGCCGGTGGACTCGAACACCTATCCCCATCAAGGCGTACTACGAGAACCGAGTCAACTTCAATAACCGCGTCAACAGAGACAACAGGGTCATTTACCAACGAATCCTGTTTAGTGTGAGTGTTCACTTTACAAAGTATATAGGGTGAATATGAATTCGTATTACATATACGTCACTTTTCCCACGACGATGTCACTTTTGATCACGAAGAACTTTCCCCAAGGAATCGTAGTTGAATTCGATCAAAAAAATTTCGTTTACCCATACAAAGTAAACCATTCTGAAACCATCTTTAGACATAGACATATATTTAACGACCGTTTGGTGTAGTGGTTAGAAACTATGACCACTATACCAAAATGTCGCGGGTTCGAATCCCGCTAGGAGCATATGTTGGTATGATGAATACGGACATGTGTACCCGAATTATGGATGTTTTTCATTTATATATGTATTTATTTACAAAAAAAGTATTTGTGTAGTGTATCAACTATCTGGTATCCACAACACAAGCCTAGTTGCTTAGTGTGGAACTAGATGGCGCTGTCCGTATATGTCAAAGGATATTTTTTTTTTTTATTTGACACCACTCTATAACAGCAACAATATTAACACTTTCGCGGGCACAAAAAGCTTAAAAACGTAATAACAATAAAACGTCTATAGTGTCTGGTTCACTGTCCGTAAAAGTGTTAATAATAACAAGACAATTACAACAGTGTTTATATGTACCTAGTAGTATTTAGTATGGAAGTCCAACTAGCCCAGGGAAAATAATGTAAAAAATTAGCTTTGCCAGACCTAATTCAGAAACGACTTAGTTGCTATTTTATAGATAGGTATATTAGATATGTAATTTTGAGTAAGTAAGCCTAAAAAAAATGATAACTTAGTCTAGATTTTTTTAGCTAAACCCTAGTGTCAATTTGCATCTTATTAACAATAAATACTAACTGTACAGTTAACACTGTGCATTTTATTTTCCGCGGACTACGCATTCTACTTTTTTGTACAGACTGTACAAATTAACACTAAAACGCGTTAGTCGCGACACACACACACCACTCTACAATTGCCAATTATAAGCAGGCAATGACCTTACAATATGCAGACCAACATCAAGAACTCCACGACGCAAAAGCTCTGCCCAGAACTAGATAGATCGCCGCCCAATTTACCTGGCTGAATAAATACTTGGATCACCGTCGCTGCCGCGTTTCACTTCTCTGCAACATCAACTCTATACACATCTACTACCAACATCCAACTTCGGTCCGGAACCACGCACCAGACCATACACTAAACTAACTGATATTTAATTAGGTAGACTTTTGTTAAACACAGTTAAATTATTGAGGGATAAAAAACTAGATAGATAAAGCATTTATTTACGCCACTGCGTTCACACAACTACACAATTTTTAAATTACAAAGAAATATACATACAAATAAACGTAAAGACTAGAGAATACAAAGGCGAGTGTCTGCCGCATGTTATAGTTAAGCATGCATATGTTTTTAGCTGAACAGTGTCGAGCAACACGTTCCGGGAGACATCACTAGACAGAATAGAAGTTTTATGTTATCATTATCATATAGACGCGTGATGTGTCCCGGAACATGTTAAGAAATAAAAATGAGAACTAATATTTTGTAACGATAATTTCCCTAAATGTTTTGAATTAAAGAAATATCCATATAACGAGCATTTTTTTTTTAAGAAACACATTTTTCAACTTTAACTTAGTTGGAAAAATATGGTCTTGCGTTTCTTACAAATGCTTAATTTTTAACAATTGTTACTACATTTAAAACACTTTATTAAATGTTTTAAGACAATCGCGATTAAATGCATTTTTCCGAGGTCTAAACGTATTTTCCCTGAGCTAAACGGTTTTCGGCTGAATTCGTCTATAGTTAATAGTGGAAAGTTATCTGTATACGGAGGGAAGTCACCAGTAAACAGGAACTACACAAATTATTTATTTATTTATTTACATAGAATCAACAGCATTATTGCAGAAATTATATCATAGTAAACTAATACCAAACTTATGCCAATTAGTGATTCTCATTATGTTACCGACATAATGGTTATCGTTATAATTGAGTGGGTAACGTTTTAATTATATTACAAGAAAATTGGTACCTTTACATTATTGTTATTATATACATATTAATAAAACAATCCTCAGTAATATACGAGTCGTTATGTTAGTCCAAATTGCGTAGTGTCAAAATTAAGTAATATAAGCCAAATAAAAATGTCATAATTTCAACTTTTTTACAATTTTTCATAAAACGGTGATTTATTCAAACAACAGCTATATTTACTAAGAACGCTCAGAAAGAATATATCTCTTTTATGGATAAGCGCTCCTTTTGTATATCTCATTTATTAACTAAGTATCTTTGTAATTGTTTATTTTTTGTGTGTGCAATAATGTGTTATAAATATAAATAAATAAAGAATTATCAACATTTATTTATTTATTATCATTATTATTTCAGCTTGTATAATTAATAAGTTCTACACATACACACCCACACACATATCACACATCCGTTACTCGGGTACACATGTCCGTACTCATATAAACATATACCCCTAGCGGCATTCGAACCCGCGACCTTTTGGTATAGCAGGCGTTTGTAACTACTACGCCATGTTTGGTGTTCGTCGTCAAACAATACACATACATACACACACACAAGCATTCGCATTTATAATATTTCATATTTGTTTATATGTATAGGCCGACGAAATTTCTATACTCACCCATACTGGCCTCTCCTGGCCCGTAGAAAAGCAAGTTTAGGGTTGTTTTGTCATCAGCCTCCTAGAGTGGACACCGCTGAGTCGCTGCGCCGCGACTGGGTGAGGAACAGGCGGGACATCCTGCACAGGGCTCAGGCAAAGTTCGTCCTTTTCCCGCCAATCCCAACTGAGGATATCGAGGACATCGCATTTGTACCGCCCCCGGACGTCAAACGACCGAGGTGAGTTTAATGTTTTCTCAAACTCAAACTCAAATCATTTATTGCATTCCTTATGTTTTGTTGAGATGACATTATAGTGTATTGTATCAATAAGGACCTTGTGAAGGCACAGCAACATGAGAGAGTAGCATGCACTAATTTAAATAATTACAAAAAAATCTTAATACATTATTTACAAGCTAGATATTTAACCTATTATATTATCATATGTATTTTTACCTTTATATTCCAATTATATATTTCTTTATTACATCAGAGCTACTAGAACTCAGCGCGACTCGAGTGACATAGAGTCGCGTGCGCCATAGCCTACATCTCTCAAAGCCGATTAGCGGTCAAGTTGACAGCTGTCAAGCGACAGCCAATCAGCTGCAAGAGACTGAGGCCCGTATTAATAAACCAATCTCAATACAAGTCTTGAGGCTGTATGAACCGAGATGTGTCTTAAGCAGTTGACGCTATCTCAAGCTCTGTGCTAATTTATAAACCAATCTTGAGGTCTACTCAGCTGAGAACACTTCTAAAGTATTCGCCTCAGCGGCGAATGAATGATAGTCTTGAGTTTCGTTTATTAATACGCGCACCTCTCAAGTGAGTACTGCTTGAGTGTGCACATGCTGTTCAGGTCTCTAGTTCGGTTTATTAATCAACACGTTTACTTGAGACCGGTCACAAGACTGTTCTCAATCTTGAGAATGGTTTATTAATACGGGTCATAGGGTACCCCTTTAATTGCGCTCCTAGTTCCCACATTGCTCAGCCATACCTACCTAACATAATATAATAATTTCAGGGTGTTTATGACTTTGGGTATAAAAAATGGAGCTGAGATCGGCGACCTTCAAGCAGAACTGTTTACTGACGTGTGCCCGCAGACCTGTCAGCTGTTCCTCGAACTACTGTTTGGAGATGGCGTCGGTTACGGATACATTGGCACGCGATTCTTTAGGTAAATACAAGCACATGAGTAAGTAATTCCATCTACCGAATAATATATTTTAGAATTTGTTTTAGTTTGAATTTGCTGTAATTTGTATACGCCCAATATACTGTTCTCTAACTAACCCTACGGTTGACTGGAAGAAATCCCTCTATGGGATAAGTCCGCCGTTGTATTCAAATTCTGTATCAATGTAAAATTAATGTAAGTATTGCCTTTTTGTACTTACAATGAAGCGTTTGCAAACAAATGTAGTATAAGCCGGCCAACTGACCAGTCTCTGCATTTTTTTATGCACAACGCCAACCCGTTGAACTTACTTTTTTTTGTTTACTTGACCTCAATCACACCTGATGTTAAGTGAAGATGAGGTCGAAGGTGGAAGCGTACTGACCCGGAAACCCCATCACATTTGGGGGACTGGCTCTCTTATGTCTGACAGGTATACAACAATGCTATTAACATTGCTGCTTGGCGGCTGATTTAGATAAGATTGTGGTAGCTAGCCAGGCGGATATGTAAATGCCCTACCACCAACAAAACGGAGTACTTAAACATGTACCCCGCTGGGAATCGAACCCGCGATCTCCAATGTTGTTTACATTGAGCCTCGGAGGCAGTTAAAATGCAAAATGCATGCAAAAACAATGCAATGTTTGGGATATCGCTGTAGAGGAGGGGCGTGACGTGCCGTGCCGATATTGCGTAGGCCTGTAGAGGGCGCGACGGCCACAAACTCAAACTCGCTTGGGGGCGACACCAGCGAGGGCGAGATAGGTCGCGTTCGCAAAAGCCCGTTGTAGAAGGCGCTGAAAGCCAAAATCTAAATACCCACTTCGGCGGCGGTCTTCCCTTATATTTTAAGGGCCAAATTTCTTGTATCTTTCAGAATATCACTATTCCTCCAGCAACTAAATACCTATATATATAGATATTTAGTGGCAGTCTTCGCGTCTTATGTTCTAAGACTGTTTTTTTTAAATAATTGTCGTTTATTTTTTACATTTTAATGATTTCTTGTTTATGTAGGAATGTCAATAAAAAAATATTTTTATATAAAAATATTTCTTAGTCGTTATCTCGTTGAAATGACATTCCTAAAAAAGATAAACAAGAAACCATTAAAATGTAAAAAACAAACGACAATTATTAAAAAAAAAACATTCTTAGTACATTATAGATAGGTATTTAGTGGCAGCCTTCGCGACTGATTTGCTAGTCCCAAGCCGTACCTACAAGTAATCCTGGCAGGCAAATCAAACAAAATTGGTTATTGTCACCGATCTCCACGACATTGCACATAAAACCTGCTTAAAATTAGTACCTATTTAGAAAGTATATTCCGTTGCCAAGGTGACAATAAAACGTCATAATATTATGTTAAAACTTATAATATGTTTCATGGTATTTTTTAGTAGCATGTCCTTTTTTGTTTTACTGATTTACTCTAAAGTTATTGTTATTGACATCAAGGAAACATAATCCAAAACCATGCTAGTGTCGGAGTCTGGTATTAACGGAACGAACGAAATATTGGTCAAAGTGGTCAGTCCGGAAGGTCAGACTTACACCGCAAACTTTCCAGAAGATACCTTAGTTGAAGAAGTCAAGAACAGGGCCATAGACTACTTCTACCCAAGTGGGGAAACGGGAACTAGCAGGTACAAGATTGTACGTGTATTTGACACAACAACGCTTCACGACTTCCTCACACTGGGTCAGGAGCAAATCATGATGCAGGAAGAGTTATTGCTGGTTGAAAGACGAGTGCCCGAAGCTGGTACTCTCTGGGATCTTGGTGCGGTACGGGCACCTCTGCAAGGCACTATCGCTGCTGCAACTGCGTCTTTACCAACACCACACAACACTCAGCGGCAGCCGAATTTGCAGTCTTTGCTATCCACGAACGAGCTGTCGTATGAACTTAGGAAAATCTTGATATCATTAATAGAAGCTGGCGCTCGATTGGCTGCTGGCGGGAGGAATTATGAGAACACGTTAGCACAATTATCTGCAGCTCTGGACGAGACGCAGCGACCCCAACAAAACGTAGTGATCCAGGTTATAACCCCTGAAGAGATCGCTGCGAGGCTAAATCCTACAACCTATCCGTCGCCTACAGTTTCTTCCATTATGACTAAATTAGATGGCAACGAAATGTACAGGCGAGCAGAACACCTACAAAGATTCTTGGAGAAATTCCGGGCGTGGCGGACTAGGATCGCTGAAGCCCCAAGCCCGGAAACTATTGCGGCTTTGAAAGATCTCGGGTTTTCGTATGAAGAAGCAGATAAAGCTCTGAGACATACTGGTAGCAATGTACCAGCGGCAGCGTCTTGGTTGATCGGGGAACGAGGGTCTAGCATCTTTGAATTGATCAACGGATTGCCGGACGGTGTAATTTTGCAGACTCTCTTGAAACAGCCTCAAATACAACGTGGGCTACTGAATACTAGGATGTTGATAGCCTTCATAGCGATGGTGGGGCAGACGGGCAGCGCGTCACTGTGGTTGAACTCACCCCATGGGAGTCCGCTGTTGTCTCAGATTTCTAGAACCTACCACTCGGAAAAATATTGCCTTGCCGTTAACCAGTTTTCTGAGGAAAGACAGCAGCAATCGTCGAATCCTTCTACCTCGAGACAAAGATAGTCATACATCATCCAACATACCGCATGTTATTGTGAACGGCGGCCATAGCGAACGATGCAATTCAGAAGTACTACACAGATTCAAATGTAAAGAACCCAATTCTATTATAAAATAGACCTTAATTTTTTGTAAAATAATGTCCAAAATCGGAAGGTGTGTCACCCTTACGACAGATCACGTGTACACAGTCACCCAGCTGATTCACAACGTAGCTGGTACCCTAGGGTCACCAACCGTGTAATTTTTGAGGCTGTACTTTCCTGGTGATGTTTACATTTTGTTAGTGGTGATTTTTTTATTCCAATAAACTTACTGTGGTCCCTGGTTCACTAAGATGCGGCAGGTCGTTTTCTACAGATCGAGTACCTACTTGTTTGATCTAATAAGATTCTCATCTTAGGTCTCAAAAGGTGTCAACGCCTTTACAAGATTCAACAGAGGAACGGATGAGCTCAGTGATTGGCACTATTTTGGCCAAATAGGTACCTAATATTGGGTTTTATAGGTACCTATGAAATTGGAGTTTTTTTTCATCGTTAATCATATGTACCAATTCCTGCGATTTTCAAAGCTAAGTATATCCAAATTTGTTTTTTATTTGGAAAATGGAATATTATTTCAATAAGGTTTCACATGAAATATTTTTTAATGTCTGGGCTAAATCACATAATAAAAAAAATTTGAACAGAGCTCTTTTCATGTACTTCTCATAATCGTTTCTTAGATTAGCTGGAACTTTTATAAAGCGGTTACTTTTAAAAATTAACGCTGCCTATACTTAACTTAATGTTATCCGATAATACACACAAAGTTTAGCTAAATTTGGATTTGCCGTTCCCAAAAAAAAATTCAAAAATGTTTGTATGGAGAAAACAGTCTTAATGAAATTCTTCATACAAAACGCCAATTTCATAGGTAAGGACCTAATACATGCAATGCAATAATTAATTTGTATATTAAATGTTTGTGTACCTATTCTAATCAGAAAATTGCTGAATAGTGTGTGTAATTAGGTAGTTTTAAATTGTATTTATTAAACAATTATAGAAAATATTATTTCGACATATGATAATAAAGAAGATAACTGATTTTTTCTTGTTTCGCATGTTATTTATATGTAAAATACAATTTTTCCGATCTGTTACATAAATAGCTTAAAGAAACGTGTGTATTGTTACTCACAACGCACACAGTATTAGGCACGCAGAGTTACCTCATAAGAATGTTGCTACAGGAAAGTCCCCAACTTATACTGGAGCGGCGGCGACGTGGCTCTAGACAATGGGTTTGGATGCTACGCGCAGCGCGACCGGGTCGTGCCTATCGGCGCTGAGAACTACCACTTCTCGCACTCTATGCCCGGTACATATGCACTTAACAACAATCACGTTCGGTACATGTGTACTTAACAGCATACAGGTTTTGCAAAGCAAGCAGGTCAAGAGTCCGAGGTAAATTACGATCTACTACAAAATAGATCTGCATGTGCTTAGTTTACTATTTTATTATTATTATTTTATATGTCAATAAATATTTATTTAGTACACCTATATATTTACGTTTGTATTTTGTTGCTATTTTATAATAAATAAATAATAATTGATCTATGTATGTATGTAAATATATGAAATCTAATCACGTAGTTTATATGTGCATCTCTATTTAATACCGCACAACCTACCTATTTCAAATGTAGGTACTATCCTTATACCCAAAGGTTGCCTGGAAGAGATCACCTTTAGTGATAAGGTCGCCAAATTGTGCCACTTTTCTGAAACTGTATTTTCTTTTCCGTTGTGCAATAAAGTGTATTTGTATTGTAGTGTATTGTTTACTTTAATATTTTGATATATTTGGTATATAAAAATTTTAAATCTATTGTGTGTTATATTATAATTATAATAATACTTGCTATTAAATGAACATATGAAGCCGAAGATGGAAGCGCGCTCACTCAGAACCCTCAACTGATTTTGGGACTTAACAATGCTACGAGTACATTGCTGATTGGTGGCTGACTTAATAAGATGATGGTAGCTAGCCACAGGCACCCCCTAGGAATCGAACAATGTAAACAACATTGGATTTACGATTCGGAGGTGGCGGGTTCGATCCCCAGCGGGGTACATGTTTAAGTACTCGGTTTGGTTGGTGGTAGGGCATTTTAAAATGTCCGTCTGGCTAGCTACCACCATCTTATCTAAATCTGCCGCCAAGCAGCAATGTTAATAGCATTGTTGTGAAATAGCATTCAAAGGAAAAACTTAATGCCACTGTAGTTTAACAGTTATCCAATATCTTAAAAGTGAGCAAATTGAATAACTCTTAGAGTACAGCGGTACAAATTTTCCCCTGACACTAATTGCACTGTTTTTTGACATGGATCAAAATTGCTGAAGTCCACTTATTCTAGAATCAAGTACGTTATAATATAACTTATTTAGGTCTCCTAACGATGCGGGTGACATGCGACGATGAGATGTGCGGCATATTCAGCATCACGTTCAAGCCACTGCCGCAGCTAGACCTGAAGAACGTAATCTTCGGCAGGGTAAGCATCTTGGGAGTCAGGGGGGAGGATTATAGGGGTATTTGTTTAGGTGAATTTTTTGCTGTGTTATTAAATTAAATCGGAATGAAGTGTTGGTAATATGATGTGCTAATTGTACACTAAACATGGTAAAATTCATTGAGCACGCAACCATTCTCGAGATATTACTGGGAGCATGCCAGCGTATGCTGCTTCCTGAATGCTATCTACAAGGTTTTTCGTGAAGCACTAATATTGAGATGCGGTGTGCAGGAAGCGGATTACTGATTTTTGGGCAAAAAACGTTTTCCAAAGTATCACATGCCGAAGTATGTTTCCCAAGTTTTCATTTGGCAAAACAACTTTTCGCAATTTTACAGTTAGCAGTACGATTTTCGGACATTTATTGTTTAACAAATAATTAACGATGACGACCGATTGGTGTAGTGGATAGTGACCCTGTCAGCGAAACCAACGGTTGCGGGTTCGAATCCCGCGACGGTTAAATGTTTGTGTGATGAATATGAACATTTATTCCTGAGTCATGGATGTTTATATAAATATTTATGTATGTTTATCCGTTACCTAGTATCTATAGTACAAGCTTTGCTTAGCTTGGGACTAGATGATTGGTGTAAGTGTCCGAAATATTTATTTATTTATTATTATTAAGTACATGACAATGTTTCATTTTACCAAGTATTATGTAGTCAAATATGGTTTGGCATAACATGCTCTTCCCAATATATTGTTATTATACAAATCAATTCCGGCGCTGCGCCCCGGCCGCAGCCACGGCACGCTTGCTTCGCTCGCTCGGCTCGCGCTGTTGGTGTCACAATTCTAACCTAACCTAATCCACTATTCTGGCAGTTCTAATCTAGCCTACGTAACCTATATTATCACCCATATTAAGATGAAAATTTGAACGAACTTATTTTTGGAATATAATTTTTTACAAAATAAAGCATAATTTGATTTAATAAAACTTCAGCAAGTAAAAAGTTTTTTTTTTATAAGTATTTCGGACACTTACACCAATCAGCTAGTCCCAAACTAAGCAAAGCTTGTGCTATGGATACTAGATAACGGATAAACATACATAAATATTTATGTAAACATCCAAGACTTGGGAAATAAATGTTCGTATTCATCACACAAACATTTACTCCTCGCGGGATTCGAATCCGCAACCGTTGGTTTCGCTGATAGGGTCACTATCCACTACACCAATCGATCGTCAATTTTCATTTCGATTCGGTATTCGGTATTTCGATGTTCATTTACGAGCTCGTCTTAGGCCCGTATTAATAAACCATTCTCAAGATTGAGAACAGTCTTGTGACTGGTCTCAAGTAAACGTGTTGATTAATAAACCTAACTTGAGACCTGAAAAGCACGTGCATACTCAAGCAGTACTCACTTGAGAGATGCGCGTATTAAACGAAACTCAAGACTATCATTAATTCGCCGCTGAGGTGTATACTTCAGAAGTGATCTCAGCTGAGTAGACCTCAAGATTGGTTTATAAGTTAGCGCGGAGCTTGAGATAGCGTGAACACCTTAAGACGCATCTCGGTTGATACAGCCTCAAGACTTCTATTGAGATTGATTTCAGCTTCTGTTTTTGTCAGATAATACGGCCCAGTGACGTATACAACAGCATCGTGTGCGTGGGCTCGCCGGTGACTTCCCGGCCCACAGTGACGATACGGTCCACACGGCGCCGTGTGGGATCCCACTGGGTGCATGGCAAGCCCAACACCCAACTAGAACGGGTACCGCTTAGGATCCGTACAGTGTAATCATAGTGGACGCAACAGTCAGTTTATTAACTATTGTCGGGGTTCAGTTAGAGGCTTTTTCTAGTTGTCAAATAAAAAATTGTCTGATGCTCTCGACAGATGGCGCTGATGCAAAGCCCTGTGTCAAAATCAAAGACTTTTTGGCGGGATCTCGGCGAGTGAAGTTGCATTTTTCTTTATAATTCTTATAATTTGTGCATTCTAACTTATGGCAGAATATTGCGCAGCAAACGTTAGTGTTGGTGTACAGGTGAAAGGAAGTGTAAATTAAAGTGCGTAACGGAGCTTTCGGGTTCCCACAAGAAGCCGCCAAAATCTTTTGTAAAGCATTCTGCCACTTTACTGAAGAATGACTTGACCGTGACTAGACTCTGTATACGCCAAGTATACGACGAATTACTTGTTTTGACTGAGACTGACTTATAAGCTGAAGAAATAAGAGAAATAAAAAAAAATTCACTCTAAACTGGCAGTAATGTCCCCGACAGTGAGGTTGACTGGTTGCCATCCTCAAAAATAAGAAAGACTATAATAATCCATTACAGGGTGTTATTTAATTCGTGTAATTCCCGTTTACTGGTGACTCCACTCCTGATTACGAACACCTTTCCTTAAGGAGCCATAGTCGAATTCGACCAAAAAATGTTCGATTACCCATACAAAGTAAACCATTCTGAAACCAACTTTAGTATCGAAGTCCATTATTTGTAAAAACATGTTTGACTTTCAACATGTGAGTGAAGGATGTCGTTGGGGGCAGTATCCTACTTACGAGCTTTGACTAAGTTGTACTGAACAACTTTCGGCTATGGTTCCTGTTAATCGGGAGTGGAATCACCAGCCGAAAATTGTTGGGACTTCCATACTATGGGACCATGAGTATGATGTGTTCGCTGGGAGTTGGCCGAGTGTTAAGAAGGGCGTGTTTGCAGTGCTGTGAGATTGATGGATGATTGACTTAGATAAATAATTAAGAATAGCTAATTTGTACTACCTAAGTAACCGTACAGTGCATTAGTAACTTTACTGTAATGCTGTATGTGAAAGACTGACTAAATAAATAAATACTAAAGATGGTTTCAGGCTGGTTTACTTTGTATTGTCGAAAATTTTGTTGATCGAATTCGACTATGGTCGGTGAAAGTTGTTCATAATCAAAAGTGGCGTCACCAAGTAATGGGAATTTCACGAATTCAAATTCATCCTGTATAAAATCTATTAAATCCAAAAAATATGAAGTGAATAATCACTATACAGGGCGTCCCACGGCTATGCCACATGGAGGGAAAGTGCCTTGAATTTTGTAGATGGAACATTTTACTGAAAGAAGACATTATTTTAATTTAAAAAACAATTTAAACTGCATTCATAGATTTTTAAATAAGTACATGGTTGAACCGGGAATCGAACCCTTTATTTATATAAAAAAAATTACCATGTAGCTTTATCATACCGAACATAGTGTCAGAAATAAAAGGAAGACCATGAATTTTAACATTTTTAATACAAAATTAATCAATTTATCAAATGCTCAAAATGAGCCCCTTCCTGTTCAATACAAAGTCGCACTCTTTTGATTATTTCGCTCCCTGTCGATTTTTTGATCATATTGTGGTGGATATTTAGAATAATACGTCGAAGTTCTGTTTGTAGCTCGTGGACACTTTGATATTGGTTCTTGTAAACTAAATTTTTTACATAACCCCATAAAAAAAAATCTAATCAGCCAGCCGCATTGCGATGGAGAAAATCATTTACGCGTCTTTCGGCAGATTCAGGATACGGCATACAACCAGGTACCTACTTACTAATGTTAAAATTCATGGTCTTCCTTTTATTTCTGACACTATGTTATTTATCAAAAAATAATCCTTATGATGAAGCCTTTCGATCGGTATGATAAAGCTACATGGTAATTTTTTTTTTATAAATAAAGGGTTCGATTCCCGGTTCAACCATGTACTTATTTAAAAATCTATGAATGCAGTTTAAATTGTTTTTTAAATTAAAATAATGTCTTCTTTCAGTAAAATGTTCCATCTACAAAATTCAAGGTACTTTCCCTCCATGTGGCATAGCCGTGGGACGCCCTGTATATTCCTCTCTAATATTATTATATTTATCTAATATGTCGACAAATGTAAAATTTCCAAATAAATTAATAAAACAATTAAAAACCTTATCATTTATTTATGTCACTCAATAAACTGTCATCAAAACTTAAAGCAACAAAACATACAATCCGAGGTATCTCTCTATACACATAAACATTATTAATTTTGTAAACACATGATTGTAACAAGAAAATACATTTCGAAGGAACATTGCACATATACTTTGAAATGGAAAGAGTCAAACAATTTGCATTTGGGTTATTCCTATCCACCATTGTGTTTATCCCAACAGTTGAATAATCACTGTAATGTATGTAATCACTGTAAAAACAGACCGCAACGCGACATCGTCCCGAGACTAGATAGTGCCGCTTGAGCAGCTGTACTCACACTAGTTTGAAAATTAACGACGTCAGCAGCCCCCGTAGCATGACAAGCGCGATAAACGTTTATGTCGCGCGAGATATTTGTCCTGCTCATTCAGTTGGACGAAGTATATAACTATCCCACTCTCACTCCTATGTCGCGCGCGACATTCATGCTACGCAGGCAGGTCATCTGAATCGTGGCGACCGAACTAATGTAAATTGGTCTGTTCCTACATATTCCTTACTACATCAAAATATTACATATAACAGAGTACAAACAATAGCCAAGTAGAAAGGTGGATTTCTCTTTAAGAATTATCAGCAGCAAATTGTGTGCAAAACAAAAACAGTCCTACGGCTGACTAAACAAAATATGAACGTATTGGACCATTTCATGGAAAACGAGGTTGTATATCAAGTTCTTTATTGCGAGGCTAAGTGGTACATAGGTAATTATGTTTTGGCAATACTTATGACATCCTGTGGACACTCGATTGATGTTCCACCAATAAAGTTGCGCGGACGGCGCATTCGTAAAACAAAACATTTTCCAACTGTGGGATAGACGAGATGGATCAATTGAGAGTAAACCTGCTTGCGGATGTTGCTTTGAATAGTAAATGCCTTTGTTTTTTGGTATTTTTTTAGAAGGAATTAGATACATAACATAGTACACAACGTCCCACTACACATCCCAAGTATGGGTGAATAACTGCTCTATATAAATCTTCTTTTCCATACTAATTAGGATAGATTAGTTTCTGTAGCAGGCACTTTTTATTTTTCTATGCATTCTTTTTTTTAAAATGTCTTAATATTCAAAAGTCCTGCAAATACCTGGACAGTCATTTATTCAATGAATACGTTCAGTAATTGAGTGTAGATGTAATATGCCAAATCTCTTGATAATAGTAAATTAAAGTCTAGGTCAGTCCAGCTTTATGCCTAATAGGTCATTTTTAGTTCTACAGTTGTCCTTACAATACGAGGAGCATATCTTCGTCCCGCGTCTTATGCTTCAGATACTTGAAGATTTTCCTGAAACAAAGGGTAAGTATTTATTATTGTTATTATCACATGACTGGTTTGTTGGAAGATATCATTAATACAGGTTTTCAACAAAAGATTTCGACGAACTGTTTGGTGTAGTGGTTAGAAACTCTGCTACTATACCAAATGGTCGCGGGTTCGAATCCCGCTAGGGGCTTATGTTTGTGTGATGAATACAGACATGTGTTCCCGAGTTATGGATTGAACTTGCTGTGATTGGTTGTGTCCTGTCACCCCCTTTGGCGTCTTCCATATCAATGGAACGTTGCCTGTTTTTCTCATTGATAAACAAGATACAATCGAAATGAAGTAAGTCTGTTAATGTGTATTTTCATTTGCACTTACATTTAATTTTTACTTGCATTTTACTCGGAAACAAAATTTTTAAGGCTAATTTTTTTAATGAATATTTTATTTTATTGTCATGTACGTGCAATTGCCAAAGTTGGTCGGGTTAATTTTTGTTAGACCCTATATAAGTCGGTTCTGAATTATATCTAGCTAAGCTAATTTTTTACCGTATTTTCCCTGGGCTTCAATAGAAATACTCTTTATTGCGCAATATAATTTACAACAATTTTTGATGATAACAATAGAACACAATTAGGCGGCCTTATCACTAAAAGCGGTCACTCACCACACGGTCCGCGGCACGTTGCCCCAGTCGCGGTTCACGCGGTTGAGAAGGCGGCGAACCTCCTCCCCGCGCACGTGGCAGTCGGTCACCACCCCCGCCACCCGCACGTCTGTCGCCCCCGGCCACGGGACCTCGCGGGCGTCGTCCACCACCATCGCGATCTGCATCGTCACCTCCCACACTGAGCGAAGCGGGATGTTGGCGACCTGCCGTCACGACAAATAAATATATAAATATTTCGGACACTTACACCAATCATCTAGTTCCAAACTAAGCAATGCTTGTGCTATGGATACTAGATAGATAAACATACATAAATATTTATATAAACATCCAAGACTCGGGAATAAATGTTCGTATTCATCACACAAACATTTACTCCTCGCGGGATTCGAACCCGCAACCGTTGGTTTCGCTGATAGGGTCACTATCCACTACACCAAACGGTCGTCAAAGACAAAGACTAATAATCAAACTTCAAGCATTTATTTCAACGTAAGATACATGATATCATTTGTTGAATGTCAATTTAAATCTACTGGAAATAAAAAAGGTTTATTGCATTTATCTGTCAGTCGGTATGTCCAAGCTACTACCGCTTCGGAAAGGGAAATCCTCTCGTGTGAAAAGAAGCGGCGCAAAACACCACCCACAGGATCATTGTTGTCCTTTTTTTTTAATAAAGTATATAACTAATACAATTTTATAATTTTTATAATCTTTAATATCATACATGATTTCTGCGATGACCGGATACCGCGTCAGTATTGTCTCCTCTACGGTTAATATCACGATTAGACTAGAATAAATATGATAATCATGGTGGAGTCAACCGCAATTAAGGTTTTAGGTTTTAGAATTTATTTCTCAAAGAATATTTACACAACATTCACTTAATTGAGAAACACAACTTAACATTTAGTAAGTATTTTGTACCAACATTCCCAGATGGGGTTGCTAAACTAATACAGTACTTATCACAAAACAAAAGTAAATTGAACAGTAAGATAAAAAATGTAGTGCGACTGTAAGTAAATGTTTCAACACTTTTCTTCCATGGATATGGTATTAGATAAAGGATATGGTCTTAACCGCCTCCGTGGCTCAATATAAACAACATTGGGTTTACGATTCGGAGGTCGCGGGTTGGATGAACCGGAACACAACAATGCTATTAACATTGCTGCTTGGCGGCAGATTTAGATAAGATGGTGGTAGCTAGCCAGGTGGACATTTAAAATGCCCTACCACCAACCAAACCGAGTACTTAAACATGTACCCCGCTGGGAATCGAACCCGCGACCTCCGAATCGTAAACCCAATGTTGTTTACATTGAGCCACGGAGGCGGTTAACATATGAAACTTTGCCACATGAAAAATACAACTAAAACAATAAAACACAAGTACAGAAACAACAAATATTATGTGTGTGCCGCAAATATTATAATATCAAAATATTATTATTTGTGTAAAAAATATTTATTTATTTTCGGGAAAGTGACAGTCGTTACATTATAATGTAAAGTAGAACAAAATAGTCATTGCATAGACTGAAATAGTCTCCACAGATAGTCATATACAGAAACACAGCAAAATATATATTTTGGAAATATTACATTTTATGATATTTTATTTAATGTAAGAAGCGTTACAGGATTAGCAGATAATATTTAGATCTATACAGGCAAATATATGAATATTAAATATAATTGTAAACGTTAGTAATGATAATACAATATAATACATTATATATATGAATGATGGAGGATTCTTAAATATGTACACACATATATATAAGTGTTCTTTAAAATAAATTGATCAAGTCTCAATTAAATTTCAGTTCAAAAAAGATTAAGGTCAAGAGCGATCCCATTCTAATTAAAAAAAAAAAAAAAAAAAAAAAAAAGCAGCTTCAGTTTTGGCAAACTTATATTAAACAGATCTATGTTGGAATACTTGTTATTATAGAGTTTACAGGATCGCCTTAAAAATGAATTTTTGGCATAATTCGTACGAGAAGTGGGCACGCAGAATAGATCACTATTCCTAGTTACTCTACTACGACATCGAAATGAGATTTTAGCAAGCAAATCTGGTGAGTTGACCTGACCGTTTAAGATTTTACATAGTAAGGTAATGTCTCGTCCCTCACGACGTGCTTGTAAGTTTTGAAACAAATCAGACAGATTCGCCGGAACGGTGGCATTTATATATTATTATTAGATATTGCGGTGACAAAAAGCGTTTAATGAAAACACACAATTTAACCGCCTCCGTGGCTCAATGTAAACAACATTGAGTTTACGATTCGGAGGTCGCGGGTTCGATCCCCAGCGGGGTACATGTTTAAGTACTCGGTTTGGTTGGTGGTAGGGCATCTTAAATCTCTGCCTGGTTAGCTACCACCATCTTATCTAAATCTGCCGCCAAGCAGCAATGGTAATAGGATTGTTGTGTTTCGGTTGTCAGAGATAAGATAGCCAGTCCCCCAAATGTGTTGGGGTTTCCGGGTCAGTACACTTCCACTTTCGACCTCATCTTCACTTAACATCAGGTGTGATTGAGGTCAAGTACCAACTCGTTTAGCATAGAAAAAATGATAGTGAGTGGTAAATTAAGTATGCAGGTTGGCATGTATTTGTGTGTGAAGAAGATGTACATTCTTTGAGTGATAATTTTATAGGATTTAGTACTTACATATTGTTAATAATTTTTTATTTCGTGGATGCGGAAATAAAGATACACTAATTAACTGGTACTCAAAATTATTCGACCTCATCTTCACTTAGCATCAGGTGTGATTGAGGTCAAGTGCTAACCAGCTCTTAGATTACGTAACTTCATCGGTATCGTTATCGATTAAGTTATCCAATGACAAAACCATCAAATAGCCGAGCGAGCGATGAGCCAACCAATCACATGTCAGAACGTAACCGATGACAATAACGATGAAATTATATAATAGAACCCCTGTTGTAGGTACATAAAAAAAAAAACAGAGAAACGAGCGGTGTACCTACCTTGAGCTCGAGGTACCCGTCGTTGGTGAGGGTGTAGGCGAGGTGCATGTACGCGTCGTGCATGGCGCGGCCCCAGCGCAGCGCCACCCGCGCCACGCCGGCGCAGCGCCGCAGCAGCGCGGGCACGTCCCCGGCCCGCGCGCACCCGCGCCCAACGAAGTACCGCATCGCCTCCGCCGCGAAACGGACGCACAACACCGCCACCGCGTTCTTCTTGTCTGTACGGCGTTTTTTTTTATATGAGAGGGTGGCAAACGAGCATGCGGGTCACCTGATGGAAAGTAATCACCGCCGCGGCTTTTTGGCGGGAACTCGGCGAGTGAAGTTGTATTTTTCTTTATAATTCTTATAATTTGTGCATTCTAAGTTTTGAAGCTTAATAATGTGCAGCAGACGTTAGTGATGGTGTACAAGTGAAGGGAAGTGTAAATTAAAGTGCGTAACGGAGCTTTCGGGTTCCCACAAGAAGACGCCAAAATCTTTTGTAAAGCATTCTGCCACTTTACTGAAGAATGACTTGACCGTGACTAGACTCTGTATACGCCAAGTATACGACGAATTACTTGTTTTGACTGAGACTGACTTACAAACTGAAGAAATAAGAGAAATAAGACATGGCTGTTATGGGCTAGATCCCTTTGCCTTCTCCTATAGGAGAGAATAAAACGAAAAAAAAAGTAATCACCGCCGCCCATGGACCCCGCAACACCAAAAGGGTCACAGATGCGTTGCCGGCCTTTGAGGAAGGTGTAGGCTCGTTTCTTGAAGGTCCCAATGTCGTACTCGTTCGTGAATACCGCTGCCGGAAGTCCGTTCCACAGGGTGGTCGTACGTGGTAAGAAGTTTCTTGAGAAACGTACAGTGGTAGACTTCCACTCATCCAGGTGGATGGTAATTTAATTTTCGGCGAGAAGTGTATCGGTTAAATTGAGCAGCGGGTATTAACTCGAACAGTTCTTCAGAACACTCCCCATGAAATATGCGTATAGGTATAATAAATATAATAAGGTATAAAAAACACAAGCACATATTATAAGCTAGTCCTATAATCAAACCGTTACTGCTATAAATCTTAATGTTTCGTCAATTGTGTTCCTATAACAGTGATGTTTATGTATAGTTCTATATTTTAAGTATCGCTCTTTGTCTGCAATAAAAAACTTTTACGTTTTTCCTTCTGAGGATGTACTGGAAGAAATCTGTTACAGAGATAAGCTCGCCTTTTGTGTATTGTAATTTCTGTCCACAGATTTCTGTCCTATGTTTGTTCAATGTATGTTTGTATACTTATATATGCAAAATGTTAAATAAGCACACATGAGAATCCAGAACCACAGTATTGTGATGAATGGGAACCGGAAAGCCAGCAACACTACTGAGTCCCTATCAGTAGTGTTGCTGGCTTTCCGGTTCCGTTCCACCAGTGTCCATGACGCGTTTTCGTGACAGCACTTAGGCTCTGACGCTATCCGAGAAGTATTTGCGAAAAACACATCTGATTGGCGTCCACTTATGTCCATGACGCGTTGTCGTGGCAGTACGCAAGCCTCTTTCTTCGCTATCTGAGGGGTACGAGCATCTACAAGGATACTCACCCTGATGCGTGGTCTCGAGCGCGACGGACACGACCGGCGTGTCGGCGCGCACCTGCGTCCGTGACGCGTTGTCGTGGCGATGCGCCAGCCGCACGGCCAGCCGCAGCCGCCCATGCAGCAAGCGGAACGCCCAAGAGTCGCTACCCGAAGACTCCCACTCGCACTCGCGCGTACTGGAAGTTTGAACGTGGTGAATGATGTTGACCAGAGACATCATTTTCCTGCCCTTATTTATCCCAGTCTAGGTGGTGTCGGCAGAACATGTCTTTCTTTTCCACTCTCCTCTGTCAGCCGTGATCTCCGCACTCACCCCTTTCATACACATATCATTTGCTCACGCACAATCTACCCACATCTTCTTCGGTCTACCTCTGTATCCTTCCATATTCATACTTAGCACTTGTCTCGCTACGTGCCTTTCATTCCTCCTCATAATGTGCCCAAACCATGCTAACCTATTACTCCTCAACTTTTCTGTTATTGATGACACTTTCAGACTTCCTCTGATAAAGATTGTATTATTATTTATTGCAAAAAGAAAGACAGATTACTAGATAAATACCATAAAGAGCTCTATACAGCGTGTAACTAGAATACACATAGTGGAATTCAGCTATTTTGACAATGAAGTTTGTGCCACTGTAGATTAAGACTTATTAAATATTTTAAGTGATCATTCTGGAGTCACGTGTTGCTGGAACCCTCATTCTCACACGCAGACTGCTTTACCTATGAAAATAATTTATATCCCAAAAAATTGGGCATAAATAATGCCATCGAAATATACAAGTTTCATAAATAGTTCTTGAAAAACAAGGAAGTTATTTGGATATCTTTGTGAAAATGGGCAGCAAGACGACGGTCTTTTTATCTGCTGCACTTTTTTGTTCTCTGTGTGTGTTATTGCCTAACATACTATACATTCAATGGACCCTCCATTGATTCAGGCCGATTCCAACCGGTCGTTCTGGGAATGTATGGGGGAGGTCTACGTTCAGCGATGGACGTCCTCTGACTGATATGATGATGAAGGGTCCATTACAGTTGTTAATGTACGCAAGTGTGATGTCATAAATAACTTACCCCATAAACGGCAGCATATCGATCTTCGCGACAACATTAACGCTCGATTCACATTCTGTCACTAGATTCTTTGAGCTCAGTTCATTGATCAGCTCCGGCTGCCAATCCATGGACAGTGTCTTCCCTCGCATACTCAACGATTGCGAATCCGTTGTCGTCACACTTCGCATGTCCTCCTGAAGCCGGTTGCTAGTAAACGAGCTCGCCATATCCGGACTACACTCCGTATTAGACGCATCTTGCTCACTACAAGGCTCCTCAGAAACGCTCTTCAGTTCACAATGCTGCCTGACTGTCTCTATAACTTGATTCCCAAAAGCACTCTTATTCGTAGCCTCGTATCCTGTGATCATCTGCTGAACAGTGACAACGGTACCGGGCTTTTTGTGTCGCGAAGTGTTCTTCGATTTTCTCGTAGACTTCTTTCGATCTTTCGGCGGCACTTTAGATTTCTCGTCCGACGATTGCTCTAAATCCGATTTCAAAATTTTTTTTGAATCAATTTGTCGCGTAGTAATGTCTTTGCTGACTTCAGGCACGGCTCGATGTACGTCGATCAAAGTTTTCATATGGAATGGACTCTCCTGGATTTTTCTTATCTTACCAATAGGTTTAGGAGTTACGTCTACATCGGATAACTTGCAATGGTTGTGTCTTTCGTGTTTTGAGATATTGTGGTTACGTTTCACTGTTTTATTTGATATAATGACTCTGTCCACAGATATGTTATCATATTGGATATCGTCATCGTTCGGAGATGAGGAATCCAATTTAATAGCTTGATCATTCTCGTTTATCTTGTAAATCACTTTAACAGGAGAACTACTCTGTGACGCTATTTGCTTCACCTCGTTAGAAGCATGAGACTCCAAATCATCAGTGTAGTCATCGTGCACTAATGCGTCGTCAACTAGAGTCAACGATGAGCTGGTTTCCAACAACTCTCTGTTAACCTTCATGGCTATAAGTGTATTCACTTCTGTACTTTTTACATCAATCAATGGTGCGTCTATTGACTGATCAATAGACATAGGTTTACTCTCTGTAGATCCCATAATTACACTTGTAGATGCTATTACTTGCTCGGAACGTTCGTCACCGAGATGCGGCAATCCGTGCGCTGGTGGCATAGGCAGCGGCAAACTAACGCTCTGCAATATGTATTGTGCCGAGAGTCTTTGTACATCTAAATCCTTATCATTCTCCATGATCCTCACCCTCGAACGGCTTCGTCTAGGTGCTAATGTTTCGTCAGATTTCGAAGACCCCGGATCGTAACGGTGGGCCTCGGAGTAATCTATCGGTGTGAACAAGACGTTATTGAGAGGATTCTCTTGGTCAAATAGTAGAACCCTGTCAGATCTAGACATAGATTCTGCAGTTTCTGATGGTTTTTGAACTAACATGTGCGACGATTTTGAAAACAACAAGGATTTTCGTGGAGATAATGTCGATTGTGGCGTTGCTGAAGAGTCCGAACCCCATGAGACCATCTGTGCGGCTTTCTTAGCGGCATCAACGATCCGACTCGTCCAACCGGTCGAAGCATCAGGGCTGGGATCCGCATCGGGATCCAGATCTATTTGGCTGGATGTAATTAAGTTCGCTTGAACCTGCAAGCTGCATGTAGAAGGGACTTTCGTGAAACCTTTATCGACGCCGGCAGACTCAAACGGCATCACATCGGCCATCGGTTTAACTAAATCGTTCATCAATTGCTTGATCCCATCAGAGACGTCTTTCAAATAAGTCGGGATAACATTAACTTTGCTTTCCTTCATATAGGTGTCTTCACCGAAGGCAGTTTTCCTCAAAGGTGACATTCTCGTTTCAGATTTCGTGCTCTCCTCGCTGTAAGACGAATCTTCATCGAAAAGCAACGTTTTTACAACTTCGTTGCTCATACGCACAGTTTTAGGGGGTTGTGTGCCTTTCTCCACGCGGTCTTCAATTGTTTCATTAGCTGTCTCATCAATATTATCAGTGTCGTTGATATCGGTTCTCGATTGCTGAAGCACCGCTTTAGCCATAGATATGCTGTTCATCAAGTCCTCTCTACTAATCACAACAGACGCTCTCCTTGGCGCTGTAGTGAGACGCTTCGGTTCTATAGTCGCGGGTTTATCTTCCAATTCAATGGGATCTTTTTGCTCTTCTCTGTCCGTGAAATTAGAGAGCATTTCTATTAATTCCTTAGTACTGTCTGCCTGTCCGAAAGTGATATTAGAAGCGTAATTCAAAGGTTCACGAGCAACTTCGTCATTGTTCTGATATTGATTTGTACGAGCTTGCAAATCGGAACTTACCACCGTCTCAAAATATCTATTCCGTGAATGTTTTTTGTTATCTGAAACTTTATGTTTGATTTTAATCAGCTTCTTTTGAATGTTTTTCATCGTTCCTGGACTATCTACCTGATTTGAAGACCTTTTAATAATTTTTACATTCCTACGCTCAGTTTCTATTCCAACATCTTTATTTTCATCGGTCTGTGTCTCATCTTCACTATCTTTAGTTATAATGAAGAGGCTGTCGCTAGACTCATGAGCTGTAGATTTCTCTGTATTGCTTAACGAATCTTCGGATTCCTTATCGACCATTGTACATTTATCGTCAATACCACCTCCTTCCATGGACGCGTTAGACATGTCCAGTAGATTAACCAGAATGGATTTTTTTCTATCTGTTTGAGGTTTATTAGATTCAGAGGTTGTATAACAAGATATGACAACATTAGTAGGTACCGTTTGAGTAACAGATAAATCTTTCACGTCATTTTCCTGCATGCTTTTTTGCTCTGACTTTGTATCAGATTCAGAGGTTGCATAGCAAGATATTACGATATTAGCAGGCACCGGTTGAGTAGCAGATATGTCACTCAGGTCGTTTTGCTGCAAGCTTTTGTCTGTATTACCATCAGAAGGCGCATAACACGATATTATAATTTTATTGGGCACCGCTTGGGTTATAGAAACATCTCTTGGGTTATTTTCCTGTTCGATTGTCCGATTTATGTTACTTTTATTAGATTCAGGAGATTTATAACACGATATAACAATATTAGCAGGCATTGACTGGGTAATAGACAAATCTTTTGAGTCACTTTCCTGTGGGACAGTATTCTTTTTTTCAGGCGACGAATACCTACATTCCTGGCCAAACTGCACATTTGGGGATACAGTTCGAGTAATAGAAATGTTTCCTTCTTCATCTTCAAAAACTTGTGTCTTTCTACTTTCCGGCATTGAACCTAACGAGTACTCGAGTAAAATATTCGAGGGTACAGTTTCAGTTACCGAAATGTCGCCGCTGCTGGTTTCATAGACAATAGTTTTGGGTATGGTTTCAAATTCAACTGGCATAATCAAATTCGATGGGACAGCCTGAGTAAATGATACATCGCTTGCATCATCTTCGAAGACAATCGTCTTTCTTTTCTCAGGCAAAGATGAAGCGGAAGATTTTGCAGGCAAAATTAAGTTTGAGGGAACGGCTTGTGTTACAGAAACATTGCCGGTATTAGTTTCGAAAACAACAGTGCTGGTTTTATCGGCTTCCGCATTATTTAAGAATATCTTTGAAGAAATAGCCTGAGTTATGGAAATGTTTCCTGCTTCGTCTTCGTAAACGATAGTTTTTCTTCGTTCGGGCGAGAAACGTTTTACGGGCGACAAGTGTCTTTCGGACGAGAAATGTTTTTCAGGTGAGAAATGTCTTTCGGACGAGAAACGTCTTTCGGGCGATAAACGTCTTTCGGGCGATGAACGTCTTTCAGATAAAATAAAGTTGGAGGGCACTGCCTCAGTGACAGAGATGTCAGCTGAGATATTATTATATACAATTGTGTTGCGTCTGTCGTCAGATTTACCTGGTAAAATTATATTTGACAGAGCTTGAGTCATTGAAATATTCTCTATATCATCGTTATACAAGGATGTCCTTTTATCTGCATTTGCATTAAGTTTACTAGGTAATGCCTGCGTCATTGACATATCAACATCATGTATAGTCGGATAACTAGTACTTATGCGTCTAGATATACCTTCGACGCATGCACCATCAATTAAATTCGGTAAGTCGTCATTGGCATTTAAAACTATAGATTTTCTGTGAGGCGTCGGCTCTGATACGATGCCAGATAAAAGCGTTTGCCGGTAGTTAGGTTTATCTGGGACTTTCTCATTTTCCGATTGAATTGTCAATCTCTTCCCATCGAATACTAAAACTTTGTCGGGTTCCTCATTGATGGCAAAATTTGCAGATTCTTTTGGTGCAATATATGGATTCAAAAGTATATTTTCCTTATCAGCTACCCAATCTTTATCCAGAGACATCTTATCGTTTGGCAGCGAAAGATTACTTTTGGATACATCTTGCACTTTGGGACTGTGAACAGTGTCAGTTATGGACATATCAGACTCTTCATTTCTAATGGCAACATTCGTCATGTTAAGATCAACCTCTATATACTCTGAAACTTCTTGGCCATCACTAAAAGGTCTGGTGCATACATTTGTGCCCTGACATGCATGCGTATTCTGCAAGTCCCTTTGGATTTCGTCCAAATCATCTGTTCCTGTATCGCCGATAGGTTGAACAACGGAGAAATTAACACTTATACGATCGGATAGTTCGCCCATGCCCGATATAGCAAGGTCATCACTAAACATCTTACTTTGATGATCGGTAAAAGCGCTTAATTCGAAGTTTTGCCGAGGTGCTGTGAGTTTTCCATCTGATGTGTATTCCAGAGATGCTAGTTGGTTATTAAAGTTAACATTGTTCAGTGAAGTTTCTATGTTACAACCTCGGCCGTCGTCCAGGGTCGAGATCAGATCCACTGCTTCTACCTCTTGGAACTGCTGGTCAAAGATCCCCTTGCTGATGTGACCGACAGGCCGTCGCGGAGGGTTCACCTCGGATTCGTTACCAGACGACTCTAGCGTTTTATTGTGTTCTTCATAAAAGTTTTTCCAAGTTGTTGTTGCTTCATTTGTCACAAACTCACTGTGAACAAACAATTTTGTAAAGTCATTTATAGTCAGTTTTGAGAAAGGTGGAGAAATCAGGTTGGGAAGGAGAACTCTAATAAATACGAAAAAATAAAATTTTATATAAATATTCATAATGGTTTTATGAGAGAAGAAGTATTGTACAATATTTCCACACCCAAATGATTTCTATCAAATGATCCCAAGATACAAACCGTATGTTTATGGAGGTGGCCTGCTGTTTAAGCATAATACTAAAGTTTTAAAGTTTGCTTTAAACGATACCTTGGGGCAGGTGCATAATGAACGATTGTCAAAAAACTCATGTAGCTAAGATAATCAATCTCAGGCCAGATCCACCCGCTGCTGGCTATTCCCTATAGGCCTCTTCTCCATTATGCCAAATCTCATGGTCCTGTGCTAGTTGTATCCAATGAGATCCTCCGAACTGGACGATGTCATTGGACCATCGGGCCGGTGGTGGTCTGTAGCAAAATAATGGTGTAAAAGTTTAAGGCAACTCTACTAAATATTGGCGTTCTAATTATTGGGTCCTTTACCTATGAAATTGGAGTTTTTTTTCTTTGTTAATCATATGTACCAACTCCTACGATTTTCAAAGCTATTTCCAAATTTTATGTTTTATTTGGAAAGTGGAATATTACTTCAAGGTTTCACGTGAAATATTTTTTAATTTCTGGCCTAAATCACATAATAAAAAAAACTTGAACAGAGCTCATTTCACGTGGTTCCTATAATCATTTCTTAGATTCGCAGAGCATTTTAAAGAGCGGTTACTTTTAAAAATTAACACTGCCTATACTTAACTTAATGTTATCCGATAATACACGCTAAGTTTAGCTAAATTTGGATTTGCCGTTCCCCAAAAAAAAATCAAAAATGTTTGTATGGTGAAAACAGTCTTAATGAAAAAAACGCCAATTTCATGGGTAAGGAACTAATATAAAGATATAAAACTAACTTGCGGTCTACTGTACTTACGCAACACCGGTGCGCCGCGAAAAACTGACGCGGCGGCTCTTAGCCGTATCCGTTGGTGTGGCCACGTTGAACTCCAGCTCCGAAAACGGAGCACGCGGTGGCCTCTGACTTTTCAATATTGACGACCTGCGTTTCCTCCTGCCAAATAATAGTACACATGTCTGTATTCATCCTACAAACTTATGCCCCTAGCGGGATTCGAACCCACAACCTTTTGGTATAGCAGTCAGAATTTTTAACCACTACACCAAACAGGTCGTCAACTAATATACTGAAATGCACAAGTAACAGGGGGTGCAAGCAAATATGCAAAACTATAGATGTTTTTTGGTGGAAAGTCCCTTAGTCGCATTTAACGACTCCCACGGGAAGAGACAGGGTGGCCCTATTCTAATTTTCTTACTACATATATTTATAAATAAAGGCCTGCTACCTTAATTGTGTTGCCGACTGTACAACATTGAATGCAAAAATAAGTTCAATATCTTCGAAACAGTTGAACTGATTATCATCAAAGAAGAACCTTCCCCTTAGTTTAATCTTAATTATACACACTCATTCCAGTTAAGCTTAGTATAGCTGCTTGTGAGCGTTCACTATTGTGTTGTTCAAATCGGTTACTATAGGTGTAGTCAAGTAACACTGCTGCCCGTAAAAGCTGAGGTGCCCGGCAGCATGTTCATACAACGAGCGGTCGGTCCAAGGGTTGAGGTGTTGCGTATGAAGTGGGGGCGACTGTACATAAGTTTTGTCTTAAAAAATGTTAATCCTATTTCGGCAGTAAGAATTATTTTACTGTAGTATAATTTGTATCAATAAGTGCTGTGGATTCTGTGAAATGAATAAAAATAAATATAACTGAGACTTATAATATATGTATGTTAACCCACACAAACTGAGAAAACTCTGATTGTTACAACTGCCTGCTTATTCAGCAAAATAATAATAACTGCAATGAAATCAGACCACGACTTATTGAAATACATCTTGACAGATGCTGAACACACACACACACAATGCTGTCATAGTGTAAAGTGATAGTGAGTAATCACCTGAGGTTGCACACTGCCAAGACGTGTCATCTAAGTTCTTTTTAGAAATTCTCTTAAAAGTTTCTGTATGTGTGTGACTGGAGTAACAAATAAACACTTTAGATAAATTCCTGACAGCATGAGACGCATCAAGAGGCGCAGGATCCTGGAACTCGAGAACCTAGAATAGCCTTCAGATTCAGACAGAAGAGATGATTCCAATGGGGATCACACTGTACCCCCCCCCCGCGACAGAACGCCCAACACATCTGCTCATAGTCCCCCGACTGATTGCATGATAGTGAGGACAGCAATATAGAAGAAAAGCCGATGGGTGTCACATTTACAAATACAGGCACATAGCTCCAAGAATTGATAACTGGGATTAAGGTTCTTGAGTAGAGACCATGCACCAGCAATCGCGACGTAGCTTATCCCATCCACAAGGCGGAAGGACGACTCAATGAAAGTTGTAGGAAATTGATGGATGATGGCTGTTTCCAACCGATTTCTATGGAAATCTATGGGGGAGGCCTAAGTTAAGCAGTGGACGTCTCGTAGCTGATATGGATGAAAAATTGATGGGAGCAAAAAGTCCAAATTTCAAACAAAGACAAAAACAACAACGTTTTATAGAGCGCAAAGGCTATACTCCAACTCGACTTACCCGCCCCGAGGGCTACACTGTGACTGATATGATAATGATACAAATGTTAAGCAATCGTTTGTGGACAGTTGATGTGTTTGCCATCGACTCGCTAAGAAGCAGAAGTTTATATTGTCAAGTTTTCTTTTGCGCCTCCCCACTCCGGGGGTCTACGCTCTAACGAAAACAGCTTCGGACTTTTTCTTTTGCCAAGAATCCTTTATTTGCATAACTTCAGACGTTCCTTGCGTCCCGTACTAACTTGTTTTGTCCAACTATATACAACAAAAGTAAAATAATGACGATTGGTTTATAATTGACACAAAAAAGAAAAAATCCGAAGTTACGGCCGTCCGAAGCTATTTTCGTTAGAGAATAGATACCCCTCGCTTTATCGACACCCTCACCCAGACTTATTCTCTTATTCAGGGGACGTTACAAAAACTTACGTCGCCGCCGCCGCCGCATTTTTTTGTTGAGGAGTATCATCCATTTTGATGGGATGAAAAAATTTGAAAACCACAACACACGAACGGAAATTGCATTCAAAAGTCAAAACAAAGATTTCCTCACTCAAAGAAGTTTGAATCGCACACTAAACTACGCTTTTACATTACATTTCCTCATAACATAAAACTACGATACGTTATTCAAAATCAAATTTGTTTGCAGCTTTTTTTTTTAATTCACTCCTCGCGGAGAAGGCAAAGGGATCTAATCTAATACCATACTATATTATTTCTGTGCCCATACAGCCAAGCCTTATTTATCTTATTTCTTCAGTTTACTAGTCAGTCTCAGTCAAAACAAGTTATCGGTCGTACGTTGAAGTCATTCTTCAATAAAGTGGCAGAATGCTTTACGAAAGATTTTGGTGGCTTCTTGTGGAAACAATTAAAAATAACTTGCCGCTAACTGTAAAAACTATGAAAATATTAATAGTAAGAAGATGATTCCTATAAATTTTTATACGGAACAGTTCCGAGTAAATGTTAGTATCGCAAATAAGCTTCGTTACACACTGTTTACACTTCCCTTCACTTGTACACCATCACTGACTTTCGCTACCATAAACTCAAAACTCAGAAGACACAAATTATAAAAAATAAAAACAAAGGCTTTTTGGCGGGAACTCGGCGAGTGAAGTAGCATTTTTCTTTATGTCTTATAATTTGTGCATTCTAACTTTTGAAGCTTAATAATGGCAGAATATTGTGCAGCAAACGTTAGTGATAGTGTACAAGTGAAGGGAAGTGTAAATTAAAGTGCGTAACGGAGCTTTCGGGTTCCCACAAGAAGCCGCCAAAATCTTTTGTAAAGCATTCTGCCTCTTTACTGAAGAATGACTTGACCGTGACTAGACTCTGTATACGCCAAGTATACGACGAATTACTTGTTTTGACTGAGACTGACTTACAAATTGAAGAAATAAGATAAATAAGACATGGCTGTTATGGGCTAGATCCCTTTGCCTTCTCCTAGAGGAGAAAATAAAACTAAAAAAATAAAAACAAAAATGCAATGTTACTCGGTGAGTTCCCGCCAAAAAGGCGCAGCTTTTTTTGGTAAAGTTTGTCCTCCATCGTCGTCGTTCCATCGTCGC
The DNA here is from genome assembly GCA_949316235.1 of Oegoconia quadripuncta. Lineage (NCBI taxonomy): Eukaryota > Metazoa > Arthropoda > Insecta > Lepidoptera > Autostichidae > Oegoconia > Oegoconia quadripuncta. The sequence goes on along the minus strand of OX438750.1, from coordinate 5,671,923 downwards.
TGACTGTACAATGGTCCAAAGTGGAACCAACACTCGGGCCAAACGTGTACTGGGCCCTAACTTATTTTCATTATTTATATGACATTATTTAGTGTCGGTGGTTGGTTATTCACCAACTACATTGTTCGCGCGCGCCTGCACTCGATTTACTTTAGAACTTTACTTAGAACTTTAGTCCTCACATATTGGAAAAACGTGCAAGTCTGGAAACACGCGAACGAAAAAGGGCGATTACATTGTTTTAAAGAGTTGTGGTATTTAGATGATAATAAATTCTATTTACATCTTGTTAATTCTACACTCTCTCCATCCACATTCTACACTCTCTCACTCACACATACACACAAATGATGTAAAGCAATGCCTTAGTTTTTAGCTTATTTACTAGCAAAGTTAGCTGAGTACCAGTTAATATTCAAATTGCAAATTAGAAATCTCTATAAATTTGGCTTTAGAAATTTTAAGAAATATTTTAAAATGTAATTACATGCTGTGTGATTTCTATATAAATAAATAAAAAAATAAGTGGTAATCAATAATTTCGATCTAAAATAATAAGAATACAAAATACATCTAGCTGTATGAGCTCGTTACCCTTTGTCTGTCGTGGTGTGGTCCCATGTATATGTGCGTTCAAAATAAGGGCACTACTGTTTACACATTGGCGTCTTGCTCATTTTGCAATTTGGAAATTATCGTAGCCGCTGCAATCGATTTGCACAGCTAGCACGTTTATCTAAATACTACACTATCACACTTCACCCTAATATTATAAATTCGAAAGTATGTATGTGTATGTATGTTTGTTACCTCTACACGCCTAAACTGTTGAATTGTTTTGGATGAAATTTGGTTAGTAGACAGAATAGAATCTGCATTAAGAAATAGGCAAAATTTTTTTACTGAACCGATTTTGATGAAATGTACCACGCGAACGAGTTCACAGAAAACAGGTAGTAAATAAATAAAAATCCTTGTACATACACACATCACCATCTAGTTCCATACTATATAAAGGTAGAGTGATTATAAACATGGCACAAAATAAGGTCCTGGATATTGACTATTCATCGGAACAATACTACACATAATGTGACTACATTCTGATGGCTAACATGTAGACGCTGTTGGCGAATTGCCTTAAGATCCTTTGATTTGTATTCAAAACATTGATACCATTCGGCTATCGTGTCGTTAGTCGCCTACTACCAAAATTGGCCAAGTAGGCTGGCATAATGTATAGCCCCAATACCTTGGCCCTATATGTACTGAAGCCTGACGGCACTGGTGATCTCATCTAAAGGCTCCGGGTATATAGGCCTGTTGGGAGAATAGTATCGGTTTTTCATGCCCACATTAAATGACCATGGAGCACTTGGCCAACAGCGTTACACGCTGGCCATACATTCAGTACGTAGTTACATATTGTTCTGTTCCGATGAATATTCAGCATCTACATGAATACATTTAGGCAATAATTGAAAATGAATAAATTGCAGCAGCTGCTATAGTTGCCAAATATAATATTCTCATCAAATGGTCAATGCAGAATGATTAATATGAAAACATGTAAGCAGTGTCTTCATTTTGGCCCAGTAGTACAATGGCCCAACGTGGCCCAAAGCGTTGCTGGCCCAAATGTACTGAAGCTAACAAATCTCATTTAAAACCTGGAGTTGAATAAATATAAGGATCTTAGTAGCACTACTGTACTGCAGCTTCTTTCAACGTTTATTTTTTGGCAATCGGTCGTCTACAGTGCCGTTGACCAGTGCTCCCAGTGTACTTCACTTGGTAGTGCCTTATTTTGATTCCGACAACACCACCGCTCCCTCAAGCAACAAGCATGGGTCAACATCTTCATCGAGCACCTAGAGATTGACTGTATGAAGAGCGGTGGTATCACCGCAATAGGAGGGAGCAGGAACGTCATCGACATCTCTAGTACCTAGTACAAAATAGCTTAATGATTTCGTACTTTACACCAATCATCTAGTTCAAATAAGTAAAGCTTGTACTATGGATACTAGATAACGGGTAAACATACTTATATAAATAATTATACAAACATCCGTCATTTGGAAAAGATGTTCGTATTCATCACGCAAACATTTAACCCTTCAGGGATATGAACCCGCAACCGTTTATTCCGCTGACAGAGTCACTATCAAGTCGGTCGTCAAGTCGTTAATACAGATGTTCTACGTAGCTTTTTGCTATTGCATGCCTAATTAATAAACGCTTTATCTAATTGCTCAGGAGTGCTTGTCGTTTGGTAGCTGGCTACAAGACACATTTGTAGGATCCGGCAACACACATATTGGTCTGTGGATCAGGCATTCTGTGAATCATATGTGCAGCAGCGTGTATATGTCGCAAAACTTTTAAAGTTATGCAAGATCTTACTGAATTTTGACTACTTACAAAATATAGACTACAGAGGTCGCAGTAACCGTTAGAAGGGTTGTGTAGACGGTACAAATCACTATCCAAAGGAGAAGCACGGCATAATCTTCTACACACACTGGTCCAGACATTAGCAACTGGAAATTTTGAATGATCTACATTGCTTCATTGGTTTTATAAATTTTTTTGTTATTAATACATTAAAAATTTCGTATCCAAAATGTCATCTTTGCATAAAAATATTTTTCTTTTGACAATTTCTATCAAATATTATGATTACGACAAGAAAATTTTGCAGAAAAAAGATTGTGTTTTAATTTCTGAATGTTCTATTCTCTGTGGATTTTCCAATGAACTTTCGTAGACTTAATTAGATGAATGACCTGAAAAGGATTGGACTCTTGAGTATACTAGACAAATGAGAGATACAAACGATTATTATTTGATTCGTCGCGTCATGCAGTTATATTAGCACAACAAAATGATAATGAATAAGAATGTCATCATCATCATCTCAGCCCGTAAACATCCCACTGCAGGCATATAGGTCTTCCCTCGTATAATGTGGGAGTATGGGCCATAGTTCACCACGCTGGCACAAAGCGGGTTGGGGACTTCACATGCGTTAGAATTTTTATTTTCTCAGGATGTTTTCATTCACCGTTTAAGAGCAGTCGGATAAATGCACATAAGTAATTAAACAAAATTTAAAAACTCATTGGTACATGGCCTGCCTGGGAATCGAACCCGGACCTCCCAAATTGGGAGACAGCGTCTTTACCGCTGAGCCATCGACGGTCTATAATACGATACGATATCGACGAATAAGAATAATAGTCTTTTGAAATCAAAAACAAGACTGCCTCCTTTCCTGACTCTCGCTGGACTGCTAGGAAGCAGAAGCCATTTTGCATGTTATTGGAGAACACTTATGTAAATTATGGTGAAAAATAGAAAACGTGTATCGTTCTCTGAAGGTGCTTAAAAAGTTGGCCGGCTAATTCGGTGCTAGAGACGACTTAAATTGTCACTCGAGAACTCTAAGTTTCATAATATGGTCACGTTTCAGCTTTCCTTGGGCCTAAGGTTTCGATTCCACGGAGCGCAAATATGTAGTCTGCACTTAGAATTGAATATTTGTGCCACTTGGAGCCTTCAATGTTCGCCGGTGAATGGCCTACAAAGCGGTAGTCGCTTGGGATGGAATTACGGTGTCCAGTCCACCTAGATAGTGACCCAGACAAAGGTCCAAGCTATTCAAGTAAGGCAAAGTCATGTTAGTAGATGTCTTAAGAGATCTTGTATTATTGATCTCTTAAGAGATGACTCACCACACGCAATTCCAACGGCTAAAATTAGTCAGGCTATTGATGGTGACTAGCACCCGACGAATAAAGGCGTTCAAAATTGCATGGCATGAAAGACGACCCCAGCAGCTTGGAAATCCCCTAAGGTAGTAGAGCTCCTCGACGACAGCTCCACACTTACATCAGAGGGGCTTGTTTATCGGTAGCTTCAATCTCCATCGGCCAGCCAGATGGACAGTCAGAGATAGAAAAGAGCCAATATTAACCGAGAGCGAGGTATGCAGCCTGTACCCGAATTAAAGCATGCGAGAAGCAAGGAGCCGAACGTGATTTGCTAGAGTAGAAACCAGAAAATCTTTTTGAATCTCAATGCAAATTGACCCGAACCTCTGTGATATGGTCGGAAACATGGGATGTAGATATTATATGTAGGTATATAGAGATACCAGATGTAAATACCAGTGCTAAAATGATTAAAAGTAAAGGTACATAAATAACCCTGCCGTACGGGTACAAGCTCGTGTGAATTTGATTGGATTTCGAAAATGAGAATCGAACTCCGAATCGTATACACGCCATATTATTTGAAGTCGTCGATCGATGCAATCATCGGTGAGGATTTGTATGCCATCTATTGTGTAGTAGAATAATCATGGTCGAACGAGATCGAGGACTTCAATTAATATGGCGTGAACGGGCGTGAACAATTCCGAGTCATTTCTAACATTTTAAAAAAATGAATCGAGGTTCGTTGCAAATGTGCTTTTCACATAAGGTATTTTTTTTTTTTTTATTTCGAAAGAACGGAACTAGACGTCTAGGACGTATTCGTCTAGGAACGAAACGTTTATCGTCATGTCATATGACTACCCAATGCTACCAACATCACAATATCGTCCTCCATTTTGGGGCAGGTGATGTTTTGTTTGAGATAAAAGAATATCGAAAATATTGTAAATTCTTTCTCAAAATGGGTGCTTCATTTGTTCCCATCACCGTTTTCACTGTCCTGTGGGGTGTAGTTGGTATAGTTTGCCCCTTCTTCGCGCCTAAAGGGCCAAACAGAGGGTGAGTTTTCAAATAATTCCTGTGCTATGTATAAATCCAAATTCTGTTTATAAAAATGATTTCAATTTCCTATTTTCAGAATTATCCAGGTGGTGTTAATATTAACAGCAGCTACGTGCTGGTTATTGTGAGTATTATAATCTTTCTATGCTAAAATTAGTCACACTTATTTAAAGACTAGGCCTACTAATTACTTCAATAGAACTTGTAGGTTACCTTTCATGGTCCCTCTCTTCTAGGAAGGGGTCACAATAAAAAGGACGAAGTATTCAGTATACACTGTACCTCTGTGTCCTGTCTTTTGTGTCCATTGACACTGCCATCTGGCAGAAATGGGTTAGGGTGTCATTGGAAGTGTAGCTAATGGGGCCCTGAAGGAAAAAACCAAGTATTTTTTTTTAATAACTCCTTTTCTTAGGATATTGGCATTTTTCTAAATGAGGTAGCTCTTAGCTGAAAATAATTAATAGGTAAGCAGGTACTTGTTATATTCACCCTAGAAGCAGAGCTTAGAAATTATTTAATCTTTTGTGGTAGCCAAGAAAACATATAAAAGGGAGAAAAAGTTTTTGCTTAAATCGATGCTTCCAATATTTACTATAATACTACTGAAGCTTTTATCTACAAAGGAGGAAATGTACCATTGCAAACTCCTTTTAAAGTGGGTTAACTGATATTCTTACCTCCACTGTAAAAACAGTTTCCAAGAGTAGTTATTACTAAATGTCTTTGTTGATAAATATCTTCAAATTAACTACTGTCTTTTTCTTTCATGTATTACTATTTTCTAGTTGTATCCCATTACAACTTTTTTTTCCGCCAGACATCTATTTCACCACAAGATTATACTTATAAATAGAATCTAACTCTGAATTGCAATTCATTTTCCTCTAACACTCATGAAATCACCTTGGTGTCTTTATGCCTGGCACAGCTTTATATTTCAGAAATTAATTGTGTCATAAAGGCAATTTAAATTTGTTTATTTTTTCGGTGTGTGGAATAAATGGTTTAAATGGTATCACACACACACACATAAACAGCCTATAAAATCCATTACAGGATATAAGTCCGTCACATGGATAGATTTGCATTGCTTGCTCATGAGAGCATCGCCATGCTGCAGGAGGATTGGCAATTGCAGTTTTTTTCTTAATACAATACAAATACTCTTTATTGCGCAAAATAATTTACAATAATTTTTGATGATCTCAAAGCTCCTGACCAAAGATGTTGCTGCCCATCCTTGTATATGCTAATGTTCATAATCATTTAGTTGTCCTTTACGATACCTACGGGTAGAGACAGTCGGTCCTATTCTCATATTAGTTCCCATACGATCATACTGTTTTGACTTATCTTTGTTGTTAACATTTCAGCTGGCTGTGTGCGTACATGGCACAAATGAACCCTCTCATCGGTCCCAGACTCAGCAACGAGACTCTCATCTGGATATCGCGCACCTGGGTAATTATATATGAAAATTATAATATTTAGCACAACAAGGGAACTAAATCCCTAAGTATGAGGTATATGGGTATATGACAATGTTTCGAAAATAACGATAAAGGTCCATCTATACTGGATTTTAGAAAAAGATTCGTACGATGCGCGTCCGTATTGTGAGCACTACATAAAACCTCAATAAAGCAGTTTAATCCAGACAGTGCAAGCGTCGGTGTCATTTAAAGTTTGTAGCGATAGAGACGGCGTCGTCTGTAAGAACGAAATGAAAACCACTAAAAACTTCTTAATTGATTCAAAACCCATTTGCTTTCGCTGCTTAAGAAAACCAGTTTTTTTGAGGTTAAGGTAGGACCAAACCTAAATAAAATACTCTTTTGTACTGGACACTGATTTAGGTTTAATAATGAATTGGTAAACAAGTCCTGGCCGTGACATGTCCAGTATAAGATGGTGGTGTGACGCTGTCGAAAATGTGAACGCAGCGAAACCTGCTTATATTGGAAATGTTAAGGTTGTCGTGCGGTCGCTTATACCTCGCATATAGGTCGCAGTGACCTCATTCGCACTACACACAAACCTTTACAGGTTTTCGTAGGCGTCTTATAGTGAAGATTGTTCAAATAATGTTCTATGGATAAATAAATTAAAAAAAATATCACTTTGGAAGCAAAGCTCATACACCTAATTTTCAAAGTTGTACTTAATGGGTGAAACAGTCAAGACCAGTCACTTCTTCTTTTCATGCTAAAGCAATGAAGATCTAAAGGATTTTGGTCCAAAAAGTAGAAAAATTGATGGGTCTTTGGTAGGCCTCAAAAAGGTCCTCTGCAAGAAACTTGAGAAGCAGTCAACCAACCAATCTACAGAGGCCCTAGCTAGCATCTGTTTTCCTCTGGTGACAAAGTAGCGATTGGTTTTGTATGCGTTTCTTAATACAATTTATGCTCCCTAGATGGCGCAGATGTTAGTTATCACTATTGTTATAAACTTTGAGAAATAAGAAATAAAAAAAAAGATGTTACACATTAATTCTAAACTATAATTCTTTCTTTTAACAAAAATCAATGATTAAAATCAACGGAACAGGCGTTCCGCATCGCCTTATATAGGATCGATTCTGAGTGTGGCCAACATCAGGGTGATGGTATAGGGGACTCCTCTAACACTTTATATAAAGTTCCCTTATAAAACTCACTCAATACACGTGAAAATGTACGATTGTCATAGTGAAGGGGCAGGTTTTGAGCAATTCAATCTTCGATCACAACGAGACTAGATACCCCATTCTAGAAATCTCATCTAACATTAAAAATTATTTTTCAGGCTTTTATTCAATGTGCTTTTTATTCTTTTGGTAGTGGCGGAATATGATGTGAATTTAAAGTGGGGTAAGCATCTAGCTTTTTGTGATTGAAGAGTTTAATACAAAATAAATAAATGTTTCGAACACTTACACCAGTTATAAATTCCAAATTTGGCAAAGCATTACGAAATATCCTGTTTTCTGAGAAAATGAAATAGGTTTGACCAGCCATTCTAATATCGGGATGGCTTGTGGCTTTTATTTGTTCAACATGAAGGGCGCAGAGTTCCGAGAAGTGTGTAGTACATACCAATAATTGCTAGCTTTAAAAATCACGAATCATTCATCAAACACATCTCGGGCGGGCGTGTCCTCAGAAATCCTACACACGGTGCCACTTGACCAGTGTTTCCTAACCTTTTACAGCCGCGGACCCCTAGGAAATCAAGTACAATTTTCAAGGACCCTCTTAATAAAAAGAACTGCAATACATTGCGAAATTTTAGTACTACAAATACAAAAAGAGTTTCAATCTGTCTCTGTATTTGTTTTTAATATATACAAGAGCAGAGAATGCCTTTTTATAGAGGTAATCATAGTGATTACGAGACTTGGTGGCATTTATTTACATACATAATGTTACGCCTGTTTCCCGTAGAGGTAGGCAGAGACCACGGACTTCCACTTGCTACGATCCTGACACATCTCTTTCGCTTTTATATATACTGTCCCCCAGGGGTCTGCGGATCACAGTTTGAGAAACACTGTACTAGACCTTTAGACTAATTGGCCATTCAATTTTAAAGTTCGATATCCATCACCAGTGTGTGAAGTGTAAGTTTTGTCTCGTTTTTAACTTTACCATCGCGTTCGCGTTTACGAAAAAAGTCCATATGAAAAAAATCGTTTTGCAAACTATCCGCTAGAGGCGCCGCACATTTCTCCATACAAATCTTCACGTAAACGTGAACGCGGTAGTAAAGTTAAATCGAAACAAAACTTACACTCCGCCCTCTGATGTATGAAATCTCAGAACAATAACTTATTGTTCTGAGTATGATGTATGTTACAAGGCTGCCAACGTTACGATACGAATTACAAATATTATGTAGCTGTACCTACTTGATACCACATAATACATAGATGGCTATTAATACACTCTGCGCGAGAGCTCACGTGAAGTCGCTCCTCTGCAATCCTGCGCTAACGTAGTACTTATGTTAAGCTACACACCTTCAACAGACCAAAATAATTAAGTATACCCTACCTTATCTATCACTCCTAAATAAGCTTGAAGTTGTGTCTGGGTTCAGTCAGGCATTCCTCAGAAAATTGGCAGTTTTATAAAATATTTTCACAGCTTGTCTTCGCGGTCGCATGTGTTTCCGAGTTGTGGATGTTTTTTCATTTATAGTAGGTATTTATGTAACTTCCTTATTAGCGTATTTGAAAAAATGTATTTGTGTAGTTTACCAACCGTCTGGTATCTACAATACAAGCCTAGTTGCTTAGTGTAAAACTAGATGGCGCTGCGTGTATGTGCAAGGACATTTATTTATTATTTTATTTAATCATGGAATATAAACAGTTGGAATTGTTTGATTTACTTTTATAAAATCCTCTGCTCCTCCAGAGGATGGTAAACTCTACGATCTCAGTGCTTATAGCAGGATGTGAACCCTGTCTTCTCTTAATAATAGCATTGTTCATACAGGTCACCACCAAACAGGTCGAGCATGGCTGTTTGAACTTTGTTTGACCTCTCTTCCCTTCGTATTTGTAAGCGTTTCTTGACCAGAGAGAAAGATATCATCGATATCAAAGATATCATCACAGAGAACGATATCAGATGGAATTGAACTCTTCTCTTAATAATAGCATTGTTCATACTGGTGTTGTGAATTATTGGAGAAATTACGACATTTCCCTTTCAGTTGTATTTTAAACGAAATATAAATAAAGACGAGGAAACCTCGCATGTAACTGTACGTGACCCTGAAACGTTTCTTTTTATCATGTTCTGCATAATCAATTTACGTAATGTTTATACTTGTTTCATGTACATTTACGTATCTCATACATGTAGCCTTTTTGTAAACTAGCAATTTACAGATGCATTATACGAATCGTTTCGATATTGCTGTTTTTACTGTTCGAGGGCTTTCCACCTGTGCCATGTTATATACAAGTGTCCCGTGTCCCATTGTTTAATGTTTGGAATATATCTGACCACCCCATTTGGGATAAAGGTTGTGACGTTATGTACGTAACCTTAGCATTACTTTTTATTTATTGAGAACTTCAATAAATAAATATAATATAATAAATAAATATCTTTGCACATACACACAGCGCAATCTAGTTCCACACTAAGCAACTAGGCTTGTATTATGGATACCAGATGGTTGATAAACTACACAAATACATATTTTTTTTGTAAATCAATACATATATTAATGAAAAACAACCATAACTAGGGAAATACATGTCTGTATTCATCATACAAACATGCTGGTAGCGGGATTCGAACCCGCGACCGTTTGGTATAGCAGTTAGAATTTCTAACCACTACACCAACTAACAATAGGTCAACCATGGCTGTTTGAACTTTGTTTGACCTCTCTTCCCTTCGTATTTGTAAGCGTTTCGTGTTAGAGAGAGAAAGATCTCGGCAAGAAGTCGAGCTCTTTTGGATGCCATAAGCTTCGAGAAGCTCGGTCTAACCAGGGGGTCTACTCTCTAGCGAAAATAGCTTCGGACGGCCGTAACTTCGGACTTTTTCTTTTGCTAAGAATACTTTATTTGCATAACTTCAGACGTTCCTTGCGTCCCGTACTAACTTGTGATGTCCAACTATATACATTGTAGTGGCAGGCCGCATGGATGGGCCATTCATGGAGCACTGATTGTCATTGCATGCACCAGTGCCCCAGATCACACGCAATAGTTGAATTTTACTTTACAGAATAATTTTGACATACACATTCTACAATTTCTATAATAATAATTCAATTTTCAAAATAATTTCAAATTAATATAATTTACTTTCAATGTTTCAATTTAGATTTTATTATGTTTTAATTTTTCAATTGACGTTATAATTGTTATTTTAAATTTTCAATGTCTACCACTGTTTATTAACATATAGGTGACTGTACTAACAAAGATGGACCTTATTGACTGGAAAAATCAATGATTTATTATTATACAGAATAATGACGTTTGGTTTATAATTGACACAGCTATCTGCAAAAGAAACAGTCCGAAGTTACGGCCGTCCGAGCTATTTTGATTAGGGAGTAGCCCCAAGATGTGCCATCGGATGTATACCCACCTATACTGTATAGTGTATGCATGTTGTGTGAAACTGTTTTCTATGGAAGAGCGAAGTTTCCTGTCACAGATATTCACATACTTACTAGGAACCCTCAACCCTATTAATTAATAAGTCTGAGATCTCTAAACTGTTTACGAATGTTATTTGTTTTGTAGACTTAAGCTGTTGCAATCAAACCATTTTCATTTTTCACGAATGACCGTGACCTGTAAGTGTACCTGTAATCACACGCCATTGCCCCTTGGAAACTCTCATCAGGTGGCGGAATAGGCGCATTGGTTGGTGGTGGGGCATTTTAAAAATGTCCGCCTCGCTAGCTACCACCATCTTATCTAAGGCCCGTATTAATAAACCAATCTCAATACAAGTCTTGAGGCTGTATCACCCGAGATGCGTCTTAAGAAGTTGATGCTATCTCAGGCTCCGTGCTGTGCTAATTTATAAACCAATCTTGAGGTTTACTCAGCTGAGATCATTTCTTAAGTATTATCACTTCTTATGTAAAGATATTTATTTATTGAGAATTACAAAAGCTAAGGTTACATACATAACGTCACAACCTTTATCCCAAACGGGGTGGTCAGAGATATTCCAAACATTAGCGTTTGGGTGTTCCAAATATTAACAGTTTAATGCTTACGCCTCAGCGGCGAATAAATGATAGTCTTGAGTTTCGTTTATTAATATGCGCACCTCTCAAGTGAGTACTGCTTGAGTATGCACGTGCTTTTCATATCTCAAGCTACGTTTATTAATACGGGCCTCGGAATACTAGTTAAATAATTATGATACCTACGACCGATTGAGTGTGCACGTGCTTGTCAGGTCTCAAGTCAGGTTTATTAATCAACACGTTTACTTGAGACCAGTCACAAGACTGTTCTCAATCTTGAGAATGGTTTAATAAAACGGGCCTAAGTCTGCCGCCAAACAACAGCAATGTTAATAGCATTGTAGTGTTCCGGTTGTCACAGATAAGATAGCCAATCCCTCAAATAAGATGGGGTTTCCAGGTCAGTACGCTTCCACCTTCGGCCTCATCTTCATTTAACATCAGGTGTGATTGAAGTCAAATACTAATCCGTTGTGCATAAAAAAGTTCGTTCGGGTACTGCCGCTCTGGTCTGTCTGCAGTCTTCCCGTGAGGTCCAGTTATTGTTGTAGTTCGCTGACGTAGCCAATGTTGACAATGGAACGGAATCCTGCTCGGGCTCCTGCACCATAATTACAGAGTCCGTTCTCGCCAATTCGTCCGGTGTCATTGCCCCTTGATTGACCCACTTAAGAGTTACATCATTGCCTGAGCATACCTCCATCAATGACTGTGATGGTGACACTCGAAGATGAGTAAGATGATGATAACAGATAGAATTCGAAAAGGGTAATTCTTCACCTGTCTGTTGGCAACTGCTTTGACGCCTGTTGATGTTTATACATCTTTTTTACTTTTATAAGGCCGAACGTGACAGCAGGCCTTCATCTCGTGTCTTTGTAGACTGCGAGTCATGCTAGCCCGTAATACGATGTAACGTGAAAATTCTCGTGCTACAGACAGACTGGTATCTACTAATTCTAAAATTAGTTGCAATCAGACAAATTATTACTTGTAGTACAGTCACCTACAACTGAAAGAATACTTTCATGTTCCCTAGCTCGCTAGATCTATGGAATTCATTACAATAATTATGGCGTGGATTGCAAAATAAGCCATGGGTAGTGTTGCCAGAACGTGAAATTTTGATACCCATGGTTTGTTTTACTTTACACGAAATAATCAATGTATTGATTGGGTCTTTACCTATGAAATTGGAATTTTTTTCTTCGTTAATCATATGTACCAATTCCTGCGATTTTCAAAGCTATATCCAAATTTGTTTTTTATTTGGAAAATGGAATATTATTTCAAGGTTTCACATGAAATGTTTTTTAATTTCTGGGCTAAATCACACAATAAAAAAAATTTGAACAGAGCTCTTTTCATGTGCTTCCCATAATCATTTCTTAGAGTCGCTAAAACTTTTATAAAGCGGTTACTTTTAAAAATTAACGCTGTCTATACTTAACTTAATGTTATCCGATAATACACATAAAGTTTAGCTTTTGGATTTGCCGTTCCCAAAAAAAATCTAAAATGTTTGTATGGAGAAAACAGTCTTAATGAAATTCTTCATACAAAACACCAATTTCATAAGTAAGGACCTAATTTAAGAGCTAGTACGTTAGCGTATACTTTAGGTACAGGCAATACAAAAACGCATTAGCTGACGTATGTTTACCGCAACTAGTTAGACTAGTGTCGTCATAATGATCGACAGTCGCGTGGATCTCTTGAACTGAACTCGCGACGACGGCGCGTACGCAGGGCACTGGGTCAAACGATATCTGTCGTGGATCGAACAAATAAACGTCTCGTCGGCTACTACTCCACGGATGACGTTTTAGGTGTTAATAGGACTTAAATTAGCAACTCTATCATTAACATGTCAACCACAAGCCGTCCACTGCTGATCATAAGCCTCCCCCATAGAATTCCAGACTGACTGGTTGGAAGCGGCCTGCATCCAGTGATTTCCCGCAACCATTATCAGGTCATCTGTTTGCGAAGTGTAAGTTTTGTCTCGTTTTTAACTTTACCATCGCGTTCGCGTTTACAAGAAAAGTCCCTATGAAAAAAATCGTTTTGCAAACTATACGCTAGAGGCGCTGCGCATTTATCCATACAAATTTTCACGTCTTTACCTTCGTCATCTGTGTGCGAAGTGTAAGTTTCGTCGCGTTTTTAACTTTACCATTGCGTTTGCGTTTACAAAAAAAGTCCCTATGAAAAAAATCGTTTTGCAAACTATCCGCTAGAGGCGCTGCACATTTCTCCATACAAATCTTCACGTAAACGTGAACGCGGTAAGTCGAAACAAAACTCACACTCCGCCCTCAGGCCACCCTGTGAGTGGACGTCCCATGCTGCGCTTGCCGACGCGTGATCTCCACTCGAGAATTTTAATGCCCCATCGGCCATCATTTCTTCGAACGTGCTCTGCCCACTGCCTCTTCAACCTGGTAATCCGCTGAACTATGTCAGCGACCTTCGTCCTCAATCCTGAATCGATCACGTACTGAAACGCCGAGCATCGCCCTCTCTACAGCTTGTTGCGTGACTTTGAGCTTTTTAATAAGGCCCATAGTGACAGTTTCTGTGCCATATGTCACCACTGGTGAGACACATTGATTAAAGACTTTCGTCTTCGAGCACTAAGGTATTTTGAGGCACAACTCTAGCCGTATCTATTTACGGTTTGACGAAGCGCTTACGATCCTGAAAACGAGAATTATTTACAAATTCTTAAAGATCATATTCATCCAACACAGGCATTTATCCCTAGCTGTATTCGAATCCGCAACCATTGGTTTTGAAGGCAGGGCCACTACTATTATCAACAAATGCATAACGTCATGACATTTATCCCAAACGTAAGTGTTGGTTCCACACATTAAAAGTTTGCATGAAACAACGCCCACGGTACAGTTTTCGAAAATCAAGAAAAATTATTTGTACCTAATATAGAATGCGAAAGTGTGTTTACCTTTTCACTACGAATCTTCCACATTCGACCTCATCATCACTTAACATCAGGTGTGATTGAGGTCAAATACGAACCCTTCGAGCATTAAAAAAAAACTAAGTCTCTGAACCGAACATATTTTAAAATAGGCTGAGGCATAAAGAAGTAGATTGACTGCTTTAAATCAAGTTTATGTTTGTCACATGTTCACGGGTCATATTGAAAACTAGAGATTTAGAGGACATTGGCTACTTTGTCTTTTATTGATTGATTATTTGTTTTGTTTTGAATTTTGTTTATCCCGCGGGAACTAATCACTTTATCGTGATAAAAAATATCCTATGTTTCAACCCAGGGTTTGTTCTTTCTATGTACCAAATTTCATCCAAATCCGTTCATCCGTTTCGCCGTGATTGAGCAACAAACAAACATCCAAACTTTCGCATTTATATTATTAGTTAAATTACTTAAAATATATTCCATGCTTCTTTTCGTCAACTGGTGCAGTTTTTCATCACACAACTCGACATTTGATGTAAGACGACCACACGGTAAATTTCACAGAGAGGCACCTTGGAACCTGGAGAAGGATGCAGGCTACTTTTGAACCGACTTCCCAAAAGGAGGAGGTTGAGTCTGCGATTAAGTATTTGGTATCACAAGCGCACGGGCAAAGCAGCGATCGTAAAGCTAAACTTACTAATATTATAAATGGGAAGTTTGGTGGTTTCTTGCTCAATCACGGTGATACGGATGAACGGATTTGGATGAAATTTGGCAGACCATTCCCTGGATTCAAACTTAGGATGTTTTTATCCTAGTAATGTAGCTCCCGCGGGATAAACACATTAAATATATCCACGCAGATAATTGAAAGAAAGTGTAAATTTAAAGGTGTTGCAAGGTCTGTACAAACCCCTTTTTGGTTAAGTTTTAATCTAGTTAAGTTCCTCACTATCGACCTTGATCTTAGTCCTCTAAATACTTGGCTATATATAACTGCGTGAGGCCGCCGATACGCTACACGCATGCGCGGCCGAGTAAATTTGTTATTGTGTTATTTCGTAATTTGCGACCAATATTTAGTATTTTCTTTTCTGTTGTGCAATCAAGTGTATTTATATTGTATTGTATTAATATGATGGCCTGTTGGTGTAGTGATAGAATACGATTCGGAGCGCACTCGATTTTAGAAAAGATAAAATGGCGACTGATTTTATCGCCAAAAAGCCCTTTCTTAACAATATAAACGAAGAGACAGAACTTTTAAATAAACTTAAATCTTTGCTAATTTAAAAATGTTATTACACCATTGACCAATTCATGACTGATAAGGAAATAAATTATATTTAACGTGTAATTCCTATTTACGATCAACTTTCGACCAGGAACCATAGCCATAGAAAATTGTTGGACTTCTAGACTAAAGGTGGTTTCAGAATCGTTTATCGAATGGGTAATCGAACAATTTTTGATCGTATTCGACTATGATTGCTAGGTTAAAGTTGTTCGTAATCAAGAATACGTCGTCACCAGTTAATGGGAATTATACGATTTCAAATTCACCCTCTTTAATCTCAAAAAAAATTTAAAATATTGGACAAAATTTAAACTACAGCATTTATTTATTATGTAATGATTAGTGTAATTTAGTAAATGTCGATTTAAATTTGAAAATGACTTGTGAGATGAAATTAAGTCGACGTTTATGTTTGCTATGCCCCGCCTGGGTACACGTGACTTGTTTTATTTAGAAGCATGTTTTGTAAATAAATAATCACAATTTCACTGCCGGGCGGAATAAGTGATAACTATGACAACATATCTCTGAGATTCGACCTCATTTTCGTTTAGTGAGGTTAACAAAAATCTCTGCATTATCCTAGACAGTAAATTTTATGCTTGTTTGTCAAAGTAAAAAAATGCTTAAAATAGTCAATTTTACATTTTTAAGCTACTGCTTGTTCAAAATGCAATTTTCCCCTGAGAAGAACAAGCAAGAAACTCGAACTTGCTCTTTTAAAATCAGGCTTTGATTTTACATAAAGGTTTTTATATTGCATTATTAATTGTGAAATAGCCTGGGATGCGAACGATCTGATTATGTCCAGGGATGATTATCATCTAAATAGTCTGATATTTTGTAATGTACTTTGTTAATAAGTTTCTGTTTTATAGTATCTTTAAATTTATTGAGAGGAAGATTTTGTATATCATCTAGAACCTTATTGAAAATTGTGAACTAATAATCCCGTAGAAATTCAATTGGTTTACTTTACGTAAAAACGTACCAAAACGGAGTAGATTCATCCACGAACAAACCTATATAAAGAGGTCCTAGTCACAATGAATGATACCTACTGAGCATTTGTCTATCATTCAATCGGTATTAACGTCACCCTACTATCCACAGAGATTTGATAAGCATAGATAAAATATCAGATCCGTCAAGCTCGCTATCAAATAGGCGACTGTGCACATGATAAATACCAGGAATGCGGCTAAATGCCACGACAGATAGACATACCTAGGACTATTATCATCGTTCTGGACAATCAATTAATACTTTATCCTGTTATCAATTGCAATAGGGGTATGACATACGTCTAATACATTATGGTTGTCTAAGGCCCGTATTAATAAATCAATTGCTTGAGGCTGTGTATACCGAGATACGTCTTAAGCAGTTGACGGTATCTCAAGCTCCGTGCTAATTTATAAACCAATCTTGAGGTCTACTCAACTGAGACCACTTCTCAAGGATTCGCCTCAGCGGCGAATGAATGATAGTCTTGAGTTTCGTTTATTAATACGCGCACCTCTCAAGTGAGTACTGCTTGAGTATGCACGTGCTTTTCAGATCTCAAGTTAGGTTTAATAATCAACACGTTTACTTGAGACCGGTCACAAGACTGTTCAATCTTGAGAATGGTTTATTAATAAGGCCCTTAGTTGAGAAGACAAACAGTTGCTTACACAAGTAGCTCACGTACTCTTAAAATATTACAATAATCATTAACTTATCCCTATATTACATAATCTAAGGTGCATTATATGTATATTACATGACATAAGAAATGAAATGCCGAAATCTTAACTGATGATAAGACCTGGGTTCGAAAAACTAAGAAATTTCATTTGAAACACGTTTTGTATTTTGCTAAAGAAAAGCTAAATATATCAACATTTTCTAACCTATCATTATATAGCTTACATGTGCGCTACAAGACCTATATGATGCCACAGACAATGCTGTATGCGGGACCAAATTCTGGTCCTCAAGAATTTGTCTCTAACAAGGTGTGGGCTTAATGAAACCGCTGCCAGCATAACTAGTACTACTTTTGGAAATGTGAAATAATGGCTTCATACGGCAATTAATTGAATTATGAGTAGAATGCGCTGGGGGAGTCTTTAGACTGTTATTTAGAACAGATCCAGAGCGCCTGTTAGAGTCAAAATCCTTTGGCCATCTTCTCCAGTTTCGTGAAGGTGTAGAATCCGCTGCCTGGGTTGGACTACAAGGAAGTAGATTTCGACAAATTCCCATTTCAATATGGGACACAGAATAGTCACATGCTGCAGATAAACGAAGTTCAGGAGGGCTATGATGAGTATCTGTTGAGGGCTTGCGCAATTTGCTGGGCACCTAGTCGTAGACATCTTTAGCTGTACATGTAGTGAGACCGATTGTCACCTGTGGCTTGTGTAGTTTACAAAACGAGACAGACAACATATATCAATAGTCCACAGAGATTCGCTTGCCTTTTAAAAACCTTCTCGTTAACCCCTACCACCATTGCATTGCCTTTGCAATAGATAATCCAGGCGGTTGCTCTAGAAATGGCCTAGTAACTAAGGAACCAGGTTTTGGTAGTCGGGACTGCGATAGCTCTTTGCAAGTGATACTCGCAGGCCTTTGCCATGGACGCTCTGAAGCTTGACCGGACGGCCGTTAAAAAAGCATATGAAATGTAGTCTGCTTGAGCAATACTGGAGGAAATTCCTATACACATAATTTGCGAATGTTATACAATCTCCCCTGATGGAAAGTGATGTGGCCGAAGATGAAGCACGCGATATCTCTAAATACCTATTCACTCTGCTCTTGAAGATCCCAAGTTTGTAGAATAAATAACCCAGACTAGAGCCTCATCCCCGGGATATTGTATGGTACATGCTTGTCAAACTTTAACCGGAGGGAAAAGGACAATAGATCTGCAAAGGTCTCAATAGAATGAGAACCCTGCCCTCTTTTAAATAACAATAGACATTCGTGTTAATATTACATATTATTATAATAGGCAGTAAATAATAGATGCTCCACTTTTAAATAACGAAAAATTTTTGGATGACGAGCTGGACTATGCGGAGCGAATGCGGAATGAATCAAGATTCAGGGTCGATCGGCGGCAGTGAGATCGATACGGGCGGTCATCTGACACAAAGTCTAAAGTCGCAATAACATCCTCAATGGTAATAATATCTGGATGTTTTGGGTAGATTATGACCCTGGCGAATTCAACCAAGTGCCAAGTTCAACTTGCACTATTTTAATTAGCCAAAGTCAAAAAATATTTATTTCGTAGGATAAAAATTATCACTTGAAAACGTCACATTTTTTATCTTAATATTAAAATTGACATTATTGCTTATTCGCAAAGCAGATTCCCCAGAGAAGAACGAGCAAGAAACTCAGGGGTTGCTCTTTTAAATAAGTTTGGGTTACAATTATATAATTAGACTGAATATCGGCGAGCGGTCTATGTCCATGCTTGCTTATTATCCAGATAGTCAGAAATTTTATAATAGCCTTTGGTAAATAATGGTGTCGATTCGGATGTACAACGAACTAACTAAATTTAAATTATATGTATCCTTTTCTAACCACTAATACATGAAAAGGACGACATATAATTAAGTCCTGTCAAGTTAAGTAAAATGATCAAAACAAGCACTTCTTTATCAATATTAGGTGTACACCTAGCGACGCCACGATTAAAATACTATAGAGCGACTTGTTTTGACAGCTCTTAACTTAATTTGACAGGCCTTAATTTATAGTCGTCCCTTTCATGTTAATAGTGTTAGAAAAGGATGTATCTGCTTTAAATTTAGTTAGTTCGTTGTACATCCATGTACAACCAACTAAAACTAAACTTAACCAAAATTCGACTAAAATTAGTTTAATCAAGTGCAAGTGCTATTCGGGTTTGCGCACGAACTAAATTAAGAAACCTTGTTTGACAGACGACAAGATAACTAAATTGAATACAGTGTTGCCAGACAAAGAAGAAATGTGAACATGAGATAGCGCCACTGCAAAAACGCGGATTTCTTGTTTTAACATTTACATCGGTTTTTCTCTTCTTAGGGCGTATTAATAAATTGATCTTCAGATTGAGATCGCGTCTCAGTCTCAATACTATTTTTTTGATACTGTTAGCTTGTCAAGCGTCAACTTAGTCATCTCAATCTTGAGAACGGTTTAATTTAAGGAAGTTTTAGGAAGTAAAGTGTGGCAGTAATTTTTGATAACATGTTTTGATACGCTTTGAAATTTTTGCAGCATTTTTCTATCTTCCAAAATAACTCCATTTACAGTTGGCGTTATGAAACGATTTCGCTTGTCGGTTTTTATATTATTTATTTTTGTTCACAATCAGCATTTGAAATAGAAGCTGACAGAGAAGTTTAATGTAGGTAGGTAAGTTCTCAGTAAATAGGCGAGTCGCAATCAATAAGACGTAAAACTTTTATCTACAAGGTAAAGAGATCTTATTACCTTTCATCTGCATCCACTCCAAACACGTATCATATCATCTATCCCGCCAACCAGCTCAATTCAAAAAATATTGTAAAACTTTTTTTTTATTCACAACGGGTTACAGGTGGAAGCGTACTAACCAGGAAAAACCTCATCCATTCAAACTTCCGACTACAATTAAATAGGAGCGAAGAGAGAAAAGATTTTAAGTAGGTAGGTAAGTAAGTACTTAAATGGGCGAGCCGCAATCAAAGAGTAAAACTTTTATATACAAGGCAGATACCTAGTTACCTTTCATCTGCATCCACCACAGCTCCAACTACGTTACTCTAAGATCTATCCAACCAACCGGCTCAATTCAAAAATGTATTCTTTTGACGTAATATTGCAAAACATCCGACTAGAATTTTCAATTGTTTAGTTAGTTAGGTTAGTTCATACAAAATTATGTATCGACTAAAATTAAGTTAATTTACGTTTGACGTTTCTTATTTTAGACGATATTTGGTCATCCCGAATAGCAAAAATGTGTTTTTAACTAAGTTTAATTCGACTAAACTAAAATAAGTCAAGTCCTGTCAAATTAGTTAAGTTTGTAATTTTCCGAATAGCAAACGTCATTTCACTTAACTAAACCTAATTTTAGTGTAGTTTAGTCTAGTTGGCGTACATCCGAATCGACACCAATGTCTGTTTTATGATGGTTCTTGTCAAGTCTATGGTGGTTTCTTTGTGGAATAATTTGCCACTGTTTGGGTTGGTCAGCAGCAGTTTAGGAATTCCGATCTGCCCCTAGATTATGTAACTTCATTGATTACGTTGACAACTAATCACTCAGATCGTAACCAATGACGATAACGATGAAATTATGTAATAGAACCCCTGATATAAGATAGCGACAGCGATTTCCGAGATAATAATAACTTTCGGTAATTGATTCGAATTTACGTTTAGTTGAACTATTATCAAGTTTTTAGAATAATTAGGATTTTTTTCTATTTTTCCAGCGAAACTCTCAATAATAACAAATCATTTATTTTTTTCCAGACATAAGGTCAATCTTTGTTAGTACAGTCACCTATATAACTATGTTAATAAACAGTGGTAGACATTGAAAATTTAAATGACAATTATAAATTCGAATGTCAATTGAAAAATTAAAACATAAAAAAAAATGTAAATTGAAACATTGAAAGTAAATTATATTAATTTGAAATTATTTGAAAATTAAATTATTATTATAGAAATTGTAGAATGTGTATGTCAAAATTATTATGTAAGTAAAATTCAACTATTGCGTGTGATCTGGGGCACTGGTGTATGCAACGACAACCAGTGCTTCATGAATGGCCCATCCATGCGGCCTGCCACTACAATCAATAGCCTATTATGGTTACTTCCTAACATCTTCTTACCTCATGTTATTGCCAATAGAACGACATTGCTGTCAGTAAATTATTCATATTTTCAGCAATTTTCTGTTGAGTCTGTCAATATGGAACACGGCTTCTTGTAACACGAAAGCTCAGTCGTACACTTCCCTTCATTCGTATACAATTGTCGTTCACTGCACAATATTACGCCTTTATTAATAATTAAATTGCAGGAAATGTTAAGTAAAATGCGACATCACATCACTCGCCGAATTCCCGCCAAAAATCTATAATCTCCTCCGTTGTATTTATTAAATTACCTTTCTTTTGTTACAGGGCAACCCCTTCAACAAGACGACTGTAAATTAGGCGTCACTTTCACTAGTTGCTGCAGAGGAGTTAGTTAATCTGTGAATATTACTCTTACCTTGAGAATTACTGCCGGATCACTGTACTTTTCATGTGAAATACAAGCTTGATGGAAAAATCTAATTTGTCGCCATCATCCCTCGGCCATTTTGTACGGCCGCCATCTTCATTCGCCCAAATTTAAATCTCAGAACACAATCTATGGTATTAGCTTATTGCAACGTTGGCAAACGATGCATTCTTTTACTAGTCGTTCCCAATGGTAACCAACATGTTTATTGGTGACGAACGAAATGGAAGGATGTCAGTGATTACGGGTTTTACCTTTTTTCATTTTACTGTATTGAACGAATAAAGAAGATCATGACATTTGTATTAATCCAATAAAATCATCGTCAAACACGATGGAGCCATATGACCTCCAAAAAGTTATGTGAAGTGAATTATGTTCTGAGGTTTAAATATTTTGCCACCATCTTTATTTCTAAACGAATGTTTGAAGTTTAAGAACAACATGTATCTTAATTATAAATATTGTGTTTTATCTCGAAAAATAACGTAGTTAAGTGTATGAGCTCTTTCTAAATCATTCCAGATAATTTTCTATGTGAAAGAATAAAATAGTGTTTATTGCATTATAAAGAACTACGCAAAAATGTTTAATTATCGATAACTATTAATTGTAAAAAGTTGTATTAAATGTAGATAAATATTTATTTGAATAAATTTATGACAGTTCAAGTTTATTTTTATTTCTGCCTGCATAGTTACCTCGAATGTTTTGGAAGGCCATGGCAAACCGTCGTGATTACTAAGCCAAGCTGGTTGCCTCATTCTTTATAAATCGCGACCCTCAATATTGAGGGGTAACACCAAGAGGCCATACACATACAACTTATTATAAGTTGTAACAGTTGTACCTAATTTTTGTTGTTACTTTTATTACTGTGAAATAAGGCTACATTTTCTAAGAATAACACAAATAAACGCTTTATCTAAGTCACTTGCAACGTGCCAGTTTTAGTAAGTGCTTAGGTTCCTTGTGAATGTTATAATTAGGTCTATTATTTCTCGTATGTATCTGTATTGAATTGGAAATTGGTTTAGTAGGCATAATTAGTTCTGAACTGGCAGGGTGTAAAAGATCCCGTGATTGATGACCAAAGAAACTACGGGTCCTTACCTATGAAATTGGCGTTTTGTACGAAGAATTTCATTAAGACTGTTTTTTTGGGAACGGCAAAGAAGGCAATTTAGTTAAGTATAGGCATCGTTAATTTTTAAAAGTAACCGCTTTATAAAAGTATCAGCGAATCTAAGGAATGATTTCGAGATCCCAGTTTTTGCCATGCCTACCAAAATTTAACAGATAGTAAAGTGAGCCGTTAGCTGTGTCATAACTCATAAATAAATATTGGGTCTTTACCTATGAAATTGGAGTTTTTTTTCTTCGTTAATCATATGTACCAATTCCTGCGATTTTCAAAGCTATATCCAAATTTGTTTTTTATTTGGAAAATGCAATTATTTCAAGGTTTCACATGAAATATTTTTTTTATTTCTGGGCCAAATCACATAATAAAATTTGAACAGAGCTCTTTTCATGTGCTTCCCATAATAATTTCTTAGATTCGCTGAAAATTTTATAAAGCGGTTACTTTTAAAAATTAACGCTGCCTATACTTAACTTAATGTTATCCGATAATACACACAAAGTTTAGCTAAATTTGGATTTGCCGTTCCCAAAAAAAAAAACAAAAATGTTTGTATCAGACAATTCTTCATACAAAACGCCAATTACATAGGTAAGGACCTAATATGTGAAATGGTTCTTAGTCATTGTTTGAAGGAAAAACACAAGCCATTTCAAGGATATTTAGCTTTTAACACAGTTGTTGGTCGGTTGTTCAATATATCTATTCCAAATTTTGAGAATGATAGTACCTATATAGAACTCGAGTAGCGAGCAAAATATGAAAGTTTTCCGAGATTGTTGACAATATTTTCCATCCTCCTCGGTACCAAGAACGATACATTGTCGAATTTTGGGAGTGTGCCTATATTAAAAAAATCGATCCACTTGTTGAACTTGGAACAGTTCAGTCGACGTTACTTCAGCTAATTATGTACTACTATTTATAATTCAAAGAGAAGTCAAGTACATCACGTGGTTGGTAAGGTTACATAAGAAAGGGCAGAGTCAAATTCTGCTCCATTTAGCGAGCGACGTCGCTGGCCGCCCGCCAACTATTCTACGCACACAACGGAACAAAAGTGGCTCAAGGCCGAACAACTGCAGGTCAAATTGGAGATTTTAAATAAAATTGAACTTATATAATTGAAAACTACAACTTACAGGCCGATGGATAACTGTTTCAATATGTCCAGGGTGTTTTTTTTTATCGTGCTGTTATAACAAGGCGGATAAAGTATTGTCTTCATGTGATGGCTGTCGTAAAACAATACAGGATATTTTTGAATTCAAACCTTCATATTTCCCTCGAGTTGCTGAGAACCTAAAATTTTACTGTAACTTTATCGTTGTGAAATCGTTTTTCAGAAGTTTAATTTAATAAAAATCCACAGTATTTTGGAATACCTACAGCCACAAGATGTCCACTGCTATAAGGTGTTGAACGACCGGTTAGAAGCGGCCTGCATCTTGCATCTTCCCGCGACCTTTACGAAGTCGTCTGTCCACCGTGTCAACTTCTAATCTTTCTCTAATTTAAATTGTGTTACGTTACTATTTTCAAGATTTTTTTGATGATGCATTAGGACTTGCAAGACAATCCGAGCTGGGATGTGCGGGAAAACTTCTACACTACAACATGCAATTTCGACGAAATCTGACGACTTGGACACTGCTTCTACTACGAAAAGACAATGTGGTAGATATCCTGTCAGTAATTTTTACAGAAGTTTTATTTATTTTTAACCGGCTTCGTTGCATTCTTTATTGTATAAAAAACATAATGACATGTTTTGGTAAATAACATAATTAAGTCACTGCATCCGAGAGCACTGAAAACCAACGCTTTAAAAATATAATGCTCACGTAGACGATATAGGTACCTATATATAATCTGTGGGTGTATGAGCTGTGTGCTACCCATGTGTGTGATCTGCAACACGTGACGTCATTGTTCACATTATTATTTATTATTGTATTTCATTTACATACTGCTCTTATGTTTTTCTGTTCGTAATAAACTGTTCGTTTCTTAAATAATTTATAGCGTTTTTCAGACTGACAAAAGTGACGGGCCGCGCCATTCAAAAGTCCGTATACGGAAGGAAAATTAAAGCCCCGTTACAATCAGTTTCCTTTCGACAGAATCACGCAATCCCTGCAAGAGATTTTTCGATAGTTATATAAAGGTGTATCTATTTTCTAACCTTCTGTGTTGTCACGCTTGTCCTTATCAATCTTATCAAATTATCGCAGGATGATAATAGGCGCCTATATCAAAGAATAGACTGGTATCAGAAAGTGTGACTATATGATTTATAAGTTGGACTTAGACCCGTATTAATAAACCGTTCTCAAGATTGAGATGACCTTAAGTTGACGCTTCAGATCCTGTTGCATATTAAAACAGTATCAAAAAAATAGTATTGAGACTGAGACGTTATCTTAATAGATAAATAAGCTTTCCACCCGCGACTTGGTCCGCGTGGAAGATTTCATCAAAATCGGTTCAGCGGTTTGTCTATATGTTAATCCAGGTCCTAATCTGTCTACCAATCAAATTTTATTCAAATTCGTCTAGCCGTTTAGGCGTGAAGAGGTAACAAACATACATACACACACAAACCTTCGCATTTGTAATATCATATCATAAACAAAGTCAAATGCCGAAGTGTAATTGATTTAGATTCCGATGTTTTAAAGTAGTCTACTACAAATCTACTAATACTGCAAATACTAGTAATACTTATTACTAATAGTACTACTTCTAATTATGATAGGTATGTAAGTAAGTAGTACGCAAGCGTCAGTGGCTCAGTGGTTAAGACGCGGTCTCCTAATTTAGGAGGTCCAGTCCTTAGTAAGTAAGTTATTACGTAACTTCACCGGTATCGTTATCGATTACGTTGACCAATGAGAAACCGTCAAATTGCCGAACGAGCGATGAGCCAACCAATCACATGTTAGAACGTAACCGATGACGATAACGATGAAATTATGTAATAGAACCCCGGGTCCCAGGCAGGCCATGTACCAATGAGTTTTTAAATTTAATTTAAATCCTTAAGTGCATTTATCCGACTGTTCTTAAACGGTGAAGAAATATATCACGAGGAAACCTGCATGCCTGAGAAATAAAAATTCAAAGGCATGTTAAGACCCCAACACGCGTTGGGCCAGCGTGGTGGATTATGGCCCATAAGAAGGCCTATATCCCTGCAGTGGGATGTTCACGGGATGATGGTAGGAACTGCAAATAGTTCGGTATTGCCCAGATTATCCACAATCATTAAAACAAATCACGATTTGTAGGTTATCTGAATAGCATATTTTTTTTTTCAATATGTACCAACTATAAAACATCAGAATCTAAGGCCCGTATTAAACCAATTCCAATACAAGTCTTGAGTCTGTATCACCCGAGATGCGTCTTAAGAAGTTGACGCTATCTCAAGCTCCGTGCTAATTTATAAACCAATCTTGAGGTCTACTCAGCTGAGATCACTTCTCAAGTATTCGCCTCAGCGGCGAATGAATGATAGTATTGACTTTCGTTTATTAATACGCGCACCTCTCAAGTGATTACTCCTTGAGTATGCACGTGCTTTTCATGTCTCAAGTTAGGTTTATTAATCAACACGTTTACTTGATACCGGTCACAAGACAGTTCTCAATCTTGGGAATGGTTTGGGTATTACCTACAGAATGTTACTCAAGCAGAGATCTCCGCTTGAGGACAGTTAAAAAGGGACAGCTTTAAGTAACTTGTATATCGGCATCTCTTTCTAACTGTGCTCTCGCTTAGTAACATTCTGTAATACGGGCCTAAATCAACTACAGCTTGACATTCTTGTTTCACTCTGTTAAGGCTTTGTAATAAGATACATAATTATTTACTTGAGTGGCAACACCGTCGACTCTCATATTTTGTGCAGTGTGAGTGTCTCCTATCGATTTTCAGATAAAAGACTGGTCACACACGCAACATCGTAAAAGCTTGAATATCAAAGTGGCTTTTTGGCGGGAACTCGGCGAGTGAAGTAGCATTTTTCTTTATAAGTCTTAGTGCATTCTAACTTTTGAAGCTTAATAATGGCAGAATATTGTGCAGCAAACGTTAGTGTTGGTGTACAGGTGAAGGGTAGTGTAAATTAAAGTGCGTAACGGAGCTTTCGGGTTCCCACAAGAAGCCGCCAAAATCTTTTGTAAAGCATTCTGCCACTTTACTGAAGAATGACTTGACCGTGACTAGACTCTGTATACGACGAATTACTTGTTTTGATTGAGACTGACCTATAAACTGAAGAAATAAGATAAATAAAAATTTTCACTCGAAACTGGCAGTAATGTCCCTCGACAATGAGGTTGACTGGTTGCCATCCTCAAAAATAAGAAGAAGAAGAATATCAAAGTGATCTCAAGCGCCGCGATGCAGCGTATATGTAGGCATTCATATAAAAATAGGACGCTCCAGAAAGGACTGTCTGTTTGATTATTTTGTTGTATCTATGCCCAGACACCGAAGTGTTGAACTTCACTGATAGCGCTTTGTAAATCCGATAACATAGTCATTAGGTTATTGCGAAATTCCTTACTATATCACTTTACTAGTATTACTTACCTACGTTTAATAGTATTTTCTTTATCTTTTTTTCTGCATTGCGTCAGAGTAGTCTTTCACTCTGTAGGTATGCATAGGTACTATACGTAGATCGGAGTAGGTAGATCGATTTCTCTTACCAATTCAACTGTATTTATCGTATAATTATTAAAGCTAATGAAAAAAATTATGCGTCAACATCCTTTTCAAATTGAGGAAAAAACAAAATTTTTCATTGGACGCCCAAAGCCACATACTCGTACTCTATGTTCGCTTACTTTCTCAATTTAAAAAAAAATACTATACTGACACTAATGTTGTAAGAATGCGGGAAGGACTCTTAAATACAGGTTGACCTAGTTTAGGAATCAGGGCTGCTACCTGTATATGCTTACCTACGTGTCAAATAAAAGATGTTTATTATTATTAATAATAATAAATGCTATTGAGTTTTTGTTTGTAAGCAAATTCGATCTACATTCTACGATCATGGTAACATTACCTACTACATACGTAAAGTTTTGACATTTATTCCAAATGGGGTAGTCGAATATATCCCAAACATTAGCGTTTGGGTTTGGAAGTTTACTTCAAACGACATCCACTTCACCTTTCGAAATATACAGAAATGCACAGGACAGTGCACAGGTCCAAATGATTTTTGATGGAAAGTCCCTTAGTCGCCTTTTACGACATCCACGGGAAGGGACAGGTTGGTTCTATTCTTATGTACCGAAACCACACAGCACTTCTTATATGTAGGATATACAAGAAAGATTCAACCGTTAAATCAATGAGGAAACACACTAAAACATTATTTATAAGTTAGGTACGACAGCTACCTACAGATTATGTTCTTTGCTATATTTTTTGGCTGAGTGTACTTCCGCAGCGGTCACGAGTACGAGTTATCACGACCTTGCAGGTAGCACGATGCGATATCGATTTGCATTTCGCTAGAAATGGCCCGCCGCGTTACTTTGCGATGGCAGTTCGTCGTACCTACCTACAATTCAATAGCCTTCTAATAAAGACAGGACACTGTAAAGTGGGGATCGTATTTTGAAGTTTTACACTCACACTCTGAAGAAGGAAAAAAGAAAAAGTGCAAATCTGTGGTACATTTAGCGCAGAGCGCTCTTTAGGTATCGCTGAAAAAGAACTATAGAAAGGTAGATTGTAGTTAAAAACAAAAAAATACCTACTGTGGAATATAAAAACTATACCTTCGAATCAATTCTTTTATAATAGACGAGACGGTATGGTTTGCTTGCTCCCTAGCCTTTCCATCTATAGAAGAACAAAACATCTCATTTGTCCTACTCCCACAGACTAATAAATTGGTCTGTGCCTACTCCACATTAATGATGCCACCACTGATATATGCTGTTATAGGTACTTGGGAGAATACTTATGTGACTCTAACCAAAAGAGCATAATATAATCACAAATCGCAATGATCTGAAACAGTATCTGACGAATACACGTGGCGGCCATTATGCCGTGTTGTAACTTGATTAAAGGAATGGTCCAGTTGCTCATATTATTTATATGTACTACCTATTGACAAATTCTTAGAGCATATCAAATTAAACGACGTGACTGACAACAATAACTACCTAGGTATTTCAAACCTTTGAAACAAGTTATGTCACCAAAATTTTGTGTGCCAAGTTCCGTATAGTCTGCATTGTATTGATCGCTCGATATTGCACTCAGCGGGCAACATTTGTTAAATCCTGTTAAGTGATCACGTACATTTATTTTTGTAGTATTATCACATTTTCTTGGTGTTAATTTGCAAATGGGGTCGTGGGGTCTTTGACCTCTTATACCTACACGTTCATCAAAAGAGATTCACGTAATTAACCATCGACTGCAGAATAGTATCATCGATTCGGCCATATTTATTTTATGGTAAAGATTTAATCAAAATTTTCATGCGACTTAGATTTTTTTATTGATAAAATAGGGGAAAATGCAGCAATGCTAAATATTTCACTTTACTACTCCTTTTATGGGGATAAAAATTATCCTATGTCTTACTTAATCCAGGGTTTAATCTACTTATATACCAAATTTCCTCAAAATCAGTTCATCCGTTTCACCGTGATTGAACAATAAACAAACATCCAAATTTTTGCATTTATAATAGGTATAATATTAGTTAGATTCTTAGTAATTTTTATTTTATAATCAAAAGTTAACTCCCTCAAATTAATGTTACAAACGGCTCTAAGTTATATAACGTTGTACTGCATAGCGACCGCCTGTCTGCCGCAAAAATTGCGTCATACATTGCGCTAAGATAGGTGCAAAAGTACCTATTAATAAGATACCTCATAATACCTTACTGCCACGGTAAGCCGATATCGGAACGTCCGATTTCAAACCGAGTATTAATGAACTGTAACTTATACGAGAGAGTACTTTAAAATGCCTCAAACTAGTGCAGGAATTCTACGTGCAACTTTCCTTAGAATTAATTGAATATTAAGTTTGACGATTTATATTATGTATTTCTGTTTACAAAATTTAGAAATTTTTAGGACTGATTAGAATTTTTCTGACTTTATGATGTAAAATGATTTTATTGTCCCTTTCTTTCTTTCTCCTTAGGTATAACGTTAATTTTTTATGTATGTAAGTAGCAAGGAGAGGTCAAAGAACTTATAATTTAATCAAATCAAATGAAAATATTTTATTTCATAGGATAAAATTATCACTTGAAAACGTCACTATTAATATTACATTTAAATTTACTGCTCATTCACAAAGCTGACTCCCCAGAGAAGAACGAGCAAGAAACTCTAGGGTTGCTCTTTTAAACAGATTATAGGTTGCGATTTGATAATTATATGAATAATAAGACAGCTATGTCCATGCTTGCTTATCATTCAAATAATCAGTGATTTTATAATAGCCTTTTGTTAATAATTTCTATTTATGATTGCTTTAAATTTATTTAAAGGCAAATTTTGAATGTCTACTGGAACCTTATTATAAAAGCGTATACATTGCCCTTTGAGGGATTTACTAACTTTGTGAAGTCGGCTAACATAAACAGATAACTGGTTCTGATTCCTTGTATTAATATTGTGCCTATCACTATTTTTAGCGAATAAGGTTATATATTTTTTTTTGCATATAACAAATTCTCATAAATGTATTGAGATGCCATTGTTAATAATTTCCTTAAACTTATCTCTAAGAGACACTCTAGGTCCTAATTTATAAATGGCACGGATAGCACGCTTCTGCAGAACAAAAATGATATGTATGTCAGCAGCGTTTCCCCACAACAATATGCCATATGACATCAAGCTGTGGAAATAGCTAAAGTAAACCAGTCTTGCGGTATGAACGTCTGTTAAATTTCTAATTTTTTTGACTGCATACGCATAATAATGTATGTATGTATGTGCGTTCCTTTGGCGCATCCTGTAACCGAAACGGCTTGACCGATTTCGAAGTGCATGGTGTCGTTAGATTCGTCTATTGGTAGGTACCCGAAGTGTCATAGGATATATGGTAAAAAATCGAATATGGCGTCCGTAAAATACAAAATATGCTGTCGAGTTTTTTGATTTTTAAATATTTAAATAGTTATTAATAGAACGACTGCCTTCGTTAAACTATTCGTCTGGAATTTTACCTGTAAATTGTATAATCATTATTATTTAATACTGACTTTCCATCGAATTATTTTATAAGAATTGTAATAAAAAATGAGAATCTGTAATTGGCATAAATAAATAATAAATAAATAAATATATTTGCACATACACATGCCGCCATCTAGTTCCACACTAAGCAACTAGTCTTGTATTATGGATACCAGATGGTTGATAAACTACACAAATAAATTTGGTTGGTGGTAGGGCATTTTAAATGTCCGCCTGGCTAGCTACCACCATCTTATCTAAATCTGCCGCCAAGCAGCAATGTTAATAGCATTGTTGTGTTCCGGTTGTCAGAGATAAGATAGTCCGTCCCCCAAATGTGTTGGGGTTTCCGGGTCAGTACGCTTCCACCTTCGACCTCATCTTCACCTAACATCAGATGTGATTGAAGTCAAGTACCAACTCGTTATGCATTAAAAAAAAACATTTTTTTTGTAAATAAATACACATATAAATGAAAAACATCCATAACTCGGGAACACATGTCTATATTCATCATACAAACATATGCCCCTAGCGGGATTCGAACCCGCGACCATTTGGTATAGCAGCAGAATTTCTAACCGCTACACCAAAGAGGTCGCATAACTTGGGCTTAGAGATTTTGTGTAATAATTTTCATAATGATGCTGTTGATTCTGTGTTATTCAAAAAATCAAATACTCTAAAAAATAATCTCGATGGCACCTCGGTACCCGAACGACACTGAATACTAGTTAAATATTTATGATACCTACGACCGACCCGATTTTACAGCTAGGTCGTACTTACTACGTTTACGTCTTTATTCTAACCTTTATGTCGTCAAGTCGCTTTATGTAATAATTACGTCTCGTGACCGCGAATGGGAAGTAATACAGCTAAAAACGGTACGACTGTCAAGGTAGCCATGTAACATATTCTACATTGTTTGGAGCGAAGCCGGTATCAATCAGCCAGCTTGCCCATCTTCTAATTATAATTGCAGATTCTCGGTCTGATTATATTTGGAGATTGGTTTTTTGTATTGTAAGTTTTAATTACGTAGGTTTTAATTTAAGTAATATATAACTGTGATAATAACTATAGTTAAGTATAGAAAATAATAAACTGTCAGGGGCCCTCTCCTAATGTAAGATAATATTGCCATGCCCCAACGGGGCGTCACAAATATTTATTTAAGATCTAGTTTTACTCGTAAGCATGTACTATATTTGTGATACTGCAATAAACATATCTACTGAATACTCGTATTGAATTTTCTATAATATTTTTTAATAAAAGTACCTTCCTTATTTAAACAATAAAGCGTATTTGATTGATTTTAGTATCTGCATTAGAATATCGTCCCTCTGCAAACTCTATGGCATTATGTCATGGGGAGTGTTCTGAAGAACTGTTCGAGCTAATACCCGCTGCTCAATTTAACCGTTACACTTCTCGTCGAAAATTAAAACTCCATCCACATCACCTGGATGAGTGGAAGTCTACCACTTTACGTTTCTCAAGAAACTTCTTACGACCACCCTATGGAACGGACTTCCTGCAGCGGTATTCCCGAACGAGTACGACATTGGAACCTTCAAGAAACGAGCCTACACCTTCCTCAAAGGCCGGCAACGCATCTGTGACCCCTTTGGTGTCCATGGGCGGCGGTGATTGCTTTCCATCAGGTGACCAGAATGATTGGTTTGCCGCCCTCTCTTATAAAAAAAAATCTTTAGTTTTATATTTATCATATTGACGAGGTATAAAAATAAAAACTAAAATAAAACTATAAGGCAAAGACGTCATCCAGAGCTCCCGATTGCGGTATGGACCCTAACACACTGGCCTACCTCTCTGAACAGCCAGACTGAGACGTTGAGCGAGGTATGCGCCAGCCCGTAAATCACACGAGGCCAGCACCAATCTGGTCGAGAGAC
This sequence comes from Oegoconia quadripuncta, assembly GCA_949316235.1. Lineage (NCBI taxonomy): Eukaryota > Metazoa > Arthropoda > Insecta > Lepidoptera > Autostichidae > Oegoconia > Oegoconia quadripuncta. The sequence goes on along the minus strand of OX438750.1, from coordinate 5,638,587 downwards.
CGTGGACGAAATTCCTGGTGTCAGAAGACCACGGTCCTTCATCATGTTTACTTTATTGCATATATACTTATACGCATAGGTACTTCTACTTACTTCATCATCATCATAGCCGAAAGACCTACATACACAGAAATTAGTATACACATAAGGCGACTTCTCTCTATAAGAGATTTCCTTCAGGAAGCCCTCATAAAAAATATAATTGAGATCTTATACCGGATGAATTTTTTTACCGTAAGGAAAAAATAGGGCATATTACGGAAGTGAAATGAAAGTTTGGTATAGGCATTAATTTTTTTTTCAAACCCACCATTGACCCACGTGCCGCCCGAAGATTGATATGCGAGGCATTCTAAAGCCCGTATTAATAAACCAATCTCAATACAAGTCTTGAGGCTGTATCACCCGAGATGCATCTTAAGAAGTTGACGCTATCTCAAGCTCCGTGCTAATTTATAATCTAATCTTAAGGTCTACTTAGCTGAGATCACTTCTCAAGTATTCGCCTCAGCGGCGAATGAATGACAGTCTTGAGTTTCGTTTATTAATACGCACACCTCTCAAGTGAGTACTGCTTGAGTATGCACGTGCTTGTCAGGTCTCAAGTTAGGTTTATTAATCAACACGTTTACTTGAGACCGGGCACAAGACTGTTCTCAGTCTTGCGAATGGTTTATTAATACGGGCCATAAAGTTCCTGTCATGCGAAATTTATTTGGAACTTAAGTTTTCTCCAAGTATTTTTATTTATTTAATTTAATTATGTAATTAACTATGTGGAATTGGCTACAAACACAACCGTCAATGGACACAATGCTTTATTCGATTATGCTTTTGAAAAAAATACTTATCTTCTAGGTATTTCACTTATCATAAATATTTTTCCTTATGGTAAAAAACTCATCGGGTATTTCTGAATCGCGAGTAATATTACTCGTATATACTACCTTGAAAGATCGATTCCCAATATTGTCGTCACGATGACGTAACTGTAAGTGTCATTTGCACCGACAGATGCGTATCACGTTATCTATTCATGCTCGTGACCTCTCAACGCGTGGTGTCTGTTGATAGACATTGATAGTTGTACCTACTTTTAGTCGAGAAAAAAAAATACGCATTTCTGTCGTGTAACTTACCCTATAATCTTAAAATTCCTGATTTTTTTGTACGAAGATAGAGTCACCCATCAGTAATAAAATAAAAATATTTTCTAATAATTCTGTAGCCTGTTTTCAGTATATCATAGATATTTAGTTATAATACTACCTATCGTAGTACTTACATAATGTCGCATCACCATATCAGCCACAAAACGACAGGTTGAAAGCGGCCTGCATCCAGCGACTTTCCGCGACATTCATCAGTCAGTCCGTCCTCCTTGCAAGCAGGACTCTACTCAAAATCAAATCAAAATCAAAAAATGCTTTATTTTGTAGGTACACAGGGTACACTTAAAATAGTCAGATTTTACATTTTTAAAGCTACTGCTTGTTCAAAAGGCAATTTTCCCCTGAGAAGAACAAGCAAGAAACTCGAGAGGTCGCTCTTTTAAAAAAAGGTTTTTATATTACAAAATTATTATTTTATATTATAATATTTCATTATTAATTGTGAAATAGCCTGGTTATGCGAACGGGCTGGTTATGTCCATGATTGTTTATCATCTAAATAATCTGATATTTTATAATATGCTTTCTTAATAAGTTTCTGTTTTATAGTATCTTTAAATTTATTGAAAGGAAGATTTTGTATATCAACAGGAACTTTATTGAAAAAGCGTATACATAACCCTTTGAATGAATTACTGACTTTGTGGAGGCGACTTATGTGACCTGCAAGTTTATCTTTATTTCTTGTATTGACATCATGTTTATCACTATTTTTCCTAAATGATGCTATATTTTTTTTGACATATATTAGATTTTCAAAAATGTACTGTGACGAAAAGGTTAGAATATTATACTCTTTAAATCTGTCTCTAAGTGACACTGCAGGTCTCAATTGATAAATTGCGCGAACGGCTCGTTTTTGTAAAACAAAGATTGTATTGATATCCGCGGCATTTCCCCACAGCAAGATACCGTAAGACATCAGGCTATGGAAATAACTAAAATATACTAATCTAGCAGTATTTACGTCCGATATTTGTCTAATTTTTTTGACTGCATACGCTGCAGAGCTGAGCTTCTTCGCCAATTTATGGATATGAGGACCCCATTGTAATTTGGCGTCCAAAGTAATGCCCAAAAATACAGTGGACTCAACAAGGTCTAGAGTGACATTTTTTATCATTATATTTGTGGGCACCTCCCTGACATTAGGCAGTACAAATTTTACACATTTAGTTTTTTTCTCATTCAGTAACAAATTATTTGCCGTAAACCATTCTACTATTTGAGAAATAGCGTTGTTCACGTCGTCATAATTTAATTTTAGTCTATTTACTTTAAACATTACAGAGGTATCGTCAGCAAACAATACTATTTTATACTCAAGAATTTGAATGCCCCACCGAGTGCCCTACTGTCACTAATCGCTGGGTTATATCGGTGGATTTAGTTCTACCAATTTCTTAATTCCTGATTCAATTTTGTAGTGAAACTGGAATGTATTAAATGAAACAACTATTATGTAGCGAAGTCCGTTTATTACTGGCCCGCGATTGTAAATATTAGGTCCTTCCTTACCTATGAAATTGGCGTTTTGTATGAAGAATTTCATTAAGACTGTTTTCTCCATACAAACATTTTTGATTTTTTTTTTGGGAACGGCAAATCCAAATTTAGCTAAACTTTATGTGTATTATCGGATAACATTAAGTTAAGTATAGGCAGCGTTAATTTTTAAAAGTAACCGCTTTATAAAAGTTGAAGCACATGAAAAGAGCTCGGTTCAATTATTTTTTTATTATGTGATTTAGCCCAGAAATAAAAAAAAAAATTATGTGAAACCTTGAAATTATATTCCATTTTCCAAATAAAAAACTGGATATAGCTTTGAACATCGCAGGAATTGGTACATATGATTAACGAAGAAAAAAAACTCCAATTTCATAGGTAAAGACCCAATATACACCAGAAACATTGAGAATTCCCCTCCGTAGGTTTGCGTGACGTTGTTAAGGAGGCGCAAAGTGACAAACCACGTTCCAGTGATATAAGTCATCACAGGCGCCTGATTCTCGGTCACTTGAAATTTCTATATCGCTAGACATCCATAGTTTCACAGTATAATAACCATATCTTTCATTGGTTATACTGTGATATATATAGTTTTGTCACTTTTGCACTTGCACAAAAGTGTGAAATTGGCAGACATACTATTCTATTTAAAAAGAGCAACCCCGGAGTTTCTTGCGCGTTCTTCTCTGGGGAGACTGCCTAGTGAATGAGCGATAAATGTATGCCATGGCGATTTCAAATGTTATTCTTATAACTTACGAAATAAAACATTTTTGATTTGATTTTTGATTCTATAATCTGGAACGCGTAAGAATCACTTTCCTGGTAGCTATACAATACAGGTCTAGTAGCATGATAGGCTCGATAAACGTCTATATCGTGCGAGATAATATTTGTCCTGCTCATTCCCTTGGACGAAATATACAACTATCCCACTCTCACTCCTACGTCGCGCGCGACAAACGATGTCATGGTACGGGGGATGGTGTTATGCGTTTGACAGCGGTGTGTGTGTGTGCGTGTGCGTGTTGTGTGTAAGTATTTATCCAGTACTTGGCCAGACGTATCTCGCGTGGTTCGGTTTGTTCTTAGGGATATTCGCTACATTCGCCATTTTTAACCCCGACAAGAAACGACGGGTGTTATGTGCTTGACGGTGTTGTGTGTCCAGCGCCGTCTGGACCAGACCCGAAAACACCCTCTACAATGATTGAGTATGGGCCATAGTCCACCACGCTGTCCCAATGCGGGATGGTGACTTCACATCACATGCCTTTGAATTTTTAATTCCAAGGCATGCAGGTTTCCTCACGATATTTTCCTTCACCGTTAGGCCCATATTACAGAATGTTACTCAAGCAGAAAAGGGACAGCTTTTTTTTTATATACACAACGGGTTGGTACTTGACCTCAATCACACCTGATGTTAAGTGAAGATTAGGTCGAAGGTGGAAGCGTACTGACCCGGAAACCCCAACACATTTGGGGGACTGGCTATCTTATCTCCGACAACCGGAACACAACAATGCTATTAACATTGCTGTTTGGCGGCAGATTTAGATAAGATGGTGGTAGCTAGCCAGGCGGAAATTTAAAATGCCCTACCACCAACCAAAACCGAGTACTTAAACATGTACCCCGCTGGGGATCGAACCCGCGACCTCCGAATCGTAAACCCAATTTGTTTACATTGAGCCGGGGAGGCGGTTGACTGACAGCTTTATGTAACTTGTATAGCGGCAACTCTAACTATGCTCAAGCGCAGATCTACACTTGAGCAACATTCTGAAATTCGGGCCTAAAGCAATCTCAATAATGCGTGGTCCGATTTGAGGGATTTTTTTAAATTCAAGACTAAACGAGTGGACAGTTTTTAGCTATGTTAGATGAACGTCGGAACCTTTTAACACAGTTTTCCGATGTATTTCGATGATAGCATAGTCAATGTCTACCGATACTATGGCCCGTATTAATAAATCAATCTCAATAGAAGTCTTGAGGCTGTATCAACCGAGATGCGTCTTAAGCAGTTGAGGCTATCTCAAGCTCCGTGCTAATTTATAAACCAATCTTGAGGTCTACTCAGCTGAGATTACTTCTCAAGTATTCGCCTCAGCGGCGAATGAATGATAGTCTTGAGTTTTATTTACGCGCGTATAAAGTGAGTAGGTACTGCTTGAGTATGCACGTGCTTTTCATGTCTCAAATTAGGTTTATTAATCAACACGTTTACTTGAGACCGGTCACAAGACTGTTCTCAGTCTTGAGAATGGTTTATTAATACGGGCCTATGACAGACATAGGCTTCAAAATTATCAAATCAAATCAAAATATTTTATTTCATAGGATAAAATTATCACTTGAAAACGTCTCTATTAATATTACATTTAAATTTACGGTTCATTCACAAAGCTAACTCACCAGAGAAGACTGTTCTCAATTTTGAGAATGGTTTATTAATCTATGAAATCTCAAGTGCGCGATAATCGAATCAACCGTCTCGTATTTGGGCTCAGAAATTGTTTCATAGACAGCCCTAGAAGCTATATAAACTTTCGCTCTCTTGAGATTGTTTGGTTTTGTTAAGTTTTCTCATGTAGTTTATTACCATTATCTGTAACCTCTAATGATGTAGGTACAATGATAGGGCGTAACAGTGCAAACAAAGTTTGTAACCAACCACAAACACCGTCAGTATAGTGATGTAACGAATTTCAGTTCAAGGCACTTCAAGGCTATAATGTCGATTGATATGTGGCAATTAATAGATGCGGAGGTTGCGATTATGGATTAAATATTTTTACCATGCAACGACATGAGAAATTAAGTATTTAATAATATGTAGTTTCAAAAACTAAAAAACACGCTACATTTCCTCCATCCATCTGGCTCCATCATCAGATCGTCGTCACCAAATGTAATTAACCCAATAGACCAATTTTAACCGCCTCCGTGGCTCAACGTAAACAACATTGGATTTACGTTTCGGAGGTCGCGGGTTCGATCCCCAGTGGGGTACATATTTAGTACTCGGTTTGGTTGGTGGTAGGGCATATTAAATGTCCGCCTGGCTAGCTACCACCATCTTATCTAAATCTGCCGCCAAACAGCAATGTTAAATAGCATTGTTGTGTTCCGGTTGTCAGAGATAAGATAGCCAGTCCCCCAAATAAGATGGGGTTTCCGGGTCAGTACGCTACCACCTTCGGCCTCATCTTCACTTAACATCAGGTGTGATTGAGATCAAGTGCTAACCCGTTGTGGATAAAAAAAATATATATTGGACTCGTCAAAACGAATCATATGAGCTCTAACTCAAGGGGTTTGTTTAGCCACTGAAGAGTTTCACCATCCACCTTCTGTCTCCATCATCAGTACAGCTAAACATATAATAAAATCGTAAAGGCATTTTGTTTGTGGATTTTGATGGCGTTTTCAGAAACTATTCGTTTGCAAATAGTACCTATATTCAGTGCATAACCAGTGGGGTTATTTATTGCCCCAATGTCATCATTAAGTAACGTGTGATTGGTTAAAATAAATTGTAAGGAAAGCACTTTAAATTATTGAAGTCCTCCTATTTAGGCCCATCAGTCTTCCCTTTTTAATTGCGATCTGTCAACCCTATCCGCAAGCCCTTGCGATTTTTCCGTCAGGAGTACAGTTATCAATAAAATATCTTACTGTTTGGATCTCGCCTGGCGACTGCTGAAGGAGGACATGACAATCTTGATGTCCCGTTATTCTGGAGCTGTCGGAAGTACATTTGCTAAAAATTATTCCTCAAAGACCGAGGAATTGTTCCACCAAAACCGCCTAAATGTAAACGCGCTAATGACAAAATCGTCAAGTAAGTACACTAAGGCCCATATTATAAACCAATCTCAATACAAGTCTTGAGGCTGTATCAGCCGAGATGCGTCTTAAGCAGTTGACGCTATCTCAAGCTCCGTACTAATTTATAAACCAATCATGAGGTCTACTCAGCTGAGATCACTTCTCAAGTATTCGCGTCAACGGCGAATGAATTATAGTCTCGAGTTTGCGAAACTCGACGCACCTCTCAAGTTAGTACTGCTTGAGTATGCACTTGCTTGAGACCGGTCACAAGACTGTTTAAGAACAGTGAATCTTGAGAATGGTTTACTAATACGGGCCTTAGCGTCAAATTGAGTTAACAGGTGAATAGGCAATTAATTTATAAAGGGGCTTGATAATTCTTGTATAAAGGCTGGCATAGGACCAGCGCCAGTTAACGATGGTTTTTTTTCAAAATCGTATTTTACAATGTAACTTGTCATTAAATAGGCGACATATAGACTAACAAAAAATATCATATAACATGATGTCATAAAGCGTCACGATATGGTGATAATTGAATATAGGTACATACAGACTCAAAATATTATAATTTGCAATCTTCATATCCAATTATCCCGATAAAGTGACGATTTAGGACATCATGTTATACGACATTTTTTGTTCATCTATATGTACCTAATCCAAATGTACAAGTATCGATGTGAGACGCGATTTTTGAAATAGATAACAAAATGGCGGATCTATTATGCAAAAATTTTTCAAACCCCTTTCTTAATTTAATACTGGTGTCGATTCGGATGTAAACCAACTAAACTAAACCAGTTTTAGAGTAGTACTGTCTCTTTCTCACTGGAACAGTACGATGCGACGACACCACTCCAAAACTGGTTTTAGTTTAGTTGGTGTACATCCGAATCGACACCATTGTAGTTGTAATTTATTGATTATGTATCAAGAACAAGTGCTCATAAATTTTCTTTAGTTTTGAAAATGAAAATAAATTTTCTTTCTTTTCACCCTAGTAGTAGGATGAAGTGCCGATGCCAGATAATTCTATGTTCACCAATATAAAGTTATTTTTTATTGCAATGTGTAATTTCTTTTATTCACATATTAAAGAAAGAAAACCCATAGGAGAAGCTAATGTTCAGCAGTGCATAGAGACTATGCCCACCTTGACAAAAATATTAAGTTATGATTTGCCTCTGATTTAATTATGTACTTATTTGTGATTTTAATCTTTTCAAATCAAATTATTAAACAGAATTAGAAGATGGTAAAAGAATTATCCCTCTCAGCTTCTTGATTTTGTTTTTAAATTGCGAATTATTTATTTGTTCTTTGAGAAAATTTAATTTTGAATATGAATATCATTAGATCTGTCACAGGACTGCTGAACATATGCCACCCTAATAGAGTTCCAGAGCGACCAGTTGGAATGGAGCCTGAATTCAGACATCCGATCATATGAATACAATCACTTACAATTCATAAAATTCTAGATAATTTAAATTTGCACTGTTGTTTTTGACTTCTATATAATTATTATCCAAAATTCACTAAAAACCGTGTGAATCCAGTTCAAGCTCAATGTTTAAAAATTGAATACTATTGTTATGTAATATATTCTATTGCATAAGAATTAAATGTATCTTTCATTGACATTCAAAGGTGTATGAAAGAATTTAAAATGCTTGAGCTGGCACTGGATATGCATTTTTTCAGCCTACTGTACCTATTGTGTAGAAAACATGATTTATTAAAAAAAAACAAACTGGCAATCCAACACTTGTTAGGTTAGTATTTGTTTAGGCTATTAGTAAAAAAAAAAAGAAAACCACACGTATTTATACACATTTTTCTATATTGTCACTCGTTGCGCATGAATTTTTCATACAAAAAATTCACACTCGAGGAAAAATTGATTCGACAAGTTCATCGCATCCACTCTCCTAAAGTAACCATAAGTTGAAAGCACTGGTTACAGCTCACGTGTGGAAGGGCCACACTAGAACCCTTTACCAAACCAAGTCACCCACACACCCTCACAGAAAACAACTACTGCATTGTAAGTTACATAACGTCTTTCATGATCACATGATTTTTGAAAATTCACAGCATTTTAACGTGAGCATTATAAAGTCAAATATACACTACAAAGTACAAGGCTCATCCAATCAGACACATTTTTAGGTTAGCTATTGATTTTTAGAATTATCTCGAAGTTTTTACCAAATTCTCACTAAATATCACTCAACTACACTAATACAGTAGAGAACAACAAAAATTCCAGTTAATTTTATAGAAAAGAAGACATTTTGCCACTATAACCTTGGCCTCAAAAGAGTTGAATGAAATGAGGTCATTACATAACTGTCACTAGCTATACATGACATGTGATCAATGAATATAGATATTTCTAAAAGAGATTTTATAAGTCCAAAGTTGAAATTAGAACACAAATAGCCAATTAATTGAAATCTTTGTGGTTTTAACACTGCATTTAACTAGGCATTTATTTAAGTTTCGATCACTAGGTGGAGTCATTATGTAACACAAAATTTTAATGAAAATACATATTGGAATCAATGTATAACGCTTTATTTAACTAATAATAAGTTACTAGGTTCGATTTCGCTTCTAATAATACATGATTTCAGGGGGAGCGGCTATTTTGTGGTGATTCAGAATCACATAATATTATTGAATTATGGTAACAATGTTCTTAAAATTAAAAATTTAGAGGACCTTCTTGATCTCATCGTATAAGACAAGTACGAAAGCACCACCAGTGCCTCTAAGAACATTGGAGAACGCACCCTTGAAGAAGGCACCAGTACCTTCTGACTTGGCAATGGTCGCCCAGCAATGCAGTGTATTCTTGTATAGGATATCGGCCTTTGCACGGCCAGACTGCATCATCATGCGCCTACGGACCGTGTCGAATGGATAAGAGATGATACCAGCGACGGTGGTAACAGTCTGCGCGATGGCCCAGCTGATGACGAGTGGCGTGTTCTTGGGGTCTGGCAACATACCACGCGCTGTGTCGTAGAATCCAAAGTAGGACGCACGGTAGATGATGATGCCCTGCACCGACACTCCGAAGCCTCTGTACAGGCCGATGAGGCCATCATGCTTGAAGATCTTGGTGAGGCAGTTGCCCAGGCCAGTGAACTCGCGCTGACCGCCAGCCTTGCCTACGTCGGCGGCGAGGCGGGTACGTGCGAAGTCGAGAGGGTACACGAAGCAGAGGGAGGTGGCACCGGCCGCACCACCGGAGGCGAGGTTACCGGCGAAGTAGCGCCAGAACTGTGTGTTCTTGTCAACGCCGCCGAGGAACACCTGCTTGTACTTGTCTTTGAAGGCGAAGTTGAGCGCCTGCGTGGGGAAATACCTGATGACGTTGGCGAGGTTACCGCGCCAGTATGAAAGCACCCCCTGTTCTTTAGGAATGCGGACGAAGGCGTCGATGATACCCTTGTAGCGCTGATCCTCGGCGATCTGCTTGCTGACGTGCTGGACCTGCAGTAGCAGCTTTACTCTCTCGATGGGCGCCACGGCGGTCTTGGAGACGGCGGCGGAGATACCACCGGCGAGGAAATCTTTCGCGAACGCGACCGGATCTGCTAGATTCGACATTTTGTTCGGTTACGTGTTCTTCTTCACTGGGTAATTGCCTCGCGGCGTCGATGAGGGATATCTACTTGTTCACACGCGGAATGGTAAAAATCACGAACCACGAACTCCCGATTTTTATAATCAGGAGATATACAGTAGTTTCGTGATCGCGGGAGCACAGGGGTAGGTGTGTGCCTTTTTTGAAATTCGATCGATCACGTTCTCTCGCAGTTCTGCCCGGAGGAGCGGCGCAAAAGGAAGGAAGGGGCAAATGTTGCCAACATAGCGGCAAAGTACCACGAGGCCAGTGATTCTGTCGCAAATTATAAATGTCCCCAAATAAATAAAGAATTTATTATTGCTGCTATTATAGAAATTAGAATATACTTGCTACTAAGTGAGAAATAAATTTTAAATTAATAATATGAAAAATAAACAACGAGTTTTTTAAATATTATTTTAATTATTATCATGTTCTTAATTGATTCAAGTACATTTAAATTCTATCAGTATGAAAAGTGAATTACATTGTAAATAAAATGTTAATCGTTTAGTGTACTCTCGTCAGCCTCGTACGAAATGTCAGAAGCGTTCCATCATTGTCAACATCGATCAATGTCAGACATGTTGATCAAACAAAAGCCGCTTAAATGTTGCCAGTTTTTAGAATAAATCGATTTTTATGTGTGTAGATAGACTGGTTTTACATTAATCGGTTAGCAAGTCACTGGAAATTATTATTCATATTAAAAAATTTAATTTTGAGGCATCGGACCCGATCCTATGAAGTTTTCTTACAAAAAATGATAGATATGTACTTTAAATTTAATATGTATACAAATCACTAAAGCAAAATGGAAAAAAGAAAACTAAGTTGAATAATTTTTTTTAGCAACATAATTTTTAAAATGCGCCTCTTTGTTTAATGCTATAATCATTTTTAGGCAAATCAATAACAGGCAAAGCGACGGCTTCTGAAAATTATCATAAAAAAAAATATAATATCAACTGTCTCTTTTGTCAGAGTATGAGTAATTTCAATTTATTACATATACTCTGATATCGATATGTTTTATGTTCTATAATGTGTTTACAACACACATGAAATCGATGTCTATTTTTTAAATCAAAAGTCAAAGTGGGGTTTTGTAGGCAACACAGAACTTACTTTTCCTTTACGACACTCCTACGCTCAGAACTGTGAGTGAGAGAACGTGATCGGTTGAATTTCAGTAAAAAGCAGACATTTACACCCCTGCTTTAAAGTTCACGAAATTATATATATCTCCTGATTATAAAATATAGAATTATATTAAGTCGGGAGTTCGTGTTTCGTGATTTTTACGTATCAGTGTTTGAATAAGTACTTACACGCAACTTGAAGTAATTTACCAGTGGAAGAAGTACAATAACTAAACAAATATGTCGAATCTAGCTGATCCGGTCGCGTTCGCAAAGGACTTCCTCGCCGGGGGTATCTCGGCTGCAGTCTCCAAGACTGCGGTGGCACCCATCGAGAGAGTAAAACTGCTGCTACAGGTCCAGCATGTAAGCAAACAGATCACAGAGGACAAACGATACAAGAACATCGTCGATGCTTTCGTCCGAATTCCGAAGGAACAGGGCATGATGTCGTTCTGGCGTGGTAATCTCGCTAACGTCATCAGGTATTTCCCTACACAGGCGCTCAACTTTGCCTTCAAGGACAAGTATCAGAAGGTATTCCTCGGCGGCGTAGATAAAAATACACAGTTCTGGCGCTACTTCGCCGGCAATCTGGCTTCCGGCGGTGCGGCTGGTGCCACCTCTCTTTGCTTCGTATATCCTCTCGATTTTGCTCGAACCCGCCTCGCCGCTGACGTCGGTAAAGCTGGCAGCCAACGTGAGTTCAACGGTCTTGGCGATTGCATCACCAAGATCTTCAAGCACGACGGCCTTGTGGGTCTATACAGAGGGTTTGGTGTATCAGTACAGGGTATCATCGTTTACCGCGCTTCTTACTTCGGTTTCTACGACACAGCGCGTGGTATGTTGCCTGATCCCGAAAATACACCCCTCCTCATCAGCTGGGCCATCGCGCAAACTGTCACCACTGTCGCCGGAATTATCTCGTATCCATTCGACACGGTCCGTAGGCGCATGATGATGCAATCCGGACGCGCCAAGGCCGACATCCTCTATAAGGGTACAGTGCACTGCTGGGCGACTATCGCAAAGAACGAGGGTGGCAAGGCCTTTTTCAGAGGTGCGTTCTCTAATGTTCTTAGAGGAACAGGCGGTGCTTTAGTCCTTGTCTTATATGATGAGATCAAGAAGGTTCTCTAAGTGATTAACTTTAAGATATCGAATACCACAATTTAATATATTGGCCTAAAAATCGCCACAAAACAGCGCCCTGAACTCATGTAAATAATAGAAGCAAATTGGAACTTAGTAATTTATTGTTAGATAATAAGAAAATAAAGCATTATTTATTAAACATGTATTTAATTTAAACTACGAATGTAGTGAATTATGTATCTACAAACATTTTTATTAGACATCATTCACGTAGTATGTCATATAAAATGAAAGATGATATAACCTCATTTATGTAATCACAATAATGAGATCAACGTTACAGACGTCACATAACTAAATATGACTACTTTTTTGTATCTTTTCTGTACGGAACCCTAATGATATGAAAGCATTTTGGTGAGCTTCTACAGAATATTATTATTTTATAGTCAGAACGAGGTTAACTAGGTACTCGAATCGTTTATTTTGTTATGTATGTAATTCTTTATTGCACCAAAAAAATTACATATAATAGAGTACAAACAATAGGTCATGTACAAAGGTGGACTTATCTGTTTAAGAGATCTCTTCCATCCAATGTAGTTACTAATGAGAATGATTATAGCATACCTATATGTATATCGCACAATAGATCTGCTTAGACACTGGCCTTGTCCTTTCTTAAATAATAATAATGTGTTTTCAATAATAGAAAAGAAGTTCTATTTCATTTGAAAAAACGTACTATGCTTCCTAAGTCTCTTCAAACTTCTTTATTTAGGGGAGAAATTAAAATGCGGAAACACTTACGATGACGAGCAAGTAATGCGTTTAGATTTCGCTCTCGGTCAAGTCTGTGAATTAATTGAACTTATAATTTTGTCCCTTTCTTTAACAACGTCAAAGTAAGCAAATTTCCTTTAGTGAATAATGCGTGAATTAAATAGTTAGATACCTAACGCATATATTTCTACATAACTAATTATATACATTCAACGACAATATTCAAGTATCCTGGAAAAAGCTAATGTAAATAAAGTGTTTGGCTATGAACGATGTTTATGATTTGAACTTGATTACCTACCTAATAAGATTAGATAAAAGATGTTTGTTAATTCTGAGATGATTATGAAGATAATCTTGCCGCCACCGCCCGTCGTACATCCGTTACGACAATGTACAAACTAAACGTTAAAGTTATTCAATACTGTTAGAACTATATTATGTAAAAATCGTAGGTAGTAGGTACCGGACCAATCGAATCAATATATAATCTTCATTAATAACCGATTACGTTAATGAAGTTTAATTGCACTGCTTAAACGATAGGTGCACCTAAGCTGTTTTGCTCATGAGCTCTTTTACGACACACATGGAAAGAGACGTGTTGGTCCTATTCTTTTCAGCCAGGAAGCATACGGTCACATTTCATGACCTTATACGATATATCATTCTAAGATATAACCACATCCCTCCCTACGTCATCCCCATTGCAATAATAGAAGCCTTCATCATAGTTCCGTGACGTAGAATGACGCTCAAATTAAGTATTATTGCCATCTCTGTCTCGTCGCAAAAATATGAATTTACCTATCCCTTTTCAATTATTTTTAACCTTCCGTGTACGAGGTGGGGTCCTATAAACCCCAGCAGCAGTTTTGTGGTCATATTAACCTTAATTTTGCCGCAAGCAGCGTGTGGATCTAGGTATTCCTAACTAAAATTATGCTAGACGAGATCGTATAACTAATTCTGTGTAACTCCCAACGGATTAGGAGATAAAGGAATCTGGGGTCTGCAGGACCCCATGTCGTACAACGCGTTATTAAAAAGTAAGTAAAGTTTTTTCGTTATTATAGCTTTTTTATTAGTTTTGCTGATAATTGCTGATATTTATTTTTATATTGTGCATGTTTACATTATTTTAAAATATGGGGTGCATGAAACGAGCCTCCTCGAGTGGTGTACAATTTTTGCTTTGGCACCCGGCGCACTCTGGACAACCAGCTAGTTTCACATTGCTGATTGGCGAATCCTTTCACACAAAACTCAAATTTTCCTATAAGATATGTTTCTTACAGGAAAATTTGAGTTTTGAACCATTTTTTTTTTACAGGTTGATTTAAAATGGCTAGACTAAGTGATATTGATATAGAAAAATATCTCATGAATGAAGGAATTGATGACGATGCAGTTGAACCAGAAGATGATTGTGTTTCGGACAATGTGAGTTACCACAGTGAATGCTTCAGTGAGCAAGAAGCTGAAGATATTGGAGCACAATCGAATTCTAGGAAACGGAGACGGCAAGAAAACTTGAGAACGGCAGCAGCACATGAGGAGTCCTCACAAATTGATAACAACTTTGTCGCCAAAGATGGAATTACATGGGACAAACAACCAGTAAGACGACAGACACGCACTAGATGTGAAAATATTATGGAGTTGATGTTGTCGATAAATTGGCAAGAACATTTGACGTTTCCCGAAATTCAAAGCGGTGGCCACTGACAATTTTTTTTTCTCTTCTGAACCATGCAGGAATTAATGCGATGATTGTGTATTTGCTAAATAATCAAATAGATAAAAGCAAAACCGATACTAGGAGAAATTTCATTCGCCAATTGGGATTATCTCTTATTGCAGATCACTTAAAAGAAAGGAAAAATAATGTGAGACTGCCAAAAGATTTACGCAATAGACTGCATCAACATTTCAGAGAGTCCAGTAACGAATTTCCGAAACCGGCAGAAGATCAAGGAAAAAAAGTAAGGTGCTCTTTTTGTCCTAGAAATAAAGACAGAAAAACCAAAACCCGTTGCCAAAAATGCAAAGTCCCAATATGCATGGATCACTGCAATTTCATCTGTGGTCAATGTGAAAATGACGATAGGGATTAAGTTTGAAGAATAATCATTATTAATTTTAATTTCGCAATTTTTTAAGCTTTAACAACATTTATAACCTATTTTTTCTTATATAAATGATCCAAAGATTGATAATTTTGCTTTTATACTACTGCCATTTTGATCTCATGTTTTCACTGAATAAAAAAACTCTACTTAACTTGTTTCATTTTGTGGTCTCAATTATTAGCCAACATACCCTAAATAGTCAATACATTTAATATATATAATAATACATAAGAGATATAGTTACATTTACATGGGGTCCACTGGACCCCACCTTACACACGACGTAATTTTTTTCACCTCGTACACGAAAGGTTAACTAAAGATCATGAATTGAACACGCTGCTGTAATACGGGCCTTACGGCTGTATTAATAAATGAGGAATTATAAAACAAGCGAATAAAAAAAAACTTTGCGACTGATGATGACATACTGTTTTAAAACTTGAGCGATATGTATTTGAGTAAGCGAATAATTAACTTAACTAACGACGAATATTGATTAGTAATAAAATCCAGAACGAGCTTACAAAAAGTGGGTTGTGATTAATCCATTTCAGATATTAAAATTTTATTTCAGTGACTACATTACTAAGTGAGTGACTGGATATACAAAGAGGGCAACTAAAGCATAACTGCACCCCGACATGGTTAGGTTAGGTTCGAAGGGTATGGCGCAAGCGAGCCGGACGAGTGCGAGCGAAGCGAGCACGGGAGTTCTTGGCACCCGGACATGGATAGGTTAGGTTCGAAGGGTATGGCGGAAGCGAGCCGGGCGAGCAGAGCGAGCCCGAATCGCCCGCCATACCCTTCGTGTTAGGTTGACATGTAAGAATTACATTTGCCAAATATTGAAAAAAATACAGGACGTAACGTTGACACTCAAACAAATATATTAGGTCGCTCCAATATTATGAAGCTTCTCATTTTGTTTTTTAAGTAACTCAAAATAATATGATAATTACTTTTTATTTCGGGGACGAAGTCACGGGCTGAAAATTAGTAATTTATTATAAAAATAATCTTTTCAGTACAGCACAGGCAGTGTAAAGATCTATCTACTAAATGAGGCTGTGGAAAAGTTGGATGTTGGATATCTTTGTCTTTTGCTCCGTGGTGGAAACACTGGTTTTGAGTTTTTTTTAATTTCATTTTGGCTTTGTTACGAGACCATGCGCCTAAGCCATGCGCCAAAAACCAGTGATGCCAACATAGCGGGAATCTGTTGGCATTTCTCCCCTCCGTTTCGCTCGCCTCGCTCACCTGTCCACGCGGCTAGTCGTTCGGTTTCTCACCGATATCCATGTTCAAACCACACACACAAAACACGACGTCTTTACGAAATTCATACAAGCGACGATAGTGTAATTGGCAAGTTTTCATTGAGTGACTAGCTTGTCGCCCGCGGCTTCTCCTGCGTAGAATAACTTTATCGCGGTAATTTGTTTATCCCGCGAGAACTACTCACTTAATCGTGATAAAAGTATCCTATGTCTTAAGCCAGGGTATATTCTACCAATATACCAAATTTCATCCAAATCCCTTCAGCCGTTACAATAGATTTAACAAATATTTGACTTGTTTTTTTTATTGGACTATTTGTAGACATTGGTTATTCTGCACACATTTTGTTCTATTTTGTATTTTTTTTTCGACTATTTAGTTTGCCTTCTACTATGTAGGTACTTTTTATACTTATAGATTGTATATGATTATTATTTAATAGTGACTTTCCACCGAATTATTTTAAAAGAAGTGTAAAACAAAACGAGAATCTGAATTGGCAAAACTTTGGCTTATATATTTTATGGTATTATCCAAAAATAAAATTAAAATAACTGATGGTTATTTATTAGACACCTCCTATAATGAGAGTTTGTAGTGGGTGATTTTTATTTCTAATGGTTTAGCGTACTTCAGTTCGTGGAAAGTTAAGACACTCTCCCTAGACCACTTTGTATTATTTATATATTTGTTTTCTTGTGAACGCATTTTATAAATTTCACTGTGTGTGCAACACATTTTGGTCAATTCACGGAACAGGAAAAAAAACTAATAAAGCGACAGCGTTGAGTAGCAGAGCTTGTGTTGTGTATTGACATTTCTGACCATTCCGTTTATTTGGGTCAAAGGTCGATAAACTATTTATATATATCAAGTGGTTTTCCGGTAGGTGGTTGATTTGAATAAAGAACCGTTGCTTAGTGGGTTTACCATAAAAGTTGCCAATACTGCCGAACATAACTCCGAACATAATGAGCATAATGCCGACTCAAAAGGACTAGTATCCAAAGCGAAACAATGCTTATTAAAAAATAATACTATTTTAGAATCTGTTATCTGTGGCGCCAAACCAAAGGAAAAAAGGACGACGGAGTACGCGTACTTTCTCATCGCAAAATCTAAGAATTAATTATTACGATCGTTTTTATACGTGTCTAAAAGTAATTTCAAGAATTATTAGCGAACGCTCTATCTGAGTAAGTGTAAATTCTCGTCGAAATACACATGTATGTATAAACTACACCTATTCAGTGGCTAGCTATCTACCTGCCTCTTTTCGTATTGTTTGGAAAGTTCACAAGTTAAAGTTAGTCACTTTCTTTGAAAGAACTTAACTACGTATTAATGAAAAATTACTACCTACCACGTATGTTCTTGTTTTTCTTTACTTCAGAGTCACGGTTAACAGGAGTAAGTTGATTGGCAACTTAAAAAGAACCAGAAACAGCTATGGATATGGTTAGGTTGTGAGGCACATTGGGCAAGGCTCACTAGCCTTTCAGTGAGTACCCATGTTATTGGATACACCCACCATAGCTTCTCTCTTACCCACTGAATTGTCTCCTCGCAGCATAAGTCTAAAAGATATAATGTACCATGAAAGCCAGAACAGTCTGTGATATCATGCCGTGTATTGAACTTAGCCTAACAACTATAGAGTGAACAGTTAACTAAGTACGAAATAAAGTTTTTTGCAATTCCTTATTGACTTCGATCCGTCTGCAATTTTAATGCAACTGGAAATGACTGTTTAATGTACCCTCTGGTTGTACCATACTTAACATTGAATGCTAAGCTAAGGTCAATGTCTTTGAACCTAAATTATCTGAGTCTTCTGCCCCATCACTCGCTACGTTCATGACTATTTTCTGAGATTGTGGCACTGGCAGTAAAAATTGTTTGGGATATTTGAGACGATCCTCCCCACAGTTACCAAACATGACCTATTTCAATCCTTACCCTTTAATGCACAGAAATACTTAAGATATCACTAGTCATTGTTGCTGGAGGCAGACCAATTCGGTCTGGCGTCATGGACATTCTGTGGCTAATATGATGATAAAAATGAATGTTTGGTCATCCATGCAATGACCAATCAGATATTTCTGTATCCTACATTGAATAAAATATTGCTTTCAATTAGCGAGTTAAGGGAGCTTTTGAAAAACTCTTATCTAGATGGGTAGTAGTTGATATTTCAAGCATTTATTTCAACATCAGTCAAAAATATTAGAAGCCATATCCATTGGAATATGCATTCCACGTGACCAAGTGCTCAGAACAAAGCTTTAGTCACTGACAGATCTCATAATGAAGCTAACAAAAAATTATTTTCTTCAGATACATGATATGTAAACAATAATAATGTTTGGATATTAATATATATGTATTATGTATGGATATATATTATTTTATTTAGTTATTATTGTGTTTCATCACATATTGAATAATGTTTTTCATACTGCAGAACTTTCAGATGTACTTAACAATTATGAAATAATTTGTGCTAACCCACTTAATTACTCGTATTTAATTCCGTGATGATAGGTTGGCCTGGAAGAGAGAGATGGCTGTTAGCGATAAGGCCGCCTAATTTGTGGTTTCTATAAAATTTTCAAATTTGAAAATTTGTACATTTATGTACATTCCTTATTGAAACAATGAAGCGTATTTCTTTTGATATTACCAGTTGTTGGATGTTGATTTAAAGTCAGGCTAATTTCACATTCGCCCTAATTCGGCATTGATTATTACAACACATATTAATCCGCCTCTCACTGGTTACCCTCTGAATCTAGAGTTGACTAACTGTATCATATCATAAATTGCCTCACAAAAGATGTTAAAAATATAGTATTTCTTCACATATGGGATATATATCCGTTAGGGAATTGTAATACTATAGGTGGTGAGCTGCATTTAAATATTAGGTCCTTACCTATGAAATTGGCGTTTTGTATGAAGAATTTCATTAAGACTGTTTCCTCCATACAAACATTTTTGTTTTTTTTTTGGGAACGGAAAATTCAATTTTAGCTAAACTTTGTGTGTATTATCGGATAATATTAAGTTAAGTATAGGCAGTGTTAATTTTTAAAAATAACCGCTTTATAAAAGTTTCAGCGAATCTAAGAAATGATTATGGGAAGCACATGAAAAGAGCTCTGTTCAAATTTTTTTTATAATGTGATTTAGCCCAGAAATAAAAAAAAATTTCATGTGAAACCTTGAAATTATATTCCATTTTCCAAATAAAAAACAAATTTGGATATAGCTTAGAAAATCGCAGGAATTGGAACATGATTAACGAAGAAAAAAAACTCCAATTTCATAGGTAAAGACCCAATAATTTGCCCTAAAATAACTATTCTTCTTTATAATATAAAACTCCTGGAGAGAATAAAATCAGTTTGTAAAGTTTTCTTATGCTTGAAAGACACAGAGATTGATGAAAACATTTATCTTTCCAGCATGCAGATGAGCCGGCTTGGCTCACCGTCATTCGATATGGATGAAGACACTGGGGCCGGTCACGCTCTCAGTGATTTTCTTCTGCAGTTAGAAAATTACAACCCTTCCATACCAGATTCTGTGGTGGCTCATTACTTGAATGCATCTGGTTTTGAATCACAAGACCCTAGGTAATATACCATAACATATACACAATATACCGTAAGGAAAAAACTAAGGCATATTAGGTAAGTGAAATAGTATTGGCATTGGTAGTTTATTTATTTTTTCCAAAACCATCATGGAATTTTGTCATTTTAACGGTCGCGTTTGTAGCCTATTCCACATAATTACATTATTAAATTAAATAAATAAAGAAATCACGTAGAAAATATAAGTTCCAAATAAATTTCGAATGATAGAAACCCTTACAAATCACGTCAGTCGCATATCAATCTCCGACCGCAGCGGGCGTTTTTGAAAAAAAAAAGTAATCTACCTATGCGAATCCCTTATATTTCACTTGCCTTATGGTAAAAAAACTCATCCTTTTAACGCAGTTACACCAGCAAGGCTAGCATGACCCTTATGTTCAAAAACACGGGATATAAGTTTGCTGTCACGTTCGCCCTTTATGAGAGTGAAAGAGACAAAGCTTCTATTTGATGTCATTGTAGACCATGGGGCATGCTAGCCCTGCTGGACGATATAGTTCGTTGAGGGTTTTCTTACTTTTCCATTTAACAGAAATATGGCTAAGAACTTTTCCTCTAGTTTACCCTTGAGAGGGTTTATTCAGGTTTATTCCATCCAGTGGCGCCCTCATTGGATAAATGAAGATTTCTTTTAAAATACAGAACACATCTAAAAAATTGCTCTGACCTGCAATCGAGAAGCCTAAAACCTAATTATAAATAATACTTAAATAGCTTTGATGAGGGTCATTTTCCAGATTTCACGAACTTTAAAAAAGTGGGCGTTTTTATCAATATTTTTTATTCTCGAAAATAACTGGGACTGTAAGTTATAATATAAACAGCCATGACTCAGCAATAAATGTTCGTAGTCATCACACAAACATTTACCCCTCGCGGGATTCGAACCCGCAACCGTTGGTTTCGCTGACAGGGTCACAACACACCAATAGGACGTCTATTTTTTATATAGTTATAAAGTTATTATAATACAGCGACTAGATTACTTTTTTCTATAAAAATACGCATATTACCAGAAGGAATTCTCTAAATCAGCTATTCTCATACTTTTTTGGAGACCCTTTCGCTAAACGAAATATTTGACGGAGTCCTAAAATAATCACAAGCTAGTTTTGTGTGTATTCTTTTTTGTTATTTATTTTACTGTGCACATATACTACTTTAGTATATTTGTCGCTATGACAAGTATTTTATATCAGGACTAGGGTTTTTTTCGGCCTAAAGAGATCATGAACCTTAAAAATATAGCGTCTGGCTAGCTACCACCATCTTATCTAAATCTGCCGCCAAGCAGCCATGTTAATAGCATTGTTGTGTTCCGGTTGTCAGAGATAAGATAGCCAGTCCCCCAAATGTATTGCGGTTTCCGGGTCAGTACGCTGCTACCTTCGACCTCATCTTCACTTAACTTAAGGTGTGATTGAGGGCAAGTACCAGCCCGCTGTGCATAAAAAAAAATAAAAAATACGGATTTTTTCTTTATTTATTTATTTTATTTATTTAACACTTTATTGCATATATAAGTATACAATTCTTTTTACCCGGGACAAATAAAATTCATTGCATTTTTAGATAAATTTTATTCTATATTTATACTTAAAACTATTTTTTTTACACACTTCACTGCACGCAATATCTTTTTGTTTTGCCATGATTGTAAAAAGTAACAATCAAAAGCGTAATGTTAGTAATTTCGTTATAATTAAAGCACCCAATGTGCGTCGCACGCGCACGCACGGGTCCAACGATTTTCGTATAATACATTCAAATTTAAGCTAAAAATACGAAATGGCCCCTGAAATACGCGATGGTTGGCAACGCTAATCAGGACAGACCTCACAGGAACAGATGTATACAGAAGAGTCAAGTCAAAGTACATTTATTGTGAATCACAGCCCACAGGTAGCATTTGGTCTTACAAAATCCTTAGAGCGCTATGTTCCGCCGTAAAGACATGCAATATGACAACATTTTAGCAGTTACAATTTACAAAAATTTACTTAATTTACTTATACAATTCTTTATGTCAAATAAAATACATTGCATATATGATTAATAGGTACGGTACAATTGGTTACAATACAATTATATGGAGTTGTCATCTAAGAATTTGTGTAAGCTGTAATACATACATACATAATGTCACGCCTGTTTCCCGTAGGGGTAGGCAGAGACCACAGACTTCCACTTGCTACGATCCTGACACACCATTTCTGCTTCCTTCACCCTCATAAGGTTGTTCATACATGCTCGTCGGTTTAGGGTACTCTTGACTTGGCCTTTCTTTTTTTATCATGAAGTTTCCTCTTAAATACCGGTAAATCAGGCGCTTCCCTTTTGGAATCTTATGATAAATTAAGAGAGGTAAAAGAGGTTATAGTAGTATTTAACTCTGATGACACTTCTAACTAAATTTCGTTTGTAATTTCAGATTAGTACGTCTTATAGCACTTGCCTCACAGAAGTTCCTCTCAGACATTGCAAATGATGCTCTCCAGCACTGTAAGATTAGGACATCTAGCCTTATTACCCAAAGCACCAAGAACCAAAAGGGACCAAAAGAGAAGAAATATGTCATGACGATGGAAGACCTCGCGCCCGCCCTCCAGGAGTATGGTATCACAGCAAGAAAACCGCAATATTTTGTTTAAGTTTAACAGAACAAGGTCTGTATTGTAAAAATTGACTCTTTCCTATACAGAATCAAATGTCGAGTCTTTTAGAATATGGGCCCAGCCTGAGGGTTTGACAACCGTCTAACTCAATTGAAAAGAAAATAGTTTATTCGCCACAAGTAGGCACACACTAAACGTACAAAACCAACTTGATATATACAACATTAAAAAGAACAAACTACAAAACATGTAAAGATAAACACTCGGTTTGGTTGAATTTAAATGTCCATGTCGGCATTTTAAATGTCCATCTTATCTAAATCTGCCACCGAGCAGCAATGTTAATAGCAGTAGAGATAACATAGCCAGTCCCCCAAATGTGTTGGGGTTTCTGGGTCGACCTCATCTTCACTTAACACCAGGCCTGATTGAGGTCAAGTACCAACCCGTAGTGCCTAAAAAAAACACAATTTTATGTGCCCCTGTGGTAAGGTGGAGTGAGATTCAGCATTATACTCAGCTCCAAGAATTGTGTGAAGTGCGAGTTTTGTCTCGTTTTTAACTTTACCACCGCGTTCGCGTTTACGCAAAAAGTATCTATGAAAAAAATCCGCTAGAGGCGCTGCACATTTCTCTATACAAATCGTCAAGTAAACGTGAACGCGGTAGTAAAGTTAAGTCGAAACAAAACTCACACTCCGCCCTCTGGACGCTGTTCTTCCGTCCCACCCCGGAAAGAAAGTATTGTGTCATTGGAATGTAGCTATGAATCGAATGAGTGCAGTGTATGAAAGTGACAACAAAGATCATAAAAAAGTCTTTATAATACGTATATAGTATACATCCCATACACAACTGTACCAATGATAACACAATTGCTTTGGGAATTGCAATCATTTATAACGTCAATGCACTGTCCTTGCTTTGTGTTACATATAGATAGATAGATAAATCGTTTATTTGTATCTCCAGTCATAAGTTCCAAAGCAATTGGATAAACATATTTTATAACAATTCATAAAAGTAACATCAGGATACACTAGAGTATGTGTGTGCTACAGCCGTACAAATGGGTCATAGCTCAGTGTATATAATTGCTCAGAGAGCAAAACACTGATTTTCAGGTATTACCCACGAGGAGACACAAAGGGAACAACCAGACAAGCATATTTTACTGTGCGCGTCAGTGAATATTGTCACGTAGGTATATGTGTATTCAAATGCAGTATAGGTACTCAAATTAATACAATGACAAGGACGGACAGCTATAGCTTTGAGTTAGGCGGTAGAACCCCAGGTATATGAAATACGAAGTTGTCTACGAACTGAATACGTTTTCATTAAGAGCAATAATTTGTAAAGGAATATTTTGTTTTAAATTAAGATTCGAATTTATGCAAGGTTTGAATGTTCCAAGTTGAAGTTACTTTTTACCAGACTACGGGCCAAGCCATAAAGTGTCATTATTTTCGGAGGGTACGTTCGCCGTATTGTAACAATAGAGGTATTGTTGGAACGCGACTCGATTAATATACACACTACATTATTGATCCTAGCTTAAGGCTCCTTCCGTACCAGCATCTAGAATGGCGGAGTGAATACAAATTAACCTCGAAAAGATGCAGATATATATATTTATAAAAAAATGAAACAAAATAAATTTTCCAAAAGCAAAAAAAACCTCATCGTTTAATTGTGTAGGGAAAGTTGATAAATTAAAATTTCATTGTATGGTTACGACTAGAAAAAATATTTTTTTTTCGTCATTCCGTAAATTAATATAAAACGTGAGAACAGCCACAATTACACATATCTTGTAGAATGACCTATTTTTTTTCACTAAAACCAAAGTTAAATATCAAACTATTTGGATGATAATCATTAATCAAGCATGGAGTTAACCTGCCCGTTCTCATGGCAGGTTATTTCACAATTAATAATGAAATATTATTGTGCTTTTTGTAATATATTTTAAAAGAGCAACCCCCCGAGTTTCTTGCTTGTTCTTCTCAGGGGAAAATTGGCGTTTAAAAAATGTTAAATCTGACTATACAATACAATTTACAATATCATTATTATTAAAAGAAAATCTGGTTACAGCATTGCTCTTGATTAACGGCAGTTGGTAGGAGGAATGGTGAGGCGGGCTTAGTGGGATGAGTAATTTTCTGTTTTGAGTAGAGCAGTTGGTATTTATTTATTATTGTGTACACATAATCGGATTTTTTGTTGTTCTAGTTTTCAGGGATGGCAAACCAATATGAACTAAAGTAGTATAAAAAAGTAATGATGTCATAGACGTGCCATCAAGTAATTCTGATTTAGGCCCGTATTAATAAACCAATCTTGAGGCTGTATCACCCGAGAAGGGTGTTAAGAAGTTGACGCTATCTCAAGCTCCGTGCTAATTTATAAACCAATCTTGGGGTCTACTCAGCTGAGATCACTTCTCAAGTATTCGCCTTACCGGCGAATGAATGATAGTCTTGAGTTTCGTTTATTAATACGCGCACATCTAAAGTGAGTACTGCTTGAGGATGCACATGCTTTTCAAGTCTCAAGTTAGGTTTATTAATCAATACGTTTACTTGAGACCGGTCTTAAGACTGTTCTCAATCTTGAGAATAAATAAATAAATATTTCGGACACTTACACCAATCATCTGGTCCCAAACTAAGCAAAGCTTGTGCTATGGATACTAGATAACGGATAAACATACATAAATATTTATATAAACATCCATGACTCAGGAATAAATGTTCATATTCATCACACAAACATTTATTATTAATACGGGCCTTAGTGATTATTGTATGTTATCAACTCTAGTTCGTTCATTGAACTTCATAGTGAAGTTTGTTATTTTAAACTAAAAAGATCACATGCCCTTGGTTCTCCATCCCAGTTCTATATTGTTAATTATCTCGACAAAAAAGCCTCTTTATCTCGAAAAAGTTTGTGTATTAAATATTAACAATGGTGTCAATTCTGATGTGACATCTCTAAAAAGTCTTAAAGTAGTACTGTCGCTTATTTCATGGAACATTAAGACGCGACAGACAGAACCAAGCTAAAACTTGTTTTAGTTTAAAGAATGTATATACATTCTTTCTAAAGAATGTATTTACATACTAATCAGAATTGACATAACACAAGCCTAGATGCTTGCTGTGGACCTAGATGGCGCTGTGTGTATGTGCAAAGATATTTATTATTGACATCATTGTCAAAATAGTGATTAGTCATATATTAGGAGAAAATATCGGTTGTCAGGCAGGAGACATCCTTGAACTGGAGACAATATAAAACAAAATCTTTTATTTGACACATAAGCATGTAACAGATAAGTAGCAGTCCTGACCCCTAAACTAGGTCATTGTACTGTAGGAGGTACTTTAGGAGTCAGTACCTTCCCGCATTCTACAATATAGTGTCAGTAAAGATTACCCAAAAAAATGAAACAAAAATTTAAAAAGAGAGGATCGAGTATATTCATATAGTTATGTCACGATAAGTTTGTTATATCCAGAATGTAGTGTTATATTAAACGGTCGATTGTTGTAGTAGGTAGCTCTACCTTTGAAACCAACGATTGCGGTTCGAATCCCGCTATGGGTAAATATTTGACTACGAACAGTTATTCATGAGAAACGGATATAAATATTTATGTATTTTTCTCCGTTATCTAGTATCTATGGTAAGCTTTGCTAACTTTATTAATTGGTCTGAAATATTTATTGAAATCATCGTTATATTAGTCACTGGATGTAGCACGACCTAATAAAGGTCGCTGGATGCAGGCCGCTTTGGAAACCTGTGGGGC
This sequence comes from Oegoconia quadripuncta, assembly GCA_949316235.1. Lineage (NCBI taxonomy): Eukaryota > Metazoa > Arthropoda > Insecta > Lepidoptera > Autostichidae > Oegoconia > Oegoconia quadripuncta. The sequence continues at coordinate 5,611,881 of OX438750.1, read as the reverse complement.
ACATAGACCATAACTAGGTAGGTTCATAGTTAGTTTACAGGTTATTTTGAAATTACGTTGTGACTGAATATTTTATTTGTAGGATAAGTATTTAACAGGCTAAGTATGATCTTATCTCTCTCGACTCTTTGTAGAGAGGCAGTCTCCGACCCTGTCAATGTAGAGGAGACGTCGATAAACTACTCCGACGTCATGCTGAGTCGGCAGGTTAATAAGGCCTGAATTTTGTCCCTAATGAGGGTACAAATTGTTTACAATTTAAAATAAAATAGAATCACAGATCACTTACCCCTTATACCTGAAATTTGCGTTGTACGCAAAAATATCGAGAAGTTGGTCAGTTTAACTTCTACGTTTTATGGGTCACTCACAAAGTTGGACATGTAAGGTTATTTTAATGTTTCCGTACGTGAGTAGTACAGAATACAGCGAATCCATTTCATCTTCGCCATACGTCGAGTAGTCTGCTGCGATGGATAGCATGACCACACGCTATATAGTTTTATCACAAGTGGCTCAAAAGGACACGCTTCCAGAGCCGTAAAAATTTATTAAAAAAAAAAATTATCACAAGTGCATCGCGCGCATCTGTCAAATTGCTGCTGTATGACTGTTATGGCGCTCATTTTGACAGATGACAGATAAAATATGTGATAAACTATATCGTAAGTTGTCATGCTACCATTACAGGTGTTTATAGCTTGCTATTATATGATGGTAGGAAAAGTTTATAGATAATTATATCAGCTCAGAATTTCTCTCAAAAAAAATATTCCGCATTACACGTCTTATTGGGGTAGATGGTCTGTGGTCCGATATAAAATATAAAGTCTTAAATTAGATTACAATTACTACAGAATGTTATTGTTATTACCAGTTGTTACAAAGTGTCAATTATTAAATAAATTAAAATCGTAATTTAAATTTAAGGATAAGCCTTATAAAATATTAAGCGAAATTTTACGTACCTATATTTTAGTAATAAAAAAATTAAAGATTGAAGGATCAGTTAATGTAGTGATGTTTTAAAAATATTATTTTATTACAATTGTTTCGAAATTTTTATTCTTTGTATAAAAACGCAAAAGTGACGAAATAGTCCCAACGAACATAAATTTACCTATGTCATTCACGCAAATACCGAAAATATCGCTTAATTTTTTACATGGCATCGATTAGTTCGTATAAAAACTGGTCGCTATCGTTTACCCTTGAACTGACATAATCCAGTAAGGATACACTTTTAACTTGCTATAATCTTAAAGGCCGTGATTTTTTGCACATGGATAGAATACCTGTCAGTGATAGAATAAAAAGGTTTTCTAACAAATCTGTAGCTTGCTAAGTATATCTAAGATATAGTATACGTATTTCGTAATAATACGTGGACTAATGAAAATTACCACTGTGATTTTTTGCGTTGGAGAATATAATAAGAACTCCTGTGACTATTTTCAAAAAAATCGATCAATAACTTTTATATTTATGAAACATTTCACCGAGGGCAAATATCACGACTCAATAAACTATTTTTAGAAAACAAAGTAGCCATTGATTGTGTTTTTTTTAGAAAATTGAGAAATCTTAACATCTTCTACAACGCAATGAGTTCACAGTGGTAACTTTAATTTAATATTGTATTGGTTTTATAACTAAATACGAAAGCAGGCTACAAAATGGTGAGAAAATATTTTTATTTTATTCCTGATGGGTAGTGGTGTCGATTCGGTTGTACGCAAACTAAACTAAAACTAATTTTAAAGTATGTCTGTCTTTTTCTCTCTGGAACAATATAACGTGACAGCACCAGTCTAAATCTGGTTTTAGTTTAGTTCGTGTGCAACCGAATCGACACCACTGTATCCTTTTACAAAAAATTTGGAACTTTAATATTAAGGAAGTTACACCCACAAAACTTACGTATTTTTACTGGATCGAGCAACGATCTTAAATCGGAACACTTGTAAAATCAGTGTTCAATTTAGTTTATTTTATGTCACTAGCTTTATTACATAGGTGTTGATCCCGATGTTCTGCATAGTAGTTTTATACTATCGCGTCTTATTATTCCAGATATATAATAACACTAATTTAAAACTGACTGACTGATTTTGTTTCGACTCAACTTTACTACCGCGTTCACGCGACGATTTGTATGAAGCACGTATGAAGAAATGTGCAGCGCCTCTAGCGGATAGTTTGCAAAACGATTTTTTTTATTAGATACTTTTTGCGTAAACGCGAACGCGACGGTAAAGTTAAAAACGAGACAAAACTCACACTTCGCACACTGGTTTTGTTTAAAGAGGTCGTTGTACGCCAAATTTACGACGATTCCCGACACCATTGGAGCCATATTACGTTATTTTCTTTTGTTAGAGCTATACGTAAAGGCCTCTACCGATTTGGAATGCTACAAACTAGGTTCATACATTGTATAATTTTATGACAAACGTGTTTTTTAAAAAAGGGAACAATTTTAATTAGCTAACGTGCCCATAGTTTTAAGTATTTTTAGATATATTGAAAGATTTTTTTATAAAACGTATAAACCTAGTTTTTGGGATAAAACCATTCACGCCACTAGTATGAAGATTTGCAGGTAGTCTTTATCGTGGTAAACAGAAAATTACTTTCGGTCTAATGATGGTATACAAAGAGGTATTATTGTTACCAATTCCTTAATCACAATTTGTCCCGGGGCGACATAGAAGCGCAATAATGTTCAGATAGCTCTCTTACTTTCCATATCTATGTTCTCCCCTTAGAATCTTGTGAACAAAATTTAGTTTTAATCTTACATCTACAGGTTACAATAAATAAGTGATAATTACATTATATTTTGTAATATCATTGTTGTAGTCCCACTGCTTCACTGTTACTCTGAAGTTCGAACATACCCCGAAAATGTATGACATCTATTGTTTTTTTTTAACATTATTTTGGCTCTTTTGTTCTTGGCCTTGTAGATATCACCGAAAATAACTGTATTTGATAATACCTAGGTAAGTACCTAAAATGTAAAAATACTTATAAAATAGATAATTTTCTAAAATATGATTTTTTTATTTTCGGAATCCTAATACTTAATCTGAATAGCAGCAGTATGGACATCTAAGAAAAATTAACTTTAGCTACGTTGCGTTGAAATTCAAGATTTAATTTTTGAATCTACTATGAACTCGCCCTAAGAGAGAAAACAAAAGTAAATGTATTTCATATTTCAATATCATTAAAGGTTAATTTTCTCTAACGTAGAATAACATTCGCGCATCCTCTTCTCTTTCTAGAACGATACCAAATGAAGCCATTCTTGGATCATTCTTCCACAGATATCATATTGTGTTCTATACATTTCAACCATTGTTCCAGCAGCGCTACACAGTACAGCGATATGTAAACAACATAGGGTTTACGAATCGGAGGTCGCGGGTTCGATCCCCAGCGGGGTACATTTTAAATGTCCGCCTGGCTAGCTACCACCATCTTATCTAAATCTGCCGCCAAATAGCAATGTTAACAGCATTGTTGTGTTCCGGTTGTCAGAGATAAGATAGCCAGTTCCCCAAATATTTGGGTTTCCGGGTGAGTACGCTTCCACCTCCGGCCTCATCTTCACTTAACATCAGGTGTGATTGAGGTCAAGTGCTAATCCGTTGTTCATAAAAAAAAATATCGCGGTCATCTGTCAAAATGAGCTGCATAACAGTCGTACAGCAGCATTTTGACACATGCACGCGATATAACGTTTAATAAACTATATCGCGTGTGGTCATGCTACCCATGCAGTTGTGCACTTTATTGTATTGGTGGGGTCAGTCAATACTGATGCAAAGAGAAGTAATATGTGTGTGTACTCACCCGCATCCTCGAACTTTTCATAATCTGCCATCGCATCGTCAATGTCGTTCAAATCGCTGTTGGGGTGTTTTATATCGCAATACCAAAGGATCGACTTAGTTTCTACACTCACATATATTCGCTCACAACAACCCAGAATTACAATAATCCTCCAATAATTCTAATAATCTGGAAAATTACTGTAAATTCTTAAAAAAAGATATAACAAATTAAATTGAATTTATTGTTCTTTAGTTGCGTAGTGTATAGAAACTAAAAATCGATCTCACACTCTCAGTCATATTATGCATGATCCCAGCAGATAAGATTGGACCACAGTGATAGATCAGCTTTTCCAAGCGTCGTCTTACATCAGTCATCAAAAAAAATCGACTGCACTAAATAAATTTCTGTACAACTTTCTGCATGTCTGGGCTTAGAAACTAGTTATACCGATTTTAAGTTTTAGTTCAGACAAATTCAATATTAAAATTTTCAAGAAGCCTCGGCGACTCAGCGGTAAAGACGCGGTCTCCCAATTTAGGAGGTCCGGGTTCAATTCCCAGGCAGGCCATGCACCAATGAGTTTTTAAATTTAATTACTTATGTGCATTTATCCGACTGCTCTTAAAACGGCGATGAAACATGGTGAGAAAACCTGCATGCCTGTGAAATAAAAATTCAAAGGCATATATAACAATATGTTTTACTATTGTATACAGGAATTTGTTTTTTATGTTATTATTTTTTGTTTTATGTTTGACAATCACTTTTATTTTAAATTTCATAAATTTACGAAACTGTATGTATGACATGCTATTGTAAAAGTGAACTAAATAAATCTAATCTAATCTATGAAGTCACCAACCCGCATTGGGCCAGCGTGGTGGACTGTAGTCCATACTCCCTCATTATACATATACGAGGGAAAGCCTATATCCTAGCAATGGGATGTTTACGGGCTGATTATTAAAATTATAAGTTTCTGGCAATATTTATCGTACATAGATCATTTTAATTGGTGACAATATATTGTCTGTAGAATGAAAATTTCATTAAAATCGGTATAGTACCTACTATTCGAGTTACTATTATTCTGTATTTAACAGAATAAAAAAAATCGCTCTGAACTGCACTCGAGAATCCTAAAAGCTAATTATAAACAATACATTTGATGATGGGGGTTAATTTTTGGAATCACAATTATAATAATAATAAATAATCTATAACAAAAGGTTGCGGGTTCGAATCCCGCTAGGGGCATATTGTTTGTGTGATGAATACGGACATGTGTACCCGAGTTATGGATGTTTTCATTTATAATAAGTATTTATTTACAAAAAAAATGTATTTATGTAGTATATCAACCATCTGGTATCCACAACACAAGCCTATAGTAGCTTACTGTGGAACTAGATGGCGCTGTGTGTATGTCTAAGGATATTTATTATTATTATTATACTATTTCAGGGCACAGACTTTTCTGCACATTATGTTTACAATGAAAGTGTTGGAAGAGAGGGTTGGATCTATCTGTTATCATTATTATATAAAAAAGTGATCGTTATCAATAAATTTAAATTCTCGAAAATAACAGTATTTAAAGCTACTTAGGTAATATTTATAATTCGCTCTATAAGGCTTGTCGAGTGCAGATGAGCCACTGGACGCGGAATAATGGGTATATAATATTGGGTCTTTGCCTATGAAATTGGAGTTTTTTTTCTTCGTTACTCATATGTACCAATTCCTGCGATTTTCAAAGCTGTATCCAAATTTGTTTTTTATTTGGAAAATGGAATATTATTTAAAGGTTTCACGTGAAATATTTTTTAAGTTCTGGGCTAAATCACATAATAAAAAAAAATTGAACAGAGGTCTTTTCATGTGCTTCCCATAATCATTTCTTAGATTCGGTGAAACTTTTAAAAAGCGGTTACTTTTAAAAATTAACGCTTACTATACTTAAAATGTTATCCGATAATACACACAAAGTTCAGCTAAATTTGGCAAAAAAAATAAAAAAATGTTTGTACGGAGAAAACAGTCTTATTGAAATTCTTCATACAAAACGCCAATTTCATAGGTAAGGACCTAATATAATGTGTTCTATTATTGACAATATGTTGAATAATTTAGGTAACGTTGAATATGTTTAATCTAATCTTTAGTTATCCGTTGCAGGCGCCAGTCGACGGATTAATCCCTCTTCAGTCAATTCAACCAATTTTGCTACCACTGGATCAACTTTATAGTAGTCTGTCCCCATGGTGGTCGACCCATATTTCTTCTATCTACCACCACAGTGCTGGTGGACGGAACTAAATGTCCTATGTGCCACCAGAGCACCGGTGCCTATATAAGATAGATTTTTTTCATATACCTAGGTAGGTATACCGGATGAGTTTTTTTTAACGTAAGGGAAAAAATATAGGGCATATTAGGTAAGTGAAATAGGAGTTATTGGCATAGATTGGCGTCGGCGGGATTCCTAGGGTTCCTAACAACGTTTTATTATACTGGTCCCATCAAAGAGTTTGTAATTTAAATAGAGTCCGTGTCATGACGATCCAGCACAACTCTATATTTAATGGTATCATAGAAAAACGTGTAAGCGGTGTAGTGAATTAAAAACTATTATCTGTGGTCCAATAAGCAAATGGGTCTACGGTTAAATTATTTTTTCCAACGTCCCGTCAATGGGACATCCAATTGAACTACGGAAGACGAGGCTATATTTTATGGTTTTGAAGAAAAAAAATTTAATTTCCTATGCCAATAACTTCTATTTCACTTACCTAATATGCCCTATTTTTTCCTTACGGTCATAAAACTCATAGGCATTGAATTAACGTCCGAGTTATACTAATCATAAATCAAATAAAGGAAAAATCGAGATCTAAATCAGTCACAATCACAATAATTGGACTGTTTATGGGTTTTTCTTCTGCAAAGAAGTTGGGTACTACACCAATCGGTCTTTAAAAATATTTCTCCACACCTATTTGCTAAGCCTTTAAGTTATATTTTTCTACAGGTTTGGGGTAACTTCATAAAATAAGACAAGCAAATGATTATAAACAATTTATTTTCTAAAATAACAATCTTACATTTATTCGTGCAATGAGAATCAGAGACATAATTTAATTCAACAATAAATATAACAAACACAATATATACAAGTAAAGTAAAGTCAGCTGCAAAGAAACATGACCTTTTTTTGTCTGGAATATTTGCTGATAGGCTAATTGCCTTTTTCAGCTTCACCGCGCCGCGAGCGCGCGCCGGAGCTGAAACATGACCCCCCGTACTCACAGTCATTATTATATAAACCGGGGGTCAAGCTTCTGTGCAGCTGACTGCCTACGAAGCCCACAAGTGCTTGACATCCATCCCCAGCTCAATATTGGGACTTTTTCGGCTACTTATCAAGTTTTCATTTATGAAAAATTCAAAATAGTTTGAGCTGGGTGATATACAACAATCAACAATCCATTAGTAACTTATGGCCGTATTAGTTAAGATTGAGATCAATACTATTTTTTAATACTGTTTAAATACGCAAGAATTTTAATTTATATGGGCCTTAGTGTATTCTTAGCAATTCGGAAACATGAAGTCGCAAAGTCTTATCTCCCAAGTGTCGTAACTCAGGTGAGCCCTTTCAAGTTCAAAAAGGATTTAAATAAATAATCGTTTATTTTCTTCTTAATCAGACAAAGTAGTATGGATACAGTGGTAGGTTATTAAAATAGTATTGTATTGTATGTGTGTGTGGCTGTCGCAGGTCATCGGAGACCTGTATCACTGCGACCGTTGCCGATCTATTGTGATCGCCACTAACCTACAGTTCGTTGCTCAGGTTTGCCTCTTTGAGGAATTGGATAATTTTCCTGGCACCGATGGTTTTTATCTCATCCGGGTGTAATAAGTGGCTGCCCAGGTGGATATTGCGTTTACGCATTAGCGGGCCACATTCACACAGCAGATGTGCAGGTGTTTCCTCTGCGAGGAGGCAAAGTCTGCACATTCCTGTTTCTCGGAGCCCTATGTTGAGCATGTGTTTGCTCAGACAGCAGTGTCCCGTTAGTGCCCTTGTGAGAATGCGTAAATTGTTCCTACTGAGTGCTAGCGCTTCGCCGGCCGCCTTCTTGTTGAAGGCTTTGATTAGTGATTTGGAGTGTGTTAAACCTGGCGTGTTCGTCCAGAGTTTAAGAGCTGCTTGGGTGCACCGGTTCCTTAGGGTAAAGCGAATTAGGTTTTTTGAGATACCGCAGAAAGGCTCAGGGCCGTACTGGGATCCGCTAGCCCCTAACTTCGCTAGTTCGTCGGCTTTTTCGTTGCCTTCGATGCCTGCGTGCCCCGGGACCCAACGAAGAAAGACCCTGTTTGTTTTGCACAGGGTATTTAAAGTAAGCCTGCAGTTTTCAACCAGCCTTGAGACAATTTTGTCTGAGGCTAGGGCCAAAAGAGGCGCCTGGCTATCTGAGTGGATATATATGGTATGGTTGACGTAGCGTTTGTGCAGAATGATTTCCGCACACTCTATTATGGCGTATACTTCTGCTTGGAATATGGAGGCATGTTTCCCAAGATTAGTACTGGTTTTGAATCTAGGCTGCTCTCCATATACTCCACAGCCAACGTCACAACCTGACTTGGAGCCATCGGTGTACCATTTTAGGCTCCCGGGTTTCCAAGTAATTCGTTCAGTTAACCAGTCCTCTCTATGAGGAATTTCTACTGTGAATAGCCTGCAGAATTCGTACTTTGGAATCATAGCATCGGTCACCATGCCTAGAATCCGGTCCTCCAGTACCGAGCTTTGGAGAGCTCTATTAAAATAGTATAAAATATTACTAAATCTACTGTAACATCAATATTGTGAGAGCGAGCTTGCACTATGATTCGCCTCTCGAGAAGGTACAAAGTACGTATATCATAGACTGTTCATACTAAGTTGGCAAACATATTTGAGCAGAAGAAAAAATAATGAAATATACCTAAGGTTTCGTCGCATAACATTAAAATTACTGACATTACCTGTTTATTCACTAAGCTGTGTCCCTAGAGAAGAACAAGCAAGAACTCCAGGGTTGCTCATTTTAAGTAAGTTTTGGGATACAATGCGTAATATTGTATAATTGAACTGAATAGCGCCGAGCGGTCAATGTCTATGCACGATAGTCAGAAATGTTACTTTAGCCGTCTGTAAATAATGTCTGTTTTATGATGGACTTTAATTTATTTGAAGGCAAATTTTGAATGTCAACTGGAACATGCTGTTATAAAAGCGTACGCCATTGCCCTGTAAATGATTTAAGTGATTGTAAACTACTGACGTGAACAGCATCAAAATTAGCAAAGCATTTTTCAACCACTTGCTAAATATGCTTTGGCATTATTTTTATTATATGGTATAATAAAAAATACGCTTTGGCATATTTAATTACATTAATTAATTAATAAAATAATAAAAATAATAATAAATTAAAAATTTAAGTTCGGTGACAATGCGTTATTATGGAAGCATAGAGCAGATCGGATAACGGAGCTGGGCTGTAGGGACTTTCAGGGAGTTCCCCTGATGACAAATGGCAAGATAGTCGGAATTTGGGCTGGTTGCGATTAGTGTATTACACATGATGGTGAGGGTCTGAAGATGGAACCAGGAGATTGCCACCGGAACTCTTCGATGGACATTATATTCTTTTTAATTAATAATAAAATAAAATAATATTTTTTTTTAATGCACAACGGGTTAGCACTTGACCTCAATCACACCTGATGTTAAGTGAAGATGATGCCGAAGGTGGTAGCATACTGACCCGGAAACCCCATCTTATTTGGGGGACTGGCTATCTTATCTATGACAACCGGAACACTACAATGGTATTAATATTGCTGCTTGGCGGCAGATTTAGATAAGATGGTGGTAGCTAGCCAGGCGGACAAAGTTATTACTCGTCTTTGTACTAGAATAATATGTAATAATCATGATGGGAGTATTAAAAGATAGATTTTAAAGTATTTTTATGTAGGACTTATTATATCGTTTGTACGTCATTACTTTTCTTACGATTGAAGGTTTTTTCTTACATACGTAATGTAGACGACAATCACAAATTGTAAGCCATTAAAAATAAAAATGAAACAGACTGTATTGCGTGCTCTGTCTACCTCGTACTCCCACTAGTTGGGGGTCCTTACTATGTATAAATATAAGTCTAAACATCGCCTGTATTCATCATCGATTCCGCTCCGCGCCTCCGTCGCGACCGCACGTACTACGCGCCGTATCTCGCTCGTTCGATCGCTCGATCTTCCGACCGTCCCCATCTGTGTGTGCTGGACTGTGCTGTGCGTCGTGCTCCGTGCGTCTCTCCGCCCGCTGTGCTCCGTCGACTGACATAACGTCGTATACGTTATTGCGCATAGGGACCGCCGCGCAGTTTTCACTGCGGGTTCTAGGTCCCTTTTGTTTCACGCGAATTCGTGCATCGTTGCAAATCCGCCCCTAGCGGTGGTCGCCCTGACAGACACCCCTTAGGCAGGGGACAACAGTGTCTCGGGCAGGAGGCTGAGAAGGAAGGCGTTAGCGTACGGCCTTGGGGGGTCTCCTAGTCGTGCGCTAGAGTGCGTCCGCCCTACCAACCACCCATCCCACCCTCCTATCCCCGTGGTGTTGTTTGGGCGTCTGCCGGGACCGCTCCCGGCCGGCTACCCTCTCGCCTCGGGCAGCTAGGGCTTTACACCCTCCGCACATTGAGATTGGCGGAGGACCACGACACACCTGAGGGTTAGGGCCTCACCTATAGGCACTCAACCTCCCTGCCTACACCCGGCGGGGAGGGTAGTACTCATCCGCGGGCAATCCCACCCGTCGGACCCCTCTGCGCCTAACGCAACTTTATTTAAAGCGCGCTTCACGCGCTCATCTCATCTCGCAATGGCCTTAGTCATTGACGTGGCCCGCCTCCCAGCCCTTCTGGCTCAGCTCGGAATGAGCTACCAGGAGGCCCTTCTGGTAGCTCGGAATGAGCTACCAGGAGGCCCTTCTGGCCTTCGCGCCCCCCTCCGCTCCAGCCGTTTCGGCAACGGAGGCGGCGGCGCCGTCCGCGTCGCCATTGTCGCCGGACGTGGTGTTCACGCCCAATTTACCGGCCGCTTCCTCTAAGCGCGTCCGCTCCCCCTCCCCCGCTCACTCGGAGCGCGAGCGTTCGCCCGTTAGGGGCGAACGCACTTCGACATCGGAGGACGAGTCTCCGTGCTCTCAGGAGAGCATGGACACGGCGTCCGCCGAATCCCCCGACTCTTACGAGTCGGAGGCCAACTTCAACTCGTCCTCTTCTTCCGCTGAGGACGAGTTCGTCACGGTAGGGAAGAGGCAGAAGAGGAGGCGTAAAGCCAAATCTGACGCCTCTTCCTCCACCTCAGCCGGCCAGCCTCCCAAAAAGAGCGCTGCAGTCGCCGCTCCCCCCGCCCCTCTCGCGGCCGCCTCGCCGCCGCGCGCGCCCGCATCTCCGCCGGGCGCGTCCTCCCCGCCTGCCTCACAGGCTCCCCGTCAACCTCGCTCCACTCGCCCCCCGCCTGTTTTCATACAGGAGAAAGCGAAGTGGAGCCGCGTCTCCTCTCTACTTAACGAGAGGAAGATAGCGTTCACTCACGCCCGTACCACGCCGCAAGGCATTAAAGTCGAGGTTCCCACCTCAGACGATCACCGCCGCTTCACGGCCCTCCTGAAAGCCGAATCCATCGGCTTTCACACTTACGCCCTAGAGGATGAGCGGCTCTTCCGCGTAGTTATACGCGGAGTCCCCAAAGAGCTCGACTCTAGGGAGATTCGCGAGGACCTCAACGCGCAAGGGTTCCCTGCGCTGGAGGTCCATCGAATGTTCCATGGCCGCACCAAATCGGCTTACGATATGGTGCTGGTCATCCTCCCGATGACCGAGGGAGGGAAGGCGATCGCCAACAAGCTGGCGGCCGTCTGCTCGCTCTCGGGAATCAAAGTGGAGCCCCCCAACAAAAAGGGACCGCCCGGACAGTGTCATCGCTGTCAGCTTTACGGGCACTCCGCCCGTAACTGCTTTGCGGCTGCCAGGTGCGTAAAGTGCCTAGGCAGTCACGGGACCCCCGATTGCCCTCGTCCCAAGGACAGGGCTGAATGCAGCGAGCCTCCGAGCTGTGTCCTGTGCGGTGCCACCGGTCATCCGGCGAACTACCGCGGATGCCCGATGGCCCCGCGCAGGGGGCGCGCCGCTCCCAAGCGCGCCGCTGCCCCGACCGCGACCCCCTCCCCCATCCGGGCCGCAATTTCCTGCGCTCGGACCGCGGCCCCTCATCCCCGGGCTTACTCGGTATTCTCCACCCGCCGACCTGCGCCCATCGTGGGCGAAGGTCGCCGCCCCCGCGCCTCCACCCGCGGTCCGCAGGCCGGCACAGCTGCCTGCGGCCGCGGCCAACCCCCCTCCTGCGCCGGCCTCACCGGTCAGGAGAATCGCCCCCCGCGCCTCACGCCCCCCAACCTCGCCCTCCGCCTTCTCGGCGGAGGACGACTTTGCATTAGTTTGCGATTTCGCCAGCGTCTTCAACGTCGACGAAATCACTGAGCTGGCTCAGCAGCTCAGAGCCACCAACGGCATGAGGGAAGAGCGTCTCGCCCTCGCCGTCAAATTCTCGCGTGTTATCGCCGCCATCTCCTCTTTTAATACTGAGTCGGCCCGTTGATGGTTATTACACCAACACAACAGAGTAGAGTCAAACCCCGATCCCTAACTCTAGCCTACTTCAACGCTGACGGTTTCAGTTACCAACAGCGTATGGAGTGTGCTGAGTTTCTCTCCGACAATCGAGTCGATATCATGCTAGTGCAGGAAACATTTCTCAAACCTTCTGCCCGCGATCCGAAAATCGCCAATTATAATTTGGTTAGGAACGATAGGGTGTCCGCCGCTAAGGGGGGCACTCTTATCTACTACAAAAAGTCCCTGCACTGCATACCCCTACCGACCCCTCCTCTCGAGAACATTGAGGCCTCGGTCTGTCGCTTAGCAATGACCGGCCATCAGCCCATCACGATAGCTTCAGTCTACATGTCCTGTGCCAAACCGTGCTTGCAGTTGGAGAGCGATTTAGAATCGCTCTTTAGTCTAGGAGACGCCGTCATTCTGGCTGGCGATCTCAACTGCAAACACCCACGTTGGAACTCGACTGCCCCCAACCCGAAGGGCGTTATCCTGGACAGGCTCGCCGACGAGCTTGACTTCGATATCATAGGCCCCATGCACCCCACTCATTTTCCATATCGCGTCGACCATCGTCCGGACGTGCTCGACGTGATCATCCTCAAAAACGTAAGCCTTAAGCTACGGCTCATCGAAACGATGGCCGATCTCAATTCCGACCACCGCCCCGTACTCGATCAGTTAGGCGCGTCCACCGACCCCACCCCCGTCACCAAGACCGTGGTCGACTGGAGGAAGCTCGAGGACACCCTCGCCTCCTCCAGTGCGGACCTCCTCGGTCGTATCCCCGTGGTCCTCTCCACCGCGGAGGAGACAGTCTCGGCAATCGATGCCCTGACCGGCCACACCCAGAGCGTCATCAACGACTGTTCGAGACAGGTCCCAACGACGCCTGAGTATCGCTGGAACCTGCCCGATGACGCCAGGGAACTGATCAGGGCAAAGAGAGCTGCCACTCGAGCCTACGACAGTTTTCCCAGCGAGCCCAACAAGGCTCGGATGCGCGCTTTACAGAGGGACGTAAAGAAACGCATCAATGAGCTGCGTGAGACTCGCTGGAACAACTTGTTGATAGACATCGAGCCCTCTCACCTGGCCTACTGGAAGTTGGCTCGATCTCTCAAGGCGGACACCACCTCCCCTATGCCCCCACTACTCGAGAGACCTAATCTCTCCCCCGCGTTTGACGACATAGAAAAGGCCGAGTGCCTTGCCGACAGTCTCGAGGCCCAATGCTCTCCCAGCACTTTCCCTGTAGACCGAGCGCACCTCGATGAGGTGGACAGCGAGGTCGAACGCAGGACCTCCCTCCCCCCCTCTGATACTCTCCCACCGGTCTCGGTCGATGAGGTCAAATCCTTCATCGGGTCGTCACACCCCAGGAAAGCCCCTGGTGCTGATGGCATCTCCAACAAAGTGCTCAAGCACTTCCCCGAGGCGCTTCTGTCCCTTCTGGCAGCCATTTTTAATGCTTCGATAAGCAACTGCCTCTTTCCACAAGTCTGGAAGGAGGCAGTTGTAATCGGCATTGAAAAGCCCGGCAAACCCCGTAACTGCCCATCCAGTTACCGTCCCATCAGTCTCCTAAAGACACTCGCCAAGCTCTACGAGCGCGTCCTTCTCAAACGACTGAAGGACCACATCGAGTCCAACGAGCTTCTTATCAACGAGCAGTTTGGCTTTAGGGCCAAACACTCGTGCGTCCAACAGGTACACCGCATAACGGAGTACATACTCTCGGGTCTCAGTAAGCGTCACAATTGTAGGGGGACTGGGGCGCTTTTCTTCGACGTGGCGAAAGCGTTCGACAAGGTCTGGCACAACGGGCTGATATACAAGTTATATCAGCTCGGTGTTCCGGATCGTCTCGTACTCATCTTACGGGACTTTCTGTCGAACAGGTCCTTTCGATACCGCGTCGAGGGATCTCTCTCCGCTCCCCATCCCATTCGAGCCGGAGTCCCTCAGGGCTCCGTTCTCTCCCCCATGCTTTATTCGTTGTACACCAACGACATTCCGCATCACCCGCACGTAGAATTAGCCCTATTCGCTGATGATACTGCCCTCTACTCCACCGGTCACCAACGCGAATTTCTTTCCAAACGCCTCCAATCCGCGGCCACCGCCCTGGGCGACTGGTTTCGGAAGTGGAGGATAGAGGTAAACCCCGAGAAAAGTACCGCCGTGTACTTCACTCGGGGGCCTATCCGTCGCACTTGGCGACCGGAGCTCCTCCCCATTCGCATGTTCGACCGCCCCATTCCATGGGGTAAATCGGTCAAATACCTGGGTGTGACCCTCGATAGGACTATGACTTTCAACGCCCACATCAGACGCGTGCGCAATCGCGCCGCGATGGTGCTCGGCCGTCTGTCCCCCTTGCTCAACAAGAATAGTAAAATGTCCCTTAGAAATAAGGTGACACTTTACAAAACTTGTATACGTCCGATAATGACGTACGCGAGCGTCAACTTTGCCCACGCTTCGCGAGCTTCCATATACAGTCTTCAGAAAGTTCAGAACAGCTTCATGCGCAAAGCCACGGGCTGTCCGTTTGCACAAAGATTTAGAGCTTCCCACCATGGCTCACTTTCTGAAGGCTGCGTCCATAAGACATTTTGACACTGCTGTCAACCATCTTAACCCACGCGTGGTAAGTGCCGCCACTTACTGCGCCGAACCGGTGACTACCTTCCGGAAAAGGCGTCCCCGGCACGTACTCGCGGATTCCGACGACGACACGACTAAGGCATTAGCCACTATTCATCGTCACTCTGACGACAAAACGACATCTCCGATATACTGCCCTCGCCGGCGGGGGCTTTTACGCGTCAAACCGCCTCACTATACGCGCTACACGGTCGATACTAGTCGTTTTGGCTATTAGATCACTAACACAACACACCTCTCTCTTTTCAAGTCTCTTTTTCAAAATTCAAAATTGTGTGTCGAGGAGTTTCTTGCGTCGTTTCTTCTCCTCGACTATACACATTACGAAGCGATGGTAGTCATGTTAGTCTAAAAACTCCCCCATGCAACGCCCTAAGCCGAGGTTCGAGCCCCCGTGGGCACCCTTAGGCGTCGGTTGCAAAATTTTTTCCGTGCTGTTGCATACACCACCATGACTGTATGCAAGAGACGGGCAGAGCGCTCCCGCGCTCGCCCACCCGCCCGGCGACGCTGTAAAAAGCCTATCGGCTTGACAGCAACTGTTAACACCCGGCGGCGTATGTTTAGACTTATATTTAGCAACTGCCGTCACCCATTTGCAGCAGACGATCTTCCGCACAAAGTTCCACCTGATCCCTGGCTACCTTGGAAGGAGTACTTTACTGGCCTCCCACCAGCGGGTTCCACCAGAGAGGTACTCTGGAAGGGGTAGTTACCCGGGGAGAAGATCACAACCGCGCCGCGCAAGTTTTTCTCTTGGGTGGGTACCACCTACCCACCCACATTGGGTGGGTAACACCAAAAAATTTTTCGACCTACCGCGCCAAAAAAAGTCTGGGGGTACCTATTTGTGCGGGTGACCGCAGACTGACGAGCACCTCCCACGGCATGGTCGCCTCCTGCTGGAAGTAATTCCAGTAGAAACCGACTGTCCACAGTGGCGTCCGACAATCGAGTGAGCGAGTGGCTGGATATGACAGTGAACAGACCACCACCGCCGGAAGCAGTTGTTTCGCCGGAGACCACGAGCTCGCCCCTGCCCGCCCCTATGCTGCTGCCGCCGCCAAGCAAAGAGCGCGTATTCTCTTACCCACCTGCTCGCACACTGCAGTTCGAGCACCGAGAAGAAGCTCCACAGCGTGTTGTTGAAGCAGCACCACCGATTCCCGGCGACAGCGACCGAAGATGGCAGCAGTCGACGGCGGTCAGAGAGACCACATCACAACGAGACGCCGACAGCGAGCTACAGAAGTTAGCTGAAGCGATTGCGCGCCTCGGGCGGCCTCGGCCGCCACCTAAGCAAACGTACGAGCTACTGACGTTCAACGGCAACCCCTGTGATTGGCCGAACTTTAAGAAAAGCTATCGCACATCGTCGACTGCTTTCGAGTTCAGACCACACGAAGATATGGCCAGACTGGGAGCCGCACTCACGGGAGAAACCAAGATAGCTGTACAAGACTTGCTGAGAACCACCACAGATCCAGAGGACGTCATGAAGGCCCTGAAAATAAAGTTCAGCCACCCTGGCCTACTGCTGGAAAGTGCTATACAAAAAGTACGAGCATTACCGAAACTCTCTGAAGGCGGCCGTGAAATTCGCAGATTCACCACCACGGTCCGCAACTGTGTCGCTACCCTAAGGAACCTGCGCGCATAGAGTTACCTTCACAACCCACAGCTTGTGTACGAGTTGATAAGAAGTTGGTGGTCAACAGTCGCCCACTCACATACGTGACCGATGACCCTGAGCACCCACTTATGATCACACCGAATCACCTAGTGATCGGAACAGCAGCGGGCGGCTCCTATGACTCGAGCCATCCCGAAGGATGTTGATGCGCGCGCCCAATGGCGGCGAGCAAACGCCATGGCAGACGTTTTCTGGCGGCGCTGGGGACGAGAATACCTGCCAACGCTCCAACAACGTCAAAAGTGGACCGTGAACGAAGAAAATGTGAATTTAGGTGAAATATGTGTAATCTGTGATAAAAATAGAGCGCGTAACGAGTGGCCATTAGGCAAAATAATAAAAGTGTACCCCGGGAAAGACAATGTAGTTAGAGTCGTAGAACTTAAAACTGCCCATGGGGTCCTGTGTCGGCCCGTTACAGGTGTGATTGTCTTACCTACGGAATCAATACTCGAATAAAGTCTCGTATTGGGGGGTGGGATTTGTAGACGACAGTCACAAATTATAAATAATAATATATTAAGACCATCACACCTCACTAAAATGTATGTAAAAGCAGTTACATCGACTACTCGGAACACTCGCTAGTTGAGTGACATCGAATTGTAAGCCATTAAAAAAAAATGAAACAGACTGTATAATCATGCGTGCTCTGTCTAACTCGTACTCCCACTAGTTGGGGTACTTACCATGTATATAAATATAAGTCGAAACCTGAAAATATATCAGTTGTGTATGAAAAGTGTCTACGAGTTTTCTTCCTGCGATAGTGAACCCCGCTCCTGAAAATCCTACAACTTGTGACGTATCAATGAACCCATATGAGAGTTTTGATGACGACAAAGACAAAGATTACGTTCCGGATGATGATACAATAATAGGACATAAAGAAAGTAATATCATCCTAAACAAAGTACTTTCCAGCACTGCGAGTTTGAAAAATGTAATGCAAAAGTGTTCGGCAGCTGCGACAAATGTTTTTGGCTTAGAACATTTTAATTGTCTAGAAATCAATTTGTGCGATAAACATTATCCTTACTCAACAGAAAATGAATTTTGAGATATAACAATTATTGTAGAAAACAAAGATAAAGAAAATAATTTTAACGACTTGGTTGATGCGGTGCAGCAGATAAAGTCAGGAAAAAATCTATCTTCGCAGCACAAAATTATCATAAGTGAACCAAGAGCCTACCTTAATGCCAGTAGGTACAGGCAAAGAAAAGTATGGTTTCAACTTTTTCTCAATTGAATGTTTTAGGTTTGATTTATTTTTCATTTGCCAGATTTGCCAGTTAAAAGTTATCCCAAGAATAAAGTTTTGAATTGAAGTAAAACAGTCAATTCAATGTTTATTTTTGATTCGGTCGGTCTATATTTTATTCGTCGGATAACTTTTAACTGCAAAACTCCAAATAAGGCTGATTACGTTGACAAAATATTAGTACTTACCTAATTAACTATTCAGAGCGATGATCTCTTGTTTACTGGTGCCATTTTAAAAATTTTTAGTTTTAAGATACGACAATGTCCAGAGGAATTGTTTCATTGAAATCTAGACATCTGATATCTTGGGCTTCCTACCTATTTGTCATTAACTCGGGCTTGGCAGGGTTTGACATTTTATTTTTATTTTATTAAACAGATAAAATTTTACATCACTTTTATTTCAACCCATATTCTAAACTCGAGCAACTATGATTTAAAACATTGGGTTAAATCGCTATGACTTTTATTTCAATTGTAAACTACAAGTTTTTCCCGTACAAGGACTCAAAATGACATTAAATGCCTAACGTATTAATAATCTTAATTAGTTCTATTGTAACTGTTATACATCAACCGCCATTTCACTAACTTTCCAATATATGTACATTTATTATCAGTAAGTTACTTTTATAAGAAAAACATGACCTCAAAGTGACATTGACTGATGGAAAATCGTATAGAAAAACGGTCCCAATTAGTTTCATTCTGAGTCATGTAAAAGAAAAACCTGTAGTAGATACCTACTTCACATAAAATATTAGAAACTAGACTACATTATCCTCCAAATCGGATATTATAGGTAATCAGTAATAACTTTTAACATAGAAAAACATTATCTCAAACTGACGTCGATTGCATGAAAAATTATATGGAGGGTCAATTATTTTTATATGGATTACTAACAATAAAAGCCGTAACTAGGGACTTACGGCTGTTATTCTTACCATTCATTGTTAATGATTATTCAACTCATACTAGGTAAAAGAGGTTTTTCGTCATTTCTAAATATTCTAATAAACGTACGAGTAATTCGATTACAGAATATAAAAAAAAACATTTAAACTATATATTTCAAATATTACAACTCGGATATATTAATAAAATAAATCAGTAAAGATAAATATGTGCGCGCTAATTACTCAAAACTACTAAATCTGACTTCCGGCTTTTATCATTAGCGCGGCAGCATAGCTCACTATCTGAAGACTGCGTCCATCAGACATTTTGACACTGTTGTCAACCATCGCAACCCACGTGGGGTAACTGCCGCCACTTGCGTGGTCGGGTGAGCGGTGGTCGCCCTGACAGACACCCCTTAGGCAGGGGACAACAGTGTCTCGGGCAGGAGGCTGACTCGAGCCTCGCGGTTCCCCTTCTGGGAAACGCAATATCGGAAGGTGTTAGCGTACGGCCTTGGGGGTCTCCTAGTCGTGCGCTAGAGTGCGTCCACCCTACCAACCACCCATCCCACCCTCCTATCCCCGTGGTGTTGTTTGGGCGTCTGCCGGGACAGCTCCCGGCCGGCTACCCTCTCGCCTCGGGCAGCTAGGGCTTTACACCCTCCGCACTAGGGTGGGTCAAAAAAAATTTTTTCCTGCTTTCTTTTCGTAATAGCGATAAAAAGGTGCCTAATGGGTTAGAACTAGCATGTGTAAAGTATTTTCAAATTCTGTTTTAGGTATCAGCCTCCGGATTGACATTGAAATTTTCGAAAAATATTATGTGTTGCGTGATTTTTCAACCCAATAAGAAAGCGTTCTGTTCGAAATTTAACCAAGTTTAAAGTGTTTTGTAATAGTAAATATAGTCAAATTTCATTACGATAATATTAAACGCATCACTAGTAATAACTAAGGGCGTGAGGTGAGGGGGCGGGGAGCGCAGTTTGCATTTGGCGCGCTATTTTTTTCGCATCAGTGATGCTGCGACTTTCTAGGTTAGAGGTTGTGTTTTGCTCTGTGTCACAATGGAACGTACTCGAAAGTGTTTTAAATGTCCACTGCTGGGTGAATTGTCAGACATTAAACTCAATATGCTACCAACTTATGAAGATGTCATCAAATATTACGAGTGGACGAGAAGGCAAGTGAAGTTTAATAATAATTCCCAGAAAGAGCCATCATTTTTCGAAATCGCAGAGTTAGTGACTAAAAAACTTGAAGAGATTTGGCTGAAAGCGTCGCTACCAACTGTGACACATGTAAGAGTGTGTCAAATGCTAAAATCTTATCACAACAAGTACAAAAACCTTCTCAAATCCCACCCCAAAATACCTCAGAAAAACATTGACACGTTTCAGCGCGGCAACAAAGCTCTCTTTGACATTTGTTCCTGCAAATGCAAGGACCTGAGCGCTTGCACCTGTTCTAAGGAACGAAAAGTACCTAAAAATGAACGTGACTTTCTGATCGATCAACGCACCTCAAGAAAAATGATAATAGGAAATGTCGACGTTGCTACAACACATCTACTCAGAAAAACATTGAAAAGAAAACTTTCAAAGCAGCAATTCGCAGAGAAGAGTCAAACACAACGAGTCGAAGAATCTACAGACCCACAGCATAATTCTTTTTCATCTTCAATCATCAACGAATCGGATTGTGATGACTTATTAGTGTTCGAGGCGCACAGTACATCTCAGCAAGAGAAGTCATACCAGAATATGGATTTTACTGCGCTTACAAAGACTTGCGACAGGTTTGGAATATCCGACAGAGCGGGAGCAGCTATTGCTTCAGTAGTTTTAAAAACCACAGACTCGACAGCCCCTGTAATTGACAAAAACAAGCTGCGCCGGGAGAGGAGCAAAACACGAAAATCTATAATTTCTAAAGACAAACCCCAAGAAATACCTGCATTATATTTCGATGGTCGCAAAGATAAAACTCTCACAATGATAAGAAAAGGAGAGAAATGTTACAGAAGGACGATATTGGAGGAGCACATTTCACTTATTAAAGAGCCAGGCTCTATTTACTTAGGTCACGTTACACCAAGCTCGGGAACTTCTAAAGCTATAGTAAAGGCTATTACGGACCACTTTTTAAATGAAAACATGTCTACAGATGATTTATTGGCTATTGGATGTGATGGGACAAACGTGAACGTTGGAAACTACGGAGGTGTCATTCGTTTACTAGAAAAACAATTAAATACGCCTCTGCAATGGATTGTTTGCATGTTGCATATGAATGAACTGCCACTGCGGCATTTATTCGTGCATATTGATGGCGCTACAACCGGACCGAATATTTTTGCGGGGAAAATCGGAAAACACTTAGAAAACTGCGAAAAGAAACCCGTTGTACAGTATCAAGCAATACCCACGGAGTTGCCACAGTTGAAAGCCCAAGATCTTAGCACAGATCAGTCTTATCTATACAGCATTACATCTGCTGTGTCGACCGGTTTGTTCCCTGAAGATTTAGCAAACAAATCACCTGGAAAGATGTCTCATGCTAGGTGGCTTACCCGGGCGAATCGGATTCTGCGGCTCTATGTTTCGACAAAATCCCCGGCTGAAGAATTGGTTACTTTAGCAACTTATGTTGTTAAGGTTTACGCTCCGACTTGGTTCGCCATTAAGACTCACCCCAGTTGTAAGGATGGAGCGCGACATCTGTGGAAACTCATTTCTGCATCTAGATATCTTACAGCAGAGCTAAAAGCTGTAATAGATCCAGTTATTATACGAAATGGCTATTTCGCTCATCCCGAAAACTTATTACTGGCAATGTTGACAGACTCGCAACAACATATTCGAGAGTTAGCCGCACGTCGGTTCCTAAAAGCCCGTACCGTCCCTGAAACTAAATTAAGACTTTTTAAAGTACCTAACCTGAAATTAGACGCTTCATTTTATGTCGACTTAATTGACTGGCAAAAAGAAATAACCAAACCCCGATTCTCAAGGGTTCGAGTGACGAAAATCTAGTCATTCATTTCACAGAGAGGTGAAGGTGAACTGCCGCTTCTACGTATGCCATGTCATACGCAAGCCGTGGAAAGATCAGTCAAGGTAGTGACCCAAGCGGCTAACACTTTATGCAGCAAAACTGCAAGGGAAGGCTTTATTAAAGCACAAATAGAGTCTCGAAAAAATATGCCAAAATTTGAGAGCAAGAAGGATTTCAGTGTTAAGTAAACAAAATTTAAAGTGTATGTTTTTTTTTTAACTTTTAGAATTTCCTTAAAATAATAAACAAAATAGTTCCTAAACCGTGTGTTTTTATTTATAAAAAATATTTTTGAGCATAATTTAGGTAATTTAGGTAGAGTGGAAAGTTTCAATGGGGCAGCCAAGGGAGGTACCTTAATCGTTGCAGCTACAAGAAATTGGTCTTAGGAGACTATCCATAATTTTTCAAAAAAATTTCATTCCCATTCACAGATTTTCAAAAAAATGTACGGTTAGCAAGAAAATTACCATTTCTCACAAAAAATTTTTTTGATGCTAATCGATCCTGTTTCGTATGCTGATCAAAAAGTTCCATGGGACCAACTGAAGTTTCAGTACTAGAAAAGTTAGAAATCAAAAAAAACTTTTCCCATACATATGCAGTCAATTAATTTTGTTTCACTTGGAACTTACGTAACCTCGATAGTTTTCTGAAAAAAGATTTACTTACCTACCTAGTTCAAATTCAAATAAGCTTTAAATTTCGAACTTTGTTTTCTTTTTATAATGCGTACTTTGTTTTGTTGCTTATGTCAAAATCTGATTGCGTGTGGTGTGCTTTTGTGAGTAGGTGCTTTTAGTTATTATTTTTTGCAAAAATGAGCTCAAATTCTGAACGTTTAGACTTGCTGGAAGCTTATTTTGTAAATAATAAAAATTCATTTGCTGCGTTGCAATGGTACAGGAGGAGATATCCAAATCGACATGTACCAACCAGAAAGGTTATTACAAACCTTATAAGAAACTTAGCCGAAGGTGGTTCTTTTAAGAAGAAATCTGTACGTCAACCATTTGTTTTAGACGAAAATTTGGAAATTTCCATTTTAACATTAGTCGAAGCGTTTCCCGAAACATCTTCAAGAGTCGTCGCTAAAGAAGTTGATGTCTCGCATACCCTGGTACTGAAAGTATGGAAGAAATATGGATATAAATGTTTTCGACATGGGCGACTAGTTCAAGCTTTACATACAGGGGATGCCGCTCGTAGACTAGCTCTCTGCAGATGGTTAAATGGGAAAATAAGTACACTGACAGAAAAAATGGCCCACAACCTACAAAATAAGCGTTGTCGATTTTTTGTTGCATGTGAAACAATATTTATATAGTTACAGTCTCAATGCCAATGTTGTTACACTTCCGTTGAGCTACACACAACTTGAATGTTGTTAATTTTAAGAGAGATTTACCATTGTGCCGGGCCAGCAAAAAAACATTGTTAATTCGTTTATGTTTAACGTTGTGTCGGAAAAAAACAAGTTACAAAGTTAACATATATAAATTGACAAAATAAGAAATCGTATTTGTACAGCAAAATAAAGAGATCGACAAAGTTCATTACTGAACATTGTTGGAGTCACAATATGCGGGGTATGAGGCGCCTGAGGGGGGATGGTGTCTTGGATCAAAATATTGTTTAATCGTTCATTCCTGTGACGTCGTTTCGTGGCAAGCGGCCGTGTGTGTTGTGCAGTGTGAAATGGAAGAATTTCTGAATAAGGCCAGATTGGCCCATCTCATAGAGAATATGTCGGGTAAGTTCACCTCTTAAACCTACTAGATTTAGGTACCTTCTGTATTTTAATTTCGATGTAAGTTTTAGGTCTGTTTGTTTCTGTGTTGGTTTGTGAAGCTCATTGTGTAGCACGGTTCCTGTACATATATATTTATGTATAGTATATTTTATGGTTTGGTTAGGGCTACAGGCAGGGCTCCGTCACTCCATGTACTTACCTACCTATACCTACCGAGCGGCCGTCACAGTAGTGGACTGTCGCAAGCGCACGTTTGTACATGTTCGCTGTGTTCACTGCGTCGCGTCGTTGCGTAAGCACGGAATTATTAATTAACTGATTTATATGAATTATATGGTATAATATATAATGTTTTAAAGAAATAATATGAATAGAATCATGATATAGTAGGTAGTGTGTGTACAAATGTTGAATATTGGTAGGTTCTTGTAATTTGCCATGCCCCAAACGGGGCGCAACATGATTATGTCTATAAGATACTTAGGTAGTACTTAAGGTTACTGTAAGAAATGCATGCTGATATTGCAATAAATTACTGAAACTGAAATTTAATATAAGTATAGGTAGTCCTCAGGTAGTCAAGTAATTTAATGATTTCTGAGAACATTAAGTGTTTATAATATAACGTTTATCCTAATCCTAATATAATATTATAAACGCGAAAGTTTGTAGGTAAGTATGGATGGATGGACGTTTGTTACTCTTTCACGCCTAAACGGCTGGACGGATTTGGATGAAATTTGGTAGGTAGACAGACTAGGACCTGGATTAACACATAGGCTACTTTTTACCGCGGGAAAATATCTCATTCCCATGGGAAACTCATTTAGCAGCGGGTGAAACCGCGGAGCGGAAAGCTAGTAAGTATGTACATATAAACGATAACAAATCACGCACCGGTCGCCGAGGAGACGAAGTAGGCTATTTTGTCTCTGTAGCTATATTACTTATAGGTTTATGTGAAGCCAAGCACGCCAATCTGTCAATGTTTCTTAATCTTTCCAACAAAGTTCTTTTGTTATTTCGACAGCTGAACTTTGTCCTTTCTTGGTCCTACCAACAAAGCGTTATTGTCTCATCTACTGCTGAACTTTGTAATGATGTTTCTGGCCTGTATGGGGTTCGTTAACTCAACAAATGTAATCTGTAGGTAGACTGATGAGTAAAGGCCGGTATACACCACAGCGAGACGTGACGTGCGCGCGATAATGGCTGAGCATAGGTCTCTTCCCGGATCCGCACCACGGAGGCAATCGTGTAGCAATAACCTATATAAAAAAGTAGGTATATACCAGGTAATCTGGTAAACTTCATGCATTATACTTTTGCGTGCACGTCGCGCAGCTAATATGTAAGTAGGTATGCACTGGCCTTTGCAGAATCGGGGCACAGTCAACTCTGTGTCAAAACCATAAGAGAGTCCAAAGGCCAGAGACGTGTTGTGTATTGCTTTATTTGCTTTCAGCCGAGGGAGTGACACTAGAAGATCTATTAGAGGCAAATGACGAAGAATTGTCTCTGTTAACTTCTAAAGTTGGGGATAGAATCAGACTGAGATCTGCAATTGCCAAAATTCGAAACGATAATGTTAGTTTTTTTATAGTATTGTAGGTAGTTAGATGTTAGCTTTGATTGAAGGCCTCTGCACACAACGTACGTAACGTACTGCTAACGTTGACCACATAAATAGACATTTCTTTAAATACCACTGCAGAGTAAACTTAGTAGTATGCTAGGGCTGCTGCTAGGTGTGCGCAGAAGTCTTAATGGGGCACCCTATGAAATGACAATCAACCGTGATACGCACTCGAACATAACTTAGAAGTTTATAGAGTGATACCTAATAACTTTGATATAATATTGTTGGCAATTTGTTTTAATTTTAGAATTCACCCAGTAAGGTCACCGAATTTGTTGTAACCGATCCTAATGGACTTCTCTTCCCAACTGATCCAGTTCCAGTGGCTTTGCCTGTTAGGCAAAATGCTGTCGTTTTAAATAATTCACTACAGGTACCTAGTTTGTACATGCACACTATCGCCACTTCAGTTAAAAAATTATTACTCGCTAAAGTTACAGATCCTGTCTATATCATTAATTTCGTATCTACAAACATACTACAGTGTAGTAGGTATATTTTAATGAATTAAACAGACTTAAATGATCTAGAAGACCAAAACATTAATCTTGTCGACCAGATTTTTGATTAATTATCGAGTAATGATTTTTTTACTGAAGTGACGCTAGTGTGCACGCTGAAAATTCGAGGAGGCCCTAATATGAAAAACTTATATATTTAATTCTGCCTAATATTTGCAGGACACGAATCTTGATTCTTCTGTAAACCTCATAGAAGAAGAGTTATTCGGGCCGAAGGTAAATAATACAAGTGTTTTTTAATGTTCACTGAGGAGGATAGGGAGATGGAAACAACTTTCTTTAAAAACTTGTTTGTTTCAGGATTTTTCATTTAAATTAGATTTTTTTAAAGACATTGAAGAGCAAGATAAAGCCGATGCGTTAAAAAATGAATTACTAACGCAAACAACCGGCAAAGCTTTGCTGGATAAATAAAAGAAGGGTGCAGCTTTGACCTCGAAAGACAGGAGCTACCTTGTTAGTTTGATAGTTGAATACGAGCTTCAATCTTTAAAGACAATAAACCAGACAATTCGAAAAGACGTATGGCAAAAATGGGCCAACGAGATCCCCGTGTTATTCAAAGGCGAAAATAAAAATTTGTATTATGTCCCCTTTCACGTCGTGGACGGCAAAGTTATACAAGCTAGCGGCCTCATACACGATCGGCTTATAACTCACCGCAGAAGTTTAACGCCTGAATCTAAAAAGCGCAAATTAGCTAGCGAAAGCGGTGAAAGCAACGACAGTGGCTGCAGTTCCAATAGGCCAAACACTCCTGTTGAAACGATCAAGCGGGTACGGCTTTCCTGGTGGATTGAATGTTATTGACCAAGAAAACTCGAAAAAAGCATTAGATTGGCTTCTAGGATCCTCTTCTCCTCATGATATGCTCATATCGAAGTGGCAAGCAACCTTTGATCTTCGTACTGATGTTATCAAGGAATGTACATACTACTCTGTGTAAAAAGTATCGGGAATATGTCAATAAAAAGACCCGCGTAAAAGAGGTCGTTCTAATTTTTTTACTGCATGTTGGTAGCACTGTACTGATTTAGCGCGCAAAATTTGAGCGGGATCTGTCATTTAATTTGTTTTAAACTACACTTTTTGTTGGTCATAGTTTTGAGTCCTCGGCGATTTTTACAATGGAAAATATTGTTGAACAAAGATGTGATTCACCACATGATATTTCATGTGGTGAATCACTAAAAATGTTGCGAAATACCTACGGCGAATCGTGTATATCGAAAACAAGGGCTTATGAATGGTATAAGGCTTTTAAAGAAGGCCGAGAAGTAGTAGTAGACTTGCCTCGTTCTGGTAGACCTTCAACCGCTACGACCAAAGAAAACATCGACAGAATCAAGAAGCTAGTGCTCGAAAATCGACGTATGAGTCTGAGAGAGTTGGCTAGTGAGGTGAACATATCTTTTAAGTCCGTCCACAACATTCTCATTGACATTTTAGGCATGAAACGCGTCGCCGCTCGACTAGTTCCAAAAGAGCTCAATTTTGTTCAAAAAGCGCAGCGAAAGCATGTCGCTGAAGACATGGTTTCCCGAGCTTCTACGGATCCGACCTTTATGAAACGTATAATAACTGGCGACGAGACATGGGTTTATGAGTACGACATGCAAACAAGCCAACAGTCTTCAGAATGGCGTCTCGAAAACGAGCCGAAACCCAAAAAACCGCGGCAAAGTCGCTCCAAAATCAAGGTGATGCTGACAGTTTTTTTTGACTACCGTGGTGTGGTTCACTCCGAATTCCTTCCAGAGGGAGAAACAGTGAATAAAGAATATTATTTAGGCGTCATGAAGCGTTTGCGTGAGAGTATCCGCCGAAAACGTCCAGATTTGTGGCAACACAACTCATGGATGCTGCACCATGATAATGCACCATCACACACAGCCATTATAGTGAAAGAGTTTTTAGCGAAAAATTCAACAAAAGTTCTCGACCAAGCACCGTATTCACCTGATATGGCTCCGTCTGACTTTTTTTTATTTCCCAAGTTAAAATTACCACTTCGAGGAAAACGTTTTGAGTCGATAGAAGCCATAAAAGAAAATTCGCTGAATGAGCTAAAGGCCATACCGCAAATAGCCTATGAAAAATGTATGGAAGACTGGGTGAAGCGGTGGAGATGTTGTATTGCAAGCGATGGGGCCTACTTTGAAGGCGATAAAATAAATTTAGATGAATAATTTGTATTTTTTGTTTTATTGACAAATTCCCGATACTTAGTACACTGAATGTACATCGATTATTTTCAAAAATTTGCGGCACTCAAACTGCCGAACGGATATGAATTGGTGACTTTTAAAAATTTTATAAATCTTTTTTAATGATATGTACTTTTTTATTGTTCTTTGTTTAGTACTTAAACTAAACTGAAATTAAACTTAACTACTAAGTCTAAACTTAATTTAAGTAGGTACTTAACTAAATTAACAATAATGATAGGTAAAAAAAGTAAAACTAGTGATTTTGAGGCCGTGTATCCAAAAGCAAACCGCGAATTCGAAGAAAAGTTTCCCATAATTAAACAAAAGCTCCTGAAATTACTCGCCGAAAGGGCAGAATCCAACAAAGCAGAACAAACTACACTGGAGTTGCTGGAATTAGCTTCTGGTAATTTTTTTTTTTTTCTACCATCAAAAACATACATGTGAAAATGGTAGCCAAGTTCAATATTAAGAATATGCGAACTTCGCCGACAAAAGAATTGAGATCTAAATGGGTGCCAAGTTCTGTAGATAATCCTGAAATTTTAGTTTCAATATTTGTTTGGTACTATAACTTAAAAAGGTCATATTTTGAACACAAAGTTTTTACTTAAATATTAATCAAACTCAAGATTTGACTTGGCTAGTTTTCACATGTACATTGTTTATTGGTTATTTTATATCCGGTAGGTCAACTTTATGTTCAATAGATCGCAAAATAATGTAAATATACTGTCAGGTTGAGAAATCGGGTGTCTGTTGGATCGCCTAAATTTTTTTGACCTAATTTCATTTGGCCGAACCGTTTTGGCCTAACATGTTTAAGCACAATTATTGTTTCGCCTAACGTATGTTTTCGCACCATTATAGCTTGGCCTAATAATAAAAAATCCTAATTTTGAAATCTCTAATATTCAATGTCCTAAAATCTTTTGGCATACACATATATTGGCATACAAATCACACCTGGACGGAAACAGAAACGGGGCGGGCAGCGAGCGAAGCGAGCTGCGGGAATCGGCATAAAAACTAGAGGAGAGGTTAGGTTCAAAGGTTAGGGCGAAAGCGGAGCGAAGTGGAGAATAAATGCCAGGGCGGGTGCGAGCGAAGCGAGCACGGGAGTTCTTGGCACCCCGACATGGATAGGTTAGGTTAGGCGAGGGAACGGGCCTCCCCTTGTGAGGGGAGGCGGGGCGGGGGACGACCTGGAGCCGCTTATGCGTTCCCAGGCCCTCCCTACTGCCGAGGAAGGTCGCCGGGGGGTTTTAGTGGGTAGTCCCGCTCCTGTCATTGGAGCGGGGAGTCCCACATATCCCCGTCGCTGCCCCACAGCGGCGGGTCGAATGCGTAAAACGTATTTCCCCTCGAAAAAAAAAAAAAAGGTTAGGCGAGCGTAGCGAGCCCGGTTCGCCCGCCATACCCTTCGTGTTTGGTTGACATGTATGCACGCCTGCTTGCCAGCATGCATGTATGCTTGCTTGCGTGCTTGCTTGCGTGTCTGCTTGCCTGCATGCTTGCCTGCATGATACTTTCTATATGCTCGGGGGAGATCGTGGGATTCGTAAATTATACATTTTAAATAGTTGGGATTATGAGTTTTTGGCATTATGATTAATATGGCAAGTAAGTATTCGGCAAAAAAAATAGGCTAATTAATATTAGGGGAAAAGAAATTAGGACAAACGATAATTGTGCGAATCGTTTATCGGCCTATAGTTTGTGTGCCAATGACAATTAGGCGAAAAAAAGTTTAGGCATTCCAATATACAGGGCGTCCCAAAGTTATGGGACATGAAGGGGAAGTACCTTAAATATTGTAGATAGTGAATTTTGCTCAAAGAAGACTTTATGTTATTTTTAAAAGTTAGTAATTCTGCATTCATAGATTTTCTAAAAATTACTTGCTTCGGCTGGGAATCGAACCGACTTAAATGTGAAAAAAAAAACACCCTACTTTTATGATGCCAATCTTCGATTGGCATCATAAAAGTTGGCATAATTGGAATAGCTAAAAAATAATAACTCTGCCTAAGTAACATAGTATTTTAAAAGAAAGGAACAACATAAAATGATTGAGTCAAATTTCAAGAAAGTTATTTATTGCTAAAGTGATTTCTTCTTTTGGGGATACGTGAAAGATATGCTATACAAAAAGCGATACGAGAACGTAGGCGAGTTGCAAACAGAATTGTGCCATATCACATCGAGTGTTCACCATAAAATGATTAGAAAATCAACAGGCAGCGGGCTCATTAAAAGATTGGCGATTTGCGTAAGACAAGAGGGATCACATTTTGAGCATTTAATTAATTAATTTACAAAAAAATACCTACTTAATTGACTACGGCAGTTTCATGTATGTTTTTTATTTGATTAAAATGATTAATTTCACGTTGTTCCTTTCTTTTAAAATACTATGTTACTTAGGCAGAGTTATTATTTTTTAGCTATTCTTTCGATTGGCATCATAAAAGTAGGGTGTTTTTTTTTTCACATTTGAGTCGGTTCGATTCCCAGCCGAAGCAAATAATTTTTAGAAAATCTATGAATGCAGAATTACTAACTTTTAAAAATAACATAAAGTCTTCTTTGAGCAAAATTCACTATCTACGATATTTAAGGTACTTCCCCTTCATGTCCCATAACTTTGGGACGCCCTGTATACCCTGAGAAATCTTACTCTTCTTATTTGTGTCGTGATTGATATTTTATTTGATCATATTACCGTTTTTAAATGTGGCAACACTGCTTATAGTTGTTATTGGTCCATGTTTGTGATTGGTTGTTAAACCACCAATCAGAGTTGAATACCTTCATTGTGGTAAAAGTGGTGGGAAAATCTTGTGCACGGGAAAATACAGTCAGTTTTCGAGCAGTCTAGAGTCGTAGCTAGAAGCGGTAACACGTGTAACAGTGCTTTTGAGAATATTATTCTAAAATAAATAAGTGAGTACTATCTGGAGTTTTAATTTATAAAACTTCAGAAGTGGGATAGGACCTAAGGCTCACAAAAGAAGGTAAGTCAATATTACTCAGTATATTCCGATTTTCTAAAAAGTTTACAGTAGACCCAGTTTTATTTTACGAATTGAAAAGCAATTACGGTTGGATTTGCACTTGGTCAGGCAACTCCGGGACAGTGCAAATTCGATTATGTAGTTGGGTGGGATCAGAGGTGTGACTTATCTAAGATACAAGTATCTGAAATACAGATACAAGATGCAAGATACGTATTTTCATTTTGTATCTAAAATACTTTTTAAAAAATCATTTTGTATCTTGTATTTAAATATATTTTGTTTGGTATCTTAGTATTTTATAAATACTTTTTCTGATAAAATACTTTTAGTAATATATTAGTAGAAATATATAAAATAAATGCGTAAAATTGAGCATGTCATTATTAGTCCAACATCACATTGGTAGATGGCGACTCTTTCTTTGCACTGCACTGGCCTGTATCTATACAAGATGTGGCAAATGCACAAGTCGTGCGAGCCAAACAATTAAAAAAAAAAAACTGAAATGTAATTTCATTTGAGAAGATGACCGCCTTTTTGTATATATTACATTACATTAAGTTATTTACGAATAATTCGTAAATAACTTAATGTTAAGTTATTTACATACGTAAATAACATTAAGTTATTTACGAATAAATCGTGTTATGTTATGTAACGTGTGTGTTATGTTATCGTGTTATGCTCGTGTTATGTCAATTAAGAAAAATAAACTTAGAATTCATTAAAATAAAATCTTGTTTTCTTACAAAAGTATTTGTATCAAGAAGTATTTAGAAGATACGTATTTGGTATTTAGTATTTCAGATACTATTCTCGAAAGTATTTTGTATCTGGTATCTGAAATACTTTATTTAAAAGTATCTTGCATTTTGTATTGCAGATACTTTGTACAGGGTATTTTGTACATCTCTGGGTGGGATAATAAAACCTCTCCACTATTTAATTGCTAATCGCTTATTAATGATTATGCCAAGCATGAAATATCGGAATGACATTTGGTCAGGGCTACACCTTGATAGTGTTATTCTGGTATAGTGATGCTGGGTTATCGTTTGGACCATTTGGTTAGGGCTACTCCCTGACAATGCTGTTCTGCGATAACGCCTAGCGTATATTAACATGTGATATGGCAATGACTCAATTGAATTTTCATAGACTCACAAACTACCGCTGTAACAAGTAATGGATGTCGGGATGGCATTCGGTCAAGGCTACACCTTGACAATGTGATCCTGATAAAATGACGATTATGATTATCGTTTTGACCATTTGATCAGGCTACTCTTGATAATGTTGTCTTGCGATAACCTTATGCGTTATGATATGAACGTGTAGCGGTAAATTGTGTTTCTTTTTTTCAATTATTAATCAGACTAAGGATTGGAGAAAGGTTTTAAATTTGGTGATTTTCATCGGACTAATGTGGGTGTATGCATTTTTTTTTATATTTATTTTGATTTGCATATTCTTAGTATAAATAGGATCGACAAATTTTGTGAAGCTGGGTATTCGAGTGGCCCAGCGAGTCACTATTATAGATTTTAGGCGGCTATTGTGTGCCGAGTGGCCCAGTGAGTCACTATTTTAGATTTTAGGCGGCTATTGTGTGCCGAGTGGCCCAGTGAGTCACTATTATAGATTTTAGGCGGCTATTGTGTGCCGAGTGGCCCAGTGAGTCACTATTATAGATTTTAGGCGGCTATTGTGTGCCGAGTGCCCAGTGAGTCACTATTTTAGATTTTAGGCAGATATTGTGTGCCGAGTGACCCAGTGAGTCGCTATTTTAGATTTTAGGCGGCTATTGTGTGCCGAGTGACCCAGTGAGTTACTAATTTAGATTTTAGGCGGCTATTGTGCGCCGAGTGGCCCAGTGAGTCACTATTTTAGATTTTTAGCGGCTACTGTGTGCCGAGTGACCCAGTGAGTCACTATTTTAAATTTGAGGCGGCTATTGTGAGCCGGATGACCTCGTGTGTCGCCATCTTGGATTTATGACGGCTATTGTGTGCCGAGTGTCTCAGTGTTGGATATTAAATGACTATTATGTAGTGGTTCAGTGTGATTTAGTCGGACTACTTTGTCTGAAAATAAAACAATCCATTTCATTAATACTTTAGTTTACTTTGAGATATCAAGTTGTTAAAATATTTTCTTTTTTTTTTTAATGGGTTCGAGGTTATGGAGAGTCCTGGAGAGGAGCGACAAGGGTGGCGATCCCGCCAGCGTAAGCGAAGGAGACCTCCTTCTCCCTCTCCAATTCCATCAAGGCGACCATTCAAGACCAAGAGACATTCATCAACTACGCCTT
Organism: Oegoconia quadripuncta; assembly: GCA_949316235.1. NCBI lineage: Eukaryota > Metazoa > Arthropoda > Insecta > Lepidoptera > Autostichidae > Oegoconia > Oegoconia quadripuncta. Next base: position 5,578,252 of record OX438750.1, on the reverse strand, counting down.
GGGCTATTGAAGAGGTCAGTGACAGACGTTCAGTTACGCCATTAGTAACCAGTCGATCAATTATAACACCAACTCGAGGTCGTTCACCTGAGTGCGGCACTGAACGACAACCACAATTTAGCTCTGATGAAGTCATGAAGTTGTTAATTGGTGTTCAAAGTGGAAAAGACAAAGCTCGCCAGCTAAATAGTAACCACCTCAGCAACGTAATACCGGAGTTCGATCCTGTCAGTAAAACTCAAAGCATAGATTCTTGGATCAATAAAGTTAATGAGTGCGCTAGCATTTACGAGTGGGACCAGAGGCAGACCATACATTTTGCTTTGCAGAAGCTATCTGGATTGGCGAAAAAGTGGTTTGAGGCTTTGCCATCTGTGGTTTTTACTTGGGATGAATGGCAAGCCAAACTTAAAAAGGCATTTCCAAACGAGCAAAATTATGGTCGGCTTCTGGAAGAGATGCTTGCTAGGACTACTCGCTACAATGAATGTATGCGCGAGTACTTTTACGATAAACTTACGTTGTTGAATAGATGTAGCATTTACGGTACAAAGGCCGTGGACTGCGTAATTTACGGTGTCACCGATAATTCCATTAGGAACGGTGCTCGAGCCCTAAATTGTAGGGAACCCGAAGAACTTTTGAATTATCTCAACTCTCAAAAACCCGCAGAGATATCTCTGGTTAGGAAGCGAACGGATAGCATGATCGGCCAACGCTATTTGAACCAAACTATCTCTAATTCAAGTGCAGGGTCAGTTGTTTGCTATAATTGTCAGTCTAAAGGACACACGTTTTATAAATGTCCTAAACCCGTGATTAGGTGTCAAAAATGCAAAAGGGTCGGACATGACACTGTTACTTGCCAATTAGAACCTTTAAAACCTAAGTCGGAAAACAAACCCACCAATAATGAAGAGCGTAAAACGTTAACTATTTCTACGACAAATAATGGTAATGACAAATTTTTCAAGAAGGTTACTATTGGGAATCAAAATTTAATTGCATACGTAGATTTTGGGAGTGAGTGTAGTTTAATACGTGAAAGCGATGCTCTTGCATTAAAGCTTCCTAAGGTATTTAGTGGTTTACCTGCTATTAAAGGGTTTGGCAATTCAATGGTCAAGCCCTTGTATAAAAGTATCGTAACTGCGCAAATTGACGATATTGAGACAGATATTGAAGTTCTTATTGTTAATGACGAATTTTTACAAACTTCGTTACTGGTGGGCCAAAACTTCACAGAATTACCATGTGTAACAGTCTTGAAGAATAGTAAAGAATTAACTTTCTATAAGAGCCCAGAAACTGAGGCTAACGATCGCAGCAAAGGTTTAAAATTGACGGTTTGTCAAAGGACTGAACTCTCGAATATCAATTTAGTTGAGGTTAATTCAGATAATTTGTTTACTGGAAACGTCTATGTCGAGGGCTATAGTAGCGGTGAACCTGAAAAGGAATTCCATCTCCACCAGGGAGTAGGTATATAACATAACCGACGGCAAAGGTCACGTTGTAGTTACCAAATTGACTAATGCAAGTTACAGCCTGCAACCTCAAACTTTGATTTGTAGGGCATTCCCTATAGTCGAACGTGAAATTTTCCGCGTGAATAGGATTGCAAAAGATATGTCTACATCAAAAGCCATTGAAAGGTCTGATATTAAAGTTAGCAGTCATATTAATGAAGAAACTCTGAACAAATTACATGATCTTTTACAATCCTATCGGGATTGTATTGCAATTGATCTCAGCGAAATCGGTTGTGCTAAAGATGTCGAGATGAGAATTGATCTAAATGATGATAGGCCTGTAGTTTATCGCCCTTACCGGCTCTCACAGTCAGAAAAGGAGCAAGTTCGCATTATCATTAATGAATTAATCTCAAATGATATTATCGAGGAATCCGACTCTGACTTTGCGAGTCCCATTCTGATGGTAAAAAAGAAGACAGGGGAAACACGATTATGTATCGATTTCAGAGCGCTAAATTATAAAACAAAAAGGGACTGTTTTCCTCTGCCTTTAATCGATGACCAATTGTCAAATCTTAGTGGGAATCTATACTTTACCACCCTGGACCTGGCATCTGGCTACTATCAGGTTCCTGTGGCAAAAGAGTGTCGTCGTTATACAGGGTTTGTTACGCCAGACGGTCATTATCAATTTAAAAGGATGCCGTTTGGCTTGGCAAACGCCCCAGCCGTTTTTCAGCGATTAATAAACCGCATGCTTGGGTCTAAACGTTTTCATTCTGCCCTTGCATATTTGGACGACATTCTTGTGCCATCAGCGGACTTGGACCAGGGATTCAAAAGATTGGAAGAAGTTCTCGTACTACTACGTGAAAATGGCCTCACGTTAAAGCTATCAAAATGTAAATTTTTCGACAACGTTATAAATTATCTTGGTTACGAAATTTCTGTCGATGGCATAAGACCAAATGAGCAGAAAATCATGGCTGTGAGAAATTTTCCGGTCCCTAAGAACGTTCATGAAGTCCGTCAGTTTTTAGGCCTAGCCAGCTACTTTCGGAGATTTATTAGGAGCTTCGGCGAGATTGCTAGGCCTCTCACAAATTTATTGAAAAAGGACATTTCTTTTAAATTCAATGATGCAGAGTTGCAATCGTTCAGTTCCCTGAAAGAAAAATTGGTAGAACGTCCGATACTATCCCTTTATGATCCTAAACTCACGACTGAACTCCATACCGATGCAAGTGCACTCGGTATTGGCGGAATACTTTTGCAATGGCAAAGTAGCCCCACAGTCTTAAAGCCGGTAGCTTACTTTAGTAGACAAACCACGCCCGAAGAGCGTCATCTACACTCTTACGAACTTGAGACTTTGGCGATAGTCTGCTCATTGAAAAAGTTTCGAGTCTATTTGTTGGGCATAGATTTCAAGGTAGTTACCGACTGTAACGCAATACGTACAACGCTTACCAAACGTGATTTAGTTCCACGCATAGCTAGGTGGTGGTTACAAATCAGTGAATTTACGTTTAGTATAGAGTATCGACCGGGCACACAGATGAGCCACGTAGACGCGCTAAGTCGCAATACGCAGCTGTCAGATTCCTCTGATGACTCTATTGCCATGGTTTACAATATTCAAACTGACCACTGGTTGTTATCGCTACAAATGGCAGACCCTGAAATATCCCGTATTATGAAGATACTTAAACCCGAAAACACTGAAGAATCAAAGGATATCAAACGGAACTACTGTATCAAAGACAGTAAAGTTTATCGTAAAGTAGATGCCAAACTTTATCTAGTAGTGCCACGAAGTGCAAGGTTTCAAATTTGCAGATCTAACCATGACGAATTAGGTCATTTAGGAATAACGAAAACTGTTGAGAATTCGAAATCAATTCTGGTTCCCTAAGTTACGTCGCTTTGTGCAAAAATATGTTGAGTCGTGTATCGAATGCGCCTACAACAAAGATAGTATAAATAAAAAGAAGTCTGGACATTTACACCCAATCAAAAAGATAGACGTACCATTCCATACACTTCATATTGACCACCTTGGTCCATTTGTCCGCAGCAAATCTGGAAACGCCTATATTTTAACTGTTGTAGACGGATTCACAAAATATATGTTTGGCAAAGCCGTGAGGGACACAAAGACTAAATCTACCATAAAAGTATTGAATCAAATATTTTACGATTTCGGTTTGCCATCAAGAATAATTTCTGATCGGGGAACTTCATTTACATCTACTGCATTTGAAAGTTTTTGTGTTCATCACGGAATTAAGCACATATTAAATGCTGTTGCGTGTCCCAGAGCAAATGGCCAAGCCGAGCGTTATAACCAGACTATTTTAAAAGCTATGGCAAAGTACAACCTCGGCAAGGACGAAAGTGCTTGGGACACGTATCTAGGTAAGATACAATGGAGCATTAATAACACCATCCATGCTTCAACAAAAAAAACTGCATCGGAAGCTCTGTTCGGCATGAAATTTCGGGATGCTCTTTCCAATAAACTCGATATTGAGGTGGAGCATCCCGGTAATGTTAATGATATTCGCGATGAAATAAATAAAAATATTCAGGTCAATCAAGAAAAACAGAAACTAGCTTATGATGCTGGACGAGCTCCCGCTACCGTTTATAAAGAAGGTGATCTCGTAAAATTAACTAGGACTAACTTTTACAACCAGGGTAATAGTACAAAGTTAATGTCGAAATTTATCGGTCCTTATAAGGTTGTTCAAACACTCGGAAGTGATAGATATAAAATTGCAGATGTCCCAGGTTTTCGTCAAAAGAAACGACTGTTTGAAAGCGTGGTCGCAGCAGATCGAATGAGACCATGGATAAATATTGGTCCTGGTCTAGATAAAGGTTTGCATGATGATAGCTCTTCAAATTCAAGCAGCGAAGATGAGCTACCTTTATCGGAACTGCGAAAACGCTCTCAAAATGAGAAAAATGATGAATCTCATAATTAGCTACGTAAGCAATAAATTTGTAATAGTATAAGTGTATATAACACAAAATGCATGATTTAGATATTTTTGATTATGTGTAATCATTAATAAGATGCCGAATGTCGTGATCGATAACTCTTTTTTTCGTGAATTGTTAAAAATTTGTAGTTATTAGATTATATAAATAAATATTTGTATAAATTATATCTGATTGCAATTAAACATTGTGTAATAAATAATTTATTGTACAAAACTGTAAGAAAACAGACTGTTTGTGCGTTTGTGCACCAGGAGGTTGCACAAAATAGGATGGCCGAATGTCGTGATTGATATTTTATTTGATCATATTACCGTTTTTAAATGTGGCAACACTGCTTATAGTTGTTATTGGTCCATGTTTGTGATTGGTTGTTAAACCACCAATCAGAGTTGAATACCTTCATTGTGGTAAAAGTGGTGGGAAAATCTTGTGCACGGGAAAATACAGTCAGTTTTCGAGCAGTCTAGAGTCGTAGCTAGAAGCGGTAACACGTGTAACAGTGCTTTTGAGAATATTATTCTAAAATAAATAAGTGAGTACTATCTGGAGTTTTAATTTATAAAATTTGGTTTGTTCATAAAAACTAGCCAAGTCAAATCATCAGTTGAATTAGCTTCAGCTTGGTTTAGTAAAAATTTTGTGTTAAAAATATGTAAATATACTGTCAGGTTGAGAAATCTTACTCTTCTTATGTGGTTTGTTTATAAAAACTAGCCAAGTCAAATCATCAGTTGAATTAGCTTCAGCTTGGTTTAGTAATAAATTTATTTTAAAAATATTTAAGTTATAGTAGCAAACAAATATTGAAAATTTCAGGATAGGTAGAATCACTAATGTAGGTTAGGTAACTAGAAAGCGGTGGTGGAACATAGTACAAAAACGTGGGTCTCACAAAGTAGACCCGGGTTATTATACCAATCGACTAGCCAAATTAATATAGTCTTATGTGTTTCTTATCTAGTTGGTGAAGAACAAGCAAATGTAGCCGCGTTGCTGGGCATCGTTACCCTACTCCGACAGATGCCCATCATAGCTGTCCCGAAAAAGAAAGTATGGAGGTTGTCAAGAGATGAAACAAAGAACGGTTTCCTGCCACGCGTTGCAACCGCATCTGAAATCGGAACATATTGCATCCAAAGAGAGATGCTCTACCTTGAAAAAGGTATTCCAAACCAGCCATTTATCCTAGCGGTGGGGCTAACCTGGAAAACAGTACAACAATATGAGATTGTAATCACTGCAGAAATACGATACCAAATACCTACAATTTGTGCGGCTATAAAGCACATATACAATATATACTGGGCCTTGGACTGTGCATACCCCAAGGTAGCCACACCGTGTTGGATGTTGATCCAACTCGCTATTTTTAAAATGACTTCAAAGTATGACGTCGAAGGAGTCCCTTTGAGAGAACTTATGTCCCGATTGAATGCTGTGGAATAAAATAATTTTGTCAACAAAATACTGTTCAAAAGCAAGATGATTATTTGCGCGGTTTGCAACAGTCGTTTTCCCACTTTTAAACGGTTGAAATCCCATATGGATTTTTTTCATAAAGAGGTGATTACTTTTTCTTGTTCAAGTATAAACTGTTTCAGGACTTATCACATTTTTAGTTCATATCGAAGGCACTACCTGACATGCCATCACTTAGCTCTGACTAATACAGTAAAAAATGAAGAAAAAATAGAAGGCAATACAACTAATAGTAATGAAGAAAGTTTAGACGATATTATAAACGTTAATGAAGACATTTTAGACAACCCAATAAATATGATGAATGTGATTTTACGAAATAACTCTTCCATTCCTATTGACGTGAGTTTGGCTCAGTTAATGTCATCTCTTTATGCTAATCCTCAGGTACCACAAAATGTTGCTGATACTGTTTTTGATGGTATAAAAAGAATTTTCGATAATTCTGTTCTTCCTCTTTTAGGGCAGAATAGCAATGATGCCAGTGATACAATAGTAAGAAACATTGATTCTTCTTTATCGAATTTGGGCAGCTATCACTTAAGACTTAAATATTTTAAAGGTCATGGGTCCTACATCGAACCTATTTCATACACAGTAGGGCGTAGATATGATTTTGTAAGAAGTGGCGGCCTTAGGTTATACAAAGCTGTTGCATCTAAGGCTCACTTCATCCCTCTGAGAAAAGTTTTGGAGAAATTCTTTTTGTTGCCAGATATATTACGCGAAACATTGCAACATATGAATGATCTAGACGAGCGCTACACCAAGATAAATTGGTAATGCCCATTTTCTTACAAATCGATGATTTTGAACCACTGAATGCTTTGGGTAGTCATAGTTCTATTCACAAACTAGGCGCTGCATATGTTTCACTGCCTTGTTTACCAAAACAGTATCAGTCTCAGCTGACGAGTATATTTTTGGCATTGTTATACCACTCTTCAGATCGAGTGGAATTCGGGAACAGAGTAATATTTCAACCTTTAATTGACGAATTGAATTTTTTGAGCAAACAAGGGATTTTGTTTAACTTTCCAGACTTTAAAGGGACAATTTATTTTGAGTTGGGTCTTATTCTTGGCGATAACTTAGGTCTTCACAGTATCACTGGATTTGCCGAAAGCTTCTCTTGTAATTTTCCATGCAGAAATTGCAAAGTTAACAAAGACGAGCTGTCAGTAATGTTTCAGGAGGATAGGTCAATATTGAGAAACATGGAAAATTACAGAGAAGACTTGAGAATAAATAACGTTTCACTTACTGGAATAAAAGAAGAATGCATATGGTTGCGTGTTGAAAACTTTGAACTATTTTCACAAGTTGGTGTAGATGTAATGCATGACTTAAATGAAGGCGTAATCAAATACATAATGTGTGAAATTATTGTTGGTTTCATAGACAAAGCTAAGTACTTTTCCATACAACTTGTTAATAATAAACTTGCATCATTTGACTTTGGTCCTGATAAAGCAGACGTTCCGGTATCGCTGTCCATAGAACATTTACGGAAGGGGAATTTGCGGTTAAGCTCTTCAGAAGTGAACACTTTGTGCAGATATTTTGGTATCATGTTTGGTGATCTAGTTCCTCGATGTGATAAATATTGGGCACTTTATGTTCAACTTATGCTTTTATTAGATGTTGTTATGTGAATTTGATCCATTTCTTGCAGATCACTTAAAAAAATTTGGGAATCCTGGAAAGGGTAACATTTCTTATTTATCAGCAAATATCTGTAATGAGTTTATTGAAGTAATGGGAAAACAGGTTCTAAAAAAATTATAAATGAAGTTAAATCAGCAAAATATTTTTCCATAAGCGTTGACAGTACGCCCGATCTGTCTCATATTGACCAGCTAACTTTCATCATTCGATACGTAAAAGACTGTGTTCCTGTTGAAAGGTTTTTGAAATTTATACCTATTAAAGAGCATAAATCTAAGTATTTAGCGGAGACCATCTTAAATTTTTTAGAGATACATGATATTCCCATAAAAGATTGCAGAGGACAAAGCTACGACAATGCTTCAAATATGTCGGGAAAGTATAGTGGTCTACAAACAAGAATCAAGGAAAAATGTGAATTTGCCACCTTTATACCATGTGCAGGACATTCACTAAACTTGGTAGGTGTCCATGCTGCTAAGTGTGTACCGGAGGCATCACAGTTTTTTGAAATAGTTCAGAAAGTGTACAACTTTTTTTCGGGCTCTACCCACAGATGGAATATATTAACAGAACATTTAGGTTCAAAAAAAGTTGTTAAGAGTCTTTCACAAACCAGATGGTCAGCCCGAGCTGATGCAGTAAGTGCTTTGCATGGGGGTTATAAAAGAATATTAGAAGCTTTAATCACCATCGCAAACGATACTGAACAGGCACGAGAAACAAGAGACGAAGCCCTTAGTCTGTCTAGAAAAATGGGAAATCTAGAATTTATTATACTGACGGAAATCTGGAGCACTATATTGGAAAGAATAGACAAAACAAGTAATTATCTTCAGAAAGAAACAATAACACTGGACGTTGCAACCAATTTGTTGACTTCACTTTATGATTTTATTACTAACCTCAGGGATAAATTTGATAAATTCGAATCATCTGCCAAAGAAAATAACCCAGAATCTGACTACAAGGATCTATCTCAAAGAACAAGACGTAGAAGCTCACAGCTGGAATTTTTTGATGGCTCTGCGCCATCAGTCCAATTGAATGGAAAAGAGCGATTCAACGTAGAAACCTTTCTCCCAATAATCGATACCTTGAGTGTTCATCTAAAACAGCGACAAAGTTCATATGAGACCGTCAGTCAACGTTTTAGTTTATTTTTTCACTTAAAAACTCTGAATTCCGAAGAGATACGACAAGGATGCAAAGAATTTTCTCAAATCTATCACGAAGATGTAAATGAAAAAGAGTTAGAAATAGAATGTCAACATTTAAAAGAATACTTAAAAAATGTTCAAGAGTGAAAATGAAGCATCTAACAGTGTACAGGAAGTATATAATCTATTAAAGCAAAACAAAATTGAAGACACATTTCCTAACGTAGAAATTGCATTGAGAATATTTTTAAGTATGATGGTAACTAACTGCAGCGGAGAACGCTCCTTCTCCAAATTGAAACGAATAAAAAATGAATTAAGAAGTACAATGCTTCAAGAGAGATTAACTAGTTTGTCGCTGATGTCCATAGAATGTGATATTCTCAATACCATAGATTTTGAAGATGTGATTAACGATTTTGCTCATCTTAAATCTAGAAGGGTACCTTTGCAATCAACATAGAATTAATCTAAGGATTTTAAGTTAAGCGAGTTACTTTTGTAGATTATTTTTTATATTTCCTATTTTTTTATAGTTAGTAACTAAATAACAATAAATTTAGAACCTTGTTTGTCTTTCTTTATCTATTGTAACTAAATAGTGTTTTCTCAAGGTCATAGGGGCCCCATGATCCTAATGTGCCCAGGGCCTCAAATAGTTTAAAGACGGCATTGTCCAAGGTGTAACAGCAGACATTTTAAAAGTGGTTAAATATTTTCGAAAACACATCTACCAACATGTTGGTACAGGGAAGCTATTGGAAAGAAGTTAGTGCTGCCGGCTCTGGTGCGCTGGAACACTGTAAGGAATTCTCTGCGCTCCTATCTTGATAACAGGGGTATAATTGTGCAGATTTGTATGCGACACAAAAGTGATATTGAATAAGATATATTTAACATTGTAAATGACATACAAATCACCAATAATGCCATGGATCTGCTTTCAAGGTTAGATCCCATTGCTCGAGCATTAGACAGGGCTCAAAGAGACGCAACCACTATTGCTGTGGCTGTAGAAATATGGCATAGATTAAATCAAGACCTTGCTGATCAGCCAAGCTGTGTGAGAGATGCTTTTGACCGTCGACGTGATTTGGCTCTTGGACCACCTCATTTCTTAGCTAATATCTTAGATCATAGATTTGGTCGGCAAAATTTAACCAATTTTCAGAGAAATAAAGCTTTTACAGAACTGGCTCCTTTTTATATGCCCATGGTTACCAATATTATGACAAAATCTGCTATATTTCCATCTTACCTCTTTGAGACTTACAGCAGTGGCATCAACAGCTGGCTTAGAAAGGATTTTCAGCAGATTTGGACTTATACATTCAAAATTAAGAAATCGCCTAGGAGTGGATAAAGCACACAAATTAGTCTCAATTTTTAAAATTTCAAACAAGACAGACCTGAAGTCTATAGACCTAAAATGGATCTGGGAAAAGGAAAATGAAGAAATCCAAGAAGAAGAGGAAGAAGAAACTAACACAAATAGATGAAGCTGGTCCCAGCGGCTATATTAGGAGGGATACATTGTACTCGGAGAATATTTCTGTGGACTCTGACAGCGACGAAGACATGCCACTAGCTGCATATCGCTCAGGAAATTGTTAATTTATTTTAAAGGACTTGTCCCAGATTGGGCCTTTAATATATATTAATTCCGACAGGGTTAAGTTATATATATCTGGATAGGTATTTGAATATCCAGCTGTTATATACAAATTGTACAATTTTAGAAACCTCCGTTTTCGAGAAAATGTATTTTTTAGTTTCATAACAATTTACTTTAAAACGAACACTCCTGCCTATAGAAAGAATGAAGCCTCTTGCAATTCATTCCTTGAAACGAACATTCCGTCGTTAATTAAAACAATATCCACCCACTGTCAAACAAATGTCATTGTCAAACTGGTAACGTCGGTCAATGTTCGGTTTATAGCAATTCTTTCTTAGAATTTGATGGAATTTAAGTTCTTGGAGTATTTTTCTGTGTATTCTACCGAAGCTTATCTGATGATGATGATGCTTCCGACCGATTTCGGCCATGACGAACACTTAAACTCCTAATCGGTTTGGCGCTGGATATAAAGCTTTTATTTATAATTCGGTCGCAGTGTAGCCTTTCTATTGCTTTCTGTCAAGTCATAGATACATACATTTTAAAAATATGTCGTGATACCTCGGTAATAAATATGACTATGTATGACATCTCGAATGAAGTCATTTATTTTTAACATGTAGTAGCGTTTTCTGTCTACGATTTAAGAATACAAGAAATGGTTCTCCATAGACATATTTTACGTGTGAAATACCTACATCCGAAAAGCGCCCCACTGATGATTGTTGATTGTGACGCATTGATGTGTAGGTAGATGTGATCACTAAGCGTATAACTATAGCTACGATATATCCACTTTGTATGTGTGAAGGATTGTACAGTTTAGTAAGGGTATATGTAAACTCCTTTTTTCGACGTCATTTAAAAAGTGCGCCCTGAACGATATATCCAATTATTAACCTCGGTGGTGTTACATACATTTGTAATCTTACTTTGCTCCTACCAAACTAACAAACAGAGTCTAGAGACAGAGTGAATGAATGTTCAGTCTGCTAGAAACAAACAATAAGAGCAAGACTACTGAACCTACCAACATCCACTTTATTGGATCTAGTACATTTTTACTAAATTCACAACAGCTAAACATCTTTATGAACTTACTGCTTCAAGAATGAAGAATTGAATTAGAGAAGTTATTGAGCTGGAATGTGCATAATTTAAATTGTATAAAATAATAATAAAGTAGTATAATAAATAAAACACATTTTTGACTAAAATATATTATTATTTTTCCTCATTTTCTATGTTTTCTCTCGCTAGTACATAGTCCAACTGAGTAGTCATATCATTTCTGAGCCCATCCAAGGTACCAGGTAATTGTCATCACATGAGCACAGCTCCCTTGCCAATAATACAACTACAATAATACAACTACAATAATAGCAACAAATTCGGTGTTGCCAATTAGTTCCTGTTACTTTTAAACAAGATGTCCTTAACTGTAATAAATCTTGTTGCTTTGGTGACGCAACCTAATTCTTCCTCTAATTAAAGCTGTGTCTTGTGATGTGTTTAACCTGGTAAATGCCTTCTTCTTCAATGTAAGAGCTATGCTCTTGTCGGTGGAGTGACCTAAACTGAACAACTATTCTTTTTTATTCTTGTTTTGTTTCTATTCTTGTTTTCTTGATTTTGTCTGTCTGAACTGGAAACAGTACGTTCGGCTACAGAGGTAGAGCCATTTGCCAAGGATTGGTCTTGGATTGCGAGATCTTCATGAGGTAAAGCACGAGATTGTCTGCCTGTGCTACTAGACATTGACAAGCCACAACAGACACAAACTGATTGATGACCCAGTTGCTGTTCACCTGTTGTGCCCTTAGTCCTATTATTTATTTCTCTTAATAAAAGATTGAAACATTCCCGGCAAACATGGTCTTCGTTTGTCACCTAAAAGCAAAAGATTTTTTAAATACCAACAAAATGTCACATAATAAATATAGTTTCACTATATTGGCACTGTGGACAATGATTGAGGCTTGGTTACATGGAGCATGTGCAGAGTCCAACACTGATTCCCCAGGCTGTCAGATTTTATTTATAAGGCTGCCACTACAATATTACCTGCATATCTTTTACTTACAATGTTGTACAAACCTTTACTTGTACATCATACATACATTCACGACCTTGGTTGGACCTCATCTTCACTTAACATCAGGTGTGATTGAGGTCAAGTACCAACTCGTTATGCATAAAAAAAAGGTAGCTATTTGCAAATCTAATCTTCGACCTCATCTTCACTTAACATCAGGTGTGATTGAGGTCAAGTAACAACCCGTCGTGCATAACAAAAAAAAATTATACTAACCTACTTTGTTTAGTGTATGATTATTTATGAGGCAAATGTACTTATATATAAATATATTAATACTTACATTCAAGAGTAGGTATAGATCCAGCCGCCGATGTCCAAATCCCGTGCAACATGAAATAACCGTTGTAGAAATTCAGAAATCCGTATATCACCGGTCCAAATCAGGTGCAATCAAAAAATTCTTGTAATAAAGTCAAGTCATCAGTTGTTATAAAGGCAATTCAATTCTTTAGTTTTTGGCAAGCAAATTATAAAACCAAAAGAATCCGAGAAAGTACAAGTTGAACACCACACAACACGGACGCTTAAAAAAATCAACAACCAACAACAAGAGCAATAGGGTTGTTCGATCTGAGGTTGGCTAATCGATCATTTCTGAATGATCGGTACTCGATCCTGTCACTCAATCCGAAAATATAACCAAATCGCATTAACAGGCTGGTCACTCAACAACAGACTTTACGGTGTATAACGGTAAACAATGCTGGTTCTTGTTTATGCATTTATTATAACATAATTATGCATTTGTGATTTTTTATAATATTTATGGATTTTTGTGCCAATCATAGTACGTACCTAATTCAATTGTAATTTCAAGTAATTTTTGTTTCCTTGTTTTTTACTGTATTTTCTTTTATGCCAAAATGATCTCAAATCTTTCAAAAATATTTCAAAATCTTGTTCACTGTGTTTGGGATATGTCTGACCAACCCATTTGGGATAAAGATCGTGACTTTATCAAACACATAATATACAGAAATAAATAACTTACTGTCTTTTATATTTTTCACTATAATTGGTTTGATCATAATCTATTTACGTATATATCCTATCCTATCCTTGTGTATGATTGCATACAAATCTATCAAATAAAAAAGATAAAGACAAAAATTATTTTATATATAACTGTTAAGAGGTTGTTTAAAACAATTTTTGCTAGAAACCGTCATAATAAAAAAAAAATATTTCGGTGACTTATAATTCTATCTTTTAGTGCTCGATTTGATGTAGAATTTATACTTCAGTCCTACATTGAAATGGGTTATAATATTTTCCTTAATAATCGTTTTAATTTTTTTTTTGTTTTAATAATCGATTTGCTTTATTGATCGTCGTGATCGATTTTTTGTGGAGTAAATAGTCGCCAGTGTTGCCAATGGCATCGCAAAATAATTCCACCATAGTTATTTCATTAATTTATTTTATAAAAACGGAGGTGTGCAAAATTCATATTAAAGCGGTTTTACGATCTACATTTTTGTACCTTTAATATCAGTGTAGTACCAACCCGGTCGGAATTTACTCGGAACAAAAAACCACCCTCCATATAAAACGCGGACAAGTCCTTTATACACCTCTTGTTACCTTACGAGTTAAGGATTTAGAATTTTAGAATATATAACAAGTTAGGAATAAAAAAAAAACAAATGTCTAAGACTGTATTTATAGACTGAAACCAATTTAAAAGAAAGTGATCTCAGTTAATTAGACTAATAAAAGATTTTTTAATTAATAGTCACTGAATAATTTTTATAAATACGAGCTGTGATTATTAAGGCCGTTTTGTAAACTTTTTCATATATTAAGAATTATTAAGTTGTAAGTATTAAGTATTCGTTTTAGATTATGTAGGAATAATTACCTAACTAAGAAGAAGACTAATAGCGTAATTTAGACTTGATTTTTAATCTCGTTATTTTATTTTAAATTTATACTGTTCTTGTTACCTTACGAGTTAAGGATTTACTGTCGCACTCAGAGACGTCAATCTAATTTTAATGTCAATTAACGTTCAATAATAAACAGAGACTGCAATAGATTTAATTATCTTTAAAATTAATTTGCGTCTCTGAGTATGGCAGTTAGAATATATTTATAGACTGAAAGGAGAAGTAACCAATTGAAAACAAATAGCGATCTCAGTTAATTAGACTAATAAAAGAGTTTTTAATTAATAGTTAAGTACTAAATAATTTATAAACGAGCTGTGATTATTAAGGATGTTTTGTTATTTTTTTTATGAGAAGATAATTATTAAGTTGTATTTGTTTCAGATTATTATCTAATTAAGAAGAAGACTAATAGCCTAACACAGACTTGATTTTTTATCTTCCGCTTGCCAGTTAGGTAAGGAATCACAATTTTGTAATAGTCTAAATACGAATTAGTAAACCAATCCAAATATTGTGATTATAATAAATAATTTAGAGTCAATTACTTGTTTTTAATCACAATTTTGTAATAGTCTAAATACGAATTAGTAAACCAATCCAAATATTGTGATTATAATAAATAATTTAGAGTCAATTACTTGTTTTTATTAAAATATTCCCTAATTTAACCACAAACGCGGTCACACCGGTCAGTGCCACCGCTGCCAGCTCTATGGCCACGCAGCGGCAAACTGTTCCGCCAACCCTAGATGCGTAAAGTGCCTAGAGCCACATAGCACAAAAGAGTGCACACGCACACGTGACGATGAGACTCCTCCATCGTGCGTGCTGTGGACAATCCGGCCATACGGCTAACTACCGCGGTTGCCCGCGTGCTCCCCGCCCCCGCCCCACTCAAAAGGCTCCTAAAGCCTCCACCCAAACAGGTCACAAACCATCACCACCCCCGGTGACAGTCTCTCACTTCCCACCCCTTAAGACCCCTCAGGTCTCAAACCCCTGGGGTCCTAAAACCCCAGCCCCCCAGTCGTCCGCCCTCAGGCACCTCCAGCCACCCCACGCAATAACCAACCAAAGCCTCATCCAGGTGGCAGTATGCCCTCCCTGGCTGAGGACATGCAGACTGTCTACGCTGCAATCAGCGGTATTGATATCGGAGAGATATCAATACTCGCCCGCAAGCTGCGCGCTTCTCGCACAGCCCAAGAACGTCTTCTTGCTCTAGTCGAGCATCATCACCTACTAAACTCCATTTAAGTACAAATGTCCCAAAACATAAACACCCCCTTAGGTACCGGTCGGACCAAACCAAGAGGCGTCTCTCTCATCTCCTACAATTCGCGCAGTCTGCGCACAAAGTCAACGAACTAAAAGAGTTCGTGCGCAGTAGAGAAGTAGACCTTTTATTAATACAGGAGTCATGGCTCAAAGCCACTGACCGTAAAGGCTTATCCATCCCCAAATATACCCTAATACGAAATGACAGACTCGACGGACATGGCGGAACAGCCATTTACTATAAAAGATCTCTCCACTGTTCTCCCATCACCACCCCCCCTCACTAATATGGAAGCCTCTATCTGCAGGCTTGCTATGACAGGCCATCAATCCATTATTATAGCGTCCATCTATATTCCTAGTGGTACTCCACCCCTAAAAAGTAACTTTGAAGCTATCCTCCTACTGGGCAACTCGGTTATTATGTTCGGAGACTTTAACTCCAAACATACTAGCTGGACTTGCCTTACTACCAATGCAAGCGGCACTAAGCTGCTCAGCATCACCCAATCTCTAAATATAGACGTTATATGTCCATATTGGCCCACCCACTACCCCGATAACACAAACCACTCGCCAGACATTCTCGATTTCGCTCTTTTAAAAAACATTTTCCTAAATCTAAATACGATCGAACCTCTCGACGACCTAGGATCAGACCACCGCCCAGTCTCACTGATACTGGGGCCCCGAACCCTCCTCCCGCCACCCCCACAACCTTCACCCACTGGGATGGTTTCAAAACATTCCTCACCGCAGCTATCGACTCTCCAGACTCACCGTATGTCCTTTCATCATCATCATCATCATCTCATCATCTCGATAGCACAGAAAATATAGACAATGCGGTGAGCTCCCTCACCCAACTCATACAATCAGCGATTAAGGCCAACGAGCGTGTAGCTAAGGTCAAAGATCAAAAGCTCCCAATAGACGTCATTAACCTGATTAAATGTAAAAATGCAACCCTCCGCAGAGCTGCTCGCTATCCCACCCCCTCCCATAGGAAAGCGGCCAACCAACTCCAACGTCAGGTTAGGTCCCGTCTCTAGGGACACGAAAAAAGTATCGATACTTTATGGTATCGAGTAGGTTTCTTTTCGATACCGATACTTTTGTATTCGATACTTTGTATTCGATACTTTTACTTAACAAGTACTTTTGACAGATATATCGTATCGAATAAATTACTTTTTTTTTTATTTATTCATTTTATAATTTATGGCAACATTAGCAACGCCCTCTTGTTCAATCTTGCTGAAGCTTTCATTCATAGAGTTAGTTCCGTTGCCGGTAGGTTGCCGGATTCACATTTCACTTGTTTAATTAGTCTATGGTTCATTGGCTGTACTGTAGCTGTATGGACTTAGATTCCTTTGCTTAACCTCACGGAAAAATTATACAAAAAAAACTCTGGTTCATTCGTTCGTTGTTGTTAACTGACAGTTGTTTGTTATATGGTTGTTATTTATAACATTTTGATATTTATCGATTTTCTTGCATTATTGATAAATGATAATTGACTTATTGATATTTCAACCTATTGAGAACAGCACTCACAATTATTCTGTGTTTGTATCGGAATTTGAATCATTGCAATATCCAAAGAATGCCGCCTACCACCAAGAGTGGCGTTTGGCAGTATTTCGTCAAGATTAACAAAGACGAAGTGAAATGTAAGATTTGTTTCAAAACCTTAAAATCGTCAGGGAATACGTCAAACATGAATAAACATTTAAAGAAACACCCTAATTCTGATGCCTCAAGGTAATTTTTTTTAATGATTATATGGTCCTTATTTATATAACCTAAAATTTGTTTTGTAGTAACTTAATAGGCGCACGAAACTGATTATTTTATATATTCTTTTTAGTGTAAAAGGAGATAAAAAACAAACGACGATATCGACGATTGAGAAAAAGTTAGAACTGTCGAATTTACCGAGTCGTGATCACGAACCCCAACCATCAACAAGTACATCGAAAGCACCTGAATCAGATACATTGCTAAGAACTCCTTCACCATCTGATGTCGAGAGAATTCCAATAGTAATCAGTGGTGATGGTGAGTTAGAAGAAACCTATGCACCACCTCCAAAAAAAAGGCAACTTTCAATTGTACAATCAATGGAACGAAAATACTCTTATTTGGATGGAGGAAAAGATTATTTGAAACTCTGCAAATGTTTGCTTTATTTTATTTGCGTTGATAAAAGACCGTTTGACATTGTGAAAGGGCGTGGGTTTAAAAAATTGATGCATCAAGCGTGTCCATCATTTAAAATTCCTCATGTAGATACCCTTAAAGCACAATTCGAACACTTTTATAGTGTAATGTGTTTGAAAGTAGAAAATATATTTGACAATGTAGATCACGTGGCATTAACCTGCGATATTTGGAGTGAGATGATGACTGTTACCAGTTATTTAGGGGTTACTGCTCATTATTTGCAAGAAGACAAACTGGTGTCACGTTGCATAGCTACCGTTGCACTGGATCAGCGTCATACTGGTGATTTTATCGCTGAAAAATTAAAAGAAATTTGTGCAGGTATACACATCAGTTTGGATAAAATAACTGCAGTAGTTACAGACAATGGCTCGAACATGATAGCCGGCATAGCAAATTTTCTAGAAAAGAACAAACATTTATCTTGCTTTGCTCATACAATTAATCTAATCGCTGAATCTGCCATGTCAGTCAATAATTTAGGAGCATTAGTAAGCAAGGTACGAAACATTGTAAAATTTTTCAAGAGCAGTGTAATCCTCAGTGACTCTTTACGTCAAAAGCAAACTGCGTCTCAACCTCTCAAACTGATTTTAGACGTGAAGACTCGGTGGAATTCCGTCTATTATATGCTACAGAGATACATTGAATTAGCACCAATAGTTCATCAAATTTTGATGTTAAATACAAAAGCACCACCCACACCATCGGCTGTAGAAATGCAAAATATTAAAACATTGATTTGTATTTTGAAACCCCTGGAGTATGTAACCAAAGAGTTATCAGGTGAACAGTATGTAACCATTAGTAAAATAATTCCGATGGTGAACTGTTTGAAGACGCAGATTAATAATATACCTATGGCTGTAGGTGTAGGTGATGGTGATGGTCCCTATGGAAAGGTAATAGATACAGTAAAAAAAGAAATCCTAAAACAGATAGAACGCCGATTCGGACATATTGAAGATAATTATTTGATTGCAATGTCATGTTTGCTAGATCCGAGATTCAAGAATATCCATTTTCAAGACGCTAAAGCTTGTGCAAAGGCAATTTCTTTACTGAGAAGATATATAACAACGTCTCCTAGTGTTATCGGCAGCGATCATGACAGCGATTCCTCTCTTGAAACAACTTACGATTTTTGGAGTCACCACAAGAAATTAGCTCACACGAAAAAGCGAAGTAAAACCAGTTCTTCATCACAGTTTCAAAATAAGGATGAAATAAGCCATTATTTATCTACACAGGTTTCGCCACTTTCTTTGGATCCTCTGAAACAATGGGAAGACATGAAAGTTGTTTTCCCAAAATTATATAAATTGGCACGAGAATTTTTATCGATTCCTGCGACTTCAGTGCCCTCAGAAAGATTGTTTTCGAAAGCTGGAAGTACAATTACTAAAACCCGTAACCGCCTATCGCCAAAAAGGCTCGACAAACTTCTTTTCTTGAGCGATTGTACCGAGGAGGAATGGGATTTATAATATTTTAGATTAAAAAATTGTGACTTTACTTACAGGTTGTTTTTATTTATCTTATAATTACCACTATACCATACCATTTGTTACTTTTTCATTTTCTCTTACTGTATGAAGGTACAGACGATACTTACTGACTAACATTGACAAACTAACGTATGGCGTAGGCCCTGCCTGAGAAAAGAACTCGATACTTTGAGATATCGATACTTTTGTGTCGATTATTTTACGAGTACGATACTTTTTTATCGATACTACTCATGAGTACAGTATCGATATTTTCTATTCGATACCGTGTCCCTACCCGTCTCTCCGAAGTGAGGAATGCTCAATGGAGTAAACTCATGGCGGAAATCTCTCCCTCCCACCTCGCGTATTACAAAGTGGCGAAAGCCCTCCGGTTAGACGCAATCACCCATACCCCTCCGCTAAACCGTCCCGATGGCACCGTTGCCTTCGAAGACGATGAAAAAGCCGAATCTCGCTGACAACACTGCCGCGCAATGCTCCCCCAGTACTCTCGAGTATGACTCCGCCCATGTCCAAATGGTGGAGGAGGAAGCTCGTTGTATGACGACATCCCCTCCAACCTCAGACCCTATCTTAGTTTCCACCGACCAAATTCAAGCCATCATCAAAGGCCTGTAGGGACACAATGTATGTGACGTAATTAATACGAGAAATTAATGTATTCACAACTTGCATTACTTATATACTTTATGTACTGGCAAATCTTTGATGTAGAGTTTGCCGAGTAGCTGCAGACATTGGTAAAAAAAAAATGACTAAGGTGAATCAGTAGATCATTCACTGCCATCATTTTTTTTTTCTTCTTTTCCCTTTCTTTCTTTCTTTTTGTTTTACCCTGAATAGTTTGAATTATGAAAGCTATTAATAGAAATATGTATTGTTACAATGGTCATACCAGGTGCAAAGTTCAACTATGTTGCAATTTTTACATGTCGCGCAGCCACACGGCGGCACATACCTACGGCTCGGATTACTGGTCGGCGATAACGCGCACACGCCGACGCGAGCATAGTTGAGCATTGTACTTAGTCAGTTGTTGATGAAACTTTCTTACCATTTTTTTTCGGAGGAAACTCCAAATTTTGTATAAAATTTTTTTTAAAGGGAGGATTTATGTAGGGACACAATGTATGTGACGTAATTAATACGTTCTCAAATGTCACCAGCGGGTTAGCGAACAATTGCACCGCGTGGGCTCGCCAGTCGTTTTCCGTCGCGCTCCTCGCTAACTCGCCCTCGTGTACCGTGTTCCATGTAATATTGTTTCGTATAATTTAGAGTCAGATAATAAATAACTGTGAATGTGAATCTTTGGTTTTCCTTAATCGATACGCTGCACACCTTCTGGTTGACTGTACCCAACCCGTACGCACAAGAGACTATATATATATATATATATATATATATATATATATATATATATACACATTCCTCGTACAGGCCTTAAGCCTAAAAAAGCCCCAGGCGCGGATGGAATCTCCAACCAAGCCCTCAAACACCTCCCCCTCAAAGTACTCACCCTACTGTCTCTTATATTTAACGCTTGCCTTGATCACTGCTACTTTCCAACCGCTTGGAAGGAAGCAATAGTCATAGGTATCCCCAAACCAGGTAAGCCTCTCAATATCCCCTCTAGCCACCGTCCCATTAGCCTCCTCAAGGCGCTAGGTAAAGTACTAGAAAGAGTAATCCTCGATCATATGAGAAAACACCTATTCCCAATAGGTGAGCCCCCTCTTATTTTACCCCACCAATTCGGTTTCCGCGCAAACCATTCTTGTCCACAACAGGTCCACCGCATAATCGAGTACATCTTGAGCGGCTTCTACCCTAGACGCGAAAAAACAGTAGCCGTCTTCTTTGATGTCGCAAAGGCATTTGATAAAGTATGGCACGCAGGCCTTATCTATAGACTGCACCACTTGGGTCTCCCCGACAGGCTAGTTCTAACAGTGGCATCCTATCTCCAGGACCGTACCTTTCGTTTTAGACACGAAGGAGTGCTATCCTCCCCCCGCCCGCTCAAAGCCGGAGTCCCTCAGGGATCAGTGCTCTCTCCCCTACTATATATATCATACACAAACGACATACCCATCCCCAAAAACAATGTCCAACTCTCTCTCTTCGCCGACGACACTGCCCTCTATATAAAGGGTCAGCGGCTGCCGTCAACCATATCCAAACTCCAACGCTCAGTTAATGAGCTTGGAGATTGGTTTAGGAAATGGCGTATAGAAGTAAACCCCGATAAAAGCACCGCGATTAGATTCAACCATAAGAGAAGACGCAATCTCGATCTCAATGATACCCAAATCCGCGAACCCTAATACAATAAATAAACTCCAAATTATACAAAACCTCTTCTGTCGTAGAGCACTGAACGCCCACTGGTGCGTCAGAAATGCTGACCTTCACCGTGACATAGATTTACCATCAATTCAAGTTTTTGAAAACCCTCACCGAATCCTTTTTCAAATCAGCTACTGAACACCCAAATCCATTAATAAGAGGGTCAGCAGTCTACCCTACCCCCTCAGCAACCTCTCTCTATCAAGTCCGGCGTCCGAGAAACGTCCTCTCCGACCCACCCAATAAACTTATATCCGATCTGGCTTGCCTCTTGGCGGCCATAGATGAGTCAGGTGCACTTGTCACCCCTGACTCATCATCGACTCTCGATTAGCTCTAGGCTCTTCTAAGCGATGCTCTTCTAGCAGAGCACCGCTAGCGCCCCTCCCCTCCCCAGGAAGTGGTCGCTTCCGATGACGGGATAAAAGCCTCACGGCTAGTCCCTACCTCCAAGGCGGAGTTTTAGTGGGTAGGCACACTCGGCGAGTCCCACATAACTTACACAGCCGGCTGTGTTCGTACGCCCAGAGCCTTCTCCGCCTCCCTCCCTCGTTTCCTCCGGAGGGTGCCTTTTGCATGGGCGCAAAAAAAAAAATCGTCTACTTGGAGAGGCAATTCACGCCGAACCCGACAGCGGACCTGGAACACACCAGATCAGTCGAGGAGCACCTTCGAGAGTACTTCGCAACACCTCTGGAGCCGGAAGAGGACCCGGTCTTCTTCTCCCCCGGCGAAGTGAAAAGAGCACTCCTTAAAACGAACCCAAAGAAAGCCCCGGGCACAGACCAGATCACAAACATGGCTCTCCGCCACCTACCTTCGCGCACCGTGACAGCATTACCGCGCCTCTTTAACGGCATTCTGCGCACGAGACACTTCCCATCGACCTGGAAACTTGGCCGGGTCATCATGCTGCTCAAGCCAGGGAAGGACAAGAGGAGACCGGAAAGACCCATCACCCTCCTGAACACTCTCTCGGAGGTGTTTGAAAAACTCCTCCTACAGGAGCTCCAACCGCACATCCAGCCTAGACCGGAGCAGTTCGGATTCCGCGCGGGGCACTCTACCACCCTACAGCTCACAAGAGTACTGCACTTCCTGGCAGAAAGTAAGAACAGGCGGGAGCACGCCACTGTAGTACTCTTGGACATGGAAAAGGCCTTTGACAGGGTATGGCATGAAGGCCTAATTTACAAATTGTCCACAACAGAAGAACAACGATGCGGCTCGTCAAGGTGCTGGCCTCTTTCCTCCAAGCCCTGCGTTTTCAGGTCTCGGTTGAAGACGTCTCAATGGAACGCCCTATAGCAGCCAGAGTCCCACAGGGCAGCTGCCTATCCCCAGCATGCTACGCACGATATGGCGACGACATCCCGCTAGTCGGAGACGTCCACCTGGCCCTGTTTGCTGACGACGCCGCTTTCTTCACCAGATCAATGAGCAAGCTTCACTCTACAGCCAAATTACAGCCCACGCTCGATGCCCTGCCCAGCTGGCTCACCAAATGGAAGCTCTCGGTGAACATCGGGAAGACGCAGGCGATGATGACCACGCGAGCCTACCAGCCTCCACCCCTGCGACTCCAGGGACAAGAGATCGAGTGGTTACCTAAGGTGAAATATCTAGGAGTCACCATATGCACCGGGGACCGGGGACGCCATATGCACCACCATGTGAGCGACGTCGTACAGCGAGTGAAAACCGCTCGCGCACTACTCCGTCTAGTGCTCTCATCCAACCTCCCACTTCGCATGAAGCTGGGGATTTACAAGACGTACATACGGTCTAATAATATACGCCCTAATGTCTGCCTCCAACAAAAAGAAGCTTCGCGTCCAGGAAACTGCCACCCTGCTTACCCTCACCGGCGCCCCCCGCTTCGTGCGAAACGACACCATCACGAGGGACCTCCAGCTCGAGAGCCTGGA
Organism: Oegoconia quadripuncta; assembly: GCA_949316235.1. Taxonomy (NCBI): domain Eukaryota; kingdom Metazoa; phylum Arthropoda; class Insecta; order Lepidoptera; family Autostichidae; genus Oegoconia; species Oegoconia quadripuncta. The sequence goes on along the minus strand of OX438750.1, from coordinate 5,554,555 downwards.
CTCATTCATCAGCCGCCTCGCCAGGAAGATGTACGACGGAGCTGACAACTCCTCGCACCCCCTGCTGCAGAACATTGCGCCGCTGCACACACGCCCTCCAGACACCAGAATCCGAACTCTTCCAAGAGAGCTAGTGCAGCCAAATATGTAGACGGAGTCCCGGGTCCGAAGAGGATCCGGCAACTAGGTAACCACCGATAACCCAACGCACTGCCCGCAGAAACGGGCAGCGAAGGCGACCATTGTATGGGGGACACTATCCCCGGAACAATTTTCCTTACTCCCCGAGGGGAGGGAGATGGAAGGCTTTTCTTTTTTGTTATTCTTGTATTCATTATTACGATTACTAATGGTAAAAGGAAAAATAAAGTCTGATAAGAAAAGTAAGCCAGTGTATTGAAGCAGGAATCATCGACTGCAACAGCGACAAAATATACAGTCCACTGCTGTCCCCCACACCCTGATTGGCAAATAAATAGTAAAACTAGCATGATAATTGGGAAGGAAACTCTCCAGATAAATAATTGTACGAAAATTTTGTTATTGTTACGTGATCCGGCAAGTCAGCAAGATCTGTTATTGTAAGTCAGATGACAATTAAATATATGAAACTCTTGAGTTGTTTTTAAATCAGTAAGTAATACAGTCCACCGAAGAAGTAGGGGGCCAACTGTCCGCAACAAAGATATTATTGTGCCTTTTTGAGGTTTTTGTAAGCCCTGTTTCTAAAAAAGACAAAGATACTGTTTATTCGCCATTTCGACACATATACAACAATTGTTAGGCAAGAAAGGGAAACGACTCAGCTATATGCTGAGCTTGTAAGAGCTCAGCACTACTTTACTGGCCCACCCAGAGCAGACGAATTACCGTCGCTTGTTGCATAAAGATGGGACATTCCTGTTAAAGGAATAAAAATGTGCTATGTAAATTAAATAAATAGAGCAACCCCTCAAGTTTCTTGCTTCTTGTTTTCAGAGGAAAATTGCCTTTTGAACAAGTAGTAGCTTAAAAAATGTAAAAACTGACAATTTTAAGTGTATGCTGTGTACCTACAAAATAAAGCATTATTGACTTTGACTTTGGAAGCTGAAGCCACTATTGAGGCCTTGCACAATTTTGAATTTCAATTTATAAAAAGATAAATAAATATACCGTTGCATATGGATCAAAATCTTTACTTCTAGGGCTTCAAAATCAGTTTAAATGATTAACTCAACGTTATAAATACTGTGTTAAGTAAATTTCGGTATTAGGCCCTATTGTAAACATAGTATATGCCAGTTCCATTGAAGCTCTTATCAACTAGGTAACAATAAGTCTAGCTTGTGAAATCCATGATAACTTCACAAAGGCAAAATAAACTCAACATTTCGAATGTTTTCCATTTTTTTACATACATTAATAACAGACCACTGAAGACTGGTGTTCTACAAGAAATTCATAAAAGATTTTACAGTGAAGATCAGAACACCTACGCACGTTCACAATTCGTTTAAAAATATCATCCTTCAGGGGAAATAATGACACAAATCCTTTTTCGTTGAAAATTAATAATTAATCTCAAAACACATTGAAGAGATTATGTTCTTCTTTAATTCTGTAAATAACTATTAACTTAAGCACTAAGCTTGTGTTAGGGATAATAATAATAAATAGCATTACCACTTCTTATCGTAAAAAACCTTTTTATAAACAGCCTTCAACAGCTCATCATCTTTACTAAGGAGCAATAGAATATCTGCTATCCTTCGCACCAGAGGATGTCATAAAACGTGCATGTAAGAGCACATATCACGTTCTCTCTCAAACTATATACAGTGTGGCCCTCGATAAAGTGCACAAACGAAAATGGGTGAAAATAGACTATAATTTATCGACAAAAAAATTAAAAAAAAAAATCTAAAAAAATTATTGAATTAAACATTGATGGTTTAATTTTTTTAATTACATAAAACAGACTGCTTTACTAAAAAAATTATATCTCGTGAATTAATGCGTGTATTTCGTTGAAACAAAAACAGTTATGATGGCTAAGATCAGATGAAGCCTACTAAATAAAAAAAGAAGTATAAAAAACAAATATGGAACTAGTAAATACATTTTCTTAAAGAATTTTTGAATATTTTCGGCCCTTTTTCGATTAAATTCGATTTTATAAAATAATGTTACCCATAAACATGTATGTTTTATAATTTATTATGAATCCTAGTCATATTAGCATTCTAATAAAAAAAAAAGCAACGTTCTACCTTTAACATAAGTTTGGCTGCGATGTGTTAAACTACAAGGGTCAGTATCGTACACGAACCGTACCGTTACTTCATCGCGCAGGTAGAGACCCTTTTTTACATTGTTTTGCCTATTGAGACAAAAGGGAACGGTGCAGGGCGGGAAGGGAGAGCTAGTGGCTTTGAAACCGGATCAAGATACAATACAAACGTTCGAGTCAGTTACTTCGGAACATTCGCTGTGATCGCTGTTAACTAAGTGTTTTTTCGAGATGCCGCGCATTACTGAGTTTACTCCGCGAGAAATCGCTGATATGCATTATTATTATGGTTTGTGTCGAGGAGTTTCAAGAGCTTCACGTGTAGCGTACGTTGCTGCATTTCCGAACCGTCTTGCACCATCTGCGCGTAATTTTCAAGAAGTGCACAGAAGATTGTCTCATGTTGGCCTCAGAGAAAATCGTGATCGACGCGAGCAAGCTGCCATCGTCATTGATAATGCTGTAGAAGTAGCTGTACTAAATACTGTCTTTGCTGACCCGACAATCAGTATTAGACGGCTTGCCTTGCAACATGGCATTTCGAAGACGTCGGTATGGCGCATTCTTAAGAAGGAAGGACTTCACCCATACCATTATCAGAGAGTCCAGCACCTACACGAAGATGTGGATTGGCGACCAAGGTGCGTCATGTCAACCTGGATTTTGAGGAAAATTAGGGATGATCCTACATTCCCAAGTAGAATTTTATGGATGGATGAGGCCACATTCACAAGGAACGGCATAACAAACTGCAGAAATTTGCACGAGTGGCGACATGAAAATCCTCGTCTTAAAAGGCCATCTACCTTTCAAGTACAATTTTCAGTGAATGTGTGGGCAGCTTTAATCGATGATGTGCTAATTGGTCCTGTAGTTTTACCCAGGATTTTAGATGGGGAACGATTTTTATCGTTATTAAGAGATGATTTACCCCTATTATTAGAGGATGTAAATTTAGAAACAAGAAGGCGTATGTTTCTACAGATGGATGGCTGCCCGGCGCATTATGCCATAATTGTTCGAAATTTTCTCAATGAAAATTACCCTAATCGGTGGATTGGCCGACAAGGCCCTGTGGGATGGCCGGCGCGATCGCCAGACATGACACCGCTAGATTACTTTTTGTGGGGTGTCATGAAGCAACGGGTGTACAGAACAACAGTTAATACGCAGGCAGAACTTCATGATAGAGTCATTCAGTGTGCGAATGATTTGCGAAATGATCCTGGCATGATTCGCAGGGCCACACAGCAAATCTCACAGCGTGCATTTTTGTGTTTGCAGCAGCGTGGTAGCCATTTTGAAAATTTAATGCACTAATTCTTTTATAATAAATGGGATTATTATTATGTATGTGATTTGTTTTTTTTTGTTTGCATACCTCTTTTCCTCCCTCCGCCCTCAAAAAATCAGAGAGAGTGTATTAGATCAAATAACTAAACCTAAGTGACCCTACCTGAATAAAATAAAGATTATAGCTCGGGCGTGGACCCTTAAATTAAAAGTCTTCTAAAAAAAATTGGTTGAGCATAAGATGTTGCATTTTTTTTTTCTTGAAAGGTAACATGATAGGGATTAATAATAAATTATAAAAAAGAAATGTTTATGGGTAACATTATGGTATAAAATCGAATTTAATCGAAAAAAGCTCTGAAAATATTCAAAAATTCTTTAAGAAAATGTATTTACTAGTTCCGTATTTGTTTTTTATACTTCTTTATTTATTTAGTAGGCTTCATCTGATCTTAGCCATCATAACTGTTTTTGTTTCAACGAAATACACGCAATAATTCACGAGATATAATTTTTTTAGAAAAGCAGTCTGTTTTAAGTAATTAAAAAAATTAAACCATCAATGTTTAATTCAATAATTTTTTTAGATTTTTTTTTTTAATTTTTTTGTCGATAAATTATAGTCTATTTTCACCCATTTTCGTTTGTGCACATTATCGAGGGCCACACTGTATACGCTTCTACTAAATGTAAAACCCATTGTGTTCACTTAAAACATTGATGTGCTGTTGTTATCCTGAATAAAAACTAACGTTTATAGGTGACGTCACAAAGGTGTGGATAAGACATGCGTGTCATGCTTGACATCGATGGAGGTCTTCAAAGCCCACCGCCAGCGTCGCTAAAAAACACATTTACCAAACTCGTCTAAATCTTTAAACTGACCAATAGTAGGGCTTCAAATATCAAATTCGACGAATGTCGAAAGAGATGGCAAAGAATTCAAGGAAATTGAACATATTTGTGAAACGGTGACCATGCACAATTAAATTATGGGTAGTCAATTCAATTTGCGCGCACGCAATATCTATTTGAAAAGTGATTTATGACATCTCCTGTCGTGAATGATTGCGTCCATCAAAAGACAGTAACTTAATCAACAATTTTTTTATATACTGCTTTCAAATGCTTCGTTAACGGCGTATTATCAGTCTCCATAAACAATGTTACTTCGAGAGTATCAACATCCACCAACCTGATGTGCCGCTTGAACTTCTTCACATACGGCGGCTTCGAGAAGGAAATTCGGGTCACGTTGACAGTCTCTAGGGTAATCTCCTTGGTGTCAGCGTTGAGGGTGCCTTCCTCGAGGGAGGTGAGCCCGAAGTTGTGGCTAACCACGAAGGCCAGGTCGTTGGTGTCTGGCTTGATGCGGAGGAAGCCGCGCTCCTGATGCATAGGTGTCCGCTTCTCCGGGTGACGCGATGTGGAGAGGTAGTTGAACATTGGCTGCCCTGGAATCAGCAGTGATACATTAAATTGTTGAATGATTAACAGCTTCCTCGTCCAACGGAAGGACGTTATTCCCGAAGAAAAAGTGCGCAACGCGTCCAAGAGAACAACGTTCTTTCGTAAGAGAATGCATTTTTATTATCGTTCGTACTGTGAGAATATAAGATATGCAGAACAAATGACTGATTGATGAGGGAATGCTAATTCTGTTTTGGCAATTCGGCCTATGTTGAATTTTTGAGAGAATAAATGTTTGTGATAGAAATGCACATTAAAATTATGGATATTATTATATTAGTTTGGCAATTTGGAAAATATGCTGGCGTAAGCGCTGAAAATTGTCTTACATTTTTCTTTAATAAATCTGCTTATTTATAACAACTAGGGGAAGTATTTCGTTATTTTTAGAAAATGAGGGATGGTACCACTCTGGTGATATAAATCCCATCAAACAAAAGAACAAACATCAATAAAATCGCTTAACAATTGGCGAAAATATGGATGAATAATACAGACGTTTATTGAACCTCCTCCTTTTTTAAAATCGGTTTAAATATAAAGAAATATGGCATAAAATCAAAAACATTTTCAACAAAAATCGATATCGACTTTTACAAGAAATTTTTTTGTAATAGGCCGCATTCATCTACATTCCAAAAAATATAAGGTTTTTTTTAAATCTTTTTTTATTTGAAATTTAGTCACCCAACTATGCCAGCCTCATTGATACATTAAAATATAAAGTTCACTACTTAATACGAAATATAAAGATGGGTCAGTCACTATCCTTCTGTTTTCAATTGAAAGCAATCTGGGTGGCCTACAGAGGGGCTTAAAAATATTGGTGGCTGCTAGTCCGACACAAATCTACAGTTGGGATATACCAGCTTGGCCTGATGATCTTCGATTTGTCCACACAGACCTCACTTTTCAAACGACTTCAAAAAAAGAGGAGGTTCTGTATTCGGGGCGCATTTTTTCCATACAAACTCGTAGTTTCCCTGTGCCAAAAACTACACAATCGTTTAAATATGTAATCCTATTCTGCTGTTTACCATGATAACAAGGAAACTACTGAACCGATTGCGTTGAAATTACAATGGGACCAGTTTGACGGTATCCAGTTTCATTTACCAAAAGAATAACGCGAATCTACCGCCAACACTCGGAGATATCGGTGTACATACAAAAAAAAGATACAAACGGCCGAATTGAGAACCTTTTGAAGTCAGTAGTTGGGTTTTTGCCATTTTAATACATACACACGACGTCTGCAGGTATATATTTATAGATACAGAGACATCAGAACGTGGCGATATAATTAAAATAATATATAAAATTATAATATAAAGATCATAGTCATACCAGACTCGTGAACCAACCGCGGTGGGTCCACGAGCAATTCCAAGTTACTTGTTACTAGACTATGACATTTGTTTAAGGTTTTTAGAAAGCTTAGATGGTGAATATTTTGGGGGATAAAGTCACCCCCACTTTGTCCCAACTTCTGGTTTCTCAAGTATAAGATAAAATCTGAAAACAAAATTAAGATAAGTAGTACCTAGGTACTTTAAGAAATGTTGTTGGTTGCAGCACCGAAAGTTTCATAATAACCTAGGTATATCTGTGTAGTTATTTCGAAGAAAAACACTAATAGCTGTTATGTTTTCGTAGTAATGCGCGTCGCACTCATGTCCGTTCGCTGTACATAATATAAGCAAGAGAACTCATTCCATATGCCATGGAATATGAGAAAATTTGCTCCGATCACAAATGGAAGTAAAAGACAGTAAAAACTTTAAAAAAATATATAAAAACTTGACTTTAAAATTAACAATCTTTTTAAAGCAACAAACCTGTGTTTAGTTACTACAGTGAGCCTTCAAATTAAAATTCCAGTAGTAATTCCAAATGAGACTTGAAATGAATTATTTTCGTATTAATTTCTTCCCTTGTTCCACAACACCTCCCCTAGTGCCAAATCTCAAGATTGCAGGCCTCCAGGAGGTTCCCTATAGGTTTTGACAATCTGCCACTAAGCGGAACTTTTAGTATGAAGCTTAATACTTTGGAAGGCCACATACATACGTGATGAAGTGTAATTCAGCTATTTTGACAATGTCATAAACTGTGCTGAAATAGTGACAAAAGGAAAAAATTTGTGCCACTATAGTTTAAGAGTCATGCGTCAAACGCTTGGTATACTTCGCCCAGCTCCCAAAAATTATAAAATTTTAAAAGTTGTATACTTCTAAAAAGAAAAGAAAAATTATCCTGTGGGTTTGTTGCGCCGCTTCTTTTCCCACAGATGATTTCCTTTTCCGAAGCGGTGGTAGCTTGGACATACTGACTGACCGAATAATGCTTTCCAATAGATATAAATTGACTTCCAATTGAATCTCCATTCTAATATGCAGAGACTGTATCTATGATTTTAATTTATATCCCAAAAAATTGTGCATAAATAGCGCCACCTAAATATACAACACGCGTCACGAGAATGCTCGCTTAAAATATTGAATAACAATGGCACAAATTTTTTCCTTTTTGAAATAGTGCCCATTTGGCACTATTATACAGGAGAAATTTAATTCGTGTAATTCCTGTTTCCTGGTGACTCCACCCCTGATTACGAACAACTTTCCCCAAGAAACAATAAGACGAAATCGATCAAAAATTTTCGTACAAATTAAACCATTCTGAAACCATCTTTAGTATGGAAGTCTAATAATTTTCGGCTGAATTCGACTATGGTTCCTAGTGGAAATGTGTGCAGAAAGTGTCAATGACATTGCCAAATTCCACTGTGTGAATCCTAGCATCACGCACGTGAAAGGCCACATGTCTTTTACAGAAACTTGAGAATTATTTACAGCAGGTGATATTCTATATTAATCTTAACTTGACAAATCCACCAGTTTCTGAGAAAAAGGAATTTGACATACATACATCCTAAAAAGGAACCAATCCTTATTTCTTTTTGTTATCACAAAACCCTAAATATGGCATGAAACTAGAATAAGAGATGAACAACGAGCTGCAGTCTTTTTTATTTGCTCTGATAAATTTACATTTGTAGTCACAGACATGAGATAAGCAACAAGCGTCAGTCTGTTTTTTATTTGCTCAAAAGTTGATAAGTTCTTATGTATATGTAGCTGTGTAGGACACAGGCATGAGATGAACAAGCTGCATTCTTTTCTGTTTGCTCAAAAGCTGATTCACATTTGTAGTCACAGGCAGGAGATGAACAATGAGCAGCAGTCTTTTTTATTTGCACAAAAGCTGATAAATTCAACAAAACATTTCAACAAAATTGGTTTAGGCATTTAAGCTTACCTACACATAAACTATGGCAATTATAATATTAGTGTGATTGCTTATTAATTGTGACAGAAAAAGTACTTTCCAGCATATAAAGGGAATTGGAAGCAAAACTCGAGTTAGGTACAACACCAAAAACATGGACTAGTACATTTCAACCATCTGTGACAATATGTTCATTCCTGTATATTTCTTAAAGTGAATTATTTATGTTGTTTCAACTTTAAAACTTTTAATATATGGAATACTCAAATGCTCACTCTCTGACCATCAAATCAGTTAAGATGTAATCAATCCTGGGTAACAGATTCACGACTTCCACAGAACTCGAGATAAAAGCTAAACAATTCTGACTTCTACAACTCGCTGGACCTGCTCCTTCAGAGCCTCCTAGAGCAACCTGCTATTAAGAAAATAGCAAAATATAGCAAACTGTTCTGTTCAGAGCCAGTTGACCAGGAATACATAGATAAGCATTTATTTGTATCAATGTTCACACACAACAATCTTACTTAAGAAATATCCAACTAAAACACAAGAACAGAAACATGTGTGTGCCGCAGTATACAATAAGGCTACAGCTCAGTGTGTCGATTTGACTTCACCTGTGTAAATCACCGATTTAGTATCTTTGGGAGGATTTCATAACCATCATAATAATTTGAACTGGTCAATCAATTGCTATTAATTTACTGATATCTTTATATAATTATGATGCAATAAGCTAGCTACATCTTGTATATACACTGGTTATCAAGTAAATCGAATCTCTATACAACTTCCTACATGTCTTGTTTTAGAAACTAGTTATAACTCGAACAGTACAGTACAATAAAGCGTTTACAAACAAACAAACAAACAGTACTATACCGGTTTTAGTAGAATTTTCACTATTCTTCACTACTAATTGGTTACTTATCGGCTGTAGAATAGTGAAAATTTCCTTAATGGGTTGATTCTTTTGATGACCAGTGTATGATTGGGACATTTTGTGTAAGTGTTGCTGTTCTACCGAGACAATTAAAGCGATCTAGTGTCTGTTACTGTTCCAATGCCCATTTACTAGCTGTAGAATAGTGAAAATTACACTAAAACCAGTATAAGTGCTGTTTGAGTTACTAACGAGTATCTAAAGCTAGACATGTAGGAAATTGTATAGAAATTTATTTGGTGGGTTGATTCTTTTGATGACCAGTGTATGATCGGGACATTTTGTCTAAGTATTGCTGTTCTACCGGGACAATTAAAGAAGTGTATGATCGATCTAGTGTCTGTTACTGTTCCGATGCCTGTTTACACATGACTTTATCAAGCAAGATCTATTTTCAATAAAATTACGAATACAACACGTACTGTTGCAAACTGCTATAGCTCTAGCCACACTCTGAAGTCCACCATTGAAGCCCCGAGTGTCGCGTTGCAGCCATAGATACCGTCGTTTATACATGTGGAAATTCAATTTGATTTTTAGCAACTCTTGGATTCGGCGTCCCGGTCAAGACGGTAAGTATGCAAGGTCGGAGCGTCGATAAGAGGCAGCAAAAGGCCAAAAATCGCTTTTTTGCACTAGGAATCGATTGCGGGGCGCTAACACGGTCGGGATACGCGTGAATAGAGACCGTTAATTAATTGGGTGAGATGCCAGGAACATCACTAAAATGCGATGGCAATGAAATTGCACAAGTAGGTATGTGAGAAAATTTTGAACAAGCTGAAAAAAAATCTAAGTCATGTTGTTGTATTTAAAGTAGGTAGGTAGCTATATTTACCCAAGCAGACGAACTCCAAATCTTCATGATAATCGAAGTCAGGCACGTTGGGGTACTGCCCTTTACCTTCTTTAGTAGACCAACGGCCGGCGAGCCAAGATATTGGCGTCAAAGTTTCGTTGAGACTAACCGCTGGTACTGTAGTCTGCATTTTGAGTATGAATCCCAAATTAGTCTAATTATAGCGTATTCACTAATAGAAATCAAGTAATTTCCTCAAAAAAATTCGAAAGAAATTCGCCGGCCGGTTAACGATGCAACGCTCAAAGTGGAAAAGGAAAGGAAAAGAATCAGTGTTGCCGTGTCCAGTTCGTTGTTGTTGTTGTTGTAAAATTCGCCACTTGATGCAGGCAAAGATCAGAGACCATACAGCCTTCTTCCGTTTTTTTAAGAAATTCAAAAGGCCTAAGCCTCATCATATTTGCATTACGCTACGTTAGTATACTATAGTAGTATAGTATAGTATAGTCTTATATATTATAGTATATTCTGTGATTACGCCTTGTCTAATGTACACAAATTAAAGCTTTAGAGCGAAAGCTATGTCTTTTCTCGTCCAGTGTCATATTCATGCGGATTCATTCCTTTTCTTTATCACCTTTATTCAAGATAAAAGTATTTTGGACACCGATCGGTGTTCGCGTCCGCCTAAAAGTTAAAGTAAGGCCCGTATTTCCGAATGTTGCTGAAGCGTAGATCTGCGCGAAGCGTAGAGATGCCGCTATAAAAGTTATATAAAGCTGTCCCATTTTAGCTGTCCTCAAGCGGAGATCTCTGCTTGAGTAACATTCTGTAATACAGGCCTTAAAATTGATACTAAAAACTATCGTTAGTACGATAATTTTTTTAAATTTTGCTTCTTGGATAATATTGAAATTTTTTTTTTGTCGCTTCTGTATAGGCCCAATTATCATCAGCGAAATTGCGACATCGCCCTGGTGTCATGAGTTTTGGGACTATGTGGCTGATTGGGGTGAAAGGACGCGTTTCGACGGGAGGGCTACAAAATGGAAAAGTTTGAAGGCCCTCGAAAACTTTTTTGAGTATCAACAAATTTTTTAAATTGCTGCGGGTGTTCGCCTGGTTTCGGTCAGAAAAAAATTAATTTCTCTAAAACAAAAATTGGCTAAAAAATAAAAAAAAAACTAGGTACTGGACAAAAACTTTGGCCTACACTAAAAAATATTGGAGGTTCTCATCACTGATTCTTCTTATTTTTTTGTATGCTTCTTATTGTTGTACAATAAAGAATATTTTGTTGTTGTTGTTGATGGGTTAATCAAATCAAATCAAAAATGCTTTATTTAATTTTTTATTTATTTTTGTAGGTTCACAGGGTACACTTAAAATAGATTTTACATTTTTAAAATAGCATAAAAATATTACTATGTATAGGTATTGTAACATCAAATTAGTGGGAGCTGATGCTTGCACTATGCATAAATGCCTGTGTTGCGAATCATCAGGTCCGTCTCTCGAGAAGGTACAAAGTGCAGTAAATCATAGGCTGTTCACATGTGTATGGCATAAACATATTTGTGTAAGTAGAAGAAATTTTAGAACAACTCAGCGCACAAACAAACCGACAAAACACAAAGGCTTTAGGAAACCTCAGCGACCTAAACTCTATCGCTGATCCTGACTTAATCGTATCGTGGCAAGCAAACTGGGAACGTACTCGATTAATAAAGGGCCGCTACTACAGTGACATTCAACCCGAGATTCCGAAGAGACCCAGGTTCTCTCGTATCCGCCTAGCTGACAAGCAATCTTCGTCGGTAAACTACCGCTTGCGTCTGGGTCACTCATGCACTCCTCTTCAGCTTTATAAAATTCACATTAGAGATTCCCCAATTTGTGACTGTGGCCTTAAGGAGGGGTCTACGGATCATATCTTATTCAATTGCCCTATCCAACCAGTCTCTTTAGGTATATGATATACTTGCTTATGATATCCCTAGACCCATTATCCAAGTATATCTCCACATATAAGATAAAATTATGAAATTAAAGTATATCTTATTCGCGATTTGTCCCTGTGCTGTCCTTTGTCTTCCTTTCTGTTTTAGTCGCACAAACCTCAATCAGGTTCTAGAACCATAGTTTGGCACAGACTTCATACTGGTCAACCTCATTCAGCGTTTTAGCCATACAACCGGACTCTGGCAGTAATAGTCGACCGTAATATAGTCGACCGATTGCCATAAAATAAAAAGTTATAGTTAAAGATAAGTGACGCTATAAATACAATATACAAGGCCTACCTATACAATCTCCTATCCATACCCAGACGTCAACAATGTACCTAAGAGAAAAAAATCATGACACCTGTTAATAGATATAGTACCAAATAACCAAAAAAATGCACAAAAAAACATGAACATAGTTAAACGCAGGGAGAGGTTGGCTCGGAACAAGTCTCACAATGTTATGTCATCGAAGACCAAGGATTTCTTACAGAAGATATGCTACAAGAAGACGGCTTCCGTGGACATGACTCAATACGGCTTCATCAGTGACAGCAAAGTAAATCCTGTCAATTTGCTATTGAAACCGTTGCGAGTGAAACTGGAAACAATATGTGGTTAGTAAACATACGTATAAATACGTATAAATAGCAGAATACGTATAAATAGCAGAAGATATGCTACAAGAAGACGGCTTCCGAATAGTAGCAAACCGAATAGCGTCCCCATTTCCATTAGTATTGACTATAGGCGAACAGCAAATGTATAGAAATGGGACCTAATTGTCTGTATATCCCGTAAAGCCTCGTTACTATTTGAACAAGCAATACATATTATACAGTTTCGTGAGCTACACGTAGGGTTGCCATGATGATATCCTAAAGGAGGCCATGTCCGCCTATCCTACAAGTTCTCCTCCCGTCCGTTACATTATTATGTCCTCCTTCCGATTAGGTATAAATGTTTTCTGATAATGCCATGCATGTGCCTGCCCTAATAAACAGACAATGCGTTATGGATCAATGGAAAGAATTAAAATCACTGTGATACTCAATATCACGGGCGTAGCTAGGGGGGGTTTGGGGGTTCAAATCTCCCCCGAAAAGTTCAAAATATTACATTATAAGTATGCATAGAATTTGTGGTCAAATTAGAACTTGAAGTGTGGAAAGCAGTGATGGCCAGCGTCTCCACTACTCCAAAATCTGCTTTGGAATGCATATTGCTACAAATTTTGGCTACACTGCTTATTTCCACTAAGGAGTTCAATTTTGTCTAAGGAGACTGATATAAACTACTTGCGCACTACGAGTATGGGGTAGAAATTGATGCGAATGAAGGTTATATTTAAAAACAGAAAAACAGAAGATTATCATTTAGTATTAGCATTAGAGAATGAAATCAATATTCATTCAACCACAAATCATTCATCCGACACATCTCGGGCTTGCGTTACTCTAAGGCCCGTACTAATAAACCTTTCTCAAGATTGAGAACAGTCTTGTGACCGGTCTCAAGTAAACGTATTGATTAATAAACCTAACTTGAGACCTGAAACGCATGTGAGTACTCAAGCAGTATACACACTTGAGAGTTTCACGTATTAATAAACGGAATACTTGAGAAGTCATCTCAACTGAGTAAACCTCAAGATTGGTTTATAAATTAGCACGGAGGTTGAGATAGCGTCAACTTCTTAAGATGAATATATCTCGGGTTGTATTGTATATAATAATATCAAGAGTTGTATTGAGATTGGTTTATTAATACGGGCCTAAAACCCTAGGCACGCCACTGCGTAGTATATGTACTAAGTGAGACGCAAATTTGTAAAGTATCATATTTCGTATTTTTCAGGGTCTAATCGTCACAGTTCGTCGCTAAAGAAGCAAAATCTCTTGAAACGAAGCGAGAAAGGTATATCAATACTACTGGTTTATGCAGATATAATTACATTTGGACGCATTGTTGTTAAAAAATTTAATTGGGTTAAGAGGGTGTATGCCGTCCAGTGGCGATCTCATTGTAAAAATTAAGATTTGAAATAGAATAAATCAAAAAATCGCTCAGACCTGCACTCGAGTAACCTAAAAGCTAATTATAAGTAATACCTAAATAGCTTTGAAGAGCGTTATTTTTCAGAATTCACGATTATATAAAAAGAAGTGGCTGTTTTTATCAACATCTCGTGCTCCCGCGCTCGCCCACCCGCCCGGTGAAGCTGAAAAAGTCCCGCGACTATCAGCAAACGTTCCTGCCACAAAAAAAAAGAAAAAAAAATTATCAATATCAAAATCCTGCAGATGAGAGTGATTTTTTAATTTCTTCTGTATTTTTTTTTTGACTGAAACTTTAAAAAGAAATCTTAATTATCCCATGAGGGCGCCACTGGACGGAAAGGGAGACTTGCAAAAGCAATACACACATACTCAAAGGTTTCCTTACACGTACGTCCGTGTATCTTATTTTCAGGCCCCCCTCCCCTCAGTTGAGTGGGCGACAGTGTCCGTAGTTCCAAAGGAACTCATCGTAGCACTCTCTCTTGGTTAGAATTAAAGATACTTGAGAGGTGCGCCGAGTTTCACGTATTAATAAACGAAACTCAAGACTATCATTCATTCGCCGCTGAGGCGAATACTTGAAAACTGATCTCAGCTGAGTAGACGATTGGTTTATAAATTAGCACGGAGCTTGAGATAGCGTCAACTGCTTAAGACGCATCTCATGTGATACAACCTTAAGACTTGTATTGAGAATGGTTTATTAATACGGGCCCAAGACATAACACCCGTCGTTATTTTTCGGGGTATAAAAAGGTCTAGGAAAAACACTCAATGGTTTCCTTTCAAACCCCAGACTGTAGTGGCACGTGTTGGTGTGAAAAAGAGCCTTACATTAACATCCTTACACGCCCCCTGTTGGGGCACAGCCTCCTCTTACTGGGAGAGGGTATGGGCCATCATTATTCACCACGTGGGCCCTGTGCGTCAGACTAATGACCACCCGACAGTCAGTCTCCTTTAAGCCATCGACTTGGCAAAGGGGCCGACAATTTAACGTGTCCTTCGAAGCACGGATCACTAGTAGTCACCCGTTCAAGGTCTGATCTTGCCAGACATTGGTTAACTCGCTAATGGAAAACGAATAGCATAGCATAGAATTACAAGTACTTAGATAATTTATTTACGACGACGGTAACGCTACCAGTACGAGCTGACCCTGCTGTGTTCATACTTCCCATAGCGTCGCGCGGACATCTTGCATTGTTGAGTGTCACCGTCGTCAACTGTACTTCCTACTAAAACTAAGTTGTTGTGACGTCAGCTTTAGCGAGGTCTCGGATGAAGCTGCCGTTGCCAAGCAAGTTGAAGTTCCCGAAGCAACCCCCAAAGCCTATCCCTGTCGTCACCGCCGAGTCAAAGAAGAACCAAGTAAGGATGCCAATGCCAAAACGGAAACCCATCCCGCCTAACCCCTAAGTTTGTGAGAAAATAAATGCTTTTGCAATATAATTGAATTCTTTGGATTTTGGCAGCAATTTATTTTTTTTGCCAAAAGAGTGCCGCGATGTTACTCCTTTAAAACAGAAGACCACACAACAATTAAACCATCGCTAGATTAATATTACAGGTATATCTAAATATATAAAGGAAGAAACTGACTGACTGACTGACTGACATATCAACGCACAGGCCAAACCGCTGGGTCTAGAATTTCCAAATTTGGCACGTAGGTTCCTTACGAGGTCTAGGGGAGCACTAAGAAAGGATTTTTCAAAATTCACCCTTTAAGGGGGTGAAACAGGGGTGGGAAATTTGTATGAAGAAACAGTATAACTTGGACATTCCGACTATTTTCGACTCGAAACTTCGCAAGAGTACTCCTAGGAACAAATAAGCTAATACGTGTTTTGAGATTTTTCGAAAACAACCCCTGGGTTGTGAAATGGGGTTTAAAACCATAAAATCGATATTGGTGTCGTTATTTAGGTTTTATGGGATGTTGATTATGAAAATGACATTTATTTTAAGTTAACCCTCTAGGGTTGAGATAGGGGTGGAGGTTGCTGGGGTGCGATGTCAGACAACCTCCTCGTGTGCCTGATGGCTACTTGTCCCCCTGGATACGTCTGGGGGGAACGGTAGTCGTTGGGCCGGTGCACCCTGGGCATCGGTCAACAACTTCCCTAAGGGTTCTTGTTGACCGATGGCTAATAGTCTGACGGGGTGGGCTCCTCCGCGTGTCCCTCTGGTTTAGCAGAGGGCACTGCGGATGGAGCAGGAGACGCTCCCCTCCTAGCGGGGGAGTAAGGGTGGGCTCGGTGTGCACTCGCACTGCCGCCGAGCAGGCCTGGGAAGGAGGTTAGGGGGAACCTCCTACCCCTTGCCACCGCCGGGCTCGTAATCCGGGACCGCGGCTTTCAGCTGCAGTCCGGGACCGAGGGTCTTGGCTTAACCGCCCGGACCGCGAGGAAGGAAAACCTCTATAAAAAACCAGCCCAAGTTGCGGCTCCGAGGCCCGCCTCGGCGCCGAAATGCCCTCGTCGTCCCACTCCCGAAAATTCGTTCTCGGGAGTGGAACGACGAGGGATGGTGGAGGGCGAATTCCACCACAGCGGGCTGCGGCGAGGAAGCGGCGCTCCCTGAGGAATGCCCATCTGGGCAGGGGGCGCCGTGAAATCGTCTGCAGCACGTGGGCGACCTCTCCTTGACGACTGCAGCTAATGCTGCGGCCGTCGACGAGAGGTCGTGGGGAGCGCCCCCCCCCCCCTCTGTACGGGGGGGGGGGGAGACGGCGGGCGGGTCGGAGGGGCGGTGTCAGCCAGCTGCCTCTACGGGCCTCCCGCTGTTGCAGGCCGCTATGGTAGGGGACGACCTCTCTGTTGAGAGGTCGTAGCCGTGCGGGACGGCCACTCTTTGCCGCCCGCAGCCAGGTTTGAGCTGCGGACGCCAAGGAGGGGCCGTGGAAAGCGGTCCTCTCTCTCTGCGAGGCGTGGAAACCTCTGCGACGTCGGTCACTCGCAGAGGCCTCGCGGAGCGAGGGGAAATTTAGCCGCACGGGGGGCACGGAGGTGAGCTTATCTTTACTGATAGGCGATCCTCTGCCCCCCCTACCCTGCGGGGCCGTGGGTGGCGATCCGGGGGGATCACCGCCCACACATAGGCCCCGCGAGAAGGCGCGCGCGGTGTTTTCCGCGCGCCTTCTAGAGGTGGCTGGACCAGGCGATTCCTCCCTGCTCCAGCCCAGAGGTGGGCCTGCCGCCGCTTTTGCCCTGGCGGCGGGCACCGCGCTGGCGTGGCTGCGGACGAATACCAGATGGTACCCGTGGCCACGCCGTCAACGGCGCGCGCGAGGAAACACCCAGGAGTTTTTAGTCGGTAGGCCGGCACCTTCTGTGCCGGAGTCCGACATAATCCGCCCCCCTCCCCCGAGGAGGGCGGATAAGCATGAGCGTTTCTCCTGGTAAAAAAAAAAAAAAAAAAAAGGGGTGGGGGTTGCTACCAAAAAAGTCTATATTAGACAACCCCCTGGGGTGTGAAATGGGGGTTAAAACCATATAATCGATAATGGTATCGTTATTTAGATTTTATGGGATGCTGATTATGAATATGACATTTATTTTAAGTTAATCCTCTAGGGTTGAGATAGGGGTGGGGGTTGCTACCAAAAAAGTCAATATTGGTGTCATTATTTAGGTTTTTTGGGACGTTGATTACGAAAATGCCATTTGTTTTGAAGCTAACCCCTTGGGGTTAGAGAATGAGATAAGGGTGAGTTGAGATTTTTCGAAAAACAGCCCCTTGGGGTGTGAAATGGGGGTTGAAACCATAAAATCGATATTGGTGTCGTTATTTAAGATTTTTGGGATGTTGATTATGAAAATGACATTTATTTTAAGCCAACCCTCTAGGGGTGAGATAGGGGTGGGGGATAATATCAAAAAAGTCTATATTGGTGTCGTTATTTAGGTTTTTTGGGACGTTGATTGCAAAAATAACATTTATTTTGAAGCTAACCCCTTACGGGTTGCGATAGTGGTAGGGGTTGAAATCACAAATTCAAATTGGTGTCGAAGTCGAACAGTCAATGTCGAAGAGTCAATGTCGAAGATTCAAATTCGAAATTCAAAGTCGAAGGCTCAAAGTCGAAGGCTCAAATTCGAAGGCTCAAAGTCGAAGGCTCAAAGTCGAAGGCTCAAAGTCGAAGACTCAAAGTCGAAGGCTCAAAGTCAAAGGCTCAAAGACGAAGGCTCAAATTCGAAGGCTCAAAGTCGAAGGCTGAAAGTCGAAGACTCAAAGTCGACGGCTAAAAGTCGAAGATTCAAAGTCGTAAGCTCAAAGTCGAAGGCTCAAAGTCAAAGGCTCAAAGACGAAGGCTCAAATTCGAAGGCTCAAAGTCGAAGGCTGAAAGTCGAAGGCTCAAAGTCGAAGGATCAAAGTCGAAGGCTCAAAGTCGAAGGCTCAAAGTCGAAGACTCAAAGTCGAAGGCTCAAAGTCAAAGGCTCAAAGACGAAGGCTCAAAGTCGAAGGCTGAAAGTCGAAGGCTCAAAGTCGAAGGCTAAAAGTCGAAGATTCAAAGTCGAAAGCTCAAAGTCGAAGGCTCAAAGACGAAGGCTCAAAGTCGAAGGCTCAAAGTCGAAGACTCAAAGTCGAAGACTCAAAGTCGAAAAGTAAAATTCATAGTCAAAGCCATGTCAAAGTCTTAGTCAAAATCATAGTCAAAGTCATAGGCAAAGTCATAGTCAAAGTCATAGTCGAAGTCATAGTCAAAGCAATAGTCAAAGTTTCAGTCAAAGTCATAGTCAAAGTCAAAGTCGTAGTCAATGTCATAGTCGAAGTTATAGTCAAAGTCATAGTCAAAGTTTTAGTCAAAGTCATAGTCATAGTCAAAGGGGTGAATAGAGTTTCCAAATTTGGCACGTAGGTTCCTTACAAAAATCACCCTTTAAGGGGGTGAAACAGGGGTGGGAAGTTTGTATGAAGAAACAGTATAACTTGGACATTTCGTCTATTTTCGACTCGAAACTTCGCAAGAGTACTCCTAGGAACAAATAAGCTAATACGTGTTTTGAGATTTTTCGAAAAACAACCCCCTGGGTCGTGAAATGGGGGTTAACCATAAAATCGTTATTGGTGTCGTTATTTAGGTTTTATGGGATGTTGATTATGAAAATGACATTTATTGTAAGTTAACCCTCTAGGGTTGAGATAGGGGTGGGGGTTGCTACCAAATAAGTCTATATTGGACAACCCCCTGGGGTGTGAAATGGGGGTTAAAACCATATAATCGATAATGGTGTCGTTATTTAGATTTTATGGGATGTTGATTATGAAACTGACATTTATTTTAAGTTAACCCTCTAGGGTTGAGATGGGAGTGGGGGTTGATACCAAAAGTCAATATTGGTGTCGTTATTTAGGTTTTTTGGGACGTTGATTGCGAAAATGACATTTATTTTGAAGCTAACCCCTTACGGGTTGCGATAGTGGTAGGGGTTGAAATCACAAATTCAAATTGGTGTCGAAGTCGAAGAGTCAAAGTCACTTTTACTACGTGTGGGTGCACCTGTTATTGTTATTGAGAAATTTAAAGCCACCCAAACTTTGTAACGGTACTAGGTTGCAAGTCAAGGCTTTGCACCGGAACGTAGTAGAGGCCACTATTTTAACAGGACCTGCTCAGGGAGAAACAGTGTTTGTACCGCGTATTCCATTAATACCAAATGATCTTCCCTTTGAATTCAAAAGGCTTCAGTTTCCACTAAAGGTCTGTTTTGCCATGACAATAAATAAGTCGCAGGGACAAACTCTCAAATTCGCCGGAGTAGACCTACGTCAGGACTGTTTCTCTCACGGTCAGTTCTATGTGGCATGCTCCCGTGTAAGTTCACCCCAAAGTTTGGTTCTATTGCTACCACCTTCAAACATGGCAAAGAATGTTGTTTAAAAGGAAGTACTTTAATAAATATAAACCAGAATTTTTCAGAAAGGTCTTTTAATGGATCCCTGTCTTAATTCCTTACCTGGCAAAACACCAACATGGTTCCACATACCTGTTATCTGCCCAGGGTCTTTTCCTGTTTGAGATAAACTCTATATGGTAATTTTTCTGCTGAATGTATTCCCGTGGGAAAGTAATAAAGTGTTGATTCATGTAGTCTACGCGGACGAAGTCGCGGGCAGCTGCTAGTACAATATAATATTGTTAAATATTATGATGGGATAGCAGTGAATGAATAACAGAACCGGTTAACGGATCCAGGACCGAGGAATGTCAGAGAGGAGACCATCAAATAGGGACAAGCATAGACTTATATATTAGGGGACAAGACAACTTAGAGCAATTAAAAATAATGAGATCCGGACGCTCTTCAGCCAAACCACATTTGCCAATCAACCTATATGTTCTGAAGGCCGTATTAATAAATCGATGTTGAAATTGAGATCACGTCTCAGTCTCAATACTATTTTTTTATATACTGTTTCAACAAGCAACAGATTCTCAAGCGTCAACTTAAGGTCATCTCAATCTTGAGAACGGTTTATTAATACGGGCCTAACGAGGTTACCTATTGTATTTCCGATATTTTTTGTTCCGAATATTGTTATTCCGCTAACGTTTTGACAGTTATTAGTAAGATATTGGTGTCAATTCGAATGTGCACCAACTAAACTAAAACCAGTTTTGAACTGATGCCGTCGCATCGTACTGTTCCAGAGAGAAAGAGACAGTACCTACTACTTAAAACTGGTTTTCGTTTAGTTGGTGTACATCCGAATCGACACAATTATTTCGGTTATCCGAAATTATGTTTCGTTTTGTATTAAATTTCCGCGTTTTTTTTGACCTTTTTACTTATTCACCGTTGTTTCAAATTGCCGTAAAACTATTTACCGCAATACCGAAAACCCGGCATAACCTTAACCATTTTATTACAATGTCCGATAGATCAATATTGACCTTTATATTACAAGGCCAAATTTCATTTCTCCATGCATACATGTCAACCTAACAGAAGGGCGAGGTGGTCGTTTTGTTCACCCACCTCGCTTCCGCCATACATTTCCAACCTAACCAACTCCAACAGATGTCGGGGTGCCCCGCACTTCCGTGTTTTCTTATATTTATAAAACAAAAAATAAAGTTTTTGTCTACATAACAAGCTCTAAACAATTATACTAACTAACTGGGACTGGCTATCTTATCTCTGACAACCGGAACACAACAATGCTATTAACATTGCTGCTTGGCGGCAGATTTAGATAAGATGGTGGTAGTTAGCCAGGCGGACTAACTGAGTACATAAACATGTACCCCGCTGGGGATCGAATCCGCGACCTCCGAATCGTAAACCCAATGTTGTTTACATTGACCCACGGAGGCGGTTAAACGATGAATGATTTAAGTTTTTTACACAGTTAATGAGGTTAAATACATATTGTTGCCTCTTCCCTCTTCAATCTGTAAGGTCTTAGCTAGCCAGGTGGACATTTAATGCCCTACCACCAACCAAACAGAGTACTAAACATGTACCCCGCGGGTGACAAAGCACCTACAAAAAGACAAATTTCAGATATAAAAAATGATGCGTACATATTAAGATGTCAGATGCAACTTTTAAATGGTGAGATTTGTGTCGGTCATTTTTTACACAAAGTTAAGTGAGCAATTTTTTGCATGAATAAACTATTTATCTAAAAGCAGTCGTGTGTTTCTTTATAACCTAATCGAACAACTGTACGGTATGCCCGGCGGTTTTTCGGTTGGTTGGTCGGCTAGTAATAGACGGATTACCAACCGACAACTAATACGTAAAAAATTGGTCGGCTAATACTAAAAATTCATATTAGGTACTAACGAACTAACCAGGCTGGTTGATGGTTAAGAAAAAAAATTACTAACCGTCCAACCAAGTGGACAGAGTGGTTGGTCGGCTAGTAATAGACGGATCGAACCCGCGACCTCCGATTCGTAAACCCTGTTGTTTGATTGACCACGGAGGCGGTTGAAAAATTTGCCCCTGTTGTGCACTCCTATCGATTGTTTTTGATTTTATACGTATTGTAGCTGTATAATTATATTTTTTTCATAAAAATTTCTAAACATATTGATACCTATTTTTAAATTTCTTTCGTAGAGATTTGATACCCATCGCGATGGAGCGCCGGAAAATTATTTGTTGTCAAGTGTCACAAAATGGCTGCTAGCCACCATATTGGAATTATCATGACGTCATTACCCTTTGACACTCTCGGGACTTGTACGAATCATGGACTTATTATGTACGAATATAATGACACCACCAAATCGGCTGAGACGATAAACGAGTCTATACATCATTTACATCATCATTTACTTTTAGAGCACAAGTCAAGGCACATTTTCTAGCGTCTTGACTGTTGCCATCCATTATTTTCTTTGTTTGGTGTCACATATACATTCAGTGTACTAAGTATCGGGAATTTGTCAATAAAACAAAAAATACAAATTATTCATCTAAATTTATTTTATCGCCTTCAAAGTAGGCCCCATCGCTTGCAATACAACATCTCCACCGCTTCACCCAGTCTTCCATACATTTTTCATAGGCTATTTGCGGTATGGCCTTTAGCTCATTCAGCGAATTTTCTTTTATGGCTTCTATCGACTCAAAACGTTTTCCTCGAAGTGGTAATTTTAACTTGGGAAATAAAAAAAAGTCAGACGGAGCCATATCAGGTGAATACGGTGCTTGGTCGAGAACTTTTGTTGAATTTTTCGCTAAAAACTCTTTCACTATAATGGCTGTGTGTGATGGTGCATTATCATGGTGCAGCATCCATGAGTTGTGTTGCCACAAATCTGGACGTTTTCGGCGGATACTCTCACGCAAACGCTTCATGACGCCTAAATAATATTCTTTATTCACTGTTTCTCCCTCTGGAAGGAATTCGGAGTGAACCACACCACGGTAGTCAAAAAAAACTGTCAGCATCACCTTGATTTTGGAGCGACTTTGCCGCGGTTTTTTGGGTTTCGGCTCGTTTTCGAGACGCCATTCTGAAGACTGTTGGCTTGTTTGCATGTCGTACTCATAAACCCATGTCTCGTCGCCAGTTATTATACGTTTCATAAAGGTCGGATCCGTAGAAGCTCGGGAAACCATGTCTTCAGCGACATGCTTTCGCTGCGCTTTTTGAACAAAATTGAGCTCTTTTGGAACTAGTCGAGCGGCGACGCGTTTCATGCCTAAAATGTCAATGAGAATGTTGTGGACGGACTTAAAAGATATGTTCACCTCACTAGCCAACTCTCTCAGACTCATACGTCGATTTTCGAGCACTAGCTTCTTGATTCTGTCGATGTTTTCTTTGGTCGTAGCGGTTGAAGGTCTACCAGAACGAGGCAAGTCTACTACTACTTCTCGGCCTTCTTTAAAAGCCTTATACCATTCATAAGCCCTTGTTTTCGATATACACGATTCGCCGTAGGTATTTCGCAACATTTTTAGTGATTCACCACATGAAATATCATGTGAAACACAAAATTTAAGGCACACTCTTTGTTCAACAATATTTTCCATTGTAAAAATCGCCGAGGACTCAAAACTATGACCAACAAAAAGTGTAGTTTAAAACAAATTAAATGACAGATCCCGCTCAAATTTTGCGCGCTAAATCAGTACAGTGCTACCAACATGCAGTAAAAAAATTAGAACGACCTCTTTTACGCGGGTCTTTTTATTGACATATTCCCGATACTTTTTACACAGAGTAGTATGTATGTATGATAATTTATCACTATATATGTAGGTATATTTTACACTATCATTGCATGTAAGTTGATGTTCATATCTAACGCATGTATGTTTATATCTATTGTTTGGTATCTATTATTTTATATATATATTTTTTAAATCATCATAAAGCTAGAATGCACAAAGTGGAATTCAGCTATTTTAATAATGCCAACAAAGTAGCCAGCAAAAAGCTCGAAGTTACACCACTGCCTGCCATTTCCATATCAGTTCAGTAATTTTAATTTGTTTGTGTAAAATATAGAATGGAGTAAAATAGTTGAGTGGAATAAAATGTATCAACCCGCCCTCTGTCGGAGAAGGTTACGTACGGCCCGCTTCGCTGAAGTGTCCGCCATCGCTGTTTTTTCCAGTTTCAAAGAAAGCCATACACAATACACTTAAAGTATGTAGGAACGAAATGATCCCCGACAAATTTGCCATGGACGTCTCTGTAGCAAGTATAATAGATACACTTTTAACTTCCTATAATTTTAAAGACCGTGATTTTTTGCACATGGATAGAGTAGCTGTCAGTGATAGAATAAAAAAAATTCTGACAAATTGGTAGCTTGCTTTAGTTATAATAAACATATTTAGTAATAAAACATAGACTATATGATTAAAATTACCACTGTGAATTACATTGCGTCGGAGAATATACTTAGAACCCCTGTAACTATTTAAAAAAAATCGAGCAAGAACTTCTTTACAATTGTGAAAAATTTCACCCAGGGGCAAATATCACGATTCAATAAACTATTTTTAGAAAATATGAAGTAGCTATTGATTATTTTTTTAGAAAATAGTTTTAGAAGATCTTAACATCTTGTACAACTCAATGAAGTGCACAGTGGTAACTTTAATTTAATATTGTAGGTTTTATAACTAAATACATACACTATACCTAAAGCAAACTCCTGATCCGTTAGAAAATATTTTTTACAATATTACTAATAGGTACTCTGTCTATGTACAAAAAATCAGGGCCTTTAAGATTATAGGAAGTTACACCCCTGAATATGCATATCTTGACTGGACTATAATTAATAAGGTTCATACCGACATATTCCATGAATCACTCCCCATGTTTAGACGAAAGATGATGAAGATTTTGTCGACTGATGATTGACTTCGCCGACTGTGTCTGCTTATTGTTATTTTAGTGTTTAATGTAAATGGTGCAAAAATGTATCTATCACCTTTACACATAGTAATGTTGACAATTTTTTTTTATGATTTATATTTCTATGTAGGTACATAGTTTTATCGTACTACATAGGTACTACGTCAAATGTACATTTGAGTGTTGTCTGTTGGTGAGCCAAAATAATTAAATACATACAAAAGCGATATCTACCTTTTTTTTTCAGCACGACATGTTTTACTTCACCTCATCCACAATGAGGTCGAAGGTGGAAGGATACTGACCAGGAAACCCCAACACATTTGGGGGACTGGCTATCTTATCTCTGACAGCCGGAACACAACACTGCTGCTTGGCGGCAGATCTAATCTAATCTAATATTATAAATGCGAAAGGTTGGATGTTTGTTTATTTATTTGTTTCTTACTCAATCACGGCAAAACGGATGAACGGATTTGGATGAAATTTGGTATGTATACGTAGAATGTACCTAGGATATTTTGTTATCCCGATAAAGTGTAAATACATATGTGTGTGTTTACAAAATGTATAAATAAATAATATTTCAATAAATTTTAAATTGCTGTCATCTACACTATGCTGTCGTCCACTATTTCTACATATTATATTCCTTATATTTAAACTGTAGCTTCTACGACTACATCTGATACTACTCCATTTATATAACAGGCAGATTGCGTTGTTTAGTTTTACTTTAGTTATTCCTTTAGTTTTGACTTAGTACTGAGTTGTTAGTAATTTGTGGATAATGCTGCTGGTTTTCTGGCAATCATCCATACTTGTTTGTTAATAATGTTGTAAGTTATACACATTGTAAAACTGTTTATTGTCCCTAATAAATCCGCGGGATAAATAAATTTCCGTGATAAAGTTATTCCAAGCAGGCGAAGCCGAGGGCGGAAAGCTAGTTTAATATAAATAACAGATGCAAGTCAAACTCCGACTGACGACCTGTTTGGTGTAGTGGTTAGAAACTCTGACCACTATACCAAACGGTCGCGGGTTCGAATCCCGCTAGGGGCATATGTTTGTATGATGAATACGGACATGTGTACCCGAGTTATGGATGTTTTCATTTATAATATGTATTTATTTACAAAAAAAATGTATTTATGTAGTATATCAACCATCTGGTATCCACAATACAAGCCTGTAGTTGCTTAATGTGGAACAAAAAAAAAACTCCGCACCAAAATGGAAAACAGTTGTGCCAATCTAACAACAACAAAATTAAAATAATTTGGAACCATAAACAAAACATCCATTCCCGGTACTTCTTAGGGAAAACTATCACGAATAATAGTCGAACAACTTTGTTTGCGCCGATAAAAACTGATGATTGAGCAATCCTTCTCTAATGTAAAAATAGGCATTGTAAGCTCACGTTCGAATTTCCCGCGCTTGTAACCCACGCGGGGCCGGAGCGGAGTAGGGAGAAAAAAAGATGGACGCTTGCGCATACACGTTTTGAACGCGCTCTCCGTTTATATAATTAAAAAACCCTGAATTAAACCCTCTTCAGGTGGGATTGTGTTATATTGCATGTGCTAACATGGTGATGGTGTGTTTTGTGTGAGAAAAAACTAACATTCTCTACGCGGTCAGCTAGGACTCTGGATCCTTGCATGCATCAGCTTCTTTAAGCTTGGTGGTGTTGTGGACTGTGCTGCACGGGGTGTCTAGCGTGGTGCTTCGGACAAGAGCTGTGGGACTTTCCATATCAAGTGAGTGAGCTTTGCTTTATCTTTGCCTTGGTGCGGGAGACCTCAATCTCAGTCAGTAGGCCCAAGCTACCCGGGTTTGCTACTTTGTTCCATAGATCCAGGCCTAACTACTTCACGGCCGCTTCATAAATTGGTCCTTACGAGCCTTATGCTTATTATTGTAACTGGTGCCTTTTTAGGTAAATACAGTACCTACCTATAGTTTCTTCGAACAAGTTCTAAATATACCTACCCATTGGCCATACTTTACATAAATAGCAACCTAATTGCATACCTTTTCAAATATTATGGAAGTAGATACTCAGGTATAGATAGATATCTACCTACTGGTATTTTGAATTGCAGTGTTCCTTGTGTTTTATCGTAAAAATTATACCTAACCTGTGTGCAAATCATAGTACCTAAAATCAGACGAAATTTACGTATTCAATAATTTTGATTGTATGTATTGCATAACGAGGTGTAAGAGCATAAGTGTACCAGTCAATTTAGTAAAATATCATTACAATCTAGCATAGTGTCATAGCATTCTGCACTCGTAAATTATTAATAATAGCGAGAGCGCGTGGCCTCGCTCGCCCGACCGCATGATCCGATCACCGCGATCGCACTGATTTTAAGAATTTTATTGTGTAGAAATTGGCGGGAAGAACACGTGGACGTCCGCTCTCGTAGGTACAAGTCTCAATTAGGCACTGTTCACACTTCGTGTGTACAAATAATAGCTAAAATTGCGTAACCTACAGTTCTAATTTTGGTATGGTGAGTGTTTAATTTTATTCCTTCTTTTTATATTAGTAAGCATACATAGCATACCTGTTTTGTAAAAATGGCTGAAGATAAAAGACGTATTTTAAAAATTAAACTAGGCGAATCACGATTACAGTCGTATTTCGCAAAAATTCAAAGCTTGTATGATTCGTCTATAACTTCAAAAACTACTCTTGAAGAGCAGAATTTTATAGCTTCGGCTAGCAATTTAAGTGCCATACTTCGAGAATTTAATAATCAATTAGAAGAGTTAAATTTGTTAAAAATGGAAGCCGACCCGGACTATGAGCCTTGTTTTAAAAAATGGGAATCATTCGAAACCATGTATTCATATGTAGTGAATAAACTTGATTTAATTAAGTCCCAAAATAAAACTACTTCTCCGGAAGAAAGCCAGCCTAACTTAGTAAAATTACCTCCTATTACATTACTCAAGTTTGACGGCAATTCAAAGGAATGGCCCATGTTTATCGAGTGTTTTAACAACACCGTACATTGCAATACCAAATTGTCAAATTCCGAAAAGGTTTACTACTTGTGTGGGCAACTTTCTGGTAAGGCACTTGAGTCTATCGCGGGCATCTCTCCGACGGGCAAAAATTACGAATTGATTTATGACACTTTAGTGGATAAATATCAAGACGTGCGTTCTTTAGGGTCTGCCTATTTAGACGAAATGTTGAATTTCAAAAAAATGCTTCTCCCGTCTGCAGACGGCTTAAATAAATTTATAGATAAATTTTCAATCTCAGTGAGCGCTTTCGAAAGATTGGACATTACAAATAAGTTAGATTTCTTTTATTTACATCTCGCTCTACAGAAAGTCGACGTTGAAACTGCAAAGTTATTCGAAAATTCAGTTCGCGGTGAAAAATTACCAACTTATCAAAGCTTTGTCAAATTTGTCAAAGAGCAAGCAAAGATCGTAGAGAGAACAGGTGGTGGTTTTACGCCTACAGTCAGTGCCAAAAGTTCCCACTCGTGGAATAAAGTGCCAGTGCCGGGGGTTCCGAATTCGAAACCAATGCATATGAAAAATACGCGGGCCTTGGTTACAGCGAAAAATAATGCGTGTCCTCTGTGTAATGCGACTAATCACGAACAGTTTTTTCGATGTTCCGAGTTTTTGAAACTGAACGCTAAAGAGCGTTATAATGCAGTGAAAAAGAGGGACGGTTGTTTGAATTGTTTAAGTTTTGGTCATAAATCTTCAGCTTGTAATTCCAAGGGCGTTTGTAATACATGCAACTCTAAAACGCATCATACGTTATTGCATTTCCCTAATGTGAAACCTAGCACGTCTTTGCCCATATCGAATTTGGATTACGCGGAATCTTCTTGCGAAGATGATCAAGTCGCGTTTCACACTGACGCGTCGTCTGATGGAGATGTCGGGGATGGTGTTTCCGCGGACGGTGGTGTGTCGTTGTGCTCAATGCAAAATGCAAAAGCACACGCCTCTAGCTCGGCCCCTTCTTCTGTGCTTTTAGCCACAGCTCGTGTTCGTGTTGTAGATTCGCGCGGTAGTACACATATAGTTCGTTGTTTGATAGATAATGGGTCCCAAAACCATTTTATTACAGAGCAGTGTCGTAAACGGTTGTCCTTGGCATCGCGTTCGCTGGTTTCCCCAATTGCCGTGCATGGATTCGGTGGGGGTTCAAACCCCGTTAAGGGTGAGACCGAGCTTGAATTTTCATCACGCTTTAATACTAAACTATCGTATCGAATTCGTCCGTTGGTGGTCGATCGTATTACGGATAGACTTCCCACGTCAGCTATTGACAAGTCGACATTTTCATATTTGTCGAGTATTCCTCTTGCCGATGATAATTTCGATATTCCAGGTGAAATAGAATTATTAATTGGCGCTTCATTATTTTCTCGTTTGTTGCTCGGTGGTCGTGTTCAAGGTCCACCTGGCCATCCCGATGCGTTGCAGACTACTCTCGGATTTATTCTCATGGGTGATTCTCCTGTACTTATAGCTCCTGGTCGTGCTCGTACCGTAGCATTTTGTGCATTTACAAGAGTCCCAATAGATGGCGTCATTCGTAAATTTTGGGAACTGGAAGAGGTACCGACTTGCACGGCCGCACGCCTTAGTCGAGAGGAACAAGACTGTGAACGGTTTTATTTGTCTACTACAACTCGCGATTCTACAGGCAGGTATACGGTCGCTTTGCCTTTTAAGTCCGATCCTAGTAAGTTGGGCAGCTCATTGATGTCCACGGAAAATCGCTTCTTCGCTTTAGAACGAAAGCGACAGGCTTCCCCGCACCTACGTACTGCTTATGATAATGTGGTCAAGGAGTATCTAGAATTAGGCTATTTAACCCCGGCTGTGGATGTGAAGGAGGAAGGTTATATTATTCCTCATCATGGTGTTATTCGTAACGATAAAGTAACTACCAAGCTCCGTATGGTTTTAGATGCGAGTGCTCGGACGGATAAGGGCGTGTCATTTAATGAAATTCTTCATGCAGGCCCAAATCTACAAGGGGATATCTTTCTCATTTTATTAAATTTTAGATTGTTTCCTGTCGCGTTTTGCGCTGACGTAAAGCAGATGTACTTGCAGATTAAAGTAGATTCTCAATATTGGAAATATCTGCGAATTCTCTATAGATTCGATCCAAATGATAAATTACAGATATTCGAATTCAATCGAGTTTGTTTCGGTTTGTCGGTCAGCCCGTTCTTGGCTTTGCGTACACTGAAACAACTCGGCGATGATGAAGGTCGAAATTTTCCTCTTGCTGCAAATGTCATCAAAGAGGACTTGTATATGGATGATATCGTTTCTAGTAAGCGGTCGGTGTCAGCGGCAGCCGAAGTTGCCCTTCAGTTAATTGGAATGTTCAAGGCTGGAGGCTTTGACCTTATGAAGTGGACAAGTAATTCGGCTGAGTTGCTTTCCCAACTGCCGCAAACACATTTACACCCACAGACGGTGACGTTTGATAATGATGACACTAGTCAGAAAATCTTAGGTATAAAATGGGAGCCGCGATCAGATAGATTCTCCTTTGACATAGCGCAGTGTAAGAAAAGCTGCACGAAGCGTAATATTTTGTCTACAGTGGCGCGGTTATGGGATGTTCTGGGCTTTGTGGCTCCGGTTATTCTATACGCTAAACTTCTAATTCAAGAATTATGGAACCTAAAGATCGATTGGGACGAGACTCCGCCTCCCCATATCATAGACAAATGGTCAAGTTTTGAGAAAGAATTGCCGTTGTTAGCACAACTGATTATACCTCGGCATATCGGCGTTGCAGATGGTCGCATAGTTACCTTATTGGCGTTTTCTGATGCAAGTGAACGAGCGTATGGCGCTGTTATATATTTCCATATTCAGTCTTCCAGTGGTGTGGACGTAAATTTGTTGTGCGCGAAATCAAAGGTGGCTCCGCTAAAATCTGTTTCATTAGCACGGCTCGAGCTTTGTGCAGCTTTGCTGTTGTCAAGGTTAGTGAAAACCGTTCTAGATAATTATGCCGCTCGTTGCAATATCAATCGCGTTTTTGCATTTTCCGATTCTACTGTGACCCTTCATTGGATTCACTCAAGTCCACACCGTTGGAAAACTTTCGTGGCAAATCGCATTGCTCAAATACAGGAAAATTTAGATCCTTCTAGTTTCTATCATATTTCCGGTCAGGAGAATCCCAGCGATTGCTTGTCGCGCGGCCTTACGCCGTGTCAACTTATGGGACATCGTTTGTGGTTTAAAGGTCCATCCTGGCTGAAACAGGATTCGTGTTGTTGGCCGATTAAACCATTTAAGGAGGACAATATATCAGATTTAGAGGTGCCCGATAGAAAAACTATTTCATTTCCTGCCGTTCAAGTTGAACAACCACTCGTTTACGGGGTTGGCCAACGAGTGTCATCGTGGCCAAAATTGTTGCGTATAGTGGTGTACATTTTAAGATTTACTAGGAAATTGACGTCTCGTGGGTCTCTTACAGCTAACGATCTAGTTTGTGCAGAATTATCAGTAGTTCGATCGTTGCAGGCAGTCCATTTTATGGACATAGTAAAGGCGGTGAAAGGGGGTAAGCAATGTTCCAAGCAGATCCAGCGGCTCCGTCCAATTCTGGTTGACGGAGTATTAAGAGTAGGGGGTAGGTTGGAGCGTTCTGATTTAACCTTCGACCATAAGCATCCCATATTGCTTCCCCAAAAGGATCATATGGTTAATTTAATAATCGACTATACTCATCGACAGAACTGTCATACTGGACCACATTTGCTTTTGAGTATCCTCCGACAGCGGTTCTGGATTTTAACAGGACGTAACATTGTTCGATCACGAGTTCATGCTTGCAATGTCTGTTTCAAAACTCGTCCCAAGACATGCTTGCCACCGGTTATGGCTAGCTTACCCGAGTGTAGATTTCAAATGTCCAAGCCATTTGCTCACACGGGGATAGATTATGGGGGACCAATTAACATTACCTTGACTCGTAGACGAGGCGTGCGGAGCCAGAAGGCATACATTTGCATTTTTATTTGCCTCACAACAAGGGCGGTACATGTAGAAGTGGCTCCTGACTTGAGTACGACTTCGTTCCTCAATGCACTAAAGAGATTTCTATCGCGTCGTGGTCCAGTAGAAAAATTATTTTCAGATAATGGCACCAACTTTGTTGGGGCGCGTACCTACTTTGATGAATTGGACGCATTGCTTCGTTCTCAATCTCACTTGGAGTGTTGGAATAACGAGTTGGCGACTCAACGTATTCAGTGGCAGATGATACCACCAAATGCGCCCCATTTTGGGGGTAGCTGGGAGTCCACAATTAAGGCTTTTAAGACCCATCTATTTCGTGTAATAGGCCGACAAATCCTTACCTTTGAGGAACTTCTTACCGTTTTATGTCAAATTGAAGCGGTATTAAATTCTCGACCTCTGGGGCAGGCTCTTAGTCCGGATCCTTCGGAACCTGTCGCATTAAGTCCAGCCCATTTTTTACATACCGTACCTCTACGTGCACTTCCAGCTGCGCCTGTTACGGAAGATCGTGAGCATCTGCTCCCGCGATACTTACTTTTAGACAAACTGGTTCAATCGTACTGGCGTAGATGGAGTGTGGAATACTTGCATACTCTTCAGGCTAGGGAAAAATGGCTGACAGATACCGATCCTATTCAGAAAGGCACCGTTGTACTGATCATGGAAAACAATTCTCCACCATTGCACTGGCCGTTGGGTGTAGTGTTGGAGACATATCCCGGAATTGATCGTAGAACTCGTGTAGTTCTCGTTAAAACTAAAACTGGTACACTTACGCGTCCGGTAGTGCGTTTATGTCCATTACCTACGCAATAGTTAACTTTTATATTATTATTTTGAAGTTTATGTAACATAGTAATTTCCGTTTATCTAAGTTAAGATTTTTTTCCATCTTCTTATTTTAAAGGTTTTATACTTTCATAATTTAATTCGAAAGGCACCCTTTCAACCCGGGGGGCGTGTTTGCGCCGATAAAAACTGATGATTGAGCAATCCTTCTCTAATGTAAAAATAGGCATTGTAAGCTCACGTTCGAATTTCCCGCGCTTGTAACCCACGCGGGGCCGGAGCGGAGTAGGGAGAAAAAAAGATGGACGCTTGCGCATACACGTTTTGAACGCGCTCTCCGTTTATATAATTAAAAAACCCTGAATTAAACCCTCTTCAGGTGGGATTGTGTTATATTGCATGTGCTAACATGGTGATGGTGTGTTTTGTGTGAGAAAAAACTAACATTCTCTACGCGGTCAGCTAGGACTCTGGATCCTTGCATGCATCAGCTTCTTTAAGCTTGGTGGTGTTGTGGACTGTGCTGCACGGGGTGTCTAGCGTGGTGCTTCGGACAAGAGCTGTGGGACTTTCCATATCAAGTGAGTGAGCTTTGCTTTATCTTTGCCTTGGTGCGGGAGACCTCAATCTCAGTCAGTAGGCCCAAGCTACCCGGGTTTGCTACTTTGTTCCATAGATCCAGGCCTAACTACTTCACGGCCGCTTCAAACTTATAAAATGTACTGTCCGTTGAAAAATATTTATCAAAACCACAAAAAATCCCCTTCTAAGTCGGCATAGGCAACTACGGAACCCTACATTGTGCGTGGCCCGACATACACTAGGCCGGTTTTTGTCTTTCCTCTTCTAAGAAATTCTTTCTGTTCGTTGTCATTTTAACCTTCGACAAAAACTACGGGTGCTATGTGTATCGTGTGTGTGTGTGTGTCCAGCCAGTAATATCCGGACACATTTAAATAAAGCGTAGTCCGATTTGAGTGCGATTTTTTTTTCATAATTTATTTATTTTTTATTTATTTATTTATATAGAAATCACACAGCATGTAATTACATTTAAAAATATTTCTTAAAATTTCTAAAGCCAAATTTATAGAGATTTCTAATTTGCAATTTGAATATTAACTGGTACTCAGCTAACTTTGCTAGTATATAAGCTAAAAAGTAAGGCAATGCTTTACATCATTTGTGTGTATGTGTGAGTGAGAGAGTGTAGAATGTGGATGGAGTGTAATAAACAAATACCTTTGAATGGAAACAATTTTAAAACGAAACGAAAACTCATGCATTTGGACGCGCAAGGTCCAACCTCTTTACAACCTCAACTACTGAATTCTTAAATTTAGTGAATTTAACATTAAAAATATCAACTTCCAAGAAATATTTATTATATTCTTGCATGCACCGCAGCAAAACAGAATTTTGTGCATAGTTCGTGTGAACAGAAGGCACACTAAACATTTTAGGTTGGCGTCGTGCCGATGTTCTATTAGGTACTAGTAATCCCAAGCGCTCCAGAAGCTGGGGGCAGTCAATGAAGTTGTGTAAGATATTGTACAGAAATACTGCATCTGCAACTAGACGCCTGGACTCCAAAGGGAGTAATTTGTGATGCATAAGCGCTTCGGAATGTTCAATCGAAGGAACTCGCTCACGTCGCCCCAATAAAGTTACGAACCTTCTCTGAATACCTTCGAGTTTATTCTTGTAGGTTATATAATGCGGGGACCACACCTGGGATGCAAATTCTAAGATACTTCTTACATATGCAAAATAAAACATCAACAATTTTGGAGGCGGTGGAGGCGTGAATATCTGCCCACCTTACAGCGGAGGCAAAAGTGGACATTGAACGAGCCTAATGTGAAAGTGAACGAAGTGTGTGTGATATGTGACAAAAATAGGCCCCGTAATGACTGGCCAATGGGAAAAATAATAAAGACTTATTGTGGTAAGGACGGTATAATCCGTGTAATAGACATTAAGACCAAACATGGAGTGTTGCGTCGTCCCATTACAGGTGTGATTGTCCTACCCACTAGTTGAGTACTTGATGGAACTCTCGTACTGGGGGGTAGAGATTGTTACGGACAATCTCATCTGTAAAACAATTAAGTTAAGAATTTTGTATTTTATTAATAAAGAGTTTGTTTTTCGTATGTTTTACCCAATATGTGATTATTTGTATCTGGTTACCAAATTAAAAGCGGGTATTTGGCTATTTTTAATAAATAATAGTTTATGTGGGTAATCTTTAAAAATAATTTTGTAATATACCCTCCGAATGATTGATTTATTTCTTCTCTCCTTTTATGTGTATACTCTTCTTTTCATGAGAGAATAATGATTGACTCGCTTATAACTAGTTGAGAACCTTAAATTTGTACTTAAGTAAGGCAAAATTGTGATTAAATACAGTGAGGGATCTCATTCCGCTCCGCGCCGTCGTCGTGTTCGCACGTCTGTCGCGCGCTCTCTCGATCGTTCGTTCGTTCGTCTCGCTGTGCTGTGCTGTGCTGTGCTCCGTGCTCCGTGCATCGTGCTGCGCTCGCCGCCTGCTGCTCTTCCGCGCCGGGTCGTCCGTCGTGCCGCACAACCGCGTCGCGCTCACCCCGCGCCGGTCTACATCCGTGCTTCCGCGACGGTAGCGACACTCCGCGGCCGGCCGCGTCGACTGACATAACGTCGTACACGTTATTGCGCATAGGGACCGCCGCGCAGTTTTCACTGCGGGTTCTAGGTCCCTTTTGTTTCACGCGAATTCGTGCATCGTCGCAAATCCGCCCCTAGCGGTGGTCGCCCTGACAGACACCCCTTAGGCAGGGGACAACAGTGTCTCGGGCAGGAGGCTGACCCGAGCCTCGCGGTTCCCCTTCTGGGAAACGCAATATCGGAAGGCGTTAGCGTACGGCCTTGGGGGGTCTCCTAGTCGTGCGCTAGAGTGCGTCCGCCCTACCAACCACCCATCCCACCCTCCTATCCCCGTGGTGTTGTTTGGGCGTCTGCCGGGACCGCTCCCGGCCGGCTACCCTCTCGCCTCGGGCAGCTAGGGCTTTACACCCTCCGCACATTGAGATTGGCGGAGGACCACGACACACCTGAGGGTTAGGGCCTCACCTATAGGCACTCAACCTCCCTGCCTACACCCGGCGGGGAGGGTAGTACTCATCCGCGGGCAATCCCACCCGTCGGACCCCTCTGCGCCTAACGCAACTATATTTTAAGCGCGCTTCACGCGCTCATCTCGTCTCGCAATGGCCTTAGTCATTGACGTGGCCCGCCTCCCAGCCCTTCTGGCTCAGCTCGGTATGAGCTACCAGGAGGCCCTTCTGGCCTTCGCGCCCCCCTCCGCTCCAGCCGTTTCGGCAACGGAGGCGGCGGCGCCGTCCTTGTCGCCGGACGTGGTATTCACGCCCAACCTACCGGCCGCTTCCTCTAAGCGCGTCCGCTCCCCCTCCCCCGCTCACTCGGAGCGCGAGCGTTCGCCCGTCAGGGGCGAACGCACCTCGACATCGGAGGACGAGTCTCCGTGCTCTCAGGAGAGCATGGACACGGCGTCCGCCGAATCCCCCGACTCTTACGAGTCGGAGGCTAACTCCAACTCCAACTCGTCCTCTTCTTCCGCCGAGGACGAGTTCGTCACGGTGGGAAAGAGGCAGAAGAGGAGGCGTAAGGCCAAATCTGACGCCTCTTCCTCCACCTCAGCCGGCCAGCCTCCCAAAAAGAGCGCTGCAGTCGCCGCTCCCCCCGCCCCTCTCGCGGCCGCCTCGCCGCCGCGCGCGCCCGCATCTCCGCCGGGCGCGTCCTCCCCGCCTGCCTCACAGGCTCCCCGTCAGCCTCGCTCCACTCGCCCCCCGCCTGTTTTCATACAGGAGAAAGCGAAGTGGAGCCGCGTCTCCTCTCTACTTAACGAGAGGAAGATCGCGTTCACGCACGCCCGTACCACGCCGCAAGGCATTAAAGTCGAGGTTCCCACCTCGGACGATCACCGCCGCTTCACGGCCCTCCTGAAAGCCGAATCCATCGGCTTTCACACTTACGCCCTAGAGGATGAGCGGCTCTTCCGCGTAGTTATACGCGGAGTCCCCAAAGAGCTCGACTCTAGGGAGATTCGCGAGGACCTCAACGCGCAGGGGTTCCCTGCGCTGGAGGTCCACCGCATGTTCCATGGCCGCACCAAATCGGCTTACGATATGGTGCTGGTCATCCTCCCGATGACCGAGGGAGGGAAGGCGATCGCCAACAAGCTGGCGGCCGTCTGCTCGCTCTCGGGCATCAAAGTGGAGCCCCCCAACAAAAAGGGACCGCCCGGACAGTGTCACCGCTGTCAGCTTTACGGGCACTCCGCCCGTAACTGCTTTGCGGCTGCCAGGTGCGTAAAGTGCCTCGGCAGTCACGGGACCCCCGATTGCCCTCGTCCCAAGGACAGGGCGGAATGCAGCGAGCCTCCGAGCTGCGTCCTGTGCGGTGCCACCGGTCATCCGGCGAATTACCGCGGATGCCCGATGGCCCCGCGCAGGGGGCGCGCCGCTCCCAAGCGCGCCGCTGCCCCGACCGCGACCCCTTGGCCGCGACCCCCTCCCCCATCCGGGCCGCAATTCCCTGCGCTCGGACCGCGGCCCCTCATCCCCGGGCTGACTCGTTTTTCCCCACCCGCCGACCTGCGCCCATCGTGGGCAAAGGTCGCCGCCCCCGCGCCTCCACCCGCGGTCCGCAGGCCGGCTCAGCTGCCTGCGGCCGCGGCCAACCCCCCTCCTGCGCCGGCCTCACCGGTCAGGAGAACCGCCCCCCGCGCCTCACGCCCCCCTTCCTCGCCCTCCGCCTTCTCGGCGGAGGACGACTTTGCACTAGTTTGCGATTTCGCCAGCGTCTTCAACGTTGACGAAATCGCTGAGCTGGCTCAGCAGCTCAGAGCCACCAACGGCATGAGGGAAGAGCGTCTCGCCCTCGCCGTCAAATTCTCGCGTGTTATCGCCGCCATCTCCTCCTTTAACACTGAGTCGGCCCGTTGATGGTTATTACACAAACGCAGCAGAGTAGAGTCAAACCCCGATCCCTAACTCTAGCCTACTTCAACGCTGACGGTTTCAATTACCAACAGCGTATGGAGTGTGCTGAGTTTCTCTCCGACAATCGAGTCGATATCATGCTAGTGCAGGAAACATTTCTCAAACCTTCTGCCCGCGATCCGAAAATCGCCAATTACAATTTGGTTAGGAACGATAGGGTGTCCGCCGCTAAGGGGGGCACTCTTATCTACTACAAAAAGTCCCTGCACTGCATACCCCTACCGACCCCTCCTCTCGAGAACATTGAGGCCTCGGTCTGTCGCTTAGCAATGACCGGCCATCAGCCCATCACGATAGCTTCAGTCTACATGTCCTGTGCCAAACCGTGCTTGCAGTTGGAGAGCGATTTAGAATCGCTCTTCAGTCTAGGAGACGCCGTCATTCTGGCTGGCGATCTCAACTGCAAACACCCACGTTGGAACTCGACTGCCCCCAATCCGAAGGGCGTTATCCTGGACAGGCTCGCCGACGAGCTTGACTTCGATATCATAGGCCCCATGCACCCCACTCACTTTCCATATCGCGTCGACCATCGTCCGGACGTGCTCGACGTGATCATCCTCAAAAACGTAAGCCTTAAGCTGCGGCTCATCGAAACGATGGCCGATCTCAATTCCGACCACCGCCCCGTACTCGTTCAGTTAGGCGCGTCCACCGACCCCACCCCCGTCACCAAGACCGTGGTCGACTGGAGGAAGCTCGAGGAGACCCTCGCCTCCTCCAGTGCGGACCTCCTCGGTCGTATACCCGCGGTCCTCTCCACCGCGGAGGAGACAGTCTCGGCGATCGATGCCCTGACCGGCCACACCCAGAGCGTCATCAGCGACTGTTCGAGACAGGTCCCAGCGACGCCTGAGTATCGCTGGAACCTGCCCGATGACGCCAGGGAACTGATCAGGGCAAAGAGAGCTGCCACTCGAGCCTACGACAGTTTTCCCAGCGAGCCCAACAAGGCTCGGATGCGCGCTTTACAGAGGGACGTAAAGAAACGCATCAATGAGCTGCGTGAGACTCGCTGGAACAACTTGTTGAAAGACATCGAGCCTTCTCACCTGGCCTACTGGAAGTTGGCTCGATCTCTCAAGGCGGACACCACCTCCCCTATGCCCCCACTCGAGAGACCTAATCTCTCCCCCGCGTTCGACGACATAGAAAAGGCCGAGTGCCTTGCCGACAGTCTCGAGGCCCAATGCTCTCCCAGCACTTTCCCTGTAGACCGAGCGCACCTCGATGAGGTGGACAGCGAGGTCGAACGCAGGACCTCCCTCCCCCCCTCTGATACTCTCCCACCGGTCTCGGTCGATGAGGTCAAATCCTTTATCGGGTCGTCACACCCCAGGAAAGCCCCTGGTGCTGATGGCATCTCCAACAAAGTGCTCAAGCACTTCCCCGAGGCGCTTCTGTCCCTTCTGGCAGCCATTTTTAATGCCTCGATAAGCAACTGCCTCTTTCCACAAGTCTGGAAGGAGGCAATTGTAATCGGCATTGAAAAGCCCGGCAAACCCCGTAACTGCCCATCCAGTTACCGTCCCATAAGTCTCCTAAAGACACTCGCCAAGCTCTACGAGCGCGTCCTTCTCAAACGGCTGAAGGACCACATCGAGTCCAACGAGCTTCTTATCGACGAGCAGTTTGGCTTTAGGGCCAAACACTCGTGCGTCCAACAGGTACACCGCATAACGGAGTACATACTCTCGGGTCTCAGTAAGCGCCACAACTGTAGGGGGACTGGGGCGCTTTTCTTCGACGTGGCGAAAGCGTTCGACAAGGTCTGGCACAACGGGCTGATATACAAGTTGTATCAGCTCGGTGTTCCGGATCGTCTCGTACTCATCTTACGGGACTTTCTGTCGAACAGGTCCTTTCGATACCGCGTCGAGGGAGCTCTCTCCGCTCCCCATCCCATTCGAGCCGGAGTCCCTCAGGGCTCCGTCCTCTCCCCCATGCTTTACTCGTTGTACACCAACGACATTCCGCATCACCCGCACGTTGAATTAGCCCTATTCGCTGATGATACTGCCCTCTACTCCACCGGTCACCAACGCGAATTTCTTTCCAAACGCCTCCAATCCGCGGCCACCGCCCTGGGCGACTGGTTTCGGAAGTGGAGGATAGAGGTAAACCCCGAGAAAAGTACCGCCGTGTACTTCACTCGGGGGCCTATCCGTCGCACTTGGCGACCGGAGCTCCTCCCCATTCGCATGTTCGACCGCCCCATTCCGTGGGGTAAATCGGTCAAATACCTGGGTGTGACCCTCGATAGGGCGATGACTTTCAACGCCCACATCAGACGCGTGCGCAATCGCGCCGCGATGGTGCTCGGCCGTCTGTCCCCCTTGCTCAACAAGAATAGTAAAATGTCCCTTAGAAATAAGGTGACACTTTACAAAACTTGTATACGTCCGATAATGACGTACGCGAGCGTCAACTTTGCCCACGCTGCGCGAGCTTCCATACGCAGGCTTCAGAAAGTCCAGAACAGCTTCATGCGCAAAGCCACGGGCTGTCCGTGGTTCGTGCGCAATGAGGAATTGCACAAAGACTTAGAGCTTCCCACCGTGGCTCACTTTCTGAAGGCTGCGTCCATAAGATATTTTGACACTGCTGTCAACCATCGCAACCCACGCGTGGTAAGTGCCGCCACTTACCGCGACGAACCGGCGACTACCTTCCGGAAAAGGCGTCCCCGGCACGTACTCGCGGATTCCGACGACGACACTACTAAGGCATTAGCCACTATTCATCGTCACTCTGACGACAAAACGACATCTCCGATATACTGCCCTCGCCGGCGGGGGCTTTTACGCGTCAAACCGCCTCACTATACGCGATACACGGTCGACACTAGTCGTTTTGGCTATTAGATCACTAACACAACACACCTCTCTCCTTTTTCATGTCTCTTTTTCAAAATTCAAAATTGTGTGTCGAGGAGTTTCTTGCGTCGTTTCTTCTCCTCGACTATACACATTACGAAGCGATGGTAGTCATGTTAGTCTAAAAACTCCCCCATGCAACGCCCTAAGCCGAGGTTCGAGCCCCCGTGGGCACCCTTAGGCGTCGGTTGCAAAAACTTTTTCCGTGCTGTTGCATACAGTCAAGGTGCGCTTCGCGCACCATGACTGTATGCAAGAGACGGGCAGAGCGCTCCCGCGCTCGCCCACCCGCCCGGCGACGCTGTAAAAAGCCTATCGGCTTGACAGCAACTGTTCCTGATCAAAAAAAAAAAAAAAAAAAAAAATGATTAAATACAGTTGTTCTGTGACAAAGCATTCGAGTTTCCTTGTTTCACACGTCCCTGGTAATCCTGGTTAATTGTGGTTCCGGTAAAGTGAGTGGTTCCAGCTAGTGTGTGGTTCCTGAAAGAACGAAGCTGTAAAATAGTGACATCTCGGAGAAATAAATAAGAATCCTTGCCCCTAAAATCCTAGGGAAGTCAAGTGCCGCCTACTAGAGGGAATTTAGATAAGGCCCTCAACGCCCTCTACAACGGGCTCTTGCCAACGCGACCCGTCTCTCTCTCCCGCTGGTGTCGCCACCAAAGGGAGTTTGAGTTCAAGTCCGTTGCGCCATCTTCAGGCCTTTCTACAAAACTGGCACGACTCTCTGCTATAAGTTTTTGGTCCTTTCGAAGCCGGATTCTTCAAGATGTCAACAAGAAGCAATATGTTAACGCGAGCGAAGACGCGTTGTCGGGAAGACGCCACTGACTCTGGTTTACAAAGTGAAAGCCCAGCGCCAGCGTCGCCATCTACAGTGCAGCATCGAATGTTGGGAAGAACGCCCACGCCAACGATTCCGGCGGTTGGAGGACGCATTCGCGATTTTAGTGAAAAGCGTCCACCGTTGGAGAATCCTGTAGCTGTGGCAACTTCGGTTACTGTGCAAGAGGAGACTACGTTGATGGCACGTCGAGTTGGCACGGGGGGTAGCAACCGTAGTCGGTCGTCACGCTCGAGCCGAGCGACCCGAGAACTTCAACGTCGTCAAGCTGAATTAGACGCAGAAGTGCAACTGGCCAGGATTGATCAGGGACTAATTAAGAAGAGATTAGCGGTTGACCTCGCGCGCATAGAGGTCGAAGAGGAGAATGCCGGCGACCTGTCGTCTGTGGGCTCAGCAGATAGAGTAAATGATTGGCTGAAAGCCACGACAGGCGCAGCGGCACCTCAAGATAGACCACTTCCATATTTTGATGAAGGCGCGCGTACCAACCCACTGCCGGACAACTGTGCTCCAACACGAGCCATCCCGCCCACGCCGATGCCCGTCGCGCCACCGGTTGCGCATCTCGCACGTCCGGCGCCAGCAACTATGCCACAGCTGCCGCCGGCACCGTATTTCGAGCCGCAGCACAATCAACGCTTCACTAGTCAAGCTCCGAACGCTCCGGTCTTCGGTGAGAGAGGCACAGGATGGCACAACTCAACGAAAAGAGACCAATCAAATGAAAGAAGATATGGAAAAGGAATGGAACAGCTTGCGGAAGCCATCTCGCGCCTGGGTCGGCCACGACCGCTGCCCAGACAGACGTACGAGCTACCAGCGTTCAATGGAAATCCTTCTGATTGGTTGAATTTCAAGAAAATGTACACGACTTCATCGTCGTCTTATGAATTCACACCACATGAAAATATGGCTCGGCTGCAAGCATCGCTTCATGGAGAAGCTAAGGCAGCCGTGGAAGATTTATTGAGAACGGCAAGTGATCCGAAAGAAGTGATGAAGGCCCTGGAACAAGAATTTGGCCACTCCGGATTACTTTTAGAAAGCGCTATACAGAAAGTGCGCGCACTTCCGAAGTTAACCGACAACGGACGTGATATAAGGAAGTTTACGACTACCGTTCGTAACTGCGTGGCTACTTTGAAAAATTTGAACGCGCAGAGTTATTTACACAATCCACAAATTGTGAATGAATTAGTGGCCAGACTTACACCGATTCAACGTAATCAATATGGAGAGTACGCGATGAAGCTTGATCAACAGTGCGGGGTCGACTTACGCCTGTCACCCAACTTAGAAGCTTTATTGGAGTTCCT
The DNA here is from genome assembly GCA_949316235.1 of Oegoconia quadripuncta. Classification (NCBI taxonomy): domain Eukaryota; kingdom Metazoa; phylum Arthropoda; class Insecta; order Lepidoptera; family Autostichidae; genus Oegoconia; species Oegoconia quadripuncta. The sequence continues at coordinate 5,511,620 of OX438750.1, read as the reverse complement.
GAATGATATTGCGTGTGCATCATCGTACTCTATGCCACTCAACTTGATGAACGCACCGCCGCCGCCGCCGCCGCCGACATCTTCGACGTATACGCGGTCGACACGAAGACAGGGGCAGCGCACGACTCAGCGTGTGCATACACTCAAAGATGAGTCGCCAGATAAGTCACTTATTGGATGTGTTCGGTGTAAAGGTAACCACAGACTAACGGATTGTAGTGAATTTATTAAAATGTCGGTGAACGATCGGTGGGACTTTGTGAAAAGTGAAAGACTTTGTTTCAAGTGTATAGCGAGGCGACACGCACGCAACCGTTGCCATGCTAAGCGCTGCGGTAAATGTAATTATTCGCATCACGCCATGCTTCACGTCGAGAAGATGGGTACTACGCGCTCGACTTCATCTGAGAAGTCTGTGCCCGCACCGGTGAGCGCTCCGCGACAGACAACTGCTCCAGTTACCACCGAATTGGTCACCAACGTCGGGGAGCAGCGTTCGCGGGCGTTGCTTAAAGTGTTACCGGTCAATGTAGTAATCGGCGGCGAAGAGCGACCTACATACGCTCTATTGGACGATGGAGCAACGGTCTCCTTAATTGATGAGAAGCTCGCCAGTGGAGTGGATGGTCAGCTATGCCCACTCAAAATCATGAGTGCTCGCGGACATTGTGTAACGGACAGTGAATCCAAAAAAGTGTCAATTGGACTCCGTGGACCTAATGGTGATTTGCATAATGTGTCACTACGAACAATTAGTGATTTAAACTTACCAGTACAAACTGTGCCTCCAAGTGTGTTGAGTGAAAATAGCCATCTGCTGGACCTGGATTGCAGTGCAATGGAGGACGCGAAACCCATGGTGTTACTCGGCCAAGATCACTGGGACTTGGTAGTCGGCTGGGATATGAGGCAGGGTAAGTCAGGTACGCCAGTTGCATCTCTAACAAAATTAGGATGGGTGGTCCATGGCCCATTTTTCTCTTGTGCAAATCATAACTCTGTTAATTGCTTGCGAATTGATGGTGACCTGCACGATTTAGTTAAGCGTCAATTTGAATTAGAAGCTATAGGCATCTCCGAGGCAAATCGTCAGAATAGTCAGACTAAACGAGCGATAAATATATTAGAATCTACCAGTCGTAGAATTGGCTCAGAGTGGGAAGTAGGCCTGTTATGGAACCGCGATCATATCGATTTGCCCGATAATTATAAGTACGCTCTAAAAAGACTAATTAATGTGGAGCGAAAAATTGATAAAGACGCTAACTATGCCGAGCAGTATTTTAAACAGATTGATAGATTATTAAGTGAAGGTTATGCCAAACGGGTAGATATGTCCAGACCAACTGATCTTGTTTGGTATTTGCCCCACTTTGGGGTCACTAACCCGAATAAACCAGATAAATTAAGGCTTGTTTTTGATGCAGCTGCCAATTATAATGGTACATGTTTGAATGATAATTTGATGAGCGGTCCAGACATGTTAAACTCACTCCTAAGTGTGTTATTTAAATTTCGTGCCGGCCCTATCGCCTTCGCGGGCGACATCGCTGATATGTTTATGCGTGTCAAAATAAGGGAACAGGATCAGGGCGCACAATTGTTTTTATGGCGAGGAAAAGACCGAAATAGAGATCCTGACGTATATGCCATGACCTCTATGGTTTTTGGAGCCACATCGTCACCCACTACCGCCATTTTTATATTAAATAAGAACGCTAGCGAATATGTTAATGTCTATCCAGAGGCCGTCGCGGCCATCAAAAACAAACATTATATGGATGATTATTTGGAAAGTGTAGAAACAGTGGAACAAGCCAAACGTCTCGTAAGCGAGGTCACACAAATACACGCAGCGGGTGGTTTTAACATACGTGGTTGGGTAACGAACTCTCCCGATTTGCGAGAACATTTGTGTGCCAACGCTCCCGAACGTGTTAAAATAGAAAGGTCACTTGAGGAGTCCGAGCGAACGCTTGGAATGATTTGGACCCCTCATGATGATATTTTGACCTTTGACCTATCCTTTAAACGCTTACCGCCCGAGATAGTTGAGGGTAAAGTTGTACCTACTAAAAGAGAGTTTCTACGGGCGATAATGAGTATTTTCGATCCCTTAGGATTTTTATATCCCTGTGTAATTCAATCACGAATATTAATGCAACGAATCTGGCAGTCTGGCGTCCACTGGGATGAACAATTGAAACCTGCTGAGGCAAATCTATGGTTTCAATGGTTAAATAATTTAAAACTACTCACCGAAGTTAAGATTCCCCGATGGTACGGTCTGGAAAATAATGACCTAGAACTCCATGTTTTCGGAGACGCATCGGAACTCGCGTATGCAGCCGTGGCCTTTATTGTAGGAACAAATAAAGTAGGAATTCGGTCCACAGCAATGGTGGCCGGTAAAGCTCGAGTCGCACCTGTTAAGGTGGTATCCATACCGCGACTCGAACTCCAAGCTGCCGTATTAGCATGTAGGCTATCTCGTGTAGTTGAGAAAGACCTAGGCATGACTGTTAGTAGGAAGTATTTATGGACAGACTCACAGACCGTTTTAAGATGGATAAACTCTGATGCCCGTGATTACCAGAGATATGTAGCACATCGATTAGGTGAAATTGACGAATTGTCTAGCAAAAGCGACTGGCGCTGGCTACCCTCTGCCGTCAACCCGGCTGATGAAGCCACTCGGTTGGACTGGCCGAATACAAAGAACATGTGGTTTTCTGGCCCTCCTTTTCTTTGCTATCCGCAGACGCAGTGGCCGGCGATGCCTGTCGCGCCGACAGACGAGGCGCATGAAGAGGATCCGGAGGTTGTGCATCGCGTGCACGCCCTCAGCGAGCCGGCGGCGCCGCCGCTAATAGACACGCGGCGCTTCTCTTCGTGGACACGAGCGCTGCGCGTTACTGCGCGCGTGTTCATTTTCATCGAACGCTGCCGACGCCGACGCCCCTCATCCGCACTGTCACCCGCCGACCTAGACACAGCTGAGAAATACCTACTGCGTGAAGTTCAAAAGCAGGCATTTAACGACGACATAAACGCCATTCTCAATGCACGACAACTGCCAAAGTCGAGTCGCCTTATATCACTCGACCCCATGATATTTGAGGACGGCATGCTACGCGTGCGCGGCAGACTACGCGCCGCGCCTGAACTGAATTTTGGTGAGCGACATCCAATTATATTAGATGGACGTCATCCTACCGTTCGTCTACTTATAATTGATTATCATAAGCGAGCACACCACGTAAACCACGAAGCGGTAGTAAACGCTTTAAGAGAGAGGTTTTGGGTGCTCCAATCCCGTACGGCGACAAAGAAATGTATAGCTGAATGTCAGCTATGTCGTTTAAGGCGCGCTCGACCTTTGAACCCAAAGATGGGAGACTTACCTAAAGTGCGCCTAACAGACACAAGGCGAGCATTTGTACACTGCGGTCTCGATTACTTCGGACCGATGGAAGTGACTATAGGTCGACGCAGAGAAAAGCGGTGGGGGGTTTTATTCACTTGCCTCGCCACCCGCGCCATACACCTAGACCTAGCCGCTTCACTGAGTGCCGACTCGGCTATATTAGCATTGAGAAGGCTAATAGCCCGCCGCGGACAACCTTCAACAATTTACAGCGACCGAGGTACCAATTTTGTTGCAGCAAATAAAGAATTGCGAGCTGCACTTCGTGAAATGGACCACGACCGGCTGAAAGATGAGGTCATCAGTCGAAAAATTGATTGGATTTACTCCCCTCCAGCCGCTCCTCACATGGGTGGGTCGTGGGAGAGATTGGTGCGAGCCACGAAGAATGCATTACAGGCATTACTAAGAGAACGGGCTCCTAAAGAAGAAACTTTGATGACACTCCTAGCCGAGGCCGAACTTGTGGTAAATAGCCGGCCATTGACCTATGTCACCGATGATCCAGAAAATCCAGTGGTGATAACTCCCAACCATTTGCTCATCGGAACATCTGCGGGCGGCGCTCCCATGGTACGAACGCAGTTGAGCGATCACAACTCAAGAGCTCAATGGCGGCGAGTAAATGCGCTGGCGGATGAGTTTTGGAGGCGGTGGAGGCGTGAATATCTGCCCACCTTACAGCGGAGGCAAAAGTGGACATTGAACGAGCCTAATGTGAAAGTGAACGAAGTGTGTGTGATATGTGACAAAAATAGGCCCCGTAATGACTGGCCAATGGGAAAAATAATAAAGACTTATTGTGGTAAGGACGGTATAATCCGTGTAATAGACATTAAGACCAAACATGGAGTGTTGCGTCGTCCCATTACAGGTGTGATTGTCCTACCCACTAGTTGAGTACTTGATGGAACTCTCGTACTGGGGGGTAGAGATTGTTACGGACAATCTCATCTGTAAAACAATTAAGTTAAGAATTTTGTATTTTATTAATAAAGAGTTTGTTTTTCGTATGTTTTACCCAATATGTGATTATTTGTATCTGGTTACCAAATTAAAAGCGGGTATTTGGCTATTTTTAATAAATAATAGTTTATGTGGGTAATCTTTAAAAATAATTTTGTAATATACCCTCCGAATGATTGATTTATTTCTTCTCTCCTTTTATGTGTATACTCTTCTTTTCATGAGAGAATAATGATTGACTCGCTTATAACTAGTTGAGAACCTTAAATTTGTACTTAAGTAAGGCAAAATTGTGATTAAATACAGTTGTTCTGTGACAAAGCATTCGAGTTTCCTTGTTTCACACGTCCCTGGTAATCCTGGTTAATTGTGGTTCCGGTAAAGTGAGTGGTTCCAGCTAGTGTGTGGTTCCTGAAAGAACGAAGCTGTAAAATAGTGACATCTCGGAGAAATAAATAAGAATCCTTGCCCCTAAAATCCTAGGGAAGTCAAGTGCCGCCTACTAGAGGGAATTTAGATAAGGCCCTCAACGCCCTCTACAACGGGCTCTTGCCAACGCGACCCGTCTCTCTCTCTCCCGCTGGTGTCGCCACCAAAGGGAGTTTGAGTTCGAGTCCGTTGCGCCATCTTCAGGCCTTTCTACAAAACTGGCACGACTCTCTGCTATAGTAGCGAACCCGGAAACATGCCCTGCTATTTTAACTGCCTGTGAACGGTTTTTGAGGTAGGATTCGACCCAGCGCAAAAGGTCGCCATGAATACCCGCGATATTTAATTTAGATATTATAATATTATGATCCAATCGATCGAAACATTTCGAATAATCCGTGTATATTGCGTCCACTTGCGCACCACCATCCATGGTTAAGGCCACTTCGTCAGTGAAAGACGCCAAATTCGTGACGACAGAACGACGCCTCACAAACCCGTGCTGAACCATTGGGATGTAAGGCTGGACGCAAGGGTAAATCTGGTCAAAAGCGATTAATTCGAAAACTTTACTGAACACGGATAGAATAGATACTGGCCTATACTTGTCAACACTGATTTTAGATCCTCCCTTATGAACAGGCACCACCATAGCTTCTTTCCATTTTTTTGGAAATATCCCAGAATATAGTAATAATATAGTATTATATATAAAGCTTTTTAATAGAGGAATTATAAAACAAGCGAATAAAAAAAAACTTTGCGACTGATGATGAAATACTGTTTTAAAAACTTGAGCTTATTAAGTAAGCTTGAGTTTTAATAATAATGAATACTGTTTTAATATTTGAGTAAGCGAATAATTAACTTAACTAACGACGAATATTGATTAATAATAAAATCCAGAACGAGCTTATAAAAAGTGGGTTGTGATTAATCCATTTCAGATATTAAAATTTTATTTCAGTGACTACATTACTAAGTGAGTGACTACATTACTAAGTGAGCGACTGGATATACAAAGAGGGCAACTAATGCATAACTGCACCTCGACATGGTTAGGTTAGGTTCGAAGGGTATGGCGCAAGCGAGCCGGACGAGTGCGAGCGAAGCGAGCACGGGAGTTCTTGGCACCCCGACATGGATAGGTTAGGTTCTCGCTCGCTCTGCTCGCCCGGCTCGCTTCCGCCATACCCTTCGTGTTAGGTTGACATGTAAGAATTACATTTACCAAATATTGAAAAAAATACAGGACGTAACGTTGACACTCAAACAAATATTAGGTCGCTCCAATATTATGAAGCTTCTCATTTTGTTTTTTAAGTAACTCAAATTAATGTTTGTAAGTTGCTGTTCTGTTGATTTCTCGTCACTCGCAGTCAGTCGCTCACTTAGTAATACTATAACCTAAATTAATTAATTTTGAAACTTCAAAATGTAATTTACAGTCACTTGTTTTATTGCTACCCTTTTTAATATACAATACAGATACAAGGTGCCAGTAGAGGAAGTTTGCACTGACAACAGGTTATTAGCCATCGTCATCATCAGCCCGTAAACATCCCACTGCAGGGATATAGGCCTTCCCTCGTATATAAGCCATGTTTGATGAAAATCGGTTAAGCCGTTTTGAAAACATTTCGAATATTATTAAAGCCTCTTTACCTTCCTCTCAATTGGGAGGCGCGGGCAAAACGATACTCTTTTTCTTGTCTCCCTATCCAAGTTGTGTGAAGGTCAAAGGCCTGGCCCGAACTAACGAAGAACGGTCACTGAAACACAATTCACCAAATGCTGAATACATTGCGGAGTTTGTATTTTATTAATAATTATTCGTTTATTTATATAACATAAATAGTTATGTATGTTTATCCATTATCTAGTATCCCTTAATACAAGCTTTTGGAACTAGATGTTGGTGTAAGTGTCCGAAATATTACATTCCGAAAAGAAAATCGTGATAATATATCGCAATGTATTCGACATCCGGGGCTTTGGCGAAACGTTCTCTGGAGAAGTGTAAGTCGCCATTTACAGACCACTGTACCCAATTAATAAAAGAACACAAACGACATACCGACAGTAAGAGATAGATTTTATTGTTAATATTAGTGACAGCAGTTGCCACAGTTACAATTGCCACTCAAGTTTCCGGTGCAAACGAAGTGACTGAATGCCGGTGGATAGTGGCAAGTACACGCGGTGTCATCAGTATTTTGTTCTGTTCTAGGACAACCGTTGAACGGATTTGCACAATTTACAAAACCATTCTTCTGCGTAATCTCCGCCCCTTTGCTACTTCGTCTCGACATACCATCACCCGGCGGGGTCATCGTCCCGCTATGAGACGTGCTAAGTGCCGTGCTGCTCCTGTTAGGTGATTTAGAATTATGAGAATGAGAATTCCGAGGTGTATCAGAATTCAGAGGTGTATTAGAATTCCGAGGTGTATTAGAATGGTCATCCATGTCATCGGGACATTCGCATATTATAGAATTACTTTTCTGCTTGCTCTCCACTTCTTTTCCTTTTTTTTCTTTTCCGTTTTTACCAGTTTTAGATACAGTGTCATTATCGCAATTGCACTCTTTAAATTTCGTTTTGGGAATGGAGTTTCTTTTGGCACCGTTATGGCCATTCTGATGTATATCTGTATTTGAATTCTTATTACACGGGCCTCTTTTGCCACAGTTTTTAAAATCTTTTTCATTATTGCTCATAGGACTCTCGTTAAAGAAAGAGTCACCTTGAATTTTTGTTTTAGAAATAGCGCCTCTATTTTTGGCAGAAGAGTCGTTAAATGAAGAGTCACCATGAAGTTTTATTTTAGAAGTGGACCTTCTTTTAACGTCGTGACCATTGTCATCTAAATCGTCGTCAATTTTTTTATCCATAAAATCCAAACATTCGCAGATTACAGAACTCTTCTTTCTTTTAGATTCCTTTCCATTTTTTTGATCTGTTGCAGCAGTAGTGCCATCACAGGGACAGCAATCTTGAACAATTGTTTTAGAAGAAGAACGTTTTTTGACAGAATGATAACTAATCTCATCTCCGTCAGCATTAGAAGGATTGCTATTATTCCGGAAGTTAGCGCTTGAGTTGCTCTTCCTGTTAAAGTTAGAATTACTTTGGTTCACATTCATTTTAGAAGGTGTGTTAATATTCTCCAAACTGCTACTATTTTTCAAAGTGATAGTATGAGAGCAACCGCAATTCTCATGTATGTCGTTTTGTGCTAAATTCATTTTAGACGAGTCGACATGGTCAGTATCCTCCATTATACCTTTTTCTGCACATTTCTTACAATATACCACCCCACCTTGGCTTTGAATTGAATTCCTTTTGTCATGATCACTCCCTGAGCCTGTCATGTCATTTTTACTAAAATGCCTTGTCGATTCTTCTACAGGATATCCTAGGCATTTACAACCTAGTTCTCCTTGCGAGTCATCAACTGAGCTTTTTCTAGAATGACCTCCACAGCATTTACAACTAACAGGATCATTTTCACCTTTAGAATTATTGAAGTCATTCAAAGTACAGCTACATTTCTTTGCATTCGGTTCACCCTTCTCTATCTTAATTATTATGGTATTTTCTCTTGGCTCTACGTTTTGATCAGCGCTACTGCAACACGGAGATCCAAAAGAAACGCTTTTTCTACTAGGGCATTTCATGCGACTTAACACGTTAGGGCAAGGCACCCTCTCATCTATTTCTCCTCCGCAGGGTCTAGCAGGTGCCGAGTTAATAGGTCGTATACCACACGGCAGGTTTTCATTGTTAGTTTCGAAACATGGCGTCCGAGCTTGAATCCTCTGGTCCAGCATATCGCCTTTATCAGCCATGGTGCCCTGTTCCTGCAAGCTTGGGGACGAAGTCGTCATGCCGCAAGATCTTCCGAAATCTGAACTTGATCGCGGTGCTTGGGCGCCTGTTGAAGAGCACACATTGTCGTTTGACGTACGCCTACATGGCTTTAATATGTATGTAAACCCTTGCGGGCAGGGAAGGGGTTGTAGTCGCCGGCACCTCTGTGGAGGCTCATTATTTTCGTAACAAGGAATAGAATCAGTGCAATCCTGCTCAATACGAACATACATGCGCTTGCAATTTGTTTGGGTCTTCGAATCTATTACTAGATATTCTTCATCGTCTTCATTTCCACATGGGAATGAACAAGGTTCGCCTTCGGTTTCGTTATCAGGTTCGTCTTCAATGTCCTTAAATGTGCTCGAGGAGTAGTCTGAGTCGCTACATTCTCCCTGACGTTCATTGTGATCGCTATAGTCTTCATCTAACCAAATGGCTGTGCACATGGGCTCGTGATTAGAGCACATTGGTTCACGCGTGATGCACATTGATTCGCGGGTGTGGCACATTGGCTCGCGGGTGACACAAATTGGTTCGCGGGTGTTGCACAATGGCTCGCGGGTGCCGCACACTGGTTTGTGGTTGACGCACATTGGTTCGCGGGCGACGCACATTGGCTCGCGGGTGTTGCACAATGGCTCGCGAGAAATGCGTATTGGTTGGTGGCTGCACATTGGTCCGTGGGAGATACAAGTCGGTCCATGGCGGTTATATCTTCCTATTGATCTCGGCACGTTGCAAGGACGCTGAGGCAAAGTTGTGCTGTCAACGCATGGTCGTGGTGACGGGCAGGTGGGTCGTTGTTTTTCAAAGCATCTTCTTCTACAGGGTGGCATATGGGGCGATTAGAGGAGTAAGGTAGAGCCAAGGGGAGTATTCCAAGCCATATTTTCTGGGGCCATAGCCAGGGGGGCACTCTGCAAAGGAAAAAGTCAGGTTAAGGAAAAAGTTTGTTGTTTAATTTTAGCTTTTATATAAACCCCTACATATGTGTATAATGTGTATGGTGTAGTGGTTTCATCTGACTGCTACTTCTAGAGGTAACGGGTTCAAATCCCGCTAAGGTCATTTGTTTGTATGATGAATAGGGTAATATTTACTCGAGGTGTGGAGTGGTAGGGATGTATTCGTATAGTAGGTATATCATGCATTTGGTATCCATAATACAAGCCTTGTTGCTTAGTTTGAAACTAGATGGAGCTGTCTACATGTCCAATACTGTTATTTATCAATCAATCAATCAAATACGCTTTATTTATTATTTATATGCACAAGTAAATAAATTAGAAAATCTCTTTGCATTTATTTTGCAATTGTAATGAGGGTGTTTACTCGTATTAACATAAGGAACAATTTACTCATGGGGTCGGAGAAATAAATAATTTTACGCAGCGTTACACGCAGGGTTACGACATCACATCTTATTTGGGGAAGGGGCTATCTATCTCTGACAACCGGAACAAAACAATGCTATTAACATTGCTGATTGGCGGCCGACTTGGATAGGATGTTGGTAGCTAGCCAGGCGGGCAATTAAAATACCTTACCAACCACCAAACTGAGTACTAAACATGTAACCCGCCGGCGATCGAACTCGCGACATCCGATTCGTAAGCCCTATGTTATTCACATTGAGCCACTGAGGCGGAATGTGAGTCGCATTTACTTTGAACATGTGGTCACATCGAACAGAGGGCGGAGTGTGAGTTTTGTTTCGACTTAACTTTACTACAGCGTTCACGTTTACCTGACGATTTGTATGAAGAAATATGCAGTGCCTCTAGCGGATAGTATATTATCTAGTAGTATATAAAACGGATTTTTTTCATAGATACATTTTGCGTTAACGCGAACGCGATGGTAAAGTTAAAAACAAGGCAAAACTCGCACTTCGCACACAGGCTCTAAAACAACAATTATAAATCTAATTTTGAAGAGAACCGCTTCCCCGAATTTGTGAGATGATGTGCAACACTTGTTGATGGAGTGTGTCAAAAAAGAAGCTGAAAGGGAGACTGATGAGAAGATACAAATGGAGGGCATTTGATGTAGGCTTAAAAAGTTCCCTCACCGATCCCATCTCGGACGTAGCTTTGGATATGTGTCAATTGATAGATAGATAAAGCGTTTATTTGCATATTACAGAAACACATACAAAAATATTCGACGCAACAATCATTCTGCTTGGTGTTATTCTTACAAAATGTTGCCTTATTTCACAGTAATAAAAACAAAAATTAAGTACACCTGTTACAACTTATAATATAGTGTGTGTATCTGTACCACAAATGGGCCATCGCTCAGTGTGGATCCTCACCTATAGCGGTAAGACACTGATTTTCAGCTAGTGCCCTGCGAGAGAAAGCGAGGGGTACGGTACTAGTGCAAAAATTTTCAATAACAACCATAAGTGTGTATTCTATAAAGATTATGTTGTACGGTGGTGTATAGCAATTTTATGGATCATAATGATACTCGTTTAAAATAATAATTGTCAAAAGTGGGCTTAACATAATTAAATTGGTGACGGCATCTCACCGGTGACTCCCTGTTTTTTATTAATTAATTAGCGTATAATTGATGTATGTTTAGGTTTACTTAGGTTAAGCTACGAGGGATTGCCATGTCCTAATGGATAAAAATCCCTAAATAAAAATAGATTAAAAAAAATCTATTTTAAAAAGAAATGAAGGCCTTAATTACCCACTTTTCTAATTTTACCCAATTAATAATTAATAAAAAAAAAAGAATTACCCACAAAAGCCTTAAATGACTAAACCTTCGGAATGTTTTCGCTCTTACAGTCATGCTACTGCTGTTGAAGACTTCGTCTTACTGAAAGCGATATGGCACGTTGCGTATTCGGGTTGTTTTCTATAGTTTATTAGCGACGTGCCACTGTGGGAGCAACGTGGCACTGTGGACGGAGTGGCTACCGACGCGTGGTGGAAAATGTAGTGACGCTAACACGTGGTATATTAGAATGGAATCGTCCGCGCCGCGCCGCTGGATAGAAGTCAATATGATATTTATGCTTGGACAGTAAGTTCAGCGGCACAGGTCCCTTCGTGAATATAAGGTTATCTTTCATAACGGTGCCCCTAAGTCCGAGCTGACGGAGGGGGGATTTAAAGTAAATAAGTCGTGCGTGCTTACCTTGGGTAGTGGGCCGAGATTATTATTAATTAATTACATTTTGCCTGCACCTTCAGTGGGTACCTTTCGGTGTTGACAATTTTTTGACAGATTGAATGACATCCATGAATCATCTTATGAATTCTTCTTTGCTTTGGCTTCTTTGTATAGGGTTTTCCATAAGCATGTCGGAAAAAGTAAAATATTTGTTTATGTTAGTCATAGACTTCTACAGGCGAATTTGAATTCGTGTAAATCCCATTACCTGCCCCCGCAGTCTCGACATAGATAGCGATTCACACCTGATGTTAAGTGAAGATGAGGTGGAAGCGTACTGACCCGGAAACCCCAATACATTTGGGGGACTGGCTATCTTATCTCTGACAACCGGAACACAACAATGTCATTAACATTGCTGCTTGGCGGCAGATTTAGATAAGATAACCAAACCGAGTACTTAAACATGTACCCCGCTGGGGATCGAACCCGCGACCTTCGAATCGTAAACCCAATGTTGTTTGCATTGAGCCACGGAGGCGGTCCTAACAATGTTATTTTAATTGGAGAATTAGAGTCTTTAGTATCAAAATATCGGTTTCCATTGAAACTACGATTCAGGCTTCCAACAAAAACCGATATGATTATGAACACTATAACATTTAGAATAAGATCGTTAGGAGTTAACGACCGAAATCGGTTGCTATCTATGTCGAGACTGCGGGCCCAGGTGAGGCCACTCTTGATTACGAACAACATTCTCCCAGGAACCATAGTAGAATTTGATCAAAAAATTTTCGATTAATTACCCATAGAAAACAAACCATTCTGAACCAACTTTAGTATGGAAGTCCAACAATATTGGCTGGTGACTCCACCCTTGATTACGAACAACTTTCCATTAGGAACCATAGACGAATTCAACTGAAAATTGTTGGATTGGTGGATACTAAAGGTGGTTTCAGAATGATTTACTTTGTATATATTTACTTGTATATACTTGTATATATTTATAGTCTTGCACAATATAACGGTCAGTTCAATTGTAATGGGCGCGTCTTGGACTTGGTATTCTGTAATGGTAGCCTTGCCGTTCAAGCATGCGAGGATCCACTGGTAAATACTTATCACAAAGCTATTTGTATTCAGGCAGATTTTGTTGAAATACATGCATTAGAGCAGGAGACTAAGAGAACCTACTTATATAATCGTGGTGACTATACTGCTATTCAATCAAAATTGAATAATACTCACTGGAATAGCTTATTGACCAACTGTACTTTGGACGATGCCGTCAACAAATTTTACAACATACTATATGACTGCAGAAACGAATTTATTCCTACTAGAACAATTCGAGCCACCCGTCACCCACCATGGTTTAATTCTGCTCTCATCAAAATCTTGAAAGAAAAAACAAAATATCATACCAAATATAAAGTATATGGTAACACATATGACTACCAATCATTCTCATTGTTGCGTAAGAGAGCCACTGACTTGGAACGTGAATGTTTTAAGTCCTACATGGAAAAAATTGAATCGTCAATAATTAAGGACCCCAAAGCTTTTTGGTCATACGTTAAAAGTAAAAAGATGTCTAGTGGGTATCCCAATTTAATGTATTATAAAGATAAATCAGCTGACAGTGGTAGCAGCATCAGTAATCTATTCGCTGAGTACTTCTACTCTACCTTTTCGGTATCAAATGGTAAGCATTATGTTATTCCTAGTGACCTCAACCTTGGTTCTTCATCTTTATCCGTTAGCACAATCGAAGTTGATCGCTCTAATATACTAAAATTGATGAAATCGCTTGATCTATCAAAGTCTGGAGGACCCGACACTATACCACCAGTTTTCATAGTGAATTGTTCATTGAGCCTAGTCGATCCATTGTGCATCCTCTTTCAGCGATCATTGTCTGAGGGAACCGTCCCAAATATTTGGAAATCTGCCTTTATTACTCCTATACACAAAAAAGGAAACAAATCAGACGTAGCAAACTACCGCCCCATATCTAAACTTTGTTTGTTTGCAAAAATTTTAGAAGGAATCGTATATTCCCAGGTTTATGCGTCTCTCCAACCATTATTTAGTGAAACTCAACATGGCTTTCTCAAAAACCATTCTACCGTCTCTAACTTGGTATTGGCAAATGAATTCATTACACGGGGTATGGACCAGGGTGCCCAGATAGATGCCATTTACACAGATTATAGCAAATGTTTCGATCGAATAAACCACAGCGTTTTACTGCGGAAACTTACGATGGCTGGCATACATGGCGACTTATATCGCTGGTTCGCGTCATATATTGATAACCGGACACAGGCTGTTGTGCTCAGAGGCTTCACATCTACTTGATCATCAATTCCTTCTGGAGTACCGCAAGGCTCTATATTGGGTCCACTTCTATTTATTATATTTATAAACGACATACAGACCTGTTTTTTAAATTCGTATGTATTATTATTTGCTGACGACATGAAAATCTTAAAGGAAATACGCAGTGACGAGGATGTACTGCAATTACAGGATGACTTGGGCAGGTTTGAGTGTTACTGTTTAGCTAATGGATTGCAATTGAACACCTCTAAATGCTTCTTTATGACCTTTTCGCGTAAACTGTTACTCATTGGTAGTGGTTACTCGCTTCTGGGTGATAAGATCAATAGGGTGGAAATTATTCGCGATTTGGGCATACTGCATGATAACAAACTTTTATTCGATAAGCATGTTGACAATATTGTTAAAAAGGCCTCGCGAGCCTTAGGCTTCATTATGCGTACGTCTGCCGTGTTTACTACTATCAAAACTGTAAAAATACTATATTGTGCATTTGTGCGCAGCCATCTGGAATATGCTTCTCAAGTATGGAATCCACAATATGAAATTTACAGAACACGTATTGAGCGCATTCAAAAGAAATTTATGAGGTACCTAGACTACAAAGCGCGGCAAAAATCTAAAGGTTATATACACAGGTGTAGACGATATCACTTCCTTCCGCTAGAGCAACGGCGTAAAATCAATGTCATCTCCTATCTGATGAATATTACTAAGGGCAAAGTTGACTGTAATGAACTGCTTTCTAATAATAAGACTGAAAACAAACCAGTTAGGTCTTCGTGAACGGCCACTGTTATATGTTCTTTTATCGAGGACAAATTACAGGCAGAATTCATTTCTGATACGCGCTAGCAACAGCTTCAACAGCATATGCAATGACCTTGACATCGACCTACTTTGCACGAGTACTTCAACAGTGAGACATATACTCACAAAAGATTTTTATGACTGCGTGGAGGGTGACACGTAAGTGAACCGTTGTTATTGTGGCTGACTGTACCTACTATTGTTACTTATTTAATATTTTTTCTTCTTTTTTTTCTTTTTCTTAACTTTCCTAACTTACATGTGGGAACTTGTAATTGGCATTTTTATATACAATGTTCATATGATATCTTATGTATTAGCTGTAAGTTTTCCTAAAAGCAAGTAAATAAATAAATAAAATAACAATAATGGAATTTTTTTGGGAAAAGTTGTTCATAATCAAGAGTGGACTAAACAGGAATTACTTATATGAATTAAATGTCAGCCTGTATATTACTGCGTAAGTACAGTAATTTTTGTTGTATACTGATTTTTTCTGACACGGAAAGTTTCTCCAGTGACTCGTAGTTATCGTTTAATCGTACTGCTCGAAAAGTTTTCTCATGGCAAGCTTGACGACCTGTTTGGTGTAGTGGTTAGAAATTCTGACTGCTATACCAAAAGGTCGTGGGTTCGAATCCCGCTAAGAGCATATGTTTGTATGATGATTAAAGACATGTGTTCCCGAGTTATGGATATTTTTCATTTATTTATGTATTTATTTACAAAAAAAAATGTATATGTGTAGTTTATCAACCATCTGGTATCCCTAATACAAGCCTAGCTGCTTAGTGTGGAACTAGATGGCGCTGTGTGTATGTGCAAAATGATATTTATTTATTTATTTATTTTATTGCCTATTGTCAATAGTTGTGGTTTTTCTTAACACTAGGTAGCTTATTATTTAAACCTAGGAAAATTACCCAAGTTTAGTCCTAATTAACAATTGATGCCTTATGGCACTGAAACATGGTGTCTCACTATGGGCCTCACGAGAAAGCTTAAGGTCACACAGCGATCCACAGCTCGTGCTCGAGGCTCTGCATAGAGAGGGCAATGCTCGGCCTTTCACTACCTGATAGAATCAGGAATGAGGATACTCGTAAAAGAAAGTCACGACATAAGTTGAAGTGGAGTGGGCAGGGCACATAGCTCGAAGAGCTGATGGCCCAAGGGGCATTAAAGTTCTCGATGTGTATTTGCACACTGTCTGTGTGCAACAGCACGAGATGAAATTTTGCAACCGACGCCTAAGGGTGCCCACGGGGGCTCGAACCTCGGCTTAGGGCGTTGCAGTGGGGAATTTATGTGTAAAGATGTGTGGAGTAAAGTGGAGATCACGTACGCAAGTGCAATGCAGGTCGTCCGCTTACAATGGTTTGCATATTTTGAAACGGACAACTTACGTTTGCAAACTAAATAAAAGCTTGTAATAAAAACGAACAAATGGTCAAACTTATACGGATTTATTTTTATTTCGATATCAGAGATAAGATAGCCAGTCCCCCAAATGTGTTGGGGTTTCCGGGACAGTAAGCTTCCACTTTCGACCTCGTCTTCACTTAACATCAGGTGTGATTGAGGTCAAGTAAAAAATTATGGTGGTCTGGCGTCCAAGTCCGTTGGGTTGACAGGTGAGGTCTCCAGAAGCGCGAGCACCCCGTTTCATTAGAAAAATACAATGCTCCAGAGAGACCTAATATGGAAAGCCTGGATCACTTTATCAGATGCCTAGCTAAGTCGCAATTTCAAAGAGTCGAAGGGTCCTTTTTGCCCCATGTGGGTCTTTGCCATTCGAGACAACTGCCCAGAGACCACTAGAGCCGACTCTGACACGTGAGCCGACCTCCGCAATGGCGGCGGCTAAAGCACGCGAGCCGGGAACGGATCCCTTTCTTAACTAAGTAGTTATTATTTAATAAATTTTTATTTAATCTAAATTAGCACCTAGTCCATTTTTTGTATAGCGGATGCAGCTCTTAAAAACATACCATTGTCTGGAGAGTACGGGGAGCGTGAGAAGATTTATTTATTTATATTTATTATTTTATTTATTTATTTACTTTCGCAATACTGGCTACATAGCAAACATCGCTTGTATTGCGTCTTGTTTCCAGATATTTCCAATTTTTTTTTAATTTTTTTTTTTTTATGCATAACGGGTTGGTACTTGACCTCAATCACACCTGATGTTAAGTGAAGATGAGGTCGAAGATGGAAGCGTACTGACCCGGATACCCCAACACATTTGGGGGACTGCTATCTTATCTCTGACAACCGGAACACGACAATGCTATTAACATTGCTGCTTGGCGGCAGATTTAGATAAGATGGTGGTAGCTAGCCAGGCGGACATTTAAAATGCCCTACCACCAACCAAACCGAGTACTTAAACATGTACCCCGCTGGGGATCGAACCCGCGACCTCCGAATCGTAAACCCAATGTTGTTTACATTGAGCCACGGAGGCGGTTAAAATTTCCTGAAGCGGTCCCAAGTAAAGAAGTTGGGAGTTAAAACAATAGGGTTATCAGGGTCGGTCGTTACAAGTCAAAGGACTGTGTTTTTTTTATGCACCACGGGTTCGTACTTGACCTCAATCACACCTGATGTTAAGTGAAGATGAGGTCGAAGGTGGAAGCGTACTGACCCGGAAACCCCAACACATTTGGGGGACTGGCTATCTTATCTCTGACAACCGGAATGCAACAATGTTATTTACATTGCTGCTTGGCGGCAGATTTAGATAAGTTGGTGGTAGCTAGAAATGCCCTACCACCAACCAAACCGAGTACTTAAACATGAACCCCGCTGGGGATCGAGCCCGCGACCTCCGAATTGTAAACCCAATGTTGTTTACATTGAGCCACGGCGGCGGTGTGTATTATCAATTCGGCGAATCGATTGTTAGTAGTAGTAGATTGTAGGTTCAACCAAAGTAAAGTAATTATCTGTCTTCGTGAATAAAGGCGCGCCGTGTAGTGGCTGTCAGCATTTTAGGTACCTGTCCCGCCGTGAGACGACATATCTGACACGACGCTAATATTGTTCCCAGTAGATGAATAATCCTAATCGCTCTCGTCGGTTTATTACCATGTCATTGTTCGCAGAATGAGCGCACGTGGTAATATTTTATCAGTAATCTCATTGTTGTATTATTCTTATTAATAGTACACTAGCAGCTTTAAACTGATGCGTATTTCACTGTACTTGTGTTTGGTCCAAAATTTGAAATGAAAATCGACAGTGCTGTTATTCAAGTAAATCTAACTAACATTATAAATGCGAAATTTGGATGTTCGTTTATTGATCAATCACGGCGAAACGAATTTGGATAAAATTATGGTATATAATTTGAGCATATCGTTGATTAGGACATAGGATATTTTTTTATCTCGATAAAGTAAGAGTTCCCGCGTATATCTACGCTTGAGTATAGTAAGAATGAGATGCCGCTATCAAAATTTCATAAAGCTGTCCCTTTTTAACTGTCCTCAAGCGGAGAGCTCTGCTTGAGTAACATTCTATTAGGTCCTTACCTATGAAATTGGCGTTTTGTATGAAGAATTTCATTAAGAATGTTTTCTTCATACAAACATTTTTGAATTTTTTTTGGGAGCGGCAAATCCAAATTCAGCTAAACTTTGTGTGTATCATCGGATAACATTAAGTTAAGTATAGGCAGTGTTAATTTTTAAAAGTAACTGCTTTATAAAAGTTTCAGCGAATCTAAGAAATAATATGGGAAGCACATGAAAAGAGCTGTTGTTCAAGTTTTTTTTATTATGTGATTTAGCCCAGACCTTAAAAAATATTTCATGTGAAACTTTGCAAATATATTAAAAAAGAAATTTGGAAATAGCTATAGAATCGTCATCGAGTTGGTACAAATGATTAATGAAGAAAAAAATCTATACCTATGTCATTTGTTCGTTTTTATTACAATCTTTTATTTAGTTTGCAATGTTCGTATGTAAGTATAATAATTACACGCTTTTATTTAGTTTGTAATGTTCGTGTGTGAGTATGTAGTAACACGCTTTTATTTAGTTTGCAATGTTCGTGTGTAAGTATATAATTACACGCTTTTATTTAGTTTGCAATGTTCGTGTGTAAGTATGTAATAACACGCTTTTATTTAGTTTGCAATGTTCGTGTGTAAGTATATAATTACACGCTTTTATTTAGTTTGTAATGTTCCTGTGTAAGTATGTAATAACACGCTTTATTTAGTTTGCGATGTTCGTGTGTACGTATATAATTACGCGCTTTTATTTAGTTTGTAATGTTCGTGTGTAAGTATGTAATAACACGCCTTTATTTAGTTTGCAATGTTCGTGTCTTGAGTTTCGTTTATTAACACGTGAAACTCGGCGCACCTCTCAAGTGAATACTGCTTGAGTATTCACGTGCATTTCAGGTCTCAAGTTAGGTTTATTAATCAACACGTTTACTTGAGACCGGTCACAAGACTGTTCTCAATCTTGAGAATGGTTTATTAATACGGGTCTTAGTTTGCAATGCTCGTATGTAAGTATAAGTAAGTTGTCCGTTTCCTTTGCAAACAAACCATTTAGAAGCCTGTAATAGCTGTACATCAATGTTGCAATGAATTGCCGTTGGTTTCGTCAACAATTATGAACTGTGCAAAGGGTGAAATCAACAAAACGATACATAGTGGACTGCGATGGGGAGATGCAAATGTTTAGACAAGAGTAGATCTCGTATGATTCGTGTAGTGCTGGTGCATGTTTGCTCTTTCACAGGTTAGACGACCGCTACCGGCTAAAGAGATAAGTGAGAGTCGACTCTAAAGTTGAAAAAGTTCCCGAGTGTTGGACATGGACAAAATTGCATTGCATTGCATTGCAAGTGCATTAAAGGATCGCAGTGTTTCAAAGGATCGCAGTGTGTTAAACGATTACTGTTTCATAAAGGATCACAGTGCATTAAAGGATCACAATGTTTCAAAGGATTGCAGTGTGTTAAACTATTACAGTTTCATAAATGTCACAGTGCATTAAAGGATCATAGTGTTTCAAAGGATCGCTATGTTTCAAAGGATCGCTGTGTTGCAAAGGATTCCAGTGTGTTAAACGATGTTTCATAAAGCATCACAGTGCATTAAAGGATCGCAGTGTTTCAAAGGATCACAGTGTATCAAAGGATCGCAGTGTGTAAAGGATCGCAGTGTGTTAAATGATTACAGTTTTATACAGTTTCATAAAGGATCATAGTGCATTAAAGGATCGCAATGGTTCAAAGAATTGTAGTGTGTTAAACTATTACAGTTTCATGAAGGACACAGTGCATTAAAGGATCGTAGTGTTTCAAAGGATCGCTATGTTTCAAAGGATCGCTGTGCTTCAAAGGATCGCAGTGCATTAAAGGATCGCAGTGTTTCAAAGGATTGCAGTGTGTTAAACTATTACAGTTTCATAAAGGTCGCAGTGCATTAAAGGATCGTAGTGTTTCAAAGGATCGCTATGTTTCAAAGGATCGCTGTGTTTCAAAGGATCGCAGTGTGTTAAAAAACGATGTTTCATAAAGGATCGCAGTGTTTCAAGGATCGCAGTGCATTAAAGGATCGCAGTGTTTCAAAGGATCGCAGTGTATCAAAGGATCGCAGTGTTTCAAAGGATCGCAGTGTATCAAAGGATCGCAATGTGTTAAACGATTACTGTTTCATAAAGGATCACAGTGCATTAAAGGATCGCAATGTTTCAAAGGATTGCAGTGTGTTAAACTATTACAGTTTCATGAAGGTTACAGTGCATTAAAGGATCGTAGTGTTTCAAAGGATCGCTATGATTCAAAAGATCGCTGTGCTTCAAAGGATCGCAGTGTGTTAAACGATGTTTCATAAAGGATCACAATGCATTATAGGATCGCAATGTTTCAAAGGATTACAGTGTGTTAAACTATTACAGTTTCATAAAGGTTACAGTTTCATAAAGGATCACAGTGCATTAAGGGACCTCAGTATTTCAAAGGATCGCAGTGTGTTAAAGGATCTCAGTGTGTTTAACTATCACAATTTCGTAGAGGATCACAATATATTAAAGTAAAGGTAAGCAATTATTTTAATAAAACTAATTGTAAGTTCGATGTCGCCCTCTTTTTTGGTACGTGTCTCCTGACGAATGCACAAATGTAAAAGTGTGTGCTGTTCCATTGCCAGCGGCTGCCACCTCCCTCACCGCCTGTCACCACAGCACATCGCATGGCGGTCCTTCATCAGGTTTGAGCCAGGAGTCAAGGTACGTATTTAATTATTATTATAAATATCCAAGACAATGGGCGGAAGATCCAACAAGGAAAATGTGATTTTGGCCCAGACAGCGTCTGGTAGCAATAATAGTGCTGCTGTAGAAAAGCATTTGAGCACCAACACTATTTTGATGACGATAATTACTGTCGTAATCCTGGGCAGAGCGGCCACAGGGGCCTATTATTTTTGTCTGATGAACATGAACATGAACTGGATGTGGCTGCAGATTCGGCGCTACGCCATGAACCACGTCATCAGAGGCAGCTGTCGTTGCCATCGTCGTGAAGGTGATAGAGTATAGATAAGTACCTAACGTTTGTGTAGTGCGTGTGTACAGTGCAGTCGGTATAATTTACTGCGAGCTACTTAAAATTTGTGCGCGCGCGTGTATCCGGCCGGAAAGACAGTATGAACTGACACCTATATTAATGATGTTATTTTTAGATTATAAACATTTTATTTTACTGGGTTTTTATTGGCTGATTTTTTTTATAGCAATTATAATGTTCAATGTAATTCAATGGAGAAAGAACTTAAAAATATGTTTAACGATTTATCGGCTACGAGTGTAAGACAAGGTACTTATTATAAAATCAAGTATCGAGAAACGGTATTCCAGTAATCTGAATTACTCGTATATAGAGAAATTGAATAATGTCGAAATAATTTATAATAAATTTCAGAAATTATTATTAATTACAATTAATTACACTTTTTACAAATTACATTTTACATTACATTACAAAAAAAATTCATCTAGTAAAGACAATACTGAGTTACTTAAGTTTAAAGATTGAAAGTTTATTATTATAATATTTTTACTTCTAAGCCCATCAAGTTTTATTTCGTATTTATTGTAGGTAGTAAAAGTTAAGTTGAGTTCTGGTCTATACTCACAATTTTCCCTAAATTGTGAATGTTGATTTGCTTTGTGTACGCCCAGCCAATCCGTCCTTTGGCATTAGGGAGGTTGCCTGACATCCCTATTTTATTTAGTTTTTTGTACTTAATTTAAGGCCCGTATTAATAAACCATTCTCAAGATTGAGAGCAATCTTGTGACTGGTCTCAAGTAAACGTGTTGATTAATAAACCTAACTTGAGACCTGACAAGCATATGCACACTCAAGCAATAGTCACTTGAGAGGTGCGCGTATTAATAAACGAAACTCAAGACTACCATTCATTCGCTGCTGAGGCGAATACTTGAGAAGAGATCTCAGCTGAGTAGACCTCAAGATTGGTTTATAAATTAGCACGGAGCTTGAGATAGCGTCAACTGCCAAGACTTGTATTGAGATTGGTTTATTAATATGGGCCTTAGTAGACTTAGCAATTTTGAAAATTTTATAAAGTAGAATAAAGCGTTTACAAACGAACAAACAAACAAGATGACTGATTGCACGGAGACATTTTGTTTGAAAACAGCAGTCAGTCTCTTGCCGAAAATGACCGGTGATGAACAGTAACCCAAGAAATTGATAGCAAAAAGTATAAAAATAAACAGTTGTCTGATGTTCACTGATTGGGCGACTGTGGGAATTCATAGAAGTCGCCGAAAGTTATATGAACTTTATAACGAAAGAACATAATAACTCTAATCCGGGTTTTGTTGATTATGTTCGAAATTATTCAAAAATATTTAAACGTGTTTGTGCCGTAGCGAAGGCAAATTTTATTAAAACTAAAATTAAAAATAGTGCAAATATTGTGAAAACTACATGGAAAGTTATAAACAGCGAAGCTGGAAAAATCAAGGCTTGTAATTCTAATATTCAATTAAAAATTAATAATTGTGTTCTTAATACGGACTTAGAAGTTGCAGAGGCATTTGAAAAATTTTTCACAGAGATTCCAATTTTAACCACCAAATCACTTAATTCATCTCCCACCCCACCGTAGCTGAATCTTTACTTAAAATGCGAAGCGATACTCCAAGTGTGGAATTAAATATATTTAGACACGTTAGTCCCAGTGATATTATGAAAGCATTTAAATCTTTGCAAATTAAAAAAACCGCTGACCTCTATGGTCTTTCTGTTAAAATAGTTAGCTCTATCATTGATTGCGTTGCACCACATTTAGCCTGTATTTTTAATAAATGTGTGGAAAGTGGTGTGTTTCCTGACCTGATGAAACAGAGTAAAGTAATTCCATTATTCAAAGCCGGTAGTACATCAGACCCCACTAATTTTAGACCCATATCAATCCTACCGACTTTTAGTAAAATTTTCGAAAAACTAATTCTAAATCAATTGCTGTCTTATTTCAATATCAATAACTTAATGACTTCAAAGCAATTTGGATTCACACGGGGTCTCTCAACAACCGATGCTGGTGTTGAGCTTATTGAGCATATCTTTGAAGCATGGGAAGATTCTCAAGATGCGATTGGTATTTTCTGTGACCTGTCAAAGGCTTTTGATTGTGTACATCATGATGGTCTGGTCAGGAAATTACGCCATTATGGTATTGCGGGCCGTGCCCTCGAACTCTTAGAATCGTACTTGTGTAATCGAGTTCAGAGGGTGGATGTGAATGGTGAGAGATCGTCAGGGTCTGCCGTTTGCATAGGTGTTCCACAGGGCTCAATTCTCGGGCCGTTCCTGTTTCTTGTTTATATTAATGACTTACCAAATTGCATAGACGGCAACCATGAGATAACAATATTTGCTGATGACACTTCTTTACTATTCAAAGTTAAAAGAAAACAGACATCTCTTGACGACATAAATAATGCTATCTCTAAGGTGGTTGAGTGGTTCACAACAAATAATCTACTCCTTAATGAGAAAAAAACCAAATGTATAAAGTTTTCACTACCAAATGTCAAACAGGTAGCCACTAAAGTGTTAGTAAAAAACGAAGAGTTGGAGCTTGTGGACACTACTTTATTCCTAGGTATTACATTGGATAAAGGACTGCAGTGGGGTCCACACATCGATAAGTTAGCGAAGCGCCTCAGTTCTGCAGTGTTTGCGATTAAAAAAATACGTTATTTAACCGATGTGGATACCGCGAGGTTGGTCTATTTCAGTTATTTCCATAGTATACTGACCTACGGCATTCTGTTGTGGGGAAATGCCGCGGACATAAATTGTATCTTTGTTCTGCAGAAACGAGCGGTTCGCGCGATTTACAAACTGGGCCCCAGAGTGTCTCTTAGGAATAAATTTAAAGAAATTAATATATTAACATTAGCATCGCAATATATTTACGAAAACTTAATGTATGTAAGAAAAAATATAGAATCGTTTAAGAAAAATAGTGATATACATAATGTTAATACCAGATATAAAAATAAACTTGCTGTTCATGCCAGCCGTTTACACAAAGTCACTAAGTCATTTAAGGGGCAATGTATACGCTTTTATAATAAGGTTCCAGTGGACATTCAAAATTTACCTTCAAATAAATTCAAAACCATCATAAAACAGACATTATTTACTAAAGGCTATTATAAAATTTCTGACTATCTGGATGATAAGCAAGCATGGACATAGACCGCTCGGCGATATTCAGCCTAATTATACAATATAATATAATTGTAACCCAAACTTATTTAAAAGAGCAACCCTTGAGTTTCTTGCTCGTTCTTCTCTGGGGAATCTGCTTTGCGAATGAGCAAAAATGTCAATAATTTTAATATTAAGATAAAAAATGTGACGTTTTCAAGTGATAATCTTTATCCTACGAAATAAATATTTTTTGACTTTGACTTTGACTCTGACACATGCTGGGTGGATACCTTTTTGGATTTCGTATATTGTAAACTTGTATAAAATACTCTATAACAGAAATCCAAATAAATACTTTTCTTTCTTTCATGCCCTACTGTTGCATCTCTTTTAAAGGACATGCGGAATCATTTATACTCAAAAATCAGATACCGCGAATCTCAGTTACAGAGTGTAAAGCCCGTATTAATAAATCAATCTCAATACAAGTCTTGAGGCTGTGTCAACCGAGATGCGTCTTAAGCAGTTGACGCTATCTCAAGCTCCGTGCTAATTTGTAAACCAATCTTGAGTTCTATTTAGCTGAGATCACTTCTCTAGTATTCGCCTCAGCGGCGAATGAATGACAGTCTTAAGTTTCGTTTATTAATACGCGCACCTCTCAAGTGAGTACTGCTTGAGTATGCACGCGCTTTTCAGGTCTCAAGTTAGGTTTATTAATGAACACGTTTACTTGTGACCGGTCACAAGACTGTTCTCAATATGGAGAATAGTTTATTAATATGGGCCTTAGACATAGAGGCTCATCCATTAAGAACGATGGAGACGAGGTTGAGCGACTTTTCGTGGATCTTACCATATCGCAAGCCGAAGGTAATAAAGAATCTTATATAGGTTTTGCGACGAGTAAACGAGAGAAATGCTATAAAGCGTTTCTCTGAAGGTTTGCGTAGCCAGCGCCTTGGCACAATTTTGGCAAGGTATTTTACTTCCTTGAAAGACGCCAATCGGGCGGCTGGAAGACGAGTCACTAGACTACTACACGAGCTACTAAGCTCTCTCGAGCAAGTAATGGCCTACTCACAGAGTGGACGTTATTTTTATAAAAGGCGTCGTGGCCATTTTAATAATTACAGAAACCCTCATTTTCGAAATCGAGGAAATTACCGTTCTTATAATAACTCCAATATATCAGTACATTATAGCGGTCGCATTGATAGCGGTGCATCAAATTTCATTGAACTATTTCACGACCAGCGCGATTACAGGGAGCAATTATGAATGAGGCTGACGAAACCCAAAATAAGTTTTTTCGACCCTAAAGAGCAGATTTTGGCATGTGATAGCAATAATTGTGTAAGTTTTAGTGTAGAGAATTTCCTTATTTATACTGGCGCGTCATTATCGTCTATAAAATATGAATATCTGGGTAATAGCATTTTAAAAATATATAGGTGTAATATTACGATAAATGGAGTTGGAGGAAGTTTGACTTCTGAGGGTTATGTTTACCTAAACTTGGTAGTCAATGGTGTTTATTTCCGACACAAGTCTTATTTTTTAGGAGGATTACATACGCTGCGGTTACAAAAATACTTATAATGCGTAATTAATATAGCTACCAATTCGAAGTATCAAATCAAATAATTTATTAGTTAAAATGATACATTGAAACATAGAATCTACATAATAATACTGAATTGCAACTGTACCACTAGTGCCTGAACTAGGAAAATCCTGTGTTTCAGGCGAAGCTAGGGCTTCTATAAATTAAAATATATAACCATATTTTCTTTTATACATGACGGGTTCGTACTTGACCTCAATCACACCTGATATTAAGTGAAGATGAGGTCGAAGGTGGAAGCGTACTGACCCGGAAACCCCAACACATTTGGGGGACTGGCTATCTTATCTCTGACAACCGGAACACAACAATGCTATTAACATTGCTGTTTGGCAGCAGATTTAGATAAGATGGTGGTAGCTAGCCAGGCGGACATTTAAAATGCCCTACCACCAACCAAACCGAGTACCCCGCTGGGGATCGAACCCGCGACCTCTGAATCGAAAACCCAATGTTGTTTACCTTGAGCCACGGAGGCGGTGAATCTGTAGATACAAACTGTAGATTTGTAATTGTATATACAAACTAGATCTGTAATGACTCTGCCTGAATATAAAACCCAACATGCGGTACGCTTTTGATATATTCTTTTCAATATGAGACTTAAGCAATAATTTACTATC
Organism: Oegoconia quadripuncta; assembly: GCA_949316235.1. Classification (NCBI taxonomy): domain Eukaryota; kingdom Metazoa; phylum Arthropoda; class Insecta; order Lepidoptera; family Autostichidae; genus Oegoconia; species Oegoconia quadripuncta. The sequence continues at coordinate 5,484,653 of OX438750.1, read as the reverse complement.
AGGCACTATCTATCACCTCGGTGACCCTTGGAAGTTTCTGACTGTTTACCTGTAATTATAAACAATTTTATTTGTGTTTCTGGTATGCCACAACACTAAATTATCTATATTTAAGAACAGTTTATTACGAACACAATAATCATAAAGGGTGTTTAGATCCGACTGCAGTTTGTAACATTCTTCAATGGTCTTTACTTTAGTTTCAATTTTAGTGTCATCAGCAAATAATAGCGAATTAAATAATAAGGGTCCGAGGTGAGAGCCCTGAGGAACTCCAGAAGTTATTGGTATAAAGGTAGAAATATATCCTTTAATAGCAACAGCTTGACTCCTATTCTTTAGATATGACTCCAGCTATTCATGCTGCCATTCACACTGACTGAATCTAATTTATGTAATAAGATTGAATGTGAAATTTTGTCAAATGCTTAATAGTTAGTGTACACAACATCAACCTGAGACCCAGACCCAGGGTCCATGGTTTTAAGTACAAAATCGAGAAATTCGCACAAGTTGGATTCAGTTCAACAGTGACTCATGAAGCCATGTTGGTTGGCTATAATTATTGGTCTAATTACACTAGTCAACCTATCACAAACCATATTTTCGAACATCATCGGTATCGCAGACAGTTTTGAGATGCCTCTATAATTTTTTACGTCATGGATATTAACACTTAAAATTGGAGTTACGAGACTTTTCTTCCACTGTGTAGGAACAACACCGGACCTGAGTGACTTAGAAAATAGCAACCACAAAGGGAAGGCAAGAGAAGTTCGACCTTTTTTTCAAAAACAATGGAGAGGGCCTGCACCTTTGGAAACATCCAGAGAAGCCAGATATTTAACGACAGCGTTGAGAGAAATATTGATAGATGACATTACGGCGCGATTTGTTTCCGTCTTAAAATTGGAGGGAGTATCCCTTTCGAAGACAACTGAAAGAACGTGTTAAACAATTTGCATATACTCAGACCATCATTGGCTATGACATTGTTGAAATAAACAGAATCTGGGATTAAACAATCTGGGATCTGGGAACAAAATTATCGTAACAGGACCTCTCAAGCTCCTTCTGTTTACTTCGCAATAAACTAAACTGGTTATAGTCCCTCACTCGACAATATATTTTCCATTTTTTATGAACCTTTACTTTCTTTCTAATTAATTTTATTAATTTATTCGAAAACCAGACGCTGGGTCTGTGTGCATAGTTTAGCAGGGATATCTACATGAATCAATAATCTCATTAACTAAGAAATAAAATATAGCAACGGCTTCAGCATTAATATAACGATAACTGTTTGGGCTATATTACATATTTTTGACGCCTGGGAGAATTCGCAGGATTTATTTATTATTTAGCAAACTTCACAGCGTTACATGTTCATTACAATAAAGAAACCTAATTACCATCTATATAGCCACATATAGACAAATTAAAAAACTAAAAATGTGGGAGAAGAAAAGTAACAGATCGAAATATTATACATAAAAAAACGACAGCTAATATAATGAATAGTGAATACGAGTGTTAGGTGTGTGTTTGTGTGAATATGTTTGTGTGTATATATCTGATGGATGATGAATGAGTTTAGTTGAGTGAAAGTAGTGCAGTGCCAAGTCGACCAGTTAAATCCGAGAGGCGGTTTCAGACAGATGCTGAAGGATACACCGGATGAATCCAATACGACCAAGAAAGAAGGTATCCGCCCCTCCGAATTTTTGTATCATATGGATGGATTTAGGATGCAATTGGCGTCTTCTGCGATTTGTCAAAGGCTTTTGATTATGTTCATTACCATATTTAATCAGGAAACTACACCATTACGCCATACAAGTTCAGGCTTTGAATCTTTTAAAATCATACTTGTATAATCGAATTCAGAGGGTTGATGTTAGTGGCACTAAGTCTTCTGGGTCAGAGGTCAATATGGGCGTGCGTCAAAAAACTAAACGCGTAAAATTTACTTTACCAAATGTTAAACAACTGCCTACAGACATATTTGTACGAGGCGATAAATTGGACATTGTAGACACTACTGTCCTTTTAGTCTTGGCATTAGATGCTAAACTTCAGTGGGGGGCCTCATATTGAGAAACTTGCGAAAAAGCTTGCTTCAGCAGAGTATGCAGTCAAAAAAATCAGAGATTTGACAGACGTTTACTATAGCTATTTCCAGAGCTTGATGTCATATGGCATATTATTGTGGGGAAACGCTGCTGACATACATATCATTTTTATTCTGCAGAAGCGTGCTATTCGTGCCATTTATAAATTAGGACCTAGAGTGTCTCCTTGAGTTAAGTTTAAGGAAATTAATATCCTAACAATAGCATTTCAATACATTTATGAGATTTGTTATAATTAAAAAAGAATCCACTTATTCACTAAAAATAGTGATAGGCACAATGTTAATACTAGGAATAAGAACCAGTTATCTGTTTATATTAGCCGACTTCATAAAGTTAGTAAATCCTTTAAAGGGCAATGTATAGGTACGCTTTTATAATAAGGTTCCAGTAGACATTCATAATATGCAATTCATAATTTAAAACAATCATAAAACAGAGATGATTAGCAAAAGGCTATTATATAATCACTGACTATTTGTATGATAAGCAAGCATAATGGTGTTGATTCGGATGTCCACCAACTAAACTAAATTAAACTAAAACCAGTTTAAAAGTAGTACTGTCTCTTTCTCCCTGGAACAGTACGATGGGACGGCACCACTTCAAAACTAGTTTTAGTTTAGTTTGTGTACATCCGAATCGACACCACTGTCTTATTATTCATTTAATATATATTTTGCTCCGATTGTCAATCACAAATTGTAACCCATAATCTGTTTAAAAAGAGCAACCCTTGAGTTTCTAGCTCGTTCTTCTCTGGGGAGTCAACTTTGTGAATGAGCAGTATTTTAATTTTAAGAGTGACATTTTCAGGTAATAATTTTATCCTATGAAATAAAAATATTTTGATTGATCGATTGATTGGAAGATCGATCAACTCCTTCTGTCCCGATACGCAGGCACAGAAATACAGGTGAAGGGTACAGAAATATCCTTTTTAAAAAACTTTCACGATTGAAGAGCACTACAAGCAAAAAAGTATACGCTCACAGTTCTAAAAATAAAGTAATTTTCTATTGGAAACAACTATTATGACCAAGAAAGTAAGTACAGAATCAACTTTTGGCGGGAATTTGGCGAGCGATTAGCGCTTTATTTAAATATTTCCTTCAATTTGTATATTTCGAATTTTGTTGTGTAATAAAGGCAGAAAGTCAATGATTGTGAACAAGTGAAGGGAAGTGTAAACATAAGTATGACTAAGCTTTCGTGTTCCCACTAGAAGCCGCTAAAATCTTCCGTAAGGTACTGTCATCTTACGGATGATAAAAAATAACTGGAGTTATTATCACACGAGTGTCGAGACAATGATGTCGATTCGGATGTGCGCCAACTAAACTAAAACCAGTTTTAAAGTAGTACTGTCTCTTTCTCCTTGGAACAGTACGATGCGACGACATCACTCCAAAACTGGTTTTAGTTTAGTTGGTGTACATCCGAATCGACACAGAAATATCGGCCGAATAAACTGACGATTGCCAATAGTAGGAAGAAAAGAATAAGTACTGATTCCCCTAGACGTGAAATTCAGCTTAGGTATAGAATCCTATTTATTACAAACCACATTAACCTTTAGGCGGACGCCGACACCGATCGGTGTCCAAAATACTTTTATACCGACAACACTCGCGAACACCGATCGGTGTTAACAGACACCCGACTTTCAACTCTCAACTGTAATGATTATAGAGTTCCAATTCCTTTGGACTGTGTTTGAACTTGTTCTCTATTAAATTCCGCATCCAATAATGTGCGCCATGTCATGTTAGCTATGATAAGTCTGTATTTGCGAAAATATTTTTTTTCTCTTTGGGTGGGAGTGTAGGCATAGAATTCCAACTACTGTTTTTTATTAGAACAGGCTTAGGAACCTGCCATAGAGCTTCCAATTCTCATAACAATTTATTGAATTACCCGTTTTTTTAAGAAAAACATGAAATAAATCTGTACTTTCCGTAAAAATACCAATTATATCGTGGATATAGGTATACCTACATATTACAACTCGTAACATTTTTCTGATTTTTTGTATTATAGCTGTAGTAGTGTTCATTCATTATATCCATAGATAATATATTCCCGTAGCTATTGCTTTTCACAGATTACAAATACAACCAATTATTTGAATTTGGAACTATCCTAAGATTTCGTATCACTACTGCAATACTGGCCTGTAACTTACTGAATAGGTAGGTAAGAACTAATAAAAGTTATGTGCAGTCAACGATAGGCGAGTAAAACAATCTGCTCAATAAAAGAACTTTCGCTCGCAAAAGTAACAAATTAGAAAAGCAAACACCCATCCCTCATCGAGATGGTGTAGCATGCGGCTAGCAGGAGCTAATATTTTTTTCTAAGTGTCTTGGTCTGGCATCACATTTATGCCGATATATAAGTTACATAAAGCCGTCCCCTTTTAACTGTCCTCAAGCGGAGATCTCTACTTGAGTAACATTCTGTAATACGGGCCTAACTGATCAAAACCAGGAAGTTGACATATACATAGTAACTTATTAGTAGTAAGTAGTATTAGATTTGTCAAAATTCTTTGCTTATTCATTGAGATCTTCTAGTCGAATCATTGGGCCGTATTAATAAAGCAATCTTAAGTCACTCTGAATACTATTGTTTTTATACTGTTTAAATACTCAAGAGTATCTCAAGTATCAATCGTTGACAGAAGAACGTTTTATTAAACGGGCCATAGAGTAAACAAAGACACACTATGATAAATGTGAGTTTGAGAACCACAGCAAACGTCAAAAAGTCCCACGTGATTACGTAACTTCCGACATGGCGCTGACATCGCCGCTTCTTTCTAGTACCTAGTTCGTTTCGTTCGTTCGTTCTCGTTCGTCCCTTTAGCACTGTGCGTCGGCTCGGTGCGTGCGGTGTGTAAAATATTTTCTATCGGATTTTAGACATGTAAGTTAAAACTTATTTTTATCTACATAATAAGTGTCGGAAAGGTGATAGTTTAATTTATTTGCTTAATGTACGGTATATCTTGTCTTGTGAAATATTACATCTATACACAAGTTTTTCCTTACGTAACTTTAATGGAATTATCGCGTGCACGTGACCTTGCTCTATATAGTCTAATTTTTATAAAAAATTCCTCTAAAGAGCCCTTTTAATGACTATCAAAGCCATCTCTTTCCAGCCGAAGTACGTTCTTGTCAATATACAATTCAAAGGAGAAATTGTCTCCCGGTATCGATTTGGTGGTTCACTGTAGATCTGTAGGAATATTACGACATTGTGTGATGTTGGAGCACAGTATGGATCATTTAAGCTGGTGTTAGAATATGAAACAATTGAACGAGAAATTAATGCAGTGAAAATAAGTGAGAATCTACCTCTATGTTACCTAACCTAACGTCATCTGTTTGACACTGGCATTGATTAACCTATTTTCAGTAACGAGGTCGTAGTACTGCATCATCAATAACATTTTTCCATGGAATTCATATTTGGAAACACGAAAAAAAACTAAAACAGTTAATATCATAACTGCTCCATAAATTGTCTTGACAGAAGTGAATATGCACTTTTTTTTTAAATGGAAATATTCTTATTTTCGATGATAAAGTTCCTCTTTGCTGCTTCCAGTGGCCAGTACTCTTCGTACCGGCAAATAAATAAAAAGATATTTATTCATCCACTTAAAAAAATTATACTACATGATCATTAATTACAGTTAAATTTTCTAACATAGTGGACAAATAGGTTGGAGCCTCAGCAAAATAGCTGTTTTTCAGTCTCCACCTCGTGCTTTCTCTGATAACAGAACGCATAACACGTCAGATATGTATAATATAATGTACTTACACAGTTCTAAAGGCTTCCCAGAAAACTATTCACAACTTGACCTTTAATTACAATGACCATGACCTTGGTCATTGTATACACATTTCTATCATGTTTCAGGGTCAAACAGTGATTGGACCTTGACATCAGTAGAGATGTCCTTTACCTTTGGAACTGTCTGTACATGATCAATCTCCATCATTCCATTTCCAATAATTACAATTGCACAGTAACTGCATTCAAGCAATGGAAGAAAGAATCACTTGCGGCACATTTATTCGTCTGGTGTGGTGGGTGGGTCATTTTCGTACAAAGGTTTCCATGCTTCGGAGGGCATGTTGAATAGTCCGTCGTGGTTGTTTTCAACTGAAGGTAGTTAATAACGGGCAATGTTCAGTTCATCAATGAGATTATGTTTCATTTATACAGATAGCTACTGGTCTCACTATCTTAGTTCCAAACAATATTAGTTAATGTCACTTTTTATACCTAGGTTTAGGATATACCTGCAGTTAGTCTTGTTGGTATGCATCCCTCTGTGTTCCACACCTCTTGTGCTTCTAATTTTATTACCTTGTTAATTACCTCTTTTATGACTGCAGCAGAAATGAGGAGTAGTGGCTCTGGGCCAATACATTGTTCAGCTGCACCCTGTTAATTTGAAGAAGTATCGATTGTGTATATGGAAACCCTTTGATAGCTTAGTTGCTAAGTCTACAAATGCAAGACATACATTGATTATACTTCTTTGTTTTCTGTATAATCTGTTTCTCTGACTGAACTGCTAGCTTGTTGGGATGGTCTGTCAGCCGGGTTTTGTATGCTTTGGAGTAAGCCCTGACACCCTCGCTCACTGTGATCATTTTTAACCGACTTCAAAAAAGGAGGAGGTTCTGTATTCGAGGTGTATATTTTTTTTTCAGGTAGTGGTGACCTCCATGTTCCTATGTATATTTTGTATCCTCCTATCCTCATTATACCTGAGTTGCAGGCAGAGCCCCACAGTTGAATACTGTAGGTCCAAATTGACTTCAGTGCCGTTTTATAAATTAGATTCATATTCATTCATTTATTCGCATTATTTATTCATACAAACTATAATTTAAACATATTTTAACACGTGATAGCTTTGCCCATAACACTATAACTTATACACCTAGAGCTAATCTGTTTTAAAATCAAAAACTCAAATCAAAAATGTTTTTATTTCGTAAGTTATAAGAATAACATTTGAAATCGTCATGACATACAGTTTACCAGGAACAACACGCGGTAGGAATATTGTCAGTAATTATTCTGTAATACTTTTTTCCAGAACAATGTTCTCATCCCTAATGGACGCGGCGCGGAACTCGCCATTCCGCGGGCCGCTGACACCCGCGCAGTGCGAGGCAGCCACACCAGCCAACATTGCCTCGGTAATACTTGAAACTATTTCTTTTACTCACAATGGATTAGTGCTTGACATCTATCCGTATTCGTTGGCGGGCGGGTCTCCGCAACTCGACGTCTGGATGCGCCTATTTTGCGTGCTTGACGTCTATCCCTGACCTGATTTTAATATTAAATGAAGCTGAAACAACGTTCACCCGGCATTCGCAACTTATTTGAGGAATTGGTTATCTGAAACAACTAGAACAACAATGGTATCAACGTTACTGCTTGCGGCAGACTTAGATATGACGGTGGTAGCTAGCCAGGTAGACGTTGAAAAATGCATTGCCTTCAACCAAATTGAGCACTAAACATGTACAATGCTAGGAATCTACCTTCCAGCTTTGAGTGAGCCACAGAGGCGATAAAAAAATAAATAAGAACTGCACCCATTAATTAAAATAATTTATGTTATAGTATGTAAAATGAGCATTTTAAATTCTCAATTTAGTGTTTCTAAAACAAAATTGGAAAAATGTAACACTGTCTTGTACATAATAATAATCAACAAACAATACTACCGAGACATTCGAAATTTGGCATAACACTTATAGATTAATAGGCGAGTAGCTCTCTGCTTATGCACAGAGCTGGATATAGATCTAAGTATATTGTTGAAAAACATTTAAAAACGCACTGAATATGGACGCATTTTTCGTGATCACGTTAACCACCTCTGTGGCTCAATGGTTTCACCATCGGGTTGCGATCGGAGGGGCGCGGGTTCGATCCCCAGGAAGGCACTTCTCAGTTTGGTTGTACAGTAAAGCATTTTTAAATGTTACCTGACTATTCCATCACCAAGTATAGTTACCTCAATAAGTTAATAAAAAAAAAACAATACCTCCACATTCTGCCCGATGATGAGAACTCATAACGGAGGGGAGCCGCGGCCAACCCGTACCTTGGCTGAATCCAGACGAGTGCAAACGCGCTCGGTGTGTGCGGCGCGGCTTCGGAGTGGCCCAGTGACCAACTGATTATGAGAGCTGAGGGCTTATGTTAAAACAAATTAATTTTATTTCATGTATCTATTTTTAAATGGGGGAAAAGCAACATATTTATAAATTGAAACCTTTATGTTAAAACTAAACATTTCTATACAACATTTTACTTTGCCAGTTCCCATCAAAGATTTCCTATTACTTCTATGGGAAAGAAAATCATTTATTCAGCTTACAATGTCCAATGTATACTTGCAAGATCTCTACTTGCAAGATTACTATCTCAAACCCTGATTTTTTATTATTCATATGGGTCGGTCAAAATAATAAATTTATCAATTTGACCGATTCTCTTGGTCATTATTCATATTGATCGGTCCATATTAATACTGCCTTGTTAATCAAGTTGCCTATAACATTTACATGAAAATATTACATTGAAATAATAATGCTAGACATAAAAGGAATTATTGCTAAATGAGGTACTTTATAACGTCAAGTTGCTGTCTCAAACAAACTCTTTTATTCCATTTCTGAAACATGATACAGATTGGACGTTGCGTATTTCATTTTGGAGGCGACGTACTTAAAATTACCTCGAAATGCCGTAGCCAGAGCGTCGAGTCCAATGGCACCCTCATCACATTTTTAATTATCACATTATTTTTAAAAAGCAAATGCGGAAAAGAAGACATTTTAAGTGTTCTACATAAGACAATTTTTTTATGGAAATTGGAATATAACTATTGTTTCCTTCTACTGTCTTAGTTTCCGAATTTTCTTTTTTTTTATATACATATATGGCTTTTTATATCGTGCTCTTCTAGCACAATAAATTCTGCCAATGACAACGTATGTAGAGGAAAAATCACGGGGAAAAATTATCGGTTTTAGAGAAGCGATGTATTAATTTCCGAATTTTCTTAATAAGACAATGAAAAATCTGATGAGGGCGCTACTGGACGCTCCTAAACAAAGGATTCTATTGAGGATTCTCAGTAATAAAATCCCCACAAATCTTTGTCTCTACACAAATCAAATTTGTATAGTGAACACAACTATAATCTGCTCTAAATGGTAAGACAAACGGTGGCTAGTGACTGTCATTAGTTGTCATGATATGTCTTATAAAGTAGGCTATTAAAATAGTGATGATAACTGATAAGCTAACAACAGACAAATGATATGATAATTGGATTATGTCCTGAGTTTCAAAAATCTAAATTTTAGAATATGTGGTTAATCACATATGCTAACTCCACAGCACTGTCCTATCAGGCAGTGGTAACTTATTACACTAATTAACTTATCTGTCAAAATTATCAGCCTGTAGACTATAGGCAGATTTAAATAAATAAAAATAGTCTTTATTTGCTGACTTGTTTTACAGGTATCTCATATTATATATTTAGTTGTCGACATTGACAACCTCTTGTTCAGGCTAGGACATAAGCCTCCTCCAGATGTTGCCATTGGCAATGGTCTTTGGATGTTCTGTGCCAGCAAGCAGATTTAGTGAGGGAATAATGGTGTATGAATCTATGGCGGATGATTTAGCAGTCCATTCAGATAATGGGGCCTCTTTCCAGATCTTGAGATGTTAAGGATCTACTCTGTCTGTATATGAATTTATGAAATTTGAATTCTCATAACTACGTTAAATAAAAAAAATAAAAAATCAGGATTAGACCCATATTTTGGTTAGTAACAAGGTACGAAAACGTGTTAGCAAAAAAAATTTAATTCAAATTATACTATTCTACTTAGAAATTTAAATTATATTATTCGTGAAATTTTGAATTTCAATTCGTGGTTAGAAACTCTTGACTGCTATGTCAAAAGATCGCGGGTTCGAATCCCGCCACGGGCATATGTTTGTATGATGAAATCAGACATGTATACACGGAGTTATGGTTGTTTTTCATTTATATATGTATTATAGAAGACGGACAAGGCGAAACTATAATAGTTCCTTGTTGCCCACAGAAGCCTAAAAAGCAATTGAGCAGGTGAATATTATCCTAAAACTTGCCACAGTTTCTTCTAATAAAAGTACAAATATTATCAAATCAAAAATGCGTTATTTTGTAGGTACATCTGACTATTTTAAGTGTTACCTACTTAAAATAGTCAGATTTTACATTTTTAAAGTTCAGCTCATTAAATCATTTTACTTTAATCTGTAATATACTAATCTATAGAATTGTTGATAGACATGTAGGTCTAATCAAAGTCGTTTATTTATAACTCTTGTGAAAAGACATCAAAGTGAGACAATATACATATTTATTTGGACCTCGGCCTCTGCTTACATTAATGTTCTTATTATTTAATCAATCTTGTTTTATCTGGACCAGAGTGGCATGCTTGCCGACGCCCCAGCCCCCGCCTTCTCTTGCGAGTTCGCCTCCCCCAAATACTTCGCGTTGTGCGGCTTCTGCGGTGTCCTGTCATGCGGTAAGCCTTTTAATCTTGTTTTTTTTTTAGAACACAAACAGTCAAAGCATATTCAAGAAACATGTTGTTAAAATAGTAATTCATTGACACCATAGATGAAACATATTCATTAACACAGAACTAATGTAAGGGACTAATACACATTAAGATGTACAAAAATTTGTTTTTCTGAACCTGGCAACCCCAGATCAGCTCAGAACTTTATTTACATGATGATATATTGGAGTATTTGTAATTTGTACGATAAATTGTAAATGAGCAACTTCCCTTTAGTTCCCTGACATTTTCAACAGATGGCGTTTCGTTAGTAAATAAGACTGTTTCTTAGGCCCGTATTTTAGAATGTTGCTCAAGCGTAGATCTGCCTAGAGGGCGGAACCCTCATGTCAAATTAAAAATGCATTATTTTGTAGGTACACAGGGTACACTTAAAATAGTCAGATTTTACATTTTTAAAGCTACTGCCTGTCAAAAGGCAATTTTCCCCTGAGACGAACAAGCAAGAAACTCAAGAGGTTGCTCTTTTAAAAAAAAGGATTTTATATAACAAAATTATTAATTATTGTTTTATATTAAGTATAATTATAATATTTCATTGTTAATTGTGAAATAGCCTGGTTATGTGAACGGGCTGGTTATGTCCATGAATGTTTATCATCTAAATAATCTGATATTTTATAATATGCTTTCTTAATAAGTTTCTGTTTTATAGTATCTTTAAATTTATTGATGTCATAACAGCAATGGTGGTAAAGTACAAAAAGAAGAAAAATTATATATTTATTGCACAAGAAATACAAACAGAATACAGTCAGAAAATATGTATAATCTAAGGAGATCGGTTCCACTCAACCCTAATGGAGGTTAGAGAAGTTACATGGGATGGGGAACAAATATTGCGGAACTAAAAATGATATATCTAATTAACAATAGATACCTGTGATACAAAATATACAACTACTTCATATATTACTAGAGAAAGGTGTGGCGTGCAAGATGACGTAGTAGGATAGAAAGAGGTATGTTAAGGTGGTATGGACCTGTTTGGTGTGGTGGTTTAAAACTCTGCTGCTATACCAAAAGGTCGCGGATTCGAATCCGGCTAGGGGCATATGTTTGTATGATGAATACAGAATGAATATGTGTTCCCGAGTTATGTGTTTTTCATTTATATATGTATTTATTTACAAAAACATGTATTTGTGTAGTTTATCAACCATCTGCCCTTAGATTACGTAACTTCATCGGTATCGTTATCAATTACGTTGACCAATAAGAAACCGTCAAATTGCCGAGCGCGCAATGACTCAACCAATCACATGTCAGAATGTAACCGATGACGATAACGATGGAATTATGTAATAGAACCCCTGGTATCTATAATACAAGTCTAGTTGCTTAGTATGGAACTAGATGGCGCTGTGTGTATGTGCAAAGATATTTATTTATATTATATAGAATGAAAGGAGATTAACGAAAGAAATATATAATAAAAACGTGAATGGAAGGGTCGGTAAAGGTCGACCAAGAAGGACGTACGTCAATCAAGTGACTGTCATACTTACAAAAGGTCAGGTGCGGTCAACTACTAACCGACGAGCGTCTATGAAGCATTTGATGAGAGTGGAAGAAGCAAAAGTAGTATGTAAGGATCGTTGCAAGTGGAAAAAGCAAGTTGAAGTAAATAATATCTTGTATTATCTTAGATACTTATAAATGCTTTAGAAGGAATTATGTCTGTTGTTTGAATATTGTAATGATTGTCGTTCTCTGGCAACACTCAGCACTTGCATTTATTCACTGATAAATGGTTTGATAATTTTAATTGATTACTATATACGTATATGAATCTTTTGATAACTATGATTGTTGAGGAGCAAAATGGTTAGCCATGTGTTTTGATGGAGAAATTCCTTATATCTGAGAATTGTAAATTTAATAAATATTTATGTAGGTAGATGTGTAAAAACAGTTTTACAATGGATAGCAGCAATATGGAACCGATCGCAAGTTGCCCTTTTAGCCGCCAGAGGCGCCCTTTTAATAAAAATGATAAATAGTGGGTACCTGCATTTAATTCGCCGCGGGTTCTGATTGGTTAAAATTAATTAATTCCGGTATTGTCATTGGTTGACCGATCAGAGCCCGACGGATTTTTTGGGATATAAGCATGGTGCCCACGGACATAGAAGTAGTACAGAGCACAACGTCAAACAATGCGGTCGGTTCAGCAGTAATAGTGAAAAGTTAGTGTATGTGATGTGAACAACTGTGAAGAACACGAAATTATAAGAAGCATTCTCAACAATCTCAAGAGTTTTTGTTTGTGATTCCCTACGCTCACTCCCCGTGTGATCCTCCCTCGGCACGGCTAAAACCTTACCAGAGCGACCCCAGTGTGGCGCTCTATGTAATATCGTCTACAATGATCTTCAATCAATCACAGACTGTCACGTTTTTGTCTTATCTGTGTTCGTTTTTGGGTTACTTGAATTATGTAATATCGGAATTATAAATACTGTTACCTCAATCTCAGCCAGTAAACATCCATCCCACTGCAGGGATAGGCTTCCCTCGTATAATGAGGGAGTATGGGCCACAGTCCACCACGCTGGCCCAATGCGGGTTGGGGACTTCGCATAAGTAATTAAATTTAAAAACTCATTGGTACAATCGGCAACACAATTAAGGTAGCAAACTTAAATTTTATAATATTGTTTAGATGGTGTTGGTTGGATTTTATTATATTTTCCTTTACATCTTGATCTAATTTTTTACCGTATTTTCCCAGGGCTATTTCATGAGATGGTTAAAAATGTCCTTTGACTAACCGAATATTAAAGATACCCCAGTCTTAAAATAGTTGTTTACAACTGATGATGACAGCAAGACAAAGTCCTAAATATCGTAGGTTATATCAGTGATTCATTATTATTGCGATAACATATTTTACTTGTGGATACAAGATAAGTTTGTGAAGTTGACTGTATAAAAGAAACCATACAAGTTTCAATATGCGAGCTGTTGTTACTAGGCTTTCTCATTACCCTTATGGTATAGATATACGGGGATACTCCTAACGTAAATTCACTGCTAAATTGCAGAGCCTTAAACACGTCGCAAAGTCGCCTGTCTCTCAGTTTTTTACAGGATGCGTTCCGGAGAGTGTGCGTTGGAATTACATAATCTTATTCCACCGTCGCCCTTCCATCTGCGGACCACTAGGCGTGGGGAGGGATTCCACCCGTATATAGTTAATATACCGAACATTCGCACTAAGAAGTTCGATTCTTCATCCATCATTCGAACAGCCAAGGTATGGAACTCCCTTCCTGCGTCAGTATTTCCTGAATCCTACAACCTTGGGATCTTCATGAGCAGAGTGAATATGCATTTACTGGGTTCGCGTGCTTCATCTTCGACCACATCGTCACTTTCCATCAGGTGAGATTGTGGTCAAACGCGAATCCAGTCAAACATTTAAAAAAAAACGTAGTTAATATTCTATAAATTATTGTTATAACTTCAAAACCATAATAAAACATACATTATTTACAAATATAATAAATAATAAAATGCTGTGTTTCTTTCGAAACTATAATTTTAGGTTTTTTTACAATAAGTAGCCGAGTCCTTGTAGTGAACTAAGTTTATTGTCTTTTGTAGTTTTAGAATTAACAGAGAAATGTATATAAGAAAAGATTTAGAAAAAAATGCACTGTGCCATCGACGTCGCTGATTGACTCAATGTCATTAGAATTGTCCGCGCCGTACAACGCCGTCTTCACTCCCTGCGCCCCGCACCGTTCCCGGGCGTTGCGCGTACATGCTGACTATCTGGATATTAAGCAAGCACGAACATAGACCGCTTAGGGTCACTGTCCACTGCACTGTCGATCGTCATTAATCCATAGAAATTTGTTGTTCTGTGTGATGGTCTACACCTGCACTATTAGCATGACAGACGTGACAAACGTTTATGTCGCGCGAAATAACATTGGTCGTGCTTATTCGCTTGGATGAAATATACAACATCCCACTCTTACTCCTATGTCGCCCGCGAAAACATGCCATGCTACGGGAGCAGGTCAACTTATAATACCGACGATCGTTGACGACCTGTTTGGTGTATATTTACAAAAAAAATGTATTTGTGTAGTTTATCAACCATCTGGTATCCATAACACAAGCCTAGATGCTTACTGTGGACCTAGATGGCGCTGTGTGTTTGTGCAAGGACATTTATTTATTTATTATTATTTATTTATCGTTGCTCAACTAAAGAGGTTTATAAATCATAAGTCGTGCATTCGATCCCAGCCGAGTACATGTTCAGTACACTGTTTCTTTGGTGGTTGGGCATTTTTAAATGTCTTATCTAAGTCTGCTGCCAAATAAGATGGACCCCGAATGAGCGCGCTTCCACCTTCGATCTCATCTTCTCTTAGCATTAGATATGGAAAAAGGCTAACTCTTCATGCATCAAAAAATCTCTCGGCGCCGTTGCTAACGCTGTGTGAATAATAACGCTATTGCTGAAACGGTTTGATGCTGTTAAGAGTTTACACACTAAAGAAGTGTTCTACGTCAGCCGGTAAACAATAGACGATGCATTGAACAGCACAACATAAAAAGACAACTTTCAAGGGCGTGTCGCTGTACGTTGGTAATGGCAGTCCGCCAAGTAGATGTTACGTGACCATTATGTGAATAGGTATTTATTTTCAATCCAATGCCACTGTTTATCTCAATAGTGTGCTTGACCTCTATTGCACCTTAATATCTACCCCCAAACTATCTAAAAATAAATTTACTCTCGATTCAATTGTATTTTTACCCGACTCCCCAAGGAAGGAGGGTAATGTTTTTCGAATGTATGTGTCTATGGATTTCTATGTTACCTCCTGTAGCCTAAACAGCTTGACCGATTTCGAAGTGCATGATGGCGTTAGATTCGTCTTGATCCCTGGAGTGTCATAGGATACATTTTATGCTGAAAAATCTTACATAGCGTTCGCCAAATACAAAATATGTTATGGGGTTTTTGGTTTCTAAACTCATATTGTAATTTCAGAAACTTATTATTACAAATAATTTATTCGCAGGATAACACGGTACAATCATTATAATATATATTATAATAAATTATATTTTATTATATTATTTTATTATTATCGCCTTTTGTATATTTTAATATTCTCCTGTTTTTTGTTTTGTTTGACGTGTATGCTTATATACAATAAAGTGTTAATAATAATAATAATAATAATCATGGATGAACATTTATTTAGAACAAGCGTGTTGCGTCATCTAATGGCATGCAAATAGTTTATTTTATTTTTTATTTATTTGTATAAGAAACAAACGTTCTTACAAATGTTTTGGGTACAATAATTTGTTACTTATGAACTTATAGTTTCACTAATTAATTACTTACATAACTAAGTATTTCCAAACAAAATGCCTTACGTATATTAGGTAACTATACCCGCAATTGCAGGGGAAAAGAAAATGTGATATTGAGAATCGGCTTTTGAGACCCGAACGCCATAAACATTCGAATCCCATAAAGTGTAAGTTTATTTGAAAAAGGTACTATTATACAGCACACTCTCAAAAAGAAAAAGAATATACATGCATCAACATACATTAACACCAGCAGTAATACATTATGATAGATAATCTTTTATTCTTTACATATGATAGACAATGTCACCTGTTCTGATTTCTAAAGACATTTTTTAACATATTAATGGAACAATGAAAAACCAATTTAAAGTTTTTTATTGCAGACAAAGAGCGGTACTTAAAATATAGAACTATACATTAACAAAACATCACTGTTATAGGAACACAATTGACAAAACGATGTTGCTCTTTAACTTTAATATAAATAAATGTATTATTTACATTATATGTATGTACAATAATTATAAACAACTTATTATAATATAATACAATTATTATAAAAAAAAAATATCACAAATAAAAAACTAGCCCCAAATCTCTGGTTGGTGGAAAGGTACCCAGAAAGCTGGCCGCATTGCCTCGCTGTACAGCGAGGCTGATTCTCTGACCAAAGTATTGGCCAGCCCTCCGATCGAACAATGAAATACATCTATACCAGAGAGTTTATCATTTTCATTAAATAACCTACATGCACGCCTAATAAACATGTTACTTGCATAGCAAGTTCTACTACGCGGTATGTGGAAAAACTTTTGCGACGACATTGTCGTTCACGTCTGCGAGGAACTCTTAGAAAAATGTTATGGAGAAGTGAGGGAGCATCCACAAGGTTATGTAAAATTTTATATATAGGAACAGTATCCACACAATCTCGACGTTCCTCCAATAGCTGAACCCTAATTGGATATAGTCAGAATATTTATTTATTTATAGTTTATTGTACACTAATCATAAAAACAGTACAGCAATAAAGAGGATGTACAAAGGTGCAAGCTTATCTCTAAAAAGAGATTTCTTCCAGCAAGACCGTGAGTGACAAGAGTGAGAGTTGAAGTGGATAGACATAGATACGTGTACAGATTTAATAATAATAAATACCTAATAATAGTAATATAATATATAATAATTGTATACACATACTTATATGTACAATACATATACCTACTTACATATCTAAATAGATAAATAAATACATATTATGTACAGAATATTTAAGAAACCTATAGTACCTGTGTGTTATAAATACCTATATCTGCAATACAATAAAAATTATTAATAGATGTTATCAGTTCTCAAGTGATTTTTAACTAAAAGTGGTTTCAGAATGATTTACTTTGTATGGGTAACCAAAAATTTTTTTATCGAAATTGACTATGGTGTAGTGTATGAATCACCTTTCCCCGAACATACGTAAGGCAGTCGATACTTCTTACCATCTTTTAGTCAGTAAGTTAATTAGACAATAAACGACCATCGTCGAGACAACTTGTGTGTCTATTTGTGTTACTCCCAAGTCCCCACACCGCATGGCGACCCTGCCAGTGCTGCCTTTGGGCAGTGCTGGTCAGTGAAAAGTACAATTTTAATTCCGTAACTATAATAGTTTTGTGAAAAAGCTAAATTTTTGTTTTCTAACTTTAAAATAAATAAATATGTGACATTGAATATAATCCTCGCGCACGAATAATGGTGAAGAATAATTACGTGCAAAGAAAAAGCAAAATATTGAAGAGAATATTATCTACATAGAGAGACTGAGAATGTTGGTGAGCGAGCGTACCAGACGTGAAAGTAAGCTGGGCGCTGGGTGTTGAAGGTGTCGTAGATGGATGGCTATAGCTGGGCGCCGGGAGAAGTTGGTGACCGGAGGAAACATCAGGATGGAGCAGGAGGCACGAATAGGCAGGTTGTGATAAGCGGTCGGTAACGAGTGACAAAAGTGAATAGTGAGTGAACATGACAGACATTTTTTTTATTTTTTCCCTTATTTCTTTTAAATATTTTCTCATTTAAAGAAAAAAAAAAAAAACTTCGCGCATTATAATATGCGATAATATATTTTTTTTATTATTTACAAAATATAAGATGGTGTACCACATTACAATTAATACTTTGGATAAAAAAAATTATAAATTTATTATTATTAGATTTTTACGAATGAAGAGTAGAAATTTATTTTTAGAAAATGTTTATGGTCGATTACTAAGAGTTATTTCTGTGTTTATAGTGTTGTTTATAGTTATAGTGAACTGATTTTACGTACAGTTCAATTTAATTAAAATTTAAGTATGAAAATGTGACACAAATGATATTTAACGATGTTTACGCGAACAAATTTTATAACTCACTATAACTATAATATAGCTCTATGTACTCATAAAACCCATGTTAACAATAATAGTATTTTAGTTTGCAATTTCAAGGTAAGTCGATAGTCAAGTTAACCAAATTGTTGAGATAAGTGAGACAATTTAATAACACAAACCCTATTAATTTATCATCATTTGTTCAGAGATAGATATTTTACAGTATTTTTTTTAATTCAATTAGCTTGAAAATGTTTTATAAATAGATATAATTTAAATTGTCTTATGTTGCACATAATTTATGTATTGCATGAAATATTTAGTATGATTGCCTGTGTGCTATTTTTATTATTAAATTATCAGTTGTCTAATGTATAACGAAATATAATTTATAAATTAATACATATTTGGCAAATGGCAAATAAATTATTTGGCAATTGACGTAAGTAGTATCAAACTGAAAGTAAATTTCTACCAATTTTAAAGTAAAGATATTTTTATTCATTGGAAATATGTTTTAGAAATTTAAAGTTAACGAATCCGCGACCGGTTCGAATCCCGGTAAGGGTAAATATTTGTGAGAAAAGCAAGAACATTTCAGTTATTTAAAATATTCACGCATTTTTTTATATCAATAATATATGATAATGCTGAATGCTACGTAAGCTGTCGCAAAATTTCATGTTATGATTATTTTATTACCTTTAGGATATTTTCATAAATATTAACAGAAATATGAATTCTTACAGTAAATTTTAAATTTCAATAAGGAGTAGCAAGTATTCATGGTTAATTAAACAAAAATTCCGAAACTTTTACATATTTAGATAAACATTACAAACGGAATTTACTAGGTTATCAGATGTCTATAGATCTATACAGGTACTTATTGAACGAACCAAATATTGTGGGGATTAACACAAATACTTGAAAAGAAATTAAATATATTTATCAGTGTGAAATACTAATGTCATATTATTATGTCTCATTCATAACGAAATTAATTTATTTACAGAAAAGTTCTTTATCTAGTTCCCTTTTTGAGTCATGTACTTAGTGTCCATTACAGTTTCATCGTAATTGTATTTCCGTTGTATAAAATAATTGATTGCAGAAGATTCAAGAACGCAGTGTCTAATGTTTTTAGTTACGTAGGTACTCATGTTTCATATAAACAAGCGCGTTGCAACTTGCAATGCCAGGTCACATAGCGGAGACATATTGTTATTGTTACTGAGAATCATAATGCTGATGCACAATTTTGGTAGGTATCACTGTGGCAAGAAATAAGATAATGGCATTACTGACACATACTTGCCTGTGATTTTATGATATTTACATACTTAGAAAGTATAGCTGCATACACAGATAGTTTAGTTATCCGAATATTTTGTAGCAGCGAAGTTAAGAATGTATGAGGTAGAGTTCTTTTTCAGGAAATAGTATCTTGCATTTTATTTTTTCTGGAAAGTTGTTTTGTTGGTTTATTATTTAATTTCGACGTGGTGATGAAGTATTATAGATAAACGAGAAGTTTAGGTCAAGTAGATAGATTATGGTTAGGTATTTGTGAAATCTTTTTGTTACCATCGAGTGCATTTAGGTACTTTTCTCAACGGTAAGATAAGATTGAATCGCATAAGCGTGGGAAAAGATTTATGTAGAGTTGATGATTTATTGTGATTTGAATGATAGTGTTTTATAGATAGGTCAGGTTTATGTCAAAGGTTAGTTCAAAGTTGTTGGGAATCATTTGGTACATGAGATTTTAAGAAACATAGGATTGATCACCCATATGTGATGTAAAATTCTTGTAGACCAAAGTATTCAATTTGTATGTGTATGTAAATTATGGTATTAGAATGAAGGGCAATTGAGTATTAGGTACACAAATAAAGGTACTTTGAGGGTCAGGTCCTTCTAATTCGATCATGGTGTAAACGAGATTTCTCTGTGAGAATTGTTGGAGTCCTATTAAATTAAGGCCCCAAATAAATGAATACAGGGTATGCGCATAACCCATACTAGGTACAAAGATGCCTATGTATTTAGGAATAATAATAATTAAGAGTCGACTCAAGTTATTGAAGTGATATGTACCTATAAATATTTAAGATGGCTGGCCAGCCCAAATGATGAAATGATTTAAGGTGTACCTATGAATGTATGTAAGATGTAGTGGTAAATAATATGGAGAATGAGAAAGGTAAAGATAGGAAATGTCATTAATGAAAAATAACAGAATGTGAAAATAAATAATGTCGTAGAATGAATTTATTTTTATTGTAATCAATCATGCAAGTACAATAATAAATTACAAAGAAATTAGGAGGAATAGGAGATAGGTAGAGGTCATTTAAAATTTTATGCGTCTCATAAATAGAGAATAATTATTCACAATAAATTAATAATTTCATATTGTTAACATGGCGTTTTCACTTTTAAATGTAATACGAAATAAGTTTTGAGTACATAAATTGTATGAATATAGATTTTTTTTTAAATGTGAGAATTTAAAATGTGTCATTATGGAATGTATCTACATATTTAAAGATAATTGTGGTACACCTACCTATGTAGCTTAAGTTTTATTTTATTTTTCAATATAGACCTACATACATATGTTATACAAATTGTATTGTTCTCTTGTATACTACTTCATTGTCGTGTTAAATTTTATATAGAATTTGTAAATGTGAAAGTTTCTTTTTACATCGGTAAATTCAATAGGTTTGTGGGATACAGGTATCCTTTCAAAATCATTAATTGTAATTACAAAACATTGTTTTTTTTTATTCAAATTTTAATGCCGTGTGCTAATTTTTAAACATGTTAAATCATAAATGTGATAGGATAAAATAAATATGATATTATTTGTAATAGAAAAATTTTCCTAGTAATTTTGTTGTCATAAATAACACAGACACAATAGTTCAAGCAATTTGTATAATTTAAAATTTAAGTTTTTAGTGTTTTAAGTATATGTAGTGTTATTGTTTTATGGTTCAATTTTAATTTCCTTTTGGATTCTTTTTGATGTTCTTAGTACTGCTTTTAGTGTGCATTATTAAAGCTAGAGTATATCTGTTACTAAAACTATACTGAATATTATAAAAATTATATTTCACAAAATTGTTAAAACAAAAATATATTTTTGATGTATTTTCTTATCCTGTTAAAATCAATTGAGTATTTAAAATGAGTTATATGGACAAACAATTTGTATCTTCTCTGTAGTTTTTTTTATATTGTAAAATTTAATTTTATTGGTGTTGCTCTTTTACTATTTTGTTAAAATTTAAGTAAATAAGTATGAAATTTTATTAACAGCAAGAAAAATTTTAAATTGAAACTAAATGATTTATTGTATAATATCTGAAATTTCTCATTTGCCATGTTTTAACATTGTAAAAATTAAACTGAATTTTTTTTTCTGAATTTTTCAAAAACAGAAAATAATTTTGGCATATATTTTCTTTTAAAAAGAAAAGGGGGAAGGTGTAGTGTATGAATCACCTTTCCCCGAACATACGTAAGGCAGTCGATACTTCTTACCATCTTTTAGTCAGTAAGTTAATTAGACAATAAACGACCATCGTCGAGACAACTTGTGTGTCTATTTGTGTTACTCCCAAGTCCCCACACCGCAATGGGTCCTTGAGAAAAGTTGTTCGTAATCAGGAGTGGAGTCACCAGTATACAGGAATTACACGAATTCCAATTCACCCTGTATAATGATTGCTGCACTTTTATGTGTGCTTGAAGTTGACCTCAATCACACCTGATGTTAAATGAGGATGAGACCGAAGGTGGAAGTGTGCTAACCCGGAAAACCCATCTTATTTGGAAGACTGGCTATCTTATCTCTGACAACCGGAACACAACAATGCTATTAACATTGCTATTTGATGGCAGACACCGAGTACTAAACATGTTCTCCGCTGGAGAACGAACCCACGACCACCGATTCGTAAACATTATGTTGTTTACATTGAGCCACGGAGGCGGTGTAAAGTATATAAAAAATACAAATACTCTTTATTGCTCAAAATAATTTACAATAGAACACAATTAGGCGGTCTTATCACTAAAAGCGATCTCTTCCAGACAACCCATAGCTATGGGACATGTGTAAGTCACCAGAAAAACAGATAGGGTGCACGATACTACCAACTGCAGAAACAACTAAAAACAGATGTCCATTTTGATATGTAGCATGCTGTATGTCTAACCGAACATATGCTATCTGACCAGGTATCACCCACACGGCGGTGGTGCCCCTCGACCTGGTGAAGTGCCGATTGCAAGTGGACCCTGACAAGTACAAGAACGTAGTCAATGGCTTTAGGGTGTCAGTCCGCGAGGAGGGCATGCGTGGCCTCGCCAAGGGCTGGGCGCCCACCTTCATCGGATACTCGCTACAGGTACCCTTGCTTTTTCTTCTACTAAATGAGCATCATGAACAGCCGTACACGTCCCCACTGTTGGGGCACAGCTTCCTCTCACTGGTAGAGACTATGGGCAATAATCCACCACGTAGGCCTTAAGCGGTTTGGCGGATTTGTGTCAGACTGGTGACCACCTGACAGTTACTGTCTTTAAGCCCCTGTAGGCCACCGACTTGGCTTAACGACTGCCTCCGAAGCACAGAAACACCCGTATAAAATGCCACTAGAGGTCACCCATTCAAGGACTGATCGCGCCAGACATTGCTTAACTTCGCTGATCGGAAACGAATAGCGAATGCGCGACGAGTGCTTCTCCAAATGAGGATCATCTACGTCTAAACGAGAAGCAGGGTTCTAATCGTGTTCCACGAACGGCAAGGTAACTATAACGAGTAGGCTGGTCAAGCTATCAGTTAGACACTAAGCATGGACAAATACCATTTCGAATCTTCAAAACGTTCTGTTTAAATGTTTTTCTTTCTTTCTTTCTTTATAGTCTCAAAATGGGAGGAATAGATAACTTGCCAATAAGGCTGTATAATATTGACCTATTATTGTGGTAATAATAATTATACAATTTATAAAAGAAAATTACAAATAAAAAGCTAGGCCCAAGTCCCTGGTTGGTGGAATCGTACAAATACAAATATGCGCTATTTAATAGGGTACATTATAAGGTGTTTCAGTTCTGGTTATATCGTCTATTCAGCCACTTTTACAGCATGCAAATATTTATAAATCGTACCCAGAAGGCTGGCGGCGTTGCCTGTATAGCGAGGCTGACTCTTATAGAATAACTGTATTATGTAAATTGAAAATTTGAACAAAAGACTATGATGTCATACAAATATTACAAAGTGGACTGTATTAACGTCTAAAGAACAAGTTGTAAGGTGTAAAACGTATCATCATCAGCCCGTAAACATCCCACTGCAGGGATATAGGCCTTCCCTCGTATAATGAGGGAGTATGGGCCATAGTCCACCACGCTGGCCCAATGCGGGTTGTGGACTTCACATGCCTTAGAATTTTTATTTCTCAGGCATGCGGGTTTCGTCACGTTTTCTTTGACCGTTCAAGAGCAGTTAGATAAATGCACATAAAAAATTAAATTTAAAAACTCATTGGTGCATGGCCTGCCTGGTAATCGATCCCGGACCTCCCAAATTGGGAGACCGTGTCTTAACCGCTGATCCACCAACTCTCGTAACGACGTAAAACGTATATTTTTAGGTAAATTAGAAAATTGATACAAACAGAAATCAACAGTACAACAACCAACCCTGACGTTACCTATCAAAAAACCCGTCTTGCGGTCAGTTTCCAACAGCTACCTACACACACACACACACACACACACACACACACACACACACACACACACACACACACACACACACACACGCGCGCGCGCGCGCGCACACGCACACACTTTTCGTCATGGTTAAAAAGTCAAGTAAAATTTTATTAAAAAAAAAAAACAATTTACTTGATTTCTTGTGAATGGATAAATCTATTAAGTCGGTCTACGTTTTAATAGGCTACCATTAAAACCTCTCTCTAACAGTGTATTTCCGTCGCAGGGGCTGTGCAAATTCGGCCTGTACGAGGTGTTCAAAGTGGGCTACTCTGGCTTGCTCGACGAAGAGACGGGCTACACCTACCGCACGTTGGTATACCTCGCCGCGTCTGCATCTGCTGAGTTCTTCGCCGACATCGCTCTGTCGCCACTCGAAGCCGCTAAGGTAAAGACAACTGTTGTCACCGAGTGTACTTTTGCAATGTGGGAGACAAGACAGTACTTGAAATTAATTAATACTAAAGAGCAAAGTTTAAAGGAAATCTTACATTTATTTTGACTAAATTTGTACTTTCTCAGTTCAGCTATAGAATTAGGTGTCTTGTAAAAAGGAATTTTTGCTCGATCGGAATATAAATATTGATTCTTTACCTATGAAATTGGAGTTATGTCCAAATTTGTTTTTTATTTCGAAAATTGAATATTATTTCAAGGTTTGACATGAAATATTTTTAATTTTTGGTCTAACTCACATAATAAAAAAAAATTTTACAGAGCTCTTTTCATGTGCTTCCCATAATAATTTCTTAGATTCGCTGAAACTTCTATAAAGCGGTTACTTTTAAAAATTAACGCTGCCTATACTTAATGTTATCCGATAATACACACAAAGTTTAGGTAAATTTGGATTTGCCGTTCCCAAAAAAAAAACAAAAATGTTTGTATGGAGAAAACAGTCTTAATGAAATTTTTCATACAAAACGCCAATTTCATAAGTAAGGACCTAATATGATGGAATAGTTTGGCATATACATGTAGCCTTCGCTTGACCACCTTTGAGATAACACCCTTGAAATCCGCTAACCACTGTCTGTTTCTTCCCTGTAGCCAGTGCATAACACGCCATCTTTGCTATCTACCACTATGTCTGTCTATGTCTAGCACGAATAAGACAGCGCTGTTTGTCTCTTCAATACCTCGAGCCGGCAAGGCTTTCTTTGGTGGTTCAAACGTCGGCTGAAACCTAAATATCCCTATGTATTTATGAAATGTTTACCCTTGATTGGAAAAACGGTTCTATTTATCATACACCGTGAACCAAAACGGCATATCAATCCGAAATATAAGCCTGTTAATGGTTTTCAACTATCTAAAGCCTTTTTTTCGTCGACCTACCTACACTTGCCTACACTATAATACCTATTTGGTACGTATTGACGACCGATTGGTGTAGTGGATGGTGATCCTTGACGACCTGTTTGGTGTAGTGGTTAGAAACTCTGACTGCTATACCAAAAGATTGCGGGTTCAAATCCCGCTAGGGGCATATGTTTGTATGATGAGTATAGACAGTTAGTTTTCATTTATATATGTATTTATAACCATCTGGTATCCACAACACAAGCCTAATTTTTTAGTGTGGAACTAGATGGCGTTGGGTGTATGTCCAAGGATATTTATTTATTTATCCTGTCAGCGAAACCACTAAAAACCGTTTAATTGATTCAAAACCCATTTGGTTTCGCTTCTTAAGAAAACAGGTTTATTAAGTAAGGATAAGGTAGAGTCAAACCTAAATAAAACACTCCTTTATACTTGACGCTGATTTAGATTTAAAAATAAACCGGTAAATAAGCCTTGGTGTGCACACAATATGTCATATATGTTATATGGTCAAAAGACATAATTTAATAAGATGATAATTATTATTATTAATTCACTCCGCCTCCGTCAAGGTAAACAACATTGGGTTTACGATCCAGAGGTCGCGGGTTCGATCCCCAGCGGGGTACTCGGTTTGGTTGGTGGTAGGGCATTTTAAATGTCCGCCTGGCTAGCTACCACCATCTTATCTAAATCTGCCGCCAAGCAGCAATGTTAATAGCATTGTTGTGTTCCGGTTGTCAGAGATAAGATAGCCAGTCACCCAAATGTGTTGAGGTTTCCGGGTCAGTACGCTTCCACCCTCAACCTCATCTCACTTAACATCAGGTGTGATTGAGGTCAAGTACGAACCCGTCGTGCATAAAAAAAAAATACTAGCAGCTTTAAGCTGATGCGTGGATATCACAGCACTTATGTTTGGTGTAATTTTTTTTTTTAATACTTGTCCAGTCTGTTTTTGAAAGAGTTCACTGTGGGCGCACTGATCATTTGTTCCACACTTCACTACTCTGTTTGATAGGAAGTGGTGTAATAAGCATCTTTAAGTAAATGTAAATGTGGATGTTCTGTTCTGGTGTGTGTATGTATGTAATTTCATTCCTGGGAAATGCTTATCGGGGCACTCCACAATATGGGCAACTGTATGCTCCACACACACACCCCCCCCCACCCATCGTAGGACAATTCTAACCCCAACCGATTCCACAGGTCCGCATCCAGACGATGCCTGGGTTCGCGAACACGCTCCGCGGCGCGTGGCCGCAGATGGTTAAGCACGAGGGCTACGGCACCTTCTACAAGGGCTTGGTACCGCTATGGGGCCGGCAAATTCCTTACACCATGATGAAATTCGCCTGCTTCGAGAAGACGCTGGAGTTGCTGTACCACGTGAGTTGTTTTGATTATCTTATAGACAAACAAAACATCTGTGTTCGAATGGTGATCACGTAAGACTCACGCTTGAGTACGTATAAGCGGTTCAGTGCCACATGGAGTGGCAGTCCACTCAATGGAGGCCTCTATCTTCAGCAGTGGACAATAAGCTGAGGTGATAATGACACGAGGTTTAAATTATTTCCAAGTATTTCCTATCAGTGGTAACAATTTCGGTCTCCGCGATATCATAATAGTGCCTTTTATTTATATTATTTTGTACTATGTTTCCCGAATAAAGAAAATAGCTGTATCATTATTACTCGCATCGCAACCGAACAGGATATTATGTCGATAACAGTTTGCGTAAACTGACACAGCTTTACTGGAGTAGCTAGGTGGTGCGCCTGCGCAATGCTTACAGAATTGGAATCGGCGAATCGAATTTCTGTTTCTGTGACACGCCGCCCCGTGGGAAAGGCCATGTCTAGAAGTGAACCCACGATAACATGATAATGATGTCTTTTACCCCTTCTGTAGTTTTGGTTATGAAACAATTGGTAGGGCATTTATGTGCATATGTACTTTTTATGTGACTTATATGATATTAATAAATATTTTTACTAAATACATCTGTCATAGGTAAAAAATTGATCTCCTTGATGCGACATAGTGCCGAACGAGCAAGGACGCTGATGAGCGAGAATTCTTTGCTCTAGGAAGCTGCTTCAAATTATACAAATACTTATTAGAATATGTTAAAGTTATACAGATGATATACCTACATATATAGCTTAAGTTTGTTATCTTAAATGAACCCAAATCATCGCAGTTAGAATTTCTGCATGGTTGCCATGGTACCATAACACATGCCATGATGGTTGTCGAATTCAGAAGAGAAGAGTAAGTTCGCGCTCAGATATCTATGTAGTTACTGAGCGTCAGCCATGTTGGAAGTGGACGCGGTTTTTCGGTGAACAGAACTATTGTTAGAAAACCTCTATGCTTGGATATTTGTCGACGTATGTATATATATGAATAGAGAAAGGAAAATCCTGGATAACATGCCTCAAAGATAAAGACGGAACAAAACAAGGAAATAGAGACAAGTAATGACAATTAGCACCGAGTTTTATAAGTCTTTATATTCAGACTCCACAAGGCCTCAAGAGATCTTCGAATATCAGTGTCCTGACTCCATCCCAGCTATAACAGGACAGGAAGTCCACCTTGCTCTAAGCAAGATAAAATATAACAAGAGTCCACAGGTGTGGATGGTATCACAACGGAAGCTCTAAAAGTAGGCAAACGCATTTTAATCCCACATATCACTAATTTATTTAACAACATTTTAAAGTCTGGAAACTTACCCAACAACTTTTGTGGAGACCTAATTCTGGCGCCCATCGTCTAAAGCTAAAACTAAAACTAATTCCTTTTTACGCGGATTTTAATCTTAGCTAAACCATTTGTTATTCCAAAACGGTCATCCAACTAAATTAAGAAAGGTTTTAAACACCGGCTAAGTTGTCTGTGGTGGGCTAATTTTTTTTTTTTTTAGTTCGATTTTCTCCTCTAGGAGAAGGCAAAGGGATCTATCCCATAACAGCCATGTCTTATTTATCTTATTTCTTCATTTTGTAAGTCAGTCTCAGTCAAAACAAGTCATTCGTCGTATACTTGGCGTATACAGAGTCTAGTCACGGTCAAGTCTTTCTTCAGTAAAGTGGCAGAATGCTTTACAAAAGATTTTGGCGGCTCTTGGGGGAACCCGAAAGCTCCGTTACGCACTTTAATTTACACTTCCCTTCACTTGTACACCATCACTAACGTTTGCTGCACAATATTCTGCCATTATTAAGCTTCAAAAGTTAGAATGCACAAATTATAAGACTTATAAAGAAAAATGCTACTTCACTCGCCGAGTTCCCGCCAAAAAGCCGTGGTGGGCTAAGTTTTGGATAGGTTGAATTGGATGTGTGTTACCATTTTAAAAAACATGTGACCGAATGAATGAATGATATCGATATTAATTCCATATTTTATTACTTTTTATGATTAAATTTTACTTTTTTAAGATCTTACACACGTTTATTATATTTATTTTTTGTAATTTTCAACTTTCTCTCCACATTTTACATAATTTTCGCGGCATTTGACAATTTACTGCTATCTGTGCTATCATTTTTTTAAAGTGGTCAGGAAAGACAGCGGAGCACATTCCAGGTACATTTAAGCAAGCGCAAAAGGAATGACCACGGTTAGAGAATAATATTTTTTAATTTTTTGTCTCTACGTTCCATTTTTGACAACTAGTATTCAAACCATATTCAAATTGACGTATTTACATACAATTTAATTTTAAGTGGCACGTCTGGAGGTCCCGACTAAAATTAGCGATGACAGTTCTTATTTCATCCTAAAATGGCCATCCTAGAATAGCTTTTGAGCCGCTAAGTCTAAGTTGAGTTAGCCGTTTAAAATTAGAAACGTCATATTCAATTTAGTCCTAACATTTGATTTTGACAGACATTTCAGAATAGCAAAGGTGTTTAGCGGCTGTCAACTAAAGCTAATTATAATTAGCGGCCACTCTGAATTAGGTCCAATATCATACTACTCCATAAGAAAGGTGATAAATCAGATATTAACAATTACAGGCCCATAAGTTTGGTATCTCACTTATATAAAGCGTTTATGAAAGTCATAGGGAATCGCATATCAGGAAAACTGGACAGCCATCAACCACCCGAGCAGGCGGGCTTCAGACCCGGTCTCTCTACCACGGACCACCTGCATACTCTTCTTCTTATTTTTGAGGATGGCAACCTCACTGTCGAGGGGCATTACTGCCAGTTTCGAGTGAAAAATTTTATTTCTCTTATTTCTTCAATTTATAATTCAGTCTCATTCAAAACAAGTAATTCGTCGTATACTTGGCGTAGGTATACAGAGTCTAGTCACGGTCAAGTCATTCTTCAGTAAAGTGGCAGAATGCTTTACAAAAGATTTTGGCGGCTTCTTGTGGGAACCCGAAAGCTCCGTTACGCACTTTAATTTACACTTCCTTTCACCTGTACACCATCACTAACGTTTTCTGCACAATATTCTGCCATTATTAAGCTTCAAAAGTTAGAATGCACAAATTATAAGAATTATAAAGAAAAATGCAACTTCACTCGCCGAGATCCCGCCAAAAAGCCACCTGCATACTCTCTGTTTAGTTTCGTATTAGTTTGTTTGAACCAGTTTGAACGCATGGAGAGGCGAAGCGGGGACGCGGGGTGATGTGGACCGCGCGCCTCACGGGCGGACGGGCTCTCGCGCTCGATCAGTTCCTCGCCGCCGGGAGACCGTTCGCACGCCTCCGCGTCGCTAGTTGCGCTCGCGCACCAACACGTGGTTGGAAGCGAATTGTTACGCGGAGTGTCTTAGTTTGGATAATAATTATTGTTATAAGTTGATTTATATTAGTGTAGTGCGAGGTGAATTGTTGTTCTGTGCCGTGAATGGATGTTTGTTGGCGTGTACTTGGCCACGCGGCATTGGAATGCGCAGGAACGCCGCCCGTACTGGAGATTGGCGGACCGACACAGGTTAATTAGTAAGGGGCCCCTTTAATATTGATAACTTGTCAGGTCGCATCTCGAAGCCGCCGCTGCATGGATTTACGCCGGTGAGTGGATTTTCGTTGTATGGACTATTTTGTATGTTAAGGGATGTGGACTCCCCTTCCTGTCGGCGCTCCATTAGTGTTGTTTGTATTGTATTTGTTTAGCCCGGCGTATCGCCGGCCGGTTCGCCCTCTCGTCGTGATTTCACTATTTGAAAGTCGCATCGGTAACGCCGCGGAACGTAACTTAGTGGTAACTTGAACCGTTTCACTGCGGGAGCGCGTGCGAACTGCCAACCCAGCGTGGTTCAAACTCAAAGCAACAATGTAGCAATTGTGCGTTTACTTTTTTTAGTCAGATACAATGTATCTTTTGCCAGATATAATTTCCCAATAAACTTATTGGTATCAAAATTTTAAAGACTTTTAAAGAGAATACTACTCTGATAATTTTTATAGGACGACGGGGAAATGTAAATAAAAAAACTCTGATAAATTATTTCTCTCAATTGAATGATTTAAAAAATGTTCATAAGGTTTTATTGTTTGCATTTCCATTTAGCCAGAGTTTAAAAAAAAATGAAAATGACTTTAGACATAATTTAAATGTAACATTGCATACTCTGACATGTCGTCATGAAAATAAATTTCATTTTTTTGACACTAATAAATTTATTAGTTCCAAATATTTTTATGTGACAGGAGATAATTATTATCTTCCCAAATATTTTAGGAGACAATTAGCAAATATGCTATCCTATTTTATTTTAAATTCAGTCACTTTAGTGACTGACCCAACAGGCGCCTCTATTGGGCAGCCATTAATTATTAATAAATCCTTGGAAATCATTCCAAATAATTTAAATTAAATCATAAGACAACAGAGACTACCTCTGGCATTATAAAATATATGTTTGAAAAGAAAAATTATAAAAGGGTTGCCACGCCCCAAAATAGATATAAAAAAATTGGTTTAAAAATTCAAAAATGTATTAATCTGGTACACCAAAATATTCAGGGTATGAGTGGCAAAGAACTAGAGGTGGAGCTGTTCTTTGCCACTCATACTCATAGCATGAGCTGCACTAACATTGATGTATTATGTATAACGGAGCACTGGTATAAGCAATGTGAGCTCATGTTCGGCTTCAAGGAGTACCAGATTGCAAGCTCGTTCAGCAGGACGAAGGCAATACGAGGCGGTAGTCTCATTCTAATTCGTAATAATATTAAATTTAAAGAGCGCCTCGATATTGTAAACCTTTCCGTTGAGCGAACTATTGAAATAGCCTGTGTGGAAATTGCGCGGCTTACTGTATTATGTGTATATAAACCCCCTTCTTCATCTTATGAATTATTTGAGAAAATCATGGATGAAATCCTGTGTAAAATTACTAATTCAAATAAATACATTGTAATTTGCGGAGATTTTAATATAAACATATTAGAAGATAGCATTCAAACCAGAAGACTTAAATCTTTCTTCAGTTGCTATAATCTTGCTAATCTTTTTTCAGTGCCCACTAGAATAGCTTCTACATCAGCTACTTGCATTGATAACATTTTCTCGAATTTACAACCCAGTGATAAATCTATTTTAAATAAATTAAGTTCAGATCACTGTGATCAGTTAGCGGTTTTTAACATAGCAATTAATAAAACGCTGAAAAGAGATATATCGTACGTGCCAGTAACTGAGTCACTACTCGATCAATATAAGAGTAAAGTGACTGCGAAATTAGATTATTTACCGTACTGTGACGATCCTAATGTATTATATAAATCAGTTTTTGACATTTTAAAAACTGAAAGTAATAAGGTTTTCTTAGCAAAATCTGCTAAAATCAACAATTCCCTCGTTTTTAGTGATTGGGCGACGGTGGGAATTCACAAAAGTAGGCAAAAGTTATATGAGCTTTATGATGAAAGGACATATAATAAGAGCGAAAGTTTTATTGAATATGTTAGGCAATACTCGAAAATATTCAAGCGAGCTTGTGCCACAGCAAAATCAAATTTTATAAATAATAAAATAAAGAATAGCGCGGACATAGTAAAGACAACTTGGAAAGTTATAAATAGCGAAACTGGCAAATTTAAAACTCTTAACACTGATACGCGATTAAAAATTAATGATCGAATTCTAACTTCACAATTAGAAGTTGCAGAAGCTTTTGAAAAATTCTTTACTGATATCCCAATATTAACTACAAATTCTCTGAATTCATGTCCCACACTCGCTGAATCGCTACTTAAACAAAATGTGGAGATTTGTGACTCCCATTTTAAATTTAATCATGTAAGTCCTATAGACATCTTAAAAGCATTTCGTTCTTTAGACAAGAAAAAAACTGCCGACCTTCACGGTTTATCAGTAAAAATTATTAGTGCCGTAATTGATTGTATTTCACCACACTTAGCTTATATCTTTAATAAATGTACTGATGATGGCATATTTCCTGATCTCATGAAGCACAGTAAAGTCATACCTTTATTTAAAGCCGGTAGTACATCAGACC
The DNA here is from genome assembly GCA_949316235.1 of Oegoconia quadripuncta. Classification (NCBI taxonomy): domain Eukaryota; kingdom Metazoa; phylum Arthropoda; class Insecta; order Lepidoptera; family Autostichidae; genus Oegoconia; species Oegoconia quadripuncta. The sequence goes on along the minus strand of OX438750.1, from coordinate 5,451,461 downwards.
CCTCTAATTTTAGACCTATTTCAATACTACCGACTCTCAGCAAAATCTTTGAAAAAATTATATTAAATCAGATATCGAGTTATTTTTACAGTAACAATCTAATGTCATATAAACAATTCGGTTTTACAAGGGGCCGCTCGACAACCGATGCAGGTTATTTGAGTTCAGAGGGTTGATATCAGTGGTAATACATCGTCAGGGTCGACAGTCTGTATGGGCGTCCCACAAGGCTCCATTCTCGGACCATTTTTGTTTTTGGTTTACATAAATGACTTGCCAAACCTTGTAAACGATAAACATGAAATAGTATTGTTTGCTGACGATACCTCTGTAATGTTTAAAGTAAATAGACTAAAATTAAATTATGACGACGTGAACAATGCTATTTCTCAAATAGTAGAATGGTTTACGGCAAATAATTTGTTACTGAATGAGAAAAAAACTAAATGTGTAAAATTTGTACTGCCTAATGTCAGGGAGGTGCCCACAAATATAATGATAAAAAATGTCACTCTAGACCTTGTTGAGTCCACTGTATTTTTGGGCATTACTTTGGACGCCAAATTACAATGGGGTCCTCATATCCATAAATTGGCGAAGAAGCTCAGCTCTGCAGCGTATGCAGTCAAAAAAATTAGATAAATATCGGACGTAAATACTGCTAGATTAGTATATTTTAGTTATTTCCATAGCCTGATGTCTTACGGTATCTTGCTGTGGGGAAATGCCGCGGATATCAATACAATCTTTGTTTTACAAAAACGAGCCGTTCGCGCAATTTATCAATTGAGACCTGCAGTGTCACTTAGAGATAGATTTAAAGAGTATAATATTCTAACCTTTTCGTCACAGTACATTTTTGAAAATCTAATATATGTCAAAAAAAATATAGCATCATTTAGGAAAAATAGTGATAAACATGATGTCAATACAAGAAATAAAGATAAACTGGCAGGTCACATAAGTCGCCTCCACAAAGTCAGTAATTCATTCAAAGGGTTATGTATACGCTTTTTCAATAAAGTTCCTGTTGATATACAAAATCTTCCTTTCAATAAATTTAAAGATACTATAAAACAGAAACTTATTAAGAAAGCATATTATAAAATATCAGATTATTTAGATGATAAACAATCATGGACATAACCAGCCCGTTCGCATAACCAGGCTATTTCACAATTAATAATGAAATATTATAATATAAAATAATAATTTTGTAATATAAAAACCTTTTTTTAAAAAGAGCGACCTCTCGAGTTTCTTGCTTGTTCTTCTCAGGGGAAAATTGCCTTTTGAACAAGCAGTAGCTTTAAAAATGTAAAATCTGACTATTTTAAGTGTACCCTGTGTACCTACAAAATAAAGCATTTTTTGATTTTGATTTTGATTTTGAATACAAAAATGTGTCAGAATGACGACAGGTCAAATTGTATAAAATTGTATACAATGAATGAATACGCTCATTTACAATGTTTGGTTAATTTTTCGCAAATGGAAAAGCGCATAAAAATATATTATTGGCACCGAGGCCATTTAACATGCCCACACTGTTTATAATGTCTCTTTTTGATATATTCAAGCTATATCCTAACAATATTATGATATTTGTCTGTTTGTTAACTTTTGCCTGCCGAACATGCTCCATAATCTTATGATATGACATGTCCGGAAAACAATAGTTAACAACTGCATGGTCTGTATAGTTATTTAGTAAAATACCCAAGTCAATGCCTATCCTATCTGAAAAACCCATAATCTTTGTAGGGTGGATTGGTGTGTCGCTGACCGAAACGTTACCAGTGCATCCGCCTGGGGTGGGGGCAAGTAGAACCGCTGCTGTGGTAGGGTGTGTATCGATTTGAGACTTAGGTGGATCTGTATTTGTGGACCCCTCGATCCAGTCCATGTGTTCATCATCCTCCTTCAACAAATCCATCATTTCAGCATTTGCCATTGAAATATTCACCATCTCAGAAACCATCTGTGTATACTCTGTCCACTGTGATTGACTGTTATGGTATTTATCGGTTATTTCTTTAAGGTCGCTTTCAAGATTATTTATTTTTAAATTTAATAATTATGTTTCTTTATCGTAGTCCATTCTACATTCCATATTATTTTGTAAAAACACATTCAACAACTCTTTTTTTTATCCTTATACATCGATAACCAATTTGAAGTTTCAGCCGTTCTGAGTTAATACTGGCTTTTTAATGAATTTATTCACACGTCTTAATTTCCTGCTTTTATTCTTTAAAACTAGGTCCCCGTCACCAACCAACCAACCAAGGTTGGCAACACTCTCAATCAGATCATCGAAAAACACAATGAATTTACCATTATATATCATCGCCTTTATCGATTATTCCAAGGCCTTCGACAGCGTTACATACAAATCAATATTTAAGGCCTTGCATAATCAGCAAATAGAGCCAACATATATTAATTTAATTGATAACGTTTACTCAGCTAGCACTGCCAGTATTAAATTAGAATCTACCGGACCGGCGTTTAATATAGAAAAAGGAGTCAAACAGGGTGACCGTTTGCCCCCTAAACTTTTCACCAGCATCCTAGAAGAAGTATTCCGGCAACTGGCGGCTGGATGGAATGGAAGGGGCGTTGTGGTCGGCGAAAAGAGATTAACTAATCTAAGGTTCGCCGACAACATCGTCCTGTTCTCATCGACAGCATCAGAATTAGAGCTCATGCTACAGGAACTATGCACGGAAAGTCTTAAGGTGGGACTGAAGATGAATATGTCTAAAGACCAAGCTTATGACAAACAGCAGTAAAAGCAGAATTGAAATAAATGGCGAGAGTTGAATATGTAATGAGTACATTTATCTGGGCCAAATAGTCTGTTTTCAGGCACGACAAGATAAAGAAATAGCGAGACGCATTGAAAATGCCTGGAGGAGCTTTTGGTCCATGAAGGGCGACCTTCCACTGTCACTAAAGCTCAAACTCATGGACGTGTGCATTCTCCCGATCCTCACCAATGGCGCTCAGACTTGGACTTTGACAGAAGTCCAAAGGTCAAACACTACACTTCGCTCTAAGACCCTTGTTGCTGACATAGCCACACACAACGGCCGCCAAGCTGAAGTGGGACTGGGCGGGCCATATTTGTCGCATGCCAGACGACATGTGGGCCAAAATCGCCACCACCTGGAGCCCACCATTATAAAGAAAGCGTCGCGGCAGACCGAAAAGGCGATGGCGGGATGAATTGGATAAGTTCCTAACCAACTGATCGGAGGAGGCCTGGCAGAGAGAGGAGGGAGGCCTTTACCCAGCAGTGGGACAGTATGGGCTCCTAATAATAATAAATGTATATATAATATATGTATAATAGTGGGACACTATGTGCTCTTAATAATAATAATTATGTAAATATAGCCGTATTTATTATGCGATGAAAATCAAAGTTTTTATGCGACTTACATTATTTTGGAAAACAGTCGAACCACTTTAATACAAAAGCGAAAATACCTACGCTATAATGACCAACAAAATCTTAATAACAATACCAGCTTTTCGCTGCGAGAAGAAATGTACCATAAGCAGGCATACAAAATGTTGAGATTGTTTTGCCCGCCGCGCGACCCACGTGCAAGCACGTCATCGAACGAATCCTAGGGTTTATTGCAAATTTTTCCCTCAGCTTGACAAGGACGTAAGTTCACAAAATTATGAATCGATCTTTGGTACATCATAAATACGGCCGAACTTTACTTGTAAAGAAACTTACACTTTCTATTTTGAATGGATTGCTTGTGGTCCACTACATAGGCACAGCGTAAATTGGGAGACCATTGAATAAATGGCTTCAAAATTTTTCAAGGCATGCAGGTGTCCTCACGAGGTTTGTCTTCACTGAAAACAAAAGATAACACAGATTTTTTTTTATGATTGACTGGATTCGCGTTTGACCACAATCTCACCTGATGGAAAGTGATCCAATAAATTAGTAATTGCAAGACTTTACAACTTGCAACAAAACAGTCAAACTCATTGGTATAAGTTCTAATGTTATTTAGATTATCGGAAGTATTTGCTCCAAGCATATTTTCCTTCATCATGTATTACCATGACTCTTTATTATAAGTTGTACGGCTTACATAATATTTAATTATTCGATTAATCATAATGTTGTACATATATTAAAATAGAAAACAATATAGATAAAACGCTGCACTTTCTACTTTTGCAGGGTTGCAATTTTCCCGCCTTAGTAGCCCTCAATTTTTCGTCATATGATATCACATCCCTTACAAATACAACTGCGCATATGTGCCCAAATTATAATATATTTGGAAGGAAGAATATGAGATCCGTGTCGTTCGCTATAACAAATTCTAAGACAAATAAATAAATTTCCTAAATAGCTAAATGTATTTATTTACAAAAAAAAAGTATTTGTGTAGTTTATAAAGCGAACGGGTCTCAAATATGCGCGGCTTCTGACAATCTTCGGAACATTTATGAACGCGCATCGCCATATGTGTATTCCAGTATGTGGTGCCGAAGCCTCGCGACCAGTGCACGAAGGGCGAGCAGCTGGTGGTGACTTTCGCGGCCGGATACATTGCCGGCGTGTTCTGCGCCATCGTATCCCATCCCGCCGACACAGTCGTCTCCAAGCTCAACCAGGTATGAAACATACATATTTGTTAAGTATACACATGAAACAACAAATTTATAAAACACAATACCTCTATATCTTATAGAAAAAATACGCCGTCCAACTCGCTTCCGTGAGGCATAGTACCTAGTACGCTAGCGCTATTGCCCCGCTGAATGCATAAGCTCAGCTGCTGAGCAATGTAGGCACCAGGTCTCACATCTCCAGAGGCGTGGACCAGTCTAACGGATAAATCCTTTACAAATTGTTTCGTGTCAGAAGACCACGGGCCCAATGTCTCCACTGCAAGCGCCGCAAACTCGTGATTTATAGAGATTGTCATATATTAACATACATTATAAATAAATATAAGCTTACGAGATAACCCACCAGTCCCGTTACAAAATGAATCTTTTTAAAAAAGAAAATTTCACTCTTAGGAAAGTGAAATAGGTTGTGACAAGAAAACTTAATCGTTACGCTTAAGTGGAGCCAGCTAAGACACTTTACATTCCCATTTCACAGATAAAATTCATTTTTATGAAAAATTGTTGCCTTTCAGCGTCATTTTCTCGGCGAACATATATGCGTAGTAGCATTCGCTTGGGGCTCTTTTCAAATACATTGTGTCATTAGTCCCTTATGCAATTCGCCCGTTTGGGGCATACATGATTAGTAGAGAGCCGAGTACTAATTTTACCGAATAACCGAGTACCGAGTATTACTGCGTTTCGTTCACAGGACAGCACCGCGACCGTCGGCGGCATCATGAGCAAGCTTGGCTGGGGCGGCGTATGGAAGGGGCTCGGGCCCAGGATCGTCATGATTGGTACACTCACAGCACTGCAATGGTTCATCTATGACGCTGCTAAGGTCAGTGCTTTATCACATCCATCTACTCCCCGCTGTACTAGTTTATTAGCTATGAATATCTCCTTTAGAATAATCAAATTGTACATAAATATTTTAATAATAAAATTCCGAATAATGTACTGGAACTTATGGCAAATTTTTGTGTGATATATTTATTATTCAGATTTAGTACAGGGATTGACATGTGTGTATTTTGTTTGTAATATTGCTTTACGCCACACATCAGTAGTGTATATATTATGTATCAAGCTCCTTTGCCACGGTCGTCTGGAAGAGATCGCTACAAACGATAAGACCGCCTTTGTACACCTGTTAATAATTTTTCACTGTGTATATAAAAATATACATGTCATACACCTTTAAAAAAAGTATGGGTATTTCTATCAAATCGACTTGTGTCTGGATTTGCCTATACTCTTAATTTTATTTTTAAATCAGAAGAAGAACAAAAATTCTTTACTGTACACAACTTAAAAAAGTTGTCATCAATTGTCCCATTTATGAATGTCGACTTGTAATTGCGAGTAATATGTCGATACCATTATGAGATACTAGGACACCTAAAATAGGAGACTTGGTAAAAATATTATAAAATTCATAACAGAAAATAACCTAAACTGTTTCCGAAAGAAAAGCTCTTCATTAATTTAAAGTTAATTTTTGCTCGATAGATTTTGTGGCAGATAAAACAAAAAAAAAAGATATTTATTCATCCACTTAAAAAAAATTATACTACATGATCATTAATTATAGTAAAATTTTCTAACTTAGTGGACAAATAGGTTGGAGCCTCAGCAAAATAGCTGTTTTTCAGTCTCCACCTCGTGCATTCACTGTTAACAGAACGCATAACACGTCAGAAGTTGTTGCACACTACAATACCATTGGCTACAAGCTACATGCAAGCAAACATTATATGACCAAAACTTAGTGTACGGGCCACCGCACATTTTTATTAATTTGCTATTATAGTGGATTCGCGTTTGCATACGCGTGCAATATTTGTACAGTAATACGAAGACAATAAATCAGTTCTTTTATAGCACTCAAACGGGTCGGTTTTCTTTAGCACTCCTCGGAGTTACCCATCCCTGATTATCATAGCATCATCTTATCATAACATCATCTTATCATAGCATCTTATGATTGTGGCATTAAAACCCCACACTTAGGAAAAAAAAACCTAAATAATAACCTCAATCAGATAGCTCAATGATTATTTCCAATACCAATTGTTCCTACCGACTTCATCTGTGGACGAAATCATTTATGAGATAGATAACTTTATAGTAAAACAAATCTTATTTAAACATCGTGCCTTAATTTTCGTTCTCGTCGTAGGTATACCTAAGGATGCCCCGGCCGCCGCCAGCTGAGATGCCCGAGTCTTTGCGCAAGAAGTTAGAAGCTGAAGAAGCCGCAAAGGCGAAGTGAAGCCACTTCTAGCTTAGTTAATATACTTTATTATACGATACTTGTTGGGGATTTTGAGGTATATACAGATAATTTTGACAATTCATTACCAAATCTCTGATAGATTTGTAATGGAAATCGTACTTAGTCTGTTTACACTTACAGCTTATTTATTCAGGGATAGTTTGTTTTTGTCGTAAGTAATAATGAAGGTGAGCTTCCACAATTGCCCAGATCACTTACCTGCCTTAAATAAAGAATGCATCACCATGTCCTGATACTGTTTCAGTAGCATTGAGATTTATTTATTTATTCGCACACTGAAACATAAAATATAAACACAAAGGGCATGTGACGACAAATATGCGAAGGACGAATGTAGACTTCACTCACCAAAAGCGACCGAGTCATTGTGACAAATGAAGAGGATGTGTTCTTGTGTTAGGTAGGTATCAGTGCATACTGATTATAACACTTTGATTTTGCTGCGAGTCGGCTTGTGATAAATATATTATATGTATCGTGGAAAGCACTTTGGAGCGAATATAGTTGACCTTGTCATTCATTCGCTCCGAAAATTGTTCGATGGTCAATCCTAGGCGATTGCGTTTCCACCGTCCTTCAGTCTTGTTTTTCATTTACGTTTAGGTGTGAATGTGATGGAAATTAAGTCCTTGTTTAATGATTATGGGCGTCAAAGAATAGGGAGGAGTATTTGAACGGTATATTTATTATTGTTGTAATTTACGTAACATTATATCCCTAACAAGACTTCGTATAGTCTTAGGAAACAGAAAATAAATTGTTCCACACACCACCACACTTATGTATTATATAATTCAAATGTGATTTGATTACCATGTTGCAGTATATTACTTAAATCGTGTTAATTTATTTAAAAGTAATAAAAATATTATTTTTATTTATTCCCATTCGTTTCTTTTATGTTATTTATTATTTGTATTTGTTTGCTTGGAGATCTGTGTTTTCGGTGATGGTGTAATAGATTATGCATGTATATGATATGTTACTCTGAATTATTGTTCTTAGTGCAATAAATTGTAGATATCATAATTTGTTTCAATACAAATTCTATTTATATATAATATTTTTACTTCTATGCGAGAAATACGGTTGTACGTACGTACGGTTGTCTTCTGCAGAATTTATATTTATCTATGTAGGAGGAATTAACTGGTTTAGTATATATAACTGTCATCTATTCACTAACACTACATAATTACACTGCATTCATTAAGTTAAGTGGTAATAGTTTTGGATTGCATCTGGCTGCTATAAAAATATTTACCCTCGAATAATCGAGAGCTACTTTGAGGCCTCACTAAATATCATTACGTTAACATTAACCGAATTATGTTTAATGAACCGTTATCTAAGGATATGGAATGATACTCAATTTTCATACAAACTGCAATCGATTACATATAAAAATTAGGCGACATTTTCTGTACTTTATTAATGAAAGTTGTTGCTGGGGTCTAATTTGCGTAAATTTACAAATTTACAAGCTATTCTTCAATTTAAGAGCTATGCTATATAGTAATGACCACGTCTCTTTGCTTTCACGACATTCACCTTTTCTTTCACTCGGTCAAAGAAATTGCGCCCAGGTCTTCCCCCCTTCCTCTCTTTCCTTCAATCTTCCAAGCTATTGGCGGAGATTATTTCATCACTTTTGTGTTTTCATACAAAAAATAAAAATGTGGAAACGATTTTAATGTAATTTGTTTCAGCACGACATAAGAAAGAACCAATGGTTGTTGTGATAGACGACTAAGGGACCACCAAATACATCTATAGACTTTCACGTGGCGCGCCTAGGGTTTTAGGATAGGGCAAGCCGACAATGTTCTTGTGATTTTTAGACAGCTATAGTACATTTTTTAGGTGACCAAGCACGATGTTTCAGTTTGACAAGTTTAAATCAAAGATTTTCTATACTGTTTAAATAGTTAATAGTTCTAATCGAGTATTTAGTAAGGCAAGCCGGGCTTTTGGGCTTATATGAAGGTACCACCGCTGCTCGCGTTTCAACGGCGATGGGCTCACCCCCCTGTCACGTGTGCATTTAGATAACGTTTACATAGACGTTTGCATATTACAGAAAGAAAAATATTCGATCGCACAATCATTCCGCATTTCGAAAGTGGATGTTTTCAATGATTGTTTGATTCAAGCATTAAACTTTATTAATGTTTTTGAAACGCCCAAAAGCGTATATATCTGATATCTTTGACCATCCCATTTACGATAACGTTTAATTTTTTTTAATATACAAAGTATGTCGTATAATTTTTTAAATGTGGCAGATTACAGTTTGTATGGACGCGTTTGAGTATGTATTCAATCAAGCTTACGTTTTGAAGAACGACTATCATTATTGTAGTATCTACTGATTTGGACGAATTAGTCTAAATTAATAGGCTTTATTTACTTTATGGTGTGCAATAAAGTGTATTTGTAGGTTCTTAGCTTTTGGTCTGGAGGATCATGCTTGTACGAAAAGAGTAAACAAAATACTAGACATTTGATGTTCTATTTACTTCTTAACTGCTGCTTGTTAATAATTGCTACCGGAGTATTCTATAAATGATCGCTTTTGTGACCAGCCTTTCTGATATCTGGACGGGCAGGCAGCCTGCATAGCATGACAGCGTATGTAGCGCACGACGTAGCAGTAGGAGAGATAGCCACACCGTGTGGCCTGGGTTAAGAGGGTTTATTCCGTCCAGTACCGCCCTCGAACGAAATATAAAATAATTACAACGAATATAACACCTACTTTAATATATTTTGCGAATGCTTACCTGTGTGTGCTTGCTTGCTTGCGAATGCTGTGTCTACACCACCCGCTCTTCACTGCTTACATCTAACGGAAAACTGCAATCGAATACCGCTTTTTCCAGCGACTGGAAGCGATAAATTGCAGTGTTCCACTAGACCTGTCCTTCACCCAATACCAGCCCGTTCTTTTCATGCACCATAGCCTTTCTTAAGCATATGTAGATAGATAATCGTGTTATTCCCGACATCACTGATCCTACTGCTTTCTATTTTGTTTTGGAGCTGTCAGGTTTTAATTCATTTTAATTTATTGCTTGCTTGGGTTTTGTTGTTCAGTATCTTTAAGCAATATCACAAATAGTATGCTTACGCCTAAACTAGGTCTTTACAGGTGAAGTTTTGGTGCATATTTTTTTTTTATTAATTAAACAACGCCCCACACAACATGACTGCTATGACTGTTTACAAGTAGTTGTCTATATTTTATACTGACTGGAAGAATTTTGCAAATTTTAAATAATCTTCAGTAATCACCTTTACAACGCTTTTCGTTCTTCTTATTTGCGATTAATTTCAGAAATCTTATTAGCCATGTTTTTAGCTTTTAAAAGTAGCCATAGCAGTCAAGGGCGTAACTCCATATTGAGTCTACTAATGACATATAGAGACATTTTAGGGTACTAGAAGGGACCTTGTAATGTAAATGATGAAAATTGCGTTTTATATAAAGGTATTATTTTCTATACTTAACTACAGTTATTATTATAGTTTAAAAAATAAGTATTTTTTTTCGATCACTAACCTAACCCCATTGCATGGAATGAACCACCATACGTGTTTTATTTTAAATCTAAATCATTCATACGAGAAATACAAAAAGCTTTTCAAATTACAGTTGGAGTTGATTAAGTATATAAAATACATGTATAAAGTCTCGCTCTTCATTTGCTCAAACTGGTCTGTATACAAAGTAAAACAGGAGATCTTAATGAAAATTTATAAATTAATATAATATTTATGTAGGTTTAGATTAGTAAAACTTTAAAATTTGGAAGTATTGGGTCATGAAATTAGAGTTTTTTTTCTTCGTTAATCATATGTACCAATTCCTGCGATTTTCAAAGCTATATCCAAATTTGTTTTTGATTTGGAAAATGGAATATTATTTCAAGGTTTCACATTAAATATTTTTTTAAATCACTTAATAAAAAAAATATGAACAGAGCTCTTTTCATGTGCTTCCCATAATCATTTCTAGATTCACTGAAACTTTTATAAAGCGGTTACTTTTAAAAATTAACACTGCCTATACTTAACTTAATGTTATCCGATAATACACACAATGTTTAGCTAAATTTGGATTTGCCGTTACCAAAAAAAAAATCAAAAATGTTTGTATGGAGAAAACAGTCTCAATGAAATTCTTCATACAAAACGCCAATTTCATAGGTAAGGACCTAATATATAAATACTTCACTGCTAGATATGACGTACACATAGCCTCTCCAGGTGCAGGTGTTTGTCAGTTGTAGCTCAGGAGTTAAACAGTAACGAATCTTCTGCCCATCAACAGCTGTAGTATCTATTACTGATATAAATCCTCTCAGACGCATTTTACGTCATCTGCTTCAAAGGGATTATTCGGCAGAGATGTGTCGTTGGGAATTACACGAATACAAGGAATGGTGCGTGGTCGAACGGGTGGCGGGCCCGTGCATCCGAATATTGTTTAGCTAAAATCGGTAGGTAGGCGTACCGGGCTGCAGCGCCTCATCATGCCGGTCGCGTGCATCTCATCGCGTAACCCTCCGAGCAAGTCTACATTGGTAAGTTTCAATAATATAAATCATCTACTCCCAAACTAAGTAAAGCTTGTATTTTTTTGGGTACATTGGGTTAGCAATTGACCTCAATCACACCTGATGATAAGTGAAGAGTATAAGCGTACCGACACGGAAACCCCACCTTATTTGGGGAACTGGCTATCTTATTCTGACAACCGGAACACAGCAATGCTATTAACAATTGCTGTTTAGCTGCCCTACCACCGACCAAATCGAGTAACTAAATATGTACCCCGCTGGGGATCGAACTCGCGACCTCCGATTCGTAAACCCTATATTGGTTAAATTGAGCTAAGGAGGCGGATGAAACTAGATAACGGATCATCCTCTTGGCCTAGTCCCAATTTATTCGGCGTCTTTTTCTTACAATCACCTCTTCTTGATAACGGATAAAACATATTTAAATAAACTTCCATGACTCTGGAATAAATATTCTTATCTACCAGCGGGATTTGAACCCGCAATTGGTTTTGCTGACACGGTCACTATCCACTACACCAATCGCACAACATTCACAACAGTTTACAAGTAACAACTTTCATATAATTATCCATAATAAGTCCTCGAGAGGACTGTCACAAATTCAAATTACTAACGAGTTACTTGAACGTCACCGCCCATACATTCTCATAGTGGTTAACGCTAACGCAACTAATCGCGCCTATCATTATTATACATAGCATATCGTGCATGTCTGAGTAGATCATTGAAAACAAGCAAGAAGATAACGGATAAGCAAATCCGTAGATGGTTATGGGCAGCGGTGACACTTACCATCAGGTGCGCCTCTTGCTCGTTTGCCCACCTCTTCAATAAAAAAAGCCCGTCACCTCCAAAATATCCCACCCACACCTCGCCCATGTCATGCTAGACCAACGGTACTGACATCCGTTCTAAGTACCATCGCACAGATAAACCATCTTCAGCTGTCGATGAAGGCATGAAACAGTAGTGACTGAAATCTTTCAATTTGAGTAGTGTGCGATGTACAGTTTTTAAGGGTAACTTAATCAAAACACAAAGTAGAAAGCAAAACCTAAACAGACCCGAGCACGCCCTCTACTCTCCATAACAATGTAAGGTAAAGAACTTGTTCGAGGTCCGAACCGTGCGGACGCGTGCCCAAAAGACTAGGCAATTACCCCGTTGAATGACAAGGCTAACTAGTTTGTATATCATTTTTGAGTAGCTCCATATGAGATGGACCTAACACACCATTTGACGTGCGCTTAATAAATTATATAAGTAGATCTAGTAGTTCTCGACTTTTAGTGAGTGACCTGAAAATATAATAGATAGAAAGTAGCGCCATCTCAGTTGTATTATATATGTATAACTTGTATGTTGTATTATATTTAACGGTCTCCAGGACCCTGGACAAAAAAAAATGCACTAGCAATTACTTGCAGGTCCTCGTGTTAGGTCGAACTACAATACCACCTTATGACTACAGAGGGCGGAGTGTGAGTTTTGTTTCGACCTAACTTTACTACCGCGTTCACGTTTACGTTACGATTTGTATGGAGAAATGTGTAGCGCCTCTATCGGATAGTTTGCAAAACGATTTTTTTCATAGGTACTTTTTGCGTAAACGCGAACGCGATGGTAAAGTTAAAAAACGAGACAAAACTCACACTTCGCACACTGATCTGCAATCCGATTCTGAATATTTTGTTTTGAGATCCTTGTTTTTATGTATTTCGAGGTCCACCAATCACAGACTTGTTATCTATACGTTTCCACTGAAATCAAAAGTTTAAAAACATTAAATGGTAAAAGGTCATCCACGGTTCATCTTTTGAAATACAGACATTCCCACGTGGGAACCCATCGCTCTGAGCTGAGACGTGCATGATGTTTTTGGTGTAAAGTCCGTTAGTCACCTTTTACGACAACCGGGTTCAGTTGCTTTTACGTGCCTTTTTTTTCTTTTTTTTTTTATGCACAACGGGTTAGCACTTGACCTCAATCACACCTGATGTTAAGTGAAGATGAGGCCGAAGGTGGAAGCGTACTGACCCGGAAACCCAAATATTTGGGGAACTGGCTCTCTTATCTCTGACAACTCGAACACAACAATGCTATTAACATTGCTGTTTGGCGGCAGATTTAGATATTTTTTACAACATATTTAGTATTTTGCGGACCATTATTTACGATATAGATTATTTACCATAAAATGTATCCTACACGGGTACCAAGACTAATCTAAAGGAAAGCGCTAAAGGAACGGTCGTATATACCTACATACATAGATACATACACTCGAAAAACATTACCTACCCTTCTTCCTTGGGCAGTCGGGTAAAAACTTGGACACCTGCAATAGAGCCTGTATTAATAAACCGTTCTCAAGACTGAGACTGACACTTTAGAATCTGTTGCATATTAAAAGAGTATGAAAATTATTGAGACATGCGCTATGTCAATCTCAAGATCGATATATTAATACGGGCCTATGAGCATGACTGACGCGATAAACCTTTATGTATATCATATTTATCCTGCTCCTTCGTTTCGACGAAACATACAACTATCCCACTCTCAAGTGAAGTCCCGTCGCGCGCGACAAACGATGCCATGCTATTTGGGCTGGTCAATAAAACCATAATGAGATCAGCTACGACTCCAAAATTAAATATTCAAGAAAATCCAAGAAACAGTCATATACATACTACACAAAGATTTAGTGCTTCCACCATAGCTTATCTAAGGTCTGCATCCATCAGACGTTTTGACTCTGCTGTTAACCATAACCCATGAACCCAGGACCACCTTCCGGAAAAGGCTTCCCCGGCGCGTACTCGCGGACCCCGACGACGCTACGATCACGGTAATAGCCGCTCTTCACCGTCATTTTGACAACACCACATCTCCGACATACTGCACTAGACGTTTGGGCTATTAGTTCACTGACGCACTACATGGCAAGTGTCTTTTCCAAATTGTGTGCCGGAGAGTTACTTACGTCGAAAAAAAGTCAGTCATATCACAAGTGTAGAATTACACGATCCAGGGGTTTTCTGACACTAAATTCTATCTTTATTTAATTTAGGGAATTGAGTCTTTCTAGACATGACAGTCCCATCGTACCCTGACCAAGATTCACTGATGAGAAGATACAAACATATTAAAGACACTAAATTCTATTGTTCACGTATTACTCCTAGGTAGGTATGAAAGTTATGGGTATATACGCATACGCACTCGACGCCGATTGCATGATCAATAAAAGTGATTAAAGAAAATTCGGCTACCAATATCAAACAGCGTGACCTGTACGGGCACGCGTTAGAGCGAGAGGTGGTAGGTGTGGCTTATTAAATTATGCAGAATTTACTTGCCCTTACGATATAAAATTTTGTTATGGGTTTTTAAATATTAATATTGTCTAGAGATGTTTTGTGATTAATCGTGATATGTTCGTAAAGCTCATTGAAGAGAATAAATTTATTCGTCGACCGTGATACACGTCACTTCACGTCTTGTTATCATTCTAACAAAGTATAGGTACTAATTGTCTAATTAGTACCTATACAAAATTTGTTAAAATGATAACAAAAGATGTGAGCCATATGGGCAACGAAATGGTCGAGTCTCAGCATGTGCTGTGGACAGAAACCCTCAGCGCTGTTCGTTTTGCCAGAACCATTGAGATACTCGTATGTGCGCATCTCATCTTAAGCGGTTCAAGGAAGTTCTTTCTAACCATAGCATGCATAAAGATGTAGTTTATCAAAAACAGTTTACCTTCAATAAATGATATATTTCTACGCCACATTTAATAAAAAAAAATTATTAAAAAATTGATTTGATTTGAATGTTTGGTTGGCTTTGTTTGAGTGATTTACATCTCACGTTCAATCCATCGCAAAACTTTTAATTGAATGTTCTGGTTGTGATATTCATTTTCTATTATAATCCAACTAATAATTATTATAGATGCGAAAGTTTGTGTGTGTAGGTACTTGTGTTTGTTACCTATTCACGTTTAAACGGCTGGATGGATTTGGATGAAATTTGGTGAACAGACAGATTAGGACCCGGATTAACATATAGTCTAAATTTTGACGAAATGTTCCACCCGAACGAATTCATATTTACGTTCATACATAGGCCTCCCAAAAAGAACGGTCGCATCTGCTGTTCATTTATTGAGTAATCGTCTCCAATTTATTTAAGATTCTCCTCGTGTATTAATCTATGTTTTATTATTTCTTTTTCATTTTCAATTTTGTTTCAACATCTCTTTGCTAAGTATTCCGAATTATATAACAATATATTTCACATTTTGGTATATAGGTACTTAAATGCATCGTTGTAATATAAACTTTAATATAATAGAGTGTATAGCATAAGACATGTGTTTGTTTGCGTGTGTGTATGTATACTATATTATTGGCTTGTAATGACAAGGAGGAGGGACGAACGAGAGAGACAAACAAATAAGCAAACCCGGCGTGAGAGAAAGAGTGCGAATGAAAGGAAGGGAGGCGGGACGGACAGCGGAAATCCTGGAAGGAGAATAATCGATTGGAAGGGGATCTATTTCCTTCCGCGCTAGTTAAGAATCACGGGAGGGATATAAATATTACCACGTATTTTATATTAATATAAATCTCGGAGTCGGAGTCGGGAGTCGGGCAGTCGGGCGGACGACTGCCAGTTCGCGACCGCCATTCCCGACCGGGAGACGTCGAGGGATCCGAGCTTAGAAACTGTGACCATCCCGCCGTTGGTTCGAACGTGTTGGTACTATTTTGAGCGTCGAGATGTCGGGGGTCGTAAAACACTGACGCGCCGCTCTCGCCGCGAGGCCCGTTCGGCGGCCGCGAAGACGGGGCGGACTTCCATACGTTCAGGACGTACGGGATTCGATTTCGATCGTTTCACTGTATGTATGTATGTATGTTTGTTTGTTGTGTGTGTTGAATGAATCGCCAACCCCATTCAAAAACGAAAAGAAAGAAAACGAAAAGAAGGAAGGAAAAAGGTCGGTCGGTCGGTCGATAGGTAGATAGGTGGTATACGTGCG